>JACXII010000043.1:0-1485559 GCA_014737395.1 Bombus waltoni | reverse complement strand
CATTTCAATTTCTCGATTACGTGACAAGAGTGTTAATTACTTCTATAGTACACACGTCATCCTATTAAAGAGCCCCGAATTTTCAGCAATTACTCAAACGCGGAGTACACGTATTTTAACTTGGAATCAAAAACTCTTAAAAAAAAATCCCCGATATTAAGTATTTTTTACATACGTGTTACGTATCGTTAAAAACAGAACAAACCGCTTCAGATACTTTATGAATAAAACTCGTATTAAACAAGCGCTTTATCGATTGCCAGTTTATTTTAATTATATCTTTAAAAATTAAACGAACGCGTCAAAGGACGATAAGGTACCGGAATTTTAAGTAAGGGAATCGAACGTACAGAAGTAAAATTACAAAATATTTCTCCACGCCAAACAAACCTAAATTTGAGATGATCCAACCAAGCTATCATACAAGGATCGATTTTGCCAATAAATGTTTTGAATTTTCCCACCACTGCGAAATCGTCTAATACCTCCAATTAAGTTAAACAAAAGTCGTATGTGAAACAAAGTTACAGCGTAAGAAACGTTCGAAAGTCCGCGAAAAATTACGACGGCTCTTTTCGGTGATAAAAAATCAAAGAGGAAGAAGGAAGGAGAATGCGAAGGAATCGCGACTATTTTACGCGCGTATTCATGGTCGACCGACGATAACTGTCCCGGAGAATTCTCCCGGGCGCTTTGTCGCTCTAAATACGTAATCACGATACATTAGACCTACCCAGTGAGCGATACGCGAGCGTTCGTCGTGCAGCAAACTTGTTGCGGATTCACGGCACAACGAAGAACAGAGAAAAACGACGTGTGGGAGGCGTACGCGGTATCCGCGCGTTCGTCGTCGCTGCACGCGTGCACACGCGTGACTCAGACCCGCGCACGCTAGTAATTGCACGGGCAAGCCGCGTGTGCGCGTCAGCCATTGTGCGTTTCCGTGGCGGATACTACTCCTTTTACCCTTTACTGAGTATTCGCGCGTGTATCTGTCACGCTAAGCACCGTTCCGTACGTGGATTCTCCTCTCTACGGAATTATCATGCATCAATTCGCCGGAGAATTTTGGAAGAGTCGATGTTAAGTCCTTGCGAAGATAATTACAGGTATACCGTACAACTGGCATTTTATGAATAACGAAGAAAAAGATTTTATTGGTCGGGCGGCGGATAATCGGAGCAACTCCGTAGACCATCGGTCCGTGAATAAACTACTTTTACAATTTATTTTTATACCTATTTATATATGTATTTTATGATCAATCCTTTATGTTTACAATTTTAACGTAATCTACCTTGTACAATCTTCTTTTGGTTTTATAATCTTTGCGTATCGTAGCTCAGGCTGTTAGTTTTCTGCATACTTAGAATTATACGTTGGTAATTTCACAAAATTGTTTTGCTGTATTTGGAAAAATTGCGCAATTAAAGTTTAAGATATTCGGCGCTAAAAAGATCGAAAGAAAAGGCAGTAGTTTATGAGCCAGAGATAACGAATAAATTAATTAGATGACTTAAACGACGCAGTACATGCGGCGTTAATAACGAAAGTATTAGACTCTATTTGAAGACAATCACTGATAAACACGAATTGACAATTCCCCAAATAGCGAAGAGTTGTACCGTAAATCCGATAATGTCTCATGTACATATATACTTTAGTTACTCCTCTTTCCTGCTCGCAGTACCGCTTTCAACAATTTTATCCTACAGCCATAGTTTTACAACGCGAGAATTTTTACCATAGGACGAGCCACGCTGCAGCGTGCACGCCTCTTGGCTGAAGTCGTGCGACGAAGGCCGTAAACTGTCCGCCAGAAACTCAAAGGCAGTAAAGAGCGGTCGTAACGCACCGCGAGAAACATAACGAGCCGACTGGCTACGTAACAAAGTATTATAAAAGCATTTTATTGTCCGCGGCAGAGTACGTCGCAAGTCCGTCGACGAATTTTTACGCGTTCTCGCGTTCCCTCCCGACGCGACGTGACAACGCTCGGCACCCCCTTAAAACGCGAGATAGCTCGGACACTCGAGCCCTTTTTTTATTCCGCTCGTTCGATTACGGACTTTGAAGTGGAATCGTAGCTTGGTCAAATCGTCGTTTGAGAATTTTAGTAGACTGCTTGAATTTAACAAATTCTAGGACTTTAGAAGGGAAAAAGAGAGTTTGCGTATTGTTAAAAAATCTTACTATCTTAAGGGTATTTTTAAATTTCCTTAGGGAAGCTATAGAAGTTTCCAGAGGAGTTCAATGTATTGTTTCGAGAGTTGTTATTAAATAGAATGTGAATTAATATGAAAACTATTTTATATTATTCGTCGATGTTAAGAAAAATTTTGAATCTTTGAATTGCCACTTGAATATAACATTCGAACATAATCGCTTCAAATATATCTTGTTAAAGAGTGAAATTATCTTACGATAATCAGATGTATTGCCGAATGACAACATTATATAATTATAGATACAATTTCGTAAATTCTGGTGGAATATTTCACGATTGAGAACTGTTACGACTGTTCTAAATTTGTTAAAAATTCAATTTCAATAAGAATATTTTTGTCGTCCCAACGAAAGTTTCGTTCCCGTTTTATCGCAGTTTTCCCGCCGACAATGATCGGCGAATATCGAGTTAGATTTAACCCATTTGTTAATTAACGTACAACTATATTATTCGTCGGTTAAGTTGAAAAGAGGATTTATTCGCTCGCAGAGTTCGTACAGCTTATTCAAACTGTCCTTTTACTTTCTGTTCATTTTTTTCCCCTCCCTTGATGTTCATCGTGATCATTCGGCCTCTTGTTTTTTTACCAAGAAGAAAAGAACTGCGACGAAGGAACGGGTTAATATTTCATCAATTCGCGACCCCCTTAACGTCCTTCGTTGCATCAATTAGATGCAACGGACGTAGACGCTGCTGGTAATCGCTTGAAATAATAAATAGAACTGAAGTTCGCTCGCGAGGGGACGTAGAAGTTTGCATATTTTGTTATAAGTATTCTTTCCTCTTGCACGTAACTGTTATTTTAAACTTGCCAACCGCGTGCAACTTAGGAGTGTAATGCTTACCGCTGACCAATCAGTCTTGAATGCCACGGAGAAAAGTCTAGGGTTAGGATTAGTAAAATTTGTATGACCGTTTTGTTCGTACCTAGTGATCGAAAATGACAAATATTATGTTAATGCGTGATATAGTGTTGCCGGGAAAATTTCTCGCATTATCGATCTGTCGTCAATCGAATCGAAGAAGAAGAGTTATTAATCGTCGTAAAATGTTGCGATATTCGTGCGTTTTCGAGTTTAAATTTGAGAAGTCACCATACTTTAGAAGTCACCAATGATATAAAAGTTATTGGAGTATGTTATCGACGACGATAGGAAACGACTGAATATAATTCAGGACGAACAGCTAAAGAAATATCGTTTCTAACGACAGTAAATCATTCTACTATCGTGACGAAAGAAACTAGCCAGTAACGAAGTCTTTTAGAGGCAAAACCTTTCGTACAACTTATCATCGTAACCCTACCGTTTCTTTTTCGAAAGATAGCTTGCTAAAAATCCGCGTCGTATCAACGTCATCGCAATCAGTTCCGCGGCAACACAGTTTCAATTTTCGCGCCGTTTCCGTCTCGAAATCGCGCGGAAGCAGCGCGAGCGACGAAAAACAAGAAGCATGGGATTTTCTATTTCTGTCGTGAGAGACCCTTCGTGGAGGTCCGTGTAAACTGGCTCTTCCGTAATGTCATAAACGAGGCCCGATAAATCTATGCCAGTACACGAGTGAAAATTTTCGAATCAATCTCTTGGCGAGCAATTTGAACGATAAAAACGACGTGTTCGAACTGTTAGCAGCTACTGGCGATGGTCGATGGTCACGGCAGCGCAAACGGAGTCAATTAAGACATCATTTCCGGTCCGACGTACAATAATGCGTTGACGAAGGCCGGAACACACGGTTCCGCACCTTTCGAGTCATCGCGGGCCGGCGTCCACTCGAGCCGAGCCCCAGTCACGGCTCACATCCTGGTTCGGTTTCTCGTGTTGGTATGCCGGTTACAACGCGCCGATATGTGCCCGCGTAAACCACGGATACGTGATTGTAACAAAACAACGGACGTCCGGACGACAGACAGTCGCACAGGTATCGTTCCCCTTAGTACGACACTCCTCTCTCACGCTCTTTCCCTGTCTCTTCCTCTCCTTTTCTCTGCGTCCCTCTGCCACTTACTCTTTCCCTTTCTCTCTACCTTGTACCACTGTTTTCTCCACCGGCGTGCTCCGTCCCTTTTCGTTCGCCTCAGTCCCACTCATTGTCTTCCGATTCCTCCCTCCGATACCTCTGTAGCCTTTCTACCGTCGCTGATCAGATCTCTCTCGTCCTCTTTGCCCCCTCCTAGCCACCACCGCGTCGTTTTTCTATGCATCTTTTCTATACTCGTTTCTACCCCCATCCAGGCATCCATCTTTCTTTCGTAGCGTGCATCTCTGGCCCGCCACAGAGAACCAAGAACGAACCGCAGCCTCGTTTCCTCTGGAAAAGTGGAAGCTTCCAGGCGAGGTTACTTGGTCCAGCGCACACGAGTTTCCGGTCACGTTTCGTAATACACGGAGCGCGCGAGGATCTTGTCGATGAAGTAACGACCGCTTCGGCGAGCAAGGTGAACAAGGGTAGAACAGGGTGTGGGGTAGAAACGGAACGAAAGATGGGAGAAGGGGAGGGGGGCGGATTTTCGGGGATGGTTTATAGATGGTAATTGGCGGCTTCTAATAATTAGGTGCAGCGGGGATGAGGTTTGCAGGGGTTTCGATCGATCGATCAACAAGAGGCTTCATGCTATCATATTAGATTCGTGTGCAACGGCTAGAATTCGATTTGCTTAATTTTCTGCCGTCGCCGGTTCCTTTTCTCTTTCCGGTTCGCTGACCCGTTCGAATCTCGCGATCGACTCCTCCCCGGGTTTCTAATTACTCTTTCACACTCTCCCGTGCACAAGATTCGGTTGTGAATTATTCTACTCGTAATATACAGTCTGATATCGATAAACAAGTCTGGTTATCTGAATTTCTTTTGTAATTTTAAGCTCGCCTATAAGAGTCCTTTTATTCGCTAAGAGGTAAAGATCGGGCCGAATTTCTCATATTACATCGAATCCTGATTTCCTCGTCGAATTACCAATATTATTATGTTCTGGCAATCTTCGCTTATGCGCTTATTATCCAGGCCGAGTAATGTTTCCCAAGGATTCGTGCATTCACTTTTTCAGCCGTCCTCCGATTCCCAATATCATTTTTCGTCGTTTCGCTGTTAACAGAGAAGGAAAGGGGGAGGGTGGAGCAAGGGCGAGTAACAAAGAGCGTAAATATTTTTTCGTTCCGGCTTTTTCCCTTGGACTGCGTTTCACACGCAGCGTACAGAACCGGCCTGTTGTTTCAAAGTCCATTATCCGGTGTTTCCCAGCCAGGACCAGACTCCGAAAGAAATCTGATATAATGTAGCGTAATAAAATGTTATACGCCCGACTGGAATATCGAACAGATCGAGTAAAAAAAATTTTTTTTTCTCTTCACCTACCCGTTCCTGCATTAACACCTTCTCCTATCTTTCGGTCTGCACACCGGGTCGAAGGCTGCAAGTGGTTATAATTGCTCACGTACGTACGTGCGTTTGAAAAATTGAATTAAAATGGAAGAAAAAGCAAAACCGTTTGGTGCGGTGATGCTCGGTGGTCGTTCTCGTATCGAGACTTTATCGCGGCACGAACGGAAGGAGCGAGAGCTCATTTCCTCCATGAAAGTGGAAGCTTCCAGTAAGGATACCTGGTCCAGCGGATACGAACTTCCGGCGCCTATTTGTCGCGCTTCGGGAACGCTACGCCCCGCAGAAAATTATATTGCCTTTTCGTCGTTTGACGCACCTCGTAATATATTCCGGCGAGTGGCCGTAATTAACCCGTGAATTGTTTCCTTTTGTGTCTCAAACGCTTTCTATTCAAGAAGACACCGCTTTCCAAACCGGTGGCATTTCTGTAGTCGCGTTATAAACACAGAATATGTGTTCATTTCGGGCATAATTCTCGAAATTATTTTTAAATATTACGAATTAAGCTACGCGTATATCCGCGCGTCAGGCGAAGGGAAATTACGCGATCTTAGCCACTATGCGAGAATTCGTTCTGTTCTGATTTGAACAAGTTCTGATTTGCTAATTACGCCTCTTTCTAACAGTTTTGGTTTAAGAATTTGAAGGAGAATAATCAATGAATACCTCGTTATATAATATAGAACATCTGAAAGACATACAAAGACGTGTAAAAAGTATGGAACGTTAAAAAATAAATTGTGTTTTAGTTATTCGAATAATATTCTTTAGAACTGTATGGTGAAATATATACGAAAGTATAAACACGAATGATGATAATAAACGCCGTATTAAAATTCGCAGTTGGTTGCAATTCTTTTAGAATGGCACGGACGTGTATTTGGCGCTACACAGCCATTATTATTTATAATTCCTAGAAGTGTTAAGAAGAAGTAGAGAAATTATTTCCAAGTCCGTTACTTTTGATCGAATGATTAACATCTTCCTTAGATAATTAATGCCACGAATGTGTCACTTAAATCTAGCAGAAATTAGTCGTCAGCCGGCGCGACGTTAAAGTGGCTTGTAATTGCCTCAAGGACTTAGAAGAACGGTTCCTTTGGGCGGGAAAAGACGTTTAAATGATGACACCATCGGTCGGATGGAAAAGAAGAAGTTCTTTGGGACGAAGCAACGAGTCGAGTGGCTAATACACTTGTCGGCGTTAAGACGAAGGTGGCAGTGCGGTGAAGAAAGGGACAATCCTCGTTTCGCACCACTCGAGCATATTACGGTTTTCTTTGCTCGATGTCACGGCCTTTTTCTATCTCTCGCGGACCTCCTTCTCTGTTCTTGGTTCGTCGTATCCCGACCCTCGGGCAAAAGGTGCAAAAAAAAGAAGGAGAAGGAAAAAAGAAAAAAAATAGCAAGGAAAGACGAAGAAAGAGAAAGAAGTGGTAAAAAGCGTGGCTCCTCGACGCATTCAGCGTCGCAGCTTTCTTGAATTCCTGAAGGCGACGCCTACACCTTCTTTGTCGTCTCGCCTCTTTCGAAACGAGGACCGGAGGAAGTTCCGCGAATGCCGTGTACCTACGTCTCAAATCGTACTTCGCGCGTTACTTTTGTCCTTTCCACGTCCGTTCCTCCTCCACCTACGCGTCTTTTCTTCCGTGTAGAAAAGGAGAAGGAGCCAGCGCGGAGGAAAAGAAGAAAAGTAAGTGGAGGACATTCAGGAGGCTTTCTCTTTCTCGTGGTCCTCTCATCTTCCTCCTCCACCGCTCTCTTACTTCTCCTCTTCCTCCTCCTCCTCCTCTTTCACCTCCTCCTCTTTGCCTTCTCGTGTCATCACGAAAGCCAACAGACAGGAGTGGTAAAAGACCACCGAGGGGTTGCCGGAACGAGAAAAGTTGCCTGTAGAACGACAGAGATCGCGAAATAGAAAGAGGGACAGAGAGGGGACGAGGTGGGGAAAGAGCGAGGAGGTAGGAGAGTGTTTTTTCGCCATTGTCCAACGCGCATCAAGAACAAGAAAAGCTCTTCTGACGACGAGTAAGCGTGCACTCGACATTACCGTTGGAGTTCGAGGCATCCAACGGGTTCCGCTCCATCCACCGGATACCTCTTTTCTCTTAGTCTTCTTCTATTTACGATGTAAGTAGCACGAGAAACCGTATACCGAGCCGCGCTCTGATTTCTCTAAGTAGCACTCTGTCGATGGAGAACGACGCAGATGAGGAGAACGACGACGGCGACGACGACCAAGAACGACTACGACGATGACGTGACGACGGCGACGACGACGACGGCGACGACCGGCTTTTCTTTATAAGCCTCGTCGTCCGGAAAAGGCCTCCCTTATAAGCTAAAGAAGAAAGATGGGAAACGATGCTGGAAAGTGTTCCGATAGGAAGTACCTGCATCCGACCGTCTGCAGCTTCGTTCTTTGTACGGTGCTGGGAGCTTGTGCCGAGATTACTGGTATGTACGTTGCATTAGCGATGCCGAAGAAAAGCTTCTGCTCGTGGAAAGGGTACGGATGAATAGGGTATTTTAGCTAACGACCGAACTAGAGCTCGCGGGAGCATTAATTTGACGATATGATTAACTCGGCGAACGAGTGGATGATGGTGAGCTTGAATCGCGGTCGACTTACTTACTTTTGTCGATGGTTGGTCTACAGACACGCGATTTATTTAAGCAGTACGAACCGTTTCCGTCTCTGTGCGTGATATGCTTGAAAATATACAAATTTATTTCGTTTGAAAATGTTACCGTATTTAAGAAAAATTATCGGAAGGTTGCTAAAGCTTTCAACGATTATTAGTTTGTTTGCAGATTTCAACGAAAATTTATATATTCGATGTTATCGATCGAAACTTGATCGATTACATAAGAACACAAATTTTTTGTACATATTTGATTGTTCGATGTTGCGAATACTTTCACAACTCGGATAGACGTTTGGTTTAGAAATCTCTAAATTTCAAATATCGTAATTATTCAGATTGTATAAAAGGATGAAACTCGTTTATTGAATTCAAAGCAAATAGTCTATAAAATAGATCTGCAATTTTCACGCGTTTTTAAATTACCGCCTTTACAATAATTACGCTTACTACGTTCCTTCAAGCTGACTGCGTAAGTGATACACAACGACTACAGAAATTTTCCATTAATATTATCCACTCCAATAATCCATCATC
This sequence comes from Bombus waltoni, assembly GCA_014737395.1. NCBI lineage: Eukaryota > Metazoa > Arthropoda > Insecta > Hymenoptera > Apidae > Bombus > Bombus waltoni. The sequence continues at coordinate 1,476,772 of JACXII010000043.1, read as the reverse complement.
ACCTACAAACAACGAACTATACGAAAGAAAAAGAAAAAGAAAAAGAAAAAAAATAAGGACATGGTCGCATCTGAAAAGCTCTCAAACTTCTAGAAAGGAAGCTTTTCCCTGGCAGTGTCGATGGAGACGAGATGACCCAGTAATCTTTGATAATAATTCTGAACGACGTTGATCGCGGACCAGCGGGTGCAGACGATGCGAACTGGGTCGAAGACGCAGGAAACTTTGCAGCCGGCCAAGTTCTCGTCGTCGGGCAGATCTGGAGCGTCTCCTCTAACTCTTCCTCTGTCTTTCTTTCTCGCCGCGTGTAAACACGGGCTGGATCAAAGAGCGTGACGGCGAAGGAGACAGAGACGAAGAAGGAAGACAGGAAGTAATACGCGATAAGGGAACGAGACGAGGGACCGTCCTCTCGAAAGTTCGTCACCGTTACGATGAAGGGATTATACATACGTTGATGGCAAGAGTGCCCCCTTCCGTGACTAACATCTTGTGGCAAAGTGGCGTAAGAATAAGGTTTACGCCGCTCTCGTTGTAGACGATGCCTCGATGCTCGAGGATTCGCCCGGCGAGTCTTCTCCTCCGGAAGAAGGATGGAGATGGAGATTGGAGGATGATGAAGGGGGGGAGGGAGAGGAGGATGACGTTGGGCTGGTAAGCACTCTCGCAAACGATGACTCCACTTGAGCTTCGACCGCCCACCCCCCGAGGATGCGCAAGGAATGCTGGAGTGTCGCCGGTGTATCCACCTTACAAGGGGTGCTCAAATATCCCCTTACAGGAACACCACGTTACGGACGCCACGATATCGGTCTCTTCGATTAACTGAAAAATCGCAGCACGGTCGGCGACCAACACGAAAACGTAGAAACAGAGATACCTTGCACGCCAACTTTTCGTACAGCGTTGAGTTTAAGGCACGTGTTGCGTTGTGCTTATTTGACGACAATCTATACCGGTAAGGTTATTATTACGACATCAATGAGGGATCGAGTTTACGTGAAGCGTTAATTACACGCGTAATGTCGCAATTTTGAACGGTCAATTAGCGCAGTGAGGAGAGGGAGTACACGGGGAGAGTAATATGCATTACGAAATGATCTATTAGAAACACAGCGGCCCGCTGGCCAAGCCGGAAGCTGGCCAATTTAAACGATCCGATAGCAGGGAAACGAAACCGCTTGGTCGTGCAAAAGCAAGCAGAACCGCGGCTGGAGACACAGCAAAGTTCCATCCCTGTTCGGCGGCCCCTTTCCAGGCCCATTAAACGCAATTAAGCTTCCTGGTGTCGTCTATGACGATGCTCGATCGGCCTGATTGTGCGTCGAACCGCGATCGCTGCCATGGATGGTATTCAGAGGGTGAGAGAGTGCAACTGAGATATCAACGAAGAGAGATATATAGGCTTTTGCGGAGAAACAAGAAAGTTGAACGAAGACGATGATGGGGCGATACAAGGGGAGAGAAGAGCGCGGTAGGAAAGACGCGGCGAAAAGAGGAGCAAGAGAAGAAGGTAGGAAAGAAAATACGAGGGTGAGTCGAAGCACGGAGGTATTGAGCGGCCGAGTTTTTGGAATCTTCCCTCCGTACCCTTCATCCCTTCACGGGCATTGCTTGAGGAGCCTCGAGTGCGCCGAGGGTGCGTGCATTGTACGTCGCCCATCTTATATGCACCACCCACCCGACCCACCCCTCGGAGCTAACCCTCCCTCCCGTCCACCTTATACTTGCACTCTTTGTTCTACGCGGTCCCCCTCGTCCTGGCCCTCGTCCTCCTCCAATTCCTGTTCCGTATACACGCTCATACGACTTCGCACCCCTTCGTATATACGTCTACGATGGGAGAGACAAGCTTCAGAGGCTGGCAGGGAGACGCTCGAAGGACAGGGAGAAAAGAAGTGTGCGGATTCTCGAGGACGAAGGGGGCTACCGTCTGTGCTAAGGGGGTAGAAGGATGTTTTAAGGAAGGTGGATTCGGGAAGTGAATCGTTATTCTTGCCGTGCTACCTACACGCTCGATTTACTTACTGCTGTCTCGCTTTATTCTACGCGCGTCTACGACACTTTTCTACTATCTTTTACGTCGTACGAAAAATAATACAGAAGAAGAAGAAGGGAAAAGAGGAATCGGCGATCGTAACGTCGCAGCTTTGACATTGCGGCTTGGATACGAGTTTCCGTCGTAATAAAACGACGGCCTAGATTTCCCGTCCGAGCGACACCGAAGATTCGCACGTGGCCTTCGGACGGTTGTGAGAAATGTCGCGGTTCCGTTTAGGGCGCGGTTAAGAGAATAATTTCTTCGCGGGAGAATCGGGAATTCAAGCTCCGACGGATGATCTAGAAAAGCGGCGGAGAGGGCGGCGCAGGGGCGAGGAACGTCTTCTTAAAAGAATCTCATTCGCTGTCCTGATTCCGCGCGTCAGAACTCACGAGAGGAACGGCGCAGTCAGCGCAGCGAGGCGTGATTAAGAGGAATAATGGAAGAAATCTGCAACGCAAGAAGCGTGCCTCCTCCGCCTCCGTTCCTGAACCCGCCGCCTTGGTCCCTGGCGTCTGGTGAAAAATGAAATCTTTGTTCTCCGAAGCCGGCGGCCTAGGTAGGCAGCTGGTAGTTGAAAAAGCAAGGTAAAACTGCGAGCTGATGCTCGTTCCGAGAGCGAGAAACACCAACCAGTCAGCCAGCGCTCCGAATGAGCGAAGAAGAAGGAAGAAGGGGTGGCGGTGGAACGGTAATCGGGATAGATAGAGACTTTCCTAGAGACAGGCCAAGGAGAATGGGCCATTCATGCACGGGAAACTGAGTGACTTGGTAGTTGGAGGACCGCGGGATTGTAATACGTCTCCAGCTCCGTCGTGGAGATTACGTCTCTGTGTGTCCCGCGGGGCTGCAATATCTTGCATCCCCCTCCTACCAGCCTCGGTGCACCCTTCTCCGTCTCCTCTTTCTGCTACGCCTTTTCCTCTATCCCGTCCATCTCCACGTCCGTTTACGTCGTCCTCGCGATCTTCGTATTTGTCGTCGTCGTTGTCGTCGTCGTCATCGACGACTTTCGCGTCATGGTCGTGGTCGACGTCGTCGTCGAAGGAAAAAAAAGAAAGAAGAAAATCCGGGAATAGCAACGGAGCGAACGACGAAGCCGCGGGGATGGAGCGCTGGAGGACAGTGGGGCGAGAAGCAGGAAAAACTGCATCCGTTCGAGTCACATCCGCGAACCCCATCGGGTCTTAAGAAATCAATTAAACGAAGAGAGCCTGCTGCTCGGGGAGAGAGGACGACAGAGGAGGACCGAGGAAGAGAGGAGGGGAATCCAGCTAAGGGACGATGGAGAAGGATGGATAGAAAGTACGAGCGAACAGGAGTGGGAAGGAAGGAGAAGGAGCATGGCGTAGGAGGGGTGAGCAGGAGGTAGGCCGCTCTCTGTCAAGTGGATGAAGCGGGGAAAGACGAAAAGACAGACGGCGAAAGACGGAATTCGCAGTAATCAGGGGATCTCTAGATATATGTACATATATATACACACTCTTCTCTTTTCTCTCGCTAACTCTCTCAGATTCTCCTCATCTATTTCGTCGCTTGCAATCCTATTCCCGCCCTCCCGCCCCTCCCCCACTCTCCTCCTGGTTTCTTTCACTTTTTCCGTCTTCGTTTCTCCTCATTGAAGAGTTCATCAAGCGGAGGTTCGGATAAGAAGGATACCGAAGTTCAGTCAGCTCGCGGCAAAGAAAGAATAATAATATCGCGGCCAAGAAAAACCGAAGCGGTGGTTCGAGTGTAGCGCCGGTAAACTTTTCTGGCCTGGGTCTGCAAGCGGGGGAAATTTAAGGAGGGAACCGGCTGCGGTCCTTGCCCGAACCTGTATTACATTTAATTTCACCGCCGACTCATTGAACGCGAATCGTTTAACGAAGAACGAGTCGGCGAACGTGAATGGATTTCCGTTTCGTTGTAGCGAATTTAATCGTGTATACGTTTGCGCGTGTCTTTTTCAGATTTGTCGAACGGTCTGTGGCAAAGGACTTTACACAGACCAGATACCGTAAATGAAAGAGAAATTAATCGTTCGTCCAAGTAAACGTCGAATTTAACGAGCGTCTATGACTCGGTTCTCTCTGATCGCGTAATCAAAATTCTGTGCCACGCAATCGAGTCAGCATGCTAACAAGCGGCATCATGATGCCGGCGATAACACTTCGTTAACTTCGTCTCGGCTCCCTCTGACCCTGACTGACTGACTGCTCCACGAGAAAAACACCGTCCGTCTCTCTTAAGTGACCGAAACCGATACCGAACGAAGAAGAAGGAAAAGCGAGGAGAAACGGTGACAGAAGGACGACGAAGAAGCAAAGATAGAGAGCTATCATCGGGGGAAAGGGGTAAAAGGAAGACTAGCAAAAATAACCGAGTAAAATATCGCGAGAGGATCGGAAGAGGGTTAGAGGGGCCGGGAGAAGGACGAGAACTGTGGTCGGAGCGCGTACAGGGAAGTGAGGCGGAGGAAAAGGGATAAAAAGTAAGGGGTTGCCCACCCTAACCAACCGCGTCTAGTAAGAAGCATTGGAATCGATATCATTGCAACGTGGGCTCCTCCATCCAGTCTACTCCACCTCCCGACTACGCCACCCGCCACCTCATCCACCCCGTCCGCCCCCTCGCCTTCTCTTTCTACTTCTCCGTTACGCCCGTCATCAAGCCGACTCTTAACTCTTTCCTTCTCCGTCTCTCTTTAAAGGGTTCTCATCGTCGTGGTGGAGGTCGTCGAGTCGGCAGCCGACTCCTCAGACCTTCTCTCTTTCCTTTCTCTCGCTCTCTCCTTTTTCGTTTCTCTGCCGTTCTTTCTTTCTCGCCCCACCGATACCTTCGTTTCTTCTCCGTCTTCTGCTCCCGTTTCTTTCGTTTCTTCCACCGAGGCCTGCCTGTTTCTCTTCCTTTCTCGCCGGTTTCTCTGTCTTCCGCGGCCCGTTTCGCTCGCCCATCCTCGATTCCCCGTAGCCTCTACCACCCCCTCATCCTCGAATCACCCTTCGGAACCAGAGCTCGTTTTCGCTATTAAGAAAATTCCACGTCGCGGACCGATTTAATGCCTGCCGGGAATATCGAAGGAGCTTCTTCGTTTCTCGGCCGATGCGTTCCCGAGACGTTGTAAGATTTGCGTGCCTGAGACGACGACGCCCAGCGCTCTGCCGAGCGATCCGATTTTCTTCGCTCGGTCGCGCGTTCCTCGGTACGCGCGCCGCGATTTTTGCTCCAACGAGAACCGAACAAAGTTTCAACGACCCTTGTCAAACTTCTCACTGAGCAATGGGGGAGGGCTGGATTTCTCTGGATTCGAATAATAATCGCCTGTGGGACGGGTTACGTCTTGATACCATGTCGATAACGCCATGATTTTAGATCGAGTATGGAGTAAGGTACGATGACTTTTATCGAGAATAGTCTTGAATATTCCTGCGACTCCAAAGGGGTTTGCTTCTTTCTTCCGTAATTTGGTATTTTTTTTTTTTTTTTCTTTAGAAAATTTGGAAGCTCTGTAAATTTTTGTTACGGATCTCAATCATTCCGATTTTCAATCGATATTGAAATGGCAGATTGTTAGGTTGCTGTTAAGAAACACAGCGTAACGATAAGCAATTGCAATTCTTCGGGATCGCTTCTCAGTAACAATGATTATCTTCGTGATATAGGATAGTCAGCTTTTTAGAAAATGTTAAACTCTTGCGAAAATTTGTAATTTAAATACTACTGATACGAACCATCTTAAAACATAAATATCTTGTAACATACAGACAGAGCTACTTGGTGGCAAGTACGCGTGAAGAAATGATTTTAGATTTTTAACTTTCACGATGACGTATTACGATATCACGCCAATATACCCGTTTATGGTTCTTCATATTTTTATTAATCCATTACCATTTTGATCAGGTCTGCACCGAAGTAGTAAACTGATATGTCTGCGAAATGTCGGAACTAAATGCAAGAACGGAGCGTCGCGAATACGTCGAATCAAGAAATAATTTCATAAAACGAAAGACATCTTGCTAAAACCAGAAACAAGACAGCTCGATTACAGTTGTATTAATGCAGAGGATAAAGGAGCCATCGATATCACCTGAGAAAGAGGAGAACGATGGGCAAAATAAATAACTCGGAGAATAATGTGCACGGCTGCATGCATTTTAAAGCATCGAAGGGAGGGGAGGCCGATAAATTCGTCAGTCTAACGAGTTTCCAAGGAGGCGAGATCCCTTTCCCCACGGTAGCCACGACTCGAGACGAAGTTAGAGGCTCGCAAGCAGTCGACGAGCGAATCGTCGAAATCACCCCATCGAAACCCCATTCGGCTGAAGGACGGCAAGCTTTAAGTCATGTTCGCAAGGAGGGCAAAAGAGGGAGCCGGAAGGATTCGGTCGAGAGGGAAGAAAGACTGGAACCCTTCTTCTACTCTGACTGACGAGAGTCGAACCAGCGTCGAAGGTAAGTAGGATAAAACTGAGTTTGAGTGAACGAAAAAGATTAAAGTGTGCATAAACGTAGCGAGGTTAAGGTAGGTACGATTTGGCTCCCATCTTTCGGGGAATCAACTATCAGAGAAGAGAAAGTCTTTCGTTGGATATCGAACTTTGATTTACGAATTGTATTATTTCGTTAGAAATTATATGTTTCGTTTATAGGTATAGTATTATTGGTTTACCTTCTTGAAAGTATTTCTATCGTTGCGGCGATAGTTCAGGTGTAAATATCTCGAAGAGAGATTTAAGATAAAGATGCTACTATACACGTCTAAATATTCGATAATAATTGTAAACTCTGTACGTAGTTCGATCGGCAAGAAACGAACGAGAAAAATTGTTCTAAACAATTCGAATTATTCTAAAAGAAATTTCCTCTCAATTGAATGTTCCGATATGAAACTTCGATTCTTCCGTTTCGGATAATTTATTCCGATAGCTACGTAATTTTTGAAAAATGATCAAAGAACGATAGCGTATTTGTCTCGATGATATATTTCGATCTTCCACGAATATATAACAATCATTTTATCATTGATGAAACTCCGACGAATAATATTTAAAAAAAAACCATCCAAAAATTCTAAATGTCGACGAGAGATATCGTTACTAACGAAATAGTTCGTCGCGCTCGATCGAACACCGCAAACTTGCTAGGAAAAGAGTCGAGAACGAAAACGCGTGATTCTGAGAAAGCCGGAGAGCCGATATCGTACGAGTCAGAGTTTCTTCGAATGACGAAAACACCGAAATTGCAGCGTAACATGGGGCTGCATCAGCGATCGATAAACCCAACTTCGCGAGCGGCGAAGGGTCAGAGAGAAGGGTCCACAAAACTCGGAGGGCCGGCCGCGCGTACACGCGCGTTTCACCTAACATTCGGCAGGTTCAGCGTGCCATGTTAGCACACATGTTTTCTATGCCCGGAAACGACTAGAGGCACAGCGAGGGTGACGGGGGTGGGGGGAGGAGGCTTGCAGCGGTCAGATAGAGCGGGACGATTTAAAGAGAACTTTTTCTACACGGCAATTTGGCAAACCTACGGTGCCCGCGAACGTCGGTTTTTGGAGGACCTTCGAAACTTATGTATAAACCCCTTCCCACCTCTTTCTCGTCGCTTTGCCTTTTTTTCTCTCTGGCGAGTGACGCCCGCAAACGGGTCCGCGCAACGTAATATGGCCATGTTAAAAAACTTATGCCGAGTTAAAACGCGGCATCGCTCGAATATTCGAGCGTCCTCCTCGAAAAGGAAGAACAAACGCCGCGCAAAACTAGTCGTTCAACGCGGCTTGATTTTATTCCATGAGTGGAAAAACGGTCGTTTCTAGGACACTGCCGGTGAAGATCCAGGGATACTCAAAATACGCTGGCGTCTCATAATCGCGATGGCTCGCGAAAGTGTTCTAACGCTTGAAACTTACACGTAATATCGTACGGGTTATATTAAACGTATTGAAATTTTATTAATAACGAGATTAATAACTATCCTTGGTTCTACCATAACGTTCGAAGAATCGCGAATTTTTAAGTTGTTCTGCAGTTACGTGGGAATAATTGACGGTTACGTAACACGAAACGGTGCAATAATAACGACGAAAGGTTTTAGAAAGTAACGTAGAAAAGGTATCAATAGGATGTAATAAAAGGCGGCGTAGAATGTTATGTAGCGAAAACACGGCGATCCATTATCGTGTTCGAATTAACGCGCCGCTGCGCCCGCAGAATTGCCCTCGAAAGAAGAAATTCTCTGTATCGTTGACAGAGGACTCTCCTCCGGGTTCTTGGTGGCGGACGTGCTGGTTGGTGTCGTGTATGTAAGAACGAAGAAAACAAACCGGGGCTTCGTAACGACGGAACAAGATAATAAAATTCAAATGGAGAAATAAATAAGCAGTAGGGACCCTCCTTGAAGCATCCTCTCATGGAGGGAGTGCGCCACCAGACTCGGTTAGGGTGATATTCTGCCCTCTCTTGCTGCGCCTTACTTGTCCGATGCAACCCTTACTTTCAACGTCAGGGTTCTGCCCATGGTATCTGACGGAGAAGACACGGTAAGATAAAAAAAAATACGTAAGAAGAACAAAAAAGTACCGAGGAAAAAAACTTGCGATTCTCTCGTGTACAGAAAAGGAACGCTGCTTGAACAAAAGTTCGAACATACATTGTACTTAAATAGCATGTTCACAAACTCCGTTTGGTGATGATGTTAAGCGAGCGACATTCTTCCAGATGTTTTCGTAATGTGCTATACGAAATTTGGAAATTGAATAACGAGAGTGAAATGCAGTAAAACGAAACGATATATATAGGTAACACATAAATGAGAAGGTTAATCGTTGATATGAGATATCGTAGGATTTCGTTTTATGTACGGTATTATTTACGTTGTATCATTACGTTATTACAAATTTCATTTCACGCACGAAATACACCAACCTAAACGCGAGACATGAAATCCAGCATCAACGAAGCAAATCCTTTTTACGTCAAAAAGCCTTTCGAAAACCGAGTTCCTAATTATTCGATCGCACACTCTCGATGTGCTACGATTTCTCCTTTGCGCCCGAACTTATGTGCATGTTTTCGTTCATTGCGGAACATCAATGCCACTGCCAAAGGAAATCGGCGTTACATCGCGAGAACGGATAGCTGCCGATCGCGCGAGAGTCAGACGCCGGGTATTATTTGCTCTTTCCACGGGGTCTTTCTCGTAGCACGGCACGATGGCGCTAAAAAGGAGCCGCGTTGAATCGCGCGTTACGTAATATTATGCGAACCGCAATGCCAGAAGCTCGAATGACTCGCTACCATGTATATGTGCTCCTAAAGCTTATCAAAGCTTGCATGTGTTCCGTTCGGGGATTCGCACGCACGGCCCACACCCTCTACCACCCCCCGCCGAACCCCAACGACGAGCCACGTGAGCCAACGCTCGGTGTATATCTTCCAAAGCCCCTAACCTTCTCCCCTGGCCTACGTCTTTCTCTTTCTGCCGTCATCTCGCGTCCCTTCCGCCAGCTCGGTTCAATTTAAACTTTACCTCGATCCGGCCCCGAAAGCCACATTAAGATTTTTTTAAGGTTACGAGAGAATCTACGGCGGTGCGGCGCGACCATTCGACGAGCCACCCTCTTTCGTTGCGCCGCGCCGTGTCGCGCTTAATTTCGATCATCGTACGACTAATCATTTCTTGCCATCGCTGTATGTTCGACTGTATATAATTTGGAAATTGAAAATGTTGTTCTCGAAGAGAAAGAATATTTGTTCTTTTTATCTTTGTTTCTAGTTCGCGTTTGACTTGATCTGATTTTATTCGATGCAGGAGACAATTTTCGATGCTCCTCGTGGTTTTTGAACGTAAAAGTTTTTTGTTTGGTAAAACGTGAAAGTTTGGTATATCTAATGAAGTTTCAGGTATACGGAGATTGGTGAAATATCTATTACGCGTTATACGTTTATCTAGGTATATAAGATATATCACAGTTTAACTTAACTTGGTTTACCGTCTATGGGCATGTTGTGACCGCTAAGTTTGAAGCAAAGGAACATTTTAGAAATTGAATTTAAAGTTATAAAATTAAATTTGAAAGCGTAAAGTACAGGTGTAAGTCGAGTTTAAATTTGGTTCCCGTGATATATGCAATTGAAAACTGAGTTGATAAGGAATCGTTTTCAATGTCACAAAAATGAAGATTGATATGTATTTTATAAGATTTCGATAAGGAAATTCATATCAAAAGGATCAGAATAAAAGCTGAATAATATGCAAAGATTTCTACGAATCGAAGGCATCGGAAGATTTCCAAGATTTTCAAATTCCGAAGATTCCTAGATCAATGACTTGAAACTTCGGTTCAGTGCATCAAGAGTGTATAAGTACGTGGACACATTTTTGAATTACTTGAATCCTACTGCTTAATTGAAATCCAATTCGATAAAATCCATTTGTTAATATGGAAACACACATAAAGAAACAATCGTTAAAGAACAGTTAACCGTATCAAGCAAGATTTATTTTATTGAATATACAGCGAATTCGATTATCCATATCTGTCAAATTCTGATATTCAACGATAACGCATAGATGGTATTTGCAAAAGCAAACGATACGTATCTCTTTAAAGAGGCATTACGATTTTGTTCCGACTCGTTCGCTAATAAATAGCCGTTATAAAAGAAAGCTTGAAAGAAAAACTTTGTTCTTCGTAACTCGAGGAAAACTCGCAATACGAAGGTGATGAGTTGCAAAGCGGTTCGCGTTAGTAGAAAGGAAAAGGAAAAAAATAGAAAGAAGTTTACGTAAGAAATATTATAATTTCCCGGATGGGTAAATATCGTGGGATGTGCTTAAAGCGATACGCACGAATTCGTAATTCCCGTGGAGACGAAACTCGATTAACCAGAACTCTCACCCTCGACCTGTGTTTTCCGTAGGAGAACCGGTCTCCCCTCCTCCCTCGCACTCTCGCACCCTCTACCGTCACGCCTTAACCCAACCTATCCCAAACCTGTACGAGGGAAGTTTCAACTCCAATTTGCCATTTCGTGACTGCAGCGAATCTTGCATTTTTCTTTCCCGAACAAACGTCTATCATTCTATCACGAACCGCGAAACTTTTGTTCCCGTGTCCCGTCCCACCTTCCACCTTCCAACTCGCGTGGATCGGCCCGGTATCATCCGATATTTCCTTCGGCCGAGATATATTCTTGCGCGGCCCGAGAACCCGACACACCGTTTTAGGCGCCTCTACAGCCGCGAATTCAACTTTAACTTTGACTTTTTCGACGATTGCGTTCGCGCGCGTTCATGATTCCACTCGACCCTCAATCACGAGCATTTTAATTGATCGTTTCCTCCGTGCGAGTTCGAACGACACTGTACACATTTTCTGCTATCTTTCCTGGCCCTCCGATTTACATCTTACATCCTTTTCCAACTTTCTTTGTTACCTTTAAGCGGATCAGATTATTCAGCTTACTTTCTTCGGAACGACGACATCTAACGATAGGGCTAAATTATTAATATTTTAATCTTTAATGTCTATAAAACAAATTTCTCCGTATTATTGCATTATGTATATTACGCGATGTATACAATTTTTCTTCTTTTTCGATCTTTCTTCCCTTTCAAGTTCCCCTAAGGTTCCCTTCAAGAACAATAACTAAAAAAAAAAAAAAATACACGCTTAAAAATGAAGAAACGATCATTTTCAGGCGTCTGAAAACACCTGAAAGGTGAAACTTAGTTTCGAACTTAGTTCGTAATAGTAATTGCTGCAAGTTCTGGATCATTGATCGGGCCGGCTGGGTGAAATCTCAGCGAGGAAGGACTTGGCCGGACGATCGTGCCACTGCCGGAGAGTTGGCGAAATAAAAACGCAGACATGGCCGGCCGATCGAGCGACAGGGTGCACCGGCGGAGGGCGTAAATTCGAGAGCGAAAGAGAGAGGGAACGAGAGAGGGAGGGAGAGAGAGAGAGAGAGAGAGGACGGGCGATCGACACAGGGTGCGTTCGCGAGAGGAAAGAGAATGAGAAATAGAGAGGGACAGACGATCGGGCCAGGAAGAGAGAACATAGGTGAGAGGGCGGGCAAGAGGAGAGACAGAGATTCAGAGACAAGAGGTGTGCAGGGAGGAAGGGAGAAGGCGAAAGGCTCCTATTTGGTCGTTAGCCAGTTGGCTAATTTCCAGTAGAAATCATGAAAGCGGGGTCCACACGAGGGCGACTGGTAGAAGCGGGCTGGGGTGGCCTCTGGTCATTCGATGATCCACTCTGCCAGCGTCGGGCTGCAGTCATCGCTTTTCAATGATTTTTACTCCCTTTTCCGTCCATTCAATGACCGCGCACCGGTAGCTCGTTCACCCTGCACCACCCAGCAAAGCGCCGGGCTTTTCGATGATTCTCCTGCCGTTGCCTCCACCGCGCACTGCGTTGTGCCGTACAAGCTTTCCAACGTAAGCCCTCGATTGGGGTAGGTTAGGCCGGGTTGGAGTTCTTTCTCTTCGCCTCCCTCCTTCTCTCTCACGAACGCGCCTCAACCACCTCTCTCTCTCCGTTTCTATCAGCCGTGCTCGAGCTACTTTATATCCATATACACTCTTCCTCTTGTCCTCTCTTGCTCCTACGCCGCTTTCTGAATCGACTCGACTTGGTTAGGGTTGCCGGTATGTCGACGCGACACGGACCGGTATCCAAACGCGATGGGACACTTTGCCATACTTTGCTATACGCTACCTGCTATGTCGTAGTATGCAGACCCGATTGAACGCGTGACCGTGTTATAACCGTTGCAGGAGGATCGAGGCAAGAGTGCCGAGCGATGGATCGTCGATGGAGTTGTAACGAATGCTGCTTGGCCGATGAATTGATCCGTTTTATTGGGGAAGAGGCGATGCTAGCGTATACGCAAGTTGATGGAGTCGCGCAACTTGAGGCAGTAATGAACTCCTGTATACCGCTTACGGCCGATCTGTTCGGATATCAGTTATCGTATGGTTTATTTTCTACGAGGCTACTTTCGACTCTAATTGAAATTAAATTTCGATCCGATACAATTGGCCCGATCGATAATAGGAATAAGTTCGTTCACCAGTTTGTAGAACGAAGCGGGAGTTATATATAAAATGGACCTTCAATAGTGGCCAATGCGATTATATAATCGTACAGCGAAAGATCAATATCGTCTATTAAAGAAGCTTCCAATGAACGGGCGTTCGTTGAAAGTATTCGGCTGCGAATAAAAATCCGATTCATTTTAACACGGTCCCTGATTTTCTGTCATGATGTATACGTCTATGTATATAGCTCTCTCGCGTCTCCGAATCTAAATATCCGAAACTGCGAACGCGGAAACGGTGAATGCCAATATAGTTCTCGTTGGTTAACCGAGCAACGGGAGTCTCTTCCTTTCGAGGCAAACAGTCGTCAGAGCCGCGGCGACGGGTCTGAAACGAACTCGTATACATATACGTATCGGAGGGTGTCTTCGGGTGAGAGAAAAAGCAACGGCAGGTGGTAGCAAGACACGAAGAGACATGGCTCTAAAGGCCGGTCGGAACAAAGAAAAAATATCAAACTGTAACATCCTCTTGCGGCACGAAGAACCGATGAACATCTCCGTTCTACCCTCTCGCGTGGAAAAGTCGGTGCATAATGCCGACAACGACACCAGGTACCGCCCGCACCCCTTTCCGACTGGAGTCGTCACCTGAGCGTAGACGCGGGACGCGCGTAACCATTGAGCCAGCAGTTTCGCGGGGGAGAAAAAAAGCGTGGCGGTTCGAAGAAGAAGCGTGACGGGAGCGGAAAAGGAGGCTGTATGGGCGCACGAGGAAAGGCGGAAGGGAGAAAGAAAGAAGAGACAAGAAACCGGGCGGATCTGGAGCGCAAAGTGCGAGGAATTTTCACGAGTCGCGTTTACCGTTACTTCAATAGACACCGCGGATATATACTACGAAAAAGGGGTGGGTGGGGGTGGACCCGGTGTACTTTCGTCGCCCCGAGGACCGGGAAAGTTTTGTCCCACGGCGACACGCGCGGCGGCGCGACACCTCGTCTCACGATACGGACGAGAGTTGTACGGCCGCGCTTAGAAACCCGTATACATTGTAAGGCTTTCTTAATGACGGAAGAAATTCTATCATACACACATCCGTTTAGGACGCCTCGGTTGCAGAGGGAGCGTTTTGTCTCCGGGGGTGTGAACCTAAGGATCGGAGTCGAGTGTAGGCGCCGCTGGCTCGGGGGTAGGGGCGCATCATTAACGGCCCTGACGACGTGTCATTGGCGTTGAACTTCGCCAGTTTGCCGCGCGGAAAGAGCTTCGGCAAGGGGTTACCAACGATCGACTTTAGAGGGCCGCCTGTAAAGCATCGGTTGGGGATCGAAATTTCCAGAGGCTACGTCGAAGGGAGCGGCTTTGGCTGGTCGACCGTATCTTTTCCATTTCGCTTTTCTGATTTTTTTTTTTTTTTTTCTAGATTGTTGTATCGGCGGAGTTTGTAAAATGTAGAAACATCGTGCGAAATAACGATGCTTTTGCGATTGGACGAGTGGACCGTGTCAACAGGCGCGTAATTTTAAAACATGCAATATACGCGTGATCGAGATATGTAAATCGAACGTTTCGATACGATGAAACGGTTTCTCGGTATTGGATAGTAATCGTTCGCGATATTAGATCGTCCAATATCTATTCGACCGCGAAACAAATCGCATGCAAACACGGAGAAACGAGAGAGAAGAAGAAAAAGGAAAGAAATAAAGAGAGAAAAGATCTTTCAGACTTTACGCTTCTCGTTTTCTTTACCTACGATCCTCTCTCTCTCTCTCTCTCTCTCTCTCTCTCTCTCGTTCGTTTTGAGGACCGTGGATGCTTTATCGTGTTCATCAAACGATACTCCTTGAAAAACACGAGAAGAGTAGTGGGAAACGAGGCGTGCAACGACGACGGCGTCGGCTTGGAACATGTTGGCTCGTTCGCTGCGAATCGTGAAGCTACCGAATCCACGAAAAGAGGGCAGAGTTGACCGGCGAACTAGTCTACGTAAAATCATCTACCGTCATCGATTCCCTCCCGGCGTCCACCCTTTTGTAGGTGGTCGAAACGCGAGGGTGGGTCGGGAGGGTGGTCGGTGGGTAGAGGGTTGTAGTGGGTGGAGGGTGTCGGTTTTCCGGCCGTCGGCCCTCGGGTGCACCAACCGTCCCCCGCCGTCGGTTGCACCCTGACTCGTAGTTGCACCCTTCACCTCCCGGGCCTCTCTTGCCACCCCGAGGTCATCAAACACCCGACGTCAGCCTGGGCAGAGGCGGATGGGCTTCGAACCGGCCATTTTTTGTCTGGCCAGTCAGTGAGTCCCAGGGATCAGTGAATGTGAGCGCGGGGGGAGGGATGTAGGTGGTATAGGGTAGTCGTCGAGGGTACGGGTACAGAGAGGTAGAGGGTAGTAGATGCAGGGGTGAGTGCAGCAACCATCGATCAGCCTCGAGGCTGGACCGCGCAATGATTTTTACCCCTTTGTCCCACCCCATCCCCCAGTTGCCCCACGGGCCACGTTGGCTATAGTTAAACGCACACAGGTCCGTGCTCGATACGCGCAGCCACGTGTACATGTGTGTCTGAGCGTATGCGATCGTATATGCGCCGCTGCATACGTGGCGTGCACGTACGTGTCACGTATGCAACGCACCAGTACACACGCGTCTTGTCGGACCACGTACGTGAACCACATGCAAACGATGCATCTATAACTTTTTCTCATCGTCCTCCCTCTCTCCATCTCTTTCGTTCTCTGTCGTTTTCCGCTCCTCTCTATCCGTACACGATTCTCTACGATCTCACCTTCTCTGTCCCTCTTCCCTCCTCTTTTTCCCTCGATCTCTCCGCTTTTCTCTCTTTCGCCCTCTTTCCCATCGCCGCGGCTCTGCTCTGCTCCGCTCCGCTCTGCTCCGCTCTGGTCTGCTATGCCGTTCTCTTTCTCTGGCTCTCGCTCTCGCGAGTTCTGGTACCACGGAAACGCGGTTCCTCTTTCTCTTTCTCGTTTGAAACCTGCCAGAGGCCGCCTGGCCACGCCCTCCACCCCCGACGCAACCCCCTCATCCACCTCCGACCACCTCCTCCACCTCCTGCCCTCCGTCCGTCACGAACCATCCTCACCCAACCACCTCTTTTCCTCTACCTGCCTTTCTACTACGCAGCATCCGTACCAGCCTGGCTGGACCGGTCAGCACGCTTTTTTGCATTATCTCGTTTTTGCAAAAATATGCGGACGCTAATCCGCTGGGCTAATTCGTCCTCGGCCGTCGTTCTCTCCTACGTCTCCCACTCCCGAAACCTGTCGTCACCGCCGCGCCACGCCGCGCCGCACCAAGCAGAACTGCACCACGCGGTGTGCACGGCCCTTCCATCCACTCGCACCCCGTTGCTTTTCCGCTCGCTGTCCTTGAGCGTGTTGGACTCTCATTAGAATACCGGTCTAGGATAAATCCGTGCCACTCTTCAAAGCTTTGAGAATGGTCGACCGTGATCGAGGATGATGCGAGCGTTCACCGGGATCGCTTACCTCGCTGCGATTTTCTCTTTTCGCGCTGCGAAACTCGCGTACGCGAATTCGATTTGCCGTTTCGAAGGGAGATTAAGTTCGTGAAAAATAATGGGTTCGTATGTCGCTAATGCATCGCAGAAACGCGATTCTCTTTTGACGGAGGGCCGTTTTTGTGTTCGTTTCTTTGCCGACCCTTGAACGTTCGCGCTTTATCTACGCGATGGTTCATCGAGTAAATCGCGATTAATTTTCTACTACCTTTAACATCTTTCCCCTTTCTTTTTCTCCCTCACTCTCTCTCTCTCTCTCTCTCTCTCTTCGTTTTCCCCTACTCCTAACCTCCCGGGTGTCCTTTTTCTTTTTTTTTTTACACATAAAATCGTCCAGCATCGCGGCTAGAAGCCAGGATACGTTGAATTTTTTAAGCGAACCCGACGTACCAGATTTTTTATGCGCATTATGCGTGCATGTAACATGCTGCTGTGTGTGCGCACGAAGCATCCGCTATCCGTTATTTTTTTATTAATTTCAGGAAAATATGCGCTCGCCAACGCGTAGAGTTAATTTGTCTGCCGTCGTCATATAGCGCCGCGTCCACCATCTCCACCTCCTCCACCTCCTCCGCCTCTTTCCCTCTCTCCATCTCTCTGTTACCTCGTTTGCACGCCGTGTCTTTCGGAATATTTGATTCCTGTTGAAAAGATTGTAACCGCCCGTTTTCCCCTGTCCGCCGCTTAATACACCCAGAAAATGACGTTTTACGCGATAACCGCCTCTTTATTCGCGAATATATCGAAACGCTCGATAATCGAATAACAAAGGATAATTACAAAAATTTTTTATCGCCGACCTCCGCCAAGACTTTCGTCGTGTTCTCCGCTGGTCTCGAATCGATACGTCGGCGTTTCGTGTACCTTTGATCCTCCGACAGAGAACGAACGACACACACACATACGCGCGCGTGCAAAAATAGAAAAAAAAAGGAAAAAAATCGTTGTTACCGCGCCAGCGAAATATCAAACGTTCCTGGAATTACATCATCGGACCGTCTCCCATTAATCCTGCCTGTGTTGCGCCGCGTCCGTTGTCCCGGCGTGCAAACAACATATCATCCGTGTTTCACCAAACGAAAGAACCGGCAGCGCGCGCTAGTCAGACATAACAAGTATTAATTAAAAACCATCGCCGCCGCGCCGCCCAGGAAACAAGGCATTAATGTCGACAGCAACCGAGCAAAAGTGATATCCGTTTCGCTCATTTTTGCCCGCGCTGTGAACGTGGTCCAACGGATTACATCTGCCCAAGGACGACCGTAATCCATTAATATCCTCAGATCCAACGTCATCGACGCCTGGTTTCTAGGCTTCTTTCCCTGCGAAGGCCATCCCCTTTTCCCTTGTCGAATTTGTATCGGTTCGGCTAATAACGATAATAATCGTCGTGCCGAAAGTTCGATACCGGGCTCGAAATGATTTTTCATCGTCACTCTCGAATTCTCTCTTTATCCTCGCGTAATCCCAGCCCTCTCACGTACGTCGGCACACGTACACGCGCGTAACGCACGTTGCCGCACACCGCTCCGTTACACTGCCTCCCCGGTATAGCCACCCCCTCCCCCTTGACTCTCTCCTTGTCTCTCTCATTTTTACCACGTTTCTCTCTCGTCTTTCCTATCCATCCTTCTGCTCTTCCTCCGTCTCTTCCTCCTCTTCCTCTCCATTTATCTCTCTTTCTCTCTCGCTCTCTCCCTCTCTCTTTGCCTCGGCTCTCGTTTCGTCTCTGCCGACGACAACCGCGAAAAAGAGGGACGATGGATAGAAAATACGGCACGAGGGAGAGGCAGGGTAGGTAAAAAGGAGTGGGACCGGTAGGTGGGTGGTGAGGGTAGGAGCGGGCGGTGAAAAATACGCGGCAACGTGACATCTGCCAGTCTTTCACTTGGCCGGCTTGGGCCGCGAATCGCGATCGCGGAAAGAGATTATTTTATGCAGGAAGCTCGGCCGAGCGTGGCCCGTGCATTATGCAGAATTCACGACGGCATTCTGGATTCGACGATGGTAGGACGACGACGGTAGAAAATTCCTGGCTGGTTTCGCGAGCGCGCTCTGTGCGTTCTGTTTCTTCTTTCTCTCTCTTTCTTCGTGTACGTGTGCACGCGCCTCCTATGCGAGTGGGAGCGAGTGCGCGCGTGCGCTCGCTGCCGCTCCTGTGTACGCGTGTACAGGTATAGATATAGATTAAAAAAGCCGGTGTGTATGTGTAGAGACGAATATTCGGGCGAGGCAAGCCGCGGTTCGGTGCGTGCGGATACGCGCTGGCGAGGCTCGTCGAAAAAGTCTGGCTGGACACGCATCAGTGGACGCGAAATCACGGGAAGAATGAACCGCAACGCGGCCCGCAGCGCGGCAAATGCGTTAAATCTCGAGCACCGAGCCGTTTGCTCGTTTCTTTCCTCATGAGAAAGTTACAATTCAACCCCCGAAAACTCGCCGGATCGTGTAAGCTTTAAACGGTCTTCCTTAATTATGGAGAACACGCCGATTCCCCGTTTACCAGTTTCTTTTGCGAGAACGCGCCACCGACACAGAAGAAGATCGAGCAATTCAAGCGGCGCAAACTCCCTCCCCGCTCTCATCGTTTCGTTCGGATAATCGCCATTTTTCTCCGACCGAACTTTTACGTTTGCAAATACCCCGTGGATTGTCCAGGTTTCGAATGCAAAGCGATCTTTCGTTTCTCGTATTCTTCGTTTTTCCGCGATTGTTAGCGGTGCACGTCGGCCTCGCGACTCGATTATTGGATTCTCCGATTATCGACATCACCGATGAGGATTTATGGGATTCGATCAATATTCTTGGTATCTGCTCCCCTGTTCGTCAATTCCGCTACGTTCATCGTGAATTCCGCGTACTTTTATGTAACGTATTTCTTTAACAATGCATTTCTCGTTCGACGATTTGTATACTAGAATCTGTTATCTCTGTTTAAGGAAATATACGTGGCTTTTATTTCCTATATCTTTTCTATCTTTCTTCTCTCGCTGTACGAATCTACGTGTGCTATTAGTTTCTCGCATTTTACCCTTTATTCTTCTCCTATTTAATATCCTTGCTCTTTATCCCGTATTCTCCTTTTATTCAAAATGAGTTATTAGATCGCATTCGACTAATTACCGTAGCTTATCTCTTTTTCCGTATGGAAAAACTTTCCTTTACACAAATCGCGTCATAAACCTACGTGGTAGAGATAGAATAAATAAGCAGACACGTTTGTTTTGGCGTTCGTTGCTGAATTACGAGCAATTGAAGCGGTGATAAACGTCAGTCGTGGAAACCAAATTTATTCAAATATTGAGATTCGTGTTGCACGATTGGATAGAGAATTCATTTTTTCCGCTGTAGTAGCATCCTGTACGTGTACTTTCACATCTTTTATGAAATTATCGTACGCATTTTTAAGACACCCGATGGAACGAGTAAACGACGAATAAAACAAGAAATAAGTTTTCGTTATTGATAAATATTTGTAAACGAAACGAGGTTACGATAAACTACAAGAAGAACAAAAGTAAAATGCGTTTTATATTCGATTTCAGACGTCTTGAAGGTTATCCTTCGCCCAACCCCTATCTAGTAATTAATTTTACTAAAACTCTAATTTTACTTTTTGTAATATTTTACATTCTAAGGTACGCGAACGAAACAACAGATCGGCTATAAAATACCTAGAAAATGGGAGATGCGAGAAGCATTCGATCGACGTTAAACGTAAGCAAGCATCCTAATACTTACAGCAGGCGACATACGTTATCTAGTCTTTATCGTTACACGATTCAGGAAATATATTTAGCATTAGAGATCGTCATATATCGTGCAATAATCGACGAGCTGTCGTCTAGCCAAACCTTATCACGGAACAACGAAAACGAATGTCAAGCTCTACCAAAACAACGAACGCCATCAAACAACGAGAAGCCATCACTATTCGAAGAACCGAACGTTCTGACCATTCGACAGCGACGTTCTCGATAGCTCCTCCAACCGGAGAACAACGTTCGCAGCTTGCCGCGTGAAATATGAACGAGCACTTGACGACGGATTCGATTTACAAACGCGACAAAAGCTCTCTCTCTCTCTCTCTCTCTCTCTCTCTACCTCTCTTTTTCTCTATCTCTCTCTTCCTCCCTTTTCTCTCTCTCTCTCTCTCTCTCTCTCTGGTTCTCATTTTTTTTTCACTCGCCATAACGAAGAGAGAGGAGAATTCCTGCGATGTGGCGCGAGCGAATACTGCACGGACCCTCCTCGCATGCAAAATTCACGATTCGATTCCGAATCCGGCCGTGTGTACGCGCGCCGATCGTCCGCCAATCGAAACAAATGGAAAGAAACTGTTTGACCGCGTCTGTTCCGCGTCGACAGGCGACGACCGAAAATCCTGACAGAAATTAGGCAATGGATCCGGCCAAGAAAACCCATTAACTGCTTTTTCAATCATTCACGACTACCTTGACGCAAACTCGTTGATATTAGATCATTTTCGATTCCGTGCGATCGCTGTCTGATCAGTAGATAGCGCAAGTTAATGCGCTTGTAAGAAATTTAAGGATACGAAAGCGCACGGAAATATGCAGAAATACGTATATATAAACATATAAAGATTGCTAAGGAAGTATGGTAGAACTTTGAACTACAGAGGTATTTTTTTAATGTGTCGTAAGAAATTTCACATAAACAGTATTTGGATCATATATCTTTTTTCAAATGAATAAATTCCTTTTGAAAACAAAAGCAAATAAGTACATGTACGTCTTTTATATTTTACATTTCGCCAATGCTTTATATCGAGTACTCCAATAATGTTGTCTCTTCATTTTCCGATAATGGATTGCCATTGGTGAAATCTCTTTTTTCTCGTTCGTATCTTTTAATTATAAAAGCAAGACGCTTAATTTGAAATTTCACTGCGTTACAAATTCTTATTGGAAAGTTAAATACCTATTCGAGCTGAAAGTTTGAAAAACCAATGATATTCAAACATCGTTGGTAGCACTTAATTAAACGTGATTGTAATAATATCCACGCGAATGTGTCATGGTTATTTCGCAATAAATATTATTTAACGACTGTATAGAAACGCCAACTTCTTTTTCGTCTTCGATAATTAAAATGTTCTACTACCGTTTCAAAATATTCGATAAAATTGAAGTTTTATTATTCTCTGTGTCGATTTTGTTTTTCTTCGTTCAATTTAAAACATTTAATCGTTATCTCGTAACGCCCTATACATACATACATACATACATACATACATACATACATACATACATACATACATACATATAACTATACCTAAAAAAAAAAGACATCGGCAGTTACAAATATTCTAATATGTTCATCTCGAAAAATGAAAAAAAAAATGCTAGGCATTTCATTTTACCTTCAGAAAGATACTATATCTCATATAAAATACAAGAAAAGAAATCCAACTATCGCGTCTCACGCGAGATGCGAGAAGAATATAAAAATCAAGTATCAGATCTCGCAATCTTCTATTCTCTAAATATCAAGAACATGCGAATCTCAACGCGAGTACGAGAATAACTATCCTCGAATTCCAGGCAAAGAGTTGTCCGATATATCCATCGCTATCATAAATCTCCTCGTTGTCGAAACGTATTCTCGAACGCGCACTACGCCTCCTTAACGCCCGTCGATATTTGTGCGTTCCGGTGCGAACCGCTACTCTATAATTACTATACGTAGCACCTGTTATTATAGTTCCAGGAGGAAAGCGCGTAGCGTAGACCCTAACGGTGTATGCACTATGGGGTGTTTAACGGGAGTCTCGCGTGGCAGCCACGTGCCAAATGGTCCAATTTGATGGACGACAGTTGCGTTCTCCAATTAAAAATTATAACAGTTTTTTCCCTCATTTCGTTTCTCCTCTCGCGGCGGATAACGCAATTAGGAGCGCGCCTTCGAGTGTGTGCCAAGAGGGCGGACCGTTCTCTTCGCATCCGCCGCGGCCTGATGCTTTTGATGTGTACGCTCGGAAGGGTTTTCGGGAAACAGTTTTTTTCCTCTCCTTCTTTCTTTCCTTCCCTTGCGCCCGCCTTTCTTTCTACCTGGCTCACTCTGCTCCAGGGTGGCGAGGCTTTCTTTTTTAACGCGGCAGGCGGCAAGCGCACCGATGAAAACTGTCAGTCACAAATGGGAGTCTAGCGAAACCGCATTGGCAGAAGTCGGGTTTTTTAATTGGCGAGACCTACGCTCGCGTGGCAGAGGAAGCGCGTAAGTAAACGTCGAAAGCGGCGTACAGCTTCCGCCTCGTGACGGCAGACCGTGAGTTCTCCTTGTACTTTTAATCTTTCCCGCGTTGAATAAAATAGGCTGAAAACGTCCAACCTAGTTTCGTGTAATTTGAGTTTAATAAGTAAGGTCCCCGCCGTATTCAGAAAGGAGAAACCAGCTTTCTAAGCTCTGTTAACCGCTCCGAAGAATCAGCGCGGAAATGTATTTCAGCCTACCACCCCCTTCGTGTTTCTCTCCTACCCTTTGAGCGTTAGCGTTTCGTTCATCGCGCCATGGAAAAACGAGGACGTCGATCCATCGGCGACTCGACAAAATTTTCAATTCTCCCCATGCTCGTTCGTCGATCCTCTGCTGACTCGAGTTTATTTTCTGATTGACTTTAACACGCGTAAGACGTCGAATTTTTGAGACAAAGTCGAGAATTTGTTAAGCACGAGTCTTTCCGTGGCCGTGTATTTCTTTGCTCGCGATCGTCTGCGACGGATGATCTAATTGTCGTTTTCTCGCAAATCGTCCAGTCGTCTTTTTCCTTTCATGCGAAGTCGATGCTCATGGATGTAAACGAAAACTCGATTTGTAATGTCCTCCGGTCCCATAAAGATGGGATTCCGCGAGTTTGATGGGATCTCCGGCTTCACCGCCCCTCCCTTCTGTCTCGTCCTCTTTTGTCCGGCGCTCTCTATCGTAATTACTGAAAATTGCATTGGCGTTGAATTATATCGAAAAAGAGAGAACTCAGAGCTAATCGAGTTATACGATGAAAACCACTGGTGGTCAGCTAGCTTTACCGCCGGGGTTTGCATTCTGCATCCCGAAGCCAGCCTGGCCCATGAAAGGGTTGAAATAAATCGCGATGCTACGTTCGAATTAACTTCTCACGCGACCGATTACTTTGTCTCTTGAAATCGTCTAGATGTCTACCTTCTTACATATCGAAGAAATATTCGAAAGAAAAAACGAAATTCGTTTCGTTAGTCGTGTGTCTGATATCTTCCGTCTTTTGTTAATACAAAGGTTAATCGCTAAATTGTGGACGTGTTTCTGAAAGTTTATATTCTTACAGAAATAATTAGAATATAGAGTCTAAGCTTTATCGGTTAGATATTTCAACGATTACTGTATTTTAGATATCCAACGTAACTTTGTAAAGTTATATATCGCGAATTATTTGCTTCTCTGATTCCTCACGAATACGTGAACCTCGTTAGTCCAATATTCACTTTGCCAAGTACCAAAAGACCGGAAGAGCAAGAAACTGCCATTACGAAGAATACGTATCGGATACGATCTACTAAAACACGCTTCGACATCTATGAAAGAATATCGCTGCCGTCTCTGGAGAGGAATAAACAGGTAAATATGTTTACGGTGAAGAGAACACAACGCATGGTTAGCCTGACTGCGCGGCGGGTGTTTGAAAACCAGCAGTAACAACACGGCGATTTCTCGATTGGCATCGTCAACGCCTGACACTGGACAGAGGAGCGTGTCACGAGAACCGGAAGTTAGCTTCCAACTACTAAACCTCGGTACAAAAGTTTATGAGTTGTACACAGGATGGGCTTGAGTGGGTGGCAGTCGGAAGGGCGGCAAAAGGGGGTACGGGCAATGTGGGGGTTCACGGGGGTGAGCAGTGGGGGATTCGAGCTGATAGCTCGGCAGGGAAGCGAGGAACGCGAGAGAAAGGGCAACAGCAGCACCAGCAACAGCACCGGCAGCAGCACCAGCACCAGCAGCAGCAGCAGTAGCAACTACAGCAGCAACATTCGAGGAGGAAGATAGACGCATACGAGCTTTGATGTACGAGCTTGCGCCGCGAAAAGAGAGGACACGAGAGAGAGAGGGAGAGAGAGAGAGAGAGAAAGCGAGGAGGCAAGAAAGAGAGACAAAATTTTCGCCAGCAAGGGGATGAAATACGATTTTATTTGCCGCCGGAGCTCCCAGGCTATCCTCGATGGGGTTGGCAGTCCAATTGTCCAGTCGACTACTGTCCAGTACTGTACGTCCAGGATAATGAATAAACTTACGTCTTTTTAGAGAGATAGGGACGGAGATCCGGAGAAACAGAGACAGAGAAAGAAAGGGTGGGGACCGGCAATTTTATGCCAGCCAGAAGAACATAATTATTATTTTTATCACGTCGCTATTTTTGTGCAATTGTATATATATATATATTTATTTATTTATATATATTTATATATCTTTTTTTTTTTTTACCTTGTTGCGCTTGCTTTTTATTTTTAATTTTTTTTATAAATGATAACCGGACGCGAGCGTGTCACAATATTCGCGAGCACGTAATGCGTTATAAATTTTACATTTGTCGCTGCCACAGGTTTCTAGGGGAAGCGCTTTTTGCAAGCTTGTGGAGCACGCGGCTCTGCCACCGCAATATATGATATGGAAGTATGTAAAACAAAATTCTGAAGAATAACACAGAGCAGGAATGCTGCAGAGAGATAAGTGAATCTCTGAAAATATTGAAACACCGATACGAGAGCGCGCGTTGGTAATAATTTTTCGGGATTTGTAAATCTTTTCCCCCCTACAGGAATATTCCTATGTTAGTCGACTCGACTAATTGCAAATGTTTTTTTTTTTTTCTTTCATATTGACATTACCGTTACGAAAACACTCGTATCGATACTTTATCAAGACACAACATGTCTTCCGACTTTACGAATCGTTCCATTCCCATACGTTCTTTTTAATTCAAACGATCGCTTTAAACATTCAAACGGAACAAATCTTTCGCGTGAGATTCGCATCTCAAATTTTCGAAAGGCGACTTTGACATTTCTATGTTTCAGGATCAACTTGAACGAGCTCCGTTTGATGGAACGTTACGCGTCGTTTTAATTAATCGCGTGTCTCGTGTAACAACGTTCCATTCCGGGCTAGAACAATGCCGGTGGAAAAAGCGTTCCTTCGCCGGTGAATTTCGAGGAGTTTTCGCGGAAGGACTGACATCGATTGCCTTTCAACCGGCGATTCCAATAATTTTCCCCTGAAAATCCGAAGCTCGCGAGAAAGGGGTCTGGTCCATTTCCGGTGGGGTCGGTTGTTTACGGTCACACGTCTCGCGCTCGACCGCGCGATATTACTCCAAGGCGAATCACTCACTTTACGTGGAAATTCGCATTAACCTTCCAGGGGGGGACTTTGTCGAAATAAAAGTGCAACGTGAAAAAAAGAAGACGAAAAAGGGCGTCGGACAGCAGAAGAGAGAAAAAGAAAAATTGCCAAAGAGAGAGAGAGAGAGACAGAGACAGAGAGACAGAGAGGGAGAACGAGAAAAATTGCCAAAGGGAGAGAAAGAGAGACAGAGGGAGAAGAGAAAGAGAGAGAGAGAGAGGAAAGAAGTACGGATACATATATGGAAAGGTAATGTTCCCTCTCCAGGGCGCATGCACCAGTCTTCACCCTCTCTATCTCTCGTCGAGCCTCCCTTTTTCTCTGTCGGTCGCACGTAAGCGTCAGTGAGATTTATCTGGCGATGCGAGATCGCGAAACGCGAGGGTTGCATGCGTGCAGGTGCATGTGGAATGTATATGCACCGTGGTAACCGGTCGCGTGTATGAGTGCGTGCATGTGTGGAGAGGGAAACAGAGAGAGGGTGGCTGTGTGTCCGGCGAGCATCGAAGAGGGACGGAGAAAGGATAGGGTCGGATAGGCCGTTAGTGGAACGACGTTGCGAAAGAGAAGGGCGATCAGGGTGCGAGCGGGACAGCTTCCAGTCCGTTTCTCTCGAACGCGGAAGGGTGAGTCGGATGAGGAACGAGAAGGACCAGAGGTGGACCAGCTCGGCGGAGGTGGAGAAGGACGATAACGGAGAGGAGAAACAGGAGGATATGGGAATAGAATGAGATATGCGGATAGAGAGAGGCCCGAACGAATGAACGAACGAACGAATACCGGCACCGGCAGCAAAAGAGAAAGAGCGTTGGATAGAAAGAGGAGACGCAGAGAGAGAGAGAGAGAGAGAGAGTGAGAGGAGAGAGAGAGAGAGTGGAGAAAAATCGGGGGAAAGAAAGAGGTGGACGAAACACGAGAGGGACAGAGGTGGAAGGTTGATTCGGAGCGGAGTCGAAGCGAGATAGAACGTGGTGCAAAGGAGATGGAAATGTGCAGGCGGCAGTGCGTCGAACGAGGAGAGGCAGGAGCTGACCAAAAAAAAAGGAAAAAGGACGGACGCTTCAATTCATTGATCGCCCGGCACGGTCCGAGCGGCGACGCGCGGGGTAAAATAAAAAACGCGGCTAGGCTAGCAGCGGGCTGTGGAGGAGGGGGTTACTGCCAGTGGCACAGGTGGAGGTGGAGGACAAGCCGAAGGGCGTTGCGAAAAATCTCCGCGCAAAAAGTGCGCACGCCATCCTCCGTCCCCTCGTCCTCGCATTCCAGGAGCATGCTTGCTGGAGGATGGAATCTGACCAAGGGGGAGAGGTTGGGCGACGGCGGTACTGCCGGCTAAGCTGAAGTGGCGGGAGGCGAGGCGAGGTGGAAAAAAGGCGAAGAATTTACGTACGACAGAAAATCAGCAAACTCGATCTAACGCGTACTCTCTTTTTCTGGACCTCTGCGCTCGCGTCTAGCCATTCGTGAAGCGGCCCCCTCGCACTCGCGCACGGATCCGATCTTGTGTTTTCTCCTTTTTTTGCAATTTCAGAGCTGTCAGCTAATACGCGCGCGTACGTACAAACTGCGAACTGAAAATCTTCCTTGATCTCGATAATCGAAATGCCAAATAGGCATTATTACCGTGGTTTCGTTTCCCTTCTTTTTGTCTACCTTCTTCCATACTCTTTCGTCGATTTTCCTTCGCAAACCCTCTTTTCACCTTCCCTTCCTTTCGTTGTTTCGAGCTCCTTCTCCTTTACTCGCGTGCACAGTTGCTTCTTCCGTTAACAGCTTTCCACCGACGAACGTTAATCACGGTCACGCGATAGCAAATAACGTTTAAACGCGCATTGGTACTCGATGGAAAATATTTTAACGATGATAAACGCGATACCGATAAATGCGTTCATGTACGCAACTGCGTGCTCTAACGACGAGAATTATAAGCGGAAAAATTCGGCCAAGTCCCGACGCTGCTTGTTTCAAAATAATCAGTTGATTAATTTGTCGTGTGACAGGACCATAACCATAAACCACAATCTCCTATATCGAGATTATTTCGTCGAATCTTTTTCTTCCTATGTTTTCTATCCGATGTAAGCCTGAAGTTGTAATTCATAAAATTCATAGTAATCCGATTGGAAATATCACTTTATCTGTTTATCGTCTAACTATCAACCAACTTGCTAGTTTATATTTGCCTATGATTTCAAAATTACTTCTTTTTCGTTTGTTTTAGTCGTTGGTGTCTACAATTCCGACTATACCAAACCGAACAGTTTCAGAAAATAAAACGATTTCTTCGCGGCAAGAACAAAAGTAGAACGCAGAGGAATATTTTCTCGCGAGTTGCTCGATCTACAGAAACCTTGTGGTAGTTCGTGACGTTCGTGAAAAATGCCTATCAAAATCGCCTACTCGCCGTGTGTATTGAAAGCATCGCTCGTTAAGCGAGATTTTCTTCGATCGAAGGGTTAAGCAGATGATCGCTGGTCACATCTGTCCCTCCTACGACCAAATTGAGATTCGAAGGATACCTGGAAGGTGGAAACGAATGTCTTGGAGGAAGCCGAAAAACGCACAATATCCTATTTTTTGTTCCACTTGAGCGGCTGCTCCCGCCAGTTAGGAACATCTGTATTTTGGAAAAGGTCTTTTTGCATTTCGGAGACAGATGCAAATGAAAGGGTTCTTCCCGGATAGACGAATGCAAAGGAATCGCGGCTTTGCTCGGCTGGGCCCTTTTGCGAATCCTTTTCATCGACAGCAGCTCACATTCTCCTCTCGATGTGTATGATGCATCTGTCTCGCAAACAATATCCTGCGATTTCGCTCTCAAATTCACTCGTGATTCGCTGCGGTCATTGTGCTCTCGATCCTCTCTGTTTCTCTCTCCCTGCCACTCTCGGAATTCTGTCTTGCAACAAGGAGTAACCCCTTCGCTACCCCTTGTGCAATTCTTTCGGCTCATGAAAACCGCCGGCGAATGACTCGAGCAAAAATGTTTCGCGGAAGATCGTCGCAGTCGAAATCCTTGCAGGATGGAAACGTTTCCAAGGTACTTGGAAATTAACGTGTGCAAGGATCAAAAGCTGCCAGAAGGGGAGTATCATAAATGTTTCGCTTGTGTAAATTATTCGACTTGTCTTGCGGATCTATTAGTTTACTCCTATTGCGTCGTGTATACAGTATTCATAAAGTGTTTGTTGATTTGATTAAAAGCTTGCGAAACGATGGTCAGAAATGACGATTGGCTGAATTAACGATTCAATCTTTTGAAGTTTATAAGACGAAATAGCGATGCTAGTAGCTATGTTTTTTTAATACTAACTTCGTTTGATTTGATAACTATAATGACTTTTAGTTGTTACATAAGAAATCTCTACAGTAAAAATCGTACTGTGTTTCATATTTAAAAATAATTATGCGTCTTGGTTTGATAAGAAAACGCTTGTACAAGAATGTCGTCAAAAATCCTGATATTTAGCTCAAAGAATTAAATCGTGGTCAAGACAATCACATCATGGAACTTTTATGAACCGTGGAAGAGTATGCGCGGTATAATGGACAAGAATAATTGACGCTTTGAAATAGAAGGGTGGGGTCAGGAAAAATACGAGTCGCGACATATTTATACAGACGTTCAAATATTCAGCAGACGCGGGAATGGAGGATGTTTACACTGTTTGTAAAGGAAATGAAATGTCATGTTGGCGGACGAGCGCAGTTATGCTTCAACTCACGGTAATTAATTATTTCTTTCAGGTAAACTTGATTATTCTAACATGTGCTTTCTTCGCGTCTAAAAATGTGGAGAATTAAATCTTCTCTGATTACAACACGTAGGAATATTAAATTTTCATTTTTCAATCTCTAACGATAATCCATAACACTGCAGAAGAATTGCTAAAGTATGAAAACTTAAAAATTAATAATGAAACTGTTCGGTAAAAATGATTAATTGACAAACTAATTGCATATTTATGCAAATTCATATTCTTACGAAATTTAATAATATTTATCGTTGCATTACGATACAACTAAAGAAGTGGAATTTCAATAAAAAATTTTTTCGTCCTCTATATATTACAATTTCGTTTTATTTTTAACTTCTAATCTTTTTTTTGTATTTTTGCATGCTATAATATGCATTCTATGTATATCTCCGAAAATTGTAATTTCTCCGTCAATGTATAAACGTTCGCAATCTACGTTTAGAATAATAATCGGGAACTGAAGAAAATATATCAGAATGGACAAAATATATTTTTCTATTGTTCCTTTTTTAGGCGAATTAATTTCGTGCAATTGAACAAGAACGGTTTAATTGATCTCTTTAGAAGGGGAAGTACCACCGTGGACGTGTTATTTCTTTTTTCTCCGGACCTCATCTTTCAAGTGCAAACGCGATTCGCGTGCCCTGACAGATGCGAGGAGATTGGGTATGGTAGAGGTTCTGTGGAGCACCCTTAGTCAGGGGCGCGGAAACCATCAGGTAATAACAAGGATCCCAGTACGCTATTCTTTGGGTAGCACGTGAATTTTACTCTGACTTATACAAATGCCTGCCTATTCAAACGCAACCTTCCTTGTTGATTTCGTTATTGCTCTTCTGAATGTACTAATGATTTCTCGTAACCTTTTAGCGTTATATAAGATGGACCGAAAATCGTGGTTCAAGCGTGGTCACATATGGAAATTCTATGACTGAAAATAAGACGAAGATCGAAAATAACAAAACTAAACTGGCGATTTCATTCTCGAGAAAATCGATCTTGTTCAATCCAAATGCAACGTCGTTACGCGTATACTTGGGAAATATTCAAGTTCAATTTTCTCAAAAAAAAAAACGATGCACTTTAGAAAGTAGCCAAATTCACGCGTATTTGATAAATTTTCAAATCCGAGTTTCGCCCAACCTCTATACCACGAATTTCTATACATTACGGAATTAAAGTAAGAAAATCTGTCCCTGAAATCTACATCTAAAGATACGAGTATCGCGGAAATGGTGTAACTTTGGGATTTTTTAACATGCCTATCGGGCGAATGAAGGAATCCTTATTACGACGTACGGAATCTCAATGTCTTGGGTTTAATTTCCGTTGAAAACAGGGAGACAAAAGATGCACGTACAGCGAGCGAGCCTTGAAAAAAACTGGGAAAGACAGTGGCATCCGAGCTTTCATTAGCGTGTCTACTTGGGAGATTAGTACGCTTTACCGCGTGCCTCTGTCTTTGTCTCCTTTCCTCTTTCGCGTCTCTGTCGAGAAGAAAGGCATGCACTCAGCGGCCTGCAAGCTTTGAGGATGGACTCTCGGACTTTGCTTCGTCTCTATCGGACAGCCCCAGAGAGGGGGCACTGCTGAAAAAAAGGAAGCCGGATCGAGACTTACACCGAGCTTCACTGGTACGCGATATTTTCGCAAGTCATCAGTCCATCGTTCAAGTTAAACTTCCCAGATGTTTATGAAAGTACCCAGGATCGCGAGTCGACGGATTATAATGGAAACCAGGTTGAACGAAGCTTTTGTTCGCGTCGTCCATCGGAGATTTCAATTCATCTCTTTCAAGTTGCACGTATTACGTAAGAACGTAGTCGTGGAAAGAAGTCAAATACCATCATGGTAAAAGACGAAATGTCAATCAGCTTTGTCGACTTTCCTTTAAAATAGACGAAAGACTATGAGAATTTTGTTCAAAACGAACTACCAATAAAGATAAGTGAACTACTAATGCGTTCTTTTATGGTACTCAGTTTACGTGGAAAAATATATAAAACTTCCAAAGCAAACTTCTTATCACATGTAAGAAGTATTTGGAGCACGAAACGATTCTTTAACTAGATTCCATTCCTTCAGTTGCGTTTACAAAGATACGATCTTGCGTCAAACTCTTACTGTATCCAATACATTCAGGAAAGAATCCATACACGCGTAACAGTGAAGATATTTGATTTAACCTTTACTACACTATTACACCTATTCTCGATATCACAAGCCTACGTAAACGATTCTTATAATGATAAGAACAGACGGTCTAAACTCTGGACAGAGGATAGGTACTGTGGTTTCACGCCAAACGCGACATCGGGTGTGAATTAGCGGTGCGGTTGCGGTCATGCACGCGATCACCGATCGTAAATCTTCGTTTCACCGAGGACTCACCTTAGATGATCGGTGCTAGACAGAAGGGGGCCCTACGTCACCGTGAGCGGCAGCTGCCGGTACGTCATACTTTTTCTTTGTCTCAAAGGACCCTTCTCTTCAGTCGGTGCTCTTTGGGGCACGAACGGGGGCCACGCGCCCGCGGCAGATGTCCCGTGACGCATGCCCCTTCATTCCTGCGTATTACGTACTTATACTTGGAGCCCGTTCGTGCAAGGCGTGTAACACGCGACCGACCGGACCGACCACCGATCGATCGATATGCATATGCACGATTCTTTCGACGTTCGTGCACGCGCGCGCTCCTGCTCGCCTCGAAGAATGCGAACGCCGATTGAAGGAGGGCCAACTCTTGACTCTTTGATGGATTGCACGCATGCTGAGCCAACCCTTTGCGCAACCAATCCCGCGTTTTCCGGATGGTCAACGACACGCCAGTTTTACGGTTTCTGTAGTGGCATGCGTCTGGATTGATAATGGTTGGAGATTGGTGGAGGTGGTAGGAAAATATTTGTATGATAATTACAACGATATGGATGGAAGGTTAATAATAGAAAAATAAGTCGTTAAGTACTATTATACTAAGGGTTTGAAAGTACGTGTCTATATGAAATAATATACTTTTATATAGTTGTTTAAGTGTCGATTCCGAAGCGTAAAATGTAAATAGGAAAACACTTGAAAAGTGTTTTAATTCTAAGTACTATCTGATTTTCTGCGTTATTTGAAACGTCGAATGAGATAGGGTCACTGGCCGCCTATTCTGGTTCTCGTTTCGGAGCAGAAAATGTAGGATACAGTTGACCGAAGTTCATTTTTGAAATACCTCTGCCATAATCCACATTTCTTGCCAAATTTCCCAAGCTTATTTGTATCGAAATGAAAATATAATTTCAACGTCGATAGTAAAAATCGATGGCCTGACTTACATTGAATAATGAAATATAATTGCGTTCGCTATCCATATTTTAATTCGTTTTGCTTCTCAACATTTACGAATTTATAACGTGAAAATAGAAAATTAGTTAAAAGCGAAACCGAATTAATTTGGTGTATCCAAGTTTCCAATATAGGACAAATTGTAAGTGCAATGCGATATCGTGTAGCGACACAAATAGAATTACTAAAATAGATTCGTGTATTAAAAGTTTCCAAATCTTTAGGATATCGTTAGAAGATTAAACAGATATAAAACGTCTCTACATACTGCGTATAAAAATCGAAAAGAAATATTTATAATCGTAGAAACTCGTCGATCTTAGAAAATACATTTGCAAGAAAAATTTCCATTCCCAACAAAACGATGAGATTGATAGAAAAAAATGTAACGTTGTTGCAACAATTTCGACTTATACAAGTGTTTTGTTGCAATGTAATATTCTATTTTAACGAGTTCGCGTGGTTGGGCACGCGTTTTACTCGAGTCTTTTGACGCTGATTGAACGACGACTTTGAAATGGATGTCAACGCGCGCGGAAAAGTCTGACTCGTCTCTTCGGATGTGAATGTTCTTTGTAAACAGCAGAAATCACGCACAGGCTTTCTGGGCGTGCTGAGAACAAGTAAGTGTGCGTGCATATATCTCCAGAAACCGCCTAGCACGATAACTCCGAGCCGTGTGATAAAGAACAATTTAACGGTCTTGTTAAAGATACGAAATACGCCTACTGCGATAAAAGTGAGTGAGCCAGCGTGTTTCGATCGTTGAAACGTAATATGTACCAAGGATATCGAACCACTGCGTCAATAAGAATATAATGCAGTGCCTTTGAAAGTAGGAAAACAACATGATTTTCATAGTTATGTAGTTTTGAATATTCGTGTATTTGCTCTAAGAAAATTTACTTTCACGAATCAATTCGATAATCTCAAGTCAGAGAATTTAAGGATTTCTATTCTAAGTTTGGTAAATTGTCATTTTCTTATTTCTGCAAATCTATATTTTATTCTCGGACAAAAATATTATCTCAAAGATACGGCGGCATATATTTTGTTTAACTTTCAAGTAATTCGATTTATTTTATTATCGGTGTAGATTAAGAAATTTTCCTGGCTCAAATTCGGTTGTTTTCTCCTCGTTTTTAACGATTGTCGGGAATTTTTAATTTTAAACTGTCCAAATATGAAAATATTTAATAGAGGACGTATTACCTGGTAAAGGAGATTTTCATTTTTTATACGTTTCGCGTAAAAAATCAATTCTTCTCTAAAAGGAAACCTCGTGAATCGACAAAACCGTACAACCACGCTATCGGCTCAAGCAGATTTTTGTAGAACAGCTTTTGCCACTGGAAGAAAGCAAGTTGTTGCCAAACTGACTGGCATAATTAACTGTAATTTAGAAAGCCCGGTAATTATCCCTACCATCCTGGTACTTCGACCAACTTCCCAACGTATCGAAGCGATAAACGACCATAAGTCGCGCGTGACTTTCCGCGTTTCTGTTTTTCACCATCGATTGCCAAGATAAAAAGGCGGCTAGAATCGGTCGATGTTTCCAATCAAAACGTTTATTTCAAGCTTCCTGATTCAAGAAATAATTAATTATACGAAGGATCGCAGAACGTGAAAAACGGTTTTCCATTAATCAAGGGTCGCTTTGAGATGCACGCGGCAAAGTTCCAAGCGAAATCGAAATCGATATATAGGCATTCGCGTAAACTTTCCAATCAATAGGGTGAGATGGCCACTTGCGCTCGCGCTGCCCACGAAATTAATTTCGCGAATTGAAAAGGTGACCCTTCAGACGCCAATACAATTAACCGTGAAACCCCGAACTTCATATTTTATACAGCCGGCGACACCGGGCAAATTGAAAGAGACAATTTTTGCGGCGAGCACAATCGCGGCAAATGGATGCCGCGAAAACGCAGCGGCCTCGATTCGATGAATTGCCCCGCCGGACGATTCCACGCGCGTACCTACATACGCCCAGTTGAAACAAAAGTCGACACAGACAGATTACATATGCTGCTTCAAAAAGTCAGCATCATATAGTACTCGTCAAAATGACTAAGAAAGTCTTAAAGACAATAGACTCAATGTCATTAATTTCGAAGCTATGAGACTTCGGTCTATATCGTATCGCATTCTTGCTTCAAAAACGACGCGGCTCAAAACAAGCAAAGGACTGTGAAAACACGTTATTCTGTTAGTCAAATTTTGACAGTAAGAAATCAGAATCGACAGAATCAAGTGCGTTCTTGGCATTTGCATATTATGATACTAAAGAAACCCAAGGAACTTTTCCATAATGAAATAACGAAACAAAATGCAACATATAATTTCAAAATTAATAATACTCGTGGCTTTACATTAATTATAATTTTTGAAATAAAATATTTGTATGTATACTTTATTTATATTTATATATATATACAAATTATTTTGACAAAATATTTATGCACGAATGCAGTTGATGTTGAACGATAGTAAATAAAGAAAACGAGAAATGAATTATTCGACCGGATGTTTTATCGCTCCAATTGTTTCAACAACGAACATCGAATTTATTTTGACGAGTATTACGTGTCTCTGAAGTTTGATCCAAACTCTCTGAAACATCCTGTATAGTGTACATGATCGGTGTATTATAGATTTTGGTAACGAAGGGATACATAAGAGGGTGAAAAACGCAGAAGACGCGTCTAGCTCGTAGCACACGTCGTCACACCTGACGTCACACACTCGTTAGGGGGCAGATGGGCCCCCCTCTCAACCGTGACGTTCGGCCCGCAGTGGGTACCTGGCGGCGTCTACCCATGGGGCTTCTTTTCTTTCTCTTCGTCTCACCCTACTCCCTCTTTCTCTGGCCGTGTATCGTGGCATGGTCCCCTCTCTTCATCGGTGACCCCATAAGGTAAGGCAAAATAAAATAAAACTTCTGTCAAGGGAGTTCCCTTTTCCTCGCACACACGCGCAGCTGCTCAGGTAGCACGAGCTACTTCCACATTAGAGAACGGAACTGCCATGGGGTGCCGTGCCCCATTAAAATTCCGTCTGGCCAGACGCCCGGCTGCTCCCTCGCGTGCTGCGTGCAATACCGTGAACCGGGGGACAGCAAAAAGAAAGAGATTATTAAGGTGACGAACTTTCGATCGATTTGTTCGGGATGTACCCTCTTCGGTATATGTGGCAGAGGGGCAGGGATGCGATATTTTATTTTGGAAAAATGACACGGCACGCAGAGCAGTCTAATCTTCGGATCACGGAAGTATATTTTTTATATAACGAATTGGATGGATTTTAGTATTCGTAAGATCGAAGGCGATAGATCCTTTTAGACAAATGAATTAACAAATTCTAATAAAGCAATAAATTGTTCTAATAAGTTGTATAATGTATAAGGGTAACAGATTTGCTATTAAAGCAAGTAAAATGTTTATCAAGGAAACCAAATTACTCGATTGGTATAATGCCGATGTTCCGTATACACATGTGGTATATTCTTCTAAAGCGTCGCTGATGATTTTGTACGTCAATTAACGCGACATCAGATACTAATTAAAAAAGAAGAGATTGTTTCTGCGATGTTAATGCGTAATATAATCTCTAATTTATCACTTGGTAATTCGTTAATGTTACTAACTAATAAATTATTGTGTAAAAGAGTTGCAAAATTTTTCTGCCAAGCAGTACACGAAAATTGACAAAAGGTCTTAAGAATATTATTGTGCCCTTTCAATTGGACGTTAGCCTCTTGATCTATTAATACAGCGACAAAAGATTCGGTTATGTTAAGAAAAACTTCCCGTCCACTACTCTCAGTGACCGTTTCCTCTAGTCGAGAAAAGGATCCGAACTAATTATAACGGGTCCCATAAAAATGTACAAAGGCGCGAGAATGAGCGTAAAATGAGACGGTTGAATAGTCCGGAGTGTTATTGCAATGTGACTAAAACCTTTTAAATTGTGGTAAAATGGTCAGTAACGAGAAAGACTCGACCGTTTTCACGCCTCGGTTGAAAGAGAGGAACTACAGACCGATTTGTCGTCGGTCGTAAATCTTTCCTGCTAATTCTCAGCATGAGACATCCGGTGTGCCGAGCAAGGTATTGCGGGGGCGTTTCGTGTGG
Organism: Bombus waltoni; assembly: GCA_014737395.1. NCBI lineage: Eukaryota > Metazoa > Arthropoda > Insecta > Hymenoptera > Apidae > Bombus > Bombus waltoni. The sequence goes on along the minus strand of JACXII010000043.1, from coordinate 1,439,544 downwards.
TAAACATAATGTCCTGACCGTAAAACCTTTTGTCTGCGCGGTGTACCTTCACTTTTCCGCATGGACTGAACGCGTGCCCGATCGCTCTTTTCCGAAAATTATACCTGGTATCTTTACTAAATCGTATTTAGGAGTCCTGCGTTGAAATTTGGATCTTTCCTTGTTTCTTTCTCATTTTATATGGGACATTATATTTGAATTTTCTTATGTATTAAAGTATTTAAGATAGGCTATTATTCTCCATTTTTTATTATCTAGTTACTTGCCAGAATAGAAATTTTATGTAATATATTAATTATACATGATCAGTTTGATGCCTGTAATATCGTTGCTTGTTTTGGTACAATTAATTTGAGAGATTCCTCAACTCGGACTTTTTAGCAATCGTTATTTTTCTAGCAACTGATTATATCCCTATTACTTTTCCGCTTCAATCAAATTTAGTAACACATCTGCATCGAAATGGTTTTGCGAAGTGGTCATGAAGAAACTAACGAGGCTGCCATTTACTAAAGAGCCGGTTCATCGTTCAGCGTCTAATTCAATTCTCCAACGTTCCTCCAAAACTATCATCGTCTATAAAACAACTTGTCTCGCGAAACATCTGCTGCTCACACGAGCTTTCTCCAGAAATGCATCTCAGCACCGTTTCTCACCTCTCGACGTCCAATTCCGTTACGTTTTCGACTTTCAAGTATATTATACATACACGCGTGTCAGAAACTGAACTATGGAATCATGCGAACGCAATGGTTCGGCGGCTAAAGTGCCTCCGATAAAAAGACCGAAACGGAATCCTCTATCTTTTCTTCCACCCTCGCGAGCCTTCCAATTCTTCGACTGTTCGTGACAGATTGGCCGACACTCTCCACGATATCCGGCTCCATTTTCAAACCGCCTCCTCTCTAACGGGAGCTTAACATCATCAAAAACTAACCGCATCCAGAAGCGTTTCACGATCGAGCAACACGACTGTATCGTCTTTTTCACCGTACGGTGCACAATGACTTTGGAACATATGTCGAACGATGGAGTTTCTCTCGGCCGCATCAAGATACGTTATTAACGCGTGCCAGAAGAGGGGAAAAACGGTTCGTTCTCTCGTGTAGGAAATTGTAACGTGTAGAAGAAGAAATATAGATGGAAGGAAGATAGAGAAAGACGGAGTAGTAGTAAAGAACGAAGGAAACTCCATTTTCATGTCGAGAACGACTCGAGCGCCTAGACACGTGGGTGGAGGAAGCAGAAGGACGAGAAAGGTGGGGTAGGTCGAGCCATCTGGTTCTTTCCGTGCACACGGCCACCTTAAGGGCCTTTTAAATCCACCAGAGACATACACCTTGAGACCTGTTTGGAGCAAGGACCCTCGAACTCGAACGCTTGGCCCTTTAAAGATCGATCCTGAAACGAAGACACCGAGACCTTACCCTTGGCTCACCTTAACAACCTCGAGGGTAACCGCACCATTCAATGGTCCGGCTCTCTCTTCATTTTTTTTTTAATACGTGTACACGTTCTTCTGTTCCGTTGATTTGGATCGTGTTTCTCCACGGACATCTCGCTGTTTGATTTGTATCGGGTTTAATGGACTCGCAGGATCCTTTTTTCAAGGTTTTGATTGAAGGGGTGTGTTTAGGTGATGGATAGTTTTTGCCGAACTGCATTTAGATCGATATGTTTCATCTTCTCTGTTTACTTGGGAAACGGGAATTTATTACATCGAAATTATTTTCTTAAATCGAGATACAAATGTCACGCGAACTATTAACAACGATGAGAATATTTTCACGAAACCGTGAGGAATAAAACCACGACGATGGGATTTTTTATCGAAAGTCTTGCTCGCGGAACGATGCATCTATAATCTATAAGATCTCGTGCTTTCAAATAAAATATTAATGCAACGGTCCATGCATCTTGCATCCCTCCACTGAATACCGATTAACATTTTATAGAACCACAGAAAGAGAACGAAGAGCGACGTACATTGGCTGTTTACCTTGAAGATCAGCGTATCGCGGCAGGCTCACCGACAAAGCCAAATTAATTTGCGAATCGTTCTTGATGCGGATCTCGAAGGGATCGTCGGTCGCTCCCTAATCGATATACATACCGAGTGTTCATCGTCGCAAGTCCCGGACGGTATCGACGAACCCCAACGAATGCAGAAACGAGGCAAGTCCATAGAAGAGAGTAGGAAATCGAGACGCGAGACGAAACGACTGTACGAATACACGTATGCGTAATCTTCGAGTGGATATCGGGAGATGAAAAAAATTGCAACTTCAGATGCTGCTACGGCAAGCATTTCTGACCCGTATCTCGTGTAATTCTCGTTGCCCCTTCCCGTACCCTGCTACTTTTGTCTTCTTACACAGCCTGAGTTCACCCCGATCTCTGTCGCGGGACTTGGCTACGTGCAAGGGTGCATTTCGCGGACCCGGTTACCGCGCTCGTAGGCATACATGCACTTTTGTCTACGTGACGCATGTGCTCCGTGACTTGCGAGCGCGCGAGCAAGACAGAAGAAAACCAGAGTCAGCCAGAGGCCGCGGAAAAGGTAGATCTCCGCGCGTTGCGAACGCCACAGAACGAGAAAAGCGAGAGCATGACGAGGGCAAAAGAGGGTGAGGCACGGAACTGCTGGGGATGGGCAGACAGTGAGACTTTTATTAGGGAAGGAATCAGCAAGCATGATTATGTACCTTAGAGCGTCTCCACCTCCGTTTATCAGTTCCGCCCTTCTCCTACTCCTCCCTTCTTCGAGCGTCCGTTTACCTACCTTCTCCCACGCGTCTAACCACCCTTCCTTCTTTCTACTTTGTCTCCGTCACCGTGCTATCGCCACTGACATTGCACGACGACGACGACGACGACGACTACGACGACGACGACGACCACGAGAATACGACGACGACGACTACGAATCCGCCACCCCGTCGCAGCTGCATTGTCAACCCCTTCCCTCTGCCAACCCGCTGCTCCCTGCACGAGTGTATGCACGCATTGGCGTAGAAAGCCGAGGAATCGCGTCTCTACAGACGCGAGATAAACGATTCTTCGTTTTCTTCGAGAGCTTCGATGGGTTAAGGTTAAGTTCTTATACGTATAGACGTTTATCGCGTTGCGTAACATCTTCGAGGTTGGCTCGAGGGTGATATAGAGAAGGAGTTGAAGAGTATCGATGGATAACTACGAAGGATATTGGTACTTACGATAAACGTTGCCGTGGCGATTTGAAAGATGCTGTCCCCTGCAACAAAAGAAAATTGCGAATGTACATCTTCGTAAAACGAAGGTTTCTTGCTAAATAAAGATTTAAGGGAAACCATTTCTAGCAATATTGATTTCGTTCCCTTATTTTCAAATTATTTCTAAAATAATCGAAAGTATTTTTAGACAATATTTCACACGTTACATTCATACAATGATCAAAGGTATTTCGTCTTAAGGAAAATTCATCGTTTTGGTAAGCACATCCTGAAGGAGCGAGTGCCGTTAGGATCTCTTGCAGTATTACCAAATTCGTTGTCCGTAGATGAAAACGCAGAGAACAGAGCCGTCCTCCACGAAATTTGCATCTCTGCCTCGCCAATGCCGCCCAAGGCGATATTGTCGTCACAATGAAACCACCCTCCCCCCGAAGCTCGCTATCCCATCCCTCGATACACACTCCGACACAGCGATGTCATGTGCGGGTGTCGCACTCGAACTTTCGCCTCGAACCAGATGCGCGAAACTTCGCGAATTCTGATCACGCATACATCACGGCACGGCTAACAAAAAAATTTTATCAGTCTTTTTTTCTGTTTTTTCCTCTCCTCTCGTATTTTTTCTTCTTTTTTTTTTTTTTTTTTTTTAGTTTTCGAGTTGTCCCTCCGGACACGCTAAAATCCTTTTGAAACAGCCGTGTGCCAGCCGAAACTTGCGCCGGAGAAAATTTAGATGCAGATGACCAGCCTCGTCCGCGCAAACTTTTTAATTTTGAATTCTCGTTCCGGCACGAATTTAGTTTCCGATAGGTATTACCGGCTCGAAATAGTTACGCTAGCCTTCCTGCTAATTTACATTGCATTGCAGGTGGCGACATACCTATTGTTCGTGTCTTCGAGTTGGTGTTATTTGACGATTAAATTGCAGCTTCAACAAAAAAGCGATTGCAAGTATATATATGTGGAGTACAGAAACAGGTTTCGAAAAGTTGTACATTTAGGAGAATCGTAGTAACTAGATTATGGTTTATTATGCTTTCATGAGATATTTAGAGATGCAAAAATGTATAAAATGCATACAATTATAGTACTCGGCAAGAAAAGTGGAACATATTTAGTCTACACCGATTCTAATATCGATAGGTATCTTTAGTATAAAATACAATTCCGTGGATACGAATACCTATATGTATCTTATATGAATACTTGTTTGCTATAAATTATTCGTCCATCGTAAATAATGTAGTTGAATTACAACGATGTATGGAAAATGTATTTACTTATGTATCTATGCAAACAATGTGGAGTAAAGCAGGAAAATACGAAGATATACATCTATCGATATAAAATTTACATATGTGAATATCGTATTCAAATAAAAGGAAAGTACATTTCTAACGAAAGCGGATATAAAGTTTCACGCCTTACTGTAAGTGAATATTTTCTTTGATATCGTAATAATAATGATCTTCTCCCGCGATACGGTATTTCTTATCGTTTAATTAATCTTTTTGCACCTCGATCTTTTATTCACATTCAATATATCAGCACGTGATATATTTAAATTATTCATAAATACAAAATCGCACCTTACTATGAGAAATTGTTTCAGATTTCATATATACGTGTATATCGTTCGTCTTACTCCTTCTAATAAGTAATTTAATTCCTTAAAATTTAATTACAGCATAATATAAATAAAATAGCATCTGTTTATGTGAAATAAATGTTAAATTTCATACACTGGCTCTACATACATTTCGGTCTTTTCAGTGAATATTCTAACCTGTGAATACTCTCCCAAATTTCTCTATTTTATTATATATTATATATTTATTATACATACAACATACAATGATAATTCACAGAGTAAATATAAATCATCTTATCCATTTGCAACGTCTTGTCAAATTCGAACTCGACCGATTCATCATATTTAAAGCCGAAACAAAAATCTATGTACGTGGTTACAGCGTTTCGCTTCAACCTCCTTTACTTTCATCGCGAGAGGAGAACTGAGCTGTAGTGTATCATCAATTTCTCGTGAAACAGCGAAATTCCACGAATCAGAATGCGTCTTTCTGTGTCCCTATTCAGCGGCCTCGGCGAAGGATGCATCGGTACAACGCTTTGGTGGCGAGGGTAAGGAAGGAAGAAGGACGAAACTAAGGAGGTCATAGGTGTGAGGCATAGTTCGACGCCAGTATCTGAGACAGTTTCAGCGGGCAAGACTTAACAAATAGGCAAAGTTTTGTTCCGAGGATACCGGGCCCGGCGGATTCTCCGGCGTTGCCACGACATCCTCTCTCCTCTTTGTTTCCAAGTTTATGATGTATTAGATGTTCCCCGTTCATTCTGCCGCGTTCCTTTCCTCCGTTACCGCGCCTTTCGGCTGACCAATTTATGTCGTACCCGGCAGTCTACGCGAAACTTTCATCTAACCGAATTAACGACGCTTCTCATCGCGATACACAAGAATTTTGAACGATCGAGTACGAGTAAATTTTTGAAAGAAAGACTACAATTATGTTACTGCAGGATTGGGATAAGTTTGGATGAGATGGACCGCGGACCTTTCAACAATAGAGCTGGCATAGTGGTTAAAATGATTATTTCTCAAAAATTTCCAGAAATATTGTAGAAATAAAAAATAAAAAATTGTAAGTTTGAATAGAAATTTTACAATAAAAGTATTTTTGGAAATTAGAATGGTTTCTTGTAAAATATGATAATTCGTATTACACGTGTGTTTTTCCTACCTAACAATATGATTTCATTGATGCAAGTGTTCTACTTTTATCAATTAATATTATTTCACCTATATATTTAGTATTATTAATATAATAAACATATTAATACAGTTTTTAGATAGGTATCTTCTAAAATGTTTTGAACTAGTGATGTATCGCTATTGCTATGAGGTTTAATATGTTAGTAATATATTTAATAAATATTAACCTTTGTTTTATCGCATGCACGCGATTGTTTTATCGTTTTGCAATTGTAAAACTAGAAGAGTTAAAAGGATAAACTCGTATTAAAACAATGAAACGTACGTAGTTTAACAATAGATCTTGTACTATAGTATAAGATGTATACCTAATACAAAGTGTAATATGAATGAATTTCTCGTGCAAACCATCTACTTTGACTTGAGTTTCTAACTCCTATATACCTATACCAAACGATTAACTTAGATTTTCTATCGATTTAGATTCTAAAATAGGAAATAAGCGTGCTTTACTATGTGATATAGATTCTCGTTATGAATTTCTTTTATAGAAAGAATACCCTCAACGGTTAATATACCTAGAATATTTTGAATTTTCCTTTTTTTTTCCAAAATTCATTGCAATCGTTCAGTAAATATTTCAGTAAGCACCATGATGTACCTGGATGCGAATCGGATTAAAATACACTATGCTCGTTGAGAACTTACTGCTGACCTTATCGTTGGATAATCGTATTAATTGTTGTAGAGCTGATCGTTACAATTATTCGAAATTCTGCCAAGCATAGAATTCTGCTAGTACACGGATAATATCAGCTACAAAAAAAAGAAGAAAAAGAAAAAAAAATGTCGAAATTTTCATACAAAGTGGACAGAGGAACTAAACGGTAGAGGATACAAGCGCAACGATCGACGTGAAAAGTTTCGTATCCTCGTGAAACGCGCGTTTCGCTGTGGCCGGGGCTACGCAGACGCGTCTGCTGCCCCCAGGATTAATAAACTTTGTCGCGTCTCGGCTTACCCCGTTGGCGTAACTCCGTACGTGGAAAATCAATACCCGATACACATACGTATCCTTCCAGAGGTCCGCTTCTCTACTTGTCTCGCGCTATCTCTCTTTTATCACGATGCTATCTGTTTGGTATTGGCGCGCTCGTGGGAAATACAGTCGTACGCCGCCTGCTCAGACGATAGAGAGGCGATGAGCGAAGCATTTACAAACACAAGTAGGTCGTCGTAACGCGTTTGCCGTAACGCCCACATCGTTGTCCCCACACCACCCTCCTAGCGAGAGACGACATCGGCTCTCTTCTCTTCCGGGTGACAGATGGCCCGTTAGACAAAGAACTTGGTCTACTGCCTTTCGTAGCTCGTTGCGTAACTCGATAAAACCACGGTCCAAAGTCGATCGTCCTTCGACGCGAACGCTCTTGCCCTCGTACAGGCACACGGACCGATCGTCAAAGGGACGATGGGGTTGAAAATCAAATAGCGTCGTCTCGATGGGAAACCTTGATCGTTGTCAAGATTGAAATCTCTCTGTCGTTCCTTCTCTATTGACCGTACCTCTTATCTTTCTTCGCGATCGCGCCGATCAGAAGTTTCAGTTCCCCCTCGAAACGACGAAAACCGCGTCAAGGACGATCGAAGGGTGCTTCGTGCCGTGTTCCATGACGATTAGACGATTAGGAGACTCCCTTCCGCGAAACCTCGTTACGACACCCGCTATTGGATGTGGAATTAGCTGCGGGAATTACGATCGTTCCACGGTTTTTCTGCGGTATTGTGATTTCTTTTTTTCCCGTCGGGTTTGCGTTTTGGGAGATCGGCGAGTCGTACCAGGGGAAACGTTTCTAAATACTGTGCAACCGCAAATGGCGCGCCCGCGTTTGAACTGCTCGTCACGAATGCTCCCTCGTTGGTAATTTGTCTCGTGTTTACTATGCTCGAGTTACACTTTCGTAAATATATACGTGATTTACATTTAACATTGTTTTCGAAAGGACTTATAGGTGAAATTTCTGTTTTATGGGCGATATAACACTGTCCTGGAAAATTCACATAGCTTCGCGAAATGTGATTCAGGTGTGAAACAGGTTACCTCTGTTCGATTATGGTAAAAATGGTTTAAACGGTTTTCTTCAGAAATGTATTATTCGTAATAATTGAACGAATAATTAATTGCACAATCACTGTACTCGGAAAAACCTGATTTCATTTATAAAGTTAGATAATTTAAATGTAACAAACGCTTCAACATCATTAAATATTTTTTAATTACGAAATAGATTCTTTTGTAGAATTACTTTCTTATGTTACTATTTTAAGGCTATTACTTTGTTACTTGTTATATTTTTGCGTCATCGTTCTTCCAAAGCAACTACATCGTAACCTGTTGTGAAAACGAATAATATTCCGAAATTCCGGAGCGAAAAGCTCGCACGAGAGAAGGGCGATCGTATATCCAATAATTCCGGGCAACAATAAATTCCCGTAAAGTCCAGTCTCTCGATACGAATGACGTGATGCAAGATTACAGTCCTGTGTCTTGCGATTCACGTTGTGGCACTGACACGCATGAACGTGTCTGAACGCACTGAAACGCACACGCGCGTATAGGAAGGGGCGTTACGTCGATGGCTGACACAATGGGCACGTGGCAGAATCTAATCATACTCGCAAGTTTCACGGTGAGCTTGTATTTTTCTTCTTTTCAAGTTTCGTCAATTCAGCGTGTTAAGTCGATAGAAGTTTATTCGTTAATCCGCGCCGCTCTACGAGACAAAGTTGTTTTCGTGCAACGCGAAACGATATTTACGAAAATGCCGGGATGAATGAACGTATTTGAACGATTTGCAATTCAGCTCCTATAATTTACACGATAATATCCTGCTAGCGTTCGATACACTTGTATTTTTTCTAATTATCAATCCGATTTGCTGAGTTTCGGTTGGAATTCGTTGGTCCGTCGTAAAGACTGGCTATATTTGACCATTATATTAGATTGGCTATATTTGGCGTCGTTTTATCGTCTCTTCTCTACTTTAATTCGATTATCGATCTCAAGAAATTGCCTTTCACTAATTCTCCGAAAAAAAACCGTGAAATGAATATTACTAGTTATATGATCACAACCAACGAACAAGTAGTAAATTTCTATTACAACTGTATTAGAATATTGCGAAGGAGCGAAGGAAATCAACGTCGCACACTTATTATTATTATTATATAATTTTGAATTTTGTTCGAATTTAAGGATTTTAATTTACAGTATTTTCTAGTAGCTTCTAAAACTAAAACTAAATTCATTTAGGAATTTATTTGGATTTATTCGTCATTTATTGGATTATTCGATGTCAGTCTCTCAAACGAATGGGCGTCATAAAACAAAGATGTAGCAATTAAAATTTTATTTACCGTAGACACTGAAATAACAGTTGACGCGTTTATATTTTACGTTAAAGTAGATATATTCTCGGCGGATTTGTTAAGTTTAGCATGAATATCTGTTCCAAAGTAGCAGGTAGAAAATAATCGGAAAGATTCGTTTCGATGTGTTACGCGTTCATATCAGATGTGCTCGATACGTCGTTCGATTGATTAAGCTGGTGTCGTGCGTGCAAGTTGTACATGCGCCTGGAACTATGCTAGAAACACGTGGCCCCTGCCTCAGGAGACGCCCCTTTCATCTAATCGTTGCACCGCTAATGGATTATTTCAATCGAAGAATCGAGGGATCGCTACCGTTCTTCACAAAGCTATAATTATGCTGCGCCTATCATTATAGATTATTCCACTACTTACGTGTTGTAATAAGATTCTTAATAGTTCCACGTTATCTTAGTTTTCATTCGCCGTAACTAATAAAAAGTTATCTTTAAATGTTTGCGCTTTTAAACGCTACTCTACAATTCATTTTTTCCAGAATAATTACAAAATTTACTACCTATATCTTACGATTAAATTGCTGAAAAAGATTTACTATTTTATATTTTGGTGTTAGGTCTCCCCAAAATAAAATTTTGATAAGAGTTCATAAAATAATATGTTAGAAGAAACGAGTGATTCTTGCTCGATCAAGCTGAATCACGGAAAACAGAAGATCAAGGTGAAAGTAATGTAGAATATATCCAGCTGTTACGCTAAGTATCCTGAAACGGGACAGCGAGTTCCTTACAGGAAGGATGAAGCAACAAGTGGCTTCTTAGCTCAGGCAATCTTAGTTCGATGTTCAACAAGTGTTTTCCGAATGGATGCATGTTCTGGGAATCTTTCGTAGAAAGTTTAGCAGAAGCAGCTGCTTGTCACGAAATGTTTGTACAGCTCAATTGGATTATCTGGATATCTAATAAAACAATCTGCTCGCTATACTAAGCCACTTGTTTCACATTTTTATTGTTACACTATGATCGTTTTTTTTTTTTTGCTTAAAAAAGCAACTGCATTCTTTTTAGTTATAAATATAACACGGCTTTTCATTTATTTAAATTGGAACGAAGAACATATTATTAGTAGTTACCTACATATTAATTAAATATATATAAAAATATAATTTTCCCAGACATTTGTACAATTCTGTAGGTTTTTACCCGAAATCTTAAAATGATATTCGCTAATGCATAATTTCAAAACGAAATTTATGCTTCATCGCTTCTATCGAAAAAAAACGCCTTCACTGTATTTGTAAGCCTTCGTTGCATTCGTTCTACGAACTGTAGAAGGAAACAGGAATATCCACGCAATAACAAGACTAATAATAACATTCCTTTATCACGACATCCAATTGCTTCTAATACCTGTTTTTCACTTGTTCTCCACACAATTCCTGTTTTGATATTTCACATTAGAATAATAATATCGAACCATTTATAAAGAACTCCTAACCTATAAAAATTTCATCACTTCCACCTTCCATTCTAATCCACAAAAAAAACAAACAAAAAGAAAAGAAACGGACGAAGAAAAAAAAAGAAGAAAAACTACGAGAGAAAAAATAAAGAAAGAAGTAACTTTCCAGCGTACCAAAGTTTCTCCGTATTAACACGGAACAAAGCGGTCCTAATCCAGGGACGAGAAAGAAGGAGAAACATGACGTGGAATGGGGCGCGTCGGTTTCGCGTGCCGTCTCTAAATAATAAAATAAAAACCTCGACCCTCTAGATCCTTGGCCCACGCTCAATCCCGACAGCAACAAGTTGATATCTTGTTCCCTCGAGGGCGGCCCGGGGGTAGGAGGACTCGAGCGATAGGAGGAGGAGAGTATCGTCGTAAGAAAACGCTTTTCCTTTCTTTTCTTACTTTCCTCCCCTAGCTGGTTGTCTCTTTTCATCAACAGATTCCTTATCCGTACCCTCTAGCCCGGAAAATCTTCGTAGGGAAGTTCCTCGTCCGTGAAGGGGCTAAGAAAACTGGCTGAATTTGGGGTAGAATGGGCTTCCTTAGGGTTCAGGAAACGACCAAGATGTAAAGGGACGGTGTTTCCTTAGGGGTGGTTACCGTGAAGACGATTCAACCGCACTCAGCGTCTTGTAACCTGTTGGAATTACCCTCTTCGAATGGGATAAAGTACCTCCTCATTGAACTACGTGGTTGGTTGGCGTTTTGCGGCTGCGAAGCGCTGAGATTATGGAGGCTTGTTTACTGTGCGTGGTGAGATAACTCGGTAATATGGTATTTAAGGTAATCGACAGTTTATTTATTTAGGTAGTGGAATAGAAAGGTGACAAAGGTAATGACTTAATAAAAAGAGCGTATTACAATTTTTTCTATAACTTTTGCTAGTTATTGTTTAATAATATTTTTATTAAATTTAATGTTATATTTTAATTATACTTTCAATTTATTATATTTGATCGTATCTTGAACGGAAATATTTCGTTGATTTACGTTCAATGTGCAGACAAATAAAGAATGAGATTTACTTAACCAAGAGAGAAAAAAGGGTTTATTGAGATTTTTTTATAATTTATAAGAAAAGCAAAACATGAGCATAAAATACTTTTCAACGAATAAAGATGAACAATATCAGTGAAAACATAAAAATGACTTTTTATCTACTAAATTCCCTGTTACAAAAGAAGAAATAATGAAATAGAAATTCAAATCGTGAGATTGAACATCGACGTATTTCTATAAAAATCTTGAAAAGTTCTTTAAAATGCGATCGTCTTTCTCGTCAATAAAATCTCAAAGAAACTTAAAGAAACGTTAAAGTTTAAAAGACTGTCTACTTGACAGGTTGCTTTCTACGGCAAGTTTATTGCTTTATTGTCCATGGTAATGGTTAACAAGCCGAGAAAATCACCGAGGGAGGGTGTAGTAATTAGCAGATGTTTCCCGTAGGCTAAGAAAGCCGGGTGAGATCAAGAGGATGAGCATTTCTTGGGGGTAAGCTCGCCTTAAGAAAAACCAAACGACCGATGTCTTGTAACCTGTTGAAGCAACCCCTCAAGAGATAAAGTGCTTTCTTGGCGCCGATGAAGAAGGGGCTGGAAGTTTAGTTGGGGGTCTCTGCTGTGCAAGAATCTTGAGATACTTGGGATAAAATCTATAGAGCGACATAGATAGAACGACGAGTGGCAAAGCGTGAAAAGGAAAGAACGATAGCCGAGATCTTTCCAAACGGAAAGACGCGACAAGGCGAATCCCTAAAGAGAGACAGAAAAAGAGTCAGAGCAGCCAAGAGCTCTTTGAAGAAGTGACACCTTTGTTTTCCCAGAGGGCGCTCGAGCGTGGTGCGAAGGGTTACTAGTCTTCAGGAAAATTGGCGTTACGAAGAAATTACGTGGAGACGAAGATAAAACCCTTCGACGGCGTCGCGTTAACTACACCACGCGTGTTCTCCATACGGATGATTATTCGCATATCTTAGATTGTTGATAATAGACTACAGTATCTTTGTTGATCCTGATTTTTTATCGAGTTGCTAAATTTCTAATTAAGGGCTGATTCGATTATATAATAGCTTGGATTGTTATATATGAAGTGTTTACGTATTACCAAATGATCCAAGAGTTGTAAACGTATGTAGATCAAAGCATCATTGATTAAAGATTTTTAATAACATTCCGTTCATTATCGTTATAGTATGAAACAATTGCGATTCTTTGCAACTCTACCGAATCATCTAAATTTAAACGTGGTTTTTCTAGAATTTTTTATCTATCGTGTTACCTATACTCACCAGCACCTATGTATTTAACGTGACACAAATGTTTCGTTAAATCTCGTCTTTGATATTCGTATTTTTTACCAAGTTGCGTATATTGTATTTAACATCAATAAGATTATTACAAAATTGTATGAAATATTCTATATATTGTCATTGTCGATAATAGTAGAGAAATCGTTAGTAGCATAATGGCAACTAAGAGTCAATTATTCCACAAAAGATTTTAACGAAAAAGATTCTGTTACGAACTTCACAGTCCATAATATCTACGATAGCGAAGAGGAATAAATTGAATGTCTTAATAGGAAGACGATATTACCAAAGCAATTTCTAATTTTCCTACCCATGTCCTCGAACAACTATCCCGAGCCGAACATAACTAATAAAAATTCTCTTAATCCGATAAGCTAAAGCACAAAAAAAAGAATATCACTTGCCTCTACCCAAACAACTTTAAACCTCTTTTGTTCCATCGGGTTCATATTTCCTCGCTTCGTCCGATACCAAAATCTTCGTCCACCTCGATTGTCTCGTTGATTGACAAAGAATTATCCCGACAAAGGGGCTGGCTGCACAATCGACTCTATCTCACCCTATTTCCTCGAATCTGTCAAAAGAATCTACGCCCGCGTACACGGCATCTCCAGTCGATTAACAGGATTGATCGCAGGCTAGCCTCTCAGCTGCCGCTTCCGGATCCTATCGTTCTTCATCTTCCTAAAGTACTCGCGAAACACAGCCTCTAAACGGCGCGTGACTTCCAACCCAGGAGCTGTTCTTTTTCATCCTCTTATTGGAGAATACGTCTATTGTATCCAGCAAACCCGACACGAGGATAAATATTTAACAAGCTCCGTGTCGTACTGTTACGTCAATATCCCAGAATGCATCCGGACACATCCTTCCGGCCAGGAGGACGCCCAGCAGCGGGATGCACTCGATCACGTCGGGGCTAGGTCTGGCTCGATCGCGTGACGAGAAAAGAGACGAGCTTCTGTGGTGCGTCGAAAAGGAGCACGGGATCCTTTCGGATATATTCAAAATATGCAGAGCAACGGCGCATCGCTCGGGCGAACACCGACAAAAGGTGTGCCAGCCGCGAAGCTGAAGGGAGGCCCTCGTTTCGTTTAGTACGGCAACGGGGGTGGAGGGCAAAAATAAGCAGTAAGAAAAGTGGAAGAGATCGTCGATTCTGTTTGCCCACAAAACGCCGTAAACACGAGACGATCGGCATTATGCAGTCGTTTTATACAGACATACAAACAGACAAACAGCCACCTACTACACGAGCAGATGATGAACCTTTTTCAAGATTTTTGGGATTAGCGACAGGCGGACATTACACGCGGGCCGCACGACGAATCTAAGGGAACCGCAACGTCGAAGAAGCGCTCAGAGTAATTTGAGATGATGCTGTTCTTTCTCAGCTGCCATTCGGCAGATGTCGAAATTGCTTCATCGCGGAGACAATAACGCGAGGATAATGGATTTAAGTCGAGAACTTGCAGATCGATGTCTTCGTCGGATAGATTTCGGTTCGCTGGTTTTGGTGATAGAATTGTTCGCAAGTAAGAAGACACCTTATAGGCGTTGGTTAGTTTTATTGTTTTGCTCTTGGTGACGCATATGACGCGTTAAGATCTGATAATTTTTGATAATTACATGTCCGCGTAACGATCGATAACGAAGCTCGATGCGAAGATAATTTTGATAAAATAATTGTATCGTTTATGGAGACGGAAAATAAGATTTCGTTTGCGGGGAAAGTATTGTCGATAAAACGACTGTATGCAATGTTTATCTATTATCGAATAGTTATTAACATTGTAGCAGCTATTAGCCAAAGTATCGGACCGTGTTTCTTAAATGCTAACTACGTTAGAATCGAATGGGAAGATTTATTGCTTTTTCGATACTATTTTCAAGCTTTTGTTATTGATTTATTAAGAACGAGTTAAAGGAGACTTTGACTGAAATCGTCAACCACCAGTTGATACGATTGTTTCATAACGTTCGTATATACATATTTAACTTTTAATTAAGAAAGAGAAATATTAGCTTTGTCTGGATGAATAGGCACGATGCATTATTCCGCGACTCATCTCCGATACTTGCGATAGCTATTACATTCTTAATTATACCTATGTACATCTTAGTAGATTCCAAGAAATAAATGCAGTATCGGAGCAAAACAATCCTACAATACAAGAATAAACACAGACAAATAGTTCTCACGATATTATTCATAATTCAAGTAGAAACAATGAAAGAGATAATCTCGAGTAACCACAATCGATAGTGCACCTACACTACGTTTTAAGCTTATTCTTTACATTCTATTCCAATAAATCTCTCCTTTGTCTGCTCTCAAATAAGCACCAATAAATATTAACAACGAAGGGTTGTTTCCACCGTGAATTCTGAAAGAAAGGAACAGGCCGTATAAGAATCGCAACAAAGGACAATGAAACGGAAGGAGGCTCGATAGCGGCCGAAGATCAACGAACCGCCGCGGCGAGCAGTAGAAAAATCTAGTCTCTGATTCCGTCCTACTAACGGAAGCGCTGAAATTTTCGATACACCCGTGTTTCGCCAGTCTTTCGAAAAATCGACGATGCAGCTGTTATCGTCGCGTACGAAGCAGAGTAACAAACCGAAGTCACGGACGAGATTATCGACGAAACGTATGCGTGCGTCGTATGAAAAGAAATTCACCGGGGAACGGAGCCGGGCTTGTTTCGCGGAACGCACAATCGTAGGATAAACCGAAGATATAATGACACGTATGACGCGGTAAAACTTCTGTGCCACTTCAGTTAACTTCTGAGGGATTGGCGAAACAAACAATCGTGGAATTGAAGTCACGGCGATCCTACGGCTGCTTCACCGAAGCAGTTGGCGTACCGAGCGAACCTGTTACGAGATAGACTCAAAGGATCTTGTCTGGTACGCGAATGTTTGCGTATATATATATATATATATATATATATATATGTACACGGTATCGAGTCGCAGTGCACCCTCGCCGTGTGGTCGTCTTGGTGGTCTCCCTCTCTCTTACTATTTACCATCGAAGAGCAGAGAGTTAAGGGAAAAAGAAAAGAGAGACGGAGGATGAAGAAGAAGCGGCGCGTAGGAGCGCAGCGAGAGAGGGACGAAGACGGGGACGCGCGAGGAAACGCGCACCGGTAGAAAGCAGCAAGAGGGCTCGGAAAAATGATAGAGGGAGAAAGGGAAACGTTGGCCGGTCCTTTTCTACCTTCGGCTCTTTTCTCGAGCGCTCGTTTTTTCCCCTTTGTCCCGAAGCACGGAAATTAAGAGACTTCTCCCGGTAGTCCAACCCCTTCGCAGGATCCGCGTATATACGGACGTGCAATGCACAGGCACTCGGGGCCGCGAATCTGTGACACGCACACACGTTAACCGATCACAGCGGTCTCTATCCACGGGACCATGTGCATGTGCAGACGTACAACAGGGACGCGAGTCATTGTCCGCGGACACCTGTGGACTTACGTGCTATGTACGATGTAGCCACTTACTTCAGAGCCCGGTGGAAAAAAAAGCTCTCTTGCGCTTTTCTCCGCTTTTCACACCGGGCAAACTAAGCACCCTAGCCCTATGTCTACAAGACTCGTCCTCTGTCCCTCTTCGACCGTGCTATTCTTCCAACGGCGTGTCTTTCTCTCTGCCCTGGAACGCTCAAGGTTCTTAGTTCTCCCTAGCGCCTCGTGCTTCGTTTCTCACCCCCACCTCCCACCCCATCCTCTCTCTAGGTCTGGGGTGAGAAAGTCGTTCAGGGCGTTAAATCGTCTCTTCGGCTTCGCCGCTTCACGCACCCGTTGCTTTGTAAACTGCCTCACCCTCTTGAGGATAAGATAATGCAAAGTGCAACGGCGGCGTGCTAGGTGCCTTACGTCACGCGACACACTGTGTTGTCGTTTTGTTTCTCTCTTTTCCACGGTGACGCTGTTTTTTCCGTTGCCGCCGTTGTGCTTCCTTTAATTAAAAAAGTTATTATCTTGGAAGAATGAGAAGCGTTGGGCCGGGGCCGCGTATTTATTCTTCTCGGTGTTTGCTGACCGTGCCGGAGCTCGCGAGCGACGAGCGATTTCTGTGGTAGTCGGACAAGAACCCTCGAGAACAGAAAAGATCGTACCAAGAACAATTGCGATATTATGTTAGGAAAAGAGCGATTAATCAACGAAATTCATTTGGACGAGACGATCGCGTCGTCCGTGCGCCACTTATTAGCAGTTTCACATTCATAGCGGCTTTCTTCAAATTATGTGACGTATTATTTAAATTTTATTACTTGGAAGCAGTTCGCAACGTCTCTTGACCTCCACACCACTCTGAGTAAACTGCACCGATTATCGTAGGGGTATTGACTACCATCTGCTGTACACTATTTGCAAGCTCGTACATCTGGATACATTGGCGTAATAACAAAGTTTTAGTATTTGCAGGAGAATGACTTGGGCAACGCGTTTAATTAAAATTATCGACAAGTGCAATGATCATACGAGAGACTTATATATATTCTATACAAAATATAATTCTTTGGTTCGATCAAACAGGGACAGCGTTCAGCGAAAATCAGTACTAGCGATTACTTGCGACTGCACGCGGGAAAGACGATGACAAGAGAGAGATTCGATGATCAAACAATGGACAAAAAGGATATTGATTTGTCCGAGAAAAAACGAACGAAACTTTCCCATCTTTGTCCGTGTTTGACGCGGGATGTCGAAAAAATCGACTGGTCGAACAAAACGCAAAACCCCCTTGACGCTACAAAAAACATTATCCACGGTGAAGTGTTCTCGGATCATCAGCTATTGTATTTGATTAAAGGCAAAAAGCTATTGCTAAATTATCCGTAATATCTGTGGCAACGAGTATCATGGACCGTCGAGTCCGCGCAGTTTGAGAGGGCGGTGAACGGCGAAAAAATTTCATGCACGCCTAAATGCTTGTGCACGAACGTAAATTTGCACAGGCTCGGACACTCGTACACACGCACGCTTCTTGTTCCTACGTGTATCGACAGAGATAAAGAGAGAAAGGATAAACGCGAAACAGAAAGAGAAAGAGGTACGAGGTGTGCAGTCGATCTGGTTGGTCGGGCTAAAAACAAAAATCGAGGCCGAGCCCGCAGATACGCGGTTTTTGCGAAATTACGGGTCCCGCCTCGTACCTCCGTGCATTCCCGTAAATCAATCGCCGCTTCGACGTTCGTATATATTTTCCGTTAATTATTTTTATTCACGACTCCGCACGTAGGAACGCCCAACGCGCCCATCAGGGCCGATCTACGCGTCAACGTGCGCCACTCGGGGCCACTGACATATTCCATGTATATATATATATGTACATATACGCATTTATATATTCACGTGTGCACGCACGTATGTACATGTTCGCGCACTTGTCCCTGGCATATACGTCGAATTTTTCTGTGGAAGCTCGTGGAACGCGCGCTCGAGCCCTCACGCATCTACGATGCGACCAGAAAATTCTCGAAAGTATGGACGTATGGGCGTACGCGCATAATCTGCTATCTTTTTCTCTCTTAACTTTTTTCTCCCTGCCTTTTTTCTATTTTCTCTCACGTACACTCGTCGCTGACAGGCGTGCTTGTACGCGCGTCCTTTTTCCAATAGATGAGGAGAGGGCAAGGGAGACAAGGGGTGGGATAGAGGACAGCCAGGGAGAGTGGGGCTGGTTCGTCAAATTTGCACATTTATTCGTTTATCGGCATACAATCGAGCTTAAACTCGGCCGAGTTCGTATGAATGCGTGGACACCAGCGGCGTATGTGCGTCGCTACGCATGAACTTCATCCCTTATTCATAACCTTTCGAAGGGCTTGATGGAGCTCCGAGGCTCGTACACCGCACGAACCATCTCTCTTTTTCTATCTATCTCTCTCCAACTCTCTTATTCTCTTGATTTTTTTCTGTTTTTTAAACTCCTGCTCTGCTCCCCCTTGTTTTGGTCCACGAGGTGGGGGTGGATCGCATTCCCCTGAAATGCTTCATTTGTCGCGCGGCATTGTGTAATTCTTGACAATCTTGCGCGTCTTTCGGCGCCGGTGCAGGTATAATTCGTGGTCGAAAGGGTGCAGGGAAAATCGTGGCTGGACCTCGACGGAATAATTTTTCGTCGGCAAATAAGTACGCCAGGTTACAATGAAATATCCACCGGTTGCAGTTATTGTTATTTACGATTTTTCCTCGAGCTTTTTTTTCAACACTTACGGCAACCAGATGGTATTTGTTGTTCGGATAGCAATCGTTAATAGTCGTTTTCTTATCAATTCGCGCGTCGTTTCAATAATTAGTTTTCATTTTGATCGATTGAATTATCGATTTCAGATTTTGCACGTTCCTTGTCGGATTTGTAAGTGGAGTGCTTTGGAACAATGCTCTGTCGTTTGGCATTGTTGTCTTTATTATTTGATTTTTTTTTTTTTAGTATTTGCTTCTATTGCGTTCTAACTCCACTTTGAGTTGTAAATGCTGTGAAGTCTGACATTTGGATAATTCTTGCGTTGTAGGTTTCGTTTTATGTTTCCATGGTACATTGAATATCCACAACTTTTTATGTCCTTCGGACAAATCTTCTATTTTTCAACTTAACATCTGATACATATTGGTACGTTATCCATGTTATAGAGTGGTATATAAAAACAATGAATTACGTAACATTTAATATCATTTATTTGCTTTGAGCTTTACTAAATATAGTGATAGCTTTACGTAATAAAAAAAAAAAAAGAAAGAGAGAGAAATTTCTAATTAAAAGAACATCCCGATGCTAACCCCGAACATTTGAAGACGCGACAAGTGTAAATAAAGGGCAGGGCGTGCCGATTGTGTAACTTGTGGAGGGACGAGCACCGAGGGCAGTTGCTAATTAACGATTCAATCGCACACACTCGGTCGCCTCGATAGTTTAATTAATTCCGAAATAGTTGGCGGCGCGGACTAAACCAAGTTCAGTTCGGGAATGAACCTGAGCGCCACCCTCGTCAGGCATCCTGTGGTCAGGAGATCCAGCAAGAAATAAATTACCAAACTGCGCGCCGCTCCCAAGAATGTCCACCCTTCTTCCGAAACGTCGAACCGCTCGCGAAACAATCTCGACGCGGATCGAACGGCTCGTTCTTCGTTTCCCTCTGGTAACCGCTCCGATGTGATGGGGCAACAGCAAAGACGAGGCTCGATTGTCACTTCCGTTGGGGGAGGACCGAGCGGAACCGTGTTCCAGAAGAGAAATCGATTCGGTGAATGCGAAATTTTGAAACCGGGGAAACCAGCATTCGAACCGGTTTTTTTTTAGGCTTTAATGAGAAACGGGAGACGAATATTTTCTTATGGAAACGAATAAAGGGACGGTTATGGCTGAATATTAATTTGTAAATAATTGTACGAAGTCGTGGTATATGTACGAAAAAATGTTCTTTGAACAAAGGGAAATTTCGAATTTTTCAATTATGCACGCTTACTGCGGTAGATAATATGCAGGTTCGTGTGATTTTGTGTTAATGGTTGTAAAAGATGAGTTAAAATTTGAAAAAAGAGACGTAGAATTGTATCATAATTTGAATGGTCCCTTTCAATTTATATCACCGTAAAAATGATAGTTAATTACAACGTGCACTCTTTATGAAAATTTATTACCAATATGCATACAGTTGTTTAAAAATAATAAACCTTTTTCTTTGATTTATTTCTTAACTTAAAGCAGCTCTTATTCTGCACTGGTTCTTGCGAACATAGTTTTAAAACGATTCATCTAAACATATTGAAGCATCGCTCACATGCGTACACGGAATTCAGATATTTATTTTTCGAAGGATATTCATACCTATCGTAAATTGTCAGTTACACAAACATTTATACGAAGAACAAAATTACTTCTCGTTTAACAGAATTTTCTAGCGTATACTCGTTATCCAGAAGAACGTTACCAAATCATAACTTCCCACGAAGTTGTCAGTGATCGACCGGACGTGACCGTAAAAGAAAACGACGATCGCGAAGTTGGCCGGTATATTTGGAAAATTCGACGAGCAGTAGCGTGTGAGCTAGCCATGGTAACAAGGCGGGCAGTTTGAAGGGCCGAAGTTGGCCATAACACATGTGTATCATTACGTAGTTCGTGGAGTTTACCGAGTTCCGAATTTTTCCGGTATACGGTCCCAGAGTGCACACCTTGCCGTCAATTCCTCCGACTTTTCTCTCATACGTGGCCTTCCTCGCTACTGCCTGGCCCTGTCTAGGGCAATAGCGAGTCATAGAAACATTTCTCGTGTGTTCTGTGTACCCTTTGCTTCCGTGTTGGAGAAGTATCGCGGTCGTGCGCTACAGTTATCGCGTAGTTACACGATACTTGCACGGTCTCTGGCTGCGAGCAAGCGTATCTCCAAGCGGAGAAGTAGACGCATGGTTTAGGTGTTTTACAGCTTCTCGTAGCGAGTTCCTCGAAGCTCGCAATTTGGCGAACCATCGTCTCGGTTTTCTCCGTTTTCCTTTGTATATTCTCTGATGCTCTCCGCTGCTCTGCTCTCCCGTCTTTTCCTTCTTCTCTCTCTCTCTCTCTCTCTCTTTCTCTTTATTGCGCGATATATGTGTGTATCCGTGTGTGTGTGTGTGTGTGTGTGTGTATGCGTGCTTTCTGTGACGGTCCGTTCCTTTCCGAGTCTGCCACACGCTTTTTTTTATTTTTCATCGCGCCTTCTTCTGTTCGTCGCCTTCAGACTTTGTAACTACACACTATAGTCACTATAGGATCCACGACCGATCGCATCGGCCATCGCCGTTTAATAAAGCCGCAATAAAGGCGCTGCCTGAGAAGAGTCATCTGATCTACGGAGCGTAATTGCGAGTAATCCAAGTGTACACAACGCGTGTGTTTGCGCGAGCATCTATAAAATGCGCGTGTGTATGGGTGGAAGGAACGTATGCGTGATGTCGTTGGGGCGAGCCTTTGTCAGCCAGAGTTGACGGTGATATTAGTTTTCAAAGTTTCCGCATACTGTTCGACGAAATCGACGAGCAACAGCTTTAAATATTACCAAAGTTGTGTAATACTTCGTTTCGACGGAAAAATTGATTTTTTTACTCGACACCCGTGAATCGACTTCGACAGATATCTATAATAATTGCCGTTTGTAGTATAGATACGATGATCTTTGGAGACAAAACACGATTCCCATATTTGGTGATATAATAGTAAGATTACGGTATTATTAATTAGAGGTTTGGAAAAGTCATTTATTCGAAGAATCGTTTAATCTAAAGACAATGCGTAGTGTGGTTACTTAACAAATATCGTCGTTGGTTATTAAAGGAAACATTGACTATTCATAAATTGTGAAATGTCAAAGAACAGAAGATACGAGATGGAATTCATTATAATTGGACAGTTTGTTGACAGTAATTTTATGTTAACAGATTAAATGGAAGTTATTGAACGAACAACATTTCATCATGTTCGCTGTAATGTTTCCATTTGCAGAAATTCTCAAGCAGTATACAATATTTATACAAATGCAATAACGCTAACGATAACGTCGTGTTTGTCAAATTAATACGATAAATTTTCAAATTTGAATTTCCTCCACACCGATTCTTCCTTGGAAATTTATTCTTTTATATTATTCATATTATTTAGCCCTTTCTGGACCAAATTTTTCCGAACAGCGAACAAGATTCAGTCTTCAACTATCAATAATAAAATTACATTTTCTCCAAACGGAGATTTCTTTTCATGTTCGAGTAAAAAAACTGCTCAAGATCAATCTTACCAAGTGCAGATAGATATATTTATCACGTAGTTGATTAACTATTCGTTTTTCTCACAACATCGTGTTATGACCATATCCATCTCGATCGAAAATTACCAATGAGAAAAATAACACGAACAAACGATTCGCAGAGACTGTACAACATCTTGGCTGGTTTCTTGAGTCGAAGCGGAAGGGTAGGAAAGTTGGAAGCGCGCAGGTTGGCGGGAATCGAGAGGAATCGGGCGACCAACGAAACCGAGACAGACTGCAATAATTATCGGGGGTCTCGGGAAAGAAGAGAAAAAAGGAACGGCGAAGGGAGAATGGAAGAGCAACGGGAAAAGGGACAGAGAGGTCGGTGCGCGCGGACAGAAAAAGAAAGGAGAGCTGAAAAGAGAGGAGAGCTGCGAGGGACGATGAAAAGTTTGACCGGACGCAGCGAGCACAATGCACCGTGGTCCACCCTCTCCGCCTCCACGACCAATCCACCCCATAATCCCACCCACATTGTACGACCAATCAATATTGTTTTATACCGCGAGTCATGAGACGAGCCGGCCCGATGGCTCGACCGTTCGATGCTCCTCTCTTTTTCCTGCAACTGCGGATGCAGTCGCTGCCTCTACTCTTTCTCGTGCTACCTAGAAATTCTTTCGTATTCGTTGGATTTTCTTTCACGATCAAACGCTCCCCCCCCCCCCTCCCTAACCATCCGTTCTTACTTCAGAACTCCAAGACTTCTCGAAGCCAGCCAATCAAAGCATCATCGTTTTGTTTCGGCTTGATCGGTGCCCGCTGTTCGAAAACGAGTTTCTCTATGCTCGTTCAACTTCTTTCTATTCGCCAACCTTACCCATTATACCGTTTCTTGATTTCGTGGTTTCGTATCGAATTACGCCTCCTCGGTTTATCCTTCGTCTCATTGATACGCTCCTTATGCTGCGGTTGCCTGTTTGAAATTGCAGACTTCATTGTTGCGTTATCGTTCGAGGTAGAGAGCGTTATCCAGGCCGAGCGAGAAGAGAGTTCCATAAAAACCGGAGATTCCGATCAATACTCGTGGCCAGGGGGCCGGACGGAGGTGGATGGCGGGCGAATGGAAAATATCGTAAGCGATCGGACGACAGCTTTCCGATCGGACGTCTTGTCGCGCGCGCCACGCACAATCTATTCAACGAATCTGTCCTTCGCAGCCGAAAGCGAAAAAGCGAAAGAAGGATCCGATAGATCGTCGCTGCGTTCAGGTTGTTTTCATCGTCGTCGTGTCCTCACGAGGAGAGAGATTGTCTTTAAATACTAGTGACAAGACGACGCGCGTGAGTGGCGCACAATGCGTATCCGTTTAGCTTTCGCTCTACTACGAGGAGAACCCGTTTCGTCCGCTCGAGGACGCGCTGATTCAGGATTATTCTCCCTCTTTAATTATCTCCGCCGCCTCTCCACTCCGTTGCCTCGTCGACATCGTCATCGTCGTCTTGTGTCGTTCGGTTCGCAGAAACGAACAGAAAGTCCGGTTCACAGCGCGATAAACCATTTATCTTCGAGAACACGCTTCTTGGGCAGGAACCGGAAATATTGCCAGACGATAGCGTCGGGCGGTATCTTGCAAGACCCGCGGCGATATATTCCTTGACCGCAATTCTTTTTTTTTTTACACCTACGGTTTTCTGGATTTCAAAGAAGGTCCTCTTATCAAGCTTATTAAGGCGAGGAAAGGCGTACATGTGACTTTTGATCGTGCGAGAAGATATCGTAACTAATCGATCTAATATATCTTTACGAACAATATTTTAAGGGAAGATGTGATTACTAATATATACGGATGAATTTTATCGATCGCTTACTTTTAATAATTTCGACATTTGTATCGAAAAAAATAGAAAGAAGGAAAGAAAACCCAGAACTTTAACTCAAATAACACATGGTATAATACTTAGCTATTGGTTAAACTGTAGTTTTATTTTCATAAATAAGAATCTTTTGGGCATGGTAAAAATTTTACCATGAAAAATATTCCCCATTAGAAAGCAAGTAGATATATACGCGTATGTGGTTACTAGAATGACGAATATTAGTCGAACGATAAAGACAACGGATAAAGAATCATCTTCACGTGTCCGTCACTGACGACTCATAAGCCTCCGACCACATGACATACGCGTCACGTAATCTCCGTTACGAGTGGAAGTGCAAGTGCATGAGCGAACGTACTTCTGCCCCATACCGACGACGCAATTCTCCGGCTCCCTACCATCCAAACACACCCTCTGCATCTATGTAAATAGGTTCTCCACCCACGAACGTAATCTTCGTACGACGTTCGTTATACCGTGATCTAAGCACTCTAGTTTCACCATTTACCGCTCGTAGCTCGTCTACGTGCGTGGAAACCGTGACACAATTCTGCCGCGTTTCTCTATACTTTCTTTCTACGTTTCTTCGTGTTTTTTCTTTTTTCTTTTTTTTTTTTTCTTGAATTCACGATGGATAACGATCTGTAGAGACTTTTCAGGGACGCTAAGTCGATCGTACGGTCAGGTCCAATGCGAATTTTAACTTTGAGTAAAGCAAAACATATTGATGTCAATATGGATTCTCGTACTTGTTCGAGTTCTGCTTTAAGATTTACTAGCGGAAATATAGCATTTTATGAAAAATTCTAAACTTTATTTGGAAGTTTCTCAGGATTCTAAACGTAACTCGATAACCTACAAAATTTTATACCATATATAAGAATACGAAAACTTATTTTCTAATTTCTTGTAAACATTGTATCCTATTTTCTGTATTTGGATAATTATGACGCGCGGTTATCGGGCACGAACAAACCAAAGAGAACCGAGATCATTGACTACTAGAACTAGACTAGACTAGACTAGAAGTTATTTCATTACGTAAAATTCTTTCCAACCACTACTGAAATTATTTTCGATTTCCGATCAATTTATAAATTTAATTTACGAAAATGTGCATGAAATTTGAAAAGTATCTATCAGAAATCTCAACTGACAAACTTATGATAGCAATAAACGTATTCGTATAAATATACCAGAACATCATAGACCGACGTACATGGTACAGTTTCCAATGACTAAATTACAAATGGAGAATCAATTTCTCCTGTTCAAGAATTCTGCCGATATCTAACATGGCCAGAAATAGCCATCGCATAAGTGTCTAACTCTAGAGGTAGCAATCGTTCCTAGACATCTCATCCTCAGCAATAATACGTCCCCAAGTGGTCAGTAACTCGATATCGAGGCGGATGGGTGCTCGAGGCCGTCCGCAAAAATCGATGCCTCCATCTGGAAAAGGACTGGTTGCAGCCAGACGGCGCGGATCGCGTGCGAACGGCTGCAGCGGGTGCAATTATCCGGATTCTTTATTCCGTTTGGAAAGTCGCGATTGGCGGGCAACCTGGTAACAACTGGAACCTGGTAGACTCGAATCGCGATCATGGGGGCCCAGCGAGCGAAGATCCGGCCCCGTTCGTCGAGAATGGGCGTAGAACCGCACGCGGGAAACGGCGATCGCTCCGGAAGAACGCCGATCGTCCATTGTCGGTCGCCATTCTCGATGGCCATTCAGCGTGCATTGCCTCGCCTTCGTTTGCCGGCGATTCGATACACTTACACACGCCTTCGCGGATTCAGCGTGATCCTCTAGCGTTCTGGTAAACGGTGACGAGCCGTGATGTAAGAGCTCCACCTAGTTCGGCAAATTATTCGCGTTCTCCGAAGTCAAGGTAGCCTTCGGCATCCGGTGTTGTCTCTTTCTCGTATCAACCGCCCCGATTAATTAGCGACCGGACCCCCGGGAAGTTGTCAAGGCTCTCGTATTCGTTGCGTGATTAGAAAACATCGATAACTCGTGGTTCTTGATCATCGTCAATGATAGGGATTTGCGACTTGTGTCTTCTGTCGATGTTGGTAGCTAGGAATTCGTGACGTAATCAGGTGGCAGTTGCTTGGACAGAGACACGGTAAAATTTTCATTCGCTGGATATTATATATTTCGAGAGGCAATTGTATCTAGTGATAAGCTTTAACGCGTTCGTTAACTAGTAACGCGTTGAAACGAAACAACTACGACAGATCGTGTTCTGTTTTTTCAAGTCGTATACATAAAAAGTTGTCGACGTACTTCTCAAAGGATTAATTCCACGTTTGACAAACGCCGAAGGTGATTTAACCAAACGATCTGATAACATGTTCACTCCACTAAGATTTACGTCGATGTCTAAGCAATTCTTAAAAGTTATCCAAGATGTCGACGTTCGATCTTTCTCCATAGAAGGTCTACATCGCTCCAGCGATGGGATTTTAATTACAGGTTCGATTATACCTGTTTGTTATGAAAAACGTATCGACACGGTATATTTTGCGAATCGCGTAGAAATTTCAGTAAACCATTAACCCTGTTGACTGATTGAACGACACAAAGCAGGGGATGCGTTGCAGGTATTCACACATGCCGCTGTTTTATGATACATTTCGAGTGGAGGAACAATGGACGTGTAAATCGATGTATTTTGATATCAGAAATTGCGATCAGGGCAAGGTCGTGTGCCGTTCAACGAACCTTTATATTCGCGTTTAGGGTCATTGTCAAATTTCACGCTCGATATTTATTATGCGTCCTGTGGTATCAATGATCTACCAACCCTAGCATTTTTCCTCTTCTGCACTCAAACTGCACTTGATTGTGTAGCTCTATAAGTCAAGCTGGTTGTCATGGTATTCAAATTTTTCGACAAGAATGGTTAGACATATTGTTTGTAATTTGTAAGATCTACTTGCAAAATTTTATAGCGAAAATTTTATTGCATTAATATCGAACTTGTCAACGTTTTTCTAATACTTCAAACGACTTACATATAGCAAAGCCTGCTTTTTCTCGAACACGCAGAATCGTTTTATCGATATTGTTATTCAATTAATAAATTTAATCACGTATTAGCGAGGCTATATTGGACGAATTATAATTTACCTCGATATTGATCAAGCGGTCGACCTTTCTAACATTTGTTTATTAATTTCATTCGACTGCTAATCATAGTTAATATTTCTCCTCGTATATTACAACCATAACTCTCGTCATTATAATCGTGAATCCATTTTTATTCGTATTTAGAAAGATAGAGTTCTTCTGAGAGTTCGTAAAACTTTCGATTTGTTAATGAATTCGTATCGCTCTTCGCTCAAGTAGACAAACAAGATCAAACCACTTGCGTTACAGAGACCGACCATGTTCTCGTGCCGATGGACGATGTAATTATCAGCCCACTTCCTTCAAACGAAATAACGATCATCGCAGTGGGTTCAATGGTCGACAAATTAATACTTTCGTCATTATAATCGGCGGAGAACCTCTCTCGATCGCGGCCTGTTTAGTTTGTCGTAATAAAATTTGCAATGGTTTCCGTCGCTCGTATACATAATCGACGCGAATCGCTTTTATCGCTCAGGGTGCGCGCGCGCGCGCGCAAGCCCACCGCGTTAACGATGCTTGACGACGCGTAAAATCAAGGGTGATAATTTGGAATTAACCGAATTAGTATGTTACAGCTTTGTAATTGCGTTACACCGTACCGATGGTGCACGACCGTAAACCGGATGAAAGAAAGTGTTTGTGAACTCGCTCTCACGGCGAATTGTCACTTTTGAAAACATCGTGGCCGATCGAATATCACGCGGTCTTCTGCATGTCGCGGCCAGTATTGTAAATTTAATTGTTTCGTTGATCCTTTCCGACTTCCCTTTTATCGAAGTCACGCTTCTCGCTTCGATTCGGACGATGCTTTCTTGAAACGGTGCCAATTTCTGATTACTTCGAAAATGAGAATACTAATCGAGTTCGAGAACGACTACTTGCGGTTTAGAAGCGAATCGCGCAGCATTGGAATCCTTAACGAGAGTTTGAGAAATTTCACATCCGTCGAGGTTAATCGAGGGTGAACCGTTTCATCTTAAACAGATGTCGATCTGGAGCGGGAAGTTGCGACTAAACTTCAGTAACTTGTCGTAACTAATCGCCGCTCTCCCCGTGATCTTTGACAATCTGCGCGGTATCGTCTAAGAATGACCAAGTGTGATACGATAATCGTAATAGTTAAGCATGCAATTAAGTTGTCATTCGAAGATGAGAATCGATTAATTATAATTGTTTGTTCAACGTGGCTACGATTCTTCTTGCCATAGGTTTTTGGAAGGATTTTGTCAAGATATTGTTTTCTTTCGGTACGAAAATGATCAAAGTGGTCCAAATGATGTA
The DNA here is from genome assembly GCA_014737395.1 of Bombus waltoni. Lineage (NCBI taxonomy): Eukaryota > Metazoa > Arthropoda > Insecta > Hymenoptera > Apidae > Bombus > Bombus waltoni. The sequence continues at coordinate 1,410,358 of JACXII010000043.1, read as the reverse complement.
TTTCGGATTTCCTTTTTTTAAATTTAGCAAAAATACGCAGATAATTTTGATAAAACTACCGTTGAAGAAAAGTATGTAATTGTAATATCCTTGTTTTACTATAGAAGAAAGGAGGAAACATTTTATTTTCTCGCGCTAAAAGCAATAATACTTCAGTATATAATTCTAATTGGATACAATTATTTCATATATTATTCTATGTATGTGTAATTATAATTGCTTGGTAATTACACAATAATTCAATAATATGTTAAAGAAATATTATCATCCTTCAAACAGATATATAATTTAATTGTACAGAAATTATTACCCGTATTAATAACTTTGCCATTGAATATCGTACATAATACATTAAGTCAAACATAATGAGTCGAGATATTTAGTTTCACTTTCGTTTGTTCGAATTTTCTGTGTGAAGTTACGTTATTTACTTCTTGGATGAATAAAACACGACGCTTTGTACATTTATTATTCGCAATCTGAAAACTGAAAACATACTAAAACATCAAAAAAAAAAAAAGAGGGACTCTCTAAGAAAAAGATTCACAAGGTAAAATGGTGAATCGAGTCGGAAGTTTTAGTTCTAGTATTTTAATATTAGCTGCCTTGTTCTTCGTTCTTTTTATGTTTTTGTACAATGAATAAAAATTTCATAATACTAATTCAATATTTTCACCGAAGGATACACTGCGCACCTATATCCTTATCACAGAAGAATCAGAAAATCCCTTAAATAGAATATACATAGCTATTCAAATAGGACTTCTTCAGGTAACTTTATCTCGCATAACTTTTTCCAGGAATTTATCTAATCTACACCTGACACCGTCGCAAATTGAAACAGACTATTCCCATCAGAGCAATACGAGGCACAATTCGATTCCCTAATCCACCACGGGAATCAACAGTGTACTCGAACACCACATTTATTTACATAGATAAACATCACGAAATTATCCCCAAATAGACACTGTGCACATATACCACGAACATATACCGGAACGGTTCTGCTAATAAACTTATCGACAAATAATTGTGGCAAGTGTGATTTCCTTCCTGCCAGTTGTTCCTGCCCTTTCCCTCGCCAATTAAATATTTCTTATATCACAGATGTAACGACAGTGAAACGAGAACCGTGTCAAATAAATCGAACAGAATCGAACGTGAAATTTCGCCGGAAACCATGGCGAGAAGCATCTCGGGTTGCGCACGAACCATTGTCCGTGCTTGCTTTGAAAAAGTCAACCAAATTAATTTCAATTGCAGACCGCGGCCCGGTTCGTCTCCTAGCAACCGAACGTTAGCGGAGAACGCGGTACGTGCTGGGAGCTGAGCGAATATAAATTGGCGCGGCAAACAACTTGCCGGCAAATTGTAATCGGTGAGCGAAACGCGAATGAAACGCATCGCGAGAGAAAAAAATATACGAGCACGCGGAAATATGGAAGGCCGTTGATCGTGGCATCTGTTTGCCTCCTGCGCATTAGCACGTTCACTGGCGTGGATGTCACTGATCATCAACACTAGAATTGATAAGGAGACACCTCCATTTCCCAATACACAATTTGAATAAACCAACAAACACCAACTCAAAATCGAAATCAAATCACTTTTTCAACGGTACCATAAATTCACTGAAATACAGCTACTCCTCCGTGGAAGCTGCTTCCAGAAATGTCTGTAGTTCAACTAATAATGTTCATTCTAACCTCATATACATATATATATTACCACGCATTGTAGTCAAACGTAGGACAATCCACTGCCTCTGCCTGTAAGACACGAAACGATTCGCTAAAAATAAGCAGCCGAACGAATATTTTCTATTTGTTTTTATGATCGGTAAAAGATCACGATTGACAACCCGCCCCCTCGAACGTATAAACAAGAGAAAAGCGAGGCGATAATTGAAACGCGAAGATCCTTCGACACCTCGTCGTTCCCTTAATCAGTTACGCTGAAACGAGTCTCTCGGGTGCTTGGGGACTAGGAAAGAGGGTGCGTTCAAAATTCATCAAACTGATTCTTATTTCTGCAAGGAAGGAAGAGAAGAAGAAGGAGGGAGGAAAGACCAGAATCCCTGAGCTTGTTGGGCTCGCGAGTTTCTCTTCGTTACACAGACTCGACGGGTGAGGCACAAAGTGTTGCAGGGGACCACCTTTGATGTCGAACAATCGTGGATGATCGCGCTCGAAGGCGTGGAATTCGGCGCCCTACGAGTGACCACTCGTGCATCCGCGACGAGTGTCTCCATCCAAGGCAAAGGGAAACACTCTTTCCGTGTCGTTTGGTGGTTTCAGCGCAGGTGATCGGTGTGCGAAGAGAAGGGGGGGGGAAGGACACTGATTGTCCGGAGACGTTGGAGAGCGAGGTAGAAGACAAGCATGGAATCGTGGAGCGAAAGAGAAAGAAGAAAGAAAGAGAGAGAAGGAAGAAGAAAACACGGGGGGTGGAAAACAATTAAGGGAAGGCGAGGAGAGGACCGCCTTGTATGATAATGCGTTGTAACCTCCGGCAGAGGAGAACGATACGGTGAAGAAGGAGGTAGATGGTTGGAGATGACGGAGGTGGAGGAGCAGGTTGCCGAGGATGAGGTCGGATGAAGCACGGAATGGAGGGGCAGCCGCGAGAAGGGGTTTGGCGGAGGTCGTGGTTCTTACTTTGCATTCCTTTGTGTGTCCTCCTGAGCCCTCCATCTACCCTCCTACAACCCAGTCATCCTCCTCCCTCTTGAAGCTTGAACTAACGCCCGAGGTTTTAATGCACTTGTCTACTCCACATACCGTTCATAAAGACATATATGCCGTCTGTTGAACGAGCGGGCAGGAGGACTGATTCTTGGAAAGAGGAGTAGAACGAAGACAGAGAGGAAGATGGAAGAGAGAAAAAGAGGGAAACAGATACGGTACAAGAGGGGGTGTGGGGTTCAGAGAAAGAGGGTGAAAAAAGGGAGACGGGGCGCGTGCGATGTACGAAGAAGCGAGAGACGGTGCCCGGCAAAAGAAGAGCGCGATGAGAAAGAGAAAGCGGAGAGCATAACGATATGAAATGCATTTTAAATTCTAAGCATTCGCTCCGCGTCATGGAAAGACCTCGGCTCTTTGCTTGCATAATCCTGCCCGGTGATGTATAAAAGTTAAAAAAGAACGGCGGAGAGCCAACGGGGAGAAATTAAAATGCACTGGTCGAATCAGAGACCTTTGCCGGATACCTCGGCAGCCGTAGGCCACGCGAACTTTCGTCCACGATATCCGTCGAAGACGGAGACTGCCTCGGCGTTTACATTGCACGATGTTTCGTATGAATAGTTCGCCCGTATGTAAACGGGAGATTCTTTTGCGCTTACAGGCTGAGCAAACTACAGGTAAAAAATTTAGTCGATAGATCGCGTTGAGGAGAAGAAAAGACAGTTAAGTTTGTGTTCAGAGTGTGGTAATTTTTATAGGTATTGACTGGGAGATTGGTACATTTTTTCAAAGAATCGCACGATAAAAGTTTGCCATACGACAATTATATATCGTGAATATTTACGTATTTACGACAGGTAGACGTACATATGCGATAATTAAAAAAAAATGTGCATACACGATGGAACGCGTATACAGGATATTAAAAGCGAAGAATATATTGCTGCATTTAGAGAATAAAACGTTCTTTTATTTCAGTTTCAATCCTTTATTTGTAAAGTGTCCGTAAAAATATGAATTTACACAAACATCTGCGGTGTAATAATAACGATACAACAAATTCGTGCATGTCAATAAATGTAAATTCTCTATATTCCTTTCTATCATTTAACGTAATTCCTTTGCATATTTTTATTTCGGTATAAATTATGATTGACAAAAACCTGTATCGATCGTTACATTTCACATCAACGGTTCAATTACACCCTGTAGTTTGATTCAATAAAATTATAAAGCATCGTGCATGTATATTGACTTATAAACACCTGATAAAACATGATCCGATTGTAGCATTTTTATCAGTGGATCGACCAAGTGACAAGAAACGAGAGCGCGTGCGAGTGATTTTAACGAGACGGCTGAAAAGTGGCCGAAAAGTCGAAAGGAACAGAGCAGACAAAAATATTGAAATATCCAGATTGAAAGCTACCTTTCACACGTGTTGCATTCGCTCTTCTGGCGTGTCAATGCGATACATATTTCATCGAATATAAATACCGCGTTCCCTCGTTTCTTCTCAGCGAGCGTAATCAATATGCATTCAGTTTCCTCGCGTTTTTCTGCTCGCTTAATTTCGCGCTTGTTACGCGGCCGATGATTTTTCGAGCGATCCGACACGGGGCGACACTTAGCAAATTACGAATGCGCCGTCAAAGGAAAACCGCGCACCAGAATAGTCCTATTGTTTAATCATAGTTCGACTTACCTCTTGTGTCCCGGTATCCGCGCACCAGCCAGCTCTCTGTTACGTCGTCATTCGTCAATCTAAAGAACAAACGAAACGGTGAAAGAACGGTTAGTGGGGAAACGAATGTGTGCGTTTCGAGTGTGATTGTCGATTGCTTTCCTCTCATTTTCGAAGCGGCGCGGCGCGCGAACGAAACGGGGGTTCGAAATCCGTTTAAACATTTAATTCGATGCAACAAGGTCAAGAGCAGCGGCATCGGAATTTATAATAATTTCGATTTTATCGCGGCGCATGTTTCACCGACGGGCATAAATTAATTTCGATGCTCGCGCGCCGGTAGTTTTAATGAATTTCAAGTAATTTCTATTAAATTGCATCACCTTCGCATTATGCCGTCACGTTCCGTCGGTCACTTCGTATTAAAATCCGCAAATATTTATACAAAATAACAACAAAATGCGTTGAATAAAACGATTGACTGGGAACGGTCGGCACAATGCCGCTCAACAAACCAACCTGATTATCGAGCCTCGATCGCTAATTACCACCATCGAGGTTTTATTGTCCGTTTCAATCGTATATAGTATCGGCATAGATATAGCGTAGTCGTTAATTAAGCTCTCAACACCAACTGTGTTTAAGTATTTAACACGAATAAAAAGTTATCTACATAGAACTTATGATATTTCATTCATAAATAGAAAAGCCGCAAATGTTAATTAGACGTAGCAACGCGATAACTTTAAAACGAAAGGCGTTCGATCATTCCAGCAGTACGGTGAATATTCGATGCAAAATTGTGCATAGACCGCGAATATTCGCGGGACTTTACAGCTTTACGAACATACCTAAAGAAACTTATCAAAATTTCACGTGTCAACAAGATTCGTTATTTTAAATTCAGCTCTCAGAAAAACTGCGTTCTTTATAGCACGACCCGATACAATTCGTTTCATTAATTCCGAAATTAACCGATTGACCAATAAACTCTATGATCTCTCCGTATCATCGTAGCACTTATATGATAACCGATGGAAGCCTTTATAAGCTTGTACGCGAATACCAACAGCCATGAACATCCTCGTTATCGACGTCATCATCATCGTTCAAGAGGAAAAAGTCTTCTCAAGAGAAGAAGGCACAGACGAACGAGTAGTTTCTTTTAAAAGAACCGTGTGTTCATGTGCATATATATATATATATATATATATATATATATATATATATATATATGTATATGTCGAATACAATGGCGACGTTAGGGTCGGCCCGTGGATATACGAACTGGCACACAGCAGTCGGTCGTTTCAGAGGAGACGTACACGGGCGCACGAGAGACAGATAGAGGCGATGAGCGAGCAACGGAGAAATCCTTTTCATTCGGCGGAGAAAAGAAAACGGGCGCGAGATTCGCGCTTCATTCATGGCCAAGTCTATGGGGTGAAAAAGGATTTCTTCTTCGAAATGTAATTAGCATGTCTTCGCACAACGGGCCAGACAATGCTGCTGTTTAATTAGCATGTGTCTCCGTGTCCCGAGTCCGTGTCTTTCGTCGTCATCCCGTGTCCTTTACTCGCACACATGTCATATACACAGGATATACACACGCATAATATGAAACATCATATACACAGAATCTACACACGCATAATATGAAACATACATACATTTCTCGCGAGATTACCAACGAATCGTGTACGCATGTGTATGCCTGTAATTGACATCACATCGCGCGTTGTTACTTACTGTATCGTTTGATACGAGTGCGCGCATGGAAATTACCTTCTATCATTTAGTTCCTGGTTCTTTTAAGTTTCTAGATTCGTACGATACTTAATTGGAATGTTATTTAGCTATAGTAATCAACAATCTGTATCGTTCTGCAATTTGGTATGTAGAATATTAATGTATTATTGAAGTTATTAAGGAATTTTGAAACAGAGTATATAACGTATATACGTACGATTTAAGAACTTTTTAATGACCACTATTTGCCATTTTTGGAAAAGGTGATGTCTACGTTGAACTATTTTACGTGTTATGAATTTTTCATAGAAATACATATTTAAATTTCACGATAGAAAGGTTATACAATTTTGATGCTACCCATTTCAAAATCGATGCATTAAACAATAACCGATTTCAGAAAACATGTATTTTGGTCTTTAAAATAAAACTATATGAATTAGTACAGATTAATCAAAATTTCATCGCAACTTTATTGTTTCGATTTAATTCTCCGATTGCTGTAAACAACAAGTGTCGCTATTTACTATATTTCCTATAATTTATAACTCTACCATATTGTACAATTTCTTGCAATCTTAACGACAGATTTTCACAAAGTAATCTTTCGTATCGTATATTGTTAAAGGCAGTCGAAAATATTACAATAGATTTATACCAATCTTAAGTGAAGTGTGAAGAATTTTTCTCAATATTCCAACGAGTATGATTCAACGAATTTTCAATCGCAATACGTAAGGGAATCCCATAGTCTTTAAACCAGCCAAAACTGATTTATCGATCATGGCTGTAAAACGAACTGAAAAAATTGCAATACTCGTGGCAGGCACAGTCGAATGACGTTAAAATTTGATCCACGCGGAAATTATTATTAACAAAACCACGATGTAAATAAAGGGCGACCAATAGTCCAATACGGATACGTTATTGCGTTCTTCTTTATTTTAACGAAGGCCAGTCCCGTGAATATGTGTTCCCACGGCTCGAAGACTGCGCTTTAATGGCGGACTCGAGCCGCTGGATACGTGACGCGATTGTGACGCATTAACGCGACACGTCGATTCGCAATTACCGTGCGAGAATCGGCTCGCATCCTCGAGACAATTGCGGAGGGTGACGAAGGACGACCAATTGCTACTGAGCCAACAGCAGAAAGCCACACGATTTCCGGGACGGTAATATTTAGTATCGTATGAAGCAGCGTGCATGATCATACATCATATATTATGAACAAGTGCGGGCTTTATCGAAGAAGAAACACCAGAAGCTTTGCCTTCTTCGTTTCCTTTCTTGATTTTTTTATTTAATCAAGGGAGGGAAATGAACGAGAGAAAGAGAAAGAGAGAGAGAGAAAGAAGAGATGCGGTAATCGGTTTCTGGTCGAAATGAATATTAAAAAACATATTCAATTCGCAATTTCATCGCAGTCTTCCGGATCTTTCGCTCGAGTGTCGTTTCGTTCGAGTACTCCTTTCAATGGGACGCATTGTTCGAAACGTAAAATGTTGAGCACGAGAGTTTTACTTTTATTACCGACGTTTTTTCGAAATTAGTTTCGGAACGATCGTCGAGATAATTTAATGGTATTTCACGGTCTACGCGGGATCGTTTGAAAAAAAAAAGAAAGTAGATGGAAAAGAGAGGGGGTGGGGGATAGGGAAGAAAAAAAGGAAGGGAAAACGCAATTAAAAGCCGTTTTCAAATTGCGATTGCGCCCGCCCCCGTCCCCCTCACTGTAAAACTATCGTTAATGCACCTACCGGCGCGGCGGGTCTTCAATTAAATGTCGAATGTTATTTTTCCGTGGCCGCGACGCTTTTTCTGGCTTCCTTGCGCGATAAATTCGACCTCAAGCACGTCACCGAACGGATACAACGTCGCCGTACAATCAAACTCTTTTAAAACATCCTTCCTCGTTGATAAGTCCAGGCTTTCTCGACCGATCTATGCGGCAACGTGATACATTTTAAAGAAAGACTTTCATTTTCTTTTTATAAACTCGTGCACACGTTCGTTTATGAGTAGATATTAACACATTTGTAGAAAAGTAAGATAAAACCTGACAAATCGTTAGGAAATTACGAAGCTTCGTTTGGAAATTTAGATCGCACGAAAAGTGATATATTTAACGTTTTAAATAAAGCGTCTTACGTGATAAAGTGTTAGATTTTTCACGGTAATCGCGGTTAAATTGAAAAAGATCGTTAGAAAATTGTTATCGAAAGTTCTGGAATTATCATTTCGTTTGCGATATTAAGATACGGAGAATGTGTATTTTTCTATGCCGTAGTAACAAAACGAAACTCTCTTTTGCCTTACGATGTACAAGCCTGATTATTTTATGGAAAATTCAATATTGAATCGTAACATCGGTCTACCAGAGAGAAATCTCTCATACGAGATCTAACGATCAAAACGAAGGGAAAATTGAAACTGAGAATGGAAAACGAACTGCAAGAAATTTCGACATGACGACGTAGTCGAACTCGAAATCATTCGATTTGGGTCAATGCCACGATTTAACGCGTGTATCCAATCTTTTTGGAGGCCGAACGAATATCGAAATTGTATGACGGCGCGGTGCGGCGTGGGGTAGAGCGACGGACTTTTGCATAATGAGCCTCGCGGCCGCGAGCGACGCACCATCACCGATCCACCCCCATGCACGTTCACGCATACCACGGCGCGTGCATTAATATTTTCATTTGATTGCGTTAATTAAACTGACTGCCAATCGATGACCTTTGAAGTTCAGCGGCACACGACACGCGTACACCAATTACCAATATTATTAATTGCGACGAGTTGCCCATTTTCAGTCGACGTCGGATAACGACGCTTTTCGCGCCTACCAGGAAATAATTGAAGGAACGCGCGAGAACTCGCGACTAATCACATACGTACGTATTATCTTTTTCAAAGACAATCGTGTTCTATCAGGTGAATGATATTATGGTCTATGAATGCTGCTGCAGTCCTTGAATTTTTATGCACCAATTTTAACAAACGAAAAGATTTTTCTTCGGTTTCTTGATTCGAAAATCAACGGAAAATCGGTTCTTCCTCGGTAAATCGTAATCAAGAGTTCACAAGCACTGTGTGTCGATCGTAGTAAGTTTTTCTATCGAAGAAAGAATATTCTGCGGTTCGCGTTTAATTGCAACGGAAGCCGGAGATTACTCGAGCACCGATAAGAGTGATTTCTCAATGTTTATCAATTCTAAGTAAGTCATCTATATTCCCCAGAACTCGGCGACGTAGCATTACGCATATTTGTACGTAGCATGGTTAAAATACTTTCAAACGATTTCATCGTTGATTTCACCTATGGCGATATAAATAATAGAACAGAGTGGAAAATTTTAGTTCCGAATTCTCTCAATATTTTACTCCATCAAACCCGCAAAACTGTAAAAATGATAGCATGTAACGTCGACATCAAACATCGCTCGTAAGAACTTCTACGGCTTCCATTTTTTTTTTTTTTTTTTTTTTTCGTTGTTCGCATCGAGGTACCAATAAAATTATTTTTCAGCGTTGAGTGAAATCGGATATTTTGGTTGGAAACCTGCGAAAAATAAGCCCGGTCACACGCCCACGGCCGTATATTTTATCAGTTTCGACGTAACAGAACAACCGTGCGTATTAAAAACCGGGTAAAAAGGCGTCGTTTCTCGTTTCGATGATAAATTCTTGTTAGCGAAACGAGCAACGACGTCCGTGACGAAAATTTTCGTCTCGCCCTCTCCTACTATCGTTTCCCGGTTTCGTCACGAGGCCAGCTATCCGCCGGCTTTAGGGTAAAGCACTTACGGCTTACAATGAGTATGCAAATAGGCCGGCATTCGGCTACATTTGTTTCAACGAGCTTAGAAGCGGCAAGGTTCCTTCGTGGAAGGCTCATAAAAGTTCGCCGCGTGGCCTCAAATCTTTCAAAAACAAGGGGAGCCCTGCCCTCCACTTTCCTGTAGGTACTTTTATTGTCTCGATTTCATTTTCACGGCTACCGTGCGCGAATGTTGTTTGCCAGTCGCGATCGTTTCTCTTTGCCTTCTTCTTTCTCTTACTTTCCTCCCTTTGTTAGAACGTCTTGTAAATCGAGGATGAGATGAAAATGATGAAACGTAGGGAGTAATGTACGATGGTCTTTTAAATATCGCTGTTGTCGCTAGTGACGAGGAAACTTGATCAGTTGTTTCGTATTATTATTACGTGTATTATTTGCATTGGATAAAAAATTAGTTGAAATAATTGAATAAAGGATTATAATATTTATCGTGACTGTATTAGATCGATAAACTGTAAACGATTGAAACTTTATTACGAATATCGTTCAATTTTGATTTCTATGCTACTCTATGAATCTTTTTACTGGAATATCGATTTTATGATTATTGGACTACGTGACATTCCGCCAATCAGAAGCTCTATTAGTTAGCGTATTATGCGCATGCATTTTGAAACGTACTTTTAAATTTAGGAAGAAACTAGGTGTAACTATGATTGACGGAAGAGGGCATTTGATGTTTTTTGCAGATGCATATAAACAAAATAAACAAAGAGCAAGCTACTTATTTATTTAACATCATTTATAAAATAGTCATTTTTAACTCAGAATCAATAATTATCCAACATGCCACGAAAGATAGTGGTAATAAAATTAAGCGATATCGCGATTAGATGGATAATATATTGGTACGCGCTTATCAACCTATTTGGATGCGAAGAAGCGTAACGATATAGTTATTTCGCTATATGGTGAAAATTTCTAATATCAAATCTTACTTAAATATTAAGGAGAAGCAAGAACAAAGGAAACTTTATGCAAACATAAATTTCCAAGACAAACAATTTTAAAAACGATGTAAAGGTGCAGAATTTGAAAAACTTAAGGACGTTTTTTAATCTTAGCTGTCCGCGGAAGAGCAAGATAATCATCGGTTCACACAAAGAGAACAGAATAGCTTTTATCGATAGAGATTTCGCTTCGTTGAAGTTGAAAGCCTGACATAAAAAATGTATGTATTGTATCATATTTATTTATTTTTTTTTTTTTTTTTTTTGAAACATATAACAAACAATTAAGGTGACCTTAGAATTAACAGGGTAGTTAAGATTAATATTTGCGTGATTAACACGAAGCTGGCGAGATTAAAAAATACTTAACTATTTACGAACTGTTTCTTACCATTAATCTAATAGAAAAAAAGCAATTATTCTCAAAAGTGACAAAACGAATTTTCCTCGGGATGAAATTCACAATTGTAAATTCGGTTGATTCGTATGCGATTTAGCTCGCGACTTCTTCGCCTCCCACGAGATTAGGCTCGACAATCGAGCCTCGACGATGAAACTTTCGTTACTCAGACGATGACGCGAGGATACGTTAAGATGCGTCACGGTGTGGCACTCGAGAACTTAGCAAATCCTGACAACGGCCGCCATTTGGGAGCGCCTAGAAGTCGTTATTCCCAACACTTGCCAAGACATAACCCTGCATAGCGATTTTGAAAGCTTAGCAGCGGCTCGATGAAATGGGAAGCATTTGGAACGTCGCCTAATCGTTCGATCTTCGTTGCATTGCTGACAACACGGGTGGAGTTTCGGCGTCAAAAATGTGAAAACCATTTTTCAGGATGAAATCGAATGGACAAATCTTCTAAGCTAAACGAATGTATCCATTTTTTTACGTGCTGCTTGCAATTTAGTGTAAAACAATTCTTCTCAAATAATAAGAAATAAGCTTTGAAGCAAAAATGTTAAAGAATTTGAAAAGTTGCGTCGAAGATTAGGATTTTTTTTTTTTATAAATATAAAACTATAGAACACTCGTCAATATTCGAATATAAATGCGCAACGTATTTTCTTTTCAATATAACGCGGGCAGTATTTTTGACAGCTACGAATATAAATTTTTATTCAGTTTTACGATTATCGTATTTTAGGAGAACGCTATTAAAACATCTACTGTTGCTTTTACGAACATTCGATAACCGTCCATGGCTAGATTCTATTCGTTGAAAATGACAGGTCTTGAAATTCGGCTTGAATTTAAGCCTCGTCAGTTGCAAAAACGCAGATGCTACGTGAAAAGGATGAGTGAAACGCAACTAGCAAAAGAAACGAAATAAAGCGGCAGTTAACTTGTAAAATAATTCTTGGACGGGCATGATTCTTTAAGCTTCAACTACAGAAACATCAAACGCAATATGTTTCCAAAGCTGAATAAAATAAATTCAGAAATAAATTTGCAACTTCGTGCATTACAGTGGACAACTTTGGCCGGGTACGTTCCAACGAATCGAATCGTCGCGACGTATTACCGTTTGCGCGACGTTCCTCAGAACGTCGGTGAAAAGTTAAGCCGGAAGCGGAGCTCAAGTTTCGCAGGCAAAGTGAACGAGAAGTTTGAGAAACGCGACGCACCCCCGCGGGATTCCTAATGGCGAGATTCTGAGATTTCATTAGGCAACGTATACCTCGTTCCCATTTTAAGCCTCGAACAGCCGCTCGTGGAAAAAGTTTCCGTCGACTCCGCGCAACCGAGATTTCGCGTGATCCCCGTGGCAAATTGGTTTTAGGAAAATTAATTAAGATTCGAAGCCGAGGAGATCTAAGATCTTAAGTAACGAAGAACCGACGGAGAGTTTAATTCTGACCGATTGACTTTCAGTCGCTAGGGTTCGACTAATCTCTTCCGTTTTTTGACAGGATATCAAATTCGTAACGTAACCTTGCAATCCAGAGTTTCGAAGAAATATCGAGGATGGCGAGGAACGTACTTTCGTTGAGATTTTATAAATAAGCCAAGTTGCAAACATTCGAAATTATTGAATAGTAACGCGAACAATTCAAAGTGTCTAGAATCTAGAGTATTATAGGCAGAAACATTTATGCGAAAAAGTAGTCTTCTTTATGGTCAAGTTCTTAGTATTTTTTAACGAATATGTGAAATTCTGTGATGCATTCTTCTCTAGAAATGTCGATAGATTTCGATTGTAAATTCGCGTATGGTACTTTTTATCAATGTGATTGCGAATATACTATTAGCCATTAAATATTGTACAAATATTTGATTTTCTTATCTTGGTACTAAGCGTTACCTTAAAACTCGGTGGCGTATGGCATCGAACAGAAAAGACTAACTTTCATACGATACGATACAATTTGCAACAAAATATAACAGATTGATTAGACCATTAAACGAGGAAGCCTTTTGAACAGTCAATTAAAAATTCTCATATCGTTTTTACAGATTTCGTTAATTAATTATATCAAACGAAAGGAAGCATCGAATAATTAACAAATACATCGTCTTACGATCTCATGAAATTCGATAACCATTTTTTCAGCATACTCGAGAGTGACAATATAAATTGCGGAAAAAAGTTCGAACCAGCCGTCACTGTTCTATTCCCGGTTCGATACTAATTGAACGACCTCGAATCGAATACGCGATCGCATTCAACGTTTTTCTTTTTTTTTTTTCTTTTTTTGTTTTCGTAACCAGAAACAAGCGACACCATCGTTGTACGGGATCGAGCTGTCAAATCGCGCGGCGTTTCGAAAGCAAAAGGGAGTCGTCGCATTTCCTTACGGACAACGATACCGGAGAGCTTTGTCATGGTCCGCGTGCATGGTTAATGAACCCCGTGAAAACGATCGCGAACGTTAAGGAGGCTGTTCCCGTGTGGGAAAGCGTAGTCCATTCTCTCGCTAACAATACATCCATTTGATAAAAGTCACTCGATCCCCTTTTCGCCGAGAACAAATATTGGAAGGAGTGCTCGCGATAAGCGTGAAACTCTGAATTCGAAGCTGTCGTAGATTATGCTGGCTCTGGCGTTGTTTGCACCCGTGCGCGCGTGTGTGCACGCGTGCACGTACATGCACACGCGGACCGCGCTGCTTTACGAGGCAGATGTTGATAACGGACGACAGCGACAGAGACAGGGACAGTGACAGCTGCCCCGTATTGTTCGACACGTTCGCTGATTATAGGTCAAAGGCCCCTTACGAATCAAAGAATTATCGAAGAAAGGCTCGACATTTTTCCCCCTCATCGCTGTAAAAAAATGCCGCTTTTTTTTCTGCCGCCTCCGATTTCCCGTGCGATCCCCGACCGATCCCTTCGAGTTCGAGAACCATTCAAATTCATCAAGCGTAAAGATAGTAAACGACTCGATGAAGTCGAATTAGAAAAGTCAAAGAACGTAGACAAATAATATTCTGTCAAAAATTTGCATACGTCCTATGCATATATATGATTATTCTCGACCTTTTGCGATAACGTATCGAATTCTTCGTAAGAGGTATTATTACCCGTTTCCTTCACGTTCATCCTGCTGACAGCTCGAATATGTCGCAATGCATACAGAACCAAGTCCTTACTACGGTGAGAAATATACATCGAAATAATGACATCTGACTGAATTATTGAAGGTCGGGGAACAGCCCGAGTGTCCCTCGTTCCTGATAAATAAACCAGCAGCAGCGAGCACCATTAGCGTGGCTAGTTATTCGATATAGTGTAAAGGGAGACCGAACTATTGATCACAATAAATATAATTCTCTTGAATGGAGCTTTACTATTGTGCATGACGGGCTCTCTCTCTCTCGTCTCAGGCGCCAGGCGTTCGTAGTCTATCGGATCGTGACGTCTGACCACACACGGTTGCTACTACTAAGACCGATCGACAGAGTAATCTCGCTTCTCTTCTCCGTGATTTCAGACTTGTGCTATTTAAAGCAAATAGAATAGAAATTTCCGCGACGGTGATAACCATGAGACGTTGAATTAACCGTAGATATCCTGTATAAATTTGGCTCTTTGAATTTGCGAACGTATCGTAGAGTGGATCGTTTGAACAATTCAGAAGCTATCACGGAGGCGCGAGAGTGTGAAATATCGGTCTTCGTTGGATGACAGCACGATTTTGATCTATTATTGGGTAGAATCCACTTGACGATGGACAAAAACCGAAGAGAGAGACTATGGCTTGATACGAAAGACTCCCGACGGAGGGGACGCAGAATCACGAAATGGGTTTAAAATGATTATTGAAACGTCACGCGTACCCATTCTTTCCAGTGCCGTGGCAATGCGCTCGTTGCCGTGCTAATTAATCGTTGTCACAGTGTTCACGGTTGTTTCCTTTTCTTTCATTTTCTCTTCTCTTTCTTTTCTTTCATTTTTTTTTTTTTTTTTTTGTTGAACTATACACCGTTCCTTGATACGTTCGATGATTGAAATTTCATGCTGCGAGAAGCAATTAACCCGCAAATAAATTGCAGTAAACAAAAGAATAATAACTAAATTAAACGTAAGATTAAATGTAAGAGCATAAGTGCTGTTGATCGCGCAAGTCTTTTCTATACTTCGTCTCTTAATTTTTTCGAAGTGAAAAAACGATCGTCACGATATGTAATCTTTGCTAGAACTATCGAAAAGTAGTACGATAGAACTTGCGCGATCAAGTTGACGTAAGGAAAATGAAAGGATAACAAAGGGAAAGAAATAAATAAAAATGCAACGCAACGCAAAGAAACATAAACTGTATTTCATGGTTAGGATTCGATGGAACGAAAGTGAAACACTGGTCGCATACACCGCGTAAACCGCTCATTGACAATCGCGATGAATAATGGAGGGGTCAATTAAATCTCAATTAAACACCACCAAATAATACGATCCGCTGCTCTTTTCAACGCTGTTCGACAAGCGAACGCGTTTTTTTTTTAAATACTCGTCTCACTCACACACACACCCGCACACTCTCTTTCTCTCCCTTTCTCTCTGTCTGTGTTAAACACCGGCCGTGTGTTCATTCAGCTTGAAAAACAGCACGCAATCACTGTCGAACAACGGTTCCGTACAAATCGTGAAGGTGGCTTCATTAAAATTACAATCCATGGCCACTGATAGTCAACAGCCAACAACCGCGATTTTATTGTCGTCGAATTTTGACAAGCGAAATTTTTTATGAGACTCGACGATACTGGAGTTCTACCGGTACAATTGCAAACCATTCAACTGTGCTCGTCGATCACAGAGGCGGATTAATTTTCGTCGTACTTCACAATAATCAGCGAAAGAAGGTAACCTATTTCTCGATTCGTTAAACTTTTTCGGAGAGTAACGCCAAATTTCATGGGCGGAACTCAGTACCGCCGAGTGTCTTAAACGACATGATAGCACAGACTTCTTCGTCGATGACCACGGAACAGTCGACGAGCATCTTTCCTATAACAATACTCGAATAGATGGAAATCCAAGAGAGGAACCCTAACGTAATTCGAGAACATTGAGAAATCTAGAATCACCAGAATCACTTGAACCCGGTTGATTAGCGAACACATGTCAACAGGACATTCACGATGTATTACCTTATTATTGTCGACGCAGCCACGTTTATCCGGACGATAAAAAATACACGTGTCACACTGAGTCACGACGTAATATAGCACGAGGAATGATGAACGAACAGTCGTAGGTCGAGTCGGTCACACGAGCGTAGAGTTGTACGTAGAAACACAACAGTCTCGGTCGAAGGTCGACAAACCACTGACCAACGTGACGAAGGAGCAGAGGGATCTACTGCCTTCTACCGGCAGCAGCCTCACAATGTTCTTACACACTGTACTCGATTTTCACGATACTGTCCGGTCATCTTTGTTCTATACAATCCTGAGCATCTTTCATTCAGGAAAACCAACGAACGGTGTCCTGTTACGGCGGTAAACTAATCCACGATCGTTTCATCGTGATAACTGGCATCGACGATGTACACGGTGACGAATGCCAATCACGACACATATAGATTCTGTTTTGTTCCTCTTTCTATGTTCACGCGTTCAGCACTGAATCAAGAATCACCGCCTGTTCGCGTTCTTAATCGGTCGACCAGCACTGCGCGTCGTGTCTCCTCACCTCACATCTCACCTCTGTTCAAACCATCGGCGTACACCACTGTTTTAACGTACGCGTCTTCGCAGGACGTATGCACCTCCGTGTCCTTAAGGTGCACGTATATTAGAAGAACTGACCGATGACCGCGCTCGCGTTGTTGACTGGTACACGCATCGGATGCGCGCGTATTATACGTAGTATAAGAGAGCAGTGTCCGCGTGTTTCGGCACAACCGTGTGTCGTAAATAAGCGCGATGTGGATCGACCTGTATTGGTTGGGCAGTTGTGCGTATATGAGTTGCAATGTTGGTGCGTGTACCAGCTTATATATACATGTAGAATTTTGGTCGCGCGCGCGCGTTTAAATGTACACATATGTATATGTACGGTGTGGTTATGGGTAGTCGTATGTACGTGTATGTATATAAGTGTGAGTAGGTGTAGGTGCGGACGACGCGGGAGCACGCGCGCGCCTCTACGGTGGTTATATTACAAGGTGTACGCGTCTTAAGTGATTTCGGCCTGGCTGGTCAGCCCGGCAGCTCCGTATGATGAGGCCGCCGCTTTGCTACTGACAGACCTAAAGACCACCCTAACCCTGCAGTCGGGGACGAGGGGTTCCCCACCCCCGTCGTGAGCGGGCGAGAGAGAGACCACCCCTCCGCCGCCAGGGACTGGGGCGAATAAGCAACCCTTAGCACCCGATGCCACCTCCACGGCGGCGGCGCAAACGCACTCCTGCCTCCGAGGGTAGTCTTATCCCCACCATTTCTTCCGTAGGAGTGAGACTACCACCCCCACCCACCCCCAGACGGTCCAGCGCTGCCACCACCAGAAACCTCTATACCCCGCGACGCACGCCGCTACCGCCGCCGACGTCGACGCCGCCGCCGTTGTCGTTTCTACCCCTCCAGCTGGACTCCGAGCTTGAGAAGAACCCCTTCCAGAACCACCACCGACGAACCCCTTCTTCTCTCCGTCTCCTACGCGGCTTCTAGTCGGAGAGTCGTCTTAAGATAAAAACACGGACGATCGGGTTTTGCAGTTAACCCACTCACCCTCGCCTCGTGTGCCCCTACCATCCGACAGACTTTTCCTTCTACCCCACCTTATTCCTTCTCTACCACTATCCCCTTCTCTTTCTCGATACCGGGCTACCCCTTCTTCCTAACCTCTCCTCTCTGTCTTCCTCTCTCTTTTCTATATACTAGCCCTTGCAAGCAACCACGACTCGCCCCAACCCCTTTTTCAATCCTCTCCTTCTCTTTTCTTCTTCGCTCGATCGCACAGTCTCTTTTTCTCTCTCTGACTCGACGGGACTTTCGATTCTTTCGGGGGCAACCTTCAATCCTCCCCCTCCCCGTCCATCCCCATTTTTTCCTCTCTTCACGGACCGATACATCGCGTGTCGACCTGTTCGACGTTATCATACCGTTCACCCTCGGAACATACATACCCCCACCTTGACCACCCAGGATCTCCCACCAACGGGAGACGACAACAACGAGAACGACCTCGTGCTTTTTCACAGAGTCGGTATATATTGTTGTCAGTGTGTTGTTTCTTTTTCTTTTTTCTTTTTTGAGGACCTTTTTTAGGCACATCGATCTTCGACGTGTACGTATTCAGTTGTGACGTGACCGGCAAGATCACTTTCGCCCCCTTTTCTTCCCGATCGAACGTACCAGCTCCGAGGCTTTAGTTTTTGCTCGGATCTTTCGGGATACTGTTTTCTTTTTTTTTTTTTTTTTTTGGTATTTCGGAGATACAGTCGGGAAAGGGGTCAGAATTCGAACTTTTCGCGCTGACAATGGACGTAAACGATGCGGAAAGAACGTGAAAATTGTTTGACAGATTTATTTGACAGAAAGATTCCCTGCCCTATTAGAAGTTTTGCGAGTTAACGAAGGGACAAGGTGTCTGATTTTAACGAAAGTGTTGACGTGCAGCGTAAAGGGATGCAAGAGATTAAACTGACGATGGATGACAGAAAAGAATGAAATATAGTCTGTGATCCCTGTTACGTTTTTGCGAGATTTATACGACTGTAGACATTTTCAACTTTGACTCGACGTCGAAAAATTTGACAAAACTTTGAAAATTTCAGAATGCTCTTACTTGATTTTAATTTGCTTGAACTTTTATGTCGCGTTGCCTGTACTTTACTTAATTTTGCCTGTTGCTTTTTAATATAAACTTCGTATCTCCGTACAAGGATTACGAAATTGACTTTTTACGAATAAAGAAATCTAACTAGATACCGTGTATAAGTTGGATGATTCGTGAAAGTAAAATAAGTTGGTACATATTTTGATACGGAGTCATGTCATCGCAGAATAAGATGAATAAAACAGGCAGAGTCGACTGTCTGACTTCTCGTAGTGGAACGCGTTCGTTTCTTTCCCGTAGCGCGTGCCTCTACGATTTAATAGAAACAAGAACAAACGTCAATGAAACCTTTCAACGCGAAAGTAGCGTTCAGCTTTTCAAAGTAGCAGCACAGGCTTGATCAAACACATGTTCCACTATACGCGACGTATTCAATGCAACCTACGCAAAATCTGAGCGGATCCAATGATTTAGAAGTTGGGCTTGGGATTTGAACAAGATCCAATTCAAAATCGATCAAGCACACCAAGTGTTTTCTTTCTATCGTCGTATCTGACGATTTTTCCCTGTCCGAAGTACATGGAAAGAATCGTTGAATGAAGTTATAGAGGAAAGAAGAAAGTTACCTTTGATATTCGAAAATACCAAAAAACCTAGAATTTTCGAGAAATCACATTGCGACACATCGATGTTAATCGAATAGCGTAACTGAAAACTGGAAACATCCAGATGAAAGTCGAACATCGAAACGAAATTTTTCAGCGGGTCGAGATTTCCTATGCTTTTCAAATTGATCACCCCTACCCCGTCACGTTGTTGCACCCCACTCCGCGATCGAAATTCATTTATACTTTTACCACCACTCTACCACCCCCGCAGGATTGTTTATGACACGATTCGTTTGATTATTAGCTGTTTATACGCGGTCATCGATCGAGTTGCCAACTGCCACGCGGCATTTCAACAACAAAACGCTTCCGAGGCTGCGTTCCATCGGTAACCCTTCCTGCATGACTGCTTGTGCATACATTCTCCTTTTTTTTTTTTTTGCCCACCCCTTTGCTCGGACCGGCGAAACTGGTTCCACCAGATTCGTGATCGAAGCTAGATACTCATTTTCGGACCCTCAGTTCCACGAGGACGCCGCCACGATTAGGGGTCTTTATAGTATCGTGAAAGTGTCTAATTTTTCGTACTCAATAGAGTTCTCGTGATTGCACCGAAAATCATTCTGTGAATCTTGTTTTTGTTCTCGAACGCAGCCGATTCGAATTTACGAGCAAGATTATTTCGGTGGTGGTTTTACGATTAGAGTCGGAAATGCTTGCAAAGATTAATTTCGTTAATTTTTACGACGACATCGATCGTTCATCGAGTCTTGGACAGTTTGGGTACATTTATCGGTTTTAAATCACGATTTTAAGCGTTTCAATACGATAACGATCGTTATAACACGATTGATTGCGATTAAACGAGAATATGTTTTTATTAATACGAACGTGATATTTAGAGATATTTTTACTATTTTGTAGTGTACATTAATGATTTGGTACGATGATGTTAGAAATGGTTTTTCTCACTTCTCAATTTCCTGTAACGTCAGTATTATTCGCATGTTTAATCTATCGTTTTACAAATTTTATTTTAAAAATGTATGATGTTATCTCTCACTATCTCGTATTATTCATTTTTTATTTTCTAAACATGTCCCGTTCTATCTGCTTGCCGACGGAAGAGTAGTTCGGGCGTATGTATCATCTTACGTCCGACAAGAACTGACCGTATCTACTTCGAGACGGACGATTCGTACATTTTTTTATTAGACACACGTTTCACGAGTAATTTCCAATACTCTAACAATAATACCTTCATTACTACATCGACCAATTTATACCATTTTACGTATATTTAATAGCAGAATATGTTCCTATAAAAGTTTTGCAATAGTTTTTCACACGATTTGATCAAAGATTTTGTCGGCTCGATTTTATTCACGTTTTCTTCGAAAACGATTATATTCATTCATACGTTTTTCATTGGGCTTTTTGCAAATTTAATGGAAATCTTAGCTGTTGAAATATTCTTCTATTTTTTGTTTTAAGATCAGCCGCATAGTTTTTCGATGGCGAACCCCATCGGCATATGTTTATTGGTGTACACGGACTGGAATATTAATATATCGAGAATGAAACATTCATATTTGCGATATTTTAATTACGCGCACACGTGACTTTGATTTTCATCATATTCGCACGTCGGCAATTGTGTTTCGATTTAATAATGGCAAAATTAATACGTAATTGCCACTTTATTAACAGACTTATATTTACGGGAAATTTTTCCATCACACAAAGTTCAGTGACACGTGTTTTAAACCGAATTCTTAGAACGAAATGTCACTTCCACTGTTTCCATACGATCGCCAGTATACGATTTGTGCCTCGTTTCGGCTAATTTTTCAAATTTATTCTCATTTCGCGATCGTATTGATTAATCGTGTTGTTTAGCTCACAATTAGCACCACCACCACTGTACACTGTCACCACGAGTGTCACCACACAATCAGAGACGCGTCTTTGCTTGAGAAGTATCTACGACAAGGGGATATGTATGTGTGAACGATAGACAAGCCACTTAGACCAAAGGGAAATCGCCTAATTGCGACTAAAAAATATATTCTTCACCATCCAAAAAAAAAAAAAAAAAAAACAGTATTTCCTGTTAGATTTTACAGAAAAGAAGCAATCGAACTATAAAGGTAACTTGCGATACAACTTTGGACGAAGAAACAGAGTTTCAAAAATCTCACTGGGAAAGTAAAAAGCATTGTAACAGGGTAATCATTTGACGATTTTGAAGAAGCGAAAATATAAAATTCAACAGAAACACTTCTACCGTTACTAGACGGTTTTTTTCAATCTCGTTGCGAAACTTGCATTAGAATAAACAGATAATAGACGAAAAGAGAAAAACCGAATGGCTACTAGTTCTTTAAAAATAATATATTTGAATATTTTAAAGTATAGAGCATCGCTGTTAGTCAGAATCGATCTGACAGTTCCCGACAACGATGACATTTCGTCACGATACACGATACAAACCTACTGAACAACCAATATCCAATTACAAAGTACATTCCCTCGAGACGTTCTAAGGACGTATATTAAAAAATCTCTTCATCGTACACTGAAACACATCGTTAGTGCCACCCCACGAGACATTCCTCGCGACCGTTCCTGTGAAAGGTAGATCGAACACCAAAAGGAGAAACGAAAGAAACGAACTGAAAAGAAAAAGAAAAAAATCCTGATGATCGTTGAGGAGGTGGACTCACCTGTACGATCGCGGCGATCCCAAGAAGACGTGTTCGAGGACGTGCGTAAACGGTGTTTCACAAACGAAAACAGCGCACTGGATAGCAGTCCGTGATATCCTGTTCGTTTCCTCACAGTCACTGCCCGTTTCTTGGAAGAGGTCTCGTGCGATCAGGTCGGAGCGCGCGTGTTTCGAATGTTTTCACTCGTATTACGTGTCACACCACGTCGTCGAACTGTTTCCTTGAGCGGCGAGCGAGAACGTTACTATGTATATGTATATATAGTATATAAGAATGATCGTTTCCTTAAGAGACTTGTCTTGGAGACGCGTTGCTCGCCAAGCCGGCCCGATCCGTTCGTTCGTGTTTGTCTTCGAATTAACAGTAAGAAATCGTCCGTCGTGTGTGTCCGTGTCCAGTCGGCTCGCGCGCGGCCCCGCTGCCTTTTTGCGTGGGGCCCGGCTGACGAACGTGGCCGATCAGCGCGCGGCTAGAGAGAGCTTGGGCTGCGTGGCGGAGCGCGAACTTGCGGGCTTGCGGGCGCACTGGCGCACACAGCATACTCGCACCGCGTAGGCGGAGAGAGGAGAAGGTCCGGCGGATGCTGTAAGCCGAAGGGAGAGAAACACGCGCGCCGGCCAGCAAGCGGAGGCAAGCCGGTGGCCCCTCTTGGCCGCTGCCCCGGACGGTGGCTCCCCTGCCGTTCGGACACGAAAGCTCGCCGCCTGCTTCTCCTAGCGAGCTGTGAGAGCCGCGGGAGTGCGATCGGACCCGACCGACCAAAGAACAGAGAAAGTGAAGGCCGGATGCGCGACAGAGACTCACTTATGCGGGAATGTTTGTAACGCGAGAAAGAAGGGACGAACCGAACGACGGCGAGGACATGACCGCCCCTTGGCACCGGCCTAGCGGCACCCGCTCTGACTGCCCCGGCAAAATTCAAGATTTATGATGAGATGTTTCTCGCGAACGTTTCACCTACCGTTCGGTCGTTGTCGCGGACCACTTTTTGTTTTTCCTTTCCAGTCTAACTTTTATCCGATATCTGATCTTTGTCATAGAGAGAAAGAGAGAGAGAGAGAGTTAGGGGCAGCGTTGGACAAGGGACGATTCTATTTTTATCCTATCAGCATGAAATTTTCTTATACGTAACAACATCTTATCTTAAGAGATAGACAATAATAGAAATAAGAGAAAAAGAGGAAGAAACGTTTATCAAGCTTAACAACTTGTTACACGTTGGTCTGTTCGTTGACTCGAAGAAATGCTCGTTGCATAGGGTAACCAGAGTCCAGTAGCCGGCACTGAATGAATTCAGAGGAAGACGATATCAACGAGGGAGTCGTTTGTGCGACGAGGAGGATCTCGATCGTGGAAGCTTGCGACGGAATCGTCGGTGGTGGGTGAACAGGTTACGCCGGGAGAAGGGGATAAATTACGAGAGGAAGATGACGCGCCGTGACGTCCACGAGGGCGTAACGAGGACGACTGCAAACGACACGAACATCCCCGATCTCGTCCGAGACGCACTCGACTGGCCAGCCGTTCAGAAGACGGAGACGGAGCTTGTGGAACGATCGCTGGTGAAAAAGAGAAAACGAGCCGCGCGGCTGGTGTGGACGAAGACGAAGAGGATGATAGAATAGACACCGTTGGAACGACGGAGAGCTTTTTCGCAAGCTGACCACGCGCTCGTATGCTTCGCAACGGTGAACCGTCGAGAAGGACGGACAAACGCGTTGCACCTAGATGGACAGGAACAGAGAGCTTTTCTACTTTATCACGCTGGCCCTGTGTACGTGTGCGTGTCTACGTCGAGGTGTAATGGGGGCTTTCGAGGCGATGGTATATGCTGATATCGGATAGGCTGGACACGTGCAAGCTTCGGACGAATGCAGCGAAAATTAGGCAGGCTAAGATGATTTCTGTAGGAACGTTGATTATTTCTATTTTACAAAAGAAGCATAATTGCTTACTAAGATGGTTTATATAGGAATGTAGATTATTTTTATCTTACGAAGAAAGAACGATTGGTTACGAAAGTATAAAATGATATTTAAAATGGTACTAAGAGAATGCTGTCGTTCCAAAGTAACTTATCGCAACGTAAATTATTATTCTAAAGCACGGAAACTTTAAACCGTATTTAGTCAATTCAGAAAGTACACAGTATTTTTTCCCTTTTTTAAGCCGATACGAGCCTCAGTGAACGACATTAACGATAACAATCGAGTACTTTTATGTCCTCTGGAAGGAGCGATTCATTTGATGTTGCTTCGACGAAGATAGCGCGAGGAAGAGCGCGAATGGTTTCGGTCATGCGCGATTCTCGAGAAAAGAGAGGGTAGCTATCGCTTTCGAAGCGAAACGAGGATACTCGCAACCCCACTGATGCATGCTCGTATCGAGTCTGTGTTCCTGACGGTGAGACGACTCGGTTCTGTGTCGGTGTTCCAAAGAAAAATCACCCCCGTCTGTGGAGACGTATCCGTGTGTGCTAAGGGGTTGAATCCTACTTGTGTTAGTGAAAGGGTCGCTGGACAGTGGCGAGCTCTTGCTTAGACGGCTGATATTGGAACTAACGTAGAAACAGCTTGAATCAAAGACCTTTCCGTTCTTTGTGCGCGATTCTATTGCTGCGATTTTCCCCTTTAGTCTATTAAACCTTTGAGTATGCAGCGTCGAAATATTTTTTTTTTTTTTTAGTTTTAGAAAATATTCGTTCGTACTTATTTACGTATCTTACGTCTTATTATTGAACGTTTGATTATCGCCATAAATATAACTTTTAAGAAATTTATTCGCGAAGTAAAATTTTAGGTTCTTTATGTTAGTTTCTTTAAAGAAATAAAAAAGATTCGTTTAACTCTGTATAAGCAGTTTTGTGATCTCGATGTTTGTGCTTTTAATTCTGATGAAAACCCAGTACCCCTCGTTTTATCCCCCAAGATATCCACGAGAGGGGTTCGGTTTCTTTGTAGTCGCCGATGACGTCAGAAATGGTCAATAAAGCAGCGTAACTTCTAAGTATTTATCTATCTGAACTACCCTCGGCCGTGTCGGCTCTCACCCCTTTTTATCTCTCGGTTTACTCTAACCCCATATTTCCCTTTCCGAATGATCTCGCCCACCGCTTTGAGTTCGATTGAGCCGCGTAAAACTCTCGATCGGCCGTTCGCATTTTTATGTTCGTTCATTTTGAGGTCACTTGTTGCTCTTTAATTTCATATCTCGACCCCGGGTCGAATTCTGTTTCCCTTTTCGAAAAAAACAGCTGTTTCCGCAAAAAGAAATAGCTGCTAATCGATCGACTTGACGCAACAATTCGCGGGGGCTCCTTTCTCAAGTCTCCTATTAAAAAAACCTTTATACGGTCGAATACCTTCTGTTAGGTACCTTCGTCATTCTATTATGGTCACTTGTAAAGTAACGAATATTATTATCGAGTGCTCGATGAATTACGCAGTCTCGTTAGAATCTCCACTACTGTTCGCCGCACAATTTTTGCTTCCCATTATGCAAACCACTTAGCTCGCTCTTTACCAAAGGCACCGTCCCTACATTTCAACTCGCCCAACTCGGCATACGCGCGTACACCAATTACCATCGTGAATAACTCCGACGATTAACAGAGCAATGCCGCGTGCCAGTTTCGTCTCAAAGAAGCGAAGAAAAAATGCTAAAAAGAGAAAAAAAGAAGATGTACGTATACACAGACGTATAACAGATCGATCAACGATAAAGCTAACGGTTTAAGTTACGCGCGCGTAACTGATTGGTAAAACTTTTCTCCTATTGACAGAAACAAGCGCGTGTCGGGCAAGAGGGAGGGAGGAAAAAAGGAAAGCGCAACTGACGTTGCCAGCAGCGGTTTCTTTTTTCTTCTTTTTCTTTTTTTTTTTTGTTTCTTCCTTTTCTGTTTTTTTAAACTACGATCCCGGTGTTTACATGCGGCAACGGGTTGCTGGTGGTTCCTTGGCACGGCGAAACACACCCTGCAACCCCTTTGCCACTGGCAGGCTCGCAGCTGCGCACGATACCCGATCAGTAGCCGGTATTTTTATTCGCAGATTTTAAGGTCACTTGTTGCTTGTTTAGTTATGTCGGCGTACACACGATCAGTCAACATGCGCGCACACACATGCATACAGAGAGCGTGTGTGCAGTCGCGTGGCGGTGTGTTCGAGTCAGTGCCACGTATCGCGACACACGTGGACAAAGCATCGGCCAGCACCGTGTGGAAGGCGTTCCATGTATGCGATCGTGTGTTGTATACGTGCCATCGGACCGATAGGTGGACGCCCTGTCGATTTCATTTCCACCCCTACCACTGACCGTACCGTCGACCAAGCGTCGGGAAGGGAAACGTGGTGGGGATCGGTTCACTATTTTTTTTCCGGTTCTTTTTTTCTTCCTTTTTTACAGACCGTCCGGGTTCCAGCGTTGCGGTTTTTTTTGCGCAGCTTTCGCTAGTCGGTCGCCGTGACGTACTACTCCTCTACTCTGTAACAAAAACAACAACAGGGACAACGTATCATCCGCGGCTTTTCTTTGCCTTCGCTTCTTCACCTTCGCGTTTCTTCCCCGGGATATCGTTTCGTTTCAGCGGTTTCTGTTTTTACTTTATCGTCCACCGGCACACTGTTTAATCAGGTTCGTATTTATAGGCTATTTTGTGTTTTAGAGCAATTGCTCGTTTCTCGTTTAGGGCGATTAAAAGTCAGTATGTACAGAGTGTGTTTTAAAGCTCGTGCATGGATGTTTGATTCAATATTTGTGTAATTGTTTGTTTGTGATAGGAATTTTGTTACCTTTAATCATAAAAGTATTGTATTTTCTTTTTCACTTTCTTGTCTTATCTCATCGTTGAATACATATAGGAATCCTTTAGGAAACAAACTGATCAACTACGCTTTTTATAAAGTTATTAGTTGCACGTTGTCGAGGTAAATAGATAGTATATAATTAATAAAATGATTTCCATAAATTTATTTGTCATGAAATGGTATGATAGTCCATGGCAAATTCGAAGGTAAATCTCAAAAATATGTTTGTAAACTTTGTTTTTCTATTCGTTTCAATTTATGATCAACATGAGCGACTCATATCTCTCACATTTACATCTGTCACGATACTCCGTCCATACATATGGATCTCACAGTACGATCAAAATGTTAAAAATTTTTATTTTTATGACAGTCGACGTAGTTTTTTGATTGAAATTTAAAAAAGATTATGACCAACCTAAAAATTTTACAATACCGAGTTTCATTTCGCGTTACAAATTACCATCAGAAATTCCAAATTGACTTTCATCCCTCGTATGTAAATGGCTTCAATTACGAGTCCCGCTTCAAATACGGTTCTGTCCAGAAGTCGAGGTTTCGCTCGTGTCTCGCGAAATCGAATATTTGCGAGGCCAGGAAACTCGAACTGTGCCCGTGTCGGATGGAAGAAAACGCATTGAAAAATCGCCAAGTTGATGGAGTTACACAGCGTAGCAGTATATTTGTAAGCTCGTTCACGTTAATTAACGTCATTTTGCTTTTAATCGCGCGGGAAAGCCGCGCGCGGCAAGAGCCCCCGGCTAATGTACCAAACGGAAAACGGCATTTTTCCCCTTCTTTTTTTCAGTTTCCTTCAAATGAAAAAGTATATCCGTATTAAAACTTCGTTAAGTAGTTCAGGGCGCAATTTCATATTATCCGGTTAATTTCGTTCCGGCGATGCCTGATCGTTGACAGAATTTTAATTAAAATTCCATTCGACTAGCGATGCCTTTTCTTCGATTGTGTTCCACGAAATCGATAATTACAAGTAATTACCGTTTGACACGACTTTGCATCTCCCCCTCTCCTTCTCCGCTTTCGGATGTTAAACAAAATATACACGGAACGGGACGCGTTTAAGCAATGGGAAGTAACAGTTATCGGTTAGCAACGTACACAGAATAGAGGGAAATAGGTGTAGAGGTTGATTTGTGAGCGTTCAGGTTCCATAGATCGACCGAATCGATAGCATCGACTCCCTAGAGTCAGTCTTTTCCACCTTCCTACTCCATCAGCCTCGAGTGTACACATATACGAGCGTTGGATGCACAGCGACCGAAGTACTAACCGATCTCACCTAACACGTCAGTGGGCACGAGCCTGTTTTACTGTCATGGAATGTCTCATAAGATAGAAGATAAAGGTATCGGTTGTTCTAATGTTAAAAGAATAAAGAAATCGTTGAGCAAATGAAATCCTTTGAAGGAGAGAAGCGTTTCATCTGCTTGGCAATTAAAAATTGAATTCGTGAGAAAAATCTTACGGTTATATTATTCATGTTTGCTCTCAATAAGAAACGACGCTTCAAATTTTTCCCCTATCTTCTAAGGCCCCTATCTCTTAAAATAATTGCTCGAATGATTAGCCGAAAAAGTAATTACAGAAAAAAATTCAATCCTTTTGAATAATTTGTAAGGTCTACTCAAACGCTGATGGCCATTCTTTTACAATTAAATGTTTCATGAATTCCTTATTGAAAACATCGAGTCACGGATTTTTTGAGTCCTTACTGCCATATCGTTTTTACGTATATTTCATATTTTATTTCTTTCTATATGCAACGTCTACAATGTTTACATGATTTGATCACGTGTGCATGTGCGTGAATGTTTTTTAAAAGAACGAAAATATTTTTGAATATAAAGTTCGTTCCTGAATACGTTTATAAGTTTACTTATATGACGTCAAAAGCACCAGTACCAGTCCAGTTGAAATTCCACGCACATAGAATTAAATGTAATCAATGATTATTTTATTATTCGCGGTATATCGCCTAGCTCTTTTGAAACTCGAGGGAATAAATCGGAAAGACAAATACATAATCGACGCATAGAGCGATGCTCACTGATTTCTCATCGGCGATAATGGAGAACTTTAATTGGCGATGTCCGTATCAACTTTATCTGCGACATCTGCGTAACAATAAGTACGGTTCTGCTGTATCGGTTATCCTTAATCTCCTTCCTGCAACTCGCTCTCTGATTACGTGAAATTTCTCTCTCAAATACTCGACGATTAGACGACGAAGATCAGCGTCGTTGAAGTATCGTAGCTTCTTGCATTTATCAGAGACTACTGATCTATACACTATGATCGATCTAATTATTAATTACACGTGACTTACTCGCATGTTACACCGACAACGTAAAGTGAAATATAAAAATTACGATCCACTCGGTTGGATTATTCATTTCTCAAGTTCTTCAACATTAGATATTTAATATATATATAGAAAGGAACTAAAAATAAGTATTTTAAAAAAGACTGTGACATAAAATTGAAACGAGAAGTCACACGTATTAGCAACGATTCTTTCATGTATTCCTCAAACTTGAAAGATCTTTCGATACGTTGGAAGAAACACGATTGGACTGAAAATGTTCCCGACAACGTAGTAAAATTAAAGAATAAACCGCTCGTCGACAAATTCGCATTAATTAAACAAAAGTCAGCGTCGAAACGCAGCTTAGGAATCGTTGGCGTTCGATTTTCACGCGGCGAATAGTCGGAAAAGTCTGAAGCCGTTCGGACGGATTGGTGGTCCTGCTGTTCTGCCGGTGACAGCCGCGGTATTAACATTCCTACTCCGACCAGTAACTACTCATAGCCGAGGATATACGCCGTGCCGTGAAAACACGCGCACGTACGCACGTCCGTATGACCTCGCATACATACGAATCCCGGCCACGGTACATTCGAACACGGCCCGCTAACGGAGGATATCGGGGTGCTTTCGTATCCGTTTTACCATAATAATTCGCCGACGTACAAGTATACGCGTATCTACGTTTGCACGGAGGTCGGCTACGTCGGTTGAAAGGTACTGGTTCAACTTCGTCCTCTTCATCCGCCACTGCCTCGTCCGCCTTCATCCCCCTTCGTTGCTCTTTTTCTCTTTCTACTCTCCACCCTTCCACCGTTGGTCCGCTTCTCGCTTTCCCTCGGCTTGCAGGACTGCAGCCAAACAGACTCGGTCTGCTCCACCTTTGACCAGTCGAATTAAACCTTTTAACTGTCGCATTGTTTTTGATGGCTCATTTTCTCCCGTGAAATTGTTATTTAAACTTCGCGACGCAGGAGTTCCTTCCCAGACGGTCCCCTGTCTCCCCACGATGTCGATTTTGTTCGTCCATAGATTTGTGACTTTTTCAGTTTTCGCTTTAATTGTCAACTGGTATGGTACGGGTTTATCAACAATTTCATTCTGTTTACAATATACTGTACGATTTTATGCAATGCCAAGGTCATAAGTGGAAGACATAAGTCATACCTATAGACAACGTCTTTTAGAGGACGGTGATTTTTTTTTATATTCAAGATGCAATCAATCAGTTTCGTATCAAAACGTACAATGATAATTATATAACTCAGTACGATCTAGTACAGTATATAAACCCTTAATTTAATTTACAAATCAACGACTTTACAAGATACCTTACTGAAAAATAGTACGGGCAAGATTTATTATTCGATTAAAAAATTTAATTTTTCCTCGGCATTAAAAAGTTTTATGACTAATTCCAAGCACCTTCAACTTCCTGCGACTCTGTTAGCGACAGCGAAATCGTCTGAAAAGGATTGCAGCAAACGTGTTCGCTTGACGAAGAGTTGCTTCGTGTAATCGGTAATCGTGTCGCGTTGTATCCTTGTCCTCTCTCTCTCTCTTTCTCTCTCTCTCTCGACAATTCAGCGAAACGTTCGCAGAAACTCGTCATTCGACTTGCCTGGCCTTGCGAACGACGTTTTCGCGATTCTATGAGCGCGGCAAGTTTCCACGGTCTGGCAGGAAAGCTTTCGCAATAGGTGGCAGGTTTACAATATTAGTCCGTAGTTAGATTTTAGTTTAATGATTTCCAGTGGACAATAACCGTGGTAATGGCGCCGAAATCCTGTCCACCTCGTTCCGGCCGAGCACATTCTCCGAATGGTTCCGTGGCGCGAATCCGCAACACGTTCCTCTATGCACTCAGGAACGCACGCATCTACGCACTCGTATATATGCGTTTACCATTCGCGAGTGAATCCGTAAGAGGTACCACTTGCAGCGCCCGAATTTTCGACTCTCTCACTTTCGAAAACGGCTGAATCTCAACGACGAGTGGCGTTTCAGCTAAATTAACGCTTGAATCAGTCGCGTTCGTTTTATTTCCCGAGTTATATATAGACGATGCACACCGGTTCACAGGTTCAAAGTGTTCGAGTGGAAAAACGATTTTCGATCGGTCAAGAATTATCGAAATCTCTTGAGCCCTGCAAAGCTACCCAGCCGCTATTATAATTCGTCGTGACGTTTCTGCTTTTAACGAAGCCTGTTAAGTGCCACGCCGTGAGCAGGACCATCGTTGGATTTTGGCGCGAACACCGGTCTCGTTCAATTAAGTGACGTCTTTAGACTGCGTGAAAGCTTCTCTTTGGAAGCGAGAAAAGAACTATCCAAGTCTGATCCTCCTTCATTCATCTCGCGCTATGTTTTTCAATGAACGGATGCGGGTGCCAGCTCGAGTTTTTATAAATATGTTCTACCACTCGATTGTAGTTTCTTGGATTCTTCTTTCTTTCTTTTTTCTCGATTGCACGATCCACGGTGTAATTACCACTGAAATATTGCAGAAAGAAATGCATCGCTAGAATATCAAATTTCATAATGGTTGTACGAGGTGAGTGCGATAGGAGGAATTAGCAAAATTTCGATTCCACTATGCTAGTAAAATACTTGTACTTTAATCGAAGAAAAGAAAACGATTCTTTTGAAATATTACAAAATTCAATCTATAATGCGTGTAATATAACACGAATATTGAAAATATCTAATTCTATACTTATTCCATTTTATACGTTGTATTTAAATACCAGCCTTCTTTAAATAGCAACCTAACCGAACAAAATTGTCGGTTGGTGATTTCTTTAAAAGACATGCGGCGTGCGTGTAACAGACACTGGGCCTTTAAACGTCCACGTTTGACCAACGTCTTCGTCACAAACATTAAGCAGAGGTTATTGGGGTTCTACTGCAGTGCACCTTAAGGGGGCCCCCAACAGGTGCACCCCACGTTACGCACGTTGACCACCTCCTGAGTCGAACGTATAATGCATTCTTAACCGTCTTTCTTAACCACGATTTCCTTCGTCTTGTCGGTTGACTCCGTTTTATCATACAAGGTATCGCAACTGTTCCTTCGTTGGATGTAACGGTTTTCTGTTGGACACTCGTTAAATATCGAGGCCATTACAGCGGCCGTTGGAGAAGTTAGGAAAGTTTGACGCAGTAAATTTTACCGGCTGTTTAATAACTTCTACCGTAACGTGGCTCGAGAAGTTTGCAAGGTTTTAATACGCGCACGGATATACATGAACTATTAAACGTTTTAAACTAGCCATGCGAAATACGCGACAGGTGAACGCCTTGTTGAGCTTGTGCATATAGAGTTTTCTCGATCTTTTTTACGAAGTTCCTCGAGACTCATCCTTCTCCATCCTTTTATTCTTTGCTCTTTTTATGTTCGGTTGCGCAAGTTTCTAATTAGTACTTCAAACTTTGAAGTTATGATACTGCCATGCGTTTACATCGTTCGCGGAAAGTTCATAAAGGATGAGAAGGAACGAGCATTTTGTCTTTTTCCCCAACGAATTCAGAGTGTACAATTTTTGTTTGACTTATTAGTTTATATGACAATTATACGTTTCTTCTTTGTGTTAGAAAGGACTGTATTAAAGTTGCGCATTGTTAACCCTTTGCGATCTAAATTGTTTCCTTCAAATGAGAGAAATCCCTTTTCCAAAAAGTTCATATAAATGAATAACATTTCCAATTGTATGATAAAGTAAATATAAAGTATAATTGATGATAAATATACGCGATAACCTGCCGTTATCGTATTAATTAATAATTAACGATTAAAATCCTAAAAATTTGCCAATCGTTCCTCCCAACTCGTTCTCTCCAAGCAAACTTTAAGAATTCATTTTTTGCGCCCATCGTCTGGCATCGGTAGAGAACGGAGTGGCAACGGATTAATATTCAAACAAATAAATATTTATTTTGCAATCAACCAGCAACAGGTAGCAATGTAATTAAAGCGTGCAGTTTAAACATTATTTTAACAACGCTCTCGGCCGCTGACAGATATACGATAATTATTGATGGCAATTAGAGGGTGTGCGATAATGTGGGATTATGTGGATTTATAATGTAATTAATACCAGCGCAGAAATATTAGTTTTTCTGCGTCGATCGACGCGGCGAGAGGAAATTTTACTGAAATAACGCACCTCATTCCCGGCCCGTAAATCGCGACTCCATCGGCCCCGCCTCCAAAAGTTGGCTTTTCACTTGTTGACTAATTCATTGTGTTTCATCGCCGCTTCGATGATGCGTAATGCACCGTTTCAACGAAACAAACAGCGCATTCTCTATGCTTATTGTACGTTATTCTACCTTGCGACACCTATATAAAATGCGCGTATGCACGTAAGTCAATCACGATAAATTACCGGGACGATTCTATTTCGAGGAAATGGCGAGCGCGGTTAATCTTGATGCTCGACATCTTCCCATGAATCTTGCGAGTAGCGACGATACAGTAGCTAAGTAATTGTATACGGAAGTGTAATGGCGTGATGGCCAGTATGATAATTAAAGGGCGTGACGGCAGGCCCGTAAGTACACACGCACGATATCACCAGCAACTTTTAACGTTTGTGCGAACACCGGAAACGAAATTCGTTCGCGCGCACCGAACCCTTCCCTCGACAATTGCTAAGGGAGAACCTACGACACGACTGCTGTTTGTGGTTGTCGTTGAAGCAGGAATTGAGACTTACCTGTATTTAAAGGTGTAACATCGTTTATAGGTGGATCATCTATTGATATTTAAGCGAATTTATATTTTTACAAAGGTAATTTTAAAGATGAAACGTAAATGGAAATTAATTTCACCTATTGAGTACTAAAATAGGTAACACCAAATCTGTTATGCGTATTCTTGTCTTATTATCGAATTGAAATTTATGGTTGAAATATGTACATCACTTGGTAGAGAAAACAGAATGTGTCTGTTTCTAGTCTTTTCCAGATGTGCGAATGTAACTGACACGGTTTTAACATTCGAAATAGAAGAAAATGACACGATAAAGGCTAGAAGTATCGCAGAGTAATTAAAACGACGATTTATTTGCGGCGCCTGATAAATGTGGTTGCAACATGTAACAGTTCGTTTAATGATGCCGCTTGAAATTATTTACATATTATCTGCCATTGCCGTATTTACACGAACATAATATCATTAATTTACCACTTTCGTGTGCACCGTGAAATTCAAAAATTGAAATTCGAGTACAGAAGATCGATAGAACGATCATCGTACGCGTGTCCATATGCCAGGAACGTTTACAGTATTCTGTGAATTTACAAATATGTATCTCTTCTTTCCATTAATCATTAGCATTACATTTTGTGGTTACGTTCTATCTGTTTCGGAAAATATCTGATAGAATTTCTGTCAAGAATTTCTTTACAAATCGATTTTAGTATTTCTTTTTATCTTCTTCTAATTTGCAGGTTACTTTTAAATTAATTAATCCAATGACAAACGACAAATTTCAATTTTGCAAGTATGGTTTAGTATGCTTAACCGCTTCTGTGATTTGAACTGCCTTGTAAAAAGAGATATTTACTGCTAAATTTCCGATAAACGCATAAGCATTCGTAGTTTAATTATTTTCTATAAAATTTCTCGTATTTCAATATTTTCAAATTACTTGTAATTCGTCGTATGAAGCGTATTCCGTTCTGTTTCGTACCAACCTGCGATTTGATACAAGTAGAATCGATTCTTACACACAAATCCAAAATCTTCTGTGCATCGCCTGCAAAGGTTGGATTGCGCGAGGGTTGAAGATCCCAATCAAGATATGCCATTTGCTTCGGGACTATGGTATCTTAGCACGGCGTTATCAAGAAGGGACTATCTTTATTCGCAATAACCTTCGAAACTCACTCTATTCACGGACTAGTAGACATTCGAGCAACAACCGACCGGTTAGTTAAGGATTTCGTCAGAATAAAGCTGCATTCATGGAAAGATAAATTCGTGAAATCGAAGATATTATGGGTACGTAAATGCGCAGAGTTAATAAATTAATAAGTTATTATTATATCCTGCGTAATCGAAATTATTGATTCTGATGTCTCTGTGATTCTGAATGTCTTACATCTTGGATATTTTAAAATCAACTTGTCATACGACCTAATATATGTAGTTGATATATAATCCTTCTTTGCATGTGTGAAATTTCAGCATCATTTAGTTTATTTTTTATTATTTAAACATACGTTTCTACCAATTACAATATTTGTACTGTATAGATTTATAATAATTGTATATATATACACATATGCCAGGACATCATATTATGTATAATAAATATTAATATCAATGTGAATCGTTTTAAATGTTATCTATACTCTGCTTATTAATCTTAATATTTGTAATATTTTTAATATATAATTCTTAATATTTATTATAATAATAATGCTACTGTAGTTGCTCGAATATAAATAAAGATTCTAATGATCAATTAAAAAAACCTGTCTATATCTATGTAGAGACGTATGATTTTCAGACGAACAATGAGACGTTAATTGCTAACGTACATAATCGTTTCTTTCTTTTGACATTTTTTTGAAAATTTTTCTTTGAAATAGTCTATGCAAACGGAATACTCGTATCAATTTCTGCCTAAAAATCGTCATTTGGGGTTTCCCTACCAGTTTACGAGTATCGAATCAACCTAATCTAATCTCCCACGATAATTTGTAACATTCCTAATTAGGGTTGAAATTAACATCGCTCATCGGTTTAATTAGAAATATATTATTTTCGATCGACGTTTCAGCCGTTAATTATCCACTGACGGTGTGTAATGAGTGCGTATTGAAAAGTACAATTGACGAGGAACGACGTCGGGACGGTTTTAAAGGCGAAAGTATGATTTAAAAGCAAACAGGAGGCCGATTAATCGAGAAAACAGCGAGTGGCCGATCGAGATTTGAAGGGCAAAGGTTCGAGTGCGACCGGGGAAACCGATTAACTTACAAATTCATTCGGCCGTTTCAGGAATTCCTTTCGCGACGCGTCATTTTCACCGGTCATTTCACCTTCATGCTAATTACACGCAAACACTTCGCGTCATTATATTCATTGACACCGTCGCGATTGGATAATATGAGCGCAAACAGCGAGTAATTGTTTCGATGATCGCGAATATTTTGTCGTTTCCAAAAGCGAGCCACGGTTGATTCGTTGCACGTGGACTGGCAGTCGCCTCGCTTTAATGCGCATGGAAAAAAGGGGGAGAGAAATAAACCGATGGAAAACCGCGGCGCACGCTGGGAAAGTGTCGCCGACACGCGACCGTACAATGAGATATTAATACCCCCATTTGATTTCGATTTCCTGGAAAAACGTTCGATGGAGATAAAATTACTGGCAACAACGGTACGCCGTCACAATAAATCAACCACGGCCACGTATACTAACGACTATCCAAACGAGATGCCGATTATACGTTTGAAAATTTGGTCTCTTCTCACATTCCGATAGTAGTGCATCTTTGATGAGGTGGCTTCTCCTTGAACCTGTCCAGAAAGTGTGCTATTACTCTACGAAGAACTGCTTCTTCGTGATCTATATGCAAATAGGATATACGAGGCGCATATTAAGCAGTTAAGGTGTAAATGTTTGGGCAACAATTTTAATTATGTTACGATCAAGGTCTCCTATATTAAACCTTAAACGTATAGTAGTCTTTCAAATATAGTAGAATAATTAAAAACCTCTAATTTTTATGCCACGAAACTATACACGAGAAGGATACGAATCTAGATATTTTACTTTTCTGTATTTTTTACTGTTATCCCCTGAATGTACCGTGTGTAGAATATATGAATAAGTTATAGAGTAGCGATTGTAAAAATATTATAAATTACTTATCTTCTGGTAATAGGTATAGCGCAACATTTTAAATAGTTTAATGTTAAATAACATTTTGAATATAACTTTAAAAGTAACAACCATAAATAAAGAATACTGAGACGTTCGGGTTATAGGAGTAGTAAGATAACAAAGCGAAAGTAATTCTTTTATATTTGTTTCTCTGCTTCAACGTACTGATATTTCAGTATACCATGCAGTAAGTGCAATGTGTCTGGTATATTAGGAAATATAGGTGTGTTGGCAAATGACAACATTATGCACTTAAGGATTAAGCAGTTTACGTACTCGTGTTATTACTTTGAGGAGATAGATAATGGTACTAAAGCTGTTTTAAATTAAAAAGTAAAATATTAACGAAAATTAACAAAATTTTGGTCATAAAAAGAGGTTTCCTCCGATACGATATACTTATCCATGATCCTTTTCCAAAACTATCCAGCTTCTAACCAGTTGAAGCAAAAGAAATCTCATCGAACGTTTGAAAGAAAATAGACTGACGTACCATCGATCCGTCGAAGCCAGATCGAAATTGAAGCCTAACTACGGGTCAACCCACGTGCGATATTGTACATTCAATAGGGTCATCGTATCAGTGGGTCGTGTGCCACGATACACCGACGCGGTGGTTCCCCCCATGGTTCACCCCTTGATAATAGTATTATGACTCGCCTGATTGTGGAAATAAACACGGGATCGTACGGGGTGCGGCGTATACGTGTATATATTATATCCACGCGTGTAATCGCGTCTATGACGCGTATACATGCACACGTGTGCGTGCAACAGCAACACGATTGAGTCGGCCGCGCGCTGTTCATTAGGCTGGACAAATACATGCAATAATAAATTCGGTATCAATGATCGATCGTAATTTCGATCGGTATTTTGATCAGGACCTTCGATAATTGGTCAATCGTGTGTTTACAACGTTTCCAGTTAATAACAGACAGAGGACAATGTGGCTACTATCGGTCTTACGATTGAGCTTATTACGGTGATAGCTGTTCGATTCTTTCGAAATCTTTGAATAATTCAAGTTGTAAAATGGAATAGTTTTAGTGAAATTTCATGATCAGATCGCAGATGTTTATACAAAAATGGATCCTTATGGATACATCTAAAGAAATAGAATTTAAATAGAGATTCGTTTCACAATTTAAGCATTATAACGAGTATTTATTTTAGATATCTACAGATATAATAGCATTTCGTGCATTTCAATATTCAATATTAATATTAATTTCAATATTAAGTGCTACACTTTTTTTAAGTTAATTAATGTATAAAAAATCTTCCATGAAAAATATATACCAACACGAACACAATTACATCTCCTCTTGGTCAAAATTTCAAATTCTCCTACAATCTTCCTCCCTCCCCTTTTTTCCCCTAGGTTTCAAGAGGAAAAGTCTGTCGACACCTAAACACGAGGCATTGCAGGTGTGCAGGGGCCACGTTCGGAAGCATCAGAAACGCGAAATTCAGGAATGTTTCGTAGGAAGAGGCGACGTGCAACAGGCGCCTCGGTCGAAGGGCACATACACTCGGGCTGCCTCAGAATCTTTGGTATTTGATCGGTATCGATGAGGACCAATACGTGCGTGTCCATGTACACAACAGACGCGGGGGGAACGTGGCGTGGTCAGGCATGAGCGTGGCTGTGTGCTCGACGAGAATGTGCCCGTTTTGTATACGGGTAACGGGGTCACTATACCAGTGGGACACACGTTAAGGGGGTTGTGCACCCCTCGATACGATCATACGGATACGTAATGGTAAACGACCGATCGTATCGTCAAGTTCGATCGATCGATCCCGTTCAGAGCCGTAGCCAACGCTTTAGTATCTATAAACGCGCTGCCAGGATTTACTGTCGCTTCAGGCGCGTGTCCTGTGTGCTAATTATTGACGGTGACTGCGTAAGTCGAATTATTAATGTTAAATTGTCGAGGGTATAGGCGCGGGAATGATCTGAAGCTTGGCTAGATCTTATTTTGTCTTGATTGTAGAGGATTGCAATGGTGAGCTGTTTCGAAAGTCTTCGTGTATTTTGTTCACTATATCTTTGATTAGTTCCATAACCTGTTAATCGGGCAAGGCGAACTCACTCGTCATTCAATAATAACTTTTTTATTTAAAGATAGCCCATATCGTTGCGTATAATTTCACTTTTGTTCATGTTCGCATTTGCAAGGACCTGAACTAATTTACCTGAAATTGATTCGTGCTTATTATTAATTTTGAACTTCATAATTATAGAAATTATTGGTTAAATTATGCATGGTGAAATTAATTTGTTAATATTATTTTGCAAATGCAAACCATCAATAGATATTAACTTGCTAGAGAGGAGTATCATTAAAGTTATTGTTCATTTTCATTAATTAATTGTTTATAAAATATCATTAAACAACATAGAATTTTTGTTTTGTATTGAAATCTTCATTTTTTGAAAAATTAATTAATCGTAAGCAATTCTTCGATTAATTCTAAGTTTGAGTTACAATAGGAAGAAGGATGAGAAATACAAATTTTCATACAATTAATTTTTATTATGATCGGTTTATTCAGGAAACAATCTACTGAATAATTCTTTCTTCTTCATGATCAGACAGTTTTAAATCCTTTATGTTGGCTGTGTTTCAAATATCTTAAAAACGCCGCAATTAATATTCTCAGATGATATAAAAGGGTACTTTCATGGCATTATATTTCTGAATTATACAGAGAAACGTATTGTGAAGCCGGTTGAAATGATCCAGAAGTTTTAGAGACTTCAGCCGTTAAAATGCTTACACTTTCCACTCCCTTGTGTTTCATTAATTACGTCTGCTTGAGGCGGCTTTGAAAAGTCGTCTCTCGCGTGACCAAAAGAGGGTGTGGCTGTCATCCGGTTAGTCGACGGATATCTGATATTAAGACGTTACCACTTCTCTGGGTTATGTAAAAGCTCTGACGAGCTGTTATTTCATTTATCGAACCAATGTGGCTAATCCGTTTGATTAGTTTCTAAGTTTCTGCAATGTCACCGTCACAGTAATTAAAACACTTTTTAGCAGCAGTGTTTGATGTCTCATACCAGCGAAATCGATAAAACCTGAAAGTAAATTGTCAGTTTTCATAATTGTACACCTTGTTCGTCATACAGCAATGGACTGAGAACTTTTTTTCTATTACGAATTTTTTTTACGTTAAAGAATAAAAAATACTATGAGTGGCTTCATTAAAAAAGTAGAAATTGACTGTGGCAACTTGTACAGAGAATTTTCTCTTCTTTCTTCTAAATAGCCAAATTAACCAATGAATTTTCTGGAATATTTTCAAAAAATTGTATTTTGCTTCATGCATTTTTTAAACCGTTTGATGTAATTCGTTAAAATTTTTTATAATATATCTTATCGATGTTGGGATAAAAATACTAGAGCATAAAACTTAAATTCACAAAATATCTATTCTTATAGCTTGAAATACTTCGTTTATTAATGCCGTAAACATACTTTAATCTCACTTTATTACATTATTAACCGAACCTGTAATTCTAAGAACATCTAACCTCCTAACCTTTCGCAATATTAAAATTCATCTTCATACAAAACCTGTCTACACGAAACTATGCTTCGTTTCATATTAATAACATCGGATCGATACGTGTCCATAATTTCGTGAACTTTACTCCATTCGTTATTTCAACCTTTATAAACCGAGATTACAAAAACGAAAAATATTCGAACAGCTGTTTAGCTTCAAAATATCGTTGAATTCGCACGATATTCCAGAAGTCGACAGTGCACGGTGTCTTGGAGAAACGTGGAAACAGGTTCGTGCGAAGGGCGCGCGGAGAGGCTGGAAGGGAGTCGAAAATCAAGTTGAATCGGGTTGGGTAGAGTCGCATGAAAGGCGAACGACCAAACGGGGCTCAGAGGGAAGACAATTCACGGGCTTAGCCGCGTAATAAGAGACCAGTGTTTTTGGCTCGGCATGGGACGATGTTGTCCGGCCGCTGGATCACCGTGCACAGGGGGGTTGAACGTGGGTGGACCGTGGGATGAGGGTGTCCAGTGACGATGGGTCGCCATGGTAACCGACTGCACCACCACGGCACCCTGTGCATCCCCCACGGCTGCAGTTTGAGTTTGCGAGCGGAACTGCATCCTGCAGAACGGAGAAGGGGGCGCGGTGTGGAGGGCGAAAGGGTGAGTCGGAGGGCAGAGGGACGATGTCGGAGGGACCCTGAATTTCGGTGGATAAGTGCGGCGCTAGCTAGCCGAGGTAGAGGGGTGAATGGGCCGCGGGGGAACGGGCAGTCACCCCTGCGAATCTATGTCTAATGATTATCGCGCATCCTCAGACCGTCCGGATCCCATGAAAATTCAGACTTCCGCGTTCATTAAAAATGTCAGCGTTCCGTGGATTTTCACGGGGTTAAAACACGCACTCGAGCGTATTTTACTGTAACATCGAATTCGTGTATCGTGGAATAATTTACGAAATGCGATTCGATTCGGCTCGACTCGATTTCTTCACGAAATTACGAAATGTTATAAGGAGAATGTACAATCTTGTTTAGAATTGTTAGCACACTGGACTAATCTCCACTGAATTCAGATCGTACAGTCGATTAATTATGATTGAATAATTTCCGAATATATATTTACAATCGATATAGAGTAGTATAGCGTTTATTTTATCAAGCAATTATCAAATTTCTTTTGGTATTTTAGGATAGATCATGTGTTGAAATATAAATGTTTCACAGTAGATAACGTATCAGGAAAATTTCCTTTTAAAAAGAAATTAATATCGCATTAAGTTGTAACATTAAAAATGTCAGATTTTTAACGACTATTTCCATACGACATCACTTACGAAATGATCTGGTACGTAATTTGTGAGCTTTTTATTACGATACTGAACATACCAGTTCTTTATGGCTTTTTATAATAATTATTTTTAAAGATATGAATAATTTCCTAACGATTTGCCAAGGTTTACTTTATTTCTCCTTAAGTGTCTTAGTACTTCCGGAGGTGACTGTAGTTCCATGATTTGCAATCTATTGTTTGTATTTTGATTTTCACCGGTGGTTGATGGTTGAATTTACGAGTAAAGCTGAGGTTTTCGTGGCGTATATTGTTACTCTCAAGACCGAATTAGTAGAGAGTGTTGAGAATTTGAGAGCTTCGGCTTTTGACATAAAATTTATCGCAACTTGTATGGTTCGAGCTTTAGGGTAGTATCAATGGAGATAATAGATATGCATGACGCATGCATGAAATGCATTTGCAAAATGTATGCACCGGGATGTGGATGATACCTCTGCATCTAAAATATTTTGTAAACAATATATCCATGTTGTGAAAAACGAAACTTGCTACATGTTGTAGATACAATACGTGT
This sequence comes from Bombus waltoni, assembly GCA_014737395.1. Lineage (NCBI taxonomy): Eukaryota > Metazoa > Arthropoda > Insecta > Hymenoptera > Apidae > Bombus > Bombus waltoni. The sequence continues at coordinate 1,367,464 of JACXII010000043.1, read as the reverse complement.
TTCCGGTCCTCTTTTTTTTTTTTAACCTGCAGCCATTCGAGAAATGGGATTAGTGTGATAGTAACGGTCCAGAATTGTAGGAACAAAATGTACAAATAGAAATTTTTATTACCTGCAAATATAGACAAATTATACTAAATTGCAGAAAAAAAACTATTTTTCCTGTGAGAAATGGCTAATATTTTACTGCTAAAAAGATTCGACTTTCATATTTAACTTATACAACTTATATAAATTCATTTAAAGCATTTTCAATCTCAGTTATATGTGTTACCTATACATTACATTGACCTTTTCAACTAATAATCTTTTAAATATCCTAAGGATATGTTTCATCTTTTCTTTTAAGATAGGGCAATGAAAATAAATGACTTACGTAAGAAATAAAGTTCGTACTAAGTTATCTAATTTATTATACAATTTCTTCGTAATTATTTCTATGAAAGCAAGACATTTTCTATTCATTAAAAAGAGTTTCTATATTACACAGAGCAAGCAATATCATTAAATTCAGAATGAGTTAATTCCGCTGTACGTCTTACGTTCATTAATCAGAAAACATTAAATTGCCGTATGACGTGGAGATTATTGCACTTTGATTAATGTATCCTCCCCCTTCGTTCAAACGACACACGACTTTTTTCTAACTGCGGCTAGAAAGGAGGACTAACCGATTGCCTTAATCACGCCAGAGTCAATCAACGATGAAAACGATCGAAGATCGTAATTAAAATTCACTCAGGGTATATCTATCGGATCGATTCTGATAGTCTTTGAAAGGAACGCATGTCTGTGCGTAGCGTTATTACCTCTGAAGTATCGCCGTCGTCTAGGCTGACATAGCACGAAGAAAACTAGACCAGTGGTAATTTATGATACCGATCGGACGATAGACGTGTAACGACTTTTACTCTATGGCGAAAGCGGGCCGATAATGGTTGTTCCAGAGCGAATCTCCTTGAACGAGGCCAATCGTGGTCGCTTTGCGCGAAACACGATATTAGGGCTCGGCACGCTGATGGACGTGCACGCGACTTTAGAAGTTTTTCGCGGGAAGGGGTTGTGTCCTGTACGGAAGCCACGTTACATTATTTATCTTATTTATCGGAGTTTGCGCCATTTTCTGATCAGATCTCGCGATAACGGTCACGTACGACCCGCGTCGCCGGAGACAACACACAAGGTGGCGTGCCTGAAAATTATTATATGCCTTACTTTGCCGTCTGTCCGTCGAGTGAATATTTTATTAATTCCATAAAGCGCGCACTCGCGGACCCTGTCTGCCTGTGCACGCGCCGGAAGTACCTATTTTCGTCGCTAGAGACTTTCGGTTTAGAGTATTTCGGTTACGTTCTACAACGACTACTTCGTTCTACGAGCAAGAGAGGAAGGTTTGAGCATCGGAAGCCGCGAATCAGCCTATGAGCAGTTTTTCGGAAAAGACTGGGAAAATCTGATGGATCGTTTGAATGGTTATTGTAAAAACGAAACTGATGTACATAGACGTACACTATCGTTCAGTACTTGGATTTGACCAAAGCAAATTAACGATCAGTTAACTCATTAAGGACCAAGAAGTGAAATAGATACATTATAGAATATGTACATATTACAATTGTATTTATATTGTTATTGTCAAATATTATAAGTACTTAATAGTAAAAGGAACATCAGCTTCTCGCCTAAAGAACATTCGTGGTCCCTTCGGCGAGGTTTCCTTACGTCCTTAGATCTAAGCCGCAAACTATGAATTTATGCAAATCGAGATAGGACTAGCAAATCTCCACGATCTCGACTGACCCTCTTCAGTCTCTACACTGTACTGGCTTACGGACCGAACTTCGTGGCCTCTGGTCTAAACGGACTAACTAAACGGCCAGCGTCTGGACTTAACCGACTGTTAAGTTCGACTCGAGTTACTGCGAAGATCGAACCCGTTTAATCTGTAGGATCCGTAGGAAAATGCAGCAAGTTGAGTATGCGAACGCTACGCGACAGCTTCGAAGGAATCCTGGTCTGGGGGTGAATTTCAATCGAAATCTTGGAATATGACGAATGTCGACGCGTGAACTGCAAACACGAGGGGCATGAGATTCCGCGGCCCATAACAGGAATCTCTTACGAATCGAATCAACACGTATCTTGTTAGTGTCCCATTGAATTCCATGATCAGAAGAATGACATTTCTTTCCAATTTTGCACAAATATATCGTGACTTGCGAAAATATTCCAATCCTAACATTTGATTCAGACAATAATTCTTTCTCTGTTTATTTCGCGAATGAATTAAAATTCACTATGGCATAGATAATTATACGATTATTGCAAAAAAAAAGTTTATGCGATATTTTCAATAGAATCAAGAACCTGATATGTGCCTTTGAAAATATATATCACTCGCGTCACATTAAATTTTATATTAGAGCATTAACTTGTAAATAGATATTTTATTAAATAATTCGAATAACTTAATCTTTTCTCTCGATATATCCTTTCTTAAAAATAGATTAAATGCTTATCAAAATTAATAACAATTGTTTTTAATTTTTAGAAAAAATGTAGAAAAAGTAGTATCTATGAAATACATATGTAATATTTCCGAATACAGAATTTTATACATTTGAATTTAATATGTTTGCTTATAATATATATTATAATATATTATATTACAATGTTCGATCACTTCAATAAAATAAATTATCTTCTTATATAAAATTAAAAAGGACATAAATATAATTCATCAATTTTCATTTTTTACCTATTTCCTTAAATTTTACGCGAAATTAGGAAATTAATTAGTTGAACACAGTATAAAATAAATAATTATTCATGAAATCCAATTGACACCTGTTAGGCACAACAGTAAATTGACTGAATCGCACGTACTGTGTTTCAGGCATATTAACCAAACACAATTGAGTCAATCTCTCCCTACGCTCCGCTCACAGTATAGTAAAAAGTAAATGGACTTACCAACGTAACAGAACTCATCCCCATAATTTCTTAGAATTCAAATAAAAAATTCAAATGAGAAGAAAAGTCGAGATGCTTTCTGGAAAAATTTAAGAAAATGATATAATGAATTGATTAAATTGCGCAGAAGTTTCAATTCTAGTTCTTAAATATTAGCTACGTTGAATTTGATAAGTATAACGGCTTTCGGAGAAAGTACTTTGTACTTTCTACATTTGCAAAATAAATACAAATTTTACAAAAGTATTTAACTGTTTGATTAGAAAACAATACACTCGACGTCACATTTACCATAAATGTATAGCTCTCCTTTTCAGACATCTTTCCCTCCATTGCTAACAAAATAACGCTTTGTTCTTTCATTGTTTAAGAATATCAATTCTATCTTAGAAAATACACCAGTCAAGTAAAATAATATCTGCAAAAAAGGAGCCACGATATTCGTCATGATATAATCTGTATAATATCACCAATTTTAATTGCATCCAATTAACTTGATTTTACTTTATTTTTCATGCATTACGCAATATATCATATCTGATATCTCATTTCTATTGATACTTTGTTGCGTGTATAGTCATCGCAGACAGCAGAAAGATCGCACGTGTGACACCAGGCGAGGTCTCAGGGAAATAACGAATGCAAGAAATCAATTCTGCAGAGAGATAACCGTGAGTGTATGCGTTCCGTAGCCGGGAACCGACTGGGCGAACGATAAGATCAGTCGCGTGAGCCAACTCGGGGGTAGTTTGCCCTAAATGGCTAGTCCCATTTCCCTCTTCTCTAAGTAGCTCTAGGTATTTGTACTGTCGACGGTACAGTCGCCCTTGCCTCACTATCGCCGCCTCTCACCGATATAACTTACACACCTATCGCCGAGGCCTACGTTCGCTTCCTAGTCAGCCCCTTTATTCGTGAACGTCAGATCGAGATACGATAAGGGGGAAATCACTAATGTCCGCTGGTGTCTGTTGTGAATAGCTCATTTTACGAAGGTTCGTTGACGAAGACGTTGGCGGATTAGCTTTCTTCGAGAAACCTTTATATCTGGTACAATTGAAGAATTAGAGTAGATTTTCTTTGCTAGAGAAAATGTAGATTCTGCAAGGAACGCGATGAAAAGGGTTATAATCGTAGGAATGATTTGTTGTATTTTATATGTATATGTTACTAAAAAAAATCTACATCCGTCACTTAGAAAGTACATCTATCGCATGAAACGTTTACGCTGCTTTTTTCAATGAAGCAGTAAGATCGTTGAAATAGTCTGTGCTACTATGTTTAAGCGTGCTACTTATTATGATAAATTACGATTCTTATTACGATTCTTATCTTCCTAATAAAAATTTATTGTTATATTCTTTTAAAAAGTATAGCGCGTAAAGTATCCATTATTACAACCGCACAATTACATCCTATTAATATTCAATGAGTCAAAACAACGTACTTACAACTTTAGTTTTGATCGATTAAAAATCAAAGCAAAAAAAGGAAAGGAGAAATAACAGCAGCGTATAAAAGTCAGTATTAATTTCTGCGTCTAATTTATCCACGATCTGAAACACACCGACTGGTCTCGGAAGCTCGCTTAATCCATCATCGAATACACCGAGCGACGATTACAAGCGCTAGATCGCGACTTACGGACGCACGTGAATCCGAGTCGCGAGCGACGCAAACAACGCGGCGCTTCGATTATCCCCGAATTTTCCGCGGACCGGTCGCCGAGTTAAGGAACAATTTGGCAAAAAGCGCGCGTCAGATTCGTCAGCGTTTCACCGGCGGAGTGTGGCACGCTGGAGCCGTTTGGAATTCCACGTGGCGCGCTCCTTGCACCCTGTCCTTCCAACCCTGCTGGCCTGAGAGCGCTTTTGGACTAGGCGAATCCCACGAATCGAACGAGAGCTGTGTAGCTGCCTGAAATCCTGACGTCCTGACGTGGCAGTGCGCCGACAGAAGCGAGAGCCGGCACCAGGCTCGCTAGCTAAGCTCAGCACATTACTGTGTGCCTTCCGGCTTACATCCGACAATGTTTTCATATTATGGCCCCGAATGTTTACGGCGTGCTAGCTGCATTATTCCCTTGCTTCTTCTTCCGTTTTGCCCGTCGCTTGTTCGCTGTTCTTCTACGAACTTAAGTCCTTTCGACGTTTTTCCACCCCCTCAACCCCGAAGCTCAGGCTGTTCTTGGCACATCCGGTAAGCTAGCGCGAGCTGGCGCTCAGAATTGCACCGGAACGTGTCTCTTGGCATCCGAGCAGCTTCTCACCCGGATGGCCTTCCAACGAGAACGAGCTTAAAAGCAGTGAAGGACTCGGCTTGCCTCACGGAAGAGAACTTGAAAGGAACCACGAAAAGGGACACTCGACTCCAGCTCGAGTGCTTTCCTCCGCTTACCGTTTGTCTTCAACTCGTCGTCGACTTCGTTCCCTCCCTCGTTTCCACCATATGTTTATCCTTTACGCTTTTCTAGCTACGCCGACGATTTTTCGCCTACCAGCTTTCGTACGAACGATTCCCTCGTTTCCCGCTTAGGACTTTTCTATGTTTCACGCCGCAACCAAGCCACCTTCAGCTTACGGATCGATGATTTTTACGTTCCAATTGTGGACGAGGTAAATGGTATGTATCGTTTGGCTTTTTATGAAACTGGTTTTCAGGAGGTTGGATTTTGTATTGAAAAAGATCTATTCTTTTTGTGGTTTGTGAATTAGGTATTCATCAGTACTTTTTAGGAATCCGATGATTCAACGGATGAAGATTTTTTTAATAAAAAGAACTTTAAAAAGTTTGCAAATATGTGCTTTATTTGATCTACTTGTTAGTAATTCAGACTCGAATAGAATTACTTTTTCTGTTCATAACAAAAAATAGAAAATGTTTCAATTAACGACTCGTCAGTTCTGAGGATAAAAGTTGATGTAATGGATTATGCTAAGTACTTCGGTAAACCGGAAACGTATTTAACAAAGTATTCTTTATGTTCGGTGTCAAAGTCGAATAAATCTAGAATTCGAATATGTTTTAATACCAAAATTTAAATATCTTCGCATTACTCTTATTTATCTATGGCATTCTATCGTTTCATTATCCGTAGATTATATATGTTTGATGTGTATCATCTACCATACCATACCATCTTTTCATTACTGTAAAAATGATTTCGAGTAATGTAATTTCAAAATTAAAACCTAGAAGAAGTAGGAGATTAATTTCAAGAATAAAGATTAATTTAACGCTTAAATCCAGAGTGCTTAGAATTAATAGAATGCTAAATCTCATCAAAATATATCGTTTTATAAAGGCACGTACGCGCGTTTTACCTAAGACAGAAGGTGTACTACAAAGTATGAGAGTATAACATATGGCAATTAAGCTGGAACACGATAAGGTACATCAGACAAATATTTGTCCGGTGATGCCTTTACCTTCGATCCACTAGATAGGACTTTTTCCATCTTATCAGAGTCACACGGATCGAGATTCGGAAATATAAAAATTAAATAAGCTTTGATGAAGGAAGATTTTGCTTTGAGCACGTAGCGTACTAAAAAAGCTTATGAATCATGCTTGTACATATAGAACCTTAATGCAAAAGTTACGTATTTAAATATCAGTATTCTTCTTTATATACATAAATATGGATGCCTACTAATTTCATATGGGGCACGATTAATCAGAATTTTGGATTCGTTCAAGATAACGATTTAAAATATCTGATAAAAGTTGACCGAAGTTATTGTTTGCAGAAGTTATGGAAAAATTATGAATGAACAATTACACATTGTCTCCATAGTACATATCTGGGGCTGAATTTCAGTGAAAAAATTTAAGGTAAATTAAAAAGAAAATTTTCATCAAAATCTAATTTGAATCCGAAAAGTCTATCCAAAACCTAAATTTGATTTATTATTTTCGATAACATTTCGCTTTGATTAACATAGATGGTTATAACGTAGTAAAGATTCGTTGATATTCGAACATGAAGGAATATAGAACTCTAAATTATGGGCGCAGTTTTCCTCGTGCGCGTTCTTCTTTTTTTTCTCTATAGCTATCAGGCGTAACTTCCGTCGAAAAGAACTTTGTAAACTCCGCGATGGTCAAAGAACGGAGACAGCTCGGCCTAAAAGAGTTGAGGCGCTTAAGTTTAAGCTGAAACTAATGAGATTGAAGCACGACGTAAATGTCGTCTAACGAACAGAAGAAGCTTTCGGTCTTTGATTCAAAGTACGCCTACTTTTCGAAATTAGGATGCCTTTTAATGGACGATAGAGCATGGTCGACCAACGATCGCGAATTTTTTCCCAAGTAACGAGCTTACTTTTCGGCTGATTTAAATTTTTAAACAACTTCTGCTGAAATTAAAATCTCCAACGCGATCGCGAAGTTTCACGACATCTGTAAAACAACAGAGTTTGAAGTTCTACTTTCAGCTCTAATTTTCGTAAGTCACGAGTACAGATGGTAATTTTCAAAATATGCACAATATCATTTTGCGAGATTATCTGTTAGATTTACGTATTTCCGTTATTCTATTAAATCTAAATACACGCATATTGCAAATAGAACATTTTAATTAAAGAATATTTGTAAATATATGAATAAAGTGTAACTGAGGAATACCGCAAGGTATGCAACTAATGCATAAAATAAGTATGTATTTATCGTTTCAGAGTAGACTGGATTAATCAGTTACCTTAACGATAAAAACCAAAATAATATTTGAAATTCGGCGTGAAGGTGTTCTTTTCTGTCAGAAATCGTAAAACACATACACTATTTGCACTTATAAAATTGTTTTCTAGCGTATTTCCTTTATTTTACAAATTACTTCGTAAGTGATTTATCATCCTATAATCAATCATAATAATGTACTCTCATATCACGTATAATATCGTTATTACATATAAATTTATACTAAATATTAATTTCGCAAAGGTTTGATCACAAAACTAATATGTATTAGACATTTCGGGTTCCATCAAATTTTTTTTCTACAAAAACCCATGTGAATTAAGAATAGAAAAAGGCTGGAAGCAAATTTATGCGCCAGGAATCACTAATATTGAAAAAACAGTCGATTCTTGGTGAACATTAGTGTTCCTAGGCGAACCATTTGTTCAACAAGAAAAAAGCCAGAGGCGTCCAGGACAATTTATTAACCTATCCGGTAGAAATCTCGAGACACAGAAAGACCTTGTGCCTGAGCGATTTCGATTAAGTCACATATGGCTGATTCAGTTGTCGTTTTATCGAATGATAAGTCGAGGCGATTAAACTACACCCTTTTCCTGTAACGCGCACCTGTTCCTTTCGCGTCAATTTTATTTGCTAGATTCTTTTTTTTTCAATCTATTCACATTTTCGATCAGAGGCAGAGTGCCTTTATCAGCAGGACAAGGCATATCTCGGGTAAAATAGGATTATTTAAAACAATAGCATATTTGGGTCAAGTTAAGCAATTTAATTTACCTTGTAATTTGCTAAATCCTGTTGGAAGAATTTTTTTTAAAGGTCTATATTTGAAAGTAAATCACTTGATTCATTGTTAGTGACTTGCTAAACAATGAAATATATCGCGTACATTGACAGCACGATTTCTAATTATTTTCTACTCAATGCCTATATTCATCCAAAACGCAAGAAGTTTCTTTAATTACTGTTAATGATTAGTTTAATTAATTTCAGTTGTATCTAATTATCATAATTCAATAGCGTTTGTGTATTACCTTATTTCTAAAAATATTTTATTGTTTATTTTATCATCCCTTGTACAATGCTTCGTTACTGACTCAAATAATCTTAATTATTTTTCAAGAAATATTTTTTCCCGAAATTAAAGTACTTGTACTATATTTCCTCATATTGTCGTCGTTATATTAAGACTAATGGTGTCTCATGATATACAATAAGTTTGAATATTCTGTATAAAGCTCAAAATAAAATTTTAAGATATTGAAGCTTAGGTGACTCAAATAATCCTACCTTACCATACGTTTCGGACGAACAATGGTAATGTCGTCAAAGATAGCGAATTTAAAGGCGATAGTAAGTTCGAAACGCGATGCGATACGCGCGATAAAGCGATACAGCATGTAGCACAATCGAACGCCGTTCCGCTTAATTTTCCAGTGGGCACCGTACAATTACATGCTTGATCGCATATAATTTTCTAAAATGTTTATCTTCTTAATAATCACAAGCCGTTCGAACGGTTTCGCGTAAAACAGCGGAATTTCATTTCATAACAATCGCATTTCTGCCGCTGTCATAAGTTACACGGATATTATCTTGCGTGCAACTTTTCTGCCTCAGAAACGAAACACAACAATCTCGTACGAGCTGATAATAATAATCGTCAGCCTAATAATCGTGACCTCTTCGTCGAATGGAAATTCTATCTACGTTATGTAGCACAGCTCGTTCGTTCTTACACGTAACGCTCTATCCATCGTCACATATTCGATCGAGCGTGGACGTCGAAATTAAAAGATAAATGATAATTTTTCAAAGGCTAACCTTGACAAAAGTAACGTTAATTCAGAGGTTAATTCAAATACAGTGGCTCACGGAAGTAGTTGGACACTTAACATAGAAAACTTTCAATATATTATGTTTCCTATATAAAATTATCTCAAAGTTCTATTAATATTGTAATGAAACCCGATTGTCATGATTATATTAATCAAATTTGAAACCAATCTGAAAATGTATATAGGAATTACAGGATATTCATTGCAAACATACATTTTACATAGATTACCAAATTATTTGAACAGTCAATTGTTGATTATACTAATACGCTACATTATTTAGTAAAATCATCTTTAGCACTAATTCTATGTATAAAATCATTGTTCATGGTATACATTAATTTTTTATTATGCGTATGTTTGCAATAAACGACTTGTAAATAAATCTCACCAATATAATCACGATAGCCGCCGTTTATTAAAATTAAAAAATAAAAGAATCGCTAGATTAATCTCATAATAGTCGTAGTCGCCATTAAAATTAAAAAATACGTGAATATAGCTTTAGACTTGTTTGTATGTACGATTTATTTCATTTATTTATTTCGCATATTTACATCTGTTGCATGAATCATACGCTGTGGTTTGTTTCTAGGTAAACATTAACTTTGAGGCAAATATATTAGCCGGTTTTGAACGTTGATTTGATTCAATGAGAGACTTTGATCGATACATATTCATCATTGAAATAGGTAATTAATTAATAATCCTTCCCTTTCCGACCAAGGATCTTTTCACGTGCAGCCATCAGGTCTTCTTCCGTGATCTGTACTTGACATCTGTTCGCATATGTGTGACACTTTGTGTTAGCGCAACAGTCTCTGCTGGAAACGCACTGAAATGAAGAAATAAATTCGCGTTAGCGAATTTATCAGCTGGTATAAATGACATTGTGCATCTCTGGTTGCATATTATTACGGCTGCTTTAAAATTCTATTTTAGGCTCTCATCGTCCACGAGACTCTAATTAGCGGAACTGGTTCACATAACCCTGTTATTATTTTTACGGCTGGTTCTCTTTATGACCTCTGTGTCAAGCTGACGTCGAACACTTCTGATGATCAACACGTCTACAAAGTGAAAGTTTCATCGAACGAAACACAGAGATATTGTTTCATCTGTTGCTCAAGGAAAATGAAGGACAGAGTATGTCGAAAATCAGGATAATTAAATATTCGAATGTAAATTTTTAATATCGTTTAAAATTTCGAAATTTCTTTCACGGTACTGAACGTGTTGACAACGAACCAACGTTACATCATTTTGTTGGTGGACATTCAGAGAAATAATAAAATAACTTTTTACTTACGGGGTCACCGTGTCTACCGCAGGAGCTGGGGACAGCCGTAATGACGGTCGTAGCCAGCAAAACGACGCAAACGAATAGCATAAACTTGGACATTTTGCGATGTATTTTCACACTGGAAATGAGAAAAAATTGTATCACTTTCTCTTCCCATCTTGCAATTCATTTCTTGCTGTTCAATTTTTTAATCTCGTATAGCACCAAGAAGTTTATTGTTTCCCATTGAACTATCTTGCTTTTTATTTTCGTTTGTAATGAACATTTTATAACGAACATTTATTTTTACAAGAAATTCGAAACGAACCGGAATATATCAAGAGAAAGATAAGATTCTTAACTCGATTATATCTTGTCTGAACAGATCTGTAAAAGACGCGCTCCTGCGAAGGTCGCGCTCAAATTCATAACATTCTAGCTCATTACGCAAGCGACCGGGCATATGTACGAGTTCTGCGCAGGAAGCATGTACACAGGTGTCCGTGAATGAGTCATTAACTACTAACCTGACTCGTTCTTGAATAGCGATCAGAGTGACTAAAGTAAATACAATATATGGCCACGGCCAACCGTGTACGGCATCAATCTACTTCGCCAAATGGTTGCCACGTATTTAATGTGACAGAATTCTTTCGTGCTTTAGGAAAGATACGGAATAATAAACACATTGTTTTGGCCTTCCTTTGCGAAAAATTTCATTGACGAATTGCGGTTTGATTATCTTTATCTGCTCTAGCTTTTCTATTATGCCATTTTTTATGTAAATTTCGTGAATACACAGTTGTGTTATCGATCTCGAGTTTTTTATCGTTAAAAGAATAATATTTTTAATTTAACCGATAGCAACACTATGGCCAGTTTAAAATTGTCTTCTTTCCTAATTTGCCAATTTTTTTCGTTTTATTCTTCTAGATCGTCAATAATACGTTTATAATCGTAGTGTTTGATTTGGAAAAAAAAATAACTATCTCGAAAGTTACGCGTACAGTGACGAGATGAATAACGTACTAAAATAACAACAATACGTGACAACAGGCGATCAAAGTTCAATGCACGTTCAAGTTAACGCATCGAGAAGAAGTCATTTGGAAAACATGCTGTCGAACGTTTTCGTCTCTTTGAAAAGCATTGGAGAAATTTGAGAAAGTTTGACGTTTACGATACACTCATATTTACACTTCGTACACTTCATACGATTTCCCATATTCTCTTGATATTCATTCACTCCAAGTCATATATCCAAATGTTTCACCATCTAAAATTATTTATCGAAATTAAAATTCACAATCGAATCGAACCAATCACTGAAAACGGTCGTAACGTCAAACCTGTAGCTATAATTACTTTATTTTGAAACACTTTTTCACGATGATCAGTTTAAAAACAAGTTGTTGTCAGTTATTCAGAAGTAATTCATCCTTCACGGAGAAACTGCGCAATTCTACTCACCAGAAGTGACTTGATCTGTAGGAGCGATTTCACAGCTCTTTCTTCACAGCGATGGTCTCAAGAGTTCGACCTTAACTGATTTCTCAACTTAACATATACTACGCTTTTATACCGCGACATCGCGTCACTCTGACCGCTGTTTAAGTCGTGTATTACACATACAGTATGCGGCACGTGTGCATAGCTGGAAAGAGTGCTGGGTAATGGCGAGGAATGTTATATTTCTTGTAAATACACGTGATTCAGTTTCAAGAAATGTTTGTGCCGTTGTTTCGCTCTTTATTACGTTAATGAGTTCTTATTCCAACGATTAGCTTAGCTACCGAATGAATTTTCCATGTCTTACTTTCTTTCCGCTTCCTGATCTTTTTATTTGTCGGAGGAAATTTGGAATTTTTATCGTAGAATTTTGTGAACAGCAATTATGTCATTTAGAAGTATTATATGTATTCGGTTACACTATACACATTACAATATGGTTGGAAAATTGTGTTACAACTTGTTGCTGAAAGATTAATCGAGTAGGTTTGTTATGTTATTATTGATTAAATTATAGTAATATTTATATGTTTTAATTCATGTTAATTTATATGTTTTAATACTGCTATTACTACTGCTATGACTAACTGCAATTACGTGTTTAGAAGATAATAGAAGATAAGTATAGTACAAAATTATAATTCATAATAAGCAAATTTTTATTTTCTAGTTATAATTATTATGTAGAATACATGTACATAATTATCTTTCACGCATTTCATCATGCTTTTCAAAACAGATACGATGGGAAAACCAAGGAGTCTGTCGGAAATGGAAAATACGTGATACAGTTCGTTCTTGAAAGCTGAATGTACACAATGTGTATACATGCAGCAAATATATTTTTATCCGTTTTTTTCTGATTGTCTGCAAAACATTCATAGAACCTTACATCAGTAAAGAATTAAGAGCGCATAAAGTAATGCTTTACAATTATTTATCTCCAAAAAAAAAAAAGAAAAATGAAAAGGAAGAGAAGAAGAAAAAGAGAAAAAGAATTAATTGAATAGATAACGTTTGGAGGATATAAATTGCTGGCGAAACACGAATAAAAATAACAAGGAAGATAAAATAGGAAATCCGTCGTCTTTGTTGCTAACAGATTTCATTTTTCAATTTCACAATGTACCATATGAGCGTAAGCAATGAAACGTACCCTTCGATCTCTATCTTCGAGTTCAATCGTTCTGTCATATGCACAAATCCTTCTTTTCCTTTTTATGTTAATAAAAGAAAGAGAGAACAAAAGGAAAGTAGGAAATAAAAAAGGAAAAGGCCGCCTATTAACTTATAGTAACCGAAGATTGTTCTCGACCTGATATTTAGTTTGTATCTCGGCAAATTAGAGGAAGTCAAAACCTGCCGTACTATTTTCCCTACAATTATAATTCACTCCGATTATACTCTAAACTTTATAACAATTGAAAAGAGGCAGTCACTGCGAACATTCTTTTTCCATTCGTCGCTATGAAATGGTCGAGCACTTTTTGCTTTCTGCACCGATATTCCATCGACTGCATATTGCAGGCTTTATACATTCCATTGATCTCCCGACAAAGCCCTCTTGTTCTTTAATTCGCTTAATAGGAAACAACAGGAAAGAAAACCGAATCATCCGGTAATATTGTCCTTTTATCCGTAGACGGTAGCCAAGTGAAAACGTCGATTATTTCTCTTTTCCTTTCTTTCGCTTCTTTTTTTTTTTTGTTTCTTTTAACGTCACTGAATTTCACGTACAACGAGCCGGCGCGTCGCAACCGTAGTAGCTTTCTCTCCCTTCTTGGTAAATCTGCTTTTGAAAAACTTCACCATACAACACCACAACTTTGCAATTTCAAAATTAAAAATCTTTTTACGCATCTCGTTGTTTGGTTGTTATACAATTTCGTTTACTTATCGTTACGATGATACTACCACTAAACTGCCAAAAGATTAAGTCATTTGTGAACTGATATTTTGATATTTTCCACGCAACATCCGAAATGGATGAATGGATGAAGTTTCAAAGTTATGTTGTTGTATTATATATAATATAAACGAGCAGTGATAATTCTTCGTTCATTTAAATAACAACGCATGCTAACAGTTAGAAATGAGACTCGTAATATGGTGAAACTGATATCACAAAGAACCTTCACATAGAACGAATGAAAATTGAAATGTTTTACAAACAAACAAACAAAAAAAAAATGTTAAAAGAAGTATTTTTTATCTTAATGTTACGTTTGCGTCGCTATCGGTAGATATTTTTATCAGTCACTCGTTTCTTTTTAGCCGTTGATTTACACGGTTCCATATGATTCAAAAGTTATAGTAACAATAAAAACGACGAGATATTTTATTGTTTGTTTTCTTTTTATATAATAAAGTATGTTCAATTCGAAAGAGGATACATATTTATGAAATCAATTAATTTGCAAATCTTTTATTCTATAAACGATCTTAGTCGTGGAGTTAATAAGACTTACGATTTCTTTAAAAACATCAAAATTTATCGAACAAAAATTAAATATGTTAAAGTATCTTTCCTATTTTCCTAGAAAAAGATAAAAATCCAGAAGGGTCGTTTTTCTTATGGACGAATAAAGAGCTTAACGGAAAAAGCGAAAACATAAACAATTTTACATAGTATTTAATCGCTTGGATAACCAGGAGGGAATGGTCCATTTCCAATAGGTCTTTTATCTTGTCCTGGAATATGGTCTGGATTTAGCACACATTTAGCTGCATATGTAAGACAAAGAAGATGGCGACAACAATCTTCATACACTCTGCACTAAAATCAGAAATATAAAATAATAAAATATTCAATGTTAAAAATGATGTTAAGACTTAGAGCTACGGTGTGTGTGCATATTTCATACTCACAACAGAATTTTAACATTGTTAATTGGATAGTTGCACGTTTTTTGCTCGTGTTAAATACTACTGTACACACGATTATTAAAAGAAGTCTACTAATACCAAAAATGAAAAAAGAAGATGACGAACGAAAACTATTTCTCTTAGTATGAAACTAACGCAAATATTGAACGACTCTGTAAGGTATCAACTTTTTCTTTAGCTTATCGTCATTGACAAGATTATTTAAACATTGTTGTAACATAACGCTTAGTGTGTTGATATCACAAAATTACATATAATATAAATGTTACGTTCTTAACCTTAGCATCTGTAAACAAAATAAATGTAGGTTAAGATCTTAGATAAAAGAAAGTCTTGATCATTATCTTCGAACAAGTGGAAGATATCATTATAGAAGTATATCGTCAATATGCAGGAGAGATATATTATTATATATTTTGTTATATCATAGTAGAGACACTGTGGCCAAGTTGTATCTACAGAATCGTTTGAGATTAAACGATAAATCGTACACACTGCATTAGGTATACTTAAAAATTACTAGCAGCAGAGAAAAAGTCGTATAAGACATTTTTAACAGTTTGTAAAATAAAGTTCATGGTATTTTACATTTTTTATATTCTTATATGTCATACAAGTGATGTTAAGTTGTAATACTATAAATTGTCTTTAAATAAGCGTCAGCGACGACCTAGACGTGACAAAAATAAAACGTGTCACTGTCACATGTAAAGACTAACGTCATGCACATACACTTTTCAAGATACTACAAGCAAAAAGATTGTACCGTATAAAAGCTAATATATATTCTTCAATATCGATATCCGATATTGCGTATATTTTATTTTACAAATTTTTTTAGTTTTTCAACGCATAAGTAACTTTGTTTTTTCATTTATTATTGGATCTGTTATAAAATTACATAATTCCTCTGATTTAAACATCAGAAATGTCTAGAATTTCTAAGATAATTTACGAAATACAAAGGAAAATCATTTATAGGGATAAGTGAAATATCTTGAAATTAATATATTCCACAAAGACGAGTACTTCATCAATAAACATTGTTCTTTTTGTACTTTATAAGTTTTATGCCTGATACACGTACCTTTCCATTCCAAGGGCTGCAACTGCCGGGTTCTTTTGATTGAGTCGATAACACAGCAGTGCAAACTGCCATAAACATCAACATGAGCACCAGAAATCGCATTTCAATAGTTATCGAAGCTGCAATAATTATTGGAAAGAACATAATATAATTAAAGATTACTGCAAGCGTAGAAAATAGGAAAATATAATACATACAAGAAATTGAATAAATATTATAATTAAACTTAATAATCAAATTGTCCATTATTCATGATTATTCTCCTTATTTATAAACGTTTCGTGCTAATTACATATATTTCTATACAGAGATCTAATAGGAAAAACATAACAGAAGCGTTGCGAACATAACTGCAAACTTTTCTCATATTTCACGTTGAATTCCGTCCGATTGCGCATAGCTCATAAAAATTCACCATTACATTCGTTTTTGCTGTTATACTTGCGCTATACAAAATGTGCAGTGAAATTGAAACATTACTTCTATTACGTATGGTTGAGCGGGTTCTGCGATTATTCCTCAAAAATTTAATAATTATGTTTCACAGAACAGAGATTCGATACAATACAAAGCGACAAAATTGATATAATGTAAATTTTTAATTTCTCCCAGTATGAAACATTTGTTTAAATCATTTTCTTTCAGATTATCGGGTCTTGGAATTTTCTGTTTCATTAAATGTACAATTTATCATTATTCTGGAGTAAAAATGCAATTAACATTGGCAGTATGAATCCTAATTATAGCACATATTTATATGAATAATACTAATTGAGGAGCTTTCTAGAAAACGAGTACAATTTTATATATTAAGGCTGGAATAAGGCTATAACTTTATATATTTTCCACTATAGTTTTTGATAAGTGAACTAATATAGATGTAACAGATGTAGCATAATACAGATGTGTGTAACAGTATAGATGTTTAATGCAATTTGATACTAACGTGTTATATAAAATTAAAGAATGATCTGTGTGGAATCCAGATGAAATTCAACGTAGAAACTGAACTTAATATGAACGAAACATGCTTGAAAGAAAAGTTATAAAATGTTTATTCCAATATATTTGTTGTAGATGTTAATTTAAGTTATGTGTTCTTTTAGAAATTATTTACAATGAAATTTATGATATGTGTGAACGGAAAGAGCAAATTAAAAAATACCTCCATATTTTGAGACTTTTATTCAAAGTAGATAAAGTAATTGGAGTCAAATAATAATAATTTGATGTTTAGATTAAAAATAATTTTAGAGAATAAAGAGATATACTAACTTCTATCTGGATAAATTCTAGTTGTCAGCGTCGAAGTATCCTTTAAACTGTCTTCTACACAGTAGTTTCATGCATTTATACGTTCGATATAACCGATCGAGGTTGAAATCACAACAGACCCATTCATGTTATCGTAAAATGTTATTGTCGTATTGTTATAAGAAGTTCAATAATTTCTTGCAAGTCTTAATAGATATGTGTAGATATCACTGTAGAATACATATTAGCGGAGCGTTCTTTTGCTTTATCATTTGCTAATCTTATTTTTACGTATATTTCAATTCATTATTAATTAGTATGTAAATGGTGTTATAAATACAATGGTGTGCAAATACATGTTGCAACCACTGTATATATTTATTAGAAAATTTTATTAATAATATTAATTTAGTTAGAGGAATTCCGTAATTTATTTATAAAATATACCATATATGAATTTATCTGTTTGACAAACAGAGAAAGATATAGGATCTTAGATAAGGAAAATCAAAGAACAATAAATTTAACACAAATATATCGTACATTTATTATACATACGTATATATATATTTGTATAGAGGAAAATAAATTCAATTTTAAGATTCTAAATACAGTGAGTATCTAACTAGATTTATAGGCAAACGAAGTAACATTGGTATCAATCGATTTATTGCCGGCCCAGAACACGTGTACGGCTTGATCTTCTAGCTAATTTGCTGATTCTAGTGGTGCTGGCGGACCTATTTTCTTGGTACATCGGCGAGCCCACGGGTTGCATATTAACGGTTGACAGCAATCTTTGTCATCAGAACACTGCGACAAATTACACCCGATGATTAACCATACGAACGAGCCAATTGACGCGTGACAAAAATTTCTAAAAATTCCCAGACGACGCGTAACAGTTTCGTTGGTCTCTAAAGAAATATCTGGCTACATTACGTATAGCTATTGGATTGGAAAATTATTCGCATAAAATTAATCGTTATTCAGATTAGTCAAATTATTTGAATTCGAGAAACTTGAATTTAAGCTTTTATTTGTACGAATCAAGTTGTCTGAATTAAAGCTACTTAAATTTTACTCTTTCGGGATTGAATCTTTTCTTAACTTGTGAGAAAAATTGTTTCTTATCGATTATTAGTAATAGAAACACATTTCTTCAATTTGAACAAATAATCACTGTAATCGATGTTGAAATAAATAAATAGAAGGAATAGAGTAAAGTAATTCCAAGCTACTTGAATTGAAGCAATTAGAAGTAACTTGACTAATAAGAGCTGATTAATGGAACGAGTAAAAATTTAAAAGAATACTTCAGGTAAAATAAAATGGTAAAATTCCCTTAAATGATCCAGTATCAGTAATGCACAAAATTGGAAGTAACATTATGCTACCTAGTAAGTGTTGTTCATTACAAGGAATAATTAAAAATCTCAATAAGAAATCTCAATTTTAACTAAAATTTGAAAAGATATTTCAATTGGAATGAGATAACAGATTCAAATTAAGCCTAGTCTAAATTAATAGATTCAAACAACTTGAAAAGTTTCGCTTAGTTTAATATAATAACAAAATTGATATTCTTAAATTTAATTTTCATAGTTAGCAAATTTACTTACTACTACACCTGCTGGTTTGCAGCCCATAATGGCTGAAATAGCCAATAAGCAAACGAAGAGAATTACGAACAGCACCCTCATTTTAATCACGCGTTCTGATTCTCCAAATATAGAAACTGTAAAATATCATACAAAAATTGATATATAACGGAAAGATATGGCTGAAGCGTAATCATAAAGAAACAAATTTAGTATATTTAGCATATAATTAAAACTTACCTTTCTTAGATTCAGCTTTCAGTCCCTTTGATGTAACTTGAAACGTCTGAGCATATTTGTTATTACTTCGATATTTATATGATCCGACAAATCTGAAGATAATATTTTTTCTATTTGGACGGGATACCTTGACGAATTATCGAACTCTATTTGTGATCGTCACGGATACTACTGCATTTTATCGAGATTCGCCAATCACAAGGTAAACACCGTATTCAATAAACATATTGATTGCGTAAGCCTTCCTGTTTCGCAGAAATCTACGAGAGAGAAAGACAAACCCCCTGTCGTTTCTTATCTTGATAAAATAATTATTTTTCTGAAGATCGTTGTTTTGCTGTCAATTTATCAATTTCTTCCAAGAAATTGGATTGTAATCTCTGTTCATAACTTTTATCTTATAAGTGCTTATTTCCAAACTAATAAACTTATAATTGGCTACACTTGTAAATCTATAATTAAAACCCAATTGACATTAATAACAATAGATATTACTATAATGAAATAATAGGTAACAAAATAGTATAATAAATTATATGTGATAAACAGAAATAGATAACTCATGTAATATTGTTAATTGAACTTTTACATTTTTTTGCAAAGTTATTGCAATCACTAGTACCAAAGTATTATTTTTCTTTGTAAAATATATATCTTGATGTACAGAAATTTTGTTTATGGGTATAGAAATATAAAAGTTATACAAACACGAATGTAACACAAACGTGTTTTCTATTAGTGAAATAACATTCTCCGACTACTCAAATTCAGTAAATTTACTCAAAAATCACACATGTACATGTGTATGATACTTGTAAGTTCCATTTTACGTAAGGGAAGACTTCATATCATTTAAATAATTTTGAAGTACATAGAATAATCAAAGTATAGTAATCGTTACTGTTTTAAATTAATTGTCGAGTTGTTGCTGACTTCCAGAATTGCAATACGATCGTTATTCCCAAAATGAAACTTTTATATCGCGTTTCCAGCACGTCATTAATACGTCGATCGATGGTCACCAACATTTTCAGGAAATAACATAATTTGAAAGTATAACAAACACTTAGCGTTTTCACCAGTTGTTCGATCGAATCGAGCGATTCGACTGGGTTACAAGGTAAACGAAATTGATGCAAGCAGTTAATTTGTATGATTGAATTTTGCACGACGTTGTGTATTCATTATTCTGTTTGTTGTTAACCAGGACAATATTGAAACTTTATGCAAGAGTTCTATGTGTTCGACAAATTTTTTTACTCACATTTCCAGATCTTCCTTTTTTATTGTGGCAATGCTTCGAATAGAATTTCTTTTTTTCCTTTTCCTCCTTTTTATAGAAATTTCTCGTCGCATTGACTTCTGAATCATTAATAAACTGCAGATTTTATGAATCGAAAATAGTGAAGTTTTATACGATCAAATAATAACAGTTATGATAAAGTATTTAATAATTACTAATTGTCTTATTAATTTAGTAAATCGCATAAACAAGTAATCCTTATAAAAATTTCTTTACATTTTAAAAAATGAATTACTTTATTGATTCAAAAAGTATATTATTTTGAAATGTCAAAATTGATGAAGTTTATTATTCGTTATAGTTTTTTAATTTATGATATATAAACAATATTTCTACATTTTGTAAATAACGTATAAAAATGAATATGAAATCAATGTTATATAGTAAGTATATTTATTATTATATGAAAATTTTGAATAAACAGTAGATATATATAGCTGCGTGCGTATATCGGTAGATGAACTTTCAAAATCATCGCTCTCGACAAAATAAGCGGGATAAACAGTTGCATTCATTTGTATTTATTAATTAATATTACATTGTATATTCTAAATAAGAGTCGCGAGTAATTATTGTTTAACTGTAAAATAATTATTTTATACCACGGTAACCACGTTATTTAATCATCTCTCTTTTAAAGGCAATCTGTATCATTTCCAAAAATAAAGTTTTATTTGTCTTATCTTTTTGATGAAATCTTATACACAATGATTTTTAAGCGCAGCGAAGAAACTATAAACAGGAGTAAACAGATTTAAGTGGTTAAAAAAGGAATAAAAACTTGTCATCATTAAGAGTGAAGATGAATACAAGATATCTCGTTCTCATTAAACTATTAGAGAGAAGGAAATGCTCTACGATAGACTAAAATGTTATGGAATTTTTATGATCTAAAATTAATCTTGTACATTGTTCGTTTAATAAATGAATACCAAAATAAGATATCGAGATGAAATAAATTATCACGTAACTAGTTTCTTAGAACTTTTATGATTAAAAAAGGCTATTCCTTTGTGGTAAACGAAATGTTTTTAGATAGGAGAACTTCTGAATGCTCAAGATCATTTTCATCTTTTTAAATAGATTTCTATATTTTTAGTACTATAATCACGTAGAACATACAGAAGCAAATATTACGATTCGACAAACTCGATAGGTCGAATTCAACGACAAATATTATTATTCCACTCTTAAAAGATTTTAATGATTTTAATCCATTCCTTGCTGACAAAATGCACATAAAAAAGATATCTGTTGCCATTGCTACTTACTACATGTTCAACATCGTCAAAATATTGTAATAGATGTTCAAAATGCTCTTCATCAGCTTCCAAACATTTACGCATTCTCACTCGAATAGACAGTTGCAGTTAAGTCAACAAGAACACTTGAAAATGCAAGTACGTACTTCACCACGCACACGTATCGTTTTTCTCGTTTTCAGTTTTCATGCAATTAAACTATTCTATAGTAGTGGAAGCTGAAACTGCTAAATTTTCTATTGTCTAAAACTATTTTGAAGAACGAAAACTTTGGAATAATAAAATGAAAAAAAGTTACTTAATACACTATCTAATGACAGTGAAACGAAACAATACGTATATCGTCGATTAACCAGATTTTACAATATAAAATTAACAATCTCGTTGATATTTTTAGATAAGCAAATGCGTAACGAGCATATCATACTACGATCTAATACTTACGCCAGTATATCGTCCAATGCTTTACAACATGTACCGACCGTAGCTTGTATTCCCGAAAAAAATCGCGATCTGACGTAAGTCGTAATTGTCGATCGCATTTTTTTTTTTTGCAAGCTGTCAACGATAATTGGCGTAACACCGGCGTAATATTTCAAAACACCTGCCGTATAACGCGTTCACATGTCGTACGGCCTATCAAAACCGCCCTGTAAATTGATTCAATTGTCGTTCCCCGAGGGAAAGAGAGGCCTCCTCGTGCGCTTATTTTTTTGGAAGCCGGTAAATCCGTTGACCGCGACTACTATTACTTTTCTCTGTTTTCTCTGCGTGCTTTTTTTTGTTGTTGCTTTTTTCCACAATTCCGACGCTTTTCTCGAGGCGTTTCTCGGGGCTAAAAATTATTGTCGTGCGATCGAACGTTTCGCTCGCTATGGAAATGCGCGTTGCCGATAAACTTCCAAGCTAAATGTTTCAAGGCGTTAAATCGTGTACAACATGTTCCTTCTTCGCCGGCTGAAATTGCTTTTCCGAGATTGTTATTCGGAGAACGATTCTTTTCGATTCTATCCGCAACAAGTGGCAGGATATTAAAAAAATTTCATGCGGAGTGTGGTACAACTTTTATTGGAAACATTCAGCGATTTCGCATTCTACGAATGAGGAAATGAAAGAAAAGAAGTCGTTATGATAGCGGTGCGTGATATATGTATCCACTCGATTAGTCCACACGATTTTAAGTTATTTGTAACTATCTAATTTTTAAAGTGACGAAATAAACCATTTTATCTGTGGACGACTTTTATCTAGAAGTTGCTTGCTTCTTCTTTCTGGAGCATTATGTTCCGCTTTAAAGTATTGCGCAACTAGAAACGTTTAATGACAGTGGTAAAACGGTAAAAATCTTGAATAACAGCGTTTAGTACTATTTATACGTAAAAAGAAATTAAGTGTCTAAAGGTATGAAAAATATTATTTCATCGAAAATCGTAACGTGCGAATAATGTTGAATTGGAGAAAGAATTCAAGGTTATTTGACAGCTTTTGTTTCAAATCGAAGTAGTTAGGCCGTATTTTCCTTTTTATTTCCAATTTTATATCGCAAATGGAATTTTTCATTAAAAACGTTGAGCAATATCGCAAGATCAGATAGGATTTTTACGAAATTAAAAAGAGCGATATCGAGAGGTTTGTAAAACGCAGCAGTAAACGGAAAAAACATTATAAAATAAAACGCACCGTCGAAAGTTACAAAGTAACGAAATTTATTGTTCGCGCGATCATAAAGGATTCACAAAATCGTTTATGCAATTCGATATCATTTGTATTATTAAAATTTTATCGTGGCACATATTTATGTCGATGCTGTTGGAAATACAGTCACCGAGACCTTAAAACATTTGAAATCACACACTGATATCACTTATCGCTTTAATATTCATTAACTTTTCAATCGATTGGTGTGATCGTAACAGATGTAGTGAATGATAAAAGTAGCATATTTACATCTCACAAACTGTATTTATTTATTTGCATTATATAGCTTCATTTCTGATTAGCTGTGTACAACATGTACATACATATTGAATCCGTTCTATATTGAATACATATTGAATAGTTCTAACGTTAACGTGTACTTCAATTTTGTGTTAAAGTCTTTCTTTTTAACACAACATGATTAATAATATTATGTCAAGTGAACAAAATTCAAAAAGTAGGAGATAATATTACAAGATTAAAATTACGACATTCGCTGCAAATAAGAATGTAATACAATCTACATCGTCGAAAAATTTGAAACCCGTAAGTCTGAAATTCTGATCTGTTGGCAAGATTAAATTACGCTCATTGATATAGAAAATGTAAACGATCCACGAGTTACGCAACGAGTAACGCGTTAACAATTCGAAAACGAATCTCGCGGTGAATTTTCTGAACGTAGAGGAAAAGAAAAAGAGAACGAGAAAGGACAGGTGAGAGAACGAGTTGGAGTGACGAGAGGGCAACGAGCTGCTTGAATCGACGATCACGTGTTTAACGTAAACACGATATTATGTATTATAAAATGTATGCAACCGGGGCTCCGTTAACCGCGAATAATATTTCTCTCTGACTGATGAACACGCCTGGTCAAGTGCATCATTGCTTGCAATTTAATACAATGAAGACAATTAAAACATTTATCGAGCGCGGTTTTGATAATCGGCAAACAAACGAGCGACCAGTCATTTTATCGAAGCGATAATTAAATGCCTGTTCCGATTAATTCGTTGCATCCGAAAGAAGATCAAGCTGTTGCTCTCCTGTTGCGTCAATCAAAGTGTTCGTCAGGATTACCAACCTTTTTCTTTTTCTTCTTTCAAGTCACTTCGAGTAAGATTCTGGATTAGTTTAATAAATTTAACGATGTTCAACGGCAATCGATTTCAACGTTTTCATTAATAAGCGATTTCGTCTTTTCTAGTATCGTAGAAGGCTGGGAAGAATTGATTTTGGGAAGAATTTGGCTGCTCTTTAAGAGAAAATTGCACGAGACTAATATATTTAATGAACATATTTTTTTTAATTTTGCCGTACAAATTGTGTCATATATTTTCGAGTCTGATTTTTTTACTGGGAAATTTTTAAAACTTTTAAAGAATTTGAAGAATGTTATTATCAAATTTCATGTACTAGAGTCTTCAGCAAAATGGAACAAAGTTTGTTCCAATAACAAGTGACGAGTAAGTTTTCTCTTATCATAGTTAAACAAGTTTTTAATCGAAAGAAATTTTAAAGAGAAGCATCGGAAAATGAATCATTTAGAGTATCGTAGTCATTATTGTGTAAATGTTTTTAAACTGGTTTATATGCAATAATTAATGCGTTTTCAAATGATGTATTCAATGCGGCATATTATCCAAATTAACTTTTGCAAATTTAACAATTATTCCAATATTACAACCTGTAACGTTGTAAGTGGAACTGAAAACTGTCAGTAGTTATTTGCATCATTATTCGGATAATTTCAGAATAGTTGTTTCAATAAATTATTCGAATACGTAATGAGGAATCATTTGAATATGCAGATAGAATAATATATTACAAATAACCAATAATTATTATCCAGACAAAATATTCGACCGAAGGAAATTCATTCGAATAATTATTGTACAAAAGTGTTGGATAAAGATTTGTTTAAAATAAAGTAAATGTTAACTCATACCTATTTTTCACGAAAGAACGTAGAATTTATGAACTCATAAGTTATGAGTGAGATTTACAAGTATTATGATACCATGGATGATGCAGTTGAATTCTTTATAAAATTATATTCTTATTAAACGTAATGCTCGCCAATTAAAAAATGAGACCTACGAAGCTGAACTGCATCATTCCTTTAGTTAATTAGTCGTATCACTCTTCTTGCAAACCAATGACGCGTGCGGTGTCAATAATTGCTTATCTAAGATTTCATAACGCAAATTTTTCAGTCTTCTAGCTACTTTTATATTCATCATTTATGTTTCCTCTTTCGTCCATTCATTGAAAGTGAAATTATACTTCCATGTTTCTAATACTCCAAACTCATTGTCCTATTATACACGAATATAGCAACATCTAATAAATTGTTCTACATTGCTCTTATCAGATATTGTGTTAATCGCACTCGATAAAAGTGAAAATACGAACATTGCTTATAGCGAGGTAATTTATTAAATTTGAAAAACCAATGTGC
Organism: Bombus waltoni; assembly: GCA_014737395.1. NCBI lineage: Eukaryota > Metazoa > Arthropoda > Insecta > Hymenoptera > Apidae > Bombus > Bombus waltoni. The sequence continues at coordinate 1,341,372 of JACXII010000043.1, read as the reverse complement.
ATGACCTACGTCGTCGGTGAAGTAAAGTGACGTCTATCAACTTCAGGGTTAGTTAAAAAGCGATAAAAGTGATATCTCTTCCGAGAACGATGTTGCGCTCTTAGTCTTTGGAAAATTATTAAACGCATTACCACGAGAAGGACTTGTTTGTTGCGATTCTCGGAGTAGATTCTACTATCTACACAATATCTAATTATACGTTCTATGATTTCAGTTTATTCGATTTTTAATTTGGGACAGATAAGTTTCGATGTTGTGACTCGCTAGGAAGGGAAATGTGTATGGAGTTTTCTGTAGACACCCTTCTTTAAAAAGCAATGTTATCAAGGAAATTTCACTTGTAATTAAACTATACGATGCAATATATTTATCTTAGTTGAAAGATTTATACGTTAAATGACAAACGATTACTTTATACTACTTAAATATTCGTTTGAAATAAATACTTACAGGATTAATGATTCAATGTTAACGACGATCAACTTAAAAAAAAAAGCAAAATATACGATAATTCCTATTCTTATCATGTTCTTCTTGACTATTCGCCAACAGACTGATCAAAATGACCAGTTTGTCACAGATATTCTTCATAAACATTTCACAGATCTACGAAAGTGCATTTTTTGAAATTTCAATGATTTTTTATAAAATGTATATAGGTGATATATTTTTTCGTATCCTTTTCATTTTCATTCCTTTGATTTGAAGTTCTATGCGTTCGATACATGTTTTATTTATTAACTGTCAGTAGTTCTTGAATGGAATATTTTATTAAACAGCTGAAAATCCAAAGAAATTATTGCTGGAATTATCGTGTGCAATTTTTCTGTTTCAATAATTCCCGTTGTTCAAGAGCCAGTTACTTGTTGCTGGCGATTACGATGTTGCGTGTATCGTAACTGAATTAAACTTGATCTCTAAGACGATGCCTGCGTTAGAATTGCGTGCAAACAGGGTGTATGTGTACACATTTCACACGCACATCCGGTTTGCATTTCCAGGTACTAATAATCATTTTCCTGTACACGTGTCGCCTTAACTTCAAGGAAACTCTGTGGTTAGGTGCGAAGGAAATTAGCATGGACGTTCTTACCAAGGGGAGAACAAAAAATTGCATCGTTTACGTGTCTCGTGGGGTTGATAGGGATCGGGGTGAACTGTGTAGTCACCTAAAAGCTGATCGTTTCGAATTTTTCAGATAAACATCTGACGAAGAAACTATTCTTGATAGTAACTGTAATTTTCGTGATAACAGTTGAGCAATGTTTTTTTGTAATAGGAATATTTTATCGTACTTTATTTATTGATTTTTAATTATTTTCAAGGTTATACTGATAAATTATACGCTTCCAAATAACATCATCGTTTTTTCATTTTACCGTATCGAATGAATTATGTCAAATTAAATAAACTTGGAACTAAAACTTTATTTTATTAGTCGAGTTACACGTTTTACGGTAATATTGATACATCGATCAATTCGTATAAATTAAAATGAACTTTCTGTATTACTTCTAATGGTTTACTTTAGTATAGCCATATATTCTGTCGGTAATTTCCGCGTTATTTTTAAAATCTCTATTTCGAACAATTTACCAAGAATTTGTACATCACAAGTAATTTCATAGATGCACAGATCATCATAGATGTAACATCATAGATACTTCGGCTTGTGTGATATTTGTGATATATGTGAATTATATGAATTCTCATGGTTTATCTAATCTCGCGGAAATATGCAGCCGTATTTGCTCGTACTTGCGAATTTCTATTTAAAAATACCGAGACCACTTTGTTGCTTCTTCATTGTCATTTTCTTCATCAATTCTTTCTTCGATGTTTACAGCCCGTTGTTCTTATCGATTTATCACCTTATCTGACGACGAAATACTCCCCAGGGTTCGTGCGCTTTCCAGTCACTTAAGTGATAAATTTTCGCTGCTAACGTCGAGTTGTCTTTAGTGGTTTTGCCTGGCAAAATCTATTGCTCCCTTAGTTGGCCATTTCACGGCACTTAGGCTTGTCTATCGTCTGCTCTGCGCGTTACCGAAATAGTAGCTGTTTCAAAATTACAAATAGATTGTTACAAGAGATGATAAAATTTTTATTTTAGAAAAGAATACAAAATTCAAATGTCATTTATGTACAAAGTGTTTTTAGTGTAAACTAATAGAATTTTAAACTCATCCTCTAATTGTTATTCATCTTATGCGATTCTAAAACAACCTATATAAACCCAACCTAGATTCATCCTCTCTCTCTCTCTCTCTCTCTCTCTCTCTTCCTATTTTTCCCCCATTTTTTCTCGGTTTCGTCTTGACGCGTTTCGTACCTCCCCTCTTTCTTTCCTTGGAAATTCGCCTTCGTGCCGAATTCTCATCCCTCTTGCATCTGCGGCTTCAGTCCGTTTTCTCTTGACTCGGCTGAAGTGCCGGACAATTTGATAATTGGATCTGCGGCAGTGGCGTGATTTACGTGCACGAGGGTCCAGCTGACCATTCGTGCGGGGGGTACGCGATGCATCCACCCTCGAAGAACCCAAGTGGAGACAATCGGCGTGGAGAGATGCGTCTTCTGCGAATTAACTAAAATTACGTTGCTAGCACGGCTAGACGATGTTTTACCACGCAATTCCAATGATAGGACAAATTATCGCGGCACATGTACCCATTGTCCAAGCTTCCCAGAGACGCGACAAGCGACTTTTACTATTCATTATTATCCTATGAGGAGTTGGATTTATTTCAAATAAAAATATATTGAAATTTTGTGAAAAAAATAGAAGGAATATTTTGTTTGAGAATGTGAATTTTTGTTCTTACTAGTGTTTATTACTGTTATTGCTCGTCGTTGCTAATTTTTACGACTTTTGCAGCTGGTAGTTTATAACGTTAAGACAGACGCTAAAATTGTACGATTATGTCACTCTGCTTAAACACTCTCGCATTTATCCTTCTCAACTGCATTCGTCTCAGATTCTTTAAAACGCTATAACTTCGTTTCATTTCATTATATCGAAAACAAATTATATTCCCCGAGAAAATCTATAAAAGGAGAAGGATCGATTTTTTCAGACGTTTATATTAGAACATCCCCTTAATCCTGTATCTTCACCTTTACTTTCCCTTACCCGCAGCAGTAGATAAACTAAAAATAAAAAGAGAAGGGAAGGGAAGCGAAAAAGAAATAAAGTTGCACGATAATTTTCCGATCTTGGTGGGCACTGATGATGATAGCTCGGTTACCGGGTGTGAGACGAAAGAGAAGATATAAAAGAAGTTGGAACGGCCGTAGGAAAATTGCCTGCGGTTCGATAGCGAGCCTCCGGATAGGCTGTTCGCGTTGAATCGAATTCGCGTGGCAAGAAGAAGGCGACGACCCGTAAAATCAAACGACGAGGTGGCAGAAAGAACCTCGTAAAGCTTCCTTGCCGTTGGGTGAAAGCTGCCGACACGATCGCCGCTTTTTCTCTCTTTCTTTTCACACCGATGGCAAGCTGGCTCGCGTGTACCTCTTGTACGTCGTCATCGTCGTCGTCGTCGTGTACGGCAACCGTAAAAGAGAAGCAGGAAAATCCGTCGCCAGAGAAATAAACCGGCAGCCAGTTGTTTCTTCGTTTATTCGCCACTCTGGCTTGGCTTGGCTGAACTTGGAACTTGGAAATTCGTCGGAGGGTTGCCTTTCGTCGTGCGAGACGCTCCAGGCTGACGAATCTTTCCACAGACGTCTAGTCGATATTTCTTTCAAGCTTCTCTGGACGACAAGATTTCACGTGAATATACATTTTATCTTCGTCTTCCTTCTTTTTTTTTTTTTTTTTTTGACGCTTCTACGTTCTACGTTGTGACACGTTAGCCAAAAATAGTTTTGGAAAGATAGATCTTTCGCTGTTTCTTATTAAAACAATTGAAATTTATACGGGCTTATATATCATAGATAAGTAAAGAGAAAACTTAATAAAAATGACGATAGAAGTTGAAAAGGATGAGGCAAGAGCGCGGAGAATTATACGATCGGTTAATTATCACCAAATAGTTGTATATTCACATTTCGATAATATACATTTCAAAAATTACTCGTCGAATGACTTAAAAATGGGAAGGTCGATCCATTCGGTTATGTCTTTCGCGGTAACACGAGTCGATTTTGTATATCGTTATTTAATATTCTCAACGGCATTAAATATTGTTAATACGACCGGATAATAAATTAATAACGCATAAAGCGTGATTAAACCGAGCCAGTTAATTGATTACCGTGGTTCGCGAAGTAAAAAATGACGACCAACGAACGACGATAAACGGTAATTTACTTTGCTGCCGCACGGCCATCAGGATGAAGAGTAAATTGCGCGGATTCCCCGTATCGGTAAGGATTAAAAGTATGAAAATCAATCATTAAATGTAAATAACACTCGTGTTAAATAAATTCAATAATTTATTAATCAGCATTTGTGCGGCCGCGATTTCAACTCGTCTCGCTAACCGGAAGATACCCGACCACGCTCCACCCCAAGCCACCCCCGCCGTTCGAATCGCTCGTTGTATATAACGCGTTGCGTTTCTCGTGTAATTATTCGACGATATAATAACGACGATGACAACCAACACACGATAATACGACGCAACCACCGCGGATTATTATCGTCCTCGAATTACGATTATTATTTTTATCATTGTCATCATCGGGGCGGCTTTGTAAATCGTCAGCCCGTATTATCGGGCTAACCGGAACGAATGAAACCATTAACCTAAAAGGAGTAACAGATAGAAAGAGGAAGAGAGGAAAAGAGAGGGGAAAGGTAAAGGTGGTGAAAAACAACGGGGGTAAACACAGCAGCGCAGTCAGGTTTTATCTGTTGCATAAGAGGATTTCTCGACTGTAGTAAAAAGCTTGGAATCGAGAGCACGATGTGGCTTTATTCTTGCAGTCTCTTGCGGTCACGCGCACCCGTGTATATAAATCTTTCCTCTTACGACTGAGACAGAGACAGAAAGCGGAGGTAGAGAGGCCGGCCAGTCGGAGCGTCGAGCGCGTTAAGAAAAGAGAAAGCTCTCTCTTCTGCTTCTCCGCTTCTTTGCTGTATTTACCGCGTCTAGCTGCCGGCTGAAAAAGTGCACCCCAGGCGAGGCGAACGAAGGTGTGTATGAAACGGGGAGAGTAAAACGAAAACGTTTGGGGGAGGATAAAGTTTCCGGGAGAAAGACGCGTCCTCTCCTCCCCGTTTTCCATTGTCGTTACATCGCCTTTGAGGTGTTTTAAATATTACACGTTACGCGCCCGGATACCTTTTTCCACGATCCTCTACCGTCTCTCCTGTCTCTCCTGTCTCGCTCTTCCCAACGTTTTCTCCCTTTTTATTGTTCCTTTCTTTCATTCTGTGTTATCGTCGCCTCGCGAAAAACAGTTCTTCTTAATTTCTTCCGGGACTTATTCTCTCAACCGTATACCGTAACCTGAGATCGTGTTAAACTTCATCAAGGGTGAAGGAGCTTCCTTGTTGATGCAATTCTTTCTAAAAGGTTAAGAGCTCCACTTATCCTTGCTGCATGCGTATTTACGTGTTGTGTGGTGGCTGCGCGTGGCGTTGACGAATGCTGAAAGGATATTGTTCGAAGCGAGTTATCGTTAACACATTTTTCGTCAAAGATGTATCAATAAGTCTTACGTTATCCGAATTCTGTTGGTCGTTAGAATCGTCGTACGAAGTTGTCAAAGTTCGATATACATAGATTCGTTCGGTGTAACATTTTTTATTCGTAATTCTCATTTTGTCACGTTAGGCTATTTTTATCATTTTTATATCACGCGCGATTGTTTCAACGCTGGCTTGCGTGAAAAATAGCCAGCCAGGGGCGTTAGTTTCTGCATAAACGTTAGCATCAACGATGCGTTAAGAGGATTGTTGCCATTTTCGGCATCGTTCCTTTTGGTAATCGAGGAGACTTTTGGCCGGCATTGCACGAATTTATTTATCACGCTGCTTTTCATTCTGTAACTGAGTTTCGCTTGCAATATAAAAAATTGTGTTACAGTTTGCAATTGTAAATTACGCTTTACTTTGTTAGACTCGTTTCTTTCGTCTCGAACGTTTTTTGGACGGTCTATGTTTCTTTCAGCTTTAGACGAATGAAAAAGCGCAGAGTTACCGTATTATGTTATTTAAATAATTCATATTGTTACACGATAAATTAAACATAATTAACGTGAATTATTTTTATTCGTGTCGTATTTCGTATATATATTATTTCTTAGTTTTCTCTCTTGAAAAACGAAGCTTAATTAAATTTTTATGGCATTCAAGATAAGCATAGATTTTCAGAAAAAGAAAATGTATAAATTGCGATCGAATTTTAAAATTGTGAAAAGGATTAACAGGTAAATTCCTACGTGTATATAGTCATTTTTCTTAAATATTATACTTAACGATGAAATTCTCGAAATGCAAATTCCTTTCAAGATTATTCAAAGTTTTTACAGAATTGATCAGATCCTTTATTGGGTAAACCCTAACGAGTCCTTTTACTTAGTTTCTTTCCACCTCTTAAAGCACACATATACAATACTCCCGATCGCAAGCACAGAAGGCATAAAGTAAGAAATAAGAAACGTGAAAAGTTAAAGTTAAAGTTACGTTATTGGGTGAACCTCTCGTGAGAGAGGGAGCTCGGTAATAACCTTTATCTGCGATAAAAGGAATCGACCTTACAATAAAACAACTGCTAGAAATGGCGAAGTAAAAATCTTGGACGAGTTGTACACACCCCTCGTGTAATCTCGATTTTAGTGTCTTACTTAAATGGTATATCGAAACGACGCGTGAAATGGCTCGTCAGAAGATCGTAGCCGTAAAAATCGTGTTTCGGTGACTGGGTAAGATACGAATTTTCGACTGTTGGCCTAGCTTCTTTTACACGAAAAAACGCGTCGTAATCGACTTACAGTCGATCGAGGTGACTTCTTTCGTCGAATCCAATCGGCAAGCATCGGGTATGAAACAGCGGGGACATCCATTCTCTCGCATCCTTCGATCGGCGTCCACAATCACGAAGGATAGAGAACGCGCGATAGAGACGCACGATGGCCATCGTACGGAAGAGGGCCATTGGTAAACAGGAATTTCGGCGCGCTCTGGTCAAGACTCCGCAGGGACGCCGTTTAATTTCCTCGAGGACAGCGGCGCGATGTATCGAGCGCGCGCGGATGAACAGGCGACATTTTTTAGTCTCCACTCGACGAGCGCGAGCCTTTTAAAGGCTTTTCTTGTGACCGTTTAGGCTATTAGACGAGAACGAGCGTAGGGACGAGCGTGGTCAAAAAGGGTGGCCATTTCCTAGCAATTTCCTGACGCTGTTTTTCACGTGAACTTTTGAACTGTTCCCTTTCCCCTCCTACCCCGCCACCTTTTCACTGGAAAATATTCGCTAAGTAGCCACGGCAAGACTGGCCGATTATAAATGGCCCACGCTCCGGCCTTTTATGTCCAGATGCGTCCTGTATATTTAATGCCAGCTGGACAACGATCCGTGTGCCTCGCGAACGAAAAAGACTCGAAAATTAACGAGCTGTCTTGGTAGCTTGAGTTTCCGCCGAACAAAGTTTCCGGCCCCTGCGCTTCGCTCGATAAGGGCTATCGAGATGCTCAGCGAGGAGATGGTGTGATTCGTAACTCGTGATCCAAGCGTGGAAAGATCGTGCAAAATTGCGATTGATACGAACGAATAATCGAAGAGATGTAATATAATAAATTGTAATATAGTAAATTCCTCTACTGAGAGAAATTAAGAGATTACAGATACACTCGTCTTTTGCGATATATTTATATCGATAACTCGCTAATTTTTATATTATAATTAACTTCTCTAAATATCTAGAAGACGAATGTTAACCGATTTAAAGACTAGCGTGTCATAGAAATTACAATCTCTTCTTCGCGTTCGTTTTAGAATGCTTCGTTGTTCGATGATAACGAACGTTAAATCTTTATTATTCTATTCGCGAAGAAAATTATTGCTTCTGCACGAGACGATATCGTTACGCAGTTCCCTCTCACTTTCACGCGCGTAATGGTTGCATTTTTCATGCGGTATCCCCGACTGTAATACCTCGTCCGCTAACCGTATATACATAATTCGCTTCTTTACATCGATGAACAAGTTAGTCATTCCTTGGCACGCGATTCGTGATTAAAGTGATTCCAGCCAGACTGAAATATTCATCCTGCTCGTCAAAGCATCGTGATTGATAAGATCGAATAGAAGGACGGTCTCGTCAGGACTGAGTGCGTTTAAATCTTGAAACACGACAATGGCGCGTTTCCTATGAAAAAAGAGAAGAAAGGGAAAAAACGACGACGAAGTCTGAATATGTTTTCGTTAAATACGCCACTAAAAGGCGCGAAAGATCGTAAACAGGGGCAGAACGTGGCCTGTGCTCGGATGCATACACGGTTATCTCGCATCAGGCGTGCCACCGTTCGGTTTATGGGGAGCAGATCCTAGAAAGGGATGGTCGTATAGTTTTTCGCGACGATGTAACCAGTAAACAGTACTTTACACCCGTTACAACGTTGAACTATCGTTATGCACGCGTTTCCTGTTCAGTAACGAGCAAGAAAAGTAGCGTTTCACGGCGCGATGATTATGCTGCGAATAGTGTATTGATGTATCATATGTATTTCATTCAGAAATTTAATTCAACGTTAGAACCTTAATTTATCGTTTAACATTTTAAAGCGTACGAGTCGCCGGTGGCCGTGCTTTTATATTTGCGCAGCATACTATGTACATAAATTTATTCAACTATTTTTTCCGTCATAAAGGGTTTATAAATATCTTGTATGTTTTTATACGACTGTGATCTTTTAATTTTGTAACCAGAAGGTATATCGTCGAAGGTATAATTTTTTGGGTGGTCTCTTTTTAGTTCAAGTAAATCTTTACTGATAGTTTTATTACCTTTGACATTGCAATCAGCAATATTTTATAATGTATCTACGACATGCATTCAAACATGCAGCAAACAACTTCTATGCGAAGTATGAACGAACCTGATGAAATGCGAATACAGTATGTCGAACATTTATTTGTGAACGATTTATCTGAAAAATAATTTAGAGAGTTATCAATTCCTTATTTTTAAGTGGCTTAATTTCGAATGATTCGGTCATAGAATATAGTTAATACACAATGTGTTCTTCTTCGTATACTCACAGTTATAGTTCGTCGCAATGCCATTTAATACAGAAAAGACGCGAAAAATGAATTCGTTACTTTAACTCGAAGATTTAAACAGAAAATAAACGTATCAATTTTATCACATATTCAATAGTTCAATCTGTGAGTTAAATGTATACTTAATATTCAACGGCATTATCGTACACGCAATTAAACGAAATTACGATAAAATATCTACACTTGATTGGCTTCTAAAAATCGATGTATGATTTATAATTCCGTAAACCCCATAGTATAGTATTTACGTACAAAGAGGCGAATACAAATCCAGTTGTAAATTATTAATTTAACGCGCAACATGTTGTTCGACGTAGTTGTGTAAACGTGAATCGACTTTTACAACTTTATCGGGGACTGTTTGGGAACGCGGTAATGCGATAGAGGATGGCCAGTCGAACGAATAAGGAAAAGCTCACACTCTCGGTAATAATTTCCGGAATTATTTTATTCCGGTACCCGATAACAAATTTCACTTGATAACGAGGCTTTAATTATGAAGTAGAAGTTAATGGCTACCAATTGATTCAATTAGCATACATTATAACAATCGAATTCTACTTGACGCTAAATAAATAAATCGTTATTTAAATTTGAATTCAATAAATGTTTCTCGTTTTGTTCGCGTGTCTCCGTTGGCTGTCATTCGTTATAACTACGATTTCCATCGTTCCGTCGTAGCACATTTTGTTTCATTTTGATTGAGCCGTGTTTCGTACGTTGCGAATTTCTGCAGGTATTCCAATAGCGAGCAGATATGATTAAATAGTTCATTAGTTTTGAAGTAGGTCGGTTTTATTTATTATCTTTGAGCTATCTATATATTAGTTACGCATAGATCTTTCCTACTGCTTTACTATTTTTTCACCTATTAGTTTAGATCCATTATTCTTTGATTCGTAAACATGTCGTTCTATCATCTCGTTACGCAAATTGGTTAAATTCCTAAAAAAACATTTTTCATATTATTTATTGTAAGAAAAGAATAATTTATTTATTGGTCTGCATCAAATTCTATTCGTTTTATCGCATCAGCATTGAGAAATACGTATAGCCATTGAATGATATCCTATAATTTTATTTTATCAGTATACATGAGATGATTTGTTCGTACTTTAATCGACGAAATATTTCACTAGAACAACTTACTTTTAGTAATGTTTTTATAGTAAGATATTTGCTAATATTTTACTATATAAAAAATACTATGAAAAATAATTACAGGTATAAATAACTACAGATACTAAGAATACGGTTCATTATGTGAAATTAGCCAATTTTTCTCTCGCTTAAGATTTCACATAGTATGCGCGTAACTCTAATTCGGATAATTAATTACTGAAATAGTGGTAACGCTGCAACATGAAGCCGAAGGGCGTCGTAAAATGTTGCTGAATTGGACAAAAGATTCGCTGCGGTGTTAATTCCCGCGAGTATCGCAGACAACACTTTGTCCGTTTTTTAAGCAGGTCGCTGGTGCCACCTGCTGTTTACTAGGCGAACTAACCGGCTCAACGCATGCGCGTTGTGTAGAAAAGATCAGAAATAGGAAAGGTCGGTAACGGGGATTCCTAACGAGATCGATAATGTGAAGAAATTACAAGCTCGGTACGAAATTCGTATTTTATAAATGACGAAAAACCCATAAAAATTTAGAAAATACATAGAAAAATGAAAAAATAAAAAGTAATTGGAAAAATGACAAAAATTCGAGGACTGAGCAACGGTAATTTTTTTATAAAGATTTTTTTTCAAGCCTCTCCCGAGAGTTGACTCTTTCCGTGCCGACTTGCACGATGGGTTGCAGACTGCAGGCGTCCATTCGCTGCATTCTCAGTGCAATGGTTGCAACGCTGAAGTAAAATACAGGGTTTCGCGACGTTCTTACATCCTGAATAAATAAGTTCATGTTAATATTAACGAATTGCGAAATAGCTATATAGATTAAAAAATTTGGAAATAGTTGATTTCATGTAGATTTTAAGTACATATTTTTATAAATATCTTGTAAACTTTTAAAGCTGATACTTTTTCACAGAATCCATTGATCATCGTTGATACCTAGATTTCCCGATTAATTATAGAATTCCAATAGATTTAAATATTTGGTGGAAATTTAAAGATGCAATAAAGCGTGGAATGCGTACAGTATGCAAAAGTATATAAAATATCGTTATAATTAAAATATAATTAAAATATCACTTAGTGAGTGAACAAGTCGCTGCTTAGGTTTTGTTTCTTCAGCTGTGATCACGAATATAGAAATTTAGAAATCTAACCGTAAGGCTAAATTCCACGAAAATGAAGTACAATACTTTTTCGTGGTGAAATAAAATTAGCAAAAATATTTACCTTGGTTCACCATCGATTTTCCGTATTATGCTCATAGTAACATAGGTGAGCTGCTCGACACGTTTCGCATGATATTGGAAATGCCTGTGAAAATCCGTTACAATACAATACAATGATCCGTCTATTATCTAAACACCGTGACAAAGAGCCTGTCACCGTAATCAACGCCAAAATTTTCCGGTAAGCATAGCCGATACTCAGGTCGGCGGGTTTGTGTTACTCGCAAATTAGTCGCGAAGAGCATCAAGCTACGATTGCAGCAGCGTTCCCAACGAGCAGAATTAACGGTGCATGGGAGAAACAGAAGCTCTGGAGAGTTTAGATATCGATCATTCTCTGAGCAAGCAACGAGCTTATGGTCTGTGCCATCCGAGGATCTCGATACGGCCTCGAGCTGCGACCTCGTTCCAGACAGTGTACCCCGAACATCTTGGCTGAGACTCTGTTACCACATTGATAAGGAGGAACTTAAGAGATAGATTCCTTGATCCAAGAACATTCGAAACTTACAGAAGAATGATCTACTAAATACATCTTCCAAATAATATCTTCTAGTCTTAGCTTCTGATATCATTCTTTGACGGTTTTGATGTTCTTTTAACACAGGACCGAATTATTTTGAATTGTGACGTTCTTGAAATACACGTGAGGGAAGATAACTTGGGAAGATGATTTGGAAACAACTCTAAGGAATGATTTCGTATACACGGTTTCTTTACAACTGGTCCCCCAACTTTGAATCACGTGACTTCTTCATTCGTGCTTCGTCTAGCTTCGGCTCGTAAAGTTCGACTTGCCTCCGTCAGATTATATCATCGATCTCTTTCTGCGAAACAGCAGAAGAACGAGGAAAATAGCTCTAAGAATCACGAGTAAAAGTGGCGGTGAAAAAGAGAAATACAACAATGGCTAGTCGGAAAAATGCAGAGAAAGCTGCGAGAAAGGAACAGGGAGAGGGAAAAACAGAGATGAAAAAATAGCCGTGTAAAGTGCACGGTGCGCGAGTGACCATTGGTCGAGTGCGGAACAACCGATAGGGACCAGTCTTTCTCATTTATCCAATCGATCGAGCTGAAAATTTCCAACCCTTAATTAAGATCGCGAGGGCACTTGAGTTTTCAATTAAAAGAGAACCGACGGTTTTTCTCCGTCTCTTTCCCACGGTTATCTCAACGTTCTCGTATACTTCTCTTCCCTTCGTCGCCCTTTCTTTTTCTAGTTTCTTCTCTAACTTTTCTTCTTGCTATTTTCCCTTGCTGTCGGTACTCGTTCCATTTTCGGCTAATTTTGACCGGAAAGTGACAATATTAAACGGTGGGAATCTCGCGGATTTACTTGAGGAATGCCACGTATCGTGAACGAGCTTATGGCTCCACAATGATGCGATACTTCATGGTCAAAATGCAGTGTTTCAACTTTAACATTTGGAAAAAGAATCTCTGTAAAACGACGACTCTCAAAATGTCCAAATAAAATTTGAAACCAATATAAAAATATATATAGAAGCTACACATATTTAAAACAAATATTTACTGTAGCGAAAAATTAGTATGTAGCATGGACAGTCTTGTGGCTATATTATAATATAATAATGCGTTCAACATTATTATTGATTATTATTGATATTTAACCAATTAAATATTTTTGTGGTCGTTACGAAATATTGTACTAAATATTGTATAATTTTTATATATATTTTGTTTTATTTTAGACTTTGCTAAAACCTATACACGTTCTTAAGTTGGTTCGAAAATTGTCCAATATAATCCGAAGGTAGTATTTCATTGTGGACTTATAAAATTTCGAAATCTTTTGTACACACACATAAGATATTCCAAAAAAAGGAGCAACTGTATGCTGAACATATATCGCTATATTGATATTTTCGATCTCAAGCTTGAAATATCTTCGTTTCGCGGACAATAATCGTGTCATTTTTAATAACACGCGATACATATACGAATTATAACATAGAAACTAGATTTACGTTGGAAAAAATATATATTGGACGTCTCTATAGATGCTTTTAATTTTGGCCACGGGACGCTGATTTCCACACCACTGTTCAACTCGCGAGCTCGTTTACCCCGCTCGAGGCCGTTACGATATCGAGGAACAACTATTCGTCGAGGCAAGCAGGCGAAAAGGTGAAGTGCACTCGCTGCGATCGGTAATATTCTATCGTGCGATATGGAGCCTGGTCGCGGGGTCGCGACTTTTTCATCAGCTTGTATATGCACGCGGCGACCCGCGAAAATTGAAATTCCTGCGCCGCACTTGTGCCAGTGGTCTCCACTTCACCTCGTTTCCGAATTCTCGAACGCGAGTCGCCGCGACGCGACGCGCGGTCTCTCGCCTCGAAATTCGCTGGACGATCACTCGTTTCCAATCTGCCTCTGCGGTGATCCCACGGCTATCCGCGCGATATTTAGGAAATATTGGCTCGCGGGGAGGTAACAGGGGAGGTACACACCACGGCCTGATTTTCTTTCGCCCTGTTGGCAAGGATTTATTAAAGTTTCTCTGTGTGTATTTGTTCGGTATTTCGTTATCGCATGGCGTATAGCCACTTGAATCGGTATGATGAAAGCTGCCAAGCTTTCTATGTTTCTGTTTCTATGCTGCGCCACTTTTATAGTTAAGTGTTCGTAGTAAATTGCGACAGTTATTATTAGGTTTCTTCATTTCTGCGTATAAGTGTGAGTAGGGATAGACAAGGAACGACATACATACTACTACAACGACATACACGCTATAACTACATAGATAAAAGCTTGAAATCTTGGACAATATATTTCGACTTTATAACGTAATAAAAGGATTAAAAAAACATCGAAGTTATCTCTCTCGTTTCATGATGTAGTTGTATAACTAGAAAATTAATAAAAACCTTCTGGAGATATTGTATCTCAATTGACACGTTATCCATCAATCTTGATTTCCTAAAGCGCAGTACACCATCGCCATTTTTTTAATTCTGCGCGATAAGAGATACCCTATACCCCGTCAATCGTTATCATACAGGCACTTGAAACACATCCGTAACAAGCGAGTTGCGTCCTTTGGGGTCGCAGGCAAGCCGATCTTTTGCCACTGTTCTCTCTATCAGAAAGCACGATCCTAAAGCCAAAGGTCTTTTATCCTCGCATAAAACGCGCATAATTTTAAAAAGCACGATCGGCGCAGCGGTTGGTAGAAGCAAGCTCATTTTGACAAAACAAAATCGAAAAAAGAAAGGGAAAAAAAGAACAGAGAACGTTATCAGGTGCAGCATGGCGCGCAGAGCGGAGAGTTACGCGAGGAGTTAGTCGAGGGAAGCAGCCGCACGGGTGACGCGTAATCGTGGAAGCGAAGAGAGAGAGAAAGAGGGTAAAAGAGGGGACCGGTGGGTGGTATTTTTGGGAAACAGCAGGGCTCGGTCCGCGGCGCGGTATCGCGCGGCCTGCGGACGCGTAACCCTCGCGCAATGCCAATTTTTGCACACGCACCGTACCGTTGTGTACGCTTATACGCGGCGTGCTGCTGGATCCCACCCACGCACGGCCACGCAAACACAACTGTCCGATAATACTGTGCACGATGACCATGGGACACGGGGCTGATTGGGGTGTGCAGGCTTGCTATGCAGTTTAATTTATGTTGCATCACCAGCCAGTCGTAGCCGCATCAACCTCTCTTCTATACGGCGATGATCGTCTCTTCTATCGCGCGATTTCTCACTGTGATCTGTTCTCTGTTTCGTCTCGTTTACGTATACGTATCCCGGTGTTGAAGACGAGATCCAGAGAGGGAGAAGGTTCTCCAAGCTCGAAAGAGAAGAGAATCGGATCCGTCGCGTGTTTCTCCGGCGTGTGTCTGTGTATGAGCGTGATTGCGCGTGCATTTCGCGTATTGGTGCGCGTGTGCGTGATAAATACACATTGACAGCGTTGGCTGAATACCGGTGTGCACGGAGAGCAGCGGCGGCGGACGCGCGTCGCTCGGCCCTGCAGGTTCGTAGTCGGCCATATTTGTTAAGCGCGTCTGCGAGACGGATAATCGATCTTGCGGTTGATCTGAATTGGAGGCGGATAGGTGACGTTTATTGGTTCACTATAACACCGATCGACCGTACAAGCTTCGCGGCCTGATACGTGTGCCGCGTGTTAAGCGTTCGCCGACACTCGCGCTTCTTCGACCGATACCTTTCACCTCGGACGTTTCACCAAGCAGGGGGAGTTAGAATATGGTTGTGATTTAAGAATCGAACCGCTACGCTGTCTAGGGAATCGTAGTGCAGCTGTTTGATTTTGCAAGTGAGTTGATTTATAGAGGTTCGTTTGTTAGCTAGGAAACGAAGGGTAGAAGCTTTCGACAAGTTGGTCGTCTTTGATGTAAAAGCGTGAGAACTGTTAACGTACGTTGTTAAGGGTACATAAAGGGAAGAGATGTCTACGGTACATACGATACGGTGAACGTGGCTAAACGGATCACAGTTTGCAGTATATCTTGTTTTCTTTGACGAAAGTATATGGATATTTTTTTTATATTTTAACATTTCAAACTTTCAATAGTTACTTTTATGTACGTTTATAGGCAGTGATAAAATTATCGTGCAAAATTAAGTACCATATTCGAAATTTGCATCATAAACGATTTGAGAATTTTATGTTAGCGTCTAATCTAAAAAACACTTTTTTATACGAAATTGATACCCTTTATAAAATCCCAACTGAAACTCATCGAATACCTTTTTACATATTAAAACTTTACTGTCTTAACGTGGATCTTTCGAATCCGTGTTGGTTCGTGTTTCACTGTATATTATCTACTGCACAATGTATTTAAACAAATTATTTGTTAAACATTTTACTACGATCTTAATCTAGAATGTTTAAAGACACTATATGAATTTTTCCAACTTTTTAAAATACTATTATTCGATAAAAATCGCATCAAGCATAGAGAACTCACGTATTACATGTACTTATATTCCTCGATAAAATACTTTTTCATCGGAAAAATTACAGATTTTATACTGAAAGTGGAATAAACACAATTTCTCTGACATAATGTAACGATAATTGATCGTTGATATTTTGCATGGAAATCTCCCATCATAAATGTTTTAGACATATCTTGGTAACATTTTGCATCTGTCGTTGGAAGGTGCAGATAAATATTTCGATACATCAATGGATACGTTAATAGACGCGTGTTTGACACCAATGACGGGTTTTTCCTGTTAACTTCTTTCTCTTAATTTGATCTTCAACAATGAATTGATCGAATAACGAATTAAAGGAACAGTGGGTTAAAAACATGCGAAATATGTCTTTTAATACTCTTATAAATAGGTCCCATTTAATACTTGCCTCGAGAAGATTTCGAACTCATAAAGGATTTATGATGATGACTAGAACTCTAAATATGACAATGTCAGCACTTTTCCAGAATCATTATATTTTCTGGAATAATTTTATAAATTTGATACGATTTATATGCAATCGAGCCTAGAAGAAAGTATTCTACAGAGCTTATAGTAGATGCGATACTTTGCTCGAGTATTCTCAGTGTAAAGAGTTAAATCTATATTAATCTTAAAGCGTGACACACAATCAAGTTCAATTTAAGTTAAGATCAATTCCGTATAGCTACTTATCTTCGAACAAAAGCTTTTCTCGATAATTCATATAGGTTGAAAAACAACGTTCACGTTTACCTGTCGTACATTTAGTACGGTCGGAGTCGTGGAAACGGACAGACGCAGGAATTCACGGTCCTAATGAAAATCCATCGACGAAGACTAATTAATAACTGCGTTAGATAGGCGGTGTCGTCGGCGCTAACTTTTTCACGCAGCCACCCTTTCGCCGGGCCTCTCCCTCGATATCAAATATACGTCGCGAGACAAAACGTTCTGCTTATCGCTACGTGAACGCAGCAAGATCAAACGGCCGATAAATAAAGGAGCGTCGAACTCGCTCGAGGTATCGGCCAACAGCACGGAAACGGAATCCGGGAACGAGCAGGAAAAGCTAATTAGCGCGGATCGAAGCCTCGTCGCTTGATAAATGAACGGTCAATATTTGAATTAAGGACACCCTTGCCACCTTCGTCCCTGGCCCCTTCTCCTGTTACTTTTTTATTTTCATTCTTTATCTCTGAGTTCCTTGCCACCAGTATGACTGTCTCGCCAGAGTGGTCACGGCAACTTAGGCGCGTTTAGTCAAATATCTAGCCGGTTTTACACAGGCAACCTCGACCGCAAGATAGCCGATGATTAATGGATCTTCTTCAAGGTTTATTAACTGAGCTAGCACGCTCTTCCAATCCTGACTCGGCCATTTTTTTTAACTTCGATATGGACCTTGGACATACGGTCCGATTTCTAATTGCACGAAGAATTTGCGATATTAAAAGCATTAAGAATTAGGAGGCGAGTACTTTTAGACGGATTAACCCTTTCGTTATTCATTAAAGTGCCGATGTTCTGCAAAATAGGTAAATACAAAATATTCTTTCAAATAATTTGTCGATTGTGTTACTTTAAAAATTTTACTGTTAGGAAGAAATTATTCGTGCAATTGTAAGTCTTAGAAGTTTTATCTGCCACCTATTTATAAAATTGAAATGGATTAGTCTTCAATGGCTGTATATTTAAGGAAATAAAACGCCAAGAACATATATTCAGATCACGTAGATAGGAAATGTTGGATATCTGAAACGGATCAAACATTTGAAAATTTCATTATGTGCAGTTGCCTCGAATTACGTGAAGTGTTCGAAAGTTTTAGGCACCTGGAAATTAAATCAGTTACTCAAAATTAGCTGTAATGGTCTCGAGTAATCCATCGGATTTTATGCGAGCGAGAAGTTGCCTACTTAAATTTGGAACAGTTTCGAATTCTAAATATTCCTATACATTTTTAATATATAAAACTTCCGGATACTCGAGATATTTGGCGCGATCCGGTTTCTCAATTTTACATTGGAAACTATACGCAAGTTTTTGTGGAAGGCTTGAAATCGCGTGTCACTAAAAGTTATTAGAAGAATTTAGTTATATCAAATAACAAATAAGATAAATTGAACGAGGGTAATTGCAACAGACTGCGGATATTTATACAAATACATATTTTTTAAACAATTCTTTATAAATTGATGGAACTTACGTAACATTTATTACATATAATTAAACAACATATAACAGATCAAGGCAACTTGATATGATATTTTGTTCTGTACAATAATGCGCAGTGTAATTTCAAAAATCAACATTTTTCAACTTTCACTTCCTTCGTTTAACACTATACTATTGTATTTTAACATTATACTGATACTAAATAATTTATTTCTAAATGTTATTAATTTCTAGAATTCATTACCTAAGGTAGAGGCACTTCTAGTAACATAAGTGTACAATTCCAGGGACAGCCACGTTTCAGTAGCAGCGAATGAGTGAAAAAAATGTTGATTTGGTTAAACTTGAGACCTTATTGAATTAACAATGAATACCACCGAACAGACTCATTTCCATCTTCGTATAAAAATGTTTCAATACACGATATATTTTTTAAGAATATTTAGGCATAAGTTATCTAACATCTCATATAGCCTGTGAAGTGCCAGGATATCCCAGAATAGACCTAACGATCGATCAAATCTGCAACCAATCGGATACATCCACGATATCAATGGACAAGGAGTCTGCTTTAATCGCTGACTAATATAATTCATCTACTAGACTTATCGGCATTCTAGCTGTGTCACGATGACTTTGACGTATTACCTTATTTGCGAAGTAGATAAATCCGCGCAGCTTATACAGACCGCATTATTCCTTGGGTGGAAGTTGACTCATCCGCGGGAGACCATAAGGCACCATGCAAATACACGGTAACTCAATCCGATAATAGTTAGATGGTCAATTAAGATGGCCATCATAAGAACCAATTAAACGTAAGTGGCTGACCGGCCTAGCTCCGGTTACGTATTTACGATGTGAAATTATGCTCATCTCGTAGTTCGATCTCCCATTTCTTGTCGCATTATTCCTTCAGGATCGCCTGGAACAGGAACGCTATTTGGATAATATCTGGATCGCTGGCTTTTTGGATAATCTGAACATAAAAGATCTTACTTCTGTCAAAGACACCTTCAATCGGATTAATAATTTTAATTGGATCTCCTACGGTGTCATATAATGACGGAGAACTAAGAACGAACGGTTTACAGAGTAATTAACTATATATCGTAAAGTATTTCCGATATGAAATACAACATTTTATAGGAAATAAATTCAGCAAGTTCAGTTGCTTCTGCTAATTCAGATTGATTTTGATTGGTATATACA
Source organism: Bombus waltoni (assembly GCA_014737395.1). Taxonomy (NCBI): domain Eukaryota; kingdom Metazoa; phylum Arthropoda; class Insecta; order Hymenoptera; family Apidae; genus Bombus; species Bombus waltoni. Next base: position 1,321,452 of record JACXII010000043.1, on the reverse strand, counting down.
GGTACATCACGATCCCGACAATGTTTCTCGACCTTGAGCACTTCGCTCAAAACGATGAAGGATACCTCGATAAAAATATATAAAAGAAAGATAGGAAACTGTACGAAACGTTTTGTGGCGAATGGTTCAATTGAAAGGGCAACGTATTTCGAATTTCGATTCATTCGATTAACACTTTCAATTAATTACTGACGTACTACTTCTGATCGGGGCATAATGAAGCACGTTATCGGAGATATTACTGGCCGATACGAGCTTTAAATTGTTTTCGATGATCGTTTAAAATTTCGTTTGTTTTCTGGCTGCGAAACGCAGCGGTCTGCACTGTAAATATGATGCATATCATCATCAACCGATGACCTTGGTTATTAATCACCGTGTTAATCGAAACGTTTGTTTAATAAGTACACCGGGAAAAACAGGGTCGCGATTCATTTAGCAATTATTTTATGCAATGCACGCGTAAATTCAGTGAAAGACGTCATGGAACACGTACACACACGCTCGTCCGATCAACAAAGTGGAAAATTTCGAAACGAGTGCCGTCCGCTTGGTAATTTGACCAATTTCATGACTAATTGGGGATCAACGAAAGGAACGAAATCGCTGGAAAACGATTGATAAACAAACAATAGGCTCGTTACATTTATTCTCGTTCATAGAAAAGATGTTTGAGAGTTGACCTTAATTTATGTATTATACTATCGCTCGTAAGTATCCAAACAGTTTAACCGACCGATTTGTAGTAACAGTGCAGAAATGTTAATAAAACATATAAATTAATGAGAAACGAGAGGCTAAAAGCAGTAATAAATTTTAATTATTTGTTTAAAAATTGACCAAATTTAATAAGTAAATCGTAGATGTATCAAAGAAGATTAAAAATTTCAGTTTTCTTTAATTCAAAAGTGGTCATTTTAACTAAGGAGGCTAGTGTAACCGAGCATACGTGATATGAGTATCCTTCGAGAAAGTAGGTTTTTCAGTCCCTTCTCGACCTCGTTTCTCACGGCCAGAAGTGGTCACGAAACGAGTTTCCGTAAGGATATAAAAAACGAGAAGTCGTTATTAAATATACCTCGAAGAGTGACCATACATACCACACATACGCGTACGCACAAAAGGAAACACGTATGTTTCTTCCTCGTTAATCGTACATGTTACACCTTTTCCAAGTGCTTCCATTGTCAGAGGAAAAAGGAAGCATCTTCTTCCCTTCTCTTCCCTTTATTTGTAGAAATTCCGTTTTCGTTACGAAGAACATACACATATATTCTTCTTTTATGCGAAATCATCTGAACGGACATGAAATTTGTATTGACACGATATTAAAATATTAGTTAAGATATCGAAAGCTCATCTTTCAAAGAGAATCTACGTATTTAATATTTCCTGTATACGTGATAACGAAAAATGGCAATGCAAGGCTTTAGGAACTTGTAGTTCTTACTTAAAGAGTAAGAGTAAAAATTTAAGAGGAGTTACGAGTAAAAACTGCCGAATTAGAATAATCTATAGGACTTTGTTAATTAGGATTAATCTGTTTCATATAAAACCTACTTCTGTATCTACGGGTGTTCGAGGCATTGAATTTGTACTGTATTTGATTTACATTGATTTACGCGGGGAGAGAAATTAACCGAAAATTACGAACAGAATATATTCGTTAATCTGTGATCCTGAAATATCAGTCCACACACATATCTCATAAAAAAAATCTTTCAAAAACATCTACATCCATATTATATCTCCTCCTCCGGGATAAGCGAAGAAAGCTGGAAAACGAGCAGGCTGAATCGAGAAATTTTAATTCTCGGTGCGTGGAGGCAGCGTAGGAGAATTTTCCAACGATAGGTGAGAGCGAGAGAGAAAAAGAGGGAACGGAAGCGAGATCTCGTTCGGCATCAATTTTCTGAGAAAAATAAATGGCCATTCGGAGGACAGGCGACGGAGAAAAAGTTGTCCGCTTTTCATAAGGGAGCGAACAAGCCAAGCTAGGCCAATAGTTTGATGGTCGAAATGGAAGAACCGGGAGCCATGTTCGCAGATATATAGAGCCGGGCCGCGTTGATAGATACCAGAAACTTTACAACTTTAATTTCTCCCTGGGCGTCAATTTCGGATTTTAATCTTGACCGCCCAACCGAATCCACGTGGCGACCAGGTGACAAGAATTACTGTCGTCGATGCAGCTTCGAGTTCTTTAGGCTGCGATTTCTGCGCGTAGGAGGACAATTTTCTCGGCCGGCAATTTTCACTTGGCAATGTGCACAAGTGCAACGCAAATATGCTGAAATTCTATAAAATGTCCGACGCGGTGGATTCGTTTCCCGATGATTGACCGTTCGAGGTGCTTCGATCGGACGATTTGCTCGTTCTAATTGTCAGAGAAATATAGTTGATCGCAAAAGTAAGTCGAACATTTATAGAAATCTTTTATGAATATATTACATATGTTATATGAAACGTTTTGAAATTTCATTAACCGTGTAATAAAACACGACTATCATGATCATATTACTAAAATTTGAAACAAATCTGATAATTTATCTTTTTCTGTCAGGAAATCTTTTCCAATTTTTATTGTATATTCTGGATCATTATTTCGTACGAATATAAAATTCTAATCAATTAATCACTTTCCTAATAATTGAATATTATGTTTCAGAACAGGTATTTTAATATTTATGAACGAAAGTGTAAGTAAGGAATGAGGAATACTCGATACTAGATTTCAAATAAAATTTAACCTGATATAGCATTAATTTCAATAAAATTTTGATTTCAAATAAAATTAACGAAGATTTACTTTTTTCTCTATAATTAAATCAAATATAACAATATTGGTATTGGAACGAAGGAGTGAAAACGTATAGTAGTGGTATTTAATTGAATTAAAAAATCATTTACAAGATAATCTGGAAGCGTTAAAGAAACAATCGGTGAATTACTTACTGGCCGCGCGAGCAAGTTTTAATATTCACGGCAAAGGGTTTAGATTACCGGACAATCCGATTGCCTCCGAGTCGATCAATTGAAAAACCAACTGCTAGTGATAGACAGTTTAGAGCAGAAAACAACATTAATTGCTTCCCAGTAAAGTGACCACTCGAAAATTGAACAGGCGGCTGATCGATAAGCAATTTTTACTGAATCCAGATGCATTACTTCGTTTTCTACTCTATCTATATATGTACGTTATGTGTATACATATATCGTAGATTCTAGCCAATATTATGCGAACTACACAGGTGTTACTTGGTATTTCAGTTAAGACTCGGTTGAATCTAAGCTAATAATCGTACGCTTAGCACGAGAAGATCGATAATTTATTTCGATAGCGGATATGTTCGTCGCTTCACTGTCACTTTAAATAATTCCGTATTTATCTTGACGGAATTCACGAATAGCGATTTTTTCCGACAACTAACCGATTTGTCGCGCGTTATCGCGAGAACGACCGACATAGGAAAAAATATACTCGCGTTATCGCCAAGGAAATCGAAGGAAAATATATAATAAGAAAATATATTGTTGAGACAATCACGCGAAAATTTAGACAGCGAGTTTGAAAGAGTAGAGTTGTTTCGACTAAGAGTCATTTTTACTGTATCATTTTTTTTTGTTTATTGTTAGATATTGTTTTCATTATTCTATTTTATATTTAATGAGTGGAACTCTACCCGCAGTCCAAATTGCCTAGTTCTCCTTTATTTTATCAAAATATTATTTACAATGTATATTCAGAATTCCCCAAAATCTCTATACAATGGAATTTTACAAAACTCAATTTTACGTTAATAAATGACTGCTCAATTACGTTCTTTGATAAGAATACAGCGATAAGGACAAATCGAAACACGATTACTAACTTGCTTAGCGATAATTTATCCTTCTAATGACACGGACAAAAGACTGTTTTAGGGGGGATAGCTTTGAAAGGTACCTTTTTTCAGGGTACAGAGATCCGCAAAGGACTTTGTAGTCGGAACCCGGATTTTTTTGAAACGGCATCAGGTGCATTCCTGTTTGGGACATCCCATAGCAGGATAATGTTTCACTCCCTGTTAGTGTTTCAGGTATGTTCATTGTCACTTCGCACCCCTGTTTACCCGAGGAGTTTTGCATTCACGAGAGATCGCTTTTTATCCCGTCTTTTAAAGCGAACCATTGACGAAACTCGAACATCCTTAACGATGTTCGTCCTTCCATCTGATCATTCACAAAGCTTGCTAATTAATACGTTAACCACGACATCCTCGTTGAAAGAAAGAACATCTTATTTATTCGCTGTAACTTCTCTGGGAACAAAGAAATTTAGAACAGAATGTAAAATTATTTAACACATTTATATACGTATTTGTTAAAGCTAATAATACGAGAAAATTCGAAATAATATCTCAGATTTAGAATAATTCAAAAATTTTCGGATTCTGTGAATGGAATAATTGATGATGATAGCGAACAAAAATAGAACGAAAACAAGAGTAAAAAGATTAAAAATTAAGATGTAATTGCTATGGCTAAACGTATTTAATCATCGATGATAATGGAATAGTGACATTGCATCAGTGATACTATACGCACTTACCGACTACAAAATTCGCTTTGCTCTTTGCATAGTAGGATAATAATATAGCTATACGAGCGTCAAAAGAGTGGCCAGCTATGATCAGTCTAGATATATCGATTCTTTTTGCCTCTAAGTAGTCAATCATCTGAAGGACATTGGCCTATACATGTGGTTTGAGCGACATGTCACACCAGTCGATTACTACAGAAATTACAGTTACTATTTTGAAAAAAACTGCGAAGTAAGAAAAATATCATGTTAAAATAAACATCGTACGGCGGCGTTTTGTTAAAGGTATAAGTTTCTATTTGTTAATTCCCTGGTTTACATATTGCTTCGTGTAAGGTGTTATTTAGTAATACAATGATATATGTCGTATGATAAAATATGATATGAACAGATTAGCACATTATTTATAGCCGGCCCTTTCCTACTAAAATGAAGATAACATTATTGAAAGAAATTGACCTTCGTAGTAATCTCAAAAAATATTGTACGTATTACTTTTATACATATTACTACATATTATCTTTTCATAGAAGAAAAGTACAATATTTTTGTAACGCAAATTATTTATAAAGTATTGATATATAAATATATTATATATTACGTACCTGTATAATTATAATAAGTAAATGAAAATAGTAAAGTGAAACTACTTTAAAACAGGTATATATATATATATATATATATATATATATATATATATACACATGTATACATATTGCAAATACGGTAATAACCGTTTGGCTTCCTCCTGCATAATAATCAATGTATCTCTTGATAGCTACTAGAGATTATGCAAAATATAATTATGGAAAATTTGATGAATTTAATGTGATATCGTATTCGCGAATTTTGTTGATAATCAGGTGTATGATGTAATGCTATGATCATAAAGTAACTATTCATTGCATTCTTTTTCTAACTATTTTTATACGATAGTACTTTATATAAAGGTTAATGTAAATGATTTGTTATTAATTTAAAAAATTAATTCACGAAATAATTATGCATATTACAATTGAAAAAGCGATGATAAGAAAGCAGCGATCGAATAATTATATTATTCAATGATGAACATGCAATTTTGTATGATGTAAATTAAGATGAAATTTTCTATTAAATGCTTCAATCAATTGACATGTATAATGAAGTTTCATTAACTGCCTTGAATTTTACATTGTATTCGTAAATTTTGATCTGATCGCAAAATAATATGACGACTGCGCTATTAATGACAATCATTAAACTTTTTTGTTCTAACAAACACAAGGAAAAATTGTATTTTCTTGACAAAATAATTATTTTCATTCTCCTTATTGTACATTCTTATTTACACAAGAGTGTATATGTCCATGATACGTATGTTGAACATATTTTTTAAACAACTTGTATCGCGTGCCGACGCTTTCCGTTAGTTTATTTCAACTGTAAACACTGCATGAAACGATATTGTATTCGAAATAACGAGAATTTAATTCGGTAAAAGCATCACAATGAGCGATACTAATTCATTTATTTGTATCAACATCATGTAAAACGTACGAAATTTTGATTCGATCTACGCTATTAGATTCGTTTCCCTTGACAGGTTATGGAATAATTTTAACAAAGAGCCATGCAACACGTAACGGCTTTCGATTTACAATCGAACATTTGACGGCGTCTGCGCTTGTTCTATAGTCTCGTAAAAGTGCTTTTGAACTTTATAAATAAATTAGATCAATGCATTTTCATATTCTAAATAGAAACTATTATCTAGGGATTCTTTTAATTTCTACTTGTAGATCCGTAATTAAATTAGGCATATTCTATCAAAAATAGACAAATATTCGAATACTTAACTAACTACGTCAGAAACGTGAATTTATACAGGCTTATATAAATTTGCAAATAATATCAGTACCAATTGTATTTGCCAATCAAGTATTTTAATTATTTTATGAAATTTTCATTTAGTCTGTAAATATAAAATTAACCAAGTTCTTTAAGTGTCATTATACGAACCGTTCACGGGTCGAAAAAAGCTCATATCCAATTATCCATTCAAACGTACCTAATATTAAAAAGTTAAGAATGAAACTTTCGACGCAATTTACTCAAACCTTTGCCATCCTGACTTATGGGCCGCTTTCTCAAATAGTTCCTCAATTTTCACAAGGATCGAAGAATCCATCGTAGCGATTCCTCATCGCTGAATAAACAGCTCTGTTTAACGCGTTTTTATACGGTTAGCGGACTTTAATTCAGTTATTTTAATGGTGTTACGCGGTGCACGTGTAATCCCCTTCGGGGTACGAAATAAATGACCGAAAGGAAAAATCTCGGAGTTAAAGGTATAAGAGACGGAAACCTGTTGTGCCCTAGCCAACTCCGGTGGCTTCACGTGTTTCTTTTTTTCCCCTAGCCGTCGTAAGTTCGCACTCTTGAAAGCCGAGTGTTCGTTTCTCAGACAGAATCAAACAGGTTTGCGTAACCGGTGTGTATCCGTGTGTGTGGTGCCGAATAAAAATCAATCTCCTCTTTGAAACTTTTTATCTCTTACGTCGAACGTAAGGGACTTAATTCTTTAACAAACTTGCCTTGCTCGATATTCTTCCTCCTATTTTCTTCCCTTTTATCGGGCACGTTAAGGCATGGATGAACTTTAAACCGCGTAACAGAGATGAAATTTAATCGAACCAGTTTGTTTATCGTTTATTTATCAACCAGTGTTCTTGCTCGTGTTCTTCGATATTTGATTAAAGGATTTTACGAAGCTCGCTTCGATCAATCAGCTCGTTACCACTCGTTCAGAGTACACTAAATGTGAGGATGAAATTTTCATCCGGTACGGTTATGATTGAACGTTAATAATCAAGGCCGTACGCAAGGTGAAACTGTAATTCATCAATACGTCGCGTCGCATCGTGAAGAATACGAACGAATGGATACCGTTGGTCACAGCGAAAGGGGAATAATACGTGTTATCTCTGTTTTCACTGTTTCGATACCATGACGCGTTCCAGTCAATGGGATGCACGTAGTATTTGGTTAGTATAGGTTCGATGAAAAAGAGACCCAAAAGACTCCAACGAAATCAATTACGACACTTACGAATTCCTTCAAACGCATGACTCAACTATAATTACGACAATTTATCGATATAAAAAATGTCCTCGTGTAAAAGAAACCATCGTGCCCCAGAGAAAAATAGAATTTTTTCTTGTGGAAAAAGAAAGAAAAAAAAATTAAAGAAATTGAATTTTTCCATTTTTCCTGGTGTCAGTATAGATCATCGGTACACAATGATTCTTAGACGAGCAAAGACACGGCGTCCAGGGTGCGGGCGCTTGCGTGAAGCACGAAAATGAGGGGGCTGCAGAGAGGTTGGTGGTGTGGCGGCGGTACGGGGGGATGAGTTTGGGGATTGTGAAAGCGAGGGCGCCTGCAGTGACTAGCCTCCATCGATTTACTGTGCGCCGCCATCTTGCCACCCTTCGCTACGGGGGTTGGCCACCCACTCCCCCCACACCCCCCCTCGTTCGTCGGTACCGACCCCTCCAACCACCCACTCAACCATCCACCCACCTCACCCCGCGAGGCAGAGGCAGACATTTTGAAAAATGATTCCGAAAGTCATCGTGGCCCGGCACGTCGTTTTTCAGCCGGCCTTTTTTTTTTTTTGCCTGCAACAACAGCCCCTTCTCTTTTTCGGCACGCAACCCCTTCGTCTACTGAGGGAAGAAAAAGCGTCGTGCGGAACCCTGGACGCAAAAAGAAGGTAAATCGAAACGTCCAGGAGACAGGGAAATAATAAATGAAGGGGATCAGGCCAGATGGCAATTTCGCGATACGTGGATATTAAGTTCATGACTTTGTCGAGTCCTGCGTCCATTGAACATCGCTGAATGGACATTCTCGTCGAGCCATCTAATGACTAATAGAACGGTTCCGTTTTACTACAAGCTGATGTGTAATTAATGATACTCGATACTTTTATTTCTGATAGTCCTACGCTTGTTTATTCTCTACATACTATTTGTATCTTTTTTTTTTTCGATCATTCCTTTTTATGATGGAAAATGTATACACGCGAGAATCGTTCTTTTGAAAAGATATTTATATCTGAATTAATTTAGAGAGACGAAAGATATCATTTCCTAATGGTGTGCGTACACTGGCAAGTATAAATGTATTTTGATTGTTGGATGAAAGACAAAATTAAATTGTGTAAGATTCGAATAATGTACCTAATTTTGCTAGAGTGTCTAAATGTTCTAATACTAAGTAAATTTACCAACGATATTCTACAATATGGAAAACATATTTAGAAGATGAAATAAACTAAACAGGTTTTCTTTAATTCGTGTAACATACGCTCTTATAAGCAACACAAGTCACCATAAGCATTCGTAAATATAATTGTAAGAGAATATAGTATCAAATTTTAACTCGTGTTAAATAAACGGTGATAATTCGATACTTCGATTCTTCACAGCGATATTTCCACGGAACTTCAAATAAATTCTCCGTTTGAAACATACGGCTTATCAATCACTTTATTGCAAATATACATGTCCATGCAGAACATATTTCCCGAGCTCTTTTACATACTAATTTCTTAATTAACAACATTAGAGTGAGAAGAGAATGGACTTTTTTGCAAATTTGCAATTTTACATAGGATCACATAGAATAACCAAATGGCTGATAATTCGTAACATTTAGTTTCTTCTATCACTAAATTTGTTAGTATCGTAGAACAAAATTTATTGGTACTAACAATTTGTAAAATTCTGCTACGATTTCATTATCCATATTATTGTATTAGGTAATTCTATCACGCAGGAGGGATCATGAAAGATAATAAAAAAGAAGAAAGAAGATGAGACTTATCTTTATCGTGAGTTGGATTTCGGTATGAAACGAAAGGCAGGATCTTAATTGCATCAACGTCATGTCGTCCGAGGTCTCAGCGCGAGGTTGATTCGCGCTTTTAAAGAGACGGTTGCAGCTTGTCTATGAACATCCCTGCATCAAAAGAGGTCGGGAACAAAGGTGGCGCGGGAGAAAGATTTCAATCGCGTCTACCAATCGCGAGATAAACAATGCCGGGCTTTCGAGAATTCACCGTGCGGTTGATCGGTTCTCGATTAACCTGAAAAAAATTTTTGTTTCCGTAAAAAAAAAGTTTGCGTTCCCTGTTCTATCGGGATATCGGAGGAAGTCAGCCGGTGAAAAAGTTGCAATGAAAATATGCGTCAGAAGGTACCAACGTCTATCTTTATTCCGCTCGTTTCACTAATCTCGCGGAATCCTGTCCAAATGCAGCATTTTATTTTAGTTATGTACCTACTTCCGATTTATCGGAATCTCTCGTTTTTCATACTTATAGCATTCGCTTTATGATATTAAAAATAACACGTTATAGAAATACGTTAGAAATTTAAGTCATTGCATATTTAGAGTTTTAGATATCTATATATCTATAATATCTATCAGAGAAATTATTATATATGTATCTGTAATTATTATATATTTTCACTATTGATTACAAATCAATAATTTAGATATTGATACGTAGATTAATAAGTTCCCGATATATTGATGTTTCTTTGATTTTCCATGAAAATATATATTTTTAATGGAACAGCACCAAAGTCAATTTATTACTACGGCGCATTATCAATTATTATGCCTCGCACTTGTTATTCCTATATCGTAGCAATAGTCCGTAATTACGTGATCAATGAATATACAACACTTGGAGAAAGCTTGCTAAACGATGAAGCCTGAAGAACGAGGACAAAAGCGGAATAAGTGGCGAATACCAAAACAATCCAATTGGCGTACAGTCTGTAACAAAAATTTGAAGCGCCCACCGTTAGTATCGGTAATTGAATTTCAACGGGAATAACAGGAAGCCGACAAATTTACGAGATTGCGTTACACGGTTCTCGTTCCGTGATTATATCTCTTCGTTGTTCGTTTTCCCTACACTTTGCATTTGATTAAAAAGAATCGCATTGTTGTGGACCAGATGATGCTACTTTCACTCTTCGATCGTGTTCCCGTTAACAAGAAAAAATACAGGCGTTTAGGTTGGTTAAAAATTTAAGTTAATCTGCAGAATGATTCATGGAATTTTAACAAATCGATAATTTCATGTTTTGATTCGTTGTTTGTGTACGGTGACGCATTCATTGTAGAAAAAGGAAGCGAGAATCAAAGGACAGAACTGAGGTAGGAGGCTCAATGTTGTGTTAAGGATTTGTTTAAAAGAGGGTTAAACAGATTTTGAAAGATATTTCTGTCCTACAAAAATAGTTCACTTATACAGTCTAAATCAAAAAAGATAATAAATGCAAAAAATCCGTAGTGTTCAAGTGATAAACGATATATGTGCTAAAACCAACAAAAAATACATTTTCCATCTCTATTAAAAATCTTTGCTTCTGACATTACCATCGATTATCATCCTAACTTCTAACTTTTTTCCAAATCTTCCAGTAACTCGTAATATATCTCTTTAACCCATTCAAAACAAAAAAAGTTTGCTATACGATTACAAAATCTTGCTTAATAGGTACACGTATCTGTAATTCAATTCAAGAAGATCCATGCTCATTCTCGATGCTTGATAACCTGTCAGAACGATAATTGAAAAGACGGGCTAGAAAGATCAAAGGGAGGAGCGATAAGGAAAATAAAGAGCGTAAAGAAACTAAAAGACAGAAGAACGGGTACTTTGATCGAAGGTAAGAAACTAAGGTTAAACGAGTACAGGTGCTCGCAAAAATAGAATCAACGACCGCACCGGTAATTGAATTTCGACGAGGATAATGGGCGGCCGACAAATACGCACGCGACCGCGTTAGATGGCTTTCGATGTGTGCCGGTGCGGGCATTCAGCCAGGCCAGGATGGATCCTTGATGGCTAGATTTAAAAAACCGTCCCCATCCAGGCGGTGCCCCTCGCACGGCCATGTGTTACGGTTCGCGGTGGTAGTTGACGATGGTGTTGGTGTCACCGTTTCGGTGAGATGGTGTGCGAGCTGGTCCAGTCGCGCGGCGGTCTCTGTATAACTGATGGTGCTTCTGAGTGTCAGGGCCAGGCTGTCCACTTCTTTGCGAGACTGTGAGCGTGTGTACTATCTGGTGTGGGAGCACGTACAACGTCCGCTGGACTTGTATTGTGATTCGAGGCTCCGTCGTGTGATCGCCACCTAAGCATGATCGGTGTATTGGCACGCGGATATCGGGCCAATCTTCTCTCTTTTTTTTCTTTTATTATTATTATTTTTCCCGCTTCCCCTCCCTTTTGTTTTCTCTTTTTCTGTCTTTGGCTTGATGTTTATGTGGAGAGACGGGGAATCCGCGCGTTGGATAATGTTCGGAATTAGAGGGTTGTTTAGGTGGAGATTATGTAAATGAGGAATTCTTGGATCGAGGCGTGTGTTATTTTCGGTTTTACTCGCGAAGGCCACCTTAATCGGATTTATGGCGTTGTACCATGTGAATTTTTCTTTTGAATAATGGGCCGTGGTTGTTTATGCAAACTCGTATTTTATGAATTAACGAAATAGAACCTAAGTAGAAATTTGCTTCACCTTGTGTTCGAAGCAAAACTTTGAGTTTAAAAATATACAAAGAAGTCACGATATCGCAAAAGTAATTTGGACGGACAGTTATTCGTTATATTATATGTATACTTAATGAAAATATCTTTAGCACTAAGTGGAACGTACCTGTTTAAAGTGGCTATTTATTTATGCTGCACATTATTTTCTTATTAAGCGCGTATTTGTGGTAAATAGCTTATTAGTAAAAATTTATATACATTTTTAGATTGGTTTGATAACCAATACAATCATGATACCCGGTATTAACCAATAAACAGTATTTATAAAATAGAAGTTTTCTGTGATATTAAATGTCCATATAATTCCCATAAATTTATGCTTAAATGCTACGTCATCGAACGTCAGAAATAAGTATTGTAACGATATGTCATTTGAAGATACGTAACTTCACATATTAATTTAAAATTGGAATTAATGATCAGAAATGACATATTACGTCATGAATCAAATGTATTTAATGTCGCTTGCGACGATCTATCTATTTAACAGTAACATAGATACGATATACGATAAACGTATTTTCTTACTGCTAACATATAGACCCAATTTCATTAATTAAGTCTTAGCCTTAAATCGATGCTTACACGATCAAAATCAAGATGTATCAAATTCCGGCAAAAATTTCCTTTAAAATCTCAGCAATCAATCTGCATCCTCAAATAGACACTCCACGAAGCTCAGAAATCAGACTTCTACTTTCAAAGAAACCTTCCGAAGAAAGCATTAAAAAGCGTCAAGTCAAACATTTACTCAGCTTCGATCCTTAGCACTCTAAGAACGTGCGCGGCCAATTAATGTTCGTTGGTAAAACGTGAAAGAATTCCTGGAAGAAAGGAGATCATAGAGTCGTAGAGAAACCACCTCGGAGAACCGCTCGACCGGACAATTCCTCGCAAGGAAAATATTTTTCTTATTCGATTTTCAATTCCCGTGGGTTCGCGGCTCCGGCCGCACAATTATCTCGTCGTGCTCGAGGCCATAGGAATAGAGGCGTGCTATGAAAAAGGAGAAGTGGCCGACACACCGTGTACGAGTCAATTAAGATCGATCGAGGAAGCCGCCTCTTCTCCATCTGTGTAACCATAAATGCGTATCGGAGTTATAAACGACTCACGCGATGGTTGCAACAGGCTGAAACGAGACGAACGACGACACGGAAGATTGGGAAGAAGCGGAACGATAAAGAGCAGACGTATATCGGGATTGAATGCCGGTAAAACGTTAACACAAGCGGAGAGGCGTGTTCCACGAACAGTGCCAAGTCCAATGCAACCGACAATAATCGGATTGATTAAAAGTCGCCGATCTATCGACGATATTTCGCACCCTCTCGCGCGAAGCGTGAACTCGCGACGACGACTATAGACACTGATTTCCTAGACCGGATTCACAGGATGTGTGAGCATCCATGCATGTGCATGCACAGAGCCGGCCACGTGAACGGGGAACGCGACGTTCGAATCGCGGAATCAATGAGAGCACTTGGTATCACGTCGACGCATCCATCGTTAATGAGCCGCTAATTATTGTACGTTACCGAGCTCGCCAAACAACCACGCAAAAATCGGCCGCGTTCGATCATGCGAAAGGCGTTAATGCGCTAACTAGCTGTTCCTGGTGCTTTGGTAGAAACGTTTTTGCCCGGAGGCGGAGAATGTTTGGAAAAAAGTTGGTTTTCTTGTAGAGCGTAGTTCTATATACGTTATCTAATTGTATTTAGCGTAGTTTCGCGGTATTTTTTAATTGTAGAGGTTGACATTCTTGGACAAATTTTGGATGTTAAGTAATTTGGAGGAAGTAATACTTTTATTAAATTTCCTTGATGAATCTAGTTTTATTTTAAAGAACAGTATAATTTAATAAGTTTCTTTTTCTATAAGATACGGAAGAATAAACGAAAATCGAGTCTTATAAAAAATATCTAAAATAAAACGTATATAACACGATGTACATTAATATATTCATTTGTTAACATGTCCAAAGAAAAATAATGAATCAGCTTTTGGTGGCTTTAACGTAGACTGTATTAACATTGCAGTGAAATTTAGCATTTTATCCTGATGAAAATATTTCTTGGTAATGTATACGGAGATTCGCGTGGATTATTGTACACAGTAAGGTGTTAAATCAAATATCAATCAGTTTCCTAAAATCATTTTTCAGGCAGTTCTCCTCGCTACTTCTCCAATCCAAGAGGTTCATCCAAATAAACTCGTCATACGATTACAAAATAATTAGATGATATATATTCACTCAGTAGATACGTTCTTAATATTCAATTTTTCAATAACGTGTTATATTCTATTTTCACAAAATTCAAAAACAACTTTCACATCGTTTGATCATATTAAACCTTCATCAATTTCTACCAACTGCATGGACGAACGAGTCTATCGGTAACCGCAGTTTTCGACAATGATCCACATTTCAGTCCGCGTCATTAAGCAATCTCGTAATTATGCAGTACGAGACACAACGATATCAAAGCAGCGTGCTGTAATTCCATTAGGACGGAGTAAGATAACCGTGATTACCAGGGGTTTGAAAGGTGACCCGTTGGGAAGGTGGAGGGAACGGATAAAATGTGAGCGGCAAGAGTAGCATAGACGCGTAGTAGTTCCATGAGACGGGGAGGAGGTGAGGTGGAAGAGGCTGATGGCGGAGTCAAGGCGGTGGATCGATATTTTTGACTGCAATTTAGTCTGCGTTTAATCAACGTTTAATCACCTCGTCAACGGACCAAGTTAATCCGAGCGAACTACCTTCGGTCTGGTCAGTAGCCAGCGCCTATGTATCCGTACACGACGGCGCCATGTTTAAACTCATCATTATTCGGTGCACTAATAGAGCTACCCTGAGGAAAATTCTCTCTGGAGTTTAACTCTGGTAAAAAGACGAGCGTGTTACATTGCGTGACCCGAACCATCGCTGACGAGAGATGCTGGTCTGAATACAAGCCCAGATTTCTCCCATGGTACGCCTTTTTTCCAAGGCTGGATTCAATGAACCACCGTTGATAACGTCTTCGTGTTTTTGTCCTTTGTACAGATTTTTGACCTACGATAATTTCGTAATGCTGGCGCAACATCGTTAAAATGGTTTTCATACGATTTTTATTTTATCCTGGATGATTTGCTGATTTCTACGAATTAATGTAGCTAATTTACGGTGAATAATCTTAAGACCACCAACGAGATAAAGATAGAGATATGAAATGTTTTCTATTGAAATTCATGAATACAATAATATGTAATACGTTGTATTAAAGTATTAGATTCATAAAATACATTTATAAAATCGAAGATTTATAGAAGTAATTATTTATAGACAGAGATTATTAATTATCATTGATAGATTTATAGAATTGAAGTTGTAATTATACATCAATCTAATGTTGTAGTTTAATGCATTCTTAAATGTCTGTTTGATAGAAATACATTTACAATAAATTTATTTGAATGAAAGGAAAAGAAATAAAAGTCAGGCAGTTATTTGTTTAATCGTCTAAAGGAATTAACGCAGGACAGTCTGTTTTACATTCAGACCTTTACGAGGCCCAGAGTCGTTTCGAAGGTCTAAATTACCATGGGCACATCCTTCGAGTTTAGGAGCATCCCCCGTCTCAACCAATGTTCTCCATTCCCTTCGGTCCCTTAACCCCCGTCGTGGCTCCGTCGACCTCTATAAATTCCCTCAGGATTTTTCTTTCCTCTACTTGCCTTAATTAAAGCCCTCCCATGCCGCCCTTATGACTGCGTCTATGGATCCGTCCTTTCGCTCGTATTTACCCTACCTACGACGATTCTACCCCTGACAGGTTTGCATTTAACGCTGAATGTCAATCGGAACAAAGACGGTAGACACTTAATAGAGGAATTTAGAGATTGACCAATGTCACTTCAACGTTTCAATGTTTGATAAGCTTCTGTACGATATCGTTTGATGATCGATTACACTGTCAAAAAGTTAAAGTCATGCGACCAATTTGAATTGCGATTCTAATTGTAAGTATATTCTTTGTTGCTCATTTTCTTCTATAGACAACAATAAATGAGTTGACAAGCAAGCTGATGGAAAATAGGTTTCAGAATTATTCTAATTTTTACTATGTATTTTTCGTCGTTATAAAACATGATGATTCAATCATAGATTCGTATTTACGTATACTATTTTCATTTTGAGAATAATGAAATAGATCGAACGATAACAGAATAAAAATTTCCATTTCTATTACAGAATTTTATTTTAACGTACCTTCTCAAATAAGAGGTTGCACTCGAGGTAACACAAAAAAATAGTGTGAGATAAAACTTTGCTTTAATATATTTTTATATTTCATAACGCTCATTTCTCTCTCTGGTTAATTATATAAAGCAAATTAACGGAGAAAAAGAGGTTCGAAACTACCCTCGTTACGTATCTTTCTTTTTCCCTCTCACGAGGTTCTCGCTTGGCGGAGTTAGTCGCGCTCGAGGGGTGAGATTTCTTTCACACGGGTAATGTTTGGTCTCCCACCTCCGTCAGAAAACTTTCGTTCCATCTGAGTGTGCGCTGACGTGTCGGTCAAGAAGTTCGAAAAGTTTTCCCGCGCAAAAAGCTGAGTTTTTCAGAGTTTTCTTGGCCGCCTGCGCGAGAGGGTGCGCACGGTGTCACGGAGGAGGGTAAAGTTGTAGGGGTTGGTGGTAGTTATGGAGCTGGCCGTGCCGTTAGTGGAAGTGGCGATGTTGGGGGTGGCATCTGAGGGTTCGAAGAAGGAGTCGGAGGAGTGGGGAGATCGACAGATAAGAGAGAACCGAAAGGAGGGAGATGGGGTAGTTCGAGGAGGGGATTTTCATCTCTCTACCGCTATAAACTGTACCGTTGTATTAGAATCCCTTAGAGAATAGAAACTCGTTTCGTTATAAGGAACAACATCACGATTCCATTTCAAGATTGAATCTTAAATATTTGCTAAGGGATGGGGCGGCTGGGTTAGAGGAAGCTTAGACATGTAGCTCGGCTGTTGCTCAATTTCAATAAATTTTCATTTTATTCGTTTAATGACTAAATAATTTAGCGAGCGATCCTGGAAAATGCAGGAAACGTTTTGTGGAGATATGTAATGTTAATACGTTCCGCCGTAAATTTACGCGTAGCTATAAACTATCTAAAACGTGACATGAAGCGAACGCCAGTTTTTCGTGACAATTGCCCGTCTTTGTCTTTTATCTGCCTTCAACTGCTGGTATAATTTTACGCGCATGTGACCATATGTATAATATTTGAAAGAAATTATTCTCGGACATGTGTCAAACGCAATATATTGATTTCTTATACATATATATATATAGGTTCTACTTTATATTTATTCTGGATTCGTTGAAGAAACAAAATACTTTGAAGATTAAAATAGTTGAAAGATTAGTAATATCGCATATAATATGTTTAGTTACTTGTTTCTCCGGAGACAATTTCATTCATGCGGAGTTGTAGGTTAAGCGGCAGTTAGGTTCGTAGTACGAAGGTCTCGCGAAAAGAAACTGAAAAACGTAAACATTCCTAGCACGTGGAACACACACTGAATAGGATTAATGTAATTTCTGTAGGTATATAAAGGAGAAAGCTGGGAAAGGAGGAAAATCAAGAAAAAAATGCATAGCTTTCGCCTCTAGCGAAATAAAAAGTGATATTCCATTCTTGTAGCGTAAGCGATTTACTTGTTTCAGGTGAAACAAAACAAGTACGCATAGATCACCCCTTGTACAATAAAGATAAAAAGATGAAAGAGCCGCGTAATCGATACAACATCGCAATCGACGTTAATCTTTTGTTTTCATATCAAGCGTGATTAACGCGAAAGCAAATAGGTGATATCGCGTTATTGAAACAGCGTCGATTTCTCAATGTATCTTACGATGCTTCCTCTTTTAATAGAAATATTTAAGACTACCTGATATATACATACTGTGTCATTCGTTTTCAAAAATCTAAGATAAAATATTAAATTTATAATAAAAAATAATAATATTTAATATTTAAAAAAACTTGAATCTATTCTCTTTCTTCTTATGGTCATACGTCACTAAATGCTCCACGATATCGATTCCAAAGATTTCTACGAAAAAATCGAAATGTAATTAAAAACATCTAAATTTTTCTACTGACGTATATTTACATAGTATGTTGCTATACTATTCGTAATGATATACTACTCTCAATTATGCTATTACTCCTCAAGGAATTAAAAAGGTAACAAAAGATCACGCTTGCATTTGAGATATTCCTTTGAATACAATAGTACGTGGCACAGCGTGTCACCAAGGAGAAAAAAGACAGTGAAATAAAATAACACGTGATAACGTTAAAACGAACAAAAATATTCTCAACAACATCTCGTCCCTGCGGAAACGTGCTCGCGGCTATCTTACCTACCCAATTCTGGGCGCCTGCCTGCTCCGAACTTTCAGACCTCCTACAGAGCATACGTGTGCGTACAGGTGCAAATGAACCTTTAAGGGTAAACGGTGAATCGTCGAAGAGGTAGCAGGATGTGTGCAGAGGATGGGTATGGGGAAGAGAGGGTGTCAGTCCGGAGTATCACGGACCACCTAACGATGCACATATAACCCCGTAAAAGAGGATCCCGAAGCGGGAACAGAAGCAGAGCGGGGGTCGAAGGAAAAGGGGATGTCGAGGGGTGACGGAGGCTGGGTGGTTAGGTGGGTGGTTAGGTGGGTGGTAGGTTAGAGCCAGTATCCTCGAGAAGCTTTAGCAAACCGAGTCGAACTTGTCGCTTGCGTTGTGTGCGGTACTGATGGTGGGGAAACTGGTCGGTCGATGCGCTCGGTCGCTGCTGGAGCTGCAGGGGGCTGTTTTTGCGGGTGTGGCTTAACGCACCCCCTGTCGCCCCACTGACCCTCGCTTCCTTGCCCCAGGAATTACCAAGCGTTCCTCCCTCTTTCCTCGCTGCTCCAACTAGCCACCGTGGTCGCTAGGTCTCTTTCTCTCTAAATCCTCGTCCTCGATCCGTTTCTCTTCGTCTCACCTTTCTCGTGTTCCTTTACCTTCCTCTTCTCCACCCTCTCCAGTCGTCTCTGCTGTCTAGCCCCTGAGGGCGAGAGCGTGAGCGCGAAACTACGAGAGTCGAGCTTGCTCGATCGTGTCTACGTGATCAGCAAACCTCGCTAGCGAGAACCGCCTCGCTGGAAATATGGAAATTCACGCTTTGAGACGCGGTTTCGTGAGAGCTCGATTGTTGTCTTGGGTAGCGGCGATTTTGTTCTGCGTTTGTAGACAATGAAAGGAGATTGCTAGCAGCTTGCCCCTATGGTCAGCCCGAACACTCTTTAATTTCTTCAGGAAACAGTTTTACCTCACGTGTACTTCGACTTTCACTGTAGGATGCGACGTGCGGAACACGTCGTAGACGTTCTCCTCTAACTCGCACGAAATCGAATTTTAAATATCCGCGCGGGTTACTCTTTTTACTGCTTTCTCCCTCTTGCAGGATTTCGCTCTAACGTTCTTTTTGCAATACGAAATTTCATTCCTTTATCTGTCTTCGATTACTCTTTTAACGCTTGCATAGGGATTAAATTTGTTTCGTTTGTTCCTTGTCGTGCTTATAAATCGATATTTCCAATCGTTTTTGCGATAAGATTGATTAATAACACGTATATCGAATCACCGCGATGACTGACTGCATATTGAATCAGTATTAAATGACGTATACAGAGTTTATAGCGGTTAATGTTGCAAGTTATTATCAAGCTTCGAAACAAAATAAGTTGATTAGACTGTATTTCGTACGACCAGTTCCGTTTCTAATAAATTAATGATATTCCGATGTTTATAGTTAGACGCGACGGGTGTTAAAAATTTCTCCATCAATCATATACAAAATAACGCCTCATTGTTCACGCAATTTCCGTGTTACTTAATTGAATACTTTAAACGCGTTCAATTCTTCGCCGCTTATATTTTTCCTAATTCGTTGCTGAATGCGAATTTATCTGATCGAAATAGAATATCAGCGAATGAATACCAAATTGAAAAATTCAAATTTCTGAAAAATTGTGAAAAATTTATGCAAGTAAGATACACGATAAAAAGTTGGAACTTTTCGATATTTCTGCCGCGATTTCTTAATTGGTAATTCAGCATCGATGTCAAAAGTATCCTGCCCGTTATTAATTAATCCTCGAATTGAGCAGATGTAATTCAAAGTATGCTCAAAAGTGTGTTTGTTACGGTAGAGGCCTTATAACTGGAAGGAATAACTAATTAAAGCGGCACGATAAATTCCAGTTCGGCTGGTATGTACACCGGTAATCGTGTAGGCGGATATCGTCACTCGCTAAACCGACGAGATACGAGCGTATAAATAATTTATTAAACAATTCTGAAAAAGTCTGATCCAACTGGGATATATACCACTCCTCTTAGCTCTTGGAGCTGAATGAAAATGTGGTATGCTGTGCATCGCGCGGGATTAATTAAAAACTAGTTAATAGATTGACGAACGCGTATCAGAATAGTTTTTTGATTGATTCTTCCTAATATTTATCGTTTATAGCAAGCTTTTCGTTTAAATCTAGGATATTTAAAATCGTGTAATAAAATCATCGTAGAGTAATATCGATACAAACAATTTATTTGATACAAATAGTCGATGAACTGATTATGTCTCGTTATCGGTTTAATATATTTGACATTTTCCGTTTTCCTTTGGCGATACGCGACGCATTTACAATGAGATTGCACGATAAATGTATTTTTATACGATAATTACGAGTAAGTCGTGTTAATCGAACGTGATAAGAATTAATGTGATTAATGGAAGCACACTTCGTTTAAGGTACCTCGACAACATCATACTTGTTCAACGATAGAAAATTAAAGGAAATTATAGAACCCCTAGCACGTCTTGTTTTGACGACGTAAGTTTATTTTGACAGTCGTTAATCTTATTTACTATTGCACACCTGAAATCGATATTACGAATAATTAGCAAACGGTACCGAGGAATATGAATTAACCAGGTTATCTTGTATTTATTGCCAGGCTTTTAACACCGATACACTTTCTGTCCGACGCTTTAATGAGCATGTGAAATGAACGGAAATAAATACGACCTCAGCTCATTATTCATCCAAAAAAGAGAAAGTAAAAAGAATCGGTTGGCTCGCGTGTTTCCCTTTGATTAAAGGATTTCTGTTTGATAATTGTTTCTTTCTTCCAGAAGATTTTCGAAAAAGTTCTTTCAGAAGAAAATCTTTGTTCGGAAAAAGACGAAAAAGTAAAGTAAACTAGAGATCGAACGTAACAAAGGATGATAGCAACTTAAGCAACTTAAATATTTTAAGGTATACGATAAACGTGAACATAACGCCAATGTTTCACTATTGATTAAACATATATGATGAAATCTTACGATAGAAATAAAAGCAGATAAATGTTCTAGTAATCTAGATACGCGACACGTCAAAAGAAACACTATTTACAATTTTTTGCATGTTGCCATTAAAATGACGTTAAATTCAATATGCGGCGTATGGAATAAAATAATCATACATAGCACATCACAACATAGGAATAACTATCGTATAATTTACCATCAAGCAGAAAATATTTCCTTAAAATAAAATGATCACTATCCCCAAGGAATTAATGAATAATTCTCAAAAATAAAAGTTGTCTTCTTATAGCAATATAAAATAAAGAAACCACGTTGCCTTCTCATAACGATATCACATTTTATCGGTAAAAGAGAAACTAACCGTTTTAATCAGGAAAAAGAACAATCGATCACACTGAGGCCCGTACGACTACCGCTTAATGCAGTTCGAATCGCTACTTTTTATTTCTTCCCTTTCTTCCCATTTCCTTTCCCTTCCGTTTCCCAATCTGGAGCAAACCAATTACCATTAAGAGAAGACCCCTTAAGCTTTTCCTTTTTCCCTTCTTCCGTCAGCCAGGAAACTAATTATTTCACCAAAGAAACTCTCTTTTTCGTCGCACCCTTCTTCTACCTGTACTCCTTCCGCTTCTTTAACTCGCTAGTTCCTGAACTAATTGATACCTTAGCGGCTATCTAGGACCACTTTCTCCCTCGTCGCGGATTTCACACGGATGGAAGAGGAAAAGTAAACAGCCGTGGTTCAAAAGAAGGACGGCCGCGATGCAGGACAGCGACATTGAAACAACAACGACGACGACGCGACGGTCCATTTGTGAAAAGCGACGTGCGGGCCACGGTCGTTGCCCGACATGGTTTCGATTGTTGCTTCACTCTTCTCCGCCCTCGTACACCCACCCCGTCTCCGCGCTCTTTTTTCCCTCTTTGCTGCTGGCGCCGTCACGACACATGAGAAAACAGCTGTTGGTCCATCATCCCCGCGTACCACGCGCAAACGCAAAAAAGAGCGAATTCGAGCCCCCATGCATCCAACTTGACTTTGAACTGATTGACCAATCTGTAGAGTCTAAGATGTCTTTAAAATATAGCATTTTGTTAATAAAATATATCACATCGTTCCGCTATCCTTTGTAAATAAACTAATCTATTTCGTCGTTTATAAAACAAACTTCTAATACCTTTGTATATTACATAGCACAGTTCGTTAATATAAATAATTGTTTAATATATAAAAAATTTAAAGGCGTTAGAAAGTGTCAATAAGAATTCAGAGACTTTTGTTAATTGGTTTGGTATCCATTGCAAAGAGATTTCTTGACATGGAAATATAAATACATTTATGCCTGTTCAACAAAGATAGTAGGAATTATATAAAAATTATTTCAGCATCGGATTAATATTTACATTTCGTAGGAGTTCGTTACATACCAATATAGATAAGCTTATATCCATCCAATAAAAATAGTAGAGAAAATGAAAAATATTTTAAACTAATATATACATTTCTCAGATATCAATTCGATACAATATACTTTTTGGAGTAAGTCTCACCGCAGGAAACTTCAATTAGAAAGGAAAGTAATATTAAACTTCCTAAGCACACAATCCTGCTAACGAAATCTCAGCAATTTCACTGGAGATACATTAACATCGAGTAAATTATTATACATGAGATGCGTCCGCCTTAAGTATGCAAAACCATTTCGCGACGCTTAAGCGTTCACTTTTCCTTTCTGAAATGCATACGGATAGACGAAAGACGGACGGAGGTGGGAAGCTTGTCAGTCGTACGCGCGAGCAGTATGATTAACCGAGTGACTAATTAGAAGAAAAAAGCGCGGGAGCACTCAGCAGCGCAAACATAATTAGGGGGGCAACCGGGAAGAAATAAAGAAAAAGGGGTAGATTGTTTGAGGACACGCGATCTACCGTGTTCCTCGACCAAAGTCTACGATGACCGACTAGCCATCGCTAATGGCGACGGTAAAAAGTGTTTACACGCGTTTACAAAGAGCCCGGGATCCGCCCAAGATCGGACGCCGCGCTTAATTCGTCGAGTCAAAACAGAAAGTCGTCTGTTTCTCACGGACGACCTGTGGAGTGGTTTCATGGCACTCTAAATACACACAAGTACACGTAGCAAGCTTGCCGTTTTGTTGCAGTCAGAATTTGATTCGTTTCGTACTAATTAAGTAAGAAGATTTGATTGGACTTTGTTGGATAGAAAAGGTAGAGATGCTTCTATGAGATTAAATTAAAAAAAAAAAAAAAAATTACTCTTGATTTAGGTCGAGTATGAACTTTTCAGTGTTTTCTAAGTTTAAAGATATCAATCAAATAAATGGATACATATGTATATACATATATACATAAATGTATTTTTCTGTGCATAATTTCGACATTTATTTTTCAAAGCTTCGAACAAAAATTCTTTGAAATTCTTGGATTTTATATTAATTATATGCATTTACTTACATATACGTATATTATTATTGGCATTTTATTTATTATTTACAAGAGTTACAAGGAAGTTAAGGTAATCAACTTCACCTTCTATATTCTATATTATCTAAGTATATAATTAATACTTAACTTTACAGAAATCAGACAATTGATATTAACTGCGACAAATATTTTAATTCGTAATTATTAGAGATAAGTAATTGTTAGGTGAAATGCACCATAACAATTTGACTTCTCTTTCGCTCATACCAGCTCACTTCCGTCAGTCGCCGAATGTTGTTCTGAATCACGACACGGAAGGGTTTATCCCCGTTGTAAATACCCGGCCGTGGTCCTACATAGGACAATGGCACTCTCGGATTTATGCTATTTAATTTATAAGCCTTTAATGTAAGACCTGAAGCTACACTATATTGTCATATACTTGTCACTAGACTGTGGATTTTTCCGGAAATTCATATTTCTATGAAATGTTTACGCGTAAAATATAAAATTTAAAAGAATAAAGCTTAAAGCAATATTTATTTCACCCTCTAAATATTATAGGAAACAAATATGAATTAATGTATTACTTTAGATATTTTTCACGTTCTTATAATATATTACTGTTCAAATATCTGTTTTCTGCTGTTCGTTCGCTTAAAATCATCAAAATAACTACGACAGTCATGCAAATCTATGCATGTATAGATTATTTACGATGAAATGTATTATGTATGCGTTATTTATAATAAAATTATAAATATTTTCTATATAAATAAAACATAATTTCTCGCACAGACATCCATAATTTTATCACGGTACATTTATCAATCAATAAACCTATTCACCCATTATTTCCCTTGATAATCTTTCACTTTCACTTGGAAATTTTACTCTCTTTTTCATTACTAAGTGCTAATTAAAAACATCCTTTATCATTTACCGCGTACAAATATTTAGACATTACTTTCCAATAATACAACCGACCTATTCCTGTCTCGATACTCTCAAAACTCGCACACACTTCCACTACCATGCCACGTTCAGCGAAATTTAAACGCATTCGCCGGAATGAAATGTTTTCGAAGCGACTGCGATTCATGAAACGTTAAAAGATTCTCGCAACAAGTGAGTTTCATTAATTATTGCAGTAACATTTGAACACACTGCTCGTACGAGGAGCGTAAATTATTGTGCGACGTGTTGCTTGCCATCGTTCACTAATACCTACGTACAACATTGAGGGGACAGAGAACGAATAGAATAGAAGTATGCACACATTATCGTCTATGTTATTGCAAATAGGTATATATATGAAGTAGAATAAAGTAGGATTGTTCGAGCCAGAAGGATATTTAGGTCAAACTATGTAATTTGCCTAATGATTCATTCGAATTCTCATATATCAATGAAGAGGAGGCAACAAATTTTGGATTCTAATTGTAATGTTTAATTCCATTGATCGAATACAGCATAGTTACGCTATACTTTTACTTTAATTTTTACATAAAACTCGTTCAATTACATTAAATTGGACGCTCTAAGAGCTAGGAGAATTTATATGTAGAAACTTATTATTAAAAGAGACGAATAACTTTTCTTTGGAAAAAGACACACGAAGCTACTCGATAGGAGAAACAGTTGTAAACATTATTCAATAAAATTCTACTTCTAGGAAAATACATTATCGTCAAATTCTTCTTACATTTCGCTACGAACTTTCCATGTCACCTTCTGATCGAATTGTACCGGGTAACGAAATAAATGTGAATAGTGATATAGAAGATAAAAGATGGATTGAAACAAAATTTTTATTACGAAAGTGGTGCACGTCTTTTGATGTAATGAAACGTTGCGATGTGTAGACTTTTTAATATACAATTGCCCCGTTTGTGTTACGAATTTTCACCGGAGGAATATTTTCGCTTCCGGCGTATGTTAATTGGAAGTTAACTACTTTCCGTAGCCGGCCCATGGGTTCTGCCCGGCGGATCCAGATTAGACAATAAAGTGCTTGTTAGCGAATAACTATTTAATATTAAAAACTACAAGTACCGCTCGTGATTGTAAAATATTTAAATACATGCACATGCATATCGCGCGTATGAAATTAACATTCCTTCCTCGCGGCCTCGTGGCGTATCTACGCTCGTGCATTAACGTTATGAAACATGGATTACTCGCCGTGAAATATTTGCGGAACTTCGCGCGCCAGGCAATACCGAGGATGGGGCTCTTTCGTGGTTCTTTGTCCGCCTTGTTTACCATCGAACGCCACAGGGAGAAAGAAAGGAGACAGAAGTGAATTGGTATTGTAATAATAAAGTATAATGGTTTCGCGATGACATGAATCAACATGACAGAAAAATGATAAACGACCCAATGATAAGAAAAATAATAAAATACCCATCAGAGATAATTTATTCCCCATTAGTTGTATTCACCTGTTTAATTTTGTATCTTTATAATTCATCGTATTGATAAAGTCGTATAGAAATAAGAAATATGTTATTGTTCATAAGTCAGCATAAATATGTAAAGGAAGATATATAAAATAATCTATAATATTTATGACGATATTCTATAAAATATTTTGTAATATTTTTAATTGTTAGTAGCCAGTAAAAAGAATAATTCCTCGTGCGTTCTCATTCAAAAGATAAAAAATGTATAACCTATTAAAACCTGTTGCGCTGTTTTCAAGCAACCAACTGCGTGTCTGCTTGAGAGTTTAGTGTAAGTAGAAGTAACGAGTTCTAGACAGACACCTTAATCAAGTAGTAGCGAACTACATGCGCGTCCTAGAAATGTTTAAACTCGATTTTCTCGAGGGTGAAATGTTGTCAAATAATATATAAAATAATTTTACTATATATTTCTTATTCTTTTTATTAAGTTATTCTATTTCTGATTGAACAAAATCATTTGCTTTTTACAACGAACTAAAATGAACTCAGCATCATCTTTTTGACGGAAAATAAGAGAAGTCAGATGATAATGGGTCGATTAACTGCTAAAACAGTAATCAAACAGCATACGTAACGTCAAAATAGGACAGGATGTCTGACACATAATCAAAGCGAAGCGAATGAAGATTAATTTTTGTACGAAGATGTATAAAAATATTGTTGTTACGAATTACAGTGTCGATGTAGAATAATATGATATAAAAAAAATGTGACACTAAAAGAATACCATATTGTTTTCATTACAACTAATATTTAAAATTGAATTTTATAAAACAATAGATTATAGATTGATATATGTGGTACATGGATGAATATTAAGTCATTTTTTAATGGTTAATATTTTATCACTGGATACGAAATTTCCTTTATCTGATTAGTTCCCATTTCAAATGTTTAATTCATTCACTCCCTTAATTAGTAATATTTAATTAATTATATTATTTGCTCGTCACAATTTAATTTATTAATGCATTTGTTCACGCTTCGTGTATAATACGCGTAACATAATTCATGTTGGTATAATATAAAGATTACTACTTCATTAGACCAAACTTTAACGGAAAAAGTCAAAGATTCGAATGTACATATATTTTTCGTAAGACAATTCAATTAAATGTACATTGTGTATGTAGAATATTTAAGGCGCTTAATTACAAAAGATATACGAGGAAAAATATGATATGTCCATTTTTATTGACTACCTAAATTTAATGTCGTTTGATAGTTAGACGCCAGAAAAGGGTATTTTAATGTGATAAAATTGAAGAAGTAGATATAAGTCCAAAAATGTAAATCATCTAAAGATGAGTGATCAATGTACGAAGTTTTGTAGAAAATCAAAGAAGTCAACCTTTTCTCAGAATTAGAAAACTCAATCTGTAATTTCAACGACGCAGTTAAAAACCTATTAGAATCGTCGATGCATAAATAATCAATGAAAAAGCTAATTTATCGAGAACAACGTCACAAAGTCAACGTCATTTCGCCGCGTTCCATAAAAAGAAATTCGAGCGAAATCCTATGAGATTCTCCTTGTTCCTATATTCTCATAAATCGCAGGCGTTTGATCGAATTAAGGCGAGGGAAAGCCAGCGATTTCGCGTGGTAAAATTTTGGCCGCGACCGCGTGCCGATACATCTGCGCATACGCCACGGCAAACGAACGTGCCGAGCCGAGCAAAAAGTGAGAATCCGTAGCCAAGAATAATCGAATTCACCGCATGTTATAGAATGTTAAAATTTCCCTGGCTGCCCAATCGGTTGGTCCGCGCTTGTTACCCTCTTTCCTCTTTGCTCTCGCGCGCGTACACCGAATCTTCTTTCATCATAGCGAGTCTTTGTTTCCGTCGCGTTTTCTCCTGTTAGATTGTTTCTATACTCGTGCTGACTGGCCACCGGCACGCTTACGGTACGAACAATCGTGCGACTATTAGCAAACTATTAGAATATCGATACCGGTCGATGAATCGATAGATAGCGGGGAGCCATCAGCTGTTGCGCTGATCAGCTATCTCTGTTTGGGCGTAGTCGGCATCGCTGCGTGACCACCGTGATCCCCTAAATTGGCCCTCATAAATTGGCACTTCGAGTGGCTGGAAACTTCGCCTTTATGCTGAAGGCCGACGTCCCGTGAAAGAGCTATCGATGATGCGTTTTGCAAAAATAATTTGATTGCCGCGTGTTCGAATTCGATTCACCGAATACTTGGGCGGGATTTTCTCACGATTTTTATTTTTATGGAATTATGGCTTATTCCGAATGTTATCATCACCGTAATTCGGTTCCTTTTCCCTCGTAAAATTCTATTCGATTTAATTTCCGTATTAAAGAAATCTTCAAGGATCTGAATCTTTTGAAATCTGTTAAAGAAACTTTGATCATTCTATTACAATGAAGAAAAACATAGTGGCGGACAAAGGAAAGATTTAAAAAATTTTGCAAATGCTTAATATTATTCGAATTCGCGTCACAGACACTGTGATTATCCATCGAGCGAATGAATGCCAATGGACGTCGCTGCGACGGAAAAGTTTCATTATGCGTATCGTTGAATATGTCGCTCGTTAAGACAATTTTATCGAGCGAAATTCCTACGTCATGCAGCATCGCGCAATATCCTCGTAGTCGCGCGATTTTTTATCGTCTCGCGAGTCGACGTAGCATGAAATGTTGGCGTTAAAAAAGAAAAGGAAACGGGGCCGTATAAGCGAACGCATCGGTGATTCAACGGAGTCTGACGTGGAGTACGTCCAGCCAGGGGAGTAATTTATCCAGTAATTCGTCCCGAAATAAAAATATATCCAATTAAAAACTCGAAGTATCTATTTCGTTTAATGGTCATCCCGTGAATCATGTTACTTACAGGATTATCCGTGTTCGAGCTGACTGACAAGGGAAACCGACGAAAACAAATACTCCGATTTCAGCGGGACTTTACAAACACGTAAAGTAATCTACGACGGTAGATTTATGTCCCTCTGTGGGGTAGCTTCGAGAAATAAAATTGTCAGGTACTCCTAGCGGCAGAGGACGATGATTTGTAATTACGCACGGAAAGATATTCTGTTACGCGGATGTATACGATCTTAGTCCATGATACGTGTAGGAAAGTTTTTTTTTCATGCACCGTAACATTTTAAGCAAGCTGATAGGAGGAAAACTGGTAACATTAATTTTGATAATGCGTTCGCTTGATTTTGCTTTCTTCGACATCTATTTTAAACGAAAGCATCGATGATACTCTTAAAAGAATTACAGCCACTAAAAATTGTATATGGTATATAGAGAATAATATAATTTAGTTATATAACAAGATTTCCGAAATTAATGCAAAAATTTTAAGAAATGTTTAATGATTTTTTTATGTGGTATACCATTATTTTATTATTATGTATATTTTCATTCTGTATTATCTTATATTTATAATGTTTCAAATATCAGTAATTCAAAAGAAAAGTATATTCCATAAATATACATATATGTATATTATATTACCTATACATGCACAGGTATATTTATAGCATATAATAGCACTAAATTTATGTACTAAATCAAACATTCTAAAATAATATATACATTATCGCATTAAAAATAATCTTCTAATAGGAAATGTTTTAACAATTTTAAAGTGTTCAGTGTACATTAATTTTCTCTAATTTTCTATTATGGTCGAAGTTAATGGACGCAATTCCCCATACGTATTACATGATAGTTCTTTTTTTCATCAACCAAAATTTCATCATCCAAATTTTATAGTTGGGGTAACCGACATGGAATGACACTGGCGGTGTGTATCGCATTATTTTTATTGCTCGGTCGAGTCGACGGATTGTAAAATATGAGGATGGCGAGGAAAAAAAAATATAACGTAGCATGGCCGTACATAAATGTAACCCCGACCTAGGGGAACATTCGCGGCGGTAAAAGAGGCGGAGATGGGCGCGCCTGGTACGCCATTCAAAATCGATTCCGCAGCGCGGCGTTATAGCCTTCGATGAACGGGTCACGACCGTGGAAATATGAATGAAAAACGGCTATGCGCGGTTCTTCGGGAAAAGCCCCGCCTGGAAAAAAAGGAGGCAATCCATGCTGGCTGGCCATCGATCGACCACGTGCTCAGCACCTGTTCGACTTTGCCGCTCTTTTTCTCCGACTTCATAAACACTTACGTGACCGCCTTATCTCCTTTAATATCCTTCCTTTGGCTAATAACGCTACTTTGACAGTTAAATAACGAAAAGTGCAAGAAAGGGAATATAGTAGTCCTCTTCAAGGGATTCTCTCGTTGTTGAAGAAATTCACTGAATAAAATATATAATATAATCGTTTATACGGATATATCCGTTGTTCTAAATGAAGGAATTTATATAGAAACCCATAAGATGAACTTGATTGCTATTCTTCTGTGTATCGTTGTCTTTCCTTTCGTTCTAATTTTTCTAAAATACTGACAATAAAAAGGGGATAACATATTCGTAAAAGTAGTTGAATAATCGAGGGTTTTGGAACGAAGATTTTAGTGCACTGTTTGAGAGTTAATATATTTAATGTATGACTGATACTATTGATGTCAATTCGTACTAGTGGCAAAATATTTCTTTCAACTCTTTCAATCCACACACTGTGAAGCGCATTTCTTCTAAAGAATCATAACGTAACAGTAAGACGTACCAACGATTAATAACCAACGTGTACCAATATTTATGAAATAAAAGTTTTCTAGTTTCGATCCCCTAAAACACGGATAAAGTTAACCATTCTATTTTTTAGTTTTATATCTACGAGGATCGAGGCACGGTATAGCATCCGATCCGACGCCATCTATCCCCACGTTTAATCATGCTTAAGGACTCGTTTCCGTTAGAAGCATTCCCGTTCAGGACTTTGGTCCAGGTACGTCTAGCTAATTATGAATTTCTGTAGACCGCAATCAATTTTCCCCGGGAACGAAATTGCCGGTAAATTGACGTCGCCGGTAGCCTCCTCGGCTAGGCCAACTGTACTTGCAGACTATCCGTTACTCTCGTGTTGGTGCCCAGACGCTAGGGATCACGCTGGCTCTTTGTGCTCCGATGGTTACCATCGAGCAACACGCTAGAGCAACGAAGACAGACAGACTGCTTCGGTTTGGTTAGACGAGGAGATGCGATATGAGCTAACTTCAGCTAGAGCGAGGACGAGAGACGAGAGCAAGGGTGGTTTTTGGTAGGTGGGCTACAAAGGCGAGAGGGTGGCCCATGAGGGTGGACCTAAGCGAGGATAAAGGAGAAGGAGAAAGCACACACCAGTATGGTGTATGCCCCCTTTCCGTAGGTGGGCCGGAGGACGATCAATAAGAAGCATCGCTGGTGGGGGGTCTTACCAGGACCTCAAGCTACCCCCTACGTTGTCCTGCTTAGGGTGAGGGTCCGCAAGAAAGAACCGAGAAAATATTCTGAAAGGGGTCGTGACAGTAGTTCTGTGTGCGTGTGCCTGTCCGACGCTCAGTCCGTGAACTTTGGCTCCCACCCTCGATCGCGTGCCACTCTCACAATCACAGGAAGATTACACACGTAAGAGCAAGCAGCCACGGCTCTTTCTCTACCGTTCTCTCGCTCCTTCCCTCTTTGGCCCATACACGCTGACCACGTGTGCTCGTTTCATTCCTCGAGTTTTACGACAGCGAGGGTTTGTTGGCTGAGAGAAAATTTCGGAGAAAACGAGTATCGAGGGAAAAAAAATCGCACGGGCAATTACTCTCCCTCTCTGTTTCGTTTCCGCGGGTAAACACGCCACCGTTCAACGGGTGAACGAGTTTCTTTCTTTTGCGGCAGGGAAATTTCTTTTACAGAAAGAACAGTGACTTTGATCTTTTTGTGTAAGACGTTTGCAATTTATCGGACTTTTTTTTGTTTTTCTGTTTTAAGGTATATTCTGACGTTTTATCAAATGACGTCAAAAGACTAAAGAAGAAAGAATAAAGTTAGTCGTGCTTTAGATTCTTACGTGTTTTTCCTCGGCTTTTCCAGTGACCACGTGGTTGGACTTTTTCGTACGGAGAAAAATAACGTACACCTGTTTGAATGCGCTCGCTGTACGAGTTCTGCAGGGCGCTACGTGTAATCTATGGAATCGATATTCGCTATACGATACAGTTTTTTTGCGATGAATCCATACCTAACGTTCTTTTCCTTTTATATACACACATCTAACTGCCAGCGAAAGTATCGGGGAATCGAATCCTACTTAAAGAAGATTATCATCTATCTTTAATTTTTTATCAGATATCGCATAATACTTATAAATGTTATATACATATATAAAGTGTTATTTAAATAGTTATATATATACAAATAACACACACACACACACACACATTGTAAGCAAATCAATAATTTGTCTTTGAAATGAAACCTTTCACGAAAAATTTAAAAATTTCAATCGCTCGTTAAGATGAACAAGGTTCCGACAAATCAACAGACTGCGGTCACGCAGAGTAATCGTGCGATAGTCGTGTGTCGGTTTCCGAGGCTCCAAGTTGCCGCCGATGAGTGAATAAAAAATGACCACAACGAAGTTACATCGCAGATCGATTTAAATCTAATTTCGCGTCGTGGAGAACGAGCGCAACGCGCCAAAAGCCCGTCAAGGAATCAGTGTCAATTAACGACGATGAAAGCAAAAGCTGGACGCCGAGATCTGCCATGAATATTCATCCCCTTCGGAGAATTTAATAGCCGTTAGATTCCGCCGACCATCGCTACAAGTGTCGAAGAAAAGAAACGACGAGGGAAACAGAGGGGTTAACACTGACTATCGCCAGAAGAGATATCACCCTCGATGTTTGATCGTTTCGTATGCATATACTGTGTCCGCAACTGAACGTTCACCGCGACCAAGTATCCCCTAGAAGGTGAACGGTACGGGGGTTGAAACCTACGTATGCATGCGTAGGTGGTATGGTGTTTATACGAGACCGGCGGAAGCGTCTAATCCATCGGGTGGGTATTGTTGTCAGACATATTGAGGTTTGTTCTTGAGGCAGCAGCTCGAGGGAGGAGAGAAGGTGGCGGATGAGAAGGAGGTGGTGGAAGGTGGTCAGGTGGGTGATTCGAAGAGGATGGACCGAGGAAAGGGGGAGGGTGAGGGTGGTTAGCTTTATTGATCTGTAAGACTGCCAACCAACCTACACACTCTGCTTACCCGCCCTCCTCTTCGTTCTCCACATTCACCACCTCCGGCTTCTCTTCCTACGATGTACCTACCCAGCGTGTCTCCCTTTCTATCTAGTCCTCCCTCTGTTCCTCTATACCTGGCTGCTTCACCGTTTTCCCCTCTCTATTACTCCCTCGTTTCTAGTTTCTATGTGCTTTCTACCTTGCTCTTTCCCTCTAAATGCTTACAAACGTGCATACAGCCCGGTATTGTCACTCTCTCGCTCTTCCTATCTCCTTCCGTCTCTCTTTCATGGATTTCTCGTTCCTCCTACCTTCCCGTAAGCTCTACGTACCTACTCCAAGCCACCCTTAACGCTGGCTTAGCAAGGGACAACCCCCGACCATCGCCACCGCCAGCTACGCTGCCCTCCTCTCACTCTCTTTCTCGCCCCCTGCAACACCCTCTGCGCTTCGCTCGTCCTCTTCCACATCACACGCCACCTCTTCGTGTATCCCCCTTTTCTCTCCTAGTCGACGGACCTACCCGGATTCACAAGCAGCTAACCAACACGCAAGTCGCTTAAACCCACGCTCAACCTAGTCTCATTGTGTTTGTGTAACGCCCGAAGACCGCACCGACAATGCACGCCCGCCGTAACTTTCTCAACGCACACCCGTTCCTCGCGAATTTTCTCTTTTTCTTTTCGGACCATGTTCTCTTACCGTCTTCCCTCTTACACTTCTTCTTTCGTTTAAGTCGTCCTCGGCTCTGCTATCGGTTTTTTCCTTCGTTTGCACTCTACCTTTTGATTCGGTGTTCTTTTTTTGCGGCCAACCAGCTTTGCTGCTCCCCTTTTCGAGCACGCAGAGAGGATTTAGAGTTTTTTCTTCTTCGCCGTTTCTTTTTCTCCTCTCCGTTCTCTCTCTCTCTCTCTCTCTCTCTCTCTACTCCACGCGATGTGTTAACCGAGCGGGAGAGTTTGATTGTCGGAGAGCTAAAAGTGGGATTTCGATACTTTCTTGCCCTGAGAGGACACAGTCGTCCCGGTAATTGTGAAACGGGATAGCGGTAAAGGTAGTCAGATTATGTGCGATATGTTTATCATCATTGCGTGCGTGTCTTTCTACAGCTCGGAAGTGCTTTAATATACTTCATGAAAGTTCACTTTTAATAACGGCCAAGTTCTTTCTCTATTTTCGTTGAGGCACACCAGTATGCTTTTAAGAATTTTTTTAATTTCATTTTTATTTTTACTTGGGATATATTCATTTCATTAATTTCGGTATTATTGAGAGAGTTTTTTTTTTAGTTATTCAACGGATAAATTATTTCGTATGTACATAAATTCTACCGTGACAAATATTGTTTCAATAACTCGAGAACGAAACAGGTTGATTAAGAAATATTGATATTTTAATTGTATAAAATGAATAAATATGAGCACGTATATTTTAAGGAAACTTTATGTAACCAAACTTTTCGTTTTTCTATGATAATATCCTGCGAAAATTTTCCACGAAACCAACTTTTCTAGTATACAAAGTGACATAAAAGAAACTCATACTACAGTTCACTAGGATAAAAATGTAAGGTAAGAATGGACCGTTTTAGAAACGTTGATTATCATATAACACACAATAGTCAAATATTGTTTGAGCATGTTTTTTATCATTTTTCTTTGATAAATATTATACGCAGTTAAAAAATCATACAGCGATTCACAAAGATATTTGGACATACGCCATAAAAAACTTTATGAATATGTTATATTCGTTATATAAAGTATTTTGAAATTTCACTAGCACTGTCATCAGACACGCCTAATACCTGTAGCTAATGAAAAATGGATTGCTTAAATACTTAATCATAATAATTTATAATAATATTCTCTCATTACAGTGCTAATAAAATTTTGAAATATTCCGTATAATACATAATACATTGATCAAAAATTTTTATAAAATCTGAATTTATAAAAACTAAAAATCCGTACACTCGAGTACTTTCGTGAGCCAATGTACGTAATATTTAATTGAATGTGATACATTATTACAATTAACGCTCGTTATCTCGAACCTATTTAAAAATACCACAAAATGGGGACACCACAGTCCATCCTACTTCGCAATCCGTTTTTCGATTAAATCCTCTCAATCCACCTAAGATCCTCAACGCCGAACGTTCCCCCTCTCGATGCTCGCGGGCGTCAATTAATCTTAATTACACTTTACGTAATTACATTCTTTCAGCGGGCAGACGTGTACGCGTCTCTATCCCTTATCCAGGAGTTACCAGGAACGGGATATAAGTGATTTCGAAGCATCCCCGGCCACTTTCGCGGTCCAACCCTCTTTCACTTTCGTCCGTCCTTACTTCCCCATTAGTCCCTCTTTCTCTTTCTCCCATGCGCGCATTTTTCTTACGTCGTCCTTTCCTCGGGTTGTACTCGGCCTTCCGGTCGACGTCCAGGCCGGTTCGCTATCCACCCAACCGTGTCGGTGTACTATACATGAGTCTGCTCACCACCCTCTCATACACGCGTCGATGAGCGGGCCAGCCCTCCTATGACGTGAGATTAAATTCTAACGGGCCAGCTCCCCAACGTACAGGCATTTTTCTTAGCTCGCCCGGTAAAGGACTACGTGCCTAAATTAATACCCACTCCTACGAGCGTACGCACATATACGCATGTCACAGATATGCACATACACGTATACGTATATGAAGGTGACCTTTTCAACGTAGGGAAATGGTCACACACATGTGTGACCGCTTAAGTATGGTTTACGGGGATGGAAGTGGGGCGTATGTTAGAAGACACACGGACGCACGAACACATGACCGCATGGTTGGAATACTCGTAGCGCCATACGGGCATTTCGACCCCCCGTTGAATTTCTAGCGGCCATTATTTAGCGCGCTTAGAACTTGCTGCCGTGGGGTAATGGCGCCCTTCTCTGCACGTGTGTGTGCGCTCCGTGTAGACGAAGCATCGGCGGGACGTAGACGATAGCGATGACGACAACGTAGCCCGGGGGGCATCGAGCTCAAGAGCCCGGCTTGCTAGCAATCTAGGAATTCCTGTTACTTCTTTGTCCGTAATGAGTCAATCCCTCGCTCAATTGCCAGCAGAGGGTGATCCGCACCGAGAGATCCACGAACGAATCGGCCGTTTTGTTATTTCGGGCCTGGAATTCCGAGAGAGAAATGGAAATTCGTTTTTTACCTTCCTAACATCGGGTTATTCTTGCGATTTTAGGCAGAGGTGGTTGAAGCTTGCGCAGATACCATCAAATTGTCGCGTTACAAACGGATCTTTCATTCGGTTTTGGTTAATTTTAGTTGTGTTTCATTATCATATTCGAGATTTTATTAAGACAAATGCTTAATTACTAGCAGTTGTTTACTTGATACGACAAAATATTAATGAGAATATATACCATTACACCGATATGTGCCAAAAATATATAGGTACTATTAAAGAGCAAATGGTGTCAATCTGAATACAGTATAGGAAATGAAATTAATTATTAAAGATTGATTGGTTTAAGTTTTAAGAAAGAATCTTAGTAGATTTTAAGTAATTTATGATATTTCGGTCATCATACACCCATTCTGACATACAATGTAACTTATATTACATCATATTTTATACTTTGACAATATCGATTATAAATTACGAAGATTGTAGTAACATCTACTTATTTGTAATTTCAATCAGTGATAATTATTTTTATATGAAAATGTTTCAGATCCAAACCATTAGAATCTCTTTGTTGAAAGAGGAAATTTGATTAGTTGGAGCACTATTATTGATAAAAATAATTATTTTTCACGCTACTAATAAAAAAGGATTGAAAAGAACAGTGTGGTTCGATCAACGCTCTAAGAATATTCTTTCAGTTTGCTTTTCCAGTTTGTAACCGCATCTGCATATTCATTCTCTTTTGTTGATTATGCAAAAGGAAATATCGATTATGTATACAACAATTTCAGCCATTTTTCACGTACATGAAATATTAATTACCGAAGTAACTATGAAAACTGTACAAAAATACACACACAGCATAACGTAGAATAAGAAACGTAATTAATAAATTACAAAAACTCTTCCTGTCATTGTAATATCTTTATTTAATATTCCTTAATGTCCGTTATTTTTAATTTTTGAAATGTATCATACTACTATTCGTATCTAGAAAGCATATTTTATATTATAATAGAATCTCCATTACCAGGACTGTGATTAATGAAACGATCGATTATCGAAGCATCGATTAGTGGCAATTGGATGCTTGTCTCTTATAGGAAAGATTAAAAAGAAGATTAGAAACTAAAAGAAACTATTAGCTTTGTTCAAAACCTTTCATTCCTCTTTAATATTTCTATTCATAGAATGGTTCACAATAAATGATCTCCTTTCATACGAAAACAAACTTACTCGATTCTTACTCGATAGAAATTTCCACTAGATCTCCATTTTCTCTCTTGACTATTCTACTTCTTAAATTTTCCTAAAAAGGAAAGGAAGACTCCCGCTCAAGACACCCAACACACAAAGCACAATATACGTAGGAACACCGAAAGAAGAAAAGGAAATTCCTCTCCATGAAACGTCTCTGAATGCTCGAAAATATTCCTCCATCCAGGGAACCTGGTTTCTAATCGCGATGGCTGCGCATCTGCCTCCTTATTTCCCGGCCGGGTCGATCCCTTTTTCCTGGGACTGTACCGCTCCGGTGGACTTAGATTTAGGGGCTGCTAGTTGGGGGTAGTTCGCGGGGGGCGACGAGAAGAGCCGGTGAGTCGAAGGGATAGAAGAGGGGCGAGGTATATGGGGGTCGACGAAGAGGGAGGGTCGGGTTGGTTCACATTTACATAGCGGACCCGGCAGGACTAGATGACTAGGCGGTGGGATATTAAGAGGGAGAAAGGGGGTAGGTGGTGGCAATTCTGGCAACATGGCCGCGACCGAGCCGCGCGACGTACACCAAGTGAGTTCCGGGAAATGGTGTTCCTGGGGGTGTGGGAGAGACTAGATTTCCTATGCCAACGTCACCTTCTCTCCTCTGACCGGTGTGACCCACCCGTTTCGAACACCCCACATACAACGTCTGCTTAGATGCGATTCTCGGACCCGGCTTTATTCGATTATTAAGGACCGCTATTGGATTAAGTGCGATTCCGCGACTGATTTCGCGCCCTGTCGTCCTCGTTCGACTAATCCGCCTCTCACGATGTTTTTCACTGACATTCTCGTCGCTTTCGAACTTAAGTTGAACGAACGTCCCCACCTACCATTGGCTTGATTACCCCTAGGCACCCGGTTCTCGGTTAACTTTCCTCCATGAAAACCGATGCATCCGCTCGAGCGCCGAGAAATGTCGAGGGTAATTAGATCCGTGATTAAGGGTGAAATGCAGAGCGAAGACGCTCTTCAGTGTGAGAACGTTATTACGTTCGTCGGAGAAAGATCTTGGTCGGGAAAGGCGAGAACAAAAGAGTCGTTGGAAAGAAGTGATGAAGGGTCGGGATGGTGAGCAATAACAGGAGAAAAGAATTTAATCTCCTCGTCGTAAAATATCCCGGAGGATCTTTCGTGGCTTTTAATAGGATTCATTTCTCGAGTGATTAACCTTCCTGGCTCGACTTCTGCGTCTTAATGGATCTTTTTCTTGAGAGAGTCTTCTTTTATGGGTGCTAGGTATTTTACTCTTCAGATAATATCCACGATATCAAATGAAATCTCTTATTTATGTATAATCATCAACTTAACTGTTTGCACACACTTTAACAATAATCAGTTTCTTAATCGTCAGTATATTATATACACATAATGATGGGATATACATGAACGTATGATACGCGATGGGATATACATGAACGTATGATACGTGATATAAATTATCCTATCCCTTAAACATTAAAGAAAGAATATCTATCATCGTAAAATCCACATCTCGACCTAACAATGAATCTACCTGGAACATTATATATTTTTTAAACACCTTCCAACAAGTCGCCAGCTATTTTGAATCACTATTATAGCCAGGATCATTGACGAGGAGTAGGAAACGGTTAATCCGCGTAACTCTAAAACGACGGCAACTCGTCCGATCAAAACTACGAAACTTGAAGGCAGCGGGCTTAGTCCTAATTTAAGGGTAGAAGTGAAAACCACCCTTGCCGGCGCTAATTTAAGGCCGCCGCTGCCCGCTCATTTGTTTTAACCGCTCTCCCGCGGGAGACTCGGTGTCGAGGGTAGAGGACGGTGTACGCAGATCCGCGGGGGTGAAGGAGGTTGCCCGGTGGTGGAAGAGAATGGCCGTGCTACGGAATGGCTGGGGGGAGGCGGTGGATAAAACGCGGTTTAGTTTAGTTGCAATTCACGCTGAAGCACCGGCTGAACAACGGGTTTTAGCCCGGCTTCCAAGAATGCCGGGGTTGCCCTCTGTTACTTGTTCATTTTGCTCGTCGCGGCGGGTTTTCAAGTTTAACTTCTTTTCAGTATCATTCGGTCAAGGCCGTTTTATAACGCGCCACGAGACTACCACGTATTTACGCCTGTTTCCGGTCTTTGGTATATTTGGCATTTTGTGTATATTTGGCATTTATCGTGTTGGTTGGCAGAGGAAACATCGCGTAACAATTATCATTTCCTATTTAATTTTTCTAGATCTGTTTAATAAAATTATATCGAATAAAAGGAACAGCCTTAATATCGAAATATTACGTAGCAATGGCAATGATTTCTTTTCATTCAATCGTTGCGCATTTGTTTCCTGAATTATTCAGTAAAATGAATACACTGAATTCCTGGAATGCAGAGACTTTTGAAGTAAGTATTAAACGGAATGAAGAGATTCTAAGAATCATGTCCTACAATATAGAAATATTACAGGTATAGGAATAGACAGTAGTTCCTTTTTATTTAATTCACTAATGAACATCGTTAAAAGAGTTATTGAACGTAACATGATTCGTATATTAACTAAAAAGTTTCGTGTCTATCGTCTTACAAATCGATCGATAAATAGATCGATAACTGTTAACGCGAAACGAAAAAGTGAGGAATTCGAAACAGAGATAAAATGACGGATGCACGCATGGGATGATAAAGAGGAACGTGGTGCTAATAAATCGGTAATTCGTGAGTTAATTTCGTTACGTCTGATCGATTCGTCGGGTCAGAAAAAGGAGAAAAGCGGACGCGCGTTGCTCGATGCTGAAAAAGAAGGCAAGAAGAACGAACGAGGGAAAGAGAGCCGGCAAGTTGCAAGAATGCCGGTGAAAGCAGCTTTAAAGCGATCTCGACAAGCGGAGAAAAAAGAATGCAAGCGCGACCGATCGACATGGGCGACGAAATAAAAGAAATAAAAAAGGAGAAAGGAAAAAGGAAGACAGAAATCAAAGAATTCGATAAACCTTCAAACCAACTGGCTTGTTTAAATTCGGATACTCGATTACACGCCGTCCGTGCTTCTGCTCTTCGAAAAATATTATTTGATGGAAATTTATTCGAATGTCCTTTCACTAAAACACGGACAAAAGTAAAACACCGAGACTAGGATAGAGGCATAAATTATTTAGAAAGTGAGCGTTCGTACTTGTGAAGACGAGAACAATGATACGGTTTTCTATATCGGTTTCTACGAAAAGGCAAATAAATTTTACCAGCGGAATAAAATTGTTGTATAAAAGCTAAGTAACTCTTTATACAGGAATAAATTTAAATTAAGATCGATTTACGATTCGAATTAAGAGATAGATGATATTCGAACGTGTACGTAATTTACAATCTATACACGATTAAGACTTTACAAATTCCAGGTAGACACGTCTCTACATCTAAGATACAATTATTCACGATTATATTATATATCAAAGATTTTCGTCCATTCTAACGTTGTAATACGATATCTCTACAAGGATTCGTAACAGCGAAAAAAGATCATACCTGCGAAATTCAGAAGCTGTGACACTCGTTCTCAAAGGAAGCGAATGACACATGGTAACACCATGTGGCGATATCGTTTCTTGTGTATCAGCTTAGCGGACTGTTTGTGGCGCGAACACCTCAAAGAGATCAGCCTGGCGAGTCCCTTCTTCCCTATTCTTGGTCGCAAAAGTGTCTCTGCCACGTCCCGTCTCTTTCGAGAGAATCGCGTTGATGCGCGTCACAAACTAAACGCGACACTGAAAGCACCCCAAAGCCGATCGTCGCGATCGCGTGAATCCTCGCCAAATCTAAATATCAAAGGAACTTCCTGGCCGAATAGAAACCTGAATGACGGCTGGGGGTCCTTTCGGTCCAGGTGGGGTCTACACCGGTTCGTCTGGTTCATTCCAAAAAACTGGATCGCCGTGATCTCATCGTTGGCCACGTGGGGTTCGTGTTACGATCCTGTTGATTCGCAGCATCCCTCGTGGCGGTCCAGCGTCCGTAGAAACGAGTTCCTTCTGAAACGGGTCGCGAGCAACCGTCGTGGTGGTCCATTGAAGCGAAACCCGTTCCGCGAAAAATTCGTTGGTCGAGCCGGATGAGAAAATTTTCTACGCTTCGGAGCAAGAATCTTAACCGTCTTCGAAACGATTCGTAGACACAGAGGGGCGCGACGTGCTTGTTGAGGAAAGAATGTTCTGTTGCATTTGTATTTGAATTTTTAATTTGAAAGCGGGGACAGAAAGAGAAGCTAGTGGAAGAATTCTAGGAGATGTTTCACAAGTACTTTCGTTTCTCGAGTCTCTGTTAGTATGTTCTTCTATTTAGTTTCTACTTGTTGAAAGGTTAAGTACGACAAAGTTACAGCAAACAGTAAGATCAAAGTCGATTTAACAGCACGAACATTGCATATGGAAAACTAAATTCAGTGTACGTAAAAAGAAACTATGACGGATTTAAGGAAACTATGTATTGTATAAAGTCTATCTTGCTCTCTAATTACAGTTACGATTACAGTTGCATTTATTCACAAAAATACGATCCCCTTGCATTAACGACAAAATATCTCTCAAATAGATTCTCTATCCTAAATTTTCGAACGAGACATTTCGCATCCTAATTGATAAAGACACGCGAGATATCTCATCCGTAACGTCGCATCAGCGATATTTCACCGCGAGATATTTCGTCTATAGCGTTGCACAATCGACACGGTGATAGTGAGATATTTCGTTCGTGCTGTTGTATGAATGACATCGAAGTAGCGAAATGTCTCGTCCGCGGTCGCGAAAGGGTTAATTACATAGCCTCATTATCAAGTAGTAACTCGACCAGCGAGAAGTTATAAAATACACGACGTTAGGGAAAGAGCGAGAATATCTGTTCTATGTCCATAACTCCATCATGGCAGCAAGAACAACAGCAACAAGCGGCGAGCATCGTGGTGATCTCCTGTTAAAAAAAAGCTACGCTGAAGCGACATTCCGCCACTTTCGCCTGTATCAAATATACAACGTGACAATGCATATCCATGGAGAAACGGTGGCGACGTCGAGCGAAAAAAATAATAAAAATGTGACAGCTTCTCGGGAACGAACGCGTCCCCGGAGTGACAGAACTGATCGGTGTACGTGACCAGCGGTGCAAATAAAGGCGATACACCTGGCCTTATCCGGTTAACGATAAAAAGGAACGACCAGCGTACGGTGAGCAGTTATTGGATAGCGAGAGGTCAGCCCGCCGCAAATGGTTAATAAACCTCGAAGAGAGCATGGATCGGCCATAAGACACACATGGGGGGTGGTTAAGGTTGGCGTTAATGATGCCCGTATGGCCGTGCGTTCACGGCTCTCGGAAAATAAATGGTGGGTACACTAGCCATCGTTCGACCATTAATGCTTGTTCTTTCACCTTTATTTACGGTATTCGCTAATCTTTGATCGACGTATCAAATGTGATAATAATTGACATCGCTTTTGACGAAGGTTAAAATGATACTTGTCGTACCTTCGTATGGATGTTCATGTTTATTACCAATGTGTAATCAATCTGTGACGTTTGTAATAGTATTGTAAAAGTTTTATCCTTAAGACAGTATTCACAACGTGGCTTTTTTTCAATTTTTAAGTTTATTCTACGAGTTCATATTTTTCATGTTTCATTTATATATCTGAGATATCTTCCCATTGCATAATGGAAACTGGTAAATTATTTAGTAACAAGTATATAATTCTTATTTCATTTAATGTTAAATTTCATTTAATTTAATAAGCAAATAAAGGGATAATTCAACTAGAAATCATTTTCTTTTTCTAGTAACAGGTTGACATATAATTATTTCAAAATAATTTCATATAATATAATACGTTATTTAAATGATTTCATACAAGCGTATTTAAATAACGCGAAATTCTGTAGTAAAACTTTTTTTTTTAATTATTAAAAATCGGTAATAATGTGAAAAATAGGGACAGCTGCTTGTGAATTGAAGTGCGGCTTTGAATAACTTGGAAATGTAAATGGCACTAGTTGGTGACGACTGGGAAAAACGGTGCGCGCAAGTGTCTATTATTTGTAAATGGTATTGTTTTATTTTCATCGTACAAATCCATTTGTATCCATTTCGCGTGGGACACCACGTATTGCGAATTGTAACCGCTTGAACAAGATGCGCGCGGCATGCGAGTCTGAATTTTTTTTCTTCCCATCTCTCTCTCTCTCTCTATCTATCTATCTAAGCCCCCACCAACTGCCCTTCGTATATTTTTTTTGTTCGATTTCAACACATTCAACATCGAGTGCATAGCAGGAATAATTGTTGTATAGCCAGTTTCGGCAAGCGTTTGCGTGAAAAAGCGAAATTCGAGGGGTTTCCCATAAAACGTCACGAATATTCGAAAAATATTAAGATGCTTTTTTATATCCTTTTACCGCGAACGAGCACGCATACAAACGTTTCACATTAATAGAAATAAATCGTGCGCTGCTTGAACTGCGTTTCAAATAGAACGGCGAAAAACAATGTTTCGAAAATGCAACGACC
Source organism: Bombus waltoni (assembly GCA_014737395.1). Taxonomy (NCBI): domain Eukaryota; kingdom Metazoa; phylum Arthropoda; class Insecta; order Hymenoptera; family Apidae; genus Bombus; species Bombus waltoni. The sequence goes on along the minus strand of JACXII010000043.1, from coordinate 1,276,819 downwards.
AGCAAAATGGTTTGATGGATTTCGTTTTATAACTTGCGCGATACCGTACTCGAGGGACGTGGACTTTTGCTGCAATTTTTCTTCTTGGTCGAAAGGAGCGAATTGGGGCGGAGTAAGCGGAGTAAGCGCAAGAAAGCGAAAGCAAAGAAATTCAAGAGAGATTCTGTTAAGTGTAGGTGGATATGTGTTCGACAAACTCTCTTTCATACGTGAGATTATTAAGTATAATTTCGACAACTGTATAATCACGTTTTGTAATAACGTACGGCGAATGGTTGCTGATTTCAAATCATCTGAACAATTTGTTTAATATTATAAATCTAATTTCTTAAAAAGCATCTAATTTGCAATGTATAATGTTAAGAGGAAAGGTTTATATTTGCATCTAATTTCTTAAAAAGCATCTAATTTGCAACGTATAATGTTAAGAGGAAAGGTTTATATTTGCGGAGAAAGATTGAATGTTAATTCAATTATGATGAGATTGGAACTTCAGTGAAACGTAGATACATGTGTACCAAGTTTACGTTGGATAATTTTTAAATTTTCAAGACTTCCGATTCTTCGTAGAATATGTTACATTTTTTAGAATAGGCATAATTGAACTGTACATGTTCCTTCCTTTTTATCATAAGGTTTCATAATATTAAAATGCGCTTCGTTAAAGTCAATGTAACGAAGTCGATATTATTATTCCACAGCCCTTTCCGTATTCATTATTTTTCCCTGTATACCACGCATAATAATTATGAAATTCAATGAATTTCAATGAGTTCCAAAGATTCGGTTTCAATATTGTGAAATCATTTCCTTCTGCAACACAGATTATTCCATATTTCTTTCTTAGGTAGCTTAGATAATATTTCACGTTTCTTCGATAGTAGCAATGTATTTTTAATATGTATTACAATATCAATAATTCTCACAACATTTTATGTTTTCGGTTTTGAATAAATTGTAAACCTTTACAGATTAAAACAACAATTTTCATATTTCATCGCATAAAGTATACATCGCATTAAAGTTGCATGTAAATTATGATTAAAGATTAATACATTCCTTGTGAACTATGCGCGTGACGATGGGCATTTTATATTTCCATATAGAAATGTCAAAGGAAAATAATTAAGTAATCAAAACGTGTTCGATACGCGCAAAAATTATCGTAACATACAGTAGCTCGTGTGAAAATTGAAGCTCAGGAACGAATCGGCAATGTAAAATCAATTTGGGCGTGTCTTGGACGTCATGGCGCGAGTGAAAAGTTTGAAAATGAAAAACTTCTGACAGAACGTTGTAATCGGCCACTGACTGGGATCAGGCAAGGTTGGTTCCCAGGGTAGCACCCGGGGTTGGTGTAGCGTCGGCCGAGCGACCGTACGAGTGAATAACCGCGTGGAACTCGAGTGATTTATGTTAATTCATGTTAAATTACTTTGTTCCGCAAACGCAGCGCAGCTCCGTTTTGAAAGAAGCGAGCCAAGTTGAAAGCGACAGCCTAGAAATTGTGTCAAAGAAAGTAAAAAATAATCGGAAATCCTCCCAAGTGCTAGTATTCAGTTTTGGTACGATGATTGGGAGGATTAGTGAAAATTATTACGGATTGATCAAATTAAGAGTTGCGGCTAGAAAGGATCGAAATTTTCGTTTAAGTAAAAAATTTTTATTCTAGTGCATGTCAAACCGCATCAGATTTGGTACAATATTTATTTAAATTAATATAAATTGATACAAAATTTTGGAAAAAGTATGCTATTGGAAAAAGTATGCTATTGGAAAAAGTATATTGAAATTACAGAGTGATCAAATTAAGAAGTAAAACTGAAAAGAATAAAAATTGTATTTAAATTGGAAAATTTTCATTCTAGCGTATTTTAAGTTGCGTTAAATTTGATACAAAATTTATCCAAATTAATAAAAATCATAAACTTTTTTTCCATTACTTGAAATTGGTCTTTACTTATTTTAACACATTAGGATAGAATCGCGTGGTTGATTCGAAATAGTTTAAGAATCGAGCGACAGGTGCATAAAGATAAAATGTTTTCCTTGAAATAAGCATTCATGATCGCTAGTCCTATCTTTTTTAGTGATAGGGATAAAAGGGGGAGCAATTCCATAAATTTCGTGGGGATTTAAAATTACGCCAGTCGAACGGAAAGCGCAAGAAGGAGAAGAGAGATATATCTTCTGTGTTGGACGCATTCCGGATTTCCCCTATTAATATTAAACTTTGCCAGGTTCCAAGTATTTTTTTCCTTTTGTTGTTGCGTTAACGTTACCTAACCGTTAATTTTTTATTTCTTTCGTCTTTCTTAATTTGAAGAAGCAAATAAATTTTCTTCGTTCCTTCGAATATATTTTTTGAAATATTAGGAGACTTGTAAAATGAAATATCTAAGGCTCAAATATATCTAAGTCTATCTTTATGATAATAAGACCGAATTTTCTCTTAAGTACTAACATTTTTGGTTCCATATCTTGTTCCATATTTCTGATGTTGATTACAAACTTCTCTGAATTTTATCGTACATTTAATTCGAGCAACATTTTTTCAGTGCGTTTCGATTTAAAAAATTGTGAGGGATGATGTATAATATTTAATTTACGTAGCTTTTACAAACAGTTTTTACAAACTGTGACATTACGAATGCGAAATCTTGTTCGATTAATCGTTTGCTCGATGATCTAGACCACGTGCACGCGTCACGTTTCATATGAAAGCAGAATGTTTTTTAATAGGTACTTACGCACGGGAGTGTATACATTGAAACAGTATGATTCGCAAGAACGAAATCGAATTTTACGGAAAGTGTTGATCTCTCTGAATGAAATTCTTTGTATAATTTATTTAACAGCTGTTCGCGATGTAAGCGGTGTATTAATTTAATCGCCGGCATTCGCGGTCAATTTATATTTTATTCCGCGATTAATTAAAAAGATAATTTCCCCCGTTGTAATTTTCGTATTGGGCCGAATATTCTGACGGCGAAATAAATCAATTCAACAGGTAAATGTCTTTAATAATTAACACGCGTTGGCGAATGAGCACGGGGCAGGATGTAAAACCGTAAAAACATATTCTTCGGTGGTCGTATGCGCGCAATCAAACCCAAGCCGACAACGATAAGTGGCAGACGTAAAAAGTGAAAATTAATGTATAATTACAAGGTGATTTTCGAAAATGTTTACTCCGAATCGAAACGACGGGAAGCATGTTTGAAACTGAGCCAACAATGTGTCCCCGTGCACGTGTAAAGATGCAACGACAAATATTTATATTTTTCGATTTTAATGGAAATTCATGTTGAACGCGTTGCAGGCCAATCGCGGATTAACGATTTGTATTAACCAAATGTAACGGCCGCTTTATTTCCGCAGATATTCCGTGCAAATAGACACGCGTAATCATTGCATACACACAATCCGCTAATATATTTACATTTTGATAAACCTCTTTCATCGATAAACCCTTCAAACGCGTAATAACTCGTAATATCGTTTGGTACTGCCGACGAAAATCGATGAGTCGAAGGCCCGATATGTTAAGCGAAATAAAAAAAGAGAGATAGCGATATATAAATAAACCCAACTTTTTTATTGCTCTCTCAGGATCCAGCGAAATGCGCCGTGACAATTTATCGCTTCCATTCCTGACGGTGAAATAAAAGAAAATGGAAGTTCCCTGCACGAATTACATGTAGGTAATGTAATGCAGAGATTGACGCCATAAAGTTTGACGCGCATCAAGCAATTGGAAATAGCAAAGAAAAAAAAAAGAAAGAAAAAAAGAACATTTTTGTTATAGTATTTTCTACATATGCGACATGGATAGTAAAGTATATAACTTTAAAAACACTCATTTGCTCCTGACGTTTCAGAAGTTTTTCAGGACGATTAATTACATTTTAAAAGAAGTCTATGTGAAATAGAACTTAACTCGTGTTATATAGCGATATGTATTATCTTCTTCGACAAGTAGTAACAAAAGGCACAATTATTAACTAATTTTCTTCGGCTGCAACGCCAAGCATCACTACGTTCAACACGCAGTACTTCCTTTGTTCTCAACGTTCGATTCAACCCTTTGCCGAACTGAAAAGTTCAAACCTCTAATTCCGCATCACAGTAAACCCATTTCCTAAACGCATTCATCGAACCAGCTGGAGTTCAATCTGAAACAACAGCCGATTGCATGTTTTCAGTGGGGAATCAGGTTCCGTTGGGGAATGCTCGGTTCTCGAGGAAAATCGTAACCACGAATCAGTAGAAAGCCGAACTCGGGGACGGCAAAGTGGCGAGGCAAGACACCTGTCTCCGGCAGGATAGATCAAAAAAGAGAAAAGTCCGCGTACAGCGTGCGCTGCTCTTCTTGTCGCGTTTGCTTTTTCGCCGTTCTGTTCGTCTCTCGTTTCCACTCGAAACCGAAAAAAAACGCGGTCAGCCAACGCGGCCGGAACGAGGGACAGAGAGAAAAAATAAAAAGCATCGGCGGAGAGGGAGCGTGCGTCCGAGAAAGTTGAAACTATCGTCTAGCAGGACAGAACCCCCCCATAAAAAAAAGAAAAAAAAAGGAAAAGTAGGAGAGCCTCGCGATAAACCTCTCCCTGCGGCGTGCCGTGTCCATTTTGCATTTCGACGCACACACAAGCGGAAACGGACGTTCGTGCACGCGCGCTCGCCCACGCTCGCTCACCATGGCTCTCTTTTCCGTTTAGCTGTGTAACCGTCGATGTAAAGCTGTAACGTCACGCGCCAGTGCAGCCGGTTCGGCCCGTTCCGCTGTAACTGCGTGCTACGGCCACCGCAATATGATGAACGATGAATAATAAACGCCACTATCGATGAACAACAAAACGGCGCGAAGTATACCGCAAATAATAATTGGTAACGATTCGATCGCGTCCACCGGAGCGGCGAACTGCAAGTTGCCAAGGGAGTGAGGAGATTGGAAGAGGCGCGGGATGGCCCGGTAACAATTTTAGCGTGATGCGTTGGCACGTAAGTATGAATCTGGTAGGAATTAAACGAGCACCTTGACGATCGTCTTTGGAATGATTTAATATTAAAACCACATACCAAGGATGAAAGTATGAGACTCGTTGTTAAGGAATTAAAATATATGACATTGCTGTGGAAAGTAATGATTTCCGAATTGTCAATAAAATAAATAGGTTTGATACCTTTGCTTAAGTAATTATCGATAGCAAGTTATTAGTATGTATACGCCTTATCTAATAACAATTTATTAACTTTTTTTTACTTCTTGTGTCGATTTATACTTTTATCATTTTTCCTCGAAGAATCTGACGATTCATGACTATATATCCTTCCGTTATGTTGACTTTTTGCCATTGTGGTAATTTAATTGGAAAAATGGGGAACCGACGCTGGTTGATATTTACTTATTAAATGCTTATCGTTAATATTTATTATATTTAATACCAAAGAATAATTGTAATAAAATTAAAAGTTTCAAGCTGAAACTCGAATTACACGACTCTTGATTGTTTATTAATTTTACTCGTTCTTTCAATATTGCAGTATTACAATATGCCTAGGAAATTAATCACTATCATTAATCAAGCTAATTGCTTCTGATATTTGAGAGTCCTCTATTTCTATTTCTCGTATTCGACAAATAATTGGAACAGCAGTAACAAAATGGTAAATATACACGACAGCAATGGATGTACCTATGCTTGAAAAAGGAAAAACATTGACGAATTAAACTCAAATGCGATATGAAGGATGCATGGTTAAAAGAACAAAAATAGGGATCTAGATATGCATTGGCAGAAATAAAGCGATATCTTTACAGGTATTTTCCAAGCTTGCGACTCATTTAAAAGCCAAAAATAAAAGTAAGAGATTTAAAAAATCTGTCTCTAGGAATATCCTCCGCTTTAATCACTAATATTTCTTGATTTCCAACGAAATATAAAAACTAACTTGTTGTTAAAAAAACAGCGTCGTTCTCTAAAATTTTTATCAAAGACCGAATACATACATATCCTGCATTAACAAGCTTGTCGATAATTATTCTATTAAATAACGCATAAAGAATAGTTGTCAAGAGAGTATTACGTAAATTAAGACGTTTTTATCCACCCGACGAATAAAGATTACACAACACCTTAAATCCGGACTCAGGATGCACTCGATTATTGGAAAACATTTTTGTCGTGTTTCATCGACTCGTAGATTGAGGTTGAATGATATACCGATATCGGGAGATAGCCCACCAGTTCTTTTTGCTTCTTTTAGGGGATGAACCGGGAACGGCCGAGCCAGTGGAAGAGGTTTCCTCGGTTTATGGTAAATGGCTGCGTTTCGAGGGTGTCCGTTCCACGTTTGTTGAGTCGAGGAAAAGATCACGCGAAGCGAAAGAATTAACGCGGTCAGTAATCATCCCCTGTGGCCGTGACATTTAACCCACTACTCGCAGTGATAACTCGGTTCGCTTTGAGCATTGAGGTTTTTTTCCTACCTCGGTTAAAGTGTTTACTGTAGACGAATTACTTCTTTCAGCTTCTTTCTCTTAAAATAGATTTCTTCTGTTTTCTCTTCTGTCTGATCAAATTAATTATTAAAATCGTACGAGAGGAAGTTTTTGCAACAAATTGATAGGATAGAAGAATGGAAATAAGAATTATTACTATTTTTAAACTCTGTTGTTTAACAAATAAATGTATATGGTGTGGTACTTAACGAAATAGTTAGATAGATTTTAATCAATATATTTGGTATGATAAACTATAGCACAAGCTTTTACGCTCGCCTACACAAGTTAAACAAACAATCCGAATCTCATTTTTGTTTTGACAAACGATATGGTTCTGGATAATATTTAAGACGGGAAATCGTGCAACGATAGGATTAAGGAAATGTTACTATTGAAAATTATTCATTAAAGAGGGTAGTATATTTCTGTCCCTTCTATTGTGATAAATTGTAACTTTATCCCAAAATATAGTACGTAAATACACTATACTATAAATATAGTGTTATTATACTACACATCGCCTGAAAAATCCTATCATCTTATAAAGCAACTCTCAGAAAGCGCAGCCCTGTTTGCAAAACCGCGTCGAGGAAACTCCCCGTCCAAAAATAACACACACATAAAATATAGTATCCAGCACCTCCTTGTGAGCTCACAACTCCAACCTTGAAAAGCTCAGGTTGGTCGTCTCTCTTCAAAACGGAGCATCATTCTCGCACCTAGCCAGGCTGCGAAACAAAAAGATAAATCCTATACTCCCACGGTTCTCCTGCAATTTCTCTACCTTTCACTCATTCGAACTCACCTCCCTGATACGTTCTCGACGCGCAAAAGCAAAGGCAAGGCTCGCGAAGGAACGGGGAATAGTGTGCTCGATAGAACGAGCTAGTCGAAACAGTAGAAACGGCAGAAAATAAGGACGGGTACAGGGTAGAGAAACGAGAGGAGAAGAGAGACAACACACGGTCGGTGAACCAATCGCATGCTGCGCCTGACAACCAGCCGACTACTATACTGCACCGTTGCGACCATTTGAGTTTCCTACTACAACGTTCGCCCTCTTTCTCTCGGGCGCGTTCCATCCAGCTTTCAACCTGGCTCTTTCTCTCTTTCGTGTTTCCTCTTCGTCGCTCTGACGATACTATCGTTCCTCTATCTATCTATATTCCATTTTCTCTCTCCGCTGTCCAGCGTCCTCTTTCCACCCCTGTACGTATATCGTCGAGCGTTCGTTCCCTCGACCAGCAAGTTCCCTCTCTCCGTCATACTATGCATCCTCCTCTCTTCATCAACCTGGAATTTTCCTCTCCGTCACTCCCGTTCCATTCTATCTCCCGCCCGCTCGTACTTCCACGAAGCGACGGAGCACCGGCCGATTTTGCATTTAAATTTGGTAAATTTGCCGGAGTTGGCAAATGAGCTGTGGGCATGGTGTCTAATACTCGCGCACGAGCACGGCCGCCGATACACTGCGTCTAATGCCTCTGGAGAGGGTACGCGTGTATACATGTGTGTACAGTCAGCAGCAAAAGTCGAGGTCACGCCACCGGGGTAAAAAGGTCAGAGGGTTGCACGGCTGGAAAAGAATGCCGTTCCGAGTAGAGGAAGCAACAGGGGATAAGCATAGGTCGGTTTAGGATACGACGTTGCAGTGGACTCTCGTACTCTTAACGGAATGTCAACTCTTTCCTCTTTGCTTAAAGTACCGAGTATGCTGTAATAGTCATTGAGTCTTTAATCGATCGATTAATTTTGATTAATGAAACGTGAAAGGAACAGGCAGAATATCAACGAGTTCGACTTCTCGAATATAGGAACGTATAGCGCGCGAAACAATCGACAGGTAAACGAAATTATCTAATTTATGTTCGGAGTCGGTCGAATGTTGATCGAGCAACGTGTAAATCAACGCGTGGGAAAAAACGCCGCACGTTCGTTCCTCTTGGACACGTGTTAACAAATCGATTTCATAAAATATTATGGATGCGTATAAAAAATAAAAAAGGAAAAAACGAAAAAAAAAAAAAAAATAGGAAAAAAGAGGAGCGAGAAAGAAAGCGGAGCGTAGACAAGGAAAGAGACAATGGAAATGCGCGGGTCGAGCAACCGTGGAAAAAAAAACGAAAGCAATTTCATTCGCGGGTTTCATTCATCCCTAACCCCCACCTATTTCTGTCTTTCTCTCTCGATCTAACTGTTGTTAGCTTTTTTTAGTTATTGTTTCTTGCAGCACGCGGCGAATTGCTCGCCGATAAGCTGGCAAATTCGGGCAACGCGCGTCTCTCGTATCCGGCCTCGCTCGATTTCGTCGCAGACTGTACGCACCCACACGTGCGAAATAGTGCATAGGAAATGCAAACGTGTAGCGGAGAAGTTCGGACAGCACCCTCTAATTTTAGCCCGCAGAAGGCACCACCCTGTCACGCCTGTACGTGTCTGTTCATGTTGTAAAGTTGCGTTCCATTTTCATCGTACAGTCCTCTTTCCAAATTCGACCGGAACAACGAGCGAAAGGGTCGCGGTAGGAGGGCGCCTAGCGAAATCGGTGCGGTTTCCGGCTCGTCGTTGGAAACTTTTTGCATAGTTTCACGCCGATCCCTCCCATCCACTGATAACCCGTACTGGCCGCAAGTGGAAGGAAAAGTCTCTTGGAACCTGATTGTCCTCGTTACCAAATTTCTGGTAGCTCTTTGCCATTTTCACCAACTCAGAAAACCATGCGGTCGTTCCTTTAATCGCATTCCATCGACGGTTTTACTTCCTCGATAACGTGAGTTTGGATTTTATTCGAGTAATTTGACGAATATAGTCTTGCAAAGTGTTTTGCAATCGCGATTGTAAGAAATTGAAATTGAATCTTCGCGAGAAAGTCTTGATGAAACTTTTGCGATGTATGAAAAGTTTATTCAAAGTTGATATTAGAAGATCATGTAGATGTGTTAGAAACTCGTAGAAACACGATGAGTTTTCTTTTATGGGGAAACGTTTCAACAACTGCCCAAACTGTCAATCGATCCTACATAAATAGAACTGCTTGCGTTATTTAATTTTTAGATCGAGTATACACATTCGTTGGATTCTTGAATAATACATAAATATTGATTGTCGTAAAATTAGTTAGAATTTCTGGTTTCGTGGAATTGGTTCACTTACTTTTATATCTTTGAACCATTTTTCAATTATGTAATATTAAAATACTCACTTTTGGTCATCCAGAAACATCGAGATTAAAAAACTTAATAAAAATGGATTTATCGTGTGCCTATTGTATAGTTGTCATTTGAGCGAGTCGAAAGCAAAATACGCAGTAAAAATGTTGCAAATGTTTTCTCTAATGTGAAAAATTAATCCAATACGTGTTTGTTAGATACGATGCCATGAAGTTTGTTAGGTATCGATACGTTGCGCTGGTTTTGAATAAAGATCGATTGACGAAAAATTTTGTATAGGTTGATATTGTAATTCTTGTATTTTGGAATATTTCCTATCTTCATCTCGACTACAATATGCGTTACTACTTACGATATTCTCTTTGTATATACATCTTAAATTTATTAAAAATTTCCATTGAGCACAGAAAGGATTGAATTTTTACAGGATACTAACAAATTATCTTCTACCGACAATTTCCTATTTATATATTAATACAATATATTTTACAATATATTTTAACACAACTTTCATCTTGCGTTATTGTAGCTATATTATTTCTATTAATCTTACTCGCTGCCTTATATTTTCTGCTTATTCAGATAAATCTCTCTTCCATAAAATCTGAAAAAATTCGAAAAACACGCTCCCACCCTTTTTCCATGTCATTTACAACATTATCCATATTTTTCACAAGCACCATCTCATTCCCATCATTAGACCCGCTAAACACGTATCCATTGCACAAAGAGAGCCAACCGTACAAACATACTGTAGGAACGTGGGTTCAGTGTTATACATAGTGGCTCGCATAGTTATACGATAGAACGCATTGCGAAGGACACACGCGTGGAAAAAGAGCGTGGAACGAGTTTGTTGGTACGCGATGAAAATTCACGGATCGTTAGATGAGAGGTTCTCGTGGTCGCGTTCCACGTAGAGTTGCATTAATTCGCGAACGTCTGGCCGACATTTGAATGAAGCGAAAGAAAGGGTAGGGGATAAACACGCAAGAAGAACGTGAGCGCGCGAAAGGTGGTGGAAAAAAGCTGGGCCAAGCGGGACGAAATGCGGGGATGTTAGGGAGAGAACTTCAAACCGGCTGTCTCTCTATTTTTGTCTCTTCTCTGCCGTTCTATCTCGTAATTAAAGAGTTCTGCACGTAATATCTAAAAACATAGAGAAAAATTCAGAGACGAACGACCGGGCTGCGTGAAATTCGCGTCGGCGCCGCGTAGATAGACGGATAAACAAAGAGAAAGAATTCTAATGTAATTATTTCTTACGCACCTCCATTACGGTTTTTATTCGGAAGAGTCTGACGTTGCTTCGTTTCCTTGTCGATTAAATCGATTCGTAGGAACTATTTCGTAGTCGAGGGGTGAATCGATGTTAAAAGAGGGGTACGGCTTCCAAACGAGGGTTCTTGTTTGGCCGAGGCTCGATTCGGTGCATTTTCTTACCGGTACACGGACGACGATAAAAGATGAAAGGTTGTAAGAGGAAATCAATTACATTACAGAGGAGAAAATCGAACTTTCGTCTTTTGTTTGTTTTAGAGATTCGAATTATCCAACGATAAGATATAGTTTTTTGTATGCTAAGGCCGCATTTAAACGATCCTTATTTTTTGATTTGGTAACATTCTTAACCTTCTTACGATCGAATATTTCTGACCCGAATAGAATATCTTTCCTAAGCATTTTGCAATGGAGAACGTGATACACTAAAATTATGTAGGACTAATTTTAATGAAGATAAATACATTTATATCGTTTAATCGATCAATAATATTTTTAAATACATTGTTACTTATAAGTAACGTACACTGTGGAAAGTAATTGTTTAGTGAAACGCAATATTGTAACAGGATCAAACTATACAGATAGATTAAGTATAAAAGTAATCGTATCAAGAAAAGCTTTTTAGTCTACAACCGGTATTGAAAATAATCATTATTTCGTGATTTTGTAATTTGTATTGTTCTTAATTGTATAGGATGTTTCAATCTTAAAATAATCTATAGAGTATCCTATCGGAAAACTGCAATAAGAAGATAGAATTGAAATTTAAATCGCGGAATGCGATCGAATAGTAAGTTGAGAGTTTAAATGAAGAGAACGAGATATACTTTTTTGAATAATGGATACATAATAGGAGTATCTTTTTTAGTTTTACTTCGATAAGAGTAATGAACCATTGATCAACAAAGAGTTATCGGCGCAATTGTATCTACGTATCGAGATTTTTTACCGTTCTCTGAGAATCGTTTTTAATGGAACGATGTACAAAGTAAAGCTGTCAAAGTTTATGTATCTCCTTTTATACGATAAAACAATGCTTGCAACATGTACAGCGCGGGCTTTTAATCATTCTATATGCATATCCATATAATTATTCTTTTCTAATGATCATTTGTATTACAGTAATACTTCGTCATTTACAAAGGAAACACTAAAAATTACAAGCAAGAATAAAACTAAGCTTCGTGATATTTAATTAAATTATTTATATAATTATATATATAATTATATAACATTTTGATAAAAACGAGAATTTTATACCTACATAAAAAAGATAATATTATAGAATAATGTTGAGCTGTAGGACAGCATTAAACATAAAACAAGAGAAAAATATCTATATTTAACAAAACAATATAGATAATGTAGTAACTAACTCGATTTTCTGAAATTGAGAGAATAGAAAAAAAGCTGGAAAGAAGGATACAAGAAAGGTTTCTGTAATTTACATTCCCGGTCGTAATAAAAACAGGGGTAGCAGATTTTTTCCATCTTCGAATCGCATACAGACGTTCGTTATCAGTTATCGCCGTTTCCCATGAATTTCTTCGCTTCTTATCAGCGATGGACGCGCACAATCGGAAAAAAGTCGGTGAAAAATGGTCGATGCGCGGGCATTCGCTTCATTCGATTTCTCCGATCGAAAAATCGAACGTTAACATCGAATCGGCAATGAGGCGGCTCGTGCTGGAAACCGGATTATCGAGATCGAGTAGGGAAAAGAGATAGAGAGTAAGGCGAACGTGCTTTAATCTCACAAAGTACTCGTACATTTCGAATTTCGTTCATTCGGCGCGTCACTGCCCTCCCCCCTTTTCCTGTCTAGCAACGATACAAAATAATCTATTAACAGGGAACATAATCGTATTTTCGGACAGGTTTCAAACATTATGAATGTCGTTAGAGATAGCTCCTCGTGTTATAAATGATCAGGAATGTGTACAGAACGTCGTTCCATTATTAATTATTAAATTGGCTTATACGAAACGTCGTTTTTTTAACACAACGTAGTTTCTTCAAAATATCATATTTCTCCATTATTTGGTTTAGTGATTTTCACGTGATTTAATGTATTTCCCCAACAACTAATGAGTTTCGTTATTACAGATTTTTAATAATTACAAGTTGAAGAATTCACAAATTCCTAGAACAGAGCTCATAGCTGTTTCATTTACAATCCTTTTTCTTCTCGAAATAACGTATACATTAAGAAATGTTCTAGTTGGAACAGAGGACAAATAATTTTAGTCTCTTCTAAGTGCTAAACATTTCTAGCAATTTTCGTGTGATATTCTTTCAAATGAAAGCTCAGCCCAGAAAATCAGGCGAATATTCTCATTATCCGTGACAGTTAATAACAAGGGTTAATATTTTTATCGTAGATCCTCTTATTACAACTTCTTGTCTCGTTCATAAGCAAGAAAATTAAAATAACTCTATCCTGATAAGACGTTGATCCCCCTAACTTCTCAATACTCATAGCCGTGTGAGACCAGGTACGACCAATCAATTGTTTCCTGTACCAATAAGCAAGCAATCTCGCTTTCGTATTTATAAAAACGCCTGTGTTCTTCAACTTCTTACCCTGTGTTTTACATCTTATAGTACCAAAAACGCAAGGTACAGCGTTAGAATGACAAACAGAGATACGGTATTACATAGCCAAGGGACAATTTCGCCAAGAACGAAATTCTACATTCCTCGTCGGTTAGATCGAAAAAAGTTGTACGTTAAGAGGCCAAATCGCCTTTACCATTTCAAAGATGAATTACAGTTCGACTCTGACAAGTTGTTCCGGTCACCTAACCATCCTATGCCCCTCTCCCTCGTGCCATCCCTTGAGTTCCTCCTTGTCTGCACTATATCTTGGTCTCCGTTCATCTCGCGAGCAGAACACGCGACTGTTTTTTCCGTGGCGGCACGTACCATCATTTTTGCTGTTGCAACGAGGCTCGAACAGCGTCGCGGCGAGGCGCGGCACGTAACGCAACGCGACGTAACGTAATACGGAGAAATAATAGGTTGATGAGGGGGATGAACGTGGTTACACGATGGGAGGGAGGAGGAGCGGAGGAGGCAGCGGCTACGCCGGCGAGAGGTAGCCACGGGGAGACAGGGGCTTGGCGAGGCACGAACCGAGCTCTAGGGGGTGGCGGCGTCCTGTTCATTATGCAACGACGCGACTGTATCCCCCCGGTACAACGAGCGCCGGTTCTCTGTTGCACCGGAAAACCGGCGCAAAGTACAATCGGGAGCCCCTGTGGTTAATGAGTCGACCGAACAAAGCGAAAAACCGTCCATTAAATAATGCGCGATGCAACGTCGGACCACCGGAGCTCCTGGATATGCACGGAACCAACCGGCGAAACGGGATCCCCCTTTTCCTGGAATTCGCCGTCATTGCACCCAACGGCCCTATGCACTTGCGATTCGCGATTCGCGGCACCGACGATGGGGTCGTGAGTAGCCGAGAATTCGGTTCGGTAGTCTACGAAAGTTGCTGGTGAGAATATAAGCAAAGTCGCGTAGATAAGCTAACCTCTTAACGTCCGAGCTATTAAATAGTTATTATACCGATTATTAGAAAATAAAGTGTTTAGAAGTGTTTAGATTAGAAAATAAAGTATAAACTTAAAGTATATTGGGGGTTTTGGTACAAGGAGTTTGTCAGTCTGGTTCAAGAAGAGACCACTCGAAAAACATAGTTACAATCAGAGTTGAGATAGCACCATTTTACAAATGAGTTTCGTTTAGTTACGTGGTAGATTTAATGCAACAGAGAAAAGAATATACGTAGTCCGGTTAGTTGTTAGAATAGCTAGGGGTTAATGGATGAAAATATTAGAGGAAATTAGTTTAAAATTGATAATGAAGTGTAGTAATCTGTATTAATTTGACGAAAATCAAAATTAAACGATAACGGTTGTTTTTCTGATTTATCGAATAAACTGATCGAAATTACCTTTTAACTACCCGTTTTGACCAGTATATTCGTAATATGAAAAAAGTTTCGAAATAGATCTAACTATAGTAATTATTATATAGCATATCGTCATTGGGTCCGTTTATTCGTTTAAAGATTTACACGTTTCCTGCACAATTTCCATTTTATAGATAAAGTTAGATTTAATCGTACAAACGATTAGAATGTTAGGCATCGTTCCTCATGTTAGATGATACTAAAAAATTAAACGTTAAAATGTACTAACATGAAATGTATGCGGTAGATTGTTTCACATTCCAACAACCACTATGGTACATTTATTAATTTTCTCGGTATTAATTAAGTGGTTTCTCAACGTTCTCTCTTAACCAAGGTCCTTCCGCTATCTAAAGATTTCCGATATTATATACAGAATATATTATATGCAATTACGTTAAACCGATTACGCTTGATTATTAAAGATATAATATAGCGTATTAATAGTGCCACTTCTTCCACGTTAACAAAAAAAAATTTCTAGATGTTAATGATGCGTGTTTTATAAATTTCATTTCTCATTCACTTTCTTGATTTCTCCATTGATGTTTTCATTTTGTTTCTTGACAAACTATTTCGTCATATTCCGTATTCGTGATTTGAGAATCTTTTTATTATATATTTTCGTGTTCTATTATATTTCGTTTCATATTATATATTTCGTATATTATGTCGTATTATGTAGATATCACAATAAATATTTGCAACTTCTATATTCTAACACTTTGGTGGACAAGTAATACATATGAAAAGAAAAAATTATTTCGTCTCGTTAGATATAGCTGTGGTACAACCTAAAGGCAGTAGAAGACCTTTTTAACACTCGTAGACTTATAACTTCAGATACGTTGAAAATTTAATGAAATTGCATTATTAAACCAAATCTAACAGGACGAATAAATCAGAGATGAAGTAAAAGTATTTTGGCAAGAAAATTATTTTCTCGTTTCATAACTTGTTCATACGTGCAGCTGCGTTTAACCGCAACTTCTCTATTTCAATTCGTTGAATTACCAAATAGTTCCGTAAAAATATAAGTTTGAGAAAGTTTTAAAAGAAATTAAATCTATGTTGATAAAAACGATGTTAATTAAATATATTCATATAAGTAGCGCGAAGATTATGGAATATTCTCCGTAAAATTTTCCAAATTGCAAACCACAAATGGACTTTGCAAAAGCATTAGAAGAACTACCTCACGAGTTTCACGTTTGTAAATGTACAAAGCAATCAAGGGGAACAAATTGATATCACAGAGAATATTAATTATTCTCAATCGAAAACTGTATCGATAATATAATGTTTTAAATAGCCATCTATGTCTAATAACACGTCGAAGGAATAAACAATATCTTGCCACGTGAAATAATTTACGAACGTAGACATAAATGATTCTGGCCTGGCTGGCGAAACGAAAAGGGTGGCTGAATCGCCATTCACATTTATGCGCGCGTAGATTCACGGCAAGCAGTCTCGGCGAAGAGCGAGCTGACGCACCCTGCGTTTTATCTAAACTTTCATCTAAACTCCCCTATGCATCTAATCGCGCCACCCCACCACTATTTTCTATGAAAGGGCCAGGAAAGGAGTTGGAGTGGGGTTGCTCGAGGATGGTGGGGAAACTTGCACACACGCAGCTGCGAGCGAATAAGCGTATATGGATCGCGCTGGAAGGGGTAACAACCCTTAATAAGTGCGCACTCGAAGAGGGCGCAGCAGCTCGTGAAAGAGCGTTAAGAAAGATCGTCGTGAAGCTGTCTTAGGGAATTAACCTACAATTTTACGACCCTTTTATACTGCGTAACAATCATCGCAACCTTCTAGGATCCTAACCACCCTTTCTACGCTTTTTCGTGTCTCTGAATTTTGAAACGACAGTGTAGATCGAATATGCTTTCAGTTGATAAATAGAATACTAGTAATTTTGTGCAAAGGTAAATTTTCAATTTTTCTAATAGATACATATATATATATATAGCTTTTAACTGATAGTTTTATTGCTTATTTTTAGCTAATATTTGTGAAATATAGCAAAGAGGCTAAAATATCTAGTAGGAAGAATTTAAATACCAAAACAACAGGTACTATAGAATCTAAATAACTATATTTTGTACAAAATCTCTTTCATACACGTACGCTAAAGTACGTTCTTTCTATCTTAAGCACTTTTCTGCAACACGTTTCCATTCATTAATAGGAGTACCCTGAAACACAGCGAGACATAACCAAAGCACAAAAACCAGTAAATTACAAACTCTACGTTTACCATACCTACAAACTAAAACATTTCGTTTAAAAGCCAAACTATCCTTTATCACTTTAACAGAAAAAAGGAATATGTTGATTATTTCTTACGTGTGATAAAATAGCTCATTCAAGGTCATCGATAATTAATTCATTCAATCAATGGAAACGACGTTCATCTCAGAATAAATCGATCCGTCTATTTCCATTAGTATTGATCACCGCCTGGCGATTTCATCAGGGATTTGCCTCGCCGAATCCAATGTCACGCAGAATAAAAACTCATTCTCTCGTGACGCACGAGAAACGTCGTCGGAAGATTGTTAGGGTTTACAAGAAGCGGAAGAGCGAGGTCGAAAGATGGTCAAGGGTGACGATGGCAGGACCAGACACGTCGTCTCTAGGAAGGACGGAATTTTTTTTTTCTCCTGGCGAAGCGGTTAAAATGTAAATTAAGTCGACGTGCTTAAGAATGTGAGATTATTAAGAGAGACTGCCGCTTCCGCGGGTATTACATACTTGCGAAAACATTTCTCTACTTTTTATTTTTTCGTCGGATACGACCGCGCATTATAAAGCACATATTTTCTTCTTTTGTTCTTTTTGTCCCTTTTGCTTCCCTCCGTGGCACCGTTGTTGACTTCCTCGAGAGACGCGACCACGCTCGTCGAGTGCTTCTTAAAGTTTCAACGAGCAGGCCCTGCCCAGCTCAAGTTCGTTGCAGTTAGAAGAAAGTGCACGAGAGTGTTTTCCGCGAGAAAAATTTCAGCCTCGCTCGTGGACTTTGGAAGTAGATGGTACGGAATAAGGAAGGAAAGTCGAGTGCACTTTTTATGTTAAATGAGACTACGGCGGTAATGGAGATCTGGATGATGGCGAGTAGAATTAACGGTAGCGAGAATCGTAATTTTCAAATGTGCACGGAATGGTATAATTTTACGCGCGTAATGACGTGGAAGTGAGCAAATTGTGAAATTTATTTAGAATCGTTCCGCGTTTATGGATGAATAATTGAAAGAAATATTATGACATTATTGGTAAAGTTGGAATAATTAACATTGAAAGTTTCTAAATAATTGTGGTGAGATATAGGGTATATGTATGTTTTATATATTGTGAAGCATATTGAATTTAAAATATAGAATTTCTAACGGATTTACAAGACACTCAGAAATATAGAAATTCGATAAATTTTATACTTCTGTATGTGTATTACATTGTAATGTAAATAGGTTTCATTAAATTGCTTTGCAAGAGTCATAGCGAAATTGCTAAGGGAATTTCTACATAGAGTATAATTTAATTGTTACAAATAACTGAATTCGGAGACTTGGTTCGGTATTTGCAGAAATTTGTCTGTAACTGAATCGCATGGTCTAATTAATGAAATACAACAAATGCGAATATAAGAGCAGGAAGGTACCTACGAATGCTTACACATGATCGTGAAAGATCAATTAACGGAAAAAACGTAGTATATGTATAGTTCTATCAAAATATACTGCCTTTAAAAATTATTTGTTCTAACATTGCTTTAGGATTAAACAAGAATACATCAATTTTGTACATTAATACAGAAATTATATAGATATCTATAACAAAACCCCATTCACGATACGTGAAATGTTTTAATTAGTCATTACCTAACATTTTCAAATAATAGTAAGATACTATTTACGTTGAACATTGTAAAGTAAAAATGTAAGCATATTAAAATCATCTTTTCAATCTACACACAGTAGCCATACTTCGTTGAGAAAGATTCGTATCGTAAAACAGACCGCTTCAAAAACACGCTTTCTTTATCTCAGAAATTACTCAGAAGAAAACTTGTCCGCGCAATTCTTGTACGCTTGAACACTAATAAACGTAACCGGCACTCTTCAAACCGGACTACATCTAAGGCACGATTCAATTACTAAAGGGGTCCATACGATTAGATTCTCCCCTGCGCTCGATATTTCCAGCATCCCTCGCGAAAAGAGGGCGCCACGTAACCGTGCCTAGGACATATCGAATTAACATTCTTCGCGGTCCACGCCAAACCGATCGACACAGGAAAAATCGTTCGCTGGCCGCGAAAGATAAAACTTTCGACTATGCTGTGATCCTCTTTCGATACATATAAGAAAAAAAAGACTCATCGAAAGACCGAAGAAGGAAACGGTATAGGAAAAGGAGGAGATAACGTATGGAGAAAGTATGGAGGCAATCAGTGGCGGCGTTCGCAAAGAATCGCCGAGTACCGATTACCCGAGGCCATAATCGAATCAAGCAGCGCTATTTATTTTTCCATCCATTTAAAAACGTGTTAAAATGCAAAAAAGCGAATGGCAGACTACGAGAGGCAGGGAGTGTGCGACGGTGGAGCGCGGCAGGACGGTTGGAAACACCGGAATCTCGCCGGAGGAAGCGGCGGAGGAGGAAGAGAAAGAGAGAGAGGTGGTCCGAGAGGAGAAAGATCGACGAGCACGAGAACGAGTGAGGCTGCTAGCGAAAAGGGATGTCAGGGGGTGGCCGGGGCGCACGCAGGGGTCCCGACAGGGGGGTGGGTAGCCACGATCAGGCCGGGTGCGGCGGAGTAAAGGGTGAAAATGCAAAAAGGCGCCGGGGGCCTCGCTCAATACCGAAGCGGCGGCGCAAGCGCCTTCATTTTGTTTTTCGTACGTCGCCGCGTCGCTTTCGTTTTTCCAAGATGGCCGCTCGCCCTCGCGTGCACGACGTCGGTAACTGGTCCCCTTGAAGTGGTGCCGTACCGCCGCCGCGCACTCTACTTTGCCGGCCGGAGAAGAAATCACCGCCGAAAACACGGCCACGCTGCGGCGCTTCGCTCGCTCGTGGAATTACTACCCTTTCGAATTTCACCCCGGGAGACTTCGATACTGGTAGAACGACGATTTTCGGATTTGGATAAAAAATCGGAGATGGTCGCGTTTTTCTGAAATTGCTTTTAGAATTTTACTAATATTATTGGTAAAATTTTAGAAATTACAAGTTACAGGATATCTCCATCGATGAATACTCATATATAAGAGTAACTTTGGTAATAAAAAAAATTAAATTTCAGAAAAATATTTACAAATTGAAAGATATCTGATTATTGTATTTGAGAAAAATAATGATAAAATTGCAAGAGGTCTATAATATATAACTTGTAGTACATCTAATTTTTCAACGTTATTATATGGCTGGTAAATTATAGTGCAACGACATCCGACCTCTTCTGATATATAAGCTTACCAGGTACGCGAAGTTGAGAATGATAATTTTTCCTGAATTTTTTCATAATCTTTCTTAATCTTTCATTCATTTTTTTAAAGCTCGATATTCTTATGGGGATTGAGTATTTTAAGTTATATAATTGTACAAGTGAGATACAACAACAACGGATCGCTTAATCAATGTTATGTTATTTCATAGATATGCATTCCCCTAAATGTATGCAATTTTGACCTTTCTGTCGCAACAAATGGTTTACAGTAATTAATTAACGAAGATATCTAAATTATATTATAGTCATCTAATTATCGTGAAACAACAAATATTAGATATAAACATTAGATCGTTTTCATAAAGGATAACTGATGTTGCTGTATAACAAAATTTCCATGAATGGAGAAGCTCTCCCTTCGTAGTGAAAAAAATTAACTAGAGGTAGTACTAAAATCGAGAGAAGTTTTATTTGTATGCAAATTTCATATTGCTGTTTCATCTTGTATCGGTATACAAAGAGAAAAAGGTATGACCAAGCGAAGTACCAATTCTTAGTAAGTTCAATGATAGATTATAACATCTCGCTTTAGAAGAAAAGTAGCATATAAAATTATTGCACAAATAACATGATATTGTAAATACATATATATAATTACATTATATTCCGAACAAATTTTAATACAATTAAATCTGTATCATCTACAAATTATAGTATAGTAGAGACTCAAGAGAAAATATAACATATAGCTTTTACATTAATATTAATCCACTTTCACGAAAAACTCCATCCTAATAAGCTAGTACGGCATATTTTAATAATTGAAAAACGTAACATTTTTCTTGCAACAGTGAGTTTCAGGACATCTTGATTGACACACGAAATCCTGAAAGCAGCGCGTTCAAATTATTTAATGTGCGTCTGACACGTGACTCTGTTGAAATATTTTTTTCTTCCCCCGTTTCCTCCCCTTTTTTACGGAACGTCTCATTTTTGCGGTACATTTTACTTCGTGCCTGTCGCTCCGTGTTAGATTCTATTAAAGGACATTTTACACTTGACTCTCTTTTTCTTCTTAAAAAAATGAAAGGGAAATAAAAAACCGATAGTATATCGCGTAACTGCATTCTTGCCTCGTGTATTATTTTGACTTGCACCAGAATGCTTTTAAAGTGTCTTTCAGCGAATGCACGTGAACAGATCAGACGTTGGGATAAATATCTTTTTTCTTTACGTCAGACGGTTTATTCTGGTTATATAATTATGCATTTTCTTACGTTTTTACGGAATTATTTGTTTTGCAATACTTCTTTTTAATTCCAAAACTCGATAGACAATTGATAAGATATTACAAAATTATAGCGAGTCCTAAGGATAAGTGCTTCTGCTATCGCGTAGGTTCATTCAATTGTGATGTAATATCGACATAATTAATATAAATTGCGCTAATTGGGGTATTAAAAAATAATCGATAATAAAAAATAATCTTATTGGATCGGTTAGATCGATTTCGTACGAGGACATCGGTATTAATTTAGAAAATTATTAAATATCTAAAATTAATATTTGTTACAAAATAATGACTTGCTTTGGTTTAAATACATATAAAGTATCACACAAAATATCTTTCAAATTTTAACCGCAACTAGCATGATAAGAATATAAGAATATATAAAGATATCTTAATAACGACAAATACGTATGTTAATAATTTAGGAGATTTTCACGTGCTATGCTGTTTCTAAATGATGCCGGCTTCCACAAATGAAATTCAAAAAGTAAAATTTAAACAGAACCCATCTGTCAACCTTCCACTCTCACTTTCCAATTTCCTAATGAGAGAATCAATTCCAATGTAGGTATCAATCATAATCCATTAACAATTCTGAATGCAACTTCTAGATGCACCTATCCCTTTGGACACTGAATATCCTCAACATCCTGCTTATTCAATGTCCTTTCCGCGGTAAATAATCAAAGTAGTTGTCATATCTGTTGAGATGAAATTGTAATTCATATTGAACTTTGCTATTAATTTACTGAAGTTTGCTATTTTATGGATGTGTGTGCGCGCATGATAACATTTTTCAGTATAATATGTAATTTTTAACATCAGAGATTAAATGTTACCTTTTTTTAATACATTAAAAATGTACCGTAAAGTATATTATAGGGTTAACACCTGACCACTAAGAATACTACCACTTAGTTTAAATTAACTATTAAGGTTACTTAGTAGTTGACTTAATATGCCCGATAGTTCGAATGCTCTATTTCTTTAATTTCAATTGTCATCTCATTAGTACCTATCGTGATCGACTACCAATTACGCAACATCGTAGTAGCGTAATCGGAAAGATAATTCAACTTCCAGATGATTTATATACAGCTTCTAGCAAACGGATTCAATTACAAATGCATTTACTTGGGATTCGTATCATAGGCTTTACTGGTAGCGATTATGTGTAGGAGTATGTATATATATATATATATATATATATATATATATATGTGTGTGTGTGTGTGTGTATGTATATTATATATGTATCTTTTTCGTTCCATCCGCGATCTACATTTTCCTGCCACATAATTCCATCATTCGACATTGCAATTTCTGCTTCAAAGGGATATGCGTGCTGAAAACTGCGACCTCTATTTGTATTGCTCTTTCAACAACGTTCCACGTGGGACGAGTTTTTTTTCGAGTGCGCCGCTACAGATCTGAAACGTAGAATAAATGATATCGACAAGCGCCAGAACTTCCATGTCGCGTATTCTCGCGACTGTCCTGCCTAACGATTTCGACACCGCTAGAACTACGTATATATCGTTGAAAAACATATTAACAACGACTGGAAAAGTGAAATAAGATTGCTGAAGAACCTTGGTACGTAATCGGTCAATGTTCGTTCTGTATTCGCATTTTATATGTTGTGGTAGATTTTGTATCGCGTGATGGGTATATCAAGTGATGATCATTTTCTGCCTGGTGGATAAATTTGGTTATAATGTTCATCGATATCTTGTTTTAATATGTAATTAGATAGCTTGAGTGGAGTAACTATATCAGACAGGTTTCAGTGTTTCAGCGCGAAATGTTTGCGTTAAAATATTAGTTCAATGTGAAATTGAATTTTAATATCCAATGTATAAGCTTGAATTTCATACTTATACAGAATTGCTCTATAATTTATTTTACAAATTTAATCTCTAGTAGAATGTTACGAAACTACTAGAGCTGTAATTTCTTAAGATATTAAACTCAGTGATAGAATAATTTAAGGGATCAATCTAAAAAAAAAAAAAAAAAAAATAATGAGATTCCACTGCAGAAAAATTCATTGATGCACCTGCGAAAAAGTTCGCGCTATAGAACGATAGAGATTGAAAAATATCGTAAAATCTTCCTTTATACATTTTTTCAATTTCACACGAAACAAATGTAGATATAGTCCGATATATTTTTAATTTCTAAATATTGTTTCTTAGATCTCTGAAAAATTCCAGGTGCTTAAACATTCCAAATCGACAAATATTTTATCACAAAACGGTGACAATGAATTAAAACGATCCAGCAGAGTAACGTTTCAGCATGTCGTTCGCCGAATATCATCACGAAATAACGAGAACGATTTGCAGTGAAAGAGGCGGCGTTTGCCGGAACGGTAGACCACGTTGGGAAACAACGAATACTCCTATTTATCATTTCCGAAACGGTCGTTTCTCTGTTCTCCACCATTTTGAAAATCGCTACTCGCATTACCGCGGCGTGTCGACCGGAAGCAACTCGAGCTTCCCGGGTATTCGTGGTTTTCGCAATACCCTCGCAACGATCCGCTTCACTGGGAGAAGCGTCGAATACGTTTGCGCGCGACGAAACCCGAAACACTGTAACATCAGTGTCTGATAATCGACTGATAATTGCTGAAACGGTTCACACGCTTCAGAATCCCATCAGCGGTACATTACAGTAATAAGATTGACTAGCACCACGTTCGAATTCTTTCAGTATCGCGCACGAGACCGAACGTCGACCTATCGTGGATTACACGTTCAATGCCGAGTATCGTATCGTGACACGGATTTGTTGCAGTGACAAACATAAGAATATAATTTATACCTACATATTTTTTACGTTTGCGAGCCTCTTTCATTACATGTATAAAATTTTACATTCAATGTAACATTCATGTAAAATTTAAGAAACCTTATAGTATATGTATTTTATTATATTAATTCTAACTTACACACAAATGAAAATCACATACATTTCTAATATACATTTTTATTTATACATGATATGATTTACATATATTTGTAATATTTATAAATTTGTTTTATTGCGTAAACAAAATTATATATTAACTACATACGTGTAAAATGCATGTATATAATTAAGAAACTCTACAGCACTTATATAGTACCTACATAATATTTTACTATATTAATCCTGGTATTAATTTCAAGTCACAATATAAGAAGTCATTTTCCATCATATTTCAAGGATATTGTTTGAACAAATTTTTAAGTTAGATACTCATTTTTCATTCTGCAATCAGCGTTTTACTCATTAGCGAAAATTACCGTATGTTCGTCATCGCAGCGAGAAAAAGTTACGCGCAACATGTGTTTCGCCTTAATATCGCAATATTTCGAGAAGCAGTTTGCTCGACGTAGCTATCGCGCATCGCTGCATCAAAGAGTATCATTCCTGCTACGATTTTAATCCCGCAATAAAATAAAATGCATATATGCCTTAAAGCAATCGCCATCTTGAATTGTACGTTGGATGTGGGAATTTCGATTTCCATAAGCTTTCCGTGATTTTCATGAGCTGTCAGATCTACTTAGTAAGCACGGAACAATGGTGTCGAGCATTGTTAGCAGATAATACTGAAAATGAATATAATTCGAACGTATACTCTAGCAAAGTACCGTGATATCCAAACAGGAACGTAGACTAGGATTAGACTAACACTTAGTAAATTGAATTGTGAAACTGAGTTTAATATTTATTTACGTCGTTTTACGTCTTTTTTGATTCTTAACAAAGTCTTTTTATATATACCAAAAGTTTTCATTAATTCGGAAAATTAAATAAAACCGTATTTTTGGATCTATAATGAACGTGGTTACTAAACAGGTCCTGTTTTTGATCCTTTAGAAAGTTATCATTAATCAGCACGTCATTTTCAATATCTGCTGTTGCGTTTAATTACGTATAAAGAAAATATCGCTAATATCGAATTAAAATATTAAATTGATTCATGATACTTTTTAATTCAGTTTGCTTTTCTTAATAATTTGACTAAAATTTAAGTATTATAATATTTATTTAAGAAAATTAATAATTTCATCCCAAAATGTTAGTAATAATTTTCTAAGTCACATTTAATCTTTTGCAGTAAATCTAGTTTTCTATCTTCCACTTGTTGTTTAATTTGATTATCCACTGATATTTCAATTTTTCCATTCGCGACCATATTCCTTTATTTTCCTACATGTGCAGAGTGTATTTCATCGTACAGTAAGTAACTATGCAAAGGAAATCGATATTGACCTTGAAAGCCTCGAAAAAAATGGGCGAACCGAATATTTTTTTTTAATAAAATAGAATATAAATTTCTTTCGAAAAAGAGCAAAACCTATTACTACTGTTACTAGCTTTTATACAATTTTTCCGGAAAATACGGAACAAGTTATAAGTAATTTACTGACGTTCTATTTTGCTCTTTCGAAAACATTCCCTTTCAATTTTGCGCAGAACAAACGTTGTGACATTTAATCACTTTCTTAAGATAAATGTAATAGAAATTAAAACATTTTTTAGGTATTATTTGCAGTGATTATTTCGCCCGATACAATTTCGAAAAATTTGTAAAATACATAAAAATCATAAAATGCTGCAAATGGAATAATATTGAGATAACAAGAGGATTGAATTTTACATAAAAGTTTTTGCCATTATTACCAATGAAAAACGTGTTTGTTTAAAAAAAAAAAAGAGTGGAGTAGCGCGCAAAAAATACAAATAAACGTTTAAAACATACAAAGATAATATTCAAATATTTCACTATAAAAATTCCTATGCGTTAAACAATCTCGTATTAAAAATGTTCGGAGCTACATGGTTTCTAAAATAAATAAATGAAAGGGAATCACTGTTGGGCAGTGAAAGAAACTTGCAAAGAGGCGCAAGGACGTCTCCCTAAGACACGTGGGTGCGAAATAAAATACAAACAAAAGCGAGCAGTAACAATAAAAAAGAAATCTTATTCAAGATCGTAGGTTGGGAAACAAAATGTTCTCCAAGCAAGTTGCTAAGCTCTAACACTGTTACGGTATCGTCGACAAGTCGCGCAGCAACGTTATACCATGACATTGCGTTTTCCGCGACATTACGTCGTATTGGCGGCCATTAAAGCAACTAGAGCAGGCGTTCGCGACTCTCACCGAGCTTTAGCCGGCTGATCTCGCTCGCCTTGTTCCACGAAAGATGGGAACGCGACGGAGAAAGCAGTGTTGGAAAAAGAGGATCCGTGTGACCGTAGATGCCGTGCATCGTGGCGAGACCAGATAACCGGCGATATTAAACATAATTCGCGCGTTTATCACGCCGTGGCCGCTCGTAATCCGGCATTCGACGCACCCGCGCGCGATGGCGCCGCGACGACCAACGCGGTCGTTTACGCCGCGTGGAGAGCCCCGCGGAAAACAAAAGAGAGAGCCGACCCTTCGAAAACACGCTGCGATACCAAGAGATGGATAGATAGAGGGAAAAAAGAACGATGGTGGGTGGTCGCGGGACAGAGACAAAAGACCAGAATCAAAGAGAGCGCGACGATGGTCGTGGAGAAGAGGACGCGATAGCGGCGAAGGAAAACGATAAAAGGAGATAAACGGGAAATGAACGAAGGAATGGAACAAGGACGGACGAAAAAGAGGTTGTCGGGATGAAAAAAGGAAGCACGGAATAGGCTGGTGGAACAGAGACGGAGATAGGTAAAGAAAGGACGAAGGGACGAGTAAGGGTGGACGCTGGGGAAAAAGAGAGTTGATATCAAGCGAAAAGAGAGAGGGAGGCTCACCGCCGTTGGACATTAAGAACGTTTCGTGCGGCAATTTAACCACCTAGCAGGGACGCCGAGAGCGGCGCAGTCAGCGTTGCTGCTGAAGCCAGTCTGAACAGCTATATACGCGGAGAGAAGGTATATAGCTGGAAGGAAACGCGGGAAAAGAGTCGAAACGAGACAGATAGAGAAAAGTAGATAGGTTCCACCATGGTATATATGTATATCTGTGAGTTTATACGACTCCTTCGCGCGTGCGCCTGCACACCTGCAGATTAGGTTTAACAGCCTTAATTTTAAAAAATTGCCACCTCTCCCCAGACGATCTGCTCTCTCCTCTTGCCCCTCGAGCGAGCTTCCTCTTGTTTTTCCCTATCCGACTCGTTCAACCGTTCACGCCACCCCTACGTATCACCTCGGCGCCCTTCTCACGACGAGACGAAATTGCGCCGTTTTGCGTCGTTTAGAACCAACTTTTCTACCGTTTTCTCTGTTTCCCCTCAAACCCTCGATGGTATTTCTACGGCGAAGAATAACATCCCAGGACGAGGACATTGGCGATCGTGGACGTGGAAACGCACGAGGAGGCTCAGCCCATTTGCTGCTTGCCTATACACACCCGATCGGGATTAGACATCACGAAGTGGCAGGGATATGTCGTCGGAATTTCAGGGAAAATTGTTTGGGGGTGACTAACGTGGACAAGGGTAGACACCAGGGAAAATACAATCGTGACCCGATGGAATTTCGACCAGAGGCTTCCTTCATTTTACGTTGCTGCGTTCAGATCATAAGATAGTTAATTGAGGCTTGGGCAATACGTATTTAGATGTTTCAATGGATCAATACGTTGTGCTAAAGCTATTTCATATTGTAATTGTCTCGAATGTATTTCGAGATGCGAAGAATTGTAATTATCGCTCTACTTTTTCTTTTTCTTAGTTGAGAAGTTGAAATGCCGAACGATGCAAATTCCACGAGTGATGTTTTCTAAATCAGCAAACGTATTTCTGTTAATTCTAGGGCTTATATCGTTTATCACTTGAATGCTATTGACCATCACTTTTATGAACTTAAAGGGAACATAAATGGTAAATATCTATTGGTTACTAGTTAGTAGCAATTTTTAATCACACCTTTCGAAATTTATCTATACACAATCCGACTAATTTCCAAAACTAATTTTACCAGAAGCTTTTCGTTAATATTACTATTAACTAGTTAATTCTAGAAATACCCAAACGTATTTATCTAGTTTTAATTAACAACACACAATTAATTTTGTAATTAACTACAGTAAACTAGTTCCTATAGACGAAAGGCATTTGCAACTACTATTGACAGAATTCGGCTTTTACCCATAACACGCGTACCAAATTACCTTTATCTCGCCTAAAAATACCATTCCTAAAAATAAAACAAATATTCGAAAAGATAAATAATAGTAAGGAAAAATTTACAGGTTGTCTGTATAAAATGTGTAACACTAATCTTTTATATACAGACACATATATTTCTCTTCTATTCATATTGCATACATTTTCATATATATCTTTCATTCGTAATACATATTGTACACGTCTTTGTACGAGTCTCTCAGAAGACAAAATCGATGAACTCCATTTTTTATTAAATTCTTAATTTTATTACGTAAGTAATTGATCGATAATTAATTGCTAATAATTAATTCGTGTTTAATTCCCAAGAAATAGATAGTTCGCGTTTATAAGTTCATTCGATCCAAAAGAAAAAGAAATCATACTGATAAATTCTAAAATAAACATAGAAGTGACGCAACGACGCAAAAATTATTCTTTGCGCAATCATCGTCAGAACACGATCATCGCCATTGCATTCTTCTTCCAGATAATTTCACTCCATCTTCGGCAAGCTTCGTCCACAATCGAATCAACGTTACCGGCGAACCTGTAAAAATAACACGAAGGCTATCAGCGATGTGAGTATAGGAGGTATTTCTTTTTTAAAGTTTCGTGATACGATCACGTGCCACGACGCGTATCGCGGCGACGCGACTCTGGAAGCGGAAGAAGTTACCGCCTTCTCCCATTCGGCGCGAGTCAGCCGAATAACTCAACACGCGTGGCCCGTGTTCGCCTCGAGCGTGAATTGATGATACATCCAGTGTATTTGCGAGTTTCGTCAGACAAGCTGCGTAGAGTGGCAAAGAGTGAGAGAGAGAGAGATAGAGGAGCAGAATATCTAGATGCCTAGATTAATTAACAACTTCGTAGACCGTCCCTTCTCGTGGACCCCTTTCCGTAATTCCGTGGAAATTTTTGCCCCGACCCCGCCCTCTCCCTCTTGGTAGCCGACTGTGCTAGCCGGCCGCAATAAAATCCACGTTGAGCCAGGTTCCAGACTCGTGTGAAATATCGCCGCGAATTATCATACCATCTGAAATTAAAGGGCTGAAATTTCGGGCTGGTACCGCGCCGGCGGTGGTGCCCACTGGAAAATAATTTTGATGCTCGCTCTCTACTTGTACGCACGCTCCCTCCCCCCTCCCCCGCCATCCTCTATGAACCCCCTCAGGCCGCTAATCTCGCTGTTCACCCTCTTCTTCCTTTCCTACCTTGTCTCCTTCTGTGTCGACTAACGTGAAACAGACAGAGCCGAGAGTAAAGTCGCGAGCAGAGGGACGCGAGTGGAGAAGGGACGAAAGCAGGCGGCTCGGTAACCGTGACGCGATGGGGATGACGACGATGGAGAGCGAAAGAGAGGTAACCGAGCCAGCTCTGGGTGAAGAAAGAGCAGGCCGAAAAGCGCTACGGTTATACGATGTTCTCGATCGTGAAGCGGAGAGACTATGAGGAAAAAGGAGAAAGCTGGACGCGAGATGGACAGAGAGGACACGAAGGGTAGCAGAGAGCAGTGTGTGGAGAAAGAGGTACCAACGATACTAACGTAAAAGAGAAAGAAAGAGGGCGACTTCCGGTGGAGCGAAAGGGCGCCCTCTTTGCCCGCTCGTGCGCATTTGTCTCTCTCTTCCTGCCCTCTTAGCCAGCGACCCCCGCGCCCTCCCTGTACCCCGTTTTTTTCTTTCGCGCAACGCGTCGCGCGTTTCCGGCACGGCGCGCGCTGCTTTTCCTGGTCGCGAGCGACGATTTTTCTTTGGCAGCGTCTGCGCGGCCACGCCCTCCCGCTGCAATGGCCGCGGGACCGAAATTTCTCGCGGGGGCGGCGCCCTTTTCCCTGCTACCCCGCGATCTTTTTCCTTCTCGCTTCCAACCGAGCTTTCCCCTCGTTCATCCTTTTTCACCTACCGTACTCCCACAACCATCCCCCCACTCCAATTTTTCTAATTTTTCCACCGGTTTTTTTTTCCCCTCGTTAACTACTACCCCTTCGCTCGCTATACGTCTCACGGCCTCTCTCCTCTCTTGTCTCTCCTTCTCTTGTCTCTGTTGCCCTTTGAATGAGAGCGACGACGACGACTAGTACGACGACCAGCAACAGCTCGCCGACCAGCTTTCCTTCTCTCGCCGCTGTGAGCTGCAAGGGTGTGTTTTAAGAGGTCTCTCAAACAGGCCCGTGGCTACGACGCCGACTGTCTGTGTGCATTGTACTTGGCTCGTGTAATGTGTACGTACGTCTTTGATCGAGTGTTTATACGGACTCGGCTCAGAAATCGATTGGTCCCTATGGTTAATGAGTCGCGCTGAATGCTATTGATGTTTCCGATCGATTTATGGAAGCTGCTCCGCTTCCATCGCTATTGGAGAAGAAAGGCTGGACAACCGCGGCGGACTTCGTTAGATAATTTGCTTTATGTCGTATCGATTTCGTTCATATGCTTTTTAATTGATCTGCTAGTACGTAATTCCAGCGAGATTTGTTAGGATCGAACGCAACCCCAACGTCGACCGAACACGCTGGTTCAGCCTAAATTTTAACGCAGGCAACGAATTTAGCATCGGTCAACCGGGCTTGTTTAGAGGCAAGTTTGACGCGATTTCACGAACCTTGGTTTCCGATGAATCGGTGGAAAATCGTACTTGCTGGATGTTATCGTCGAAATCGATGAATCTGACTACGTTATAAAATAACGGC
This sequence comes from Bombus waltoni, assembly GCA_014737395.1. Lineage (NCBI taxonomy): Eukaryota > Metazoa > Arthropoda > Insecta > Hymenoptera > Apidae > Bombus > Bombus waltoni. Next base: position 1,245,285 of record JACXII010000043.1, on the reverse strand, counting down.
CTGTGAAGTGGGACCACAGCGAGGACTCGATTTAACAGCCGATTATGCCGAACGATTAGCAAAGCTCGTGGATGTTATAAACGATAGATTTACAGGATTTAAGAGTTGATATCTGCGGATTAGAATTTGAGATATAATCCGCACTCGACGCGCTGTGATTACTGATAATGTGCTCAGCGTTATTTCATATTTACGCGGCGGCTTAAAAATATTGCCAACGTAACAACCAAAAGTAGTTATGTAAATATAATGCATACGACGTTGCGTGGAAACGTTTTCGAAAAAGTAAGATGGATTCAGGTTTAAGAACGTCGATGAATTTTTCAAGCATTAAATCACGTTGAAGCATTCGATCTATTCTCGTATTGTCGTTGGAATATTTTCTTAATTACAGCTAATTCGATCCGATGAATGGGATGATGATCTCTCGATCGTGTGTATATCCAAAGGAGTCAATATTGGTCCGACTTGGAGAAATGTGTACTTAGCTCGTGCAAGCTTCTTGAAGCTTGTTTGGGTCGATAATTCGTGCTCGATGCTAATCGAACACCTATCAATCGTTTCCATGGTTGGTTTATCGCCTTTTCGCGTGGTAAAGCGATCGATCCGTTCAACTCGAGAAGCAACGGAAACCAAAAAACGTTGAATCAAAAAGAGAATGAACTTTTCATTTTCCGCTTGAAACGAACACGAATCATCGTCATGAAAGATTAAACATAGCTTTAACCGACGTAACAATAATGAGATCGAGCAGTTCGTTCCTCATCACGGTGCGTTTGTAAATGAACGAATGATTAACATCAAATTCGCTGGAATATCGTGAACAGCCATCGACGCGATACCACGATGCGCCCATCCGCTGAAATTTGTCTATGAATTTTGTCATGAAGCACGCCAACTGAATTTTATTCTGAATACGAGCCTAAATTAGTACCGTACAATTCCTGTGACGCTTTATTAGTACGCGAGTGTTAAAAGAGGAAATTAGAAGGGAAATTTTAGACGAGGAATTCAAAGGGAATATTAAAGAACGGGATTCGTTGAAAGTACAAAATCAGATGACATTTTAATTCGTTGTTCAAAATTACGTAGCACGTAAATAAAAATTTTTATCTACGAATAAAGTATACGAAAGTTTTCATTTATAGAGAAAAGAAAAAAAAGTTTCGTTAAAAAAAAAAGTTGTTTAGAACAGTTATTATGAAGGAAATCTTGGAAACGTGAGATACATCGGAACACTAATTTCATACGATTGAATGAATCGAACGAAAGAAGCTTTTGTGATAAAATATGGAGAACAATGTTCATTTAAGATTAAAGAAAGCAACATTTTTTACTCTGTAACGCGAAAGAATGTTAAGTAAAAATTTAACCGGAATAAAGATTTGAAATCGGCGTATTAATCGAACAGCGTTAAAGTAAGTCCAACGAAAGAAATTTTCATAGTAAAATACAAAGAAAATTTTTCATTCTAGAGCATAAAGGATAATTCAGAAAAATGTTCGGAGATGGTTATTACTCAGGAAATCGGAAAAACTTGAAGTAATTGGAATATTAATTATACAGGGTTAAATAAATCGAACGAAAGAAGTTTCGATGGTAAAACGCGGAAGTAGCAAGAAGACAAACAAAAATTATTCAAACCATGAAACGCGTTTGTTCGACTCGCAAATCTTCCGCGTAATTAACATTCTTCCAGGAAAGAAAAAGAGAACCAGGCGAAAACGTTCCGGCTGATAAATGCAAATCCCGTTGGCTCGGCTATTTCGCGAGATGTCTCGCAATTATAAGGTAATCAGAATATAAACCTACCGTGCAAAACAATAATTTAACGCGGTACAGAACAACGGTATCACGGTGTGCGGTCGCCTGTCTCCCGGTTGGTGCAATGTAAATTGTTAATTTTAATACGACTACTCGTTACTCTGCCTAAAGATCCTGACATTGCCAAAAATTTAACAAAGGACCGTTATCGTTCGTACAACGGATTTTCTCAAAAATCTCTTCCATCAAAATGAAATTCTTGTCTCGTGAATCAGTATCATCGAACGAGATGCGCGAAAAATTATAATTTTCGTTTAAAGAGTAACTTTTCTATCGTGCAACGAACTGCAACTATCTCCAAACTGGTCGAAGATCGTGCTTTAATCGTATTTATATCCGCGACGAGGAAAATTAACGAGATTTATCAAGAGGTCCGATCCGTACAAACGTTCATAGCTCGCCGTATTACGCACGTATGAACAGCTACGAACTTCTCTCTAACGGTAGTCTCTCTGTGGCTCTATCTCTGCCTCTCTTCACGGCCCCGCAGCCTCTAGTGCACGGGCGCATGTAAAATTTAACGAAATTTAAAGGGCTGGTTTGTGAGCTTCGATAATTATAATTATGCCACAGCCGCGTGTAATTATCCCTGGATTTCCATCGGTACGCTCAATGGCGATGCGTTGGCACGCGCGCGCACGCCTCGCTTTCGAAACGTCAAGAAATTATATAATCGTGAAATTCGCGAATACAATGAAACATGTCAGTCTCCTGTCTCCGTTCAATGACGCGAAAGGAAGAGAACTCGTTTCAACCGAGGCCGTCCTCCTCGTTTTTCCCCTTTCCCCCGCTATCATGCTTTTTTTCTAGTTTGGTCCATTTCAACGCTTTCCTTCGACCAGATCTACTCTTCCATTTCGTTTGCTCATTTCATCGGGTTGGACGTTTTGATCGGGGAACACGGGGAATATTGGCGAAACGACGGGGAACAGTTTACGCGGACGAACGCGTTATAAAGAGAAGTTTGTATTGGCGTCGTTTAGTTTCGAAGTCGTTAATTGCAGCAGTTTGCAGATTTAGTAGAAAACTGACACTTGGAGGGGCTGTTTCACGGTACGGAACGAACGAAACTAGAAACGCGAACCGTAATGCAAACTGTTTTATGATAACGTAGCTCTCGGTGGCAGCTTTATTCTTTCGCGTAATATTCGATCTTCTCGATCGTTCGTTTTATCCTCAGTCGTAAATTACCGAGAAACAATGGCCTGGCGAGCTCTCGACGCTTAAAACTAAGGAAATTTGCCGGCATTAAACACTCGGAAGCAAAAGTCCGCGCGGCTGGATAACGAACGGGCTTACTCTAGCTTCGGGTTGAAAAGCCACGCAGCTAAAAGCATCTGCATCGATGACCCGTTAAATGGTCGGCAGCGCGCAATTACGAGACGAGAAAGTGCATCGTCTAACGAAGTTGCCGCCGAATTTCGCGTAATTGTTTGATACGGTCGACGAAAACTGCCGCGAGAAACATAAATTATCGTCGAGAGACAGTGAAATCGCGCTCGCGGCGTGGTCGAATCAGAGGTTACACGAGGGAAGAACGTATATTCCGCGTAGGAGCTTGACGACCCCGGCGCGTCGAGAGGCGCGCGTCGACGCGACGAAAGCGTTCACCTCCGAGCGAGGCATGTGATCGATCGCACGTAGTCGCGATCGGTCGCATCGAAGTCAATGGGGACGGCGGGAACGGCGTTCCGTACGTTCGACTCGTGGAAAACAGATGGCCAAGTATTTGCACCTCTCCCGCCCTCTTTGCCGATACGGGGTTGGCCGTGTTTTCCGGACGCGCGGGGCGAGTGAAGAAGATGGAATTCTCAGGCAAGCGGAAAAAGGAAGAACGGGAGAAAGCAGGCAGGGGAAAAAAAGGGTGGAAATGAAAGGTAAAAAAAAAGAAAAATTTGGGCAAAAAAGAAAGCTGGTCGACGACGAACAGGTTGGAAGGGATTGAACGAGAGTTTTGCGCAGGATACGTGGCAATGGTGGGGAGCGGCTGGAGGGAAAAAGACGAGCGATTCGGAGAAGGAACGTCGAGGTGGGGGTGCAGGTTGATGTAGCGATCGGAGCACGAATGCGGGAGAGGGGTAAGCGAAGCAAAAAGAAAGACAGAAAGAGGCGCGCAGCGACGGTATCGGGGGAAGGAAACTGAACAACGCAAGTCAATCGTGCGTCTCTTAATAGAAAAGTGGGGTCGATTTATGGGTTATAGGTAAACTCTGCACTCACCCCTCTGGATCATCGAGCCCGTGTCCCTCCACCTGGCATCGACACCCCCTTTCTACATCGCCTACACACATCCAGTAGCGGCCACCGATCGGCCGGCAGATATCGCTCTTTCGTTTCCCATCGACACTATCCCCCTTTTTGTCAACCGCGTACTCTCCGCGGCCCTGACCGACTGCCACGTGAGAAAACTTGCACGTGATGCGCGAACGCGCGCAAGAACACGATCTCGAGGAATCCTCCGGAGAAGAAATACCGCTAGAGATTCGACGATTTCTGCTTGCCCGGAAATTCAAGTGCGTCTGTGGAACTTGGGATTACCGCATCGCTCCGAGGATATTTCTGTTATTTATCGTTGCGCCGTTATTAGTAAAGTATATTCGGATAGATTACGGGGACTTTGTTAGGCGAAGTTTTCGTATGTTCGATTCTGTATACAGGGAATTATCGTCGCGCAATATCATTAGGAAATTTAATTGTTATTAGACTGCGGATTTTTATGCATTTTAATATCGCTATGAACGTGACTAAGGAAATGGAATTTACTATAGAGATTTGTCCCATCCGTTAGATATGTACATCTTATGTACCTTTTTTTCTACTTTTGGGCGTTAGGCACAAAAACACATAAATATTCGCAGTTTAATCGTTATAAAACGATAGTTTTATAATTACGTGTTGGCAATATGAAAGGTGGATGGAATGGATTGGAAAGTTGTGAATCTGTTGGTTATATTTATAAAATTATGGAAAATGTGATTCGACGATTTGATAGAATTTGTTTGGAGTAAATGTTTATGGGGCGCGTTAATTGTCTCGTTTAATCAAATTCGTTGTAAGCGAAGCTGCTTACAGAAAGGGAAAAACATCGAAAAGGGAATTAAAATTAGTTAGATGATATTATCTATATCACGGAAGCAATTCGGTAATTCTATTAAATATCTATTTTCATTTCAAATACGTTACTTTCTGACGTTTAGGATGCCAAATTTATCTACAAAAAGCTGAAAACACGTATTCAGTTTAATCAATGTATCATGCTTTCTTTCCAAATGGCACATAATATTTAGTAAAAACTATTAATAACAAAGCAACGTATTAATATAAGTAAAGAAAAAATTAAAAAATATGATTAAAAAAGGTCGAACACGTTTAAACTTCACCATATTTATATTGTAATACATCTAATACTTCTTTGAAAAGATTTCATCAATCTACCAAATGTATTAACGGAAGCTCTTTAGGTATAACAACAAATTGTTAATATTAATTTGGATACTCTTTAAATTTAAATATTTGCGCCCATTAGCTGTATAGTTAACTATAATTGAATTATAATACGTTTCAAATGATGTATCTTTTATTTGCATTATGAAGGTGGAACTACCAAATGTATCGATACGAAGAGAAAAATTCGACGAAGGGTGTTTAAACGACTCCCAAATCCTCCAAGCCTCGATTATCTAATAAATAAATCGTACAATGAAACGGAACTTCATCCATTGCTCGAACGTTATTTAAAACACCACAATTTCACCCCATCAAAGAAAGTTAGCCTATCTTAACGCTTGTCCAAGCCGCGATGTGTTCACGGCGGGGTTGATTAATAGTCGCGTCCCAATTTCCGTGGCGGTCGCGTTTCCGCAAATGAAGCGTGCCGCGTGCCGACGTTATACTATTTAAAAGGCAAACAATTGAAACGTATGCGCCCACGCACGCGAAACGAGCACGACATCGCTAAAAAGGGAATGGCGCGGAGATACTGGACGTATAAAGAATGAAAAAAGGAAGAAAAAAGGAAAGGCAGAAAAAATACAAAACACGAAACAGAGAAAGAGCAGAAAATAGTAGTCAGACTAGGACGAGACTAGCCAGAATTTTTCCCCTAGAAAATTTGTCCTGCCAAGAGACGGCTATGATACACGGACACATTTTTGGAATCGTTACGATTCGCCCGGACGCTGATCGCGTATTATGAACGCAGCAAGCTGTGTAATTCTCCTTCGTCCGGAGTTATAATTAGTTGAATTTCCGAGATTTCGAATTCACCAGGAAAGGAGACTCGCCGTTCCCGCCGGTATTCCCCGTAATTTTTTTGTAATGTGCGCGCGATTGCGTGCACCGTGTATCGCCAGTGCAGGGCGGGAGCCATGACTGCGCTCTTTTTTCAGAAATACGCGATACGCGCGCAGGAAAAATTAGCCCGTGAGAATGGCCACGGGGCTTCGATCTTCGTTTATGGCTCGCGCCGCCGTTGATGGAGGGAGTAATCGATTAACGATCGGGGAAATTTTGTTGTCACAGGTCGTACGCCGTGAATTTGTAGAGACGTTGATTCGTCCAGGGTTTGAGTGAAAAGTTGTAAAGATGATGGATTCAATTTGCCTGGAAATATGAATAACAATGTTCGAAATACGAGTAGCATCTTCTGATGCTAGTTGAAACGAATTCTAAGATATCAGAATTTCAATTATTAAATAAATGCGTGGATGAAGCGAAGATGAAGTAAGAAGCAAAGGTAAGATTAAACTTGCCTACACTTGTTTTAACATCGTACGCAGCTCTTGGAATTATTTCACGTTGAATTAAGTATAGCAACAACCAGTTTATAAATTTATGGCTATCAAATCTTGTTTATAGTTTTATTGATATTTACGATCTTAGAAATATAAAGATTACTTTTCAATTGCAAGAATAAAGGAATGAATAAAACACCGAAACTAATCGATACAACGATAGTTTAAGAATAACGATATTGAATTGTTACCTGCACTAATTTGACGAGTGTCTGTTGGTATTCGAAAATTTAACAAACGACTTCGTTTTTGTATTTTTGGAAGGATGGTTTTTAATGCGCTTTAAATTCCGATAATAAATTGTCGTATTAGTTAAAATATTCCTTCGAATTTACATCTAAAATTGACGAACCGAACTTTTATATCATATTTAACATTCACATCAAAGTTCTATTTTAAAGACTGATTAAAACTAATCAATCAACAACCAAAAGATTCCATTTTGTTCCAAACTGTGTATCAATCTTTTCGTAACGCGTAACATTTAGAGTACTCGAACATCGAATAAATTACCCTCGACACACCGAGAAGATATGTGTACATAATTTGAAAACGCATAGGGATATTACACCCCTAAATGGAGACGTCCGGAGAGTGACACGTAGAACAGAATAGACATTAAACGGACATTTCCATCGGTGCCTGATGTAACCCGTAACGTGGACGCATAATTTCCAAAAATACATCTATTCCCCGTGCACGACCACTATCAGCTATCTACAAACATTAGCGATAATTATCATTATTGCTAATTGATGTATACGCAGAATTATATCATTCTGATTGATCCGTTCCACATCAAAGCGGCGGTCATGAATGAGTAACAAAAACAGGCAGCCCTCTCGTCCCCCACTGCCCCTGCGCACACTGATGTCACGGAAGAATCCTGACGAAACATAAATAATCAGCCCGGACGCGCGAGCAATCGAATTAATGACAATACCAACGGTTCGGTGCCCGTTAGAATCGCGTTATCAACGAGAGCGATCAAGGTATCAACCGGTTACCGGTTTCTAATTTTGTATGCAAATCTGTCACGACCGACTAATTGAATCGAACGTAACGCACGAAATTTATCCGGCTGATCGAGGTGCCTCGAATGCACGATTCTCGAAAGAGAAGAACGGGAAGACAGGCTACGATACAGCATGTGCAGGACTTTTTACTATCGGTCGACGTGAAAAATTCGTAACGAAGTAATCGAAGTTAAGCGACTACAAAGGAGATAAATTCGAAACTTTCTCGATCAAATTGAAAATGCTTGGAAACGGAGGAAGGCGAGTAGAGAAAACGGCGTGTGGAAGGTTTTCATCGCCGATTAAAATAACACCACGATCAGACGAAGGTACACGGTGAAAATAAAGAACGGAGAACGTAACGAGACTGCGAGGCGTCGATCGACGAGAAGCTCTCGCGATCCGGAGACTAATAACCCGATTTCCTGTAAATTTCGCACCGGCGGGCCGGTTCTTTTTTCCCTAGGAAATAACCGGTTTAATCAGGGACGGCTTCCTTCCCGTGCTATTTGCACGAAATTTCGGAGTTTCGAGCCCGCACGATACGTGTGGGTGGCACAGCTGCGCCGAATGCCTGCTAAAATTAGGATGTGCCCGCCTGCGTATATGTGATCGTGTGTCTGGCCGTGTCTACGTGTACGCGCGTTCTACTCGCGCGTTCGTCGTTCCGTGTATCCGTAGTAAGCTTTTGCGCTCTCTCGGCCGTGCTTCGCCTCTCTCAATCCCATCGCGAGCGCCAGCTCACGCACACAGATATACCAGCCTGCTGTACGCTACGCGTCGCGTCTCTTTTTCTCTCGCACTCACTCTCTGCGAATCTCGATCTCGCTTCAATCCTCTCTGGCTGCGTGCTTTTTTCTCGTGTGCGCGCACGAAGGTCGGTCGCTGGCCAGGCGCGAGCACGAGGCAAGCGGAGAGAAAACGGGAGAGAAAGAGAGAGGCCCGGTGGACTGAGGGAGGAAAAGAAAGGGTACCAGGAGCCGAGAGGGTCGATAGGTGGGCACCGACCACCCCAAAAGTCCGCGCACCACCGCCACCACCACCCTTCTGCTCTTCCTCGTTCCTCGTTCCTCCTCGTCCTTCCTCCATCGTCGCCTCATCCTACGGCTCACCCTCTGGTCTCCTCGTGCCCCCTTGGACCAACTGTCGGGGCGGGGGTGCGACGCCCGCTTTATAAATATCTACCGTGGAACGTTAAACAGTTCGCTAGTTACTAATGAAAAAAGAAATAACGCTTGATATTAGTTGCTGCTGCGCCCTTGCGCGACCATTTGTCGACGAGCCGCGTTCCGCACCGACGAGACGAAAGGGTGGAACGACGCTCTTTTCAGTTATTTTCCAGCCGGTAATCGATAGGCAGAGACGCTTTTAAGAATGTGCAAATTAAAAAAATCCATAGTTTTGAAAAGGTCGGATTAGAGGCTATAGAACGATTCCATAAAGGAGAATTAACGATGGTTCTGACGTTTCGAGTTAACGCTGTTTATATTCGTTTCAGTGTTTGTTAAACACCGAATTATTTTATACAGGGAGACCGTAATGATTCCGATATTTCCAGATTTCGTTTTCTATATTCGGTTCTACCTTTCTTAAATACCGTGTTATTTCTATCGTCGTTAAATAAAAATAAATATTTTTCCAGTAAACATGGAGTTGCTAAATTTCTAGCAGCTGCAACGATCAATCGTTTTAATCTCGACCAAGTTTTCTAATCAAACTTTCGAGTAATCTCGCGCGACAACATATAACGACAGATTATGCATATTCTTTAAACGGAACAAAGTTCCGAATTAAAGAGGTATGAATCAAAATTCAGTAAAATACGTGATCGAAAGAAATTATCTTGATTAAAATTCCAGTGCCGCGCCATCGGGTGACTCGCGAAAAAAGAGCGCAGAGAGCATCGCGTAGGCGCGGTTTCGTAGATGGTGATCGATATCGGGGGCAGAGGGGGCGAGTTTTTTAACGTCGCCGGCGATAAATGTTAACGACCACGGGACGAGGTAGGCGGGGGGAGGTTATTGAAGGGTGGTTACACGTAAGAGTGGCGATAACCTGCGATAATCTCGTTTGGCCGGATACTTACTTATTCATGCAAATATTTATAATTCACCGTAAGCGTTTTAATTGCATTAGCACAGTAACGAGTACTTGCACGCGTTCATTAAGTATGGAAAAATGGCAGGGAATAGGTTGTCGGTGGTTGCCGGTGAATTTTCAAAGGAAAATATTGATCGCGGTGCCCTCTCTAGCGCGTGTCTTCGCCTCTCGCGAATTTATTTGCACTCGCGCGACGCACTGCACGAAAACAGAGAAGAGACGACGCGCGGAGACGGAATGGAAAGAGAGAAACAAGGGAAACAGCGAAAGAGACTCGAGCCATAAAAAAATCGGCGAATTTGATCTCTTTCTCCCTCTTGTAGAACACTCAGACCGTACACACGGTCAATTTCATTAGCCGTGCATTTCGAAAACGGATTTGTTCTTTGTGACCTGGGCCCGGGTAATAAATTCCGTGGAAATGGAGACGATGGGAAGCGAGCGTTGCTCTCGAAACACGCCGCGCCACGCAAGAAGCATATAGTAATTATTGATACTATTCCCGCCACCGGGATGGTTTAATCATCGAATTGTGATGAAACCCACGCAAGAAAGGTGGGAAAAAGAAAGAGAATTATTAAGACGAAAAAAGTAATCTGTAAACGTCAGGTGTACGCGTTGGGAGTATCACTATCGGGCAATCGAAGAAAACAACGATCGACAATGTTTCAGCACAGAGATACGTCTTTATTATTAACATAAAAGAGTCGGTTAATTGGAAATTCATATAAGCGCCTAAAATATGCAAATTCGGGACAAAGAAATTCATTTCGAAGTTTAATTAAAAACGAGCGAAGCAAAAAAAAGAAGCGAGAGGAGAGAAAGAAAAAAGAGAGAAAGACAGGAGAACAGGAAAAATAGAAGAGTAAGAGAGAGAGAGAGAGAGAGGGAGGGAGAGGAAGAGGTAGGATTCCTAGCTATTATGCGTCAAACTTGGCGCACCTGCGTCTCCCTGTCAAATACGCCGCGAAATTAAATCAGACTCAAAATATTCTTGTAATGAGAGTGTCGCGGTGAGAAAAAGCGAAAGGGCGAGAAGAAAAGGGCTGCACGCGCGCACGGTCAGAGTTGTCGAACGCGTGGAATTGCGTTTAAATGCTCGAGCACGGTGCAACGACCACGCGAAGAAGATCCGCTTCCGGTTGAAAGTTCGCGTTACAAAGCGGAACACAGGCTGTTCCGGCCACCCGCTGGATTCGAGCGTGCATGCACATTCGTCCATCCAAGCTCTCGAAGAGAGTTGCGCCAGCGAGCGAGCGAACGAACGAACGAGCGAGCGAGCGAGCGCCATCCCTCTCCGGAGGGCGCTGCCTGACGTCTGAGATTTAGAAGCCGCAAAATAACAAAAGCTTAAACAATTTCCGGCTACCAAAGCGGGACCATTCTCGTGGCGGACGTCGCGTCATTGTTTGGTCTTGCAACACGCGATGAGGAAGGGATGGACTAGTCCAGGGCGTGGAACGAGGAACGGAATGCCACGGTAATATGTTGCAGACATATCGCGCAATATCGCTTTAAATAGTACGCCGCGCGGTGCCCTATTAAGAAGGAGACCCGTGTTCTATGCTGGGAACGAGCTCGTGAAATATTTGGCTCGGCGTCTTTTTTTTTTTTTCTAATGACCGCAAATGTAGGGTGTTTTATTCGGCAGGAAAGCGGCGTCAAGCAACGTTTCAGCGTTTCTATAGAGAAATAGATTGGGGTGCAGTGAGATGAAGCTTCGAGTTACGTTTTTATTAATGCTTCGCAAGAGTGTCAAAGCAGGTCTTTTAGAAAAAGAGTTTACGCGTAAGAATAATTTCGCACAGGAATTTTCTTTTTAGGCTTGCAGGCTAGAATCTTGTGTTCTTAGATTTATACATATATTTTACGAAAATATTTTTTGAAAGGAATGATTTTCTTAATATTAAGATAGAACGACTTTCGGAACAACGAAGAGTATTTCAGATAGCTTTCCTTTCTAATTGCGAAAATGAGGAAGTAGGAGATTCACCTGTGTATAATTTAGTATTTCAGGATTAATATGTTTTTGTTAAGATTAAAAGATATGGGCATTTTCATTCGCTAAGCATTTAAATTGGATAGATTAATTATCGTATAAACATCGATCAATTTTTTAAGTTGCGCAATACTTCTCGAAAGTAACGAATCAGATCTCTTTGACAATAATTTATCCCCGATCCGTTAAAAGGAATATTCAATTTCAGTAGCGATGATCGAGAGAAAAGTAGCCTTTACGTAATTTTCAAACTTCTTCAATTAGAGTTATTTATGTCTTACTAATTCAAGTAACATAACAAACGAAAGTAAATCAATTTTGATATCTATAAAACATTTTCAAGATCATACTGCTGTTACATAGTTATAAACCCTCCAACTAACAACTGTCGAATCTACTTCAATAAAATAGCAATAAATAATAATCGTTTGATATATCTCAACGATATTCCATGAACATCGATTCGCAACATCTTCGGGTGGTACCTGTGGCACAAACAGGAAAGGAAAAGAAGGCAAAGGAAAGTAGAAAAATAAAGAACAGACAAAGCTCGTGTCCGCTCCAAAAGCACGATCCTTATCCTCGGCTACTTGTCCGAGGATGTTGCGCGTAAAGTAACTCCACCGATCTACGTGCGCTGAAATATCAAAAGACCTTCCCCACCCGGCTAAGGGATGGACGACGAAGAAGAAGAAAAAGGGGTTGGAGGTCGTGGCGGTGTGTGTCGTTGTGTCTTGCAGCAGCTTCGAGCTACGTTCATAAGCATGTAGTGGTATTAGCAACGTAGAAGCTAGGCAGTATTCTCGACAGAGTTGTTGTCGACTCTGCTCGAGTGCTGGTGGTAGTATGGTGGTCGGTGGGTGGTGGTTCGGGCGACGGTTATCAAAATTGCGCGTGCCATTATAATTTTAAAGCCGGCTTTCCTCGCAGCACCGCCGCCTGGTCGTTGGACCACAGGAGGTGGCAGAGTTCTGGCAGTGGGTAAAAGAGGAGGAACATAGAGAAGCGGGTAGGATGAGAAAGAGGTTGGAGGAAGTGGCGGCGAAGGGTGGTTGGGTGGCACGGAGGAAGTGGAAGAGGAAGAGGAAAGAGGTGGACGAAGGGTGGCAGCGGCGGCAACGAGGGTGTTGGTGGGTCTGTGTGCACACGCTGGGGATTGAAGTTCGGGACGGCACGGGGGTGGACGAGCAAGAGAAGGGCCGAAGGGGGTGGGTCATTTATTTCCCTCCCGCACGGCATAATTTATCGCGAGGATTTTCGCGAGAACACGCAGAGAGCACCGCGATAGAGGAAGAGCTAGGTAGACGAGAGGAGAGAGGAAAGTAGCAAAGGGAGGGTCGGGACAGAGGAAGGGTGGAAAAAGGGTGGTCTGCCGGCGGCAGCGGCCGCGGTGGTGCCGGTGCCGCGCTGCTGCGGCAGCAACTCGCTCGGGGCATCAAGAAACTGATGTAAATGGAGGCAAAGTATACGTCCTACGAATGCTCGTTCTCGTGTCCTCGTCTTTGATAAAAGGACCCTCGATTTACGGTCGTCTGCAGCCGGAATTTTGCACGCGAATTTCGAATTACGTCGTTAACGATTCCAAGCAGCCCGGACATTGTCGACGTCGTTCAACCTCTCACGAATTTACCTTCTATTCAGCCTGATTGTACTCCGCTTGCTGAAAATATTCTCTTCTCAGATTTCAAACGTTGCCATTGTACGGTATTGTATATCGATTTGAAGAAATATTTGCAGATGTATTATAACTTTTTTGAACGGTGATTTATGATTTTTTCTCTTTCGCATTTCTTTCTTGTGTTCTTCGGAGACATCGGCCGATCGGTAATCGTAATTACTAAATCATCACGTAATTTTCACAGGAGACACCACGATAATGCAATTTATTATTTCCAACAGCGACCGATATCCGTCCCAAACGTCAATTTCGTGGCTGGTTAAATACAAAGTACAACTGAAACAATCGTAACCGGTCTAAAATCGTTCAGTCGTGACTATTATGCATGTATTTACTTTAGTTCATTATGAAATGACAGGCGTCATAATTAATGCCAGGTGTATTGCACGATTAGAATTGCGGAAGGGCGCACATTTTCAACGTAAAACAGACGAAAGCGCGCGCGCACGCGAACGAGCGAGCGAGCGACGGGCTTTGAAGCTGGCGCGTATCAACGCGTTTACAATAACCACGTATGACGATTTACGTGTGAAATTTTCATGAACGTGCGGCATAGTTGGCAAAAATAAAGAATTAATTATGATTATAGTATGTTTAACGCGGTAGCGTATTATTCGGAAATTGAATATTTATCATTAATTTTTGAACGATTTCGATGGCCTTCTAACTGTTAAATTTCACTATTCATTTGTCTCTTACAATTCGACTAAATACATATACGATCGAATAAAGCTATCGTTTGTGAAAAAATTGGTTTATTATCGTCAAGAAGAAGGAATAATTTTTAATGATATATAAAATTTCGAATTTAAAAAACTATTTCAAGTAAACACGCGACAAAATAAGACCGTGAAAAATTTGAAGATGTATCGTTTCCAAGAAAAAATGTAGTTTAAATGGTGTGTTGAATTTCGAATTTAGGAAAGTATATCAACGTTCGTTACTTAAAATTGTGTTTTCTTTGTTGGGTTATGTCTTTGTTTTCCGAGGCTCAGTAGATGTAATAGGTTTGTAATTTCAGCAGTACCACGAAGATCGACGTCGATGAATGTTAGTAGATGGAAGTGGAAAGAAATACAGACACATCGTATCAGTTATGAATCGAAATTTTACTGGAAATGATAGCTGGTAAAAAACGTACCATGCCCGGAGTTATTTATCCTGCGATCGATTACTTACGTGTTATTGTTTCATTAACAAAAGGGTGGATGGACACCGTTTGCGCTCAAAAAATATTCGAATTTTGTCCTCCGGTAACGGAATCGCGACGTGTTCTTTCTCCCAACATCGGGAACAGAACGTTTTTTTAGAATCCTATTTGGTTTAAAACTGTTCGGGGGACGAGATCGAAAATGACGAAACGTAGATAACCTGGACGATATCCGTGCAATTTAAACGTTCTATATAAATGTATAATTATTATAATTACTAATTATTTATACGGCGATCAACGGTAATAGAGTATCCAAAGCATTTACGAAATCAAGCAGGGATTATCGATTAGAAACAAATCACTCTTCGTCTGCGACATAACCTGACACAGTTTAAAGCCAAGACCATATGACACCCTCGACCGCGTGACACTATCATTCATACTCGTCCATCCATACATCGAATCCTTCTCATCTGTATATCGATCAGCGTCCACGCCGCGACCGAGAAGCCGGGCATCGTTGGGGTAGGGGTGGTCAAGCGGAAGGTGGCAAAACACGCGAGGAGAGCGAGCCTTGAGGACGCAAGTTTCGCCCGGCACCGATACACCATTCGGTTATGCCAGCGATCAAAAAATTAGTATTTTTTACATCCATTAGCAGTTATAAAAATGGATACAAAAAAAAAAAGAAAAAATAACTGAAAAAGTGATAGAGCGTTAAAGAGTTGGCCATGGTATCCGCGGAATTCCAATCGATTCGAGAGCCTTGAAAATCCAAGGCAGATTATTTTGAAATTGATCCCAAGCTCGGCGCCATCGTCCGCGGAAAAGTAGCGTACTGCGCACACCCGTGCATGAATAGCCCCTTCTACAACCCCTTTTCCACCCCTACGATGCCGACGAGGACGAGGAGACACGGTCCGAGGAGAGGGGAGGAAAAGCTCGGAAAGCCACCCTCGCACGACTTCAGAGGGGAAAAATACACGTCGAAGTGAGTGCGGGACGGGAGAGGGTGGCGGCGCTGACGATGTCGCAGTCGTTGTGATAGTAGTGGTGGTGGTCGTGCCAACGGTGGAGGTGGAAAGGTAGGCAAAAAGTACGCCGGGTCCGGATTGGACCATTAGCCTGGGGTGGGGCACCTTTTCGACTGTCGTTCCTCTTTCCTCGCTGCCCCGAAAACCATCGTCGAGCCGAGCCACGTCGTTCACCCTTGCTCGTCAGCTTTCATAAAAAATATTTTTTCTCTGTGAAACGGCACTGTACAGGGCCCCGCGGAAACTCCATACACTCCTGGTCTTTTACACGACACCGGTATTGTTTCGTGATTCTGAATTCAATCTGACAAACGGCCACCAGGTTGCTCTCCGGAGCAAGATTCGATAATATTTTTAAGAGACCCTGCGCAACATTGTTATTCCGTAGATTAAAAGAAATTTCATTGCGAAAATTTCAAGGTAGAATATGAATCGAAAGATCGAGTATCGAGATGTTGAATTCTGTTAACTTTATATCGGCTTTCTTTACGTATACGTTTTTGTCGTTTATCTTTTCCGATTGATTTACAGAAACGCGTCGAAGGTGTACAAGAATTCAACATAATAAAATATACAAACACTTCTAAGAAGTCCAGAGTGCTACAAGAAAAAAAGAAAAGAAAATAGCTATTTAATGAACATCGAGATCGCAAATGCATTTTATACATTATACGAATTAACCTGCGTTGCTTATCGAAAACTATAAAGCTGAAAATCTTTGGACCTTTTAACGTAATAACCTACGTTACCAAAAACACTTGGAATTTTAAAAAACATTTATAAATTACGACGACTCGTCATTTCTGTAGAAATTCAGACTCAAAATTCAAACATAAAAACTGGATTTTGGAAAAAACGAATGCCTGGTGGAGGTGTCTGGCGTCTTTCGATACACAATGCGGAGCAAAATAGAGAAGAAAATAGAAAAAAAAAGGGGCCGGTGACCGGCTCCTTGTCGCCTAATGGAAATTTCTCGTTTCAGCGCGACGAACGAGCGGCCAGCCGCCCTCGAAACGCAAAAATTGTCACTTTCAGCCGCGCTGCTGCATAATACGCGTTACGTAGCGATCAGCATTCATAGAATAATTTCGTTCTAGAGACTCGCGCGCGACCTATCTGCCCGTCACGGTTGACAGGCTTTCCGCGGACCCATTTTAATTATCTCATCCTCTAAATTATTCGCCTGGGAAAGTTCGACTTCCTACAACATCCGCCCCTTTTATCTCCCTCGCGACGATTCTCGAATTGTTCGAGAAATACTTTGCGATTAATTCAATTCATCTCTCAGCCAGAAGAAAGGGCAGAATTTCGCGCCGAGACGAGTTTGAAAATTTTCGTTGTTAAGAGATAAATTTGAAGAATTTTTTTCGAGAAACATCCAAAATCTTAGACAGAGTGAAGGAAGAAATGGCGTGTGACTGATTTTGAATTTTATTTATATTTTATTCTATGTTTTATGTTTGTTAAGGGAGGTTATTAAATTCGAAACAAAGGCGCAGAGTTTTAGAAGATTTGGAGTATTCTTTGTAATTAAGTATTCAATAAATAATGATTGCAGATGTATAAATTAATGGAATTATTACGAGAATAGATGATTTTCTGTTAATTCTGATTGTCATGTTTTATTCGTTTAAATAAATTGTTCGATGAGTGTGTAACTTACAAAAATTTGTCTAATTCGTACTTTTTCCAAAATACGTTCCAAAGATGACGAATTTGCAGTATTTCCTATTGATCTCGATTCTCTAGAGAAATTTCTAAAATCGTTAAATGGTTTAAACGTTATGAAAGTATCGTGATATTGAAGATTTTAATAATCCGTGTATATTTTTTTTTAATATTCGTATAAAACAACTTTTTAGTGTTATAAATGATATAAATATTATAAGGAATACATGAATAATGATAAAAAAGGACTAATAATCAAGAAATAGTAAATCTTTTTAACGAACGATTTCGTTGAGTCGAATGAAAATCCACCCAATCGGCTGTTTAATTATATTTCTTTGTGGACGAATAGTTAAAAGCAGCGGCTTCAATGCGTCAACCTTATCATCTGAAAGTCAAAAATTCTATCGGACGATAATTTGCACAGCCGTTCCCCTACATCGGAGAAGACCTCGCGATAATCGAAAGCTTTCCGGTCGCGCTCAATTTATCTTTAAATCGTCCTCCCGAAGGCGTCATTTTATTCAGGAAATCGTTCACGGCCGGATGCCTTTTCATAATTCCCCGTAATGTCCTCCTATCGGGCGCGTTTCGACCACCACCGGCCGAGGGAAAGGACGAGAGCAAATAGGGTGGATCTACCGAAAGGAAAGAAAAAAAAAAGGCGAGAATCGAGGCAAAAGAGAGGAAGGTACGATGAGGGAAAAAGAGAAAAAGGCGGACCTCTAGATCCCGACACCCAGCTCGACGCGATAATTAATCAAGCTAAGAAAGCCGTACGACCGTGAACCGTGGTGTCGGTCGTGGGGGTAGTGGTCGAAGGGAAGAAAGAAAAAAGAAGCAGAAGGAACGGGGAGGAGACACGAGGCTGAATTCCAAACAGAAAGGTGGCAGCAGCTTGTAGGCAGGGAATTTGGCGGGAAAAACGAATCCAAACACGACGACGGGGAACACGCCGAGCAATACATCACGTTCTTCTACTAGCGGAGGGAACAAGTGGCAAAAAGTATAAAAAAAGGGGCGGCAAGGGGAAGTGAAAAAAGAATAAAAATTACGGCTACCTTCGAGAGGGGGATAAACGATTCTCCTGCTCTTTCGATTCCTCCTCTTTCTCTGTCCTATCTCTCCTTCATCGTTCCTCTTTGCCTCGATCTCCACGCTCCCCTACCATCTTCTCCCTCGTTTTTTTCAAAGCGTCGCGTCACGGTGGGGAGGAAGCAACTCCACTCCCGCAACCACCAATATCCCTTCTACTTTTCTTCCACCACCGCGACTCCGCGCTCTACCAAAGAGAAACGGAGAGAGAGAGAGAGAGAGAGAAGGAAGATGGGGGGAAGTGAGGGCCATAGAGGGGACGAAAAAGCGGGCGGAAGGTAATTTTTAAAACGCCGCTTGTGGGAAAATAAAAATTAGGCGGGGATGGGAAAGACCTGGCAGATCGGTGGTCTTCCGTGGTAACAAAGGAGAGACGTCGAGTAAAGCACGTAAGAACCGAAAGGGAAGAAGACGCAAGACCCGTGGTATGGGGATCATTTTTCAAGAGGGAGAGAAAAAGTCGGGGAACGAGGGACGGATGGAGAGGTCAGCATCGAAAATTGGTGGGGGCGAAAAAAGAAGGGGCAGGCGGAGGAACATATCGAGGGAACCGCACGGTAGTCGATGCCATGCCTCGGTCTCCGTGGAGAGGATCGGGAGAAATTTACAGGATGTTCCAGAGGAGGTATCGTTCTGACTGACTCCGGTTGACACACACGATGCTTCACTCTGAGGGTAACGTGCTCCGCAGCGATCGGTTTGGCGGGAAACCGTCGAACGTTACAAGATAAAAGTACGCTTAACGACTGATTGATACACGCGCCACATAGCACGGCTTTGATGTTGTCAACGTCCTGAGTAACGAAACAATTCGGTCGACAATCGACATCAGACCAAAAGGATAATTTACATAATTCATATTAAATATTTCTGCTGAAGAGGTCGATTATTTTTATCGATGAGATTCCTACGAAGATAGAATCGTCGATAATTACACGGAAACATGGACACAATCGGATGTTGGTATTTCATGAACAACGATCAAAAATGCAGTCACAAGGAAGAAGCTTACCAGCGATTATTTTATTCAGGATCAATTGACCGTCACGGTCGAAAGACACTGACGATATATATTAATGTATTAATAGAGACGGCGGGGAAAAAGTGAATTCATCGAAGCAGCACAATCCCTGGCTCGCCCTCTCTCATCGAGGGAGGATCAGAAAAATTTATAGGGTGTTCCAGGAGGTATCTGCGCTTCGCGAAAATTTATTGGCACGTGCGATGCGTCACGGAGAACTACGTTATAGCACAGCTACGGATCGATCAATTTGCCACGGGAGTTATAGGTTACCTGACAGACGCGCATCTTTAATCCCCGTACCGGCTGGACGTGGAAAAAGTTATAAAACAAATAAGCCCGCACATATCTGATGAGATTCGCGCGTTATAGTTTCGCGTAAAACACAATATCCTGCTACGGTAATAGGAATTTATTATCGTGATCGAATAAATTAAATTATCGGAAACAAGAAGCGAAGAAAACGAAAGAGAGATCGAGACAGGTTATGAACAGACCTTTCGGAAAGTTTGCATCTATATATCTTTTTACTGGAAACCTTCTATTAAAAAAAGATTTCACAATTAGATTTTAATATCAACTGAAGTCGTTCCTGAAAAAAGGTGTTATTACGAAACTTTAATTTATTTTATGAAGATGAAACGAACAAAGCTTTTTAAGAACCATTAGAGCTGTCAATTGTAATTATTAAACTAGCTAATATTAAACAAAAAATTAGATTTAGAACTTTTGCAATTTATCCAATTTGCAATTTTGCCTCATGGGCTCATTTTTCAGAATGCTTCTGAATCGTAGATGTCGATATAGGTCATCATCAGGAAATGTAATCCGTACATCTCAATTTGTTTTACCGTTATCATTGTTTAACAATTTTGAAATTACGATTACGTGCTCTCCCAAATTACATTGAAAGTATTGCTCAAGGCGTAAGTACTCTGTCGAACGAACCTCGCTAATTAGTCAATTAGCAATATCAGAAAGTAATTTACATATCACGCATTGACGCGTAATCGTTTCATAATTACACTACAAATTACAAATTATCCAAACACGACCAAAAAGTTTCTCCTCAAAATATTTTCTAATTTTCAAAAGTTACTACTACGACTACTGTTGCCTTTAGCGAGACGAATCGTCCATACGTCACTACTATTTACGTATAAGCGAGCGTAAACGTGCGTGCGAGAGTGCACGCGAACGCAAGTGGCTATTTTTCTATCCTCCTCGCTCGAAATTTAGAGAGATTTAAAACGCTAGCTGGAAGTATTGCTCTGTTCCCATTTATTGGCACGTGCGATGCGTCAGGAGAAAACACGTTACAGTACACTGACTGATCGGTTTGGCGGGAACACGTCGAACTTTCCACGGTGAAAGTTCGATCGGGCTGCGCGCACTGCAACGAGCAAATGCACGCGAGGGTGCATCTAACGGATTGCGTAACAGCTCGAACGCCGTTCCATGGATACGGAATCATGACAGTTCCTACCATTTTTGTTCGATCCTCCGCTCTTTTCCGCCCGGAGAGACACACTTGGGACTCCTCTCTTTCGAAACTTGGGATAAATTGTTTCCGTCCGTCCGTTGCCCGGCTTTCAACAAAATTTAAACGTTATACCGTTACTATCGAATTTCTCGAATTAAAATACGGCGGAAAGGATTTTTTACATGAAAATGTATAGCGAGGAAAAATGCTATTCAGAGAGTGTTCGCGTTATTATTTCGGCGAATTTTAATGAATTTCAATTAAAAAATAAACGGCGAGTACGTGACGTCTTTAAAGTGTTTTCTGCGCTAAGAATTTGTAGGTAGCCGGGTTTCGGTGTTACTTACGGTCTGTGTAAAGTAATTTAGCATTCCGAGAAGAAACACGAGGTGTAATAAGGAAACACGGGGCGCGAGAAAAGATGATTAAGAATATATGCGCGTGTGTGTACACAAGAAAAAGATGAAACTGAAGAATAATCGAGGAGCATACGTAGAGAATTGAAATATTATTCTTACGGCAAAAGAATATAAAAATACTCGGGATATCAAGTTCATTCTCCGTGCCGTACATCTTTATAAATTCCTATAAATTCATAAATTTCCACAAACCAATATTTATAACTTTGACGAAAAGTCCACCAAATTTTCCATAGTACTGTTGACATCTTAAAATAAGCTCTTTCGCCTCTGTCAACAAACAAAGAGGTTCTCCGTTTTTTGCCGTTCCAACCAAAAAACCTAGGAAATCCACGACGAAGGCTGGACGCTCGTTTTTCATCTGCCAAAGGAGCAGACAAAACTTTCTCGTGACGGTTGAAAATTACACCTGTGCCCACCGATGGCAGGCACGAGGAGAAGGGACGTCCGCGACAGAAATTGCGAGTAAAAATTAATTATCGCTCGTGCATCCGTTTTCCTTCGATTTTCCAAACGACCTGTCATCGAATTTTCGCGAGCCCCGCGACAAGTCGCGCCGCGATCGAATTATCCTCGGACTGTCCATTGTGAGCGCGCGACTGGATCGCGTGCCCATTCGTAATTCGTCGCTGGCCGCACTTAGCCGCGCTAAATTGCGTTCGCGAATCTCGTTAGCGCGGCGCGTTTCTGGTGCGCGTCATTTCGCGGAGTGAGAGGGCGAAACTTGGAAGGTGGCGGCCATGATTCTCGGGGTCGCGAACGGGCCGGACATCCGGCGGGAGATCCGCAATTAAACGCGAACAGGAAATCGCGCGCGAGCGAGCGAGAGCGATCGGCCGCGCGCGCGCCAGCCACGTAAATTGAAAAATTTCGAAATACCGTGCCGGACGACCGCGCCGATCATCCGCTTGCGGTTTCGTACGTGAAACGTTGCTCTCTGGACGTTACCCCCTGGCTGTCCGCCGGGAAATCGTGTTAGAATTTCACGATTCGATTGGAAACGATTGGATCGAACCGTCTCCCTTGATCTGTTTCGAAGAAGATCATTTTTCCAACGTGTCGCGTAATGTAATTTCTCTTGATTTCGCTTCTCTTTTCGTTTTAGGGGTTTGGCGTAGTTTACGATATTGAAAGAATATTGGGTTAAAGCAATGCGTTGTTTCGTGGACATTTTTAGAGCGTGATGTTTGGAGTATGAACCGTATTAGGTATCTCGTCGTTATTTTGAAGGAATTGAACGCGATGCGAGTTTAACGCGCCAGCCTGTTTCTTGTTCAATAGAAATATTAAGAAAAGATTCGATGATAAAAGAAATGTTTGAATACATGTATAAATTATCTTATTATTTCTGCATTATTCGCGATGTGATATATTGATCTAAAATAATACATGATGATTTTACAATAAATTTTGTTACATATATTGTTATTCACAAATAGAATAAAATATTTGACTTTGATCTTTTATATACATAATTAGTTACGTGTTGATATTTAAAAGGAATCGTTTCTATTTTTAAATTATATTTTTTCTTTCGTGTTCTTTTTTTTGGATTACAGAAATCAATTATTATTGCGAAACAGCGGTTAAAATTCTTTGTTTGCTTTTTCATTCGTTATACCTGTAGCATGTTTCCGACTATGTAAACACAAATCTAGGTACAATTGATTATTTCACAGAACGAGAAGTAATCATTAAGAATGCACACGACAAAAACGACGCTGTGTAATTTGAGTGGTTGCAGACAATAATCTATAGCAGACCGCATTTTGCCGCGCTAATTTGCGCTTGCGAATCTCGTTAAGGTAACGCCGCCAGTCGAACATGTTCCAGCAATTTTGGGACGATGTACATGAAAGGGAGAATTGCTCTATGAACCGGCGGAACAATGAAATCTGCAATTAAGCTGAACTGGGAAAAGTAATATGCGCGTTACATACATTGGAAAATCTGGAATCTGTACAAGACCGAAAGAACCGTTCAGAAACGTTCCAAATAATTTTTACCGACCCGACTACGGCGGCTGGGTGAACGCCCTGCGCGCCATGATTTTCGTGATTCAATCATGAAATCTATCGAACCGCATCGAAAAAAAGAATGGGACCGGGAGAGTAAGTTACTGAGGTAACGTGCAGTAAAAAGCGAAAAATCAAAGTCTCCAGACTATAAATAGACACGAATCGACGCAGATAATTTATCTATCGAGAAATAAAATAAGTAGTAGTTATTAGCTTTTCGCTTTTGTTTAGAGTACAGAAATAGAGGATTCCTCTTTCCTTTCCAAATCTACGAATAGTTAATCGTTGAATTACGCGCGTTACTGCTGGAGCCTCTGATTCAACGTGATCAGATATTGCACTTTATCTCAGTAATGGCAAGAACGAGAAATAAATGCGAGTCGCAAAGTCAAGTGTTCCTATCAACGAAAGTGACACGATAACGTGTCCGACTGAAAAATCGTTTTCTTTTTTGTTAACGTACGAGAGTCTTACTAAATTTTTCCGCGCTGTAACTGGATAATTCTACTCGTGGAAAATCCAAAATGTCGGGCATACAGTTTCAACGGTGATTTCCGCCGGGTCAATAAACGATCTACGATACAAGAGGATCGTTTGTTACAACTCTCTTCATCGGTCACGAAATTCCAACCAGCGAGATAAAGGCTAATTAGAAGGGGATGGCGCAACGCGCTTTTAAATTCTCTGTCACATGAAAACCGTGGAATCCGTCTTAAGCCGCGTTCACTGTGACCCCCGCGATCCTCCGTCCAGCCTCGTCCTTTTTTCCCGCACGATAGAGGACGCTTAATACCCTAATTAATGTAATTTGGTTTCTATACCGACACAACTCCCAACTGTCCGACCGAAACCGTTCCATACTTCCCCCGATGGTCACCCCACCTTCCAGTATCATGCCCCCACCGCCCCTTGTGTCTCCGTAGCGTCTCTCTAGCTTCTGTATATTCCAGCCAGCCATCGGGTCAACCCCTTTCCGGCCGCCGAACGGCTCGACGGTCATCTAAACTTTTCCCGTAATTAGTTATAAATTTCATTCGCGTTCTACGTAACAATATTCGTGCCCGACCTCGCTGGAACACCGTGTACCGGTGTGTACGTGCGAGGCCGACGAGGGTCGGCAGTGTAAAGGTAAAAGAGACAGAAAGCAACGACACCGTGGACAGAGGGGGTTGTGGACGTGAGAAAAAGAGAGGGCAAAAGGTGGTAGGAGTAGCTGAAACAGCAAACTAGAGGAAGGTGGAGTAGGAGGGTGACAGGGGCGAAGAGGTGGAAAACGGAGGTTGCGAGAAAAAAGGAGACAGAGAAAGAGAGTGGCGGGAGGACGGAAAGAGCGAAGGTTGAACGGGAGACGAGGAGATTCGAACGAGGTGAGAAAGAGAAGAACGAAGAGAGGCTGGTTTCTAGTTGCCGGCGGTGGCGCTGAGTAAGCGGCGAATCGGAGAGGGGAGAGTCACAAGTATGGTGGTGGAAATGGAAAATAGAGGGGAATATTGTAGCCGGGGGACCGATAGGAGAGGGTTGAAAGAGGCTGAAGCTCCGCCGCCGGCAGAGAGGGGGTGCACTAACGAACGACGAACGAACGGCAAACGAACGAACGAACGAACGAACATACGGCGGATAGAAAGAGAGCAGGACGGAGAAAATTCGAGCCCTCTACACCCTCTAACCAGAACAGTCCGATAGTAGAGTGGGGGTGGCGGCCATTTTGCGAGCCGCGAAAAACAGCCCTACCACGAGATAGCGCGAAGGGGGTTTCTGCCACCGACCCCGCAATCCTTCCAACCCCCCGTCGTCCCCCCGGTTCGTTCACGCCCTTACTCTTTCTCTCTCGAGTTTCTCTCTACCCTTTACGGAACTACGTCAACCCCCTCGTCGCGGACGTGTGTGCTACACACACACACACACACAAACACACACACACACATACACTCGCAGTTCTCTCAGCCGCTCTTATTCCCTTGATTCCCCCTACGATCCTGTATTAAGCGCAAAATGTGGACGAACATTAGGCACTAACGTTTTACTTTAAAAATACATTCGTGTTTGGGGGATCTCCGTCTGCCGTACGAGCCTCTCGGGCTTTTCCATGGGGTTGATTGTCTTCTGGAGGATGCATCTCGGTTAGATAGAGGGTTAAACGGAAACAGTTCTCCTTTGTTTTTTTTTTCTCTCTCCCTCTCCTTTTTTCCCTACTCGTTCGTTCCAGAAGGAGGACCGTATATTGGTTCGTATCTACGCCGGTAACGCTTTCGGTTATTGGAAATTACCTTTAAACCTATAGCACGAATTTACTGTTTCGTTGTTTCATAATCGACTTAAAAATACTCCCCCGAAATTACGGACTGAAACTACGGTTAAATCGTCGGCTCGTATTCAAAACATCGATCCCCGTTATGATTATCTGATTGCCGAAATAATAACCGAAAGGTATATTAAACATTGTACATTATTTGTCTCTAATAACGTCCGCTAGTATACGTGCATATATATGTATATCGTATCTTTCTCGTGGTTTTCTCATTTGATAGAAACGTAACTCGAAACCTAGGATAATTTAACCGTCTATAACCCGATTTCGAAACGGACGGAACAGTAGACAGAAACATGGCACGTAATGCATACGCGATACTTAATTAACGCGTCGCCCGTGAAATCGAAAGTCCCCGTGACCCACATATTCGGGAAAATTAAATTATTGTTATTTTCGAAATCACCTGTTGGCAATACTCCATCTGATAATATCCAGCGAGCCGCAGAAGCGAGAAGCGGCCGACGCCGATATATCGTGCACTGCGTTGCTGATTTTTCGATATTTTCCCGAAAACTTTGACACCCCGACAAATTACGGGCATTGGTCGCTTTATCGGTGATACCGCCGGCCTCGATATAATTACGTAATGCCGATGATTGTTATACTGTTTACATTATTACCAGCGTACCGGCTATTTATTTCGAACGCAACACGTGGCGCGTTTTTGCTTTTCGCGTTGTCCCGTTCCCGCCTGTCCCGTGCCATTTTTCACGACGCGAGCTCCGTTGTCGCCCAACACCGTGCCTTCGATCATGTGTTCCCGTTCGATCAGACACCCCGCAACCATCCGCCTCGTTCCACCGAGGGTTCCATTGATTTTAATCTCGAAATCGAATTCGAATTGCAATCGAATTCATCTGCTTTCTTTTTTCTCTTTTTTACACCTACGTGGTGGGAATAGGATGGTTTTATTAAAATATTGATTTGTGGAACGAGCCACTTGATTTTTCATAGCCTGCGTTAGCAGCTATTCGTGACCACCTTAAGCAGTCTGGGAAGATTTACGAACTAGAAATTTTACCAATACAACGTGGAGGCAAAAGATTCGTGAATTAAGATTCTAAGTTACGTGGTAATTTTGTAATCGGCAATTTAAGTAAGAGATTAAATTTGATCGGTTCCAAAATTAAATACAATGGTTACGAGAAGTATTTGTATACCATTGTATTTCTTATAACATTTACGTACTAATTAATCGAGTACAAGTAGTTATATTAAATCGTGGTATTGTATTTTGTACAGTCGCGTCAATTTCTTTTAAGACGGCTTCTTTTTCTTGGAGGAAATTGAACGCAAGGTCAATCGATTTTAATCGAATCTATCAACTCGTTCAAACATCGCAGGCTTTTAGTTTCGACATCAAATATTTTACACGTGGCACAAATTTTTTCCAATACTATTTTTGTCGATAAAAATCGTCCAAAAAATAAGGTAATTCGATAAAGTCTACCAATTCCATCAAGGATAGGTCACTTTCCGTTTCGATATTCGATCTTTTCGTACACGCGTTTGTCGATAAATATTTTAGACAATAACGATCGAAAGAAAAGTCAACTCTTCTTATCCGATTAGAACTGGATCATGTTATTTTTATTAGCAGACAAATTCCAAAATTTCGAATACGTTGATAAATAAACTAAATGTTCTGCAAACGAATTTATAATTAGAATTTGTTTAGCACAATCTTCGTTAAATAAAGTCGAAAAGACGTAAAAAATGCAATAAATGTAAAAAGTAGTTGCACACTCGTAAGTATATTTATTTCGACATTTACACATTATTTAATTAAATTCGAATATATTAAATTTTCTACAGTTTAAATATACATAAATAATTTTGTGTCACTCGAGATATTTAACATTAAAGAAGCAAACAACGGAAGGTAGTTAAAAAAAATTTAACTAGAAAGAAACATGGGTACGTATAAATACTTGTTGCATCCACTGTAATCCGTCCGCTGAGATCTTAAAGACGGTAATTTTTGCCGGATAAAACACCTCTTCGCAAACCAAATAACTTTTCCTTTAACGTATCTCTCTATAACAAAACTAAAAAAATGTATTTCAAACTCCAGTGACAATTAACTCGGACTACGTGATTTCAAAATCAAGTTATCAACCGACACACAAGACACCTACGCCAACTCGATACTTAACACGCCCACTGTTGATCGAATCTTCGTTCAAATGTATTTTCATATCACAAAAATTTACATCCGTTTTTTGAATAAATTAGATACTATAAAAGTTCTCTCCAAAATTTCATTATCTTTTATCAATACATCAACAACGATGCATTGCAATTAACATCCTGTGTACGAACATGAAATATAAGTGCTTCCAACAATGCTAAACACGTAACGTAAAAAAGCAATCAAAGCCTCATTAATATACTTTTCAATTTTCATATCAAAATCTTTGATAAAGCATTAATACGTCGCATCCCAACGAGTACGCATAATCCTAAAAGTATATCCCGACTCGAATTCAAGACGTATTATGCCGAACGTGCTGAACCAGTCAAACTTGAAGCCATTCGTTCAACGCGTATCCATCGCACGGGTGTCATGACGTATCGAGTTGTCGAGGTCGCGTGTCACCTATCTCCTTTATTCATGCGGCATAACGGAACGTCGCCCTTAAGCTGTAGACCGGTTGGCGATCGGTCGTCGAACAGGCTTTCTCCGATCGGCATCGGTGTTGGATCGGCCCCGAAAGCCGCAGGTGCAACGAGCGAAAAATTGACGCCGTTCCCCTAACGCGCCGGGACTTTGTTTGCAGAGGTTTCGCGCGGCGTTATGCCGGACCAAGTGATTCCTCGGGAGAGGTAGCGGGTGCCCGCGAGGGTTGCTCCGGACTGCGTGGAAAATAGGGACTGGGGATATTTCCAAGGCAAGGATAGGAACGAGCGAAAAACAGAAAACGAAGGGAGAAAGGGTAGGAAGGAATAGAGCCCAGCCGGAGGACAATCGAATTCGTAACAGCCGTCTCGGACGGCTCGTTTCGTAGCGGCCCTCTCTCTTATTTTCTCCCTGGTCCCCCGGTGACGGCCACCCTCGTCCACCCACCTCTTCGCCCCTTTCCTTCGAGCGCTTTTCTACGACTCGCTTTTCCAACCGGAATCCTCACCCTCTTCCACCCCTCTTCACGTGTTCGTAGCCCTTTTTCCTCGGTCTCGTTGGTCGAACGAGACACGGCACCCGGGACGAGGGCATTACGTCCAATTACAAGAAGCTTTCAGCAGATCAAATTCGGTAGCGTGGCGGAGTTTTGATCACGACCCAGAAGAGCGGCTTGGATCAATTGGAAACGAGGCGGTATCCCCGGGTAAATTCGTTTCTCCGTAAGAGAGCGACCGGACACACCAGCGGAGCCTGGTCTTTCCTTCTTTCTCTCCTTTTGATCGACTCCGCCGGACCATGTCCGCCGCGCGTCCCTTCGACTTTATTTCGCTGCGCAACCGGCTCGGCCGATTGGAAACGGACGCGACCGGGCACAAGCGTTTCTTTCTTTTTCTCGCTCCATTTCTGCTTTTCTGTCTCCCTTTCTCTTTACCCGCGCGCTTTTATAGCGCGTTTCTGATCGTTGAAGCACGCAGCCCGCTCGATACACACACGCGTATGATCGCGGGATACGCGCGGCGCGCTCTAGCAAACGCTTCGAAAGTTCCTTTGTGTTTTGCAGCGTTTCCTGTCTGGAAAGGGTATCCGATATCTCTTGTCGCGCGCCGTTGCGGCTCAGATAAAGAGCTAATTCGCTCTCTTCGCCACGTTTTCCAGCAACTGTAAGCGCTCGTCATTTTGCAATTTCGCGGCGCGCTGCGCGTCCGTTGCGTTTAAGGACGCTTCAAAAGCGACGAAACACGCGGGTTTTGCTTTTTTAAGCGAGATTATGTTTAGGACCCTTTGCCAGTCGCTGGAAACACGCCGCTCCAAGTGTATGAGATGTTTAGTCGGGTAATCGTATGTTAAAATTCTTGTGTACGCGGCTTTTCATAGTATATTGCTTCGGAACTCTTGGAGACTTTATGGTAAAATTGACGCAAAGTCAGGCAGATTATGTCTTTCTTGCCGAGTAATATTCATAATTTGTTCGAATTATTTTGTCATTTCCAACGAAATATCAACGAAATATTGTATAAACGATGGATCGTTTCTAGAATGGAAAATCAATGAAGTGTATATTTTTATGATATTATCACTCCTTGATGTTATATTTTTTTTAATCGTTAAAATAACTCATTTTATTTCCAGAAAGATGAATACGTTCTTTAAAAATACAGAATGAGGAAGGATCTATTCGAAGTTTGTTGAAAAATTTGCTAATTGGAACGCATTCGTTGATTCCCATTATCATGGATTTTGGAGCGTATCTAGCACTCATTAAAAATTGAAATCAAAGTTTATTTTGCTACGTTGGCCAGATATTTGTCTAAAAGTATCCGTCGTGGTAAGATTACGTTATTGCCGATAGTATAATTCGCTCCGTTTAAGCTCGTTACGTGATGGAATTATCAGCGATGGAATAATTAATATCTTTTTCGCTTGTTTTCATCGATAAAATTACAACCTCTGTATATTTCTTTTTTTTTTTTATTACTTTAGGAAAAATAACAATATTTTTACTTTCATTTACAGAATTGCAGAAACTTTTCCAGAAATACACAACGTCGAGTACCAAGCACGTGAAATAAAAGAAGAACGAAGTAATCTGTACAACGAAGTAAGTAATTAAGAAAAGTCAATCAACGTGAAATTGATTTTATAGAAGCCATTAATTCGATTTTCATCAATAGAAAGTATTCCTTTTAATCTCAATAGTAATCTCATTCTCGTTAATACACACGCAATATACACACATCATCTATTTTACTATGCGGATACCACGTTCGAATTTCTCTAAGCCCAATGAAAATCGTCTGACGGCCTGGACGCCGCGTTGCTCCATCGCGAAATTCAATCACGTACCGCGTTGTACGCGTCTGAGAACAAATTATGTTCCTCCGTTAATTTCACGCGGAAACATAATACACAACGGTTGGAGAATAGCGCCTTTTATCGATTGCTAAAACCGAGCGGCCAACGTTTCTGTCGGTGGTGCACTGTAACCGTGTATTTCCTGCAATTCCCTCGAGAATAAACACGTTTATTCAGATGCTAGACATTAGCTTGAACAACGCCGACAACTACGAGGTCGTCATGAAAATTACCTATGCAGGGCAGAAAATTACTTATGCAGGGTGGTCAGTGGGCGGTGAAGAGACGTAGACGATGTAAACGCTCAACTACCGTGGAAAAATGAATGTGCCGTCTGCACGAGAATGAGTTATATAGATTGAAGTTTCGGAAAAAGTTCGTTAAAAATGGCCAAGAGGAAATCTACCCGTGCGTGTGTGCGTTCGCGGGAAGGGTGCTAGCCCACGAGCGCGCGCCCAAGCGCACGCGTATCCGTAAGTCGACGTTTACAAACGACCCTTTACACTTGTCGCCGCCGCACCGTGAGATATGTCTTATGACTGAGAACCGCGAAAAAAGATCTGTTGCATCGCGCATTCCATGTTTCCCGCTAAGCATTCCGCTTACCACATGCTAAGCTCTTTTTGTAAACTAACGAAATTTAGTGGCATTTCTCCCTTCCTTTTGCCGGTTTATTTCGGAAACAGACGATAATAAATTTTCGCATTTTTCAAACTATTCTACTGTTGATTAATATTCGTTATCAAGTACAAATTAATGTCTTATTAATTATTTATAACTGCTTGCTTTGCAAACTGTGCTCCGTACAATTCGAAATAATCTTCAGAGAAAATGTTACGTAATGGCCGTAAATCAAAGCTTCTATATCGTACGTAAGAAATTGAAGTTTGACTATAATAATTATAGACGCGTAAATATTAACAATAAATATCATCGAACAGTCTCAATTAAAATAACTTTTCAATTTATCAAACTATGTCATACGTTCATTTTAAACACCTCGTATAGCGTACGAGGAAATCGAAGGACCATTAATTACAAAATTTTCACTATCCCTTCGCAACAGTAACAAGCAAATTCACACTCTTCGATCTTTCGATGTTGACGAAACAACATTGAAAGGATATTTTTTATTAATCGTGGGACGTCGCACGGAACGTTAGGTTAGCCAACACCGCTAGGATATCATCGAAAATCCCAGTTGCTCCGGACAATGAAGAGGCTGGGCAGAAAGTTGGCGATGCAAAAGGTACGATAACGTCGCGGGAATTCAATCATAAAAACTCCGGGGGGTAGGTAATCGTTTCATGCGCTAAGTGGCCTCTGAAAGAAATTTCCGCTGAAAGGAGCGAAATCGCCAGAGGACGGAGACTGACGCGCTTATCAACAGCAAAGAGTCAAAGGACTTGGAAACATAATGAATCTGAGAATTTCTCGTAGTCCCTCGAAACAAAGTGCTGTCACGTGCCATGAGGCAGGACGACGACGACTACGGCGACGACTTGGTCCCGCGGAGAGGACGAACATCGGAAACCTGTCGTCCGCGGCCAAACAAATATTAAGTAAGAACGATAAGAACCAGAGCGAGAATAGGGCGCGAGTACATAGAAATCGTGTAAAAGTTACACAGTTAGCGACTGAAACGCGGGACAAGGATATTAAACAAAATGAAGGATTCGAAGCTGTGTGACGGAAATTCTCATTTGATCTTGGTGAAGCGGGCGTGACGATCCATTCCCGGAAGAATTTCGAGGTGGATGCGCGCATTTCCAAGCGGTGGCGCAGGGAAAAACGGGATGGTTTTTGCTATGGCGGTATAAAAATAATAAATATCTGGCCGATGAAAGAACGCGCAGATCGCGCTGGGCTTAAAGCCCGGGGCTTACATTAAGCGGCATGAAAATTCCTGTATTAAAATGTACGACAAAGCGGCCCAGGATTCGTCGCACGAATACATATTTTTTTCGAATAATTTCAATCCCATGGAGCTGTATTTTTGTCTCCCCCACCCTTTTCCTCTTTTTTGTTTTGGCCGATCGACCGGCAGAGGCCCATCTAATCGAACCTGCGTGTCAAATAATCAACTTTCTATTGTTATCGATCTAGCGAGGGGAATAAATTGTTTTATCGGTGTTCGGGGACACTTTGAAATATTTCTGGTGCACTGCTGCTGTTTCACTTGCTTTAAAAAGGGATTAAAATATGATAGTCGACTTTGGAGTGAAAAATTCCGAAACGCATTCGCGGGTTTAGACTCTATTAGCGGCTATATTTTTGAGCAGTAAATAAACCTATATATGTAATATATAATATATAGTATATACTATATATATATATATAATATATGATAAACCAATGTGTATATATATATACACACATGTAGGTATACATAATACAAATTTACTCCTCACTTATACATATATATGTATTGTATATAAAATTTGTAAGTATATATTGTACAATATATTTATAATATATCGTATAATATATGATACTTATTTTATATATGTAATCATATCACGTGATTTTTATTACGTATATAGGTATATAGGTACGTATGATAAGTATTAACGCGTTTTCAAACTAATTTTAATATTCATATTTCCATACAATATTTGACGCTAATCTTCATCTTGCGCCTATTAAATGGCGATAATTTTTAATCAAAACAGTTTGAACGGTAAATACATGTTATTGCAAAAATTTATTCCTTATTGGTTGTCAGAAATTTACCATTGAAAATAATTTTTACAACAATATGAATGACAAAATCAATATAAAGCAGAGAAAAGAGAAGCGACATGATCTCAATTTTATAACGATTTAACAAAACCGACAATTCATGAACAAATCCAAATGTTCGACAGGACAAAGTCTACATGGCTAAATCCTCGAAATATCCAGTCTCAAATATCCCTCGCAACCATCGAACATCTACATTCGACCAAAAAATGGCGCCAAAAACCATGCTCTCAAAGCCGACTTACCAAACGAAACCGTGTTTCTCGTTCAATAACAATTGGTTTAAAGGATTTAGTTAGCTTAAGAATTTTAAAGATTTAATTTGACACACGGACTTGAAAAAAAACATGTCTGTGTGTACAGAAGTTTTTGATTAATCCCTGAAGAATCAAGTGGTAAATTGTCGCACTTATAAATATGTAGAATC
Source organism: Bombus waltoni (assembly GCA_014737395.1). Classification (NCBI taxonomy): domain Eukaryota; kingdom Metazoa; phylum Arthropoda; class Insecta; order Hymenoptera; family Apidae; genus Bombus; species Bombus waltoni. The sequence continues at coordinate 1,211,529 of JACXII010000043.1, read as the reverse complement.
GAAAAAGGAAACAAACAGTGACGAAGAAAACATTTAGCGAATTCTTGAAATTCTCTCTCTTTCATAGCCACGGTGCAAAGAAACAAAATTCGAAAAGAAGATATAAATTGATTGAAAAAGGAAGATCGCAAGTGAAATGTTGCATTAACACCTAACGAGCTAAGGAAGAGTCTGGTTGACAGATTAAGTATGTTTACGTTGCAACGGTATCGAAAAAACGAATCGATCGGTCATTACGCAAAGAATTAAGACACGGAGCGCCAATTTCCAGGCTTTCGCGCAAAGTACACTGTGTTAGCGCACACGGATGCTTTCAATCGACGTAAATTCTCGTGTAAACAGTAATCGCGCATCGGCATTTCCGGTCGATCAAGCAATCACAGGTCAAGCATACCGACGAGTACGTAACGATGGGTTAATGTAGCCGTGGATATGCGGAGTTCCCTTGTGAACGCACCTTGTTGTTCTTACGTTGTCGCCTGTAACGTTATTTCTCCGTTCCTCTGACTGTCCCATTCTCCAACTACAGTGGAACGACCACCGCAGCGGCCCGACACGCCAATAAACAATGAATACATGAATATGAAAATTTCCATGAGAATTCGCCCGCGTACATCCACGGTGACGGGTGTTCTCAATGCCACGATTATATTAGCACGCACGCCTCACATCGGCACGCATCGATCGTCTCTGATTGGATCGCGAGACCGTGATTTCACGCATGCCGATGTGCGTGGATTATGAGTTTTGGGGGGAGGTGATCGCAGGATTTATGTAATTTATAGGTGTTTATGGATTGGTTAGAATTAATTATAGAAGGTATTAGAGAGGAAATGACTTACGTCGAGTACAGAAAACAAGAGTGTCAATGGTGAGAATTTTGTCAGATTGGCTCGCTTACGTCGTTTGAATTATTTTCTAATCAATAGATTTCTTCTATGTGTAAGAAGGTTTTTAAGTTTACGAGAAATATGACGAATCGTGCGATTTTTTTGTTTCAATTTTATTATAAAAATTCTGGTTGTATGATTACGAGAATTTACGTAAAGTTCTAAGAAGCCTTATTTGCTTGAGAATTTTATAAGAATTTAATTTAATGAATGAATTTTTGGGACACGGATCAGAGAAACGTGCTTGGAAATACGTAGATTTATGAGGGATTGTATTTCAAATACAAGTGTAATAATTATTTATGAAAGATTATAAAGGAAAATTAGACCATTTAAATATTTTATCTATTGCAGCATATAAGTTAAAATCAAAACAGATATTGTTTCGTATCGGAAATGACGATGAATTTGAAATACGCTTGCAAATACTTATATCTTATGCTCGTGCAATAAATACAATAAAAGATGTTTAATCACAAAAAAATCCTCACGAAAAAGAATCAAGTAATTATTCGCATTTTTTTTAGATTCAATAGAGATTATAATTTTTTTCATTAACACATTAATATACTTTAGGATTTTAATATTCATGTTTCCAGAATTGTGAATATTTCCATAATACCATGAACTGCATTGTCTTATCATAAAACCTGTAAAAATCACGGGATACCCGAAACGAACGAATATGCTGGCGAATCAAAAATACCAGCCAGATGTTTTTCCAAACACAGACCCGAAAACAGCAGTCCAATCTAAAGACAAAAACGTATGTTTATTAACGAAACAACGCCGGAGAGGAAGCACAAATCCTCGGAATAGGCGAAAGATAAAGAATTCTAAAACTGATACGAGAGTTCAAACTCGATTAACGACAAACCGTAGCTGGCTGCAGTTCGAACGGAACATTACAGCCGGCGTACAGAGGAAATTATTCCCAAAAAGACAAGAAATCGTGAGAAAAAGAGACAAAGAGGTAAAAAGGGGAGAGAGTGCGCGCGTCGTTCATTGCCGACTAAAATTCCCAGGCCCGGGGGCGTTTTCCTCCACTTTCTACAGGACAGTTGAAACATCGAAACGCGGTCGAGCGAGCGGAGCGAGTGGAAGGAGACGAGGCCTTTTCCATAATAACAGATGTAAATTACGTGCGTACATGGATAGGTACGCGTGGACAACGGTAGTGTACGCGCGCACTACCAGCGAACGTGTGCGTGGTCAGAGGAAACCGGAACGGTAGATGAATGCACACGTTGTCGAACGACGAAGAGTGCACACGCTCGACCGGTGCGTGTGTCCCGGCACACGCGTATAGCCGCGGGTCGGGAATATTTGCAAGCCAAATTTTAATACCGGAATTAATTTGACCCGAGGAGGCAGACGAGTTTGAGGTAGTTAGGTACACCTCTGTGCGCGAGGACGAGGACGAGGACCGTCAGCCGCCCCCTCGTAGTTGATCCAACCACCAGAGCTCCTCCAGTCTCTTCTGGTGGAAGCCGTAGAAACAGATAGAAGAGAGAGGGGGAGGTTTGCTGCTTCTTCCATCTCCTCGGCCCTCGTCGTCGCATTATGTAAAAAGTGTAAGCTAATTTATCGACGTCGGACGCCCAGTGCACCACCCCGAAACTTTCCTCCGGCCAAGGTACTTTAGCTTTATATCGTGAATTATTATGGCCAGCCTGGCTTCAACCCCCTTCGCTCCTTTTCGGAGACCGAGGATTCGACCTGCTCCTCGTCTCTCTTCATCCCCCTTTGCCTTTGCTTTTATCCCTTTCTCCCTTCCTCCACTGCTTTTATCGTCCTTCTCTATCTATCCGCTTCTTCCCTCATTCCATGCCGCGTTTTGTTCTCTTCTAGCCGCCTCTTCTCCTCGTTTCACCTCGTGTCGTTTGCGTTCTCTCTGTCCCGCCAGTGTCCATCCGTCTCGCTTGTTCTCCTCGATACAAATGGCCAAAGTAAACTTCGCCATTACGAACCGTGCACGGAGGTCACCCCGCTACGGAGCCACCATTTTGGCTCAACCAACACCGCCGCCACCCTCGGGAGAAGCCCCCATCTGGAGTCGGGAACGAGAGAAAGGGGCCCCCTACCACCGCCCGCCAACTATCCAGCTTTATGGCGGCTCAAGAGGGGCACCAGAACTTACTCCGCCGTTGTCCTAATTGGTACTCGGTATTAAAAAGAGTTGAGGTCGAGGGACGCGGAGGGGGGGCGTGGCATGCGAGAAAAAAAAATAAGCTGAAACTGTTCTGAAGGTAACTGCGCCGCGGAACGTTACGTGGGACGGGTTAATGAGATCAGGGGTTTTTAGTTGAATTAACAAAATATGCGTACTAACTGGAAAGAGCGCCGCCGTAATTTGCAGTGAGAAATGAAGCAGGTTAGGCGGTATGTATGAAGGTTACTGGATAATACGGGTGCTCCACTGCTTGGAGGCGTTATACCCGGCAGTTATCGAACGGCTTCCCGTTTTTAGCGGATTATCTGATTCTTTAAGAGCACAATAGATTGGTATCAAGAAGATTTAACGCCAAAGGGGAAACTATTAGCGCAACACCTTTGAAGAAGAGTCATCGAAAGTTTCTACCGCGAATGGATGATTGAAATTCCATCAAAAAATCCATGTCAAACGTTACAACCATCACAAAATAGTAGAAACTGAGACTTTCTTACTATTGAGTAAATTGCGAATTTTCGAATATAAGTTCAGCCAAACTTTCTCCAAGATTCAACCGATAAATATATATACATATATATATATATATTTATATTATATATATTATATATATTATATATATATCTTAACTCAAGTATCTCCCAAAATAGAACCAATATCTTCCAAAACGAGAATTTCTCAAACGTAACGAAGCTCTTCGAGGTCCAAGAAAATAAAAAGCCAAATACCAAACAAAATTCGTGGTTAAAATTCCTGAGTGAGGGCCTCGTTTGGCGTTCTTATCGCGTGGGCTGCGAAGGCATCGAACCACTTAACAGCGAGCGGGTAATTAAATTTCGTAATCGGCTCGGGCCTGTTCAACGACTTTAATTAAAATTATTTAGAGGCGTTGCACGAGCCGATAATTAATTAAGAGTAAGGATACGCCGGTAATTAAAATCCCCGTGAAGAAGAGGCCGGCCGATCCATGGGAGAGAAAGGCATGAGAGTGTAGGAAGAGTATCCAAGAGGACAGAGACGAAAGAGAATTGGGGGAAAAGCTTTCTCGCGAGTTATGCGAGTTGGCTCGTGCCAGGAGTATCTCCTAGGAGTATTAATTCAATATCTAATTAACCCGAGACGCGGTCTCGCGGGCGTGCTGTTTCTGTTTTTACGTGACTATCGCGAAAACGTCGTGTCGTCGTGTTATCGCGACGAACATTCTCTCTCGCTGAAGAGAAACAGAGAAAACAGCTCGAGCAGGAGTGTAAATAAGATAGGTGGGCGTAATTGACCGACGCCCAGGTCGGGACAATGCGCCACGATCAAAGTTATTAAAAAGCACAGCTTTTGGAACCACCGCTGAAACGTCGCTTGCGATCGTAATTGAATTCACGATGATTTAAGCGGCGAACACCTTCAACGCGGCCACCTCTGCTCTCTTGCGCGTCGGTGCTCTTCATTTTTCTTGTTCCCTTTTGATTCTATAGACGGACTGTACCGTGGGGAGTGAAAGAGGAATGAACTTTTCTTTTAAGTATATGTATACGCGACTGTCCGTAAGTCTCTGGATACTTTGTGAATTTAGAATAGAGGTATAATTACCGGACTACAAATTTTTATATAAATTTGTATTGCTATAGACATCGATAGAAAGGTGAAATTTTAATAAAATGTCGTTTAATTTTCAAAGAAAGTTTATACCATCTTATGAAACACTTTTGCTAAAGGTTTACTGTACTAATGAAACTTGCTTATTACTATTGATATCTGTAGCGTTAATTTGGAATTAATAACAAAAGAGATCTAGTAGGTTTAAATGAGAAAGCAATTCCGTACTTTAGTATTTACGTCATCCTTATAGCTTTTTGCATATTTATGAACAATTTGGCATCAACCTACTTAGTAATAAATATTCGCAGTTTAATTCCAAAATGAGGTTGGTACGTGTTAATCGCGTGAATTATAAGAAGAATTAAACTGTACTATGTTTTGAGGAGCTTATTGTAAATCTCTATTTTAATAAATTAATTCCTAATAAAAATTTTAATATTTTATTACGATATAATGTACACTTTTGCAATTTAATGACTTATGAACAGAACTGTATACTTTTAGTTTAGATTTAGAAAGCTTTGTTGATGAAATTCATAGTTTTAAACAATGAGGGATACTTGCATTAAATTAGTGCCGGATGAAATAGAAATAACTAAAATATTCTGTTACCTGGATACTTCAGTTTCAATTGTATTTCATTATGACAATCGTACGTCATTGTATTGTCATGTTTAAGATATGTATATTATTCATTAATTATTTTTACATTACGTATAGATTAATTTTTTTATGACTGGTGTTTTATCAACATAAAACTAACATTCGTTTCCAAATATAAATTTAAATATGTATTATCAGAGAGAATGGTATAAAATAAAGAAATGTCTCTTCTATTTAAAATTACATATATTGAAGTAAAGCATAGCTCATACACATCTACTACACGAATGACAGACTTCGCATTCGCTCTATTCTTGCATTAAACTGTTTAATATTGCTTCGTCACAAAAACAATCACCAGTCGTTGTAATTATTTGAAAAATTATTTCGCGGTTTCATGAACGACTTCAAAGAAATTTCATCAAAAAATCCAGGAACTTCATTTACCACGACAAATCCACGCTTTTCATGATATAGCAAATCTAATAAGCATATTGAGTAATTATTGAAACTAATCTATCCTTATCGCCCTACCTCTCTTTGTACACTGTACTATTAAACAAATTTCGACATTCAGTCGTATCATTATTAAATCCCCCTATATACAATATCCAATATACTTTCACGTATGCACTCATAAATATTAGCACACTTACAAAAACTTCAATCAATTCATGCATTTAGCAGAAATTTAAAGAAAATCTATGGGATATATATAGTACACAAAAGATACATAAAATATCTAAAATATAATACTTGTTAAAATATTCGGTGGATGAAATATATCTCTACGTAGATTCTATTTTTCTAATCGTATCCATCATGATGTATATTTGCATAAATATTCATATCGTAATTATCACGTTTTGTATGAGATTAGTAGGTATCTTGAACAAGAGTGTATACATATATAGAAGTTCCAAAGATCTCAAGAACGAAGTCCGTGACAATCATCGTCATTAACCAACAACAGCAGAGGTATCGTCGCCTTTTAATAAATACTCCGGGTACGGCGGCAAAGATCGATTCTGTGTCTAATTAACCAAGCCTTCGGAGTCTATGGTTCTCGCCTAGTCTCGTGGGCGTACCGTTCCTATTTTACGAGCTGTCGTGGAAACGAGCAGCGGTAACCAACCACGAGCGACGCGGCTACTCTCCAGAGGAACGAGGGAAAATCGCTGCCACGTACTCGTCCCACGTCCACGACCCTTTTCGTACCCTGCTGCCATTCGATAAACTTTGTCGATTACACTTTTCCGTGGAGTTCGAGCGGACTGAACGGGCTGCCGCGCCCGTGTAAGTTAATGAATCTCACGTCGAGACACAAGGTGGACCGATATCCGTCTAGAGCCAAGGAGACGCGCGCACACAGAATTGTTGAGTTTCTCCTCCACGAGATAAAGGAGGAAGTCGAAAGGGAATAAGTCTCTAACGACTTCCAATTGGAAGCATCTGCTTCTGCTCTGTTTTTTATTCGACAATGTATTTAGTTTTTTAATCTCGTGTTTTGTACTGGTTTAATGAATCGTGGATATTTATGTATATACGAGAAATTTAAAGACGTGGAATTGTACAGGTTACGTGCGATGTTTAACTCTTTGACAGTGTAATGAAACAACGAAAGAGTTTAGAATGATTTTAGACAAAATTATCTCTTTATCTTCAAGATCGTCTACGTTTCTAATATCAGATATGAAAATTGTAACTGCGTCATGGACGATGGCATTTAAGATTTGATGTTTGACAATTTGTCCGAGTTTTTGGATTGACACTATCAAAGGGTTAAAAATGTTCAGAATAAGTAAGCAATACAATTCCTTGCTATCGTACATTTTGAGTAAAACCAGGTCTCATTTTTCAAATTATATTCACGAGGATGTAAATTTGCATAAATATTAGCAATTTGCTAACAACTTTTGTCTAAACGAAAGATGAAAATGGCAAGTTAGAAAGATCGGATAAGCAAACGGAAGAAATAGTCAATAAATGATGCGAATTATTAACGCATTTACTACCGAATATAAATTTTGTCTTTTTTTCTTCAGATATTATTATGATATATAAAGACGTTATTTAAAAAAACGCCAGACTTCTCTTACGCTAGTGATAAACAAACAGTTTCGATATGCCATGTAAAAGAATTTATAGTATCTCATTAATGCGGAAATTCTTCGTGTATATAAATAAACAGTAACTTGACTGAATGATAAAATCAATCGTTATGATCGAATCAAGTGCATTTTCATCATTTTGTGTTTAGTTCATTCGACAATTATGTATTTTATCTTGTTGCTTAAATTAGGAATAAATTAACCAATAGTAGAGATAATTGCTCGCTAATAGCGTTGAAAAATATTTCTCAATATGAAAGAAATTGATCAAACGACGAAATACTTTATGGATGAATTAGAATCAATGGAAATTTATAAGCTAACAAGATTCGAAGTATCCTTAGTTCAAATTTCGGTCCACTATTTTTTTTTTTTTTTTTTTAACGATTTGGAGATTAAAACTAGGCAAATAACTTTACAGATATTCCAACGGAGTTACGCTGTAAGAGCTTCTAGAATTTCACTAAAACCTCAGCAATTGCGCATTCTTCAAAAGAATACAGCACATGAAAACCCGCATACGATTGTCTGAACGAAAAGGAACATAACGATCCGAGTAGAGACCACTAATAATCCAAACGAACATAACGATAAACGTCGATATATTCGAAGAAGAATTTTGCATGGCCGAGCAAAAAGAATTGCTTTGCATAACGGTTAGTTCGCTTTAAGCGTATACGTGCTGCAATCAAAGTGGCTCTCGTCTCTATCGATAAATTTAACGATATCATAACACGACGGCCGACGGAGTATATATACGGAATTCATACAATGGTATTTCATTTGCCGGACAAAAGGAGAGAAGGAAAAACAAAACGAAGAGTATAACCGAGACCGTCTACGATCAGAGAGCGGAGGCGCTCTTTGATTTTCACTCTCGGCATCCTTGACCTAGAAAGGGGTTCGATTTCAACGGTGGCTTCAATTTTTTCCCTCCTTCCCTTCTTTTTCCTCTTCCTTCTTTTTTTTCCTCTTTTTTTATACCTCCGATACTCACCGTTCTCCTAGTCACCCATTCCAAACCGCCTGCGCTCCCTTCGACTGCTCCTTCATCCCCTTCCTCGACGAACCCTCTCCCTCCTTCGTCAATTCTCTCTACCTCCTTTTTCGCGTCGCCATTTTGCGCTCTTCATCGATCCTGCGCCCACGCACGCTCCGATTTTTCCCGCCATTTTTCTCTGCGTTCACGGCCCGACACTGTCTTACTCAACATGGCTGCTCGATCGTCTTCCAAGCAACTATCAGACACGTGCACGAGTTCGTCACCGTTTATGAAAACCAAGTGTCTCGAACGGCGACCGATTTTCAACTAATCGAGCAGCGCAGCGCGTTCTTCGATCTTGAGCCTGGTTGCCGAACGATTTGCATAAAGCTGGCGAAGAACCGGAACGAGATAGAGTTGGAAAGGGAGGCATGGCGTATTAGAATAGCTACAACCTTTTATGGTGGAGCAACCGATCATTGTTGGACCCCCAATAGAGCTGCAGCTCAACCCCCTCCATCGTACCCCGTGCTCCGCGTGCAGACCTTGCACGCGTCTGCAGGGTGCTGCAGAAGTTCACGAGTTCTCCACTTGGTGGTACTGATGGTATTCTCAGCTTCTTGCAGAAGAGAACGCTAAAGTGGACTGAGAATTGAAATTTGATGAAATACAAAGAAATGGAAGATGAAGAATGCAGGTTCATTCAACCTATTAGTTAGTTTAATATCTATTACGAATAATTTATTATTCTCGATTGTATAATTTTGTTGAACATGTAGCGACTTCTTAAGAGCTCAAATGGTCGATAGAAAAGAAATCTAGAAATTTCTTTAGGTTCCTTGTGAATGAATATTTTTGAAAAATTCATATTGAGAGTAATATTGTAAAGAGAACTCTTTTCTTCTCAACACTTTCGCCCTTGATGTTGTATATTTAACATTGTATTTTGATAAATTGATATATAACTAAGTAGCAGATAAATTTATTTTTTTTCGGTAAAATTCATTTAATATTTTGTCGCATTTTACGACATTTACATTCTTTTTTTTACATTTACTTTACATTTAAAATGTGTGCTTCTATTAATTGTAATTAATGAAAAACAATATTCCTCAGAGGGTAAAATAATTCAGTTATATCTTTTATCTTTTATCTCATTATCTTTTCAATAAATTATCAGAATCTTTTTTCATAAATTATTTCTATGTGATAACGTCTGATATATTATTTATACACGTATTATGTATGTGCTTGTAATATTTATAACGACTATGATATCTTATTATTAAATAATCTTCTCATTCCTCTTTTCTATTTTATTTAGCTCATAATATAATATTACTTAATGAATTTATATTACTAACTCACTTTACGTCCTACAAAAAACCAAAACGCAATAGACACAAAGCAAAAACTTTGCTGTAATTAAATAATAATTAAATAAAACTTTTACAATTAAACATAACTGTTCGAGAATGAAAACATTCATTAAACGTGTAAATAAAAAGTGAAATAAAGTTAAAGACATAAGTAGATGAAATAAATTTCATTGCAATTTAGAAGAGGGTAAGTAACTCTTTAACTTAAGCACATGGAAGAAATATCGCAGGAGATGCAATTAAGACTTTCGCGAGAGGGAAAGTGAAGGTGCAAAAGAATTAAATGAAAGTAGACGTAAGTCGTAATATAGCACCTTCTAGTTATTCGATTTACGCGCCGTTTCTTTTAATTGCACTTTAAGCTAATATCTTTTTCTTTCTCTTCCAAATTTTTGTACTTTTACGATACAAATGTTTCCAAGGATATTCATAATGACGAGCATTCTAATATTATTTCCACGAACCGATTTACAATTAATTTACTGTAATCTAAAAGTTATTTAATCTGAACAAGTTTTCCACTATTTAAAATTTAATATTAGTTTTTTTTAGAAATGAATTTTTTATCTATTTTAATACCTTTATGTACAAAAATGAGGAAAGACATTATTTTTCTCATCAAAAATATAATCTTGTTCCATATTTTACTAATAACTCATAATTCATAATTAAGCAAATCTAAATTAATTCTTACATACGATAAAAATCGTCTATCCGGAAATGTTTTTCTGGACTAGCTATATAAACATAATATAAACATTCCTCGATATTATTGCTAATTAATAATATTATTTCCCCATAAATAATTGGAATTAATTATTTATTGAAAATAATATATATTTTAATTGATGACCGATATTAGTAAACTTATTTTTTCTCACAATAAAATTATTACTTTATTTTGCATATTTTTTTTTGCATCTCTTTTGCTTCTTCGTTATAAAAATTTCTTCTAATCACCGAGGTTAGTACACGAATGCAATATTTTGTTAATCCCTTTCTCTACAAATTTCTAATTTATCAAACAAATTTAAAAAGAAATTATTACACAATAAGGATAAAAAATTCTGAAAAATATGTCAAGTTTCGAAGTTAATTAACTTTTTCCATAATTTTACCTGCAGTAAAATAATAAAAAGTGAAATTATTGTTTTAATATCTTTTTTTTTTTTATTCATTCTATGATTTGGAAACGAAGTTTCGAGAAATGTCAATATTAATACCAATAGATATATATTTCAGTTAAAATGCTTTTTAAAACGCTTTTCTGTACTTCTTGCGAGCTATGTCGGTTAACTAAAAGTTCTTGAGGAAACACGTAGCTGTTCCATGTTCAAACAAACAACGACGTTATCAAGCTCCGTTTCAGAACGTCTCATGATACGTCTGTGAGAACTTTTCGTGCTTGCGCCTCGAACTATTTGCGGTTCAGTATGCCGTGCTTTCAACTTGCACAAAGTTCTCTCTCATATCAGTCCTTCCAGGTCGTGCCGGAAAATGGCTGGAATGAATTTTGCGGAAAATACTTGCGCAAATAGAAATTAACAAATTTTCGCCGGCATTGTGTCCTTCGCCACGCCCAAAATGAACAGTCATTACGTCTCATTAATTGGTAATAAAACCACAGTGCCCGTTTATTACGAAAATAATTTAATCATGACTTTGAGCCCCGATAATATCTGAAAATTACTTAATCATGCTCAAAAAAGTATATAAAAGGCAAGTTTTTTACTATCAATCATATACCGTTGTTCCGTAAAACACTCTACAAAACGATTTTTGTAAGCTAGACAAACAAAATGATTAAAGAAATTCAATTCAATAATTCTAATAAATATTTGCATTCATAAGTTTGAATCATCTTTTCTATATTATAACTATAACTTTCGTGTTTAAAAATAATTAATCCCAATTTCACTATTACTATAAAAGAATAATATATACAACGAATAATATTAAAATAATAAAATAAAAATTCTCACGAGACCCCTTTTCGTGCATTCTTACACGATTCCATTTATGAAGAAAAATCTCTTAACATAGACCGCTGCATATATTAATAACGATTAATTTAATTCCAGTTCTTACGAAGCAACCGTGAATCCCACAATTTCGTATGCAGGAGTTTATCGTCTATCCTCGGATATCAATACATCGGATTCTCATTTCCCTCGAGCTATTTTTTTTCTAAAAGTTTAAGAACCGACCCTCGAAACTCGAATGCTCAGACAATGACCTCTCGTTTCGAGTTATCGTATAACATTACCCTTTCGTGAGAATATCATCCTAATGAATAAAGCTAAGCAGTAGAATGGCACGAAGGATCGCATTGATTCGAAGAACGTGCAAACAGATCGTTTCTTGAAGGATTTCTTTCTCCTCTGTAGGGACCCCCAGCGAAGAACCGGTTATTGCAGACGTGTCGTGTAATATCGTCATTGTAGCTCTAGTATAAACGAGGGTCAGAGAACTGGTTTGAGACGAGATCAACGACTAGCTAGGGATAACAGGTTGTTCCAAAAGACTACAGAGTACGAGGTCTCGACCTAAAGGTAACACCTTTGACCCTCTGCAGGTATTCTTGGTGTTAGGCCAAATTATTTGGATTCAAGATTGCTTTAGCTGGAGATGACCTATGAAACGTATTGCTGGGTAGTCTAGGTTTCGAGAACTTTTTAGAGTTGTTAGAAAATTTATACGTGATAAAAAATTGGAAAAATTATTGATTTCAGTGTGAGCGATTTTAATATAATTCTAAGAATCTGAGTATAATTGTATAATATTTTTGATGTTTGTATTTTTATCCTGGAACAACGTTTATTCCTCAAAATCATACGAGATAGTTGTAAACTATTTTACAAAACGGCGTAAGTTTTACAGGTACTTGCAATAACGATTAGCGTTATAACGTAACTATGATATTCGTTAAATTTTTGATATCGTAGTTCAATGAACGAATAAATTCATTGGACGTTTATTCTGTGAAGAAAGATGTTTAGTAAATTATATAATAGACATTTGTTAATCACGGAAATAGACACGGGGCTGAATAAATTTTAGATTAACCCCGCAATTGGGCGTTTGTACATTTATGGTTGGACAACAAACGCGTTTAGAAACGGCTGAAACGGTTAGCCACACGCGCCCCATAACGAATATTAGTTTTTGTTGAAAATTCTAAATTGATAGATTGTCAATTTGTGAACTCTGCGACTATTAAATTACGTGTAGAATCGGTATACAAATAAAAAATACATGGTTAGGATCGACATAAATATAAATTGTGTAACCGTACCTGTGAACGTGATTGGAACGCACACATTTGGGAAATAGAAAATATATCCCTGATTGTATTCTCGTTCGGGCATAGCCAGTCCTGTTCGCGAGTAGCTGTTTTCGTCGTATCTTTCCCCTGTTACGCTTTCCTCTGCGTATTCCGATATTGCATACCAATAATTTTCACGGTTCCTGTCGTTAATGCCGTGTTACATTATACTGTTGTCCTCTATAATTTTAATCAACGTCATTGTTTTAATTGCCCACTTTTAATTCATATTAAAACGATTGTTTTAATTTATAGAAAGGTGCGTCAATATATATGCATATGTTAATATTTGGATAAAACCAGAGGCTCTGCGAGAAATAGGTTGCTTTTTGTTTGCATATTATAGTTACTTTTATGTAGCTTCTTTTCACGAACTGTATAATCCATCAACCAGTCGAGGAGAGTCGATTGCTTCAACACCGCGATGTCTAACTTGCGCGCCGCGAGTTTAAAACATCTACTCTGACATTTCATCGAGATTTCTCGAACCCGTGTGTCCTGAGCCCCTTCCGATCGTCGATTTGGCTAGCGAGTCTGGTTGCATCGACGATGAACGCCGGAATCATCCATGTTAAACCGGGTTATCTTGATCGGGTAAACTGCATCAGATCGAGCGACGTTGCATCGGCTCGGCTGGACGGCCAGTTCGAGGGCCGATCCACGCGACATAGGCCTATTATGTAATCGGTGTGTATCGTGCTGTGTATCAATATGTCTGGTCTACATATGCAGGCACGTCTATGCCATCGTATCCCGTGAACAGTATCGGACAATGCACGGCCGTGTGCCGGGTATAACGGGATGGCGTGGCGCGGTTCAGCGTGGCGTAGCGTACGCCGGCGTGGCATGGCACGAAACACATGTCGATACGGCCACATAATGGGAACATAACCGCTATGTAGGTACTCGTAGTATTTAGGTGTCATGGTGTCACAGGTTAATTGCACATGATTGGTTATTGTCCATCTGCCGTCCGCGCCCGTATCCATTCCTGTCATCTACTTTCGCTTTCCGAACGTCGCGACGTATGACACGAAGTCCTAGAACGACCTTCTTGCGATACTTTCGGATTTGGAGGGAAAGGAAGCTAAGTTGAAATGGCTAGGTATGCGAATTTTGTACTTTTCTACCATCCATGGCTGGAAGGCCATCGAAATAACACGGAGGTTAGAGACATACGTTCTACCACTCTACTCGCTCCTTCATCGATCTAGATGTAGAATGGAATAGAATAGAAGATCTAGAATAGAAGACTATTTGGACCAGTTAAGTAGTGGACAGTGTTTTCTTACGTATGTCTATCTGTATTTATAAGAGTATTTGTCAAGCATATAAATTTATCGATTTCAATATGATTTACACTCGATATGGTATTGAATTTCGATGTAGTAATCGAATTAGCCGAGTTCATACTCGCGTTATTTTGCATTTTATACGAGGTCAGACATAATTACCGTCGTCGTCGGACTATCGTAAATATAAAACTTCGAAACACTGTTAATGCGAATACGATAAGAGTAGTCAGATTTAGAAAATTTACCATGACGCTTTAAGTATTTGTACTTGTTTTATTTTTTATTTGTATTTTTATTTGAACAGTTTCCATAGAATAGAAGTCGTAAGAAAACGCACCCGAAGAATATATTTCTTTCTTGCAGGAAAGGAATTTTTAAATTCAGAACATTCATTCAACATTTTAAATTCAGTCTCGTGTTCCCAAAATTGTCTTTTTATTTAGACGTCGCTGCATGCTCGTAAACAAGGATGTATTTAACGAAATATTTGAGGAATTTTCATTTTAGCCTGATATGTCAGGTGAGAGTTCAAGTTCGAAGAAACGAAAGTCCAGCATTTGTAACACATGTCCGACTGATCGATCGTCTTCGTGTACGCGATAGAGAGAAGACGTAAACAGTCGGTATTTCGTCACAGCGCGTCGGCGGACAGGTGGAACGCGACATTCGATTCGTTTTTCGATCAATGCTGCAGCTGACCGCGGGAAAAATTGAGCAGGAGCAAAAAGAAACGCGTACAGTCGAACGGCTGACCTGACCGATTTATTGCCGCGTCCGCCGGCGCAGCTTTTTCCTTTTCTTCGCTTGTTCCAACTGTTCGCCGACCCCTGCGTTTAATCCGCGACCTCTGTCGCGACGAAGATGCAATCATCCACGTGGGTTTGACGAATGGACCACGTGGACGACGTGTTTTATCTCGAGTGATACGAAGCAAACGATTTCTTTTCATTCAAATACGTTTACGATAATATCGAAGATATTATCACGGTTTTTCAAGCGTCTTCTTTAGATATTGCGAATTTTTATATGTTATATTACATGGAAATTTTTACGGAAAATTGAAATTTGCAAAAATGTACAGAAACCTATAATCTGCAAAGATATAGAATCCAATGTAAAGTGTTCCTTGTGATATTTAAAATGTAAACTAAATCTCTAGTTAGGTTGCGTATCTAATTTATCTAATTATATACCCGTATGCGTTCGTAATTTAATTGGAAAAATATAAATATTAAGTTTGAACATTTTTGTATATTCAATAAGTTTTAGAAACAAAAAATTAGTAAATCTTGTTATCTCAGCTTAAGATTATTTAAGGTCACAGTAGAATATTCTGTTTTAGAGTTCCTTTCATAAAAGTTGCTTTTATTCCACGTCGATGAGCTTAAGAATCGAAATTTGAAAGGGAATTTAGATGATGCACGCGATGGCTCAAACGGTCGTCTTATCGTTGCTCTGTCATCGATTTGGCAGCTGTGTCGGTCTCGAACTGACCACGAGATATGTTCAATAATCGATGATAATGCGATGACGCGTTGGAGAGGTTTGACCTTGACACTGGACCAATTAACGCGTACCAACCCCCTTCGTATCCCTCTATCCCTTGACCACCCCCGATCTGTGGTCCAATGCTACTGTACATACATGTGCCAGGTTAACAGCCACATGCACGAGACCGGACTGTATACTGGGTGGATCGTACCGGTTGGTATGCAATTCCATGATTATATGGCAAAGCAGCTCTGAATGAACGTTGATGTTCTAAATCAATGGCACGCAGCCTTGTCGATCTTGGCATAGTTCCCATATACGACACAAAGTTACAACGTGTCTATTTTTCTTCGATTCTTACTTTTAAACCCGATTCTAGACTTACTGGTGGCATACAAAATTCATTTTATTTTTATAGTTGCTTCGAACGAACCAAAAATCATGAAACATAGTACTTTATAAGTAAAAGACATTTGAGAGCAATGGACATATTTATATTGCAATTTTATATTATATTGCTCGTTTGATAGTCGTAAATTACGTCATATTTACGATACGTGATTTGCTCCTCTAAATTTTCTGGTATTTTTATTATTGAATAATTTCCATCTTTACATTATATCTACACCATTCTTACATAAATTGCTTATACTAACTTCCGAACGGTAGAATGAAAATATTGTCACATTTCAGAAAAATAAAGAAATCATTATTGTGGAACAAAGAAATTATCGTCTTTGACATAAGTGCTTTCGGAAATGTGATTTCCTATGAAGGAAAATAAGCATCACAATATTCAATGTTCCAAATCAAACAACTTTCTTCTCACATATTTTTTTGTATCTGCAAAAGTAACGAAAATATTAAAGAGAACAAGATTAACGAGACACCCCGTGTATATATATATATGTTATAATATAAATATAAATATAAAAAAACATAATAAATAATAATGAATATAAATATAATAAATATAACAAATAAATACATAATATATATGTATATATAACTTCGAACGAAAACATTTTATTCTATATCTTTTTCTCGTTTCTTCACAAGGAATCGCCTCCCATTCTCGACATGTTATTCAATTGTATTCTGTATATATAAATACAATAAAATTTGTATTGCATTTAATTGATATTTCACGTCTCAAGACTATCTAGGCATAATCGTCTAAATGGTTATATGGAAGGCGGACAATTTCGTTAAAAACATACAAGGCGAACCAAGAAACGGATATAATCTGTTTGCAGAATTAGTTGTGGCAACGAGAGAATCGAGAGGGATCGTTCGGGCAGATGGAAAGTCAATTCATCGTCGGTCATTTCAACTGATTACGCACCCTGTCTTCATTAGTGGGTCGGCACACCGGCACCCGGTATGTGCGTGACCGTGAACGCACATTCTCCGGAACATTGCGGAACACTATCGCTGTCAATGACCGATATTACGCACGGCCGTACGTCCCGTTGGCTTCTGTGAATCCCCTATGGCAACGTGGCGTGGCCCATTTCAAGGGCCGTGTACCTGTGAAATTGCTGTCGCGAGGAAATCCCTTGTATTGTAACGTTACGAGCATGATGATTCCCAATCGAGATAAGTTTAAGGAAAGACAAAAGAGTACGGGTTGCTCAGAAGTCAGAATGACTAACTTCGCGAATTATGAGAGTTATTTAAAAAAAAGATTCCTTGGAATTTACATTTATTTGTATCGTTCGTACGAAAAATCTTGAGAAAGAAATTTATTTCTTTTCTAAAGCGTTGTACATCAATCATCCATTCGAGTGATGGTATTGTGAGATTTACGAAAAGTGGAATTGATCAGTTTGAATTAAAAGAGGTTTGTACAACAATAATTCTGTAGATAATTCAAGTTATAAACTTTGACTACGTGATTTATAAAGATTTCATTCCAATATTGGATTTAATGAAATATTCGATTAAGTTACGTTTACTAACGAACGAAGTTGCTGCCTCGAAAGATCTGTGACTGGGTGGAATCAATTTAATCGAGCTTAATTAAAGGTCGATTTAAATTTCCACCTTATTCCATCACATATTATTCAAATAATTCTCTGCCAAGGGCGAAAAAATTTCATTATAGAATAATGTTTCTTATTAAAATAAAATTATAATCGCTGTATTAAACTCGGCGATGCCTATGTATCAACCCCAAATAACTAATGAAAAGAGCGCATATTAATAATTAATGCCTGATTTAAATTCCTAATAAATTCTAATTATTAGACTGCGGATGTTTATGTATTTATGGAAAATTTAAATTATGTAAAAATATACAGATTGTATATAACATGCAAAACGCATGAATATCAAAATAAAAAATATCGAAAATAAAGTACTCGTTATAATATCTAGACGATGAAACAAGTTTTTCTGTAAAAAAAAAAAGAGAGATTCTAGAGAAGTAAATAAAGATCCTGAATGAATTAAAGTATCGTTCGTCTGTGAAAAGTCCGGATCGCACTATAATTATTAATTACCATATGTTAAGAGTATATAGAAACAAACTGAAGGCACCGAACATTGAACGACGGATCAAGTGCGACACAGAAAAAGGAAGAAACGCAAAACGAACTACCGAATAAAAATGAAGTAAAAAGTCAAATGAACACGCAGAAAACGAAACGATACCGGCACAATAATAGGGGACGAGGCGCCCAAGGAATGATAAAATAGCTAAAAAGAGAGAATGTCCCTGCGGGGATAGGAATGAGAGGGGCTGAAAAAAAAGAGAGAAGAAAAGATGCTCGTTCAACTTGGACAGCTTTCCCTATATCGGTGTCAATCCAATCAATGGTTTATTAACCGACGTGTGAACGACGAAGACAGCCACCGGACAAGTGCGATGAAGACAACACCGTTGAATAGTACCGGAGAAAGAAGAGAAAGAGAGACAGCTGGCACGGTGAGCATTGTATCGCGAAGAGGATCGCAGGGAATCGACAGGCGAACAGTGAGAAGGGCGAACGGGGTTCGAGGGGGTTGAAGGGCCAGCCAGTCGGTTCGCGGTTTGTTTGGACGATGGACCTTAACACATGGTCCTGTGGTACACATGCATCGTATACTCGCACAAAAATAAAAAAAAAAGAAAAAAAAACGAGAAGAAGGTAGAAGAAGCGAGAGAACCGACGTGGTCGAAGCGACCGAGGTAGAGATAGAAGAAGAACAGTCAGGGATGATGAAAAAGAATGACATATCGTGAGAGGAAGCGAGAACGAAAGAGAGGAATACCGACGAAACAAGAGGGACAAAGGCGAAGAGAGGGAAAGCACACCCTCTCCCGTGAATGCTGTATTGTTTCTGTATCCCCTGTTGTTCGTGGAAGAGAGACAGTGAAGGCTCGAAGAAAGAAAGAAGGAAAGGTCGGCAGAGCGAGAGAGGGCTATCGGTTATTGGAAATCTGTATTTTTGTAGGACATACCTCTTCCGCGCGTTAACCCTCGCATCCAGTCTATAGAGGGTAAATCGCAGCAATGGGTCACCCCGATCGTCTCCATCGAACGATTTAGAGACGTGGTTATGGTAGCCGGAGCTTTCAATCTGTGTATATGTATGTCTCTGTTCGTTTGTTTGCCCGTTTCTCTGTCCTGTCTGAACGATGCAACAGCCACGAGGCTGAGAATCGTTCTCAGCGATTCCAATCTAACGTACAATGCCGCGTATTAAGGGTTCCATTCGGCTGACCGCGATCGTTGAGTCTATGCGAAATTACAGCCTGTTCGAGTATCGGGCTTCACTCTCGTTTCGCCCTTTGCTCTCAGTCTTTCTTCGCTGATCTTTCGCGCAAGATAACGATTGTGTGGAGGAATTGCTCGTTCTCTATCCATCGAGGGTGGTCTGTACGAATGGATGGATGAAATATCGAGGTGATCAGATGCTGTTAGCGAATTACGTTCGGTTTGATCGGTTATCACGGTGGAGGAATCTGTTTGTTCTTCGTGCGTGCAACGTTATTTTACGTTCGAAATAGTTACTTATTTTCCGAGTTTAATTACATTCGCATTATCGTATTTCAACGTTGTATATTTTAAATTAATTCGTTAGTAATATGAATTATTGGGTAAACGTCGTTTATTATTTAAACGATTTAATTATTTAAGATCAGTTTCTTTATTCGCACTGTACGAAGAAGGATATGTATGATTGTTTGCGCGTTCTTGTCCCGCTAAATAGAAGGTAAAACATAAGGCGAAAAAGTATGATTTATGTCCGCTCATTGTTGCTATAAATTTGGTTGAAAGGAAAAGTATGCCCGCGAGATCCATCACGATGTAAAAACAGTTTAAAACGTATATAAAAATGGAACAAACGCTTCACTATTTAAGCTGCTTTTATGCTTACCATAAAATGTTATGAATTTAATTCTGGCCCGTTATTATTCTAATATAAATATTTAGTAATTCGCGATAAATATAATAAATTAGAAACTTTTATAACCTAAATTTGTATCAACCACCTTCTATCATATATAAAATAAAAATTCTCTCGTTCAAAGAAACAAAAAATTGATATGTGAAGTTTCTCATTGTGACAATTTATATGTAACATTCCGTAAAGAACTTGGCGCAATTTTCTACTACGAACGACTACTCGGAGCGTTTAAAACATCGGGTTGACCGGTCAAGCAAGACGAACACGGGTCGATTGACGATCTCTAAGTTCACTGAGTTTCGATATGTAGCCTGCAGGGTACCAATTACCGCAGAATAAACGTTTCCGCACAAACAGTATCAGTAATCAGCGGTCGAAACACGAAGTAGAAGAACCGGGACAAATATTAGACGATCGCCGTGTTAATTTCCAGCCCGTCTGTGCCCCGTGTCTTCTCATTACTCGTGAAAAAGGAGCTGGTCTCTGACTCCGTATTTACGCCTACGTCTGTCAGCATAATAACGATGTTTACCATCACGACGGTAAACGGATAGCAACGATGATATCGGTGGCTGCATTGATTTCTCGAGTATCGACGAGAATTCGCAGTTCCGTTTCCCTTCCCTCGTTGCAATTTATGGATTCCTTCGATCCACGTGTAGGTATTTGTTCCTTTTGATACGTTGAACGTGACTTCAATCAATAAACTGCATTTTCGACATTTTTATTCAATGTTCAATTACATATTACGAAAGAAATCAAGTATGGAGAATATCTTTTTTTCTTGCTTTTATAAAACTTTGTATCGTGTAGAATGTTAATTCATAAAGAACGATTTCGCTCTTCATTAATAGTTCATTGAACTCGTTCGAGTTCAGTAATAGTATATAGTCAAATATAAAAATCTGGGATCAAGAACTATCAATTTACAAAGCGAACAAATCCTTGATTTTTTAAAATTTAATTCCAATAGAGATTGACAAATTTGATATCTTTAATTTTTTACTACAATGTTTACGAGTTTTATTTTATAGGAACTTCACTACGAGCTTAAATTTGCTATTGTTTCGATCGATGCATTAGAAAATAGTCGCATCTCATAACGATGCTAATAAAATTACAAGAAGTTTCGTATAGCACACATAATACATTTGTACAAGCTTTCTATGGTAAATGTCCAAATAATTTCGTGAATCATTTGTACGTACCTATCTCATGGGATACAGAAGTCTCCCTCCACGAAGATAATTTTTATCCTACATTCCTGAAAAACACGTAATTATCTCTTCCAACAAGGAGAAGTTGCCTCGTCAGTCATCAACCTGCCAAACATCGGAATTTCACCTAATTCTTCGTTTCGAACGAAACTTCGACGAGAGCCGGCTCAGTCGTCAATGATCTCGTAGCGTTTATACGGCCAAATAAATTCTTCAAAATCGCAGCAAACAAAAAGTGGGCGCACGTTCCTTTAATCGTCGGCCAGACGGAAACAGCAAATCAGGTCTGGCGGCTCGCACGGTAAAAGTAAATTTGCTCGTTGCGATTTCCCCGAAAAAACTGCACACACTTTGAGCCTCCGTAGAGGAGCTTGATATATACGTATGAACGGTTACATGCTCACACGATGGTGAGTGCAGGTTATTGCATGGAGCAGCGCCCTTTTCCGTGGTAACTGCGTTGCATCGTCGACCGAACGACACGTTGCTCAAAGAGGTCCAATTTTGCATGGCGTTAATCGCATTATCCCGCCCTGGCCGCCGATCGAAAACTCAAACGCTGTCCCATCTCGTCGTCTCGTAACCTGCGCCTCTCGATGCTTTCGTTTCGTTCGCAGAGATGGCCGAATGCATCCGCGCCCAAATGCAACCGTGTCTCCAGGTAAGGCCACGGAGACTAATTAGAATGATGCTAGATGTAGATGTAGAATACCAATGTTAAACGCTAGCAGCTGTAGGTAGGCACCTTCGTTGCTTGATATAAGGTGATCGTAGTACTTTGAAATATTATTAAACAATTAAATGGTAAAAGTACTTGTTTTCGATAAAACTAATTTTAGCGCATTACGTTTTCCTTAAAGGAAGATCAGAAAAGATGTATTTTGTGAATAATCGACAAATAATCAATTTATATCCAGAAAAAGAAATAATAACTGTTAAAGACTTTTTCTTGAACTTATCGCTAGAAAATTATTAATCGATCATTAATCAATTAGGAATATAGTAATATAAATTTTGTCTAATCCTAATCATGAGATCAAAGATGACCTAATATCATTTTTAATTGCTAGTTACACGAAACGTTGAACAATTATCCCTTTCGTTTATGCAGATATAACAAATTATTAAACTCGTGTCTAGACGTTTACAATTAAGGAACATTCTGTATTTACAATGAAATACATAAGTATATAAAAATAACAGTGTAATTGGGGCTATCGTCTTTATTGCATTTGATACAACAACAGATCATACTGTGTGCATTTAATCTAGCAATGAATTGATATCCCATAGTTTCTAACATAGAAGTAATCCCACTGTATCTCCTACATGAAATCTCTGAGCCAGCTACAATTAATACGGATACAGATTATACTCGACGGTAATGTACTACGCGGAACAGTCGATTGAATCTAGCGCGTAATGATCTCGTACAATAATGATCTAACTACGTAGAGTCACTCGACACGGTCACTTAGCCGTGTTTACCCTAACGGCATATGAACTTCATTGGTTGATTATGCTTAAGAAGATAGCTGAAAGCACACCGTCATTGCCAGAAGACGATTGTTCATTTAATTAGTATCGAATATCTACAAATAAATTAGAAAGATTGTTAACTAGTTTAAAAGCTCTGAAGTAGATTTTATGTTCCGTTTAAATTAAAAGAAGAATGGAAAATAAAATAATTTATAAAATAGATTTATATATATATATATATATATATATATATATATACATAATATAATATACATAATTTAAAAAATAAATAATATATACAACATTATTATATAATATAAATTATTAATAAAGCGTGCACTGCACACGCTAATATTGTACGAATGCGTTTCATCCGGAAAATTGAACGTGATGTTGAAACCTTTACAAGAAATACATACATACATATTCAACGTTATAAACGAATTTCACGAATATCTCGTTTATTCGTAAGATTCTAGATTATTTAGACAGTTTATTTATTAACAATATTTATAGTAATAAAAATATTGGGTTTCTATGAAATATACTGCCTTCAAATTTTCTGAAATTTTACTATGAACCTCCTGAGCGATTCAATATTATAGAAAATAATACAAAATTATAAAAACCAACCAAATTCTCAACAAGAATTCCATGTTTGTTCCTGGTTTAGCAGATAGGCCAAAAATTGGCCATATACCAGGTTTCGTGCGATGCGATATCCTGAGAGGTGGGCGCGAAAACGAACTTACACCGCCAAAGGGAACGAGTTGCAGAATCAGCTGAGGCTTTTACATGCGGCTTAACCGATGAATGAAATTGTTTCGTCGGTTACAGTCAACAAACGTTCTGGCCCGGCACAATAGGCTAAATTGGCGCAACCAACGAAACGGATGGTTTCCCTAAATCAGGTTAACGAGACGAATACACCGGATCGATGAACTTTTTTTTCTCCCTCGTCTCTCCCTGGGCCAACCCCCTTTCAGCCCTCTAAACCAGCCCGTAACAGCGAGAACCGCGTTCAGAACGACTATGACTTGACGGGTAATTGCTAATTAGTACGCGGAATATCGTGATTCGAGGATCGTGGTAATTAGACGTCAGCGTATACAAACTTCCGCGTGGATCGGACGTTCATATAAAGCGTGAAAAGCGCGGAAAAAGCGCTGCGGTGCAAGCAACACGATACTCATGAAAACTGCCACGCTTTGACCGATCACGGAAGATTCTAGTTTTTCAGAGCATAGGAACATAGGAACTTGCAGATCATTTGCCGGCTTCCGAAAAATTCTCCTGATGGATGCACAATTTTATTCGCCTCGAAGTACGACGATACTTTACGTAAAAAGACAATAATTATTTAAACCAAATGATCGGTTATTGATTTAGATCAGTGATTCTTAATCTTTCTTAAATCGCACACACACACACACACACAAACCTCTTTTATAATAGCTAAATAACTTCTGTAATTTCTTCCCCTTAAAAAAAAAAATTTCTTAGGCAGGTAGAGAAAAGATGTTTAAAATAACTACTTCAAAGTGTAATTTTGATATACCTTTGGAATAACTGGTCTCGAAAATCTTTAACTGAAAGTGACCGTGCCAATAGAAAATATTTAAATACTTAGTATTCATACGAGCGTCAGATCTCTTAAATCTTTTTCCCCAAACTCGCGCGAACGAGCTATCAGTATATTTCTCCGATCGTACCTTTGTATTCCACGAAAGCGGATAATGCGTATAAAATATAGGCAGTAATTAACCTACAACAATTACCTACCGTTGGCAATTTACTCCGTCTTAATTTAAACACGGGACTTAGGCGGTCGAAGTACGCGCGCCGCGGAAAAACAGAGTTTTATTGCGCGGTTACACTTTCGTTGCAGGAAGCGTCGCGGGAAATGGTGCTCGATAAATTTACGACGAATTCGCCGATAAAAATAAAAAGGCAGCCAAACGAGAGCAGAGAGAGACAGTGAGAGAGACAAAGAGAGAAAGAAGGAGAAAACGAGGGAAAAAAGTAAAAAGAGAAAACAAAAAAAGAAGAGAGAAACGAAGAGCATGCGTGTGTCCAGTAAATCCGAGGATCGTGAAACGGGGCAGCGGAGTTCGTCGAACGATCGACGACCATTCAAAAGCCACCGTCTGAAAAGTTTTTCCACCAACGGCTCCAGTAAACACCGCCACGGTTTTTCTTCAACTTTTCAACCTCTAGCCTTCTCCCTCTCCCCTCTCAATCCCTCAGCACGATTCCGTGGTTCGATTTCTCCCTCAAGCCAACAACTTTCCGTCGTTTCCTTCTCGCTTGTGACGTTGGCACATATAACGAACGGGCATCGGGCAATTCCGCGGAATTTATACGGTCGTTACATGCGGCGCTGCCAGTATTTACGACTGCGTTCTAGTTGGAGCACTCGCCGTTGAATAACTTGTTTGACTCGTTGCAAAACAGGCGACTAATAAAGAGGCGTCTGTCGTCGATTCCGACTGTCGGATTACCGGTCGTACCAACTACGTCTGGAGGAATCGTCTGCTCGTCATTGATTCTGTCTCGCTTATTCGTAGTTTGGAGATGTTGCTTACAGGACCACTCGAACGTGTTGCCTTTTTTCAATGAAGGAAGCCTTAGGTGGAATTGGGAATGGCCTTCAAATATTTTCGAGAATTTTTACTCTTGAACTTAGAGATTTTGTTTGAGAATTCGGGGAGAAAAGATTACAGTTGTAAGTATTCTTACGTAGGTAAGGAAAGTTGAAATAAAACCGATGCAACGTAAAGTTTGTATTACACGTATATCGGAAAATCCGAAAACAGAAACTACTATTAATGATAATAATAATAAAACGAAGTTAATGCTTTACTGTAAAAATATTACCGTTTTAAGACAATTATGAAAACAAGAAAAGAATCCTCCTTCTTTTCAATGAGATTTACACATAGTTCGAGGAGAATAATTTCTAGGATACTATTCTTTCCCCTTGTGCTTCAGCAACAGTTGAAAAGGCACACTTTCCACAGTTAAGTTGGATCTAAACAACCGACACTATTCGCTGAATAAATGATTAAAAGGAATAACATTTCGTTGATTATAAAAGGATGAGACTATTTTTTTTTCTTTTGTTGCTTATTGTTCAATTGTTTATAAAGTATCAATAGTCCATGAAATTGGAAAACACACGTGCGAATGGGCAAGCATGCTTGTTGTAACAATATGACACATTCCTGACACAAAATAGTATTTTTCAAAGAAGATTTAAATAATTATATTAACTAAATCTCGATGCTGCATTCAAGGTTCACTGTTGTTTCCGACAAACAACCTTGTTGCTTTAAAAAATTGAATTACCCACGAAGGTCGACAAATGCTCCTTTCGCTGGAATAAAGTTGTTTCTGTGGTTCTGTAGAGTAAATAGGATTCGTCAAACTCTTTCCGCCTCAAATTGCTTGGGTACTTACAAAGAAAGTTAACCGGCAAAGATGTTAAATAAGAATGGCAATCAAGCATTCTTTCGTGCACAAGATATTTAGATGATAATATGCCGCGTTACAGCAATATAACAATTTCTAATAAATAAAAATATTTGTGGAAGATATGATGCGAACGAAAATCACTTTTATTGTTGATGCAGAAACTTATCTCGCACTAATGTATGAAAAAATTCAATAAGACAAAAATTACGATGAAACCCTCCATCATTATCAGAATGATGATTAACAGAACAGTTAATTATCGCAGCACAAGTTAACAAAAAATGTGGGGATGATCCTTTGCAAGAAAATAAAAATACAAACTGCAAGAAATCGTTACACTTTTATTTAAAAAAATTTTTATTTTGATTTAATATTAGTTTTTATAAAATAGTTAGAAATAAGTGACTCTCTTATACGAAAACAATGTTGTTTGATTATTCGAGCAACGTGTGCAATGATAGGTTCCCATGAACACGATTCTTCTGTATCATTATTCCAACAACTTCGACATCTATTATTTTAACTTTACGCTCTGACATTTGATTATAGACCAAAGAGATTATACGCTACTTTACTGAAGAATTCGAGTTTGATCCATTTGATCAAATTTATTCTGCTTACCTTTGACAAAATACACTATAACTTGGTATAAAATTACAAATGGAAAGATCTAGAATGACTTTATTATATATTAGAGCTGTCGTCGTAACAAAACAAATAAAACGAAGTTTTAATAAATTTACGGATAAATTTTAATAATAAAAGATTAAAGAAAAAATAAAATTTGTTTTTAACTGTTAATATCTAATTAAAGAAAAATTGGTACCTGTAGGTGTAAAATCTACGTTATATAGGAATTTTGTTATCTAAAGAGTTCATTATCTTCTCCTATGAATCGTTAAGCTATAGATAGGATAGAAAAAGTTCTTCAAAATGAATCGTATTGCTAATACAAATTAGCCAAAGCGTGTGCATAGGTAGTTACGAGCAGCCGTGTATTTCAGTAATATTACAGCGAAATAATTAGTAAGAGTTAAACCTTCTAGCTTCTATCCCTTTAATTTATCATATTCTCTATGTTTTATAAATGAAGAATCTCTTTAGTCAACATCTATATTTACAATCACACGTGGCTCTTTCGAAAAAAAACTATGTACCCCTAAATTTAATAATCATTCATTAGAAAACAAGAAAGAGGAGATGAAGCCATGATTCTCGCGAAAGCACACGATCCGCGAATTACCGTGTGCATTCGCGTAAACAATTTGAAATCATCCGGCGTCATCAGACGCGGAATTTTTCCCTAGCCGGTCCATTAGCGTGCACATCGCGTCCCTTCATTTCTCTTTCCTCTCACCGCTCGGTCTCTGTCGCAAAATCACGCGGATTTCCAAAATTACCATATTCTCGCGATAGCAACGGGTACGCGCGGTCGTACTCGCGCAATATATGAAAGGGGCGCTCCTCCAGAGGGTGCACGGATGCTCGCGCCCATCGTGCGAGACGGACCTTAAATATTTCCGTACGTGCGCGGTTCCGCGGGCAGGAACGCGGTGAAAGAAAACAAAAATGAGTAATTGCACGCACGTATTACCGCGGAAAGCCCTTCGTTGGCGCACGTACAGCCCGGTCGAAGGGAAGACAGCGCGAGAAAAAAGAGGGCGAGCCGCGAAGGGGGTGGAGCACCATGGCGCTGCCTGTCAACGAAAAGAGACAAAGCGAAGAGACGTCGCACGAAACGAAAACGAAACGCAGAGAAAAAGTACGAGGGAAGGGACGGGGCAGAGGAAAATCGAGAGGGAAGAAAGAGAGGTTGTATACGTGGCGCGCTCCAAGGTAGTTTTCGAAACGCGAGGCGGGAACAAAATTGCAGGGAACGAGGATGCGGCAAGACTGGCTCTCGTTCTCTCTGAACTTTTTTATTCTTCCCGTCTCTTTCTCCCTTTCTCGTTTTCCTTTCGCGTTCTAGCCTCGTTCGTTTTTGTTTCCCTCCCTTTATTTTTATTTTTACACGCAGCGACTACCCCGGAGAAAAGTGTCGCGAAAAGGGGGGAGCGAGAGGAAAGAAGAATCGCGTGGCTCTCGCGTTGTTTGCTCACGGTACGTCGTACTCGTCTGAAAGGTACACAAGCATGGTCCATATGGATTTGGAAATGTTTGCCGGCCGTGCAGTACAAATATTAATAAAACGTAATATCTTCCGAATGCGTGCGCCTACGGGCGCAGGTGAGACGAGCCGCCGCGTGCCTTTCCTCATTTCCTGCCGGCGTGCTCGAAAAAATGCCTCCGATAACGGCGCCTCGATGACTTTCAGCCGATTCCACGTTTTACCTGGGGCTTCTCTGATTTCGTTGCTTCTTGTTATCATCGCGTGGTGATATTGTAACTTCCGAATTAATTAATGTATCAGGATATACCTGAGTTTAAATCATGTGAATGTTTTCCGAGTGGTAAATGAAACTAGTATTTCCTTTCAAAAATATAGCGATCGATATGATTATGGGGTTGTATAGTTGCAATATCCATAAATCCGACAATGGTGTCAAATATCGTTTCGTTAAATCTGTCGAATCTTAACGAACGGAGAATCGTCAGTGGTAAAAAATTAAATATTTCATACGTTACTTTCTTCCTTATTAATTTCTCCCCACTGCGATAAATGTATTCTAAATTCTTTATATTAACTATTGTCATTTGTTAATACTTATTTGATACGTTTATCCCCTTTAAAATAATCAACCACGATTTACCTGTTCTTGAGAATAGTACTATTATAGTTTAATCATTATATCAAACGAAAACCATACTTTGCTCTTTTATGACATTGCGACAAAACTGTATAATAATTATCATACGCAAACTTGTTAAATTATTTTCACATTAGCCATGCATTCCAAAATAGTAACAATTAAAACTGTAGTCTTCTAACTGTCGATCTATTAGAATAACTATACCGGTTAACAGAGCGAACGAAGCTTTACCGATCAAAGAAAAACTACCCGATGCAAAACGTTGTAGATCATGACAGCGGGAACTCGAGAAGAACAGTCGAGTTGTTATTAAATTATGATATTGTACGTAGAATGTTTTGTAACGTTAGCCAGAAGTTCGGGGTTGCTGGCACATACAAGTTTCTGTTTTCAAAAACACTGGCCGGGATTTTAAACACATTTTGGACGAGTAACCCGTGTAACGAAAGAAGTATATTCGGTGGTATACAAAGACCGATGTATCGGAAAGCTGTTGGATCATTTAATATCACGCGATATTTATATTATAAAATATAGACGTACATACGCGCGTATGGATGAACACTGGCACATCATTAAATCACCAAATATTTTTCCAGTATATTGAGCTGACAAGATCAATACTACTCCAAGCGATCGAAAGCTAATAATGAAATAAAAAAAAATGTTTCACACAGGCCGCACTAGCGAAATCGACTTTGAAAATTGAATGCTGCGTTATTCCCTATTCGGGAAGGTGAGGCTGTAACAAAAAATAAACAGATTCATTTGGGGAAAAATTTCACGTTAAAAAATCGCCTATGCTTCGTATAAAAACAGTGGACCTTTGCTTTATTTTCGTTTAAAATTTCGGAAACGCCGATTGGTTTCACGTAAAAATGGCGAATAATAAACTGTCCGTTCCACAGTTTCGATTAAATGTAAAAAAATTTTATTACAGTACTTAATTTTATTTTTCTTACATAAATGATTTCAATAGTAAGGTAAAGACAAGTTTACATATGAAATGTGTACGCGTGTACAAGGAAAACTTATATTGCAATTTATACATTTGAACTAACGTATATATATATAAATAAATATATATATAGCATAATTTTCAATAAATATCCAGTTATAATAATGTAGTATATAAGGTACGTTTTAACTTGAAGTAATCCAAAAGTTAATCATTCAAAAACTATGGGTTTTCAATATTTTTCTGTTACTATGCCTATTATATATCCTCCTTTATTGGTTAAAAGTTTTTGTCACATATTGACAGCACATCCCACGTTTATCAAACAACAACATTTGTTTTTCATTCTGTGACAAAGAAGAATACAGAATATTTTGAAAAATTATATTATGCAAGCTTTTTTCAGCTATCTAATATTTTTTCCCACTAGATAAAAGCTTTCTGTCGTATCTTTCCAACATATTCCTTTTTCCCCATAAAATATTCTTCCTTTATATCGCATTGAAGTTCTCCGATTCGCTAACTCGTGGAATTTTTAACAATTATGAACAATAGTATATATAATATTACCTTGAATATAGAATATTTTTAAAAATCGAATTTAAAAGAAACCAATATTCTTCCTTCGATGATACAGTATACTTTCAGTCTCATTTTTACTCCGTAATCTATTGTACATCTACGATGAAATTAAAATATAAAATACACTAAAGAATTGAATTAAGAGAGCAAATTAGACAAAGTTTTTTCGATGATCCAATACGTAGTTAAATATCGCGCATTTTCAAAACTTTCTACGTTGTACTTTTCATAAATTATTATTAAATAATTATCAAATACCTAATATTTACTAAAAATTATTATAACAAATATTTTAACCACCTAAAATTTACCTCCTGCGATAAAAGTTTCTACTGTATTATACGTACATCTAAATAATACATTTCTGTCTCTCATGAAACTCCATCTTCACCTTGTCGATCGAGCAATACTCTTATAAAAAGCCACCCTATCTTCCCACCGTATAAAATCCTTAAATAATAATCTTAGCAATCTGCTCACATTTCTCATGCAGCATCCCCATCTCCTGCAACGAGGTACACCCTTTCCTTGAATCGATTCGATGTCTGCGAACCAGCCAGCGAATTCTCATACTTCGCAGGATCTACGCATAAATAATATCGCGGCGAGCTCGAGGTGCAGGTAGCTCGAGCTGAGTGGCGGCCTTTATGGTCCCCCACGAAGTACCTCGAACCCGTTCCCGGCGTGTTTCCCCATTGGCTGGCCGTGCAGAGCTGTCCTACAGTCCCACGAAATTTAAGGCCCACGATATCTGTCGACAGAGTCAGACGGTTCGCCGATCTCGGCGCTGGGCCCACTAGAGGCCTCGATTCGATCCGTAGTCGCGAGTTTTGGTCAAAATGTCGTGTGAGCATCTTCTAACATCAAAAGTAATACGCTGAGTCAGTGATTTGTGCCGTGTAATCGAGAGATCGAGTGGTCGTTTCGTTCTTCACGGGAATGTGAAACTCGGAGGATTTTTTATTCGTTATAAATCGAGAAATTTTTTATTAGAATCAAGCAACATCGTACAATTATGGCGATCCATTAGATATCGCTGTAATTGCCTCTTGGAAAGGAATTTTTCTTACTATTTCAATTTATAGTTGTTAGAGGATTTTACAGTTTAATTTTCTGGCTTAGCTTCGCGGAAATTTGGC
This sequence comes from Bombus waltoni, assembly GCA_014737395.1. Lineage (NCBI taxonomy): Eukaryota > Metazoa > Arthropoda > Insecta > Hymenoptera > Apidae > Bombus > Bombus waltoni. The sequence goes on along the minus strand of JACXII010000043.1, from coordinate 1,179,696 downwards.
TCCCGATATTAAAGCATGGGAAACTTTCGATGCTCCCGGTGATCAATACGAGTCGCAACGCGCGTACTGAACAAGTTTCATAATTACGAAATTTGTCCTCGAGTTCGAAATTGCCTTCGTAACTCGTTCCATTCCGTAAGAAAAACACGGGACCACGACGGCTTAAACTTTTACCAACTCGAAATTATTAATTTTTACTGCTTGATTACCCTCGTGTACCCCATCTCTCGGAAATTCCAACAGAGATTCAAAGTGTCAGAGATTCTAGCGATTTCAAAATTATGATAACGCGTAGCCACTCGAAATTTATAATTATCGCCGTCTGATCGCTTATATCGTAGTAAGCTACACCATTTTAAAATTCCATTTCAAAATTAAATAGCCACACGAGACACTGCGAATTTCAAGAAAATTTAAGAACACGTAATAACTAAAGATTATGAAGACTCGTAGCAATTTGAAACTTATAATTATCGCCGTTTGATCACTTCATATCATAGCAACCATTTTAAAATTGCGTCTCAAAATTGCTCAAATCCACATGAAATGTTGCTGGTTACAAGAAAATTTAGGAACATGTAATAACTCAAAATTATTCGATTTTTCATACATTTTTGTCATTCTATTTTATCAAATTAAATAACTTTGGAATTTTACTAACTCTAGGAAAAGATTCGAAGGCAAAATTAATATATAAAAGCTTAGTATTATTAATTCCATAAATCACTTTTATACGCTGTCTTGAAATGTCGACCCGACACTGAAATTTACGAATGTTAATTATTTCGAAAAAGTAGAGATTCGTTCGACAGTATCTCGAGAGTAAAATTCGATTGTTCATTCGATATAGACGCGTGAAAGGGAGGAGGGACAAGTACGTCGGTTTGCTGTTTTATTCAATAAATATCTACCATCGGTGTGGACGTTGATGGGCGTTGTTAACAGGGTAAATTCGCGTTACACGATCGCGTTTGTGTAATGCCTTGTAACCTGCCGATACGCGCGACTTAGTCTTCTAATTTACATGCCAATCCGATACGAAATTATTGATATATTTTCATCGGTATCCGTTGATCGATTGCGATTTATCTGATGCTGTGATTACAATTGCGAACACGGTAAAAGAAGAAAAATGGAAGTAAATTAGACACCTCGATTGGGACAAGAATTCGATCGATGAAACGGATAGAATTCGAACGAGACGCCGGAAGGTGGGATCAATGGAGCATGGGAAATGTAAAATCTGTTACGAAACGTTAACAAACGCGTACGTCCAAACAATTGCAAAATCACGGCTCGACTGTAACATTAAAAGTTCGCGCATTTCACTAACGAGTTTTAATCAAAATGTTTCCGTAAGTTTCTTAAAAAAGTCGCATAAACGAAAAGTTGCATCGTTGGTCCTCTGACTAACATTAAATCTGTAGAAAAATTCTACAGAGCGGAAAAATCACACGTCGCGCTGTGTCCATTAACAGTCGGCTATTTATTAGGTGTAGAGAGAAACTCTGTTCGTTTTACGCACTTTTATATTCTATAAGCTTTTCCGAACGAGACGTATCGTCGTTCTTCAAAATTGAAATATTTTCGATCGTTGAACTATTTCATTCTTCGGCCGTTACAATTAAGCGATTCCTCCTCCTGAAACTTTTACAATATCGGTAAACTATGACTGATTTTGGAATTAGAATCCTGTTAGAAAAATTCCTGACGCCACTTTTCACATATAATACGAATCACGAAATTTTCATTTATAATAAAAATAGAACAAATTATCGGAAAGACAATTTTGGACGCGTTGTTTTCAAAATTAAATATTAGCGCTATAAGTACGCTAAAGGACAATATGATATCTAAATTTTATGTCGATAAATTCTAAAAACCGATAAAACGATAGAAACGATAGAAAACAGACTATGAAATTAGAGGTACAGAGTTTTGTTCTACGTCTAGTAAAAATGGAGCGAAAAGAACGAAAGTCATAAAAGAAAATAGAAGAAGATACATATATACAACGATAATATACACAATTGATAATTATACAATGCATTAATCACACCATCGATGAAGTGTTTCGACCAATTCAATCCTTCGAAACAAATGAATCAGCGAAAAATCAAGTAGAACACATCGAATTAAGGTTCGAGTAACACGCGAAGCTGCCTAGAGTCGAACAATAAACGAATTGTTGATTGTACAGCAGAACACCTTTAAAAATACGCAGAAGGAACGGTCGTCGTCCGATATTACGTTTCGATACCTTATCGAATCACGGTGGTGTGGTCGAGAATCGAATGAATCGCGGTTATCGGTCAATGAAATCGTCATGAAGTCCGTTTCGACGGTCGGTATTTGCGGTGATGGGACGACAACCTCGACAAGAACGAGCAGAGGAAGAAAAATTTTAGTCGAAATCTTCACGATGATAGGACTGGAAAGTTTATTTTTCAACAATTTCGCGGTTCGTCTCGACATCGTGCAATGATGCACAAACGAAATTTAACGGTTCAATGGCTAAAAATTAGAATTCACAATTTGCAAAGTGATAATTTATTATTTTATAAGTACGTCAGAATTATCTTCCAAAAAATTTTAATCATTTAAGCGATGATATTCAAGTAACGATACAGCCTTAAAATTAGAAGTTTCAAACTTTCGTTACTTTTATATTAGTTGCAGTTTATAACGATAAATAAATTTTCTGTTCTTCTAAATTTATTTTTGGCATTTCACACTTTCGACAACGTTGATTAGTAACGAAAACTGGTAGAAGCTTTCGATTATTTCACCCGCTCGAATTCTTTAGTCATTAAATTTATATCTTGGTCTATCGTGTGTCGTTGTACTCGAAAATATCGAATGCGATCGTGATTCGTAGTTAGAAAATCGAAAGATTCGTGTACTAGTAAAGGAAACGAATAAATCGAGATACGCGTCCGTTTTGAACGGCAGATCTTCGCAACAGGGAAATGTTTATGGATCGATGCCTATTCGATAATTGAGTTCCTCTACTTCGCTTCATAATGGCTTTTAACGTCGAAAAGTGGAAGAGAGGCAGAGAGGGGTGGACGGGTGGAAGAAAGAGAGAATTTAAATCAGACGACTTGCAAAATTATTCCACGGAACGTAATTAAACGCGGAAAGAGCCCCGAATGAAATTTTATTGAGAACAAAGTTTTGAGGAACGTAATTAGGGAATTTGCTCGATACTTGCGATGCAAAACGATCCGGTTCGCGTGAAAAATTATAAAGAAACGCTGGACGTGTACGATCATCGACCCGTTCGAATCATGAAATATGAATTTTCACGATTCGTGGAAAAAAGATCAGGAGAAACTTCGAACAACGTACTTAGATACGTTCGTTTAACCGTGGGAATTATTCACCAACTCGAGGATAATAAAATTGAAAAAGGGGACTATGTAGTTCTTTTGACAGCTTCAAAAAATAGAAAATCTACCGGTAAAAGAGATTGTTAAAAGGAAAATTCACGCAATGTTGAATATAAATGTATGATTATTTCAAAATGACGTACTTAAAAAGAATTTTCTATCTGAAAAGGAATTTTCTGTTTTTGTTAATCAAGTTCCTTTTGTTAATCGATATTGGATACTTCGCTATCTACTTTGTTCGAAATAATCCCTAAGCAATTGCAGGAAATGGGCAGAAACGAAAGAAATCTAGCAATGTTTGATGTATCGTGTTTTTTCACTGAATATTCTTGGAATATCTACGTAACTAAGTTATTTGAAACGTACGTCATTCCGTAAATATACAATAATGATATACTTAAATATTAGTCTTTAACGTATTAATATTTAATTTGTTATGTTGATATTATTTGCGTGTTTCAACGCCACTCGTGTTACCATGTTTAAAAAGGCATAAAATTATTTAGATTCTGCTTATTTTGATTATCAATTTACTGTACATATTTAACAGAATGTTTAATGTAAATTGACTATGGAATATTTAGTCATAAACATTATTTTGGCTGATACTTATATATCACGTTAAATATTAAAAGATAATTAATTAATTTGTTTAAGCGATACGACAACAAATCTATAAGAAATCTCACGAAAAATTAATCATTTTTGCATGATAGATATCTACGTGTTAATAATTACGTATAATTATATGAAACGTAACAATATCGTGAAAATATTCAGTCGAATTCACAAGCGAAAGTATACAATTATTTGAGAGGTGAAAAAATACCAATTTGCTATAATATAAGAAAGGAAACGATTCCGACATATTCTCGGTGAACGCTTGATCGTTACAACTCGTTAAAATTGTTGATCTATCAAACACCGCATTAAATGATTTCAAATGATTGAAACGGACTATCCCCTGGTTATTTCACACAAAATACGAATAAAACAAAAATGTCATGCTTACATCTTCTTTAATCCAAACATCGAATAACAATTGAACCTTCATAATATGGCAAACCGGTACGCAAAACAGGCAGAAATTTGTCGAACAACACGATTATAAAACGGCGTCGGCCCGGTTTCGTTGACAGCCTCGATCGCAAACCGTATCGCGGCTGTTATTACGGATAATTCAAACTGCATGTAAAACAGCGCCGATTAATTCCGGTCAATTGGAGCGAAAATGCGGAAAACAGAGCGGTGGAGCCCGAGCACTTTTGTTTTCTTTCGACCTGCCGTTGCATGCTGAAATCAAAACGCCTGATCACTTTCGATTTCTGATATCGAATCCGCGGAAGGAATCGCCATCGGTTGTATAGTCTCTCCTTTCTTCCAATCGATCTGCTTTTGCGTTTTTTTTCCGCTCCTCGCACGTCCGCGATTTCTCGCGAGCAAAGCGAACCAATTGGATTCTTAAACAAGCGAAGAAAGGACTCGTGCGTAGATTGCATTTATTACCTTGAATTTCTTGCTGATCACGAAAGAGCAATCGAAGCGATATCCAGAACAGAGGGCCGAGATTCTTCGATTATCACGAGCATTTTAGTTTGACGTGTTATTGAAATCGTATTTACGTTCGAGTAGTGATTATTTATTTCTCCGCTTTGACGCTTGATACCTTGGAAGATTTTTATTTTATTTGTTTGTATATTATTTGAAAAAGTATTAATATACGTATATTTATTTTATTTTATTTTATTTTATTTTATTTTATTTTATTTTATTTTATTCTACTTTAATATATATATTATTATGTATTTCTTTTTTATCGAAGCGAAATGATTTATTTTTATTCTAATTTAGTTTTGATAGCTCGTGTATTTCTATTCTCTAACTTGATTCTCTATATGTATTTAAATATGTTCTTTAAAAAATTTATGGATAGATAGTAGGTTTGATAAATTAAAATCAAAATCATTTCTAGCTACTTTACTTGATGTCTGTAATCTGACTACTCGCGAATTGAAAATACTCTTATTTTATGTCTTAAATATACGCTACTTATTGTTTAATCTTCTATATTTATAATTGTATTTTAGACACTTTTATGGGCATTCTTTAGAAAATCATAACAAAAAGAAAATTATCGAAACATTTCTATTTGTATACAGTCTTTACTTTGATACGTCAAAAGTGTAAGCATAACAAAAGATAAGTTTCTATTTTAGTCTTATGATTAGTTTTACTTTATTTCGTTTTAATATATATCCTAAATTTATATTTCCAAAAACATATGGGCATTGTCGGAAAAATCACAGTCACATTTATTTAAGAGAAAAATTATGAACATTTATCGAAAATTATAAGTTAAAGACGTTAATACGTAACGTAATCAAAAGCGGAAGAGAGATTAAGAAAATCTATTAGTTGGTATAAAAATATTACGTACTTTCTATTTTACTTCTTTTATTTCAGAAAAACAGTCGTAACTTTCTCACAACGTTTTTAGCTTATTTCGAATTAGTCTAAAAAATTTTTATATTCTTACAAGGTTCTTAAATGTTTTTTATAAAAAAAAATCAACTGAAAATAATAATTATTAGTAATATTTAACATATAAATCGCGTTGTAAATATTATCACTTCTTAAAGTAACTTCTTTGGATATCGATTTAATAATTGATATTTTCTCCAAACTTTTTTCATTTCTTCATATTTTAGTGATAAGAGAAAGAATCGTTTAAGATTATTATCAAAAATAGGACAATAATTTTCTTCGTTTAAAGCGTTTCAAAAGAGTTCCACGGTGCTCGTGAGAATCGAAGAGTTCGAATCAATATTATCTCTCTGGAAATTCTTTCCACCACTTTTTGATTGTTATCGGTCACAGGCTGAAGTTATAGGAAACGATCCCATCAGGTACCGTTCGAAAATTCAAGAAAACATCGGAAGTCGTGAAAAAATACGAGCCGAACTTGGGCTCGTCGTCGCGTCGCATCGCGTCGCGTCGGTTGAAATCTCCGAATTTTTATCGTCGCCACGCCATTCTCACGTCGAATTCTAACTTTTAACGAGATAAAACTCCACCTTAATATCGCTTAAACATCCTCTCAACGACATATCTTAAATTCAATTCTGTTACATAGATACGAAAGCAACAAAAATTCGGTTAATCGCGTTGAAAATCCTGTTAGAAGGTTGTGCAAAGTGGCGTCTCTTTCCGTTTCGTGCGAAAGTTCTCATTATTCGTAACAAAAACTGTTCATAGTGATTCTCGCGAAGTGTTCGATGTTCAAATTGTTTTGTCAAAAACTTGTTAAAACGAACAAGAATGTTATAAATTTGGTTCGTAAGAAGTATATTGAAAGAAATTAGTGAAATAAAATTTGACCGGTGAGTGATAACAAAGGAATAATAATAAATGAAATGTGCGTGATGAAATATTATTTTGATAGAAGTACGAGTGTTTAAAAGTGTAAAGTTATTCGTGAAAGTTCGCATGGCGAAGGCTACGCCTTCCGACGGACGCCAGCGCGGCGTAAAAATGGTGGACGAGCGTGTTTGACATTTCGTTTTCGTTCGATGAATTCGTCGCTCCCGTGATTTCCAAGCAACAAAATCAATGACTGACCACGGTAAAATGAAGCACCGCTTATTTTCATTCGAAAGGATTAATTTTTAATAACGGTAAATAAACGCAATCGAGCATTACAGGGTGAATTTTGCCGCGACTTGCTAGTAATTCATGAGCTATCATTATCGGGTGATAATGTAATTCGTTAAACAAATAAATTTTAACAGAGCGTGGCTTTTTGGAAATATTAACATTTTTCGAGGCGAAATCGATGGAAAATTACGCGTAATTTCGCTGAAAGTAAAAGCGGCGGTCGCCGCATTTAAACGTTAATCGTGACCCTAAAAATTTGCAAATTCATTCGCGGCCCGTGATTTCTATCGTCATTTTAATATATTGACGTTTCCCGCCCGCATTTCATAAAATTGGGTTACTCGAACGTTCTACATCGAAAGAAAAGAAAGTGAACGCATCGAAATCCACGTAAATATCCCGGATATTTTTTATTATTCAATCGTAGAAGAAGTAAATAGCACAAGTTATTTTTTTTTATCTCCAAACAGTTACGTAGATACTTGAATGATAAAATGTTTAAAAAAAGGGAAAAATTGTTCGGAAAAGCAAATATGGTCAGCCTCGTGCATTTTTATAGAACTATGAAATTTTACTGCTTTATTTATATTATATTAACGAAGAATGTTTTTGCGGGAAAATAAATAACCAGGTATATATAGAAGATCACGATATTAGTAAAAAGTGCTAATTAGCTGAAGAATCACGTCAAAGCGAAAAAAAATCGTACGAATTCTTTCCGTCGGCCAATTCCAGAACTGCTGTCTCTATATACACGTTTAATCGCGAAAAAGTCGTTTCTTATCTTAAATACTGCGGTAATTCTTTATTTAACGCTTGTTTCAAACTATCGTAATTCCTAATATAAAAGTTCAACGTTCTACATTCGAGCAGAAATTAACCGGGAAGGTGAAGTTAACACCGCGACAACTACAACTTCTTCCTAATCATCGTAATTCAACCAAAAATCTAACAAAATGATGTACTCGTTTCGCGAACACTTTTTACATTTCCGCGCTCGTTATACGCCATGTTCTATCGTGTTTCGTGAGTTTCGTATTTATTCGTTAATGTATTCCGAATTTCTCGTTCGCATAGTTCGCTTGTATTTAATTTCGACTTTGTACAGAATTCTGGTCGTGGCATACGGTTCATTACACTTTCCAAATGGCAAAACATCCTATTTTTGTGCTAAATTCGAATAACTTCAGATTAATACAAGATGCCACAAAAGCATCGTCTTGATCGTGAAATTCTTCTTTAAAAAATACAAGCATCGACTTTGTATTTTTTAATGATACTTCTAGATGATTTATGGAATTTTTAATGCATTCAACTACGTTGTGAAAAATAGAAGTTTGAAGCCCGAACAATTTTAATAGGAAAGAGATAATCTTTTAAAAAATTGTCGAAACACAGGCAAAAATTAAATATTTAAAAGATCTTTCCGTCTTATATATAAATCGAATACTCTTTTTTGTTGAAGCCAACTTATTCGATAACCATTCTCTTTTTTATGTATTATTTAATATCTTTGTATCCGTCTCCGATTCTGTTTTAATTGTCTTGAATAGAAGGATGATCGATAAGTACAATTCGATGCCACCAATTTCTTCTCAGATAAGCGGAAAACAGAAATTATTAATTTTTCAACAAAAATTACAAACAACGAAATATTTAATAATAATAATAATAAATAACGAAATACGTGTAATATTTGAAGAACATTTTTTAAATGGATAAATATCCGACGATGCATTAACATATTTACCAAAGTGATCGACTGTTCACTCGTTACCGAAGAAAGATTACCTAATAAGTTCCATCTCAAATAATTTATAAGTTTCACACAAATCTATTAGAAATTCTCGCGCACAAATTTTAATATCAATTCTTTAATTCGTACGTTCCCTTCATCATACAAAAGTATTTTCATTTTCATCACTTCTGGAGTTCCCTTTCAATAATTTCTAAACACGAAACAAATATCAATAATGAAAAACGACTGCTTGATAACTGTCTGCTTGATAGACCAATATCTTTGTCAAACGATCGTCGCATTTCAAAATACGTATACATACAACGTAATATTTTACAGACACACACAGACAATATGATCTTCCACAATTAACGACGAAGTACTACATTACCAAACTCAGTCCAATGATTTTTACACTTACACGTATGTTAAGATACATCTTCTATCGTGCGTCAAATTCGAAAAATCACTGAACCATCAAACGAAAGTAAAAAAGATTAACAGCAAAAGTGTCTTTATAGAAACGGAAGGAAATTTTTCAGATTCAAAGGAGAAAATCAAAGTATATACTAATAGGAAAATAATTTCATACGAAAAGTGTGAATCTCGGAGACGTTGCACACAGAACGAGGATAATTAAGTGTATCGTTGCGACGGCTGACAGATTTTTCCTTATTAACCACTCGTCCCTAGCCTGGGCGTTGAATTTCATTTATTTTTTATACCGACCTGGCTGTCAATAGCTTCCTCTTCCAATTTTTCTAGCGTTTGATTAATTTACGTTGCTGCGCACGCACGCGTCATCGTCTATCCGGCTGGGACAATTCAAAATGCCGGAAAATATATTTCGCGCAATCCGAGGAGAACTTTGACCCCGTTTCCACGAACTTTGCCTTTGTTACAAGAAATACGACGAACGAACGTGTACGATGTTGTACCTTTACCGAGCCGTAGAGACTTGGTTTCATTTCTCAACATTCTTGGAAATATTTGTTATAATTAAGATGCTTCTTAATTCAAGGAATTCGTTTCCCCGTCTTTTTCTTTTTTCTTTTCTTTTCTGCTTTTTTCTCTCTCCCTCTCTAAATTTTCTGTCAGTTGTCTTTATTTGTTTGTTTCCATATAAAGCAAGCAATTCGTTTATCGCTATGCATAAATAAGTTTCGTATCCATTACAGATAGATAATAAATTCGTCTAAAGTATCAAAAGTATGTTATTTACTTCGAAGTATCCAATAAACAGCTATTAAATAGTCTCTATCGTAATAAACATACGTAATTTTTAATATTTTTATATATTGCTATATCGTTATCGTCGTTGCTATATCAATTTAATGAAAAAAACAAGTCATTTACCGTAGTCCAAAAAACATTTATTTTAATCAATTAACTAAAAGTCGCACCAAAGACTATTCTAACAATTGCATTAATATTCTATAAATAAGTCTCTACTTTATTATTAAATTCCTTTCTATCCGGTTTTTGTTATTAGAAAACGTTGCTTCGAAGAAGCAAGTAAGGTGTAATAAACTTCGCTTGTACTTTTTACGATAAACATTTTAAATTTCCCTCTTCTTTCTCTTTCTTGGTACACGTAAATATCTCCAATTAACAAACATCGACGAATACATTATCAAAGTTATTTGTTTTCGCATAAATTCCTTGTCGCGAAACATACATTGACTCGTTGACCAGCAGATATAAACTTATATTAATCGACGTGATATATCGACCGCGTGCATCGAATAGATACGAATGGCTTGTTTCCGCCAATCGGTTCCCGGGTAAAAAGCAGCTCCCTCTATACTTTTTTCTGGTGTATTTTGTTTTTTGCTCACGGGTAATTTATAAACGTAAACAACCATAAGCAACGCGACCAGATACGCACAACAGGCTAGCGTAACTAGAGTCTCTTCACACCGATGACAAAATGGTGGACGTATAAATCCATATATAGACACGATATCGAAAAAAAATTTTTTTTTGACACACTTTCTCCCCGTTAAGTGAAAGTATTTCAATCGAAAAGAAAAAAGAGCGAACGTCCGTAACGATAACAGAAAAAAACCGGAGATATATACACGAGTTTTTTCAAAATCGTTCGTTTGATTTAACGCGTTTCCAATACCGTTCCTCCAGCTTCATCTCCTTATTTCGCTTTCGATTTCTGGAGGATGCCACTGTATAGCCACAAGATTGCATATTCATGTACGCCAGTATATATAGATTAACTACATAACGCTACCGGTACGGTCTATGTACAGACTATTTGATAGCAAGTGAGAGTGAAACCGGAAATGGATCGATCGACGGCACATTGTCACCTCGAAGAGACATTGCCCGGAATCAATCAATAATCAATTTCCATATTCTTTTAAACTCATGCAAAAGGGTATGGATTTTTCTTGTTTCTGTTTCTTATCCTCTTCCGTGATACTTTTTCTCTTTTTAACGTAGGAAAACACACGACCTCTTTCAAAACTGTGTCAACGTTAATAATAAGTTTAAAGCCTGTTAGAAAACTTGGATCTCTTCTCATCTGCAATTTCACTACTAATTATATTAATTAATTATGTCAATTATTCTGAATTATAGAGATAATTTATTAAGTTATTATCATTCATTGTTTATACATACCGCTAAGTTGATACTGAGATGTGACTAAATAAATGTAATATTTATTAAAGATAATATAAAATTCTCTTTGTTCAACTAAAAGACGCGTTGAAAGTTTCTTAAGCTAATTTTATAATCTACTAAATATCTGATTAAGTTTAATATATTCTTACAAATGACACGACATTTTTATATTACTATATTAAAAAATTGGTGGTTGCTTATTTTTTTATTCATTCAAGCATAAGAACGTATTTTTAGTAAAAATATCTGAGTAATTCGCTGTATTAATTTACTTTTCGTACAATCAAAAATTTAATCAGTTATCATCTCAGCCAGCTCATTAAGGGTAACGCAGAACTTCTTTGAATAGAGTGGCGACAATGGAACTTGATTGTTGATTTAAACGCACATGAATAATGCTCTTGGCGGAAATATTAATGAACGTATTACCAATAAAGTATTCGGTACATTACACTATATTGAATTATTACCGAACAACGACTAATATTTCTTCTTTGCAAATAACCAATTGTCATCGAATATGGCGGAGTACGATATGTACCTATTTAGATAACTCCCTCTATTATCGTTACGCATGCAATGAAATTATCGCTTCTTCTTCGATCAATGATTACAATTAGTTTCATATTGATGTTTATACATTTGTGGAAAATTTAAGCATATAAAAGGGCATAGAATTTACATGCCACGTAAAAATATATACGGCATCCAAAGTATAATACTCGTTATAATATATAACGGGTGAAACAGATCTTTTCGGAAAAGAGAAATAAAAAAATCTCGATCTTGTACAATAAACGCTTTCTATCGATAAAATATACAAACATAGAATTCTGTTCTATCGCGGTGAAATTGTTACATACTTTTTCGATCAATGACGAGGATGAGAAATGAAGAAATCAAACAAAAAGAGAAATAAAGAAAAATGAAGCGAAGAAAATCACAATCTTCTACAATCGACGCCTGTTACCCATGAAGTACAGAAACGTTGAATTGCATTTCAATAAAAAAGCTAATAGCAGCACATGTTCGCACGATTCACGATTAATCGTCTTATCGTTCGGTTTGAATGAAAGACAGAAGGTTGACGGTTTATTGTCGTGAAACAGAAAGGGAAAATGGACGATCGGAATTGGCGAAAGCGAAAAAGCACGAATGGCAGAGGAATTAATGTAACGCAAAAGGAACGAACGATCGGAAGCAAACGGGAAGTGATACCGACCCGATACCATCGGTATTGGAATGTAAATTATTAACGCTCGTATTTCGAGAAGTTGGTTCACGAACTTTTCCACGGCATTTCGTTTTATCCAATCAATTTACCTTCAGGAGGCTTAATGAAATTTCGCCTCGTATCGAACGGCGGGCCCGTGTGTTTGCGATCCTCCTCGATTTTCGACCTAGTGCTACGCGTATCGGCTGACGTATTAATCCGACAACGCTTTTAAATAAAAACGATTATTCGCCGATGCATTTATATAAATGCGTCGTTAAGGAAACATAAGAGAGATAACGATCTCTCTTTGATGAAAAATTACAGTTTCGAAGTATCGACGCGAGAAAACTCGTCAACTTTATGAAACGTTAGTTTAGCGCATTTTCGAAATTATCGACGTTACTTTCGGCTTTTGAAATTTACGATTTTCCATCTCTGACTGATCCAATAATTCGAAAGTATCAATGTAAGCAACTCTACAAAGAATATTTTAAAAAAAATGGTAAACTAATACATTATTCGATGTCCCTGTAATTAATGATAAATTCATAGTAAATATGGCAAAACAGAGATTAAAAGATCAACGAGTCCAGAATTGTATCAATTTTCATTTCGTTGGTTCTATTAAATGAAAACCTTAAACGATACAAATTGAAAACATAACGGATCGTTCATTCTATTTCTGAGAAACATTCTTTCAAAGATTTTCAATTATGAACTCGCGATCCTCATCGCACCCTTCTGTATTTCGCAACAACATTTTCTCGGAATTTCTCGGGATCGACGTTAAACTTCACAACGACTCATGGCTGCTTCTATTAACCCCAAACACGAAATCGTGCGCCTCCATCGAAGCCTACAATTGGACCGTCGAAAGTATTAACAAAGGCTTCCGAAAATTAATCAGCGATTCCCGTCAGGGCGGGCGTGCCCTGATCGAACAAAACCACCCTCCCGGTCCTTTACGAAAAAGAGGTGGTAATCAAGAAGGGATGCTCTCGAAAGGGGCGGCAAAACATTCTACCTGCTCGGTCGCGTTTCGTCACCATCAAAGTACAATTCGTGGCTATCAGCGGCAGAACCCTGGGCCGCGTTGGCAAAGGGAGATGCTGTCAAGCTGCGGAAGGAGCCATTTCTGTCCTGATGAACTTTGCACGGCAAAGGACCACGAGGTTGGGTGAAGGCAGGGGGAGGAGGGGGAACGAGGTGGCGACGTACGTTCCAAAAGGGTGAGACGGAAACGGCGTCAAGCGGGAGAATAAAGGAAAGTAGCGAGGAAGAGGCGGAGCGCAAAATCGAGGCAAAGGCTGACTGGGAATCAGGCTGGGAATTAATTAAAAATTATCCGAAAACAAAATTCACCGACGAAGCTGGTTCTTCGTCGGGGTTCTCGATGGTCTTCTTGGTCGAGCTGTTACGCGTCGCTACTACATTCCGAACCTGTAATAATTGCGAACGTATAGCATTGAACGTTCTTTACGACGATCAACGCGATATCGTTTATTGTTAACAGGCCTACGTAGGTAGATTCTGCTGGCAGTGATGCTACAAGAGCGACTAGTAGGGCTGCGATACGGCCGGTATAATATTTCAAAGTGCCTAACCAAAACGGGCGGGACAATGGAGGGCAGCCATCTTCCACGAGGTTCGCATCAACGGTGGAGCAGCACCCCGTGGCCACCCTATCAGCGAGGCCGTACAACGCGGAGATACACGAGGACAAGAGGGTTGCCGAGGGTTGGCCTGAGGTTGAGGGATCGTTTAGCATTCGTCGTCGTTTTCGTTTCTCCGAAGGGTGCAGGGCGACGCGAGGGGCGAGGGTGCGCGGGAACAGAAAGAGAGCCACACTAACAGAGACAACCGAAAGGGTGGACGATGATGTTCGTCGCCCTCGAATTCTTTCCCTCTCCGCCTTTGCTCGGATCCTCGCTGGCACTCTCGCTGGCTCGTTCCCTCATCTCGATCCCTTCGGGTTCGCTCGTTTCGCTCCCTAAGCAACGCTGTTTTCCTTGTTTCACTTGGAAAAAGCAAGTCTCCGCAAACAAAGGGCCGCGCTGTGCCAGACAGCCCTGGCCTGGATAAGCAGCCGATCGCGCGATTATAACGGCAGGGATAATGCTTATTATGCGCCGCAGCACGACCGGCACTGTCGTTTCAACCCTCCTGGGAACGAATACTGTCGGAGAACAACGTGATATGCCCCGCGACCGGCCTCCTCAAGGATTAACCGGCTACCACGATTTCCCTTTAGCCGGTCTTTTAGGCTTTCGCCGCCTGACGAAGTATCTCCGTTTCTATTTTTACGCTGATGCTTCGTTCCTCGTTTTTCCGGTTCGAAAACGAAGAAACCGGAATCATCTCTTATCCTCTGACCGCGCTCGTGGACGACATCGCCCTCAACGTGACAGTTTCCATCTCTGTATTCAGTAACTTCGATTTGATGTTCCGGCGTGACGATGCTTTGAACGGTTTAACGATTCGGATATAATTAGAGCTTCAATTGGATAATAGGGTTGATTTTTATGGTTAAAAGAATAGATTCGTTATCAGGGATACCTGACAATATCCTTTATAGATATATGACATTAGTTTCCTATAGAGATGGTTGATTAGATACATGTTCGGGATGAAATTAATCGCTTGATAATTTAAAAGTGCTTTCTTTATGATGGAATATGCCACTGAAATTGTAAGTATCATCTTTAAATTACGCGTTACCGTATCGGTAATTATCGCGTATAGCATGGCTCAGAAAGTATTTACATGTTCCACTTGTTTCTTCTTATTCGAACAGTTAAAGGCTAAATTCAGACTGGAGAACCGTATACGTACAAAGTTTCTAATTTGTTTCAAAATTTTCTTTATTCCGAATTCTTGCTACTTGCAACTCTCAACTAACATTTCCTATGTCATCACGACGTGTTTACAATTTTCATCGAACTAAAATATTTCCATTTCGATATTTCGAAATCGGCCCCCAAACTTTCTTCTACAATTCCCGATATAGAAATAGACGTAAAGAAATTTATAAAATTTCTGACGCATTTCCCAATTAACGCTACCTACCGATATATATTTTAAATATTAAATCTCTCTTCGTCAAGGAAAATTCGCGTTCCCTTTAAAAATTGCATTTTCGTCGGCTCTTTGAAACAGCGAAATTTAATTTAAGAATCAATGTTTGACAAATTCCCAAAATCTCCTTCGGAAATATAGGATACACTTGAATTTCCCATAGGCTAGGCCGCGTGCACAGAGAGAAAAGCTTGTTTCGCGAACTTTCCGTGAAAATCGGCCCATTTGCTCGAGACCGTCCGTCAGAATGAATTTTCGACTCCCTCCAGGGTCAACACTCGCATTCGAAAACGATTACAAATTGCCGTTCATCGACGAATTTGTTATATAGCCTTAGGTTTGACTCGTACCCACATCGATATCGTCGATTTCGCCACAAACTCTTTCGTTCGCGAAAAGTTCGTGAACGCGGTGTGTGTACACGGCTTGAGTCTTCGAAGTCGTACAAGGCCAGAAACGAACGACCCACTACGAAACTGGTCGACATGGTTTTCATAAAAATGAATAACGGCACGCATACACACGTACATCGACACGGACAAGTGTGAGAGGGAACCGTAGATTGAATCCTTGCCACGCTTTGTTTTAAATAATTGGACGATTAACGAGAAATTCCGTTTCTGCCTTTCAAGATCGACACCCGCACGCTGACATACCGTTTCGTAAACATGCGTCCGCCTATTTCTCCTCGGAGAAATCGAATCTCCGTGAACAAAGGACCGATGTTCGTGACAACCCTGGCTCAGATAGCCAGCCGATCGTATGATTACAACAGGAGGGATAATGTGTATTATGCGCCGATGCAGTATAAATGGTTCCGGTACTTCCGGCAATGAATACTCGCAGAAAAACAATACGCAGACTTCTCGAGTATAAACCGATTATTGTGCTCCCCTTCTTCTTCCCGCATTTTTTTTTCTCTGTTCGTGGTTTTCTTTCCTTTGTTTTTCTCTCTTTGGTTTTTCATCGATTATCAACTTGCACTCCTTTCGCTCTCGTCACCTTCAAAAATGCCGGAGGACAATCGATCGCGCGGAAGACCGAAATTCGAGATATTGGAATGTATTGCCGTTGGACTCTTTCACGAGCTTTATGGAAATTGACTCGGTGAAAGTGATCCTTTTTTTTATTTGGATGTAATTTCTGAGAGAAGGTTATAAAAACGGAAAATTCATTTGGTACGAACGTTGTAAATCTATAATGTTTTTAATTAGTGGAAAATTGTGACATAGTTTTGGACACAGAAATTTTTGGTAGAACGTTTCGGCAAAAATATACCCATTTCTGGCTAGAACTAAGCGATTAAGGCTTCAATTGGAAAAATTCTTCTGTAAATTTCACTAGTCAAAAAATTATGCTCTAGTCTCTTGAATTTCTGTATCACTTCTGCATTTATAAAATTTTTAATATAAAACAAAGGTAACCCATGAAATCGCAATTATAGAATCTATATTAAATATCAATTCTTAACGCACATACAAATTAATGTGGCAAAAATTCAATTTGACTGTAATTAAAATGACAACAAGGCTAAATAGTTTCACGATTTTATCTAGTTTCATATACAACACAGCCAAACGATCTACGAAATATATCCACGTCGATCATATATAAACCCCGTAGAGTATTAATTTAAAATTAGTGATTTCTCAATTATTCGGATTATACATATTGACTCTTGTCAAACGATATCTAAATTTGTATTTTTTCTTGCATTCATAAATAATGATAAATCCTGTATCGTATTCTAAAAACACAAATCAATTCTTCATACAGGCAACGAAAAAAATGAAAATTCCTGGAATTTTTGGGTCAGCTTTGATCGTTGCCAGTGAATTAACTCGAACGTTTCGCGATGCACTGTTACGAGCAAGTTCCACGCCGTATGATTGGAGAACTCTGGTTACGAACAATGGCTCGGATTAACTCAACCCGTTACATACGTGACACGTGTTCGACACACACGGTCCGATCGATCGAAAACTTTTTTTGGATCTTTTGGAGTCAGACGTTTTGTGTCCTCGAATTCCTGGTACATTGACCGAATTTTAAAAAAGGAGGGGGGAGGCAAAGAGAAAAAAGAAAAGGAAAAGACGAAGAAAGAAAAGAGAAAAAGTAAAAAAAGGACAAGGAAACGTTCACAAACCACTATGTTCCTCGATATTGCTCGAAACCGTATGCGGTTGCACTTTAGCGAAAACAGAAGAGATTACGAAGTGATGGTTAAAGGCAAAAGAAATATATTTGACAACATTTTAAATGACCAATACAGTGCATCGATTTACTTAAAGCGTATCACGTTCGTACATTTGCGTATAAATACTATTATTTCTTCTACGACTTCTCTTTTTCTCTTTTTTAATCAAATATAAAGAGTAATAGCTATTATTGAAATATTAATTGGTGCAAGGACGAAAGGCGCGAGGCCAGTATCGATTCCTTTCGACGATCATTTCTTTCCTTTTCTTTTTTTTGTTTCTCCCTTTTTTATTATATTTCTATCCTCCGTCAATGCGAAATATGTTCGATGAATAATTTCCTTTCACGAACAATTGCTATTCTCGAATTAGCTTGAGCTACCCGCAGCCTCTGGCATTTATTCGATACGTATGATCAGAATATCGCAGTTACAAGTAACAAGCCGATTTCATTTGTTCTCCCTTACAGACGTACGAGTTAACGTGTATCTATCAACGGTGCTGCAGATTGGCCAGATACAATAAAAAATTCACTCGCTATATTCTAAGCGATTTTGATGACAGATATGCAAGAGTCTTGCAAATACTATTATCTAATTATGTATTTTTTTCAATCGAACGAAGAATTATCGTAGACACGAGGTGATACCAAGAGAGATTTAAGAAAGTTTAGAAATCCTAAAAGTATGTATTCTTTTATTAAGTAATTAATATTTGAAGATAAGATAAATTTACTGAATTGAGAGAAATCAACTACATGCTCCAGAGCCATTTACTAAGAAATAATAAATTATTTAAATAAAGAAATAAAACATAGAGTAGGTGTAAAAGGAAACATTTGTGATAAATAGATGATGTGAAAATAAATAAAAAGATAGACATTTGACAAATTTCTTAGATTATTTTGTGCAGATAATTTTTTTAATAATTTCTATTTTAAATAACAATTAATGATCGTCTTTGTTCTGTTTTTCCTTCCAAATTGAACATTGCGTATCTCAAATGTCTTTTAATTAAAAACTGATTTAATTAAAAATTGCATAAAATAATCTTTCACGAAAAATTTTAATTTTAATCAAATAACCATTTTCGGAAGCATAAAAAGATCGTTTCTATTTCCAAGAAAATCAAAATTAAATGCTTTAATTTTTCAATAGCTTGTTACTAAGCACTCAAAGATTGATAAACAAATTTAATGAAGAATCCTTCGTTATTCGTCGGTGTGAGTTCTTTAAATCTATAGCGATGGCTAAACAAATCAGCGGATGCAGTATTTGTACCGTGTCGTTGGTGGCTGTTGCATTTTAATGAATTCCAGAATTATACAACCTTGGCGCATGAATACGACGCACGACGCGATAAGGAAAACTCGGTCGTAAGGAGAACAATGAATTCATTTGTAAATTGTTTGAAAAGACCTTCGTTTCCTAGCAAATCGCATCAGAAAAAAAATCATTAACAGCTTTAATCTCTTTATCTGTATGAGAAAGATTTATTTCTACACCTTTATAAACGATCTTCATTCGATTTCCTCCATCGTAATACACTTTCCGAAAACAGAAACAAGATAGAACGTCGTCTCTTTGAGGAACTAACTTTGATCGCACAACAAAATGTTTTAATCACGATTTTTTTTTTAATTCAAAACTAATTACACTTTTAAATAATTGATCATACATCGACGATTCTCATTTGTAGCTATCTAAAAGATAATAAATATCAACCATCTGAAATTCATTACGGTATCTTAAACTCAACGAAACGGCGTACAAGAAAAAAGAGAACGAAACGATATACGATCTCTCGAGGTCATGATCAGACCATGTTGCATCGAATGCAAGGGTCGAAGCACGAAGCCCGATGGAAATCGATCGGAGAACCGTAGTCACGGACAACAGGAGTCGAATTGAATCGGGTCGGTGCACGTGTGACGATATTAATGTACCGATCGATGGCCTAATGAAGATGTATCCAGTTCCTGGCAATTTCTACTAGACCTGCGAAATCCTAGCAAGAGGGACCTTGAATACTCGCGAATGCGAACAGCCGGCCGGCCGGTCAATGAATTGCACGACCAATAACTTCGCCGGAATAAACGCGATACACAGGCTTTGAGATCGCGCGTATATTAATCTGGCGATAAAATATCGCGAGGATTTTTCTGCTTTTACTCCCTTCTATCTTTTTTATTTTCCTCCCTTTTGTTTTTGTTTCTTTTTTCTTTTTTTTTTTCCTAATTCATACCTCACACCGCGGATTCATGGAAGCGAGGAAATTCGATTGAAACGTGAAAACCAAAATATTACGTGAAAGTAGAGCAGTCCTTGTTGCTATAAAAAAAAAATAAGAACATTTTACGAATGTTTATCAAATGTACAGAATATTGATGTATTGGAAAACACGATACAACGTTTCATATGTAAAATCATATTTATCTTTTGGACCTTATTGCAGCTGGAAGAAATTTGACATTTCTCTTTTTGAACGGAGAACTTTGATGCTTTTCGAAAGATCACATGTACGAATTAAAAGCATGGAAGAACGTTTTATTGTTGATTACAGTATCTATGTGAAAAGGTATACGTATTTGATGCTACGCACGAAGTTGGAATAATTTTTAGGAGCAAAATGCACTGCGTCTTGTTTCGAGATCTTTGGCCGAAGAAATGAGTATTTTGTACTTATGTGTATACAACTTATGATACTTTTTTTGTTGACATTTTAAGCATAAACGAAATATGTGGTTACGACTTTTAAAAATATTTTTGGAAAAATGAGGAGAGCAGATTGCGACAATGCCGTTGATCCGACGGCACGCGTTTTTCCTGCAAGTTCAATATTCATTTGTCACACTCGTTTGTCAAGAACTATATAAGGTTAGTAAATAATTACTATTACTGTAACCTGACATAATCCTTTCAGGAAACGTAAAATAGTAATTTGATCTATAGTACAAATATCGGAAAAATCGTGGAAAAATAAGTCTTTCGATTATTTATAACGAGTATTGTAACTATTGCAAGTCAGTTAAACCGGATCTTTAGTAAAATATCAAAAAATACAATAACTGAAATTTCTGTCTATGTCAATAATAATTTATACGAAATTTGTATAGGTCAATTGATAAAATTCGTAAAGATTACTTGAAAAATTACGAATACAGTAAGAAGTAATCGTATATTGATAACTCCTTAAAAATTTACAAACAGGAATTTTGTATATTTTTCTATAGTCGACGAGATTTTCTCAACACAACGAATTTCCCAACAAGTTAAAAACACTGTAATCGTTCGTGAATCGTTTCTTTTTTTTTTCGTTGCAATACCCAGGTTCGAACAAACAACATGTTTATTATTAACAATAATCGCATGACGAATTTAGCGTATTGCTTGCATGCCCGTGCACATAAAACGCGAATGCACCCTTTGTTCTCCTCTTTGTTCTACGTCATTGCTGCGTTTCGAATAAATAAATTGTCGACGGACATCGGCAGAAAGCATAGCGCAAAATATAATTTCGCGAAGAATCTCAAAAATCGTACTCACTGCTCAGAAAATATTTCAAAATCTCTCTCTAACGTTGCTACAAGCGTGATCTAATATCCAGGAACGAAAATATCAACGCCATAGTAACAGAAAAGATCGCGGTTAGGTGGATACGATCAAGATAAATGTAACGAAACTGAAAATACACGTGTACACAAATAATTTTTAAATCGAATAAAATTATCTCGTTAGATGTCACCGGCTGACGAGACCTTTAATTCGTCTAAAATTGTGGAATCAAAAATAATAACTGATTTAAAGATAATCCAGAAACGATGGTAGGCCATGTAGTAAGGTAGCAGGGAGGAGAAGTATAATTCAGACTCGACAAGCCGTTGTTATCAATAACATTTTTGCAGAGGCCGTAATATCCCGGGAAAGTAATTAGAGTAAATTCAGGGGCTCCCGGCCGACCCTTCCAGCCGCACAAAATGGCGGCGGGAACCGCCCTTGCGAAAAAAATTAGGCCTCCTTCCGCTGCGCAGTAAAATTTACATGAAAAAAAGGAACGCCCAGTGGCTTTCGGGAAACGAAGCTTCGACAATGCGAATCGTTCTCTCCTTTCTTTTCGCTCTCCCTCCCTCCCGCCCTCTCTCTCCCTCTCTCTCATTGCCGTTTCCTTTTTTTACTTCTCCTCTTTTTCGCCTTCCTTTTTTCCTGTGTTTTTTAATGGGTAAATCGAAGGGAGTCCTGCTGCCGGGGAAATACCTGTAATTTATGTGTAGGAAATGGAAAAAATATGGTAAAAGGTCACGTTCGTCGGTGGACTTTAAAAACGATTAGAATCTTAATATCCGTCGTAAAATACGGACCCGGCCATTATCAGGCGAGAATATATTTGTCTTTACCACCAATATACTCGTGTCAGAATCTTGACAATACGAAATCTTTCTCGTGCTTAATTTTTTCCCTCGACTGTTTCAGAAGAACACGAAACCGAACGAAACGAACTTACGTACGATTACACTTCGAACGGTTTCTCTTTTCTTTCGAGTTTGTCTGAACTTTGTAAAAGTCGTAATTTTCAACGTTGTAAACGTTTTTTCTGCAATTTGATGGGTACGGTTATCGACTTAGATGCGCTAATTTGCTTTCCATTGATTCAGGTAAAAAGCATCATTCATTGCATTCATTGTTCTGTTTCAAAGCGTTTGTTAACAAACTGTTGGTATTAATACATTGCTAATCGGTTACACGTATAAATATCGAATTTTAAAGAACGCAACGAGCGCAACTCGATGATTTCGTAATGGAACTGCTCGAAAACTTCATTGGAAAAGGAATTTTCTTTAAAAAGAAAATTAATGGTCGGTAAACGCGTTGACTGTTGTGCCAATGTGGAAATTAATACACAGACAGATTTTGAACACTTTTTGTTGTTTCTCGCTTGAGAGAATTTGAAATTTTAATACCTTCACTGCCCCTTGTGTAAACGCTGCCGGTGAAACATGTTATAGAGGGTGTTCTGAAACGGCACGGTGGATGTATCAACTGTTTCTCTGCCACTTTAATTGCAAAGCATTATCCAGTTTTCTTTTCAGCGAAAATACGCACCGAAACTGTTCGATGGACTTCTAATTATATTTACGATCCTTGTCGTAAATCGGTGATAAAAATTTATTCCACGAAATTATACACGTCATTTTTAAATCCTAAATATAACATGGTATTTCACACGAAGAAATGCTTGCTGATAATTTTTATATCCATTCTACTGATATATTATTAAAAAAACTTTATCCTGTGAAGCAAAAGCGGTGCAAAATAGAAGTTATCGATTGCTCATTGAGAGACGAGCAAATGAATTTATGAAATCAAAGATAAAATAATTAATTTTACGAATAAAATAAGCGCCACGACTTTTCTTTAACCGAAAATCGATTTTATAAAAAGAGACGACACTGGCAAGAGACTTGCAAACGTTGAATATTTGTCATCTTGTTGAAACAAATGTAAGCTCCTCTACAATCTTATCATACCAATTACGCTTCAAATTTTTCTAACAGCAATATATGCAATTACACAATCACATATATTTATGCAAACGACAGAAATTTTCATTGGTACTTACTGAATTTTTTCCCCTTTCTAGATTCTCCATAGCAAAACAATTCTCAACAACCAAGATGAAAGACAAAAGAATATACAAAAGG
Source organism: Bombus waltoni (assembly GCA_014737395.1). Lineage (NCBI taxonomy): Eukaryota > Metazoa > Arthropoda > Insecta > Hymenoptera > Apidae > Bombus > Bombus waltoni. Next base: position 1,156,085 of record JACXII010000043.1, on the reverse strand, counting down.
AAGGAAAAGAAATTTATTAAAAATGGCTTATCAAGGACTGCAAGAACTACGAGGAAAGACTACAACGGAACAACATGGCGAACGACATGACCGGTCCTCGCGAAGGCTGACGACTAAGGGAAGCCAGAAGAAAACTCGAAGAGGGAAATCTGGGCGATATCTTTTTTTAACCTCGTAAATATTCTTTTGAAACGGGGATATTAGCAGGCGGTACATTCTTGGCAAGAAGCCGATGTTACTGACAGGGCATTCATATTAGCGAACCACCACACGCCATCCGCTTTTTCTCTTCCTGGACCTTCCCTTCTGCCACGTTCCACGATGAAAACGATACCTTGCGAACCTGTCATCTTCCTGTTCGCGTCGTTCGCACGAGCATAACGGAGTGGAGGTCACTGATTGGTAATCGTTAATTACCTCATAGATAACTTCCTTCGGACGAACCCTCTTCTGTTTTGATAATTATAAAATATCACCACTTTCGCCAATAACCAGGCCAACAGGGTAGTATACTCGAGGGATGAAAATTCGAGAGGAGAGAAAGTGACACAAAAAAAAGAGAAAAATGGGGATAGGGAGAGAGGATTGCGAACAAGAAGGTATTGATCGAGTTATAGTCTTCAGGGGCTCGAGAGGCTCTATCGTGAGAGGCCGATGGGAGCCAATGAGAGATCCGGAGGGTGAATTTAGAACAAGAATGGCGACTGAAGGTTCCCATCGAAACGAATCCCTTGCTAATGGACATGTATGTACATGGTACACCCGGATATGTACCTTGATCGTGCTTAATCGCAGTTGAAAGTGGTATATATTGGCCTTCGGTCGAGGTTACTTTTTGCAGAGGAAAAGGTGCTAAATTAATGGATCGAAAGGAAAGTCTGGCCGATGTTTGAATTGGTTCGTTTCGAGCAATTCCGCCGATTCATTAGAGAAGTAAGAAGGTAGAATTGAAAAGGAGTTAATGAGAAATCTGGAGGCTGAATTTAAAACGGCAGAGTCCGAGGCTGAAGTTTCTCGACGCTTGCTAATTAGATGTTTCGATCGGCTCTGAATATTTTACGCTACCCGCGATCAAAGTTCTGGGTACTAATGGTACTGACTTTTAAACTGCCCTATTCTTTGTGAAAAAAAAGAGCTGCTAAATTAACTAGTTGGAATTTTTACGTCTTACGCTTTTAACTTTATTTGGTCCGGAAATTGAAAATTTTATAGATGTTTGTCTGATTTGACCGTGCTTTGTTGCAGTTCCCGATATCTTGTCTCAATTTCGCTTTCATTTCAACAAACAAGAAGGTTTTCCATATTTTACGAAATTTCTCGCATAAAATTGAACCGAAAAATTATATGCATCGGTAACGATTTTTTTATATTTTCCTGCAATCTAAACAATTTTTTAACGATAAGAAACATGACACGACGAACGCGGCGGGCTGAAGAACTTGATGAATTCTAGGCCTATGTAAAATTGATTCGTCCTTAATAACTTATAATTTCATGATTATAGAAATTTTTGTACAAAGGATGTCCCACTTAGTAAGTTAATGGCAATTGAAAGTTTTTAATGAAGCAAATTGACAATTTTCAGAACTCCTTATACCATCCATAGATGAAGTACTTACTCAAAATTTAACTAATTCTATTCTTCATAATGAACATGCAAAATTAATTCAGTTACTATAACCAAATTTGTTGAGTAAATACGAAGCAAGCGTATTACTTAAAAATCTTCAAACAAGTATCATTTGTTACGTATATTTAGTACAGCTTTAATTATATTATATTTTCAATATTTCAAAAACAATTTTAAATTGTTTAATAGTAAGACCTTCGATAATTTTGTTTTCATTAAAACTATTTAACATTGGAACTACCGATGACTGAAATATGAAATTTATATCAAGGGAATTCAAACGAAAGAAAAATTCGAGAAACGAGGAAACCAAGCAACAATCCAGGTTACTTGAAAAGAATTCATTTACATGATCAAAAAGTATATGCTTGTAAATCTAAAACATTCCCGTGAAACATTTTGACATCTTTCGATGATAATTCTAGCGTCCGAGAAATTTTAACCACCTCATTTCTACTCTATACGAAGTGTACACCTGCATCGACGAAGAGCCAGAGGAACAAATCAAAACGAGCACATCAACAGCGATAGAAAACCGAGCAACATAAAAGTTTTCCCCGCATAAAAGTACCAAAAAAGAGAAGAAGGAAAGAAAAGAATGAAAAAGAACGATACGTTCTCTAAGCGATCAAGCAATCCTCTCTCGACGCCCACTGCCGATTGAAACCATCAGAATGGCCGATAATGGCGCGGTGGTAAGAACCGTGAAGAGAGACTAGGCGAAAAAAGGTCGGAAGAAAAAAAAGGAAAAGGGGTCGCGATAATTTCCGAACGTTCACCAGCCAGCAGAGAGAACAGAGCTGACCGAAGAAGAAACGATACGTTCTCCATTACGACTTTCACGCCATAAATCACAGCCAGCCGGCCATCGTCCCGATAGAATTCCCCATAATTCGTGAATTATTCGTGAAGAGGACCGCGCGGTCACGAACGGCACGTATATGGCTCTATAAGATCCAGAGCGAGGATAGGGTGGCTGCAGAGGAGCACAGGCTGCAGGACATTAAGGGTAACAAATGAGGCTGCCTAGTCCTCCCGTAGGACTCTCTTCCGACTGAGGTGGCGGGAATGAAAATAAGTGTACCTCGCTCCTACGTACCTTCAGCTTTTTTCTTCGTTTCCTCTCACGGACGGCGTGACCCTCTCTTTCGCTCTGCTTCTTCAGCCTCCAGCCGCCCGTTTGTCGCACTCCACGCATTATTCTCGCTCTCCAACCCCCTGCCTCCGTTTTTTACCACCCCCTCTGGTTCTCTCTCGACGTCCTCGTACCTACTTCCTGTTTCTCTGGCTGACTCGATTTTTTAAACGAGCCACGCTTAGCCGAGAAAACGCGACGGAAATTTAGCGCGCGCGGCTAGCGGAGCGTGCACGGTGTGCACGCGGAGGACTTTCATCGGGGCGTCTCTAAGCGCTGAACCGAGGTGGCGTGTCGCCAGCTGCACTCCTGTACCGCACACACTCCGACGACACCGGGAAATATTTAGCAGTTAGCCGGGATTAAGGAATGCGTTAATTGCGAAATACTAGCTACTTCGGTCTATTAAGCAGAAATGTAATTTTCACGCTGGACCAGGCGCCTGCTTAATTGCTCAAGGCCGATCCTTTAATCTCGCGCTTGATTAATTGGAAATTACGGACTACTCTTCTCGAAAATTCGAACATATAATGGCTAAAATCTTGCTACACGATACGTGTACCAGACATTTTGGCGTCTAGACGGTTTGGTACACAACAGATACCTTAAGACAAATAGTTTAGATGCACGATAGAGATAATCGTTTCGTATGTTACCGATTTCTTTATGTACTTTGTATTACGATCGTATTATTTGATATTGCTTGTATATGTGTCGATTAATGTATGACTTCGTACGTAAGAGATTAGTAATGTTCGTATCAGAGCGTGTACGTAATTTAGATGGATAAGAAACTTTGATGTATGATGAATCATATATGTATGAGCTAGGAGCCAAATTACGCAACTCCACCGAGAGTAATCATTTCGTTTCTCAGAAGTTAAACACTAATCATCGGATTACGGATGTTTGTACAAAATTTTCATAAATTCATGAATGTATCTAACGAAACAGACCGTAAACAGAAATTTGTTTTATCTACTAAATAGGACCTGTTATAATTAGTATTTTATTTTGCGCATGTTTGTTTGAATTTCCTATAAACGTGTACGGTGTAATAATATATTCTGGTATCAAAATTTAAAATTTTTTAGAAAATAGAGATGATCAGTTTGACTTCTGAGTGGTTCATATATTTAAAGATATAGATTTGGTTTAGTTTAAGCAAATACGTAGTGTCAATTACGGATACGAGACAATTTTCTGGTGAACTAAACGACGATTTTTCCTTGCAGTTTCGATATTTCATTTAGAGGTTTTGGAAACGTCACGTACAAAGTTTAAATACTTAATTGTTCGCTTAGAAAAATTAAAGCTCTCTGCTTATCTCGTAATCAAGTTTTCCTTATCTTGTTCGCGCTAAAATATTATAAATTTTGATTTTTGCAAAAGTCCGCAATTATCCACAATGAGAACGTGAATACAAAAATATTTACTCGTTTCAAATAATCGCCTTATTCAAAAATTTATTTTTCTTTTATAATATAGCATTTAGAAATATCTTTCTTGTTCTTCGAAGTGTTATAAATATGAAATGGGCAGAAAATTTTGATTTCCAATAACAATTACGATCTATATTAACTTCAGTTTAATTTTAAAAACTTACGTATTTATACGCTCGTCGCTGTAGATATTTTTATATCTCTACTATTTGGATCATATTCAAATCTCGGCTTATTTCGAAACAATTTAGCTTTCTTACTTGTCTTACTTAAAATTTAGTAACAACCAACAAATCATAAAAACTATCATCGCTATACGATCATCCGAATCTAACACCATAAGACAAGTGGTCTCGATCTCGTGATTGACATTATTAACACATGTTCCGAAAAAGAGGCGACACTATATCTACCATATCTATCGACATAACTTCCTATCTTCAAATAATTATGTTTTTTTTACCATTATTCAAAGCGCGTATGAGTTTTTGAAAAAAATGACGGATTCCAGTTTCCTCTTTTTCTATAATTATTCAAGATACTTACGAGTTTTTGGGAAAATTATTATTATACAGAAATAATATGTCATATAATTATACAAAAATTATTATTATTATAGACTTTTATCAAAATCGAAACATAATTATACATATCTGTGACAAATCGCAAAAAGTTCCAACGTCGGTATATATAAAATTGAGATATTAGCACTTAAAGATATGTTAATACTTCGTGTTCATATAATTTCTGGCACGAAACTTTCAACTGTTCCAAAATTCTTTACTAATACAGAAAGAGAAAATTAAAACTTATGCCATTTGTGTTTCTGTATATCGACTTCGGTATTTTTTGCAGAGAGTCTATTTCACGAGAAATGTTCACATTGCCATATACAAATGTCACTATAGTCATTTCTAGATAGAATCTGAAATTATCGTTTTTTATATAGAAAATACAATCGTTTCCAAACTCAATACCGGGTTTAACTCATTCTTGCAAAAATATGACATTAGCACTCCTTGCACCAAGTCACAAATATATACGTATTTTACTTTCATATCATAATCCTTTTAATTATAATTTAAGTACGCATTGGAGGTCGGTTGTTCTAGCGTTGACTACCAAACCGTTTTAAAGTATGGAAAAGCGTAAAATGAAAATCTCAGCTTGGCTAATTGGTAAACAGTTGCGAAGCAGCGGGGTCTCCTCCGCGAAAGAGGAACAAAACAAGAGGCGAAGCGGGACGGCGAGGAAATATTTTCTCGATTATTACCAGGGATTAAGAAGTCTACTAACTGCAAAATACTGTAGCAGCGTTTTTTCATGATTATGCGCGAAACGGGGTATCCCGTAGGACGCGGAGGCCGGCTTTTGTTGATTGGACGAAAGCGTAGCCACGTTCGCGTTCCGGACCGCTCGCGTGCATGCGCGAGAATCGAGGCGCGCGTGTACAAGCGTAAAAGAAAGAAAACAAGCGGACGGCCAGCCGGCCGAGCCGTGTGTACCAGCCGATGTGCGATTGATGCAACACGAACTATCGAGAGGAATGAATTTGTGTCGACGGTCCTGCGAAAGAATGCCACAGGTTGACGCCGGGAAAATCGGTTTCGCGGTCTCCGCGTCCGATACACAGACCTCGATCCGTATGTTTTCACACGGCACGTATAATTGGAACGATCATCGTATCACATTGCCGTTTATTCGATTATTATAATTTCGTTCGTTAACTCGTTCCTTATTTTCTTTGAATGTAAATTTTTGAAGACTCGTATGAATTACGATATTGTAAATTGTAAGGGGCAAACGTTATATTTTGTAAATGATAAATATAGAGAGTATTTTGTCAAGTATTTCTGTGCGAATCTTTCATGTTAATGAAAATTAAGATTTGGTAATTAATTTAGGATTTAGATTATCTTAAAACATTGATATATATTTTAAGCTATTTTTTAAAGATGTAGGAAGAGATATTTTTCTTTATTCATGCAGCTATATAATTTGCAATTTCTATTACGCAAAACGGTAATACAAGAATAAACAGAACGAAAAAATTTACATAAAACGGAAGAAGTTATTCATCTTTTGTATTTATTACCATTGTGCTATGGTGCAATGTTAACATGTTATTACTACAATACTCTTAAGTTTAACAAATTTTTGGATAAAATTACATACCGCAACGAAACAAATGGGAACATTAAATAAAAAATATTGAAATATTATGAAATATTTATTAAAGCATGTTTATATTGTGTAAAACGTTTAACAAGTGACAAATAAAAATACTGTTCACGAAAGAAGATACTAAAGTACAAAAAATTCCTTCTACAATAAAAAGAATTGGATAACTGCAGAATCCTTTTCTTTTTTATCTCTTCGCAAGCCCAACTTTTTTTTCTAAACAATCATGGATTACACACTTTACTATCTCCGATATTTATCGCGAACACAAAATACGCGTAAAACTCCAAACTAAAAGCGACCCAGTTTCCCTTCCACAAGCGCCAAGATTTCTCTATTGACCGTCGAAACGGCGTCACGTAGGTACCGTATCGATTACGAGCCAATTAAACCCGAAATACACGGAAACAACCGCGAAGGAAATCGCGGAAGCCTATTAATTAATTCTCAAAATAAATTGATACAAGAATAAACGAGCGTACGTCGCGGATTCGCGAATAATCCGGATGCGGTTGCAGCCGGATCTGAACGAATAAAACGCGTCAAATTGATCGCTTTGGAATTTAAATTGCTGGCATTAAGAGCCCATTATGCCGGCGAATTTTATTACTGTTCGATCGTTACCATCGATCCGCGTATAAACAATCAAAAAACACAACGGCCCCTGCGACAGACACGCCAGAAATTCCAATAACAGAGTCCCAGATAGAGAAAAGAACAAAGACAGGCGGCGAACGATACGACGCGTCGGCGAGAGGCGCGCGAAAAAATAGAGCAAGCAAAGAACCCGCGGTAGAGATTTGTATAATCAATCGAATATAGTCGATAAATCGAGCGCGCGTAATCCCACCGCAAAAATAAACTATGGCCGATTGCCCGGCTCGGTCGACGCGGTTCGCGCGATACGAATTCCGCACACACGCGCCGCTTCCTCGCCTCCCGGTATTCCGCACACCCTCCGTTTCCTCGTCCGTTCGTCCATCTCCCCTCTGGCTCTGGTGGACGCGCTGCTCCCCCTAGTCGCCGACACCCTCATCCCTTCGCCCTGCCTCCGCCTCTTCAACCCCTCTTTTCCCTCCCTCTCCACCCCCAGCTACCCCTCTCGCAAAACAAATTCGCGGCCATTTTTCTGTTCCGTGGCCCGCATATATGTATATATATGTGTATATATATATATATATATACATATATATATATATATACATATACATATATATATACATATATATATATATTCCGCGCTTGTACTCCGCGGAGGCGCGTGTTCCACGCCGCGAAAAAGGCGCTGGGAGGCTACAGCCGTGGCGGTCGGTTGGTCTGCTTTCTGGACACGCTTCGGCCACATCCGTGTGTGGGCGGCTGGCCCGGGTGGATGGGTGGTTGCATACGTGGGTGGTTAGAGAGGGTGGCGGCCCAACAGGAGGAAGGGGCACACGGTGGTGGTCGGTGGCATGGGTTCGTTGAATGTAGCACGCTCGGCTCCGGGGTTCGCTGGTAATTTTTTTTCCTCGAGTTTAGCAAGGGAAATGACCTACGATATATTTCTAAGGGGTTTTTGCTAGTTGGTAAACGGGTGAGACGCCGCTAGCCACCCACTGGAGGACCGCCCGACCCGCTCTAGGGGTTACCGGACAATTTGCATTTCTCAACCATTAATCTAACCTTCGTCCGGCTCTTTTTTTGCGGACAGTCCGACTGCCCTTACGTTCAGATGTGGCTAGTGGACTCCTTGTCCTCTTTTCTATGGCTTCGTGGCTATCGTCAGGCTACCGGAACATCCCGGAGGATACTTGTGGTATTCTGAACTCTAGAGTATCGCTGCAGATTGAGATATTTTCATTGGATGAACAAAATTTGTTTCTCTGATTTCTTGGTTGTTCGGTGTTGATAGATATATTTTAGAAGTTTTTATATGTCATAGACTACTGGTCGAACGCTGGTCGAACTGGTCGAACGGAATCACCATCACATACTAAATCTTCTGCCAATCTTGCTGTTATTTCAACATCAATGCTACAGTTATTTAATAATTCTTTAATTTCGTTATAGTTGCTTGAATGTAAGTCACGCGCGAGCCAAACTGATCAAGTCCATCGTGTTTAATTATTTATTGTCTGAACAATTTTTGGAAAAGTGCGGTTAATTAATTTGATTTCCGAATGGTTCAAATTTCCTTCATTTTGTTATCGGTAGTAATTTTCTTTATTTCGGTAGATTTTTGGCAAAGATGACTGCTAAGGTAAGAAAATTTTTATTCTGGTAATTTTCATATTCTTTCAGTGATAGATAATAGCGATACTAAACTTTCGGTTGACAGTACATTTTATACATACTATATATGTTTCACGAGTTAGATGCAGTGGGTAGTTTCTAACCTGTTGACATAGGAAATATCTTTAAATGGTTCCTTGAAGGACTGGTGCATCCCTTCTGTCAGTTCAAACGAAAGATAATTCAAAGAGGAAGTTATCCATTAATTTTTTATGAAACCAGGACGAAGTATCACACTGTGGTGAAGTGACATCAAAGGTATTCATAGAAGAGTCTATTTTGGAGAGTTATAAAGGCTTGAGCATATTCCATGACAGCACAGAACGAGATATGAATCACTGCAAATAAAATTAATTCTTACAAAATTGGTAAGGATTTAATAAGAAGTGATTATTTTGTACATTTAGGGTTCATATCCCGTTCAAAATGAGCTAGTTAACCTGTCTTATAAATAGTTAAATAACGAATGAAATACTTTATAATAAAAAATTCTTTAAATGCATGCTGCATTTCATTCTTTCATTCAATCTCACGTCAAGTATTATGCGATCACCGTACCTATGTGTATTGTAATGAGCAGAAAAGTAAATTAATTAAACAAGTACAAAAATTGAGCTTCTTTGTCTCATTATCGTGTAATGTTTTACTCTCAAGATCCACGTTAATGATTTGCAACTTCATTTATTCGCTTTTAAAAAATTATATTCTAAAGGTTTAAAAAAAATAGAGTATCTGAATGAATCTGAAGAATCTGAAAAACATACGATGTACTGCCTAAAAATAAAATAATGTCTTAACTGCGAGAAAAAGAGATATTTTAAATTGATAAAACTATAAAACAAGCCAGTCTCTAATTCGTTAATATGCTGTAGGTTGGTCAGTCTTCTGAAAAGTTGCGAAAGAAAAACAGTTCCAATCCCGCTTCGAAAGAAGGCACGATGAGACTGTATTCATTTGCGTTCTTCGTACTCGCGGTGAAACTTGCCGCGCGTAGAAAAGTTTCGCTAAGGAAGCCAAGTGGATAACGCATAATAACGGCATCTCGTTGTAATTAAAGTTCAGTTTCAATATGCCCGTTTCGTTATCCAAATGCATTCGCTAATATACCCGATCTTTGTCATAGCTTGCTAAATGGAATTCCATATTTTAATAGTTGTTACCGTGGCGTGGTGAGGAGGACGAATATACGTGGATAGAATTTCCTACCTGCGATATGAGGCCACGTCACGAGGGAGTGAAAATGGTAAAAGTGGGAAGAAAGAGCGAAAAGCATTGAGACAACGAAGATAGAAATAGTGAAATCAAGCGATAGAAAGAACCAGAGGGAGAGGGAGAGGAAGAAAGAGAGATCGTAGCAAGGTGATGGCGATGGTAACGCGGTAAGCGTTATGGTGGATGGTAGACGGTCGAGTCTGAGGGCATTCAGATATCATTTTTCAACAGTTTTACTTCGCAAGCACGTACCTGGTATAAATGAGCTCACTATCTCCGGGCGACTTTCTCTTCTACCCATCACCCCTAAAACCTTCCCAACCGATCTGCCTATGGGTGTGGTCCAAGTGTTCAGAAAAACACGCAAAGGAACGAAAAAGTGCGAGATAGTTAACGTGATCTTTGGTTACAAAGCTGTCGATTATAACAGGGTCTCGGAAAACCTGTTCAAGTAGTACGGTCAAAGGAAAGAGGCGGCGATCTCGATGAGGGAAACGATCGATACAACCGAGCGGATAATTATGCGGAAAGAAATTATATTAAACGAAAAGCATCCATCACCCATGGTTATTATAATATCGATTCTACATTAATGATTCATTAAATCATTTTGACCGAGCCGAAGGGAGCCCATAAAGGCAGAGCCGGCTTCCATTAAGTAAGCAATTTTCATCGGCTCCCTCCAAACCGACGAAACGTCAGCCGTCAACGAACAGAATGTTAAACCGCCAACGATCCTACTATCCTAATTCCGATTTTCTCAGAAAAAATCTTCTCTAAAATTTATCTATCCTATTCGAAGAAAAAGGTATGCTCAGGAATACATAACGATTGTTTTTAATAAAAGTAATCGCATTTTCGACTCGTAATTATAGATATATAGATTCATGCAGAAATATATGAAACATTTAATACAACATGTCGTATACTCCACTTACTCTGCACTAACTGTAATGTTCTATCTTTCAAGGTTAGAAGGCATTCCTTACGAGTAGTCGCAAGAACGTCACCTTATGTCTCAACGTGCTTCAACTATTTCCCATGCCCCTTCGACTAAACACGCCTATGTCACGAAATATCCGTAGGATGTACCACATCAAACTTGATTGGTATTACGGAATTTTAGGCACGCGTACACGCACATGTTTCCTCGCGACCGTGTGGAAAAGACGGGAAATGAGATGGGCTACATGTTGGAACACGATAGAGATGACCGGTAATTTGTTGAGGGATTGACGTCTCGGAAATTGGATATTAACCGAAGCCTTCTTGTCCTCCACCACCTGTCATCCCTATAGTTCCATCCCTACTCCAAGAGCAATTGCCAGCTACCGATTCCGGTACTCTTTGGCTTTCATCGTGGTCGAAAAGAGAAAAGAATGGAAAAAGAAAGAAAATGGATTCCGTGAGAGACTCAAAGATTGGTCGAGATGCATTTTGAATTCTGCGCTACGTTAATTGTCTCGGTTATGTAATTAGCGTTATTTATCGGCGACCAGCTTATACGGTGCGCCGGCATTAATCGCGTCGCAGCTGCAATTCTACACAATTATTTAATGGAGTCCGGTAACCGATCGATTATATTAATAACGGAGCGTTTTATAATTACTTTATGTAATGCGTCCGTTGTTTGCGACCCGCGTCAGGCACGCGGCCCGTTTTTGTAATTGCCCACAGTAAATCAGCTGATACCGGCTCAGTTTCCATCCAATTGAACCTTATTGTTCTGTAACAACACTTTAACGCGATTATTTTTCTTTGTCTCTTTCCTGACAGTCAGAGATGATTATTTCTTATTATTACTAGTTCAATGCTTGAAATTTGATTAAATAATTCTCTTGCAATAGAATTTTCTGTTTCGATAAAGTTACTAATTTTGTAAGCAGTAGATATTTATAATATTTATCATTTGGTTATAATAATTTAGTTCAAAATTTCAATAAAATCAAACGTAGAAAGTATCGTATTAGATTATATTTGTGATATCGTCGAACAGTTCGACTGAAAATATTTTGTATAGAATTAACAGTTACACATATCTGATATAAATTCTACATGTCACGTAATCGATACATTTCAGTCTATTTCAATTTAGAACTACCTTTTTTTGACAAATCAATAGCAACGTAATCGAAATCATGTTGTAATATATCATACTACAGTGAAAATCAATCTTTATTTATTCACTTATAATTATCAACCTCGATGCCTAAAATTTTTTTAATTTTTTAGAATATGGAAGAATAACGAAGAAGATCGTCATATGACGATATCAGTTTCATTAATTTCGAAGATACAAAGATTACTTTCGTTTCCGCGATCGTAATGTTTTATCAGAACGTAGTAATAATTACTAGACCACTCTTGATAAATATTTGTATAAAATTACATTTGAATAATGAATTATTATATTACGTTAAGTACACGTCAAAACAAACAACTCGTCCAATATTTGTCTACCATCAAATTAGATTAACAGATCGAAATAAACGGAGATATATCCACAACCTAATAAAGGGATTAAATGGAACCAGATAAAATCCATTTAATCGCAAATTCCATGGCTGACTATAAATGAGTAAAGATCGGTCTTTGTAAGTAATTCGATACTCCAATTTCCTTCGAACCTCAAAGTAAACACGCGTTTTTCGAGGCAACGGTAGCTTCCTTGAAGGAAACAAGGGGGTGAAATGGACGTGCATGCGCGAAGGGTACGATTTATTGCTAAAACGCAACTAACACAGCTCGTCGTGGTCGGCACTGATTAGCGACGCGATTGGTTAATCTGTCGGCGATTATGTCGAATTCATCGGCGCAACGTGCAGAATTCGCTCAACTTCCGATTTAATTATTGCTATTTACCATTTCGAATTCACGATGAGCCATTACTGGCGATCGAATCGGTAATATTTAACAGGCCACAGGAACGTGAAGATTACGGATATTCATCCATGTTCCGCGCGAATTGCTTATGCGAATTCCGTGATATCGGTTACGTGCGTAGAGATCGGCGTTGTTCGATTCATTCGTAGAACTCTTATTAAATCCATTCGAACCCAATTCGTATTCAGGTACAAAAAAAGAAAGAAAGGGCAATGAAAAAATAGAATAGGGAAAACGAAATATTCTATAATTCAATCGAAAATAGCTAAAAGATTCTCTCTGGTTAAAACTCTCCGGATCCGTTACCGAATTAATCTCAAGATTCGAGGAGCGCGTAGCTCCGCTTGGCGTTCCCGTGCGACACGAGTCACCGGAAATTAAACAGGCCGGTGGAACAACGAGTACGCGCGCAATAATTCCACGGAAGATATGTAAAACGATTAAAAACATGGGTGACCTAGGTAAAATGCAACGCACGAGAAAAACCGTTCGCTACCCTTGTCCTTTTTCCTGTGGGGGACCGGTATGGTTCTCCAAAATGGCGCGACGCTGTTACGTTCTACGCGGCCACCGTCGACCCTTCCTTCGTTTCGTTCCCCTACTCCTCTTCTCTCCACCACCTTCTTCGCCGTCACCAAGCTGGGACGGAGGCTAATTTATTCATTCGTTCCTTTTTACTCCGCCGGCTAACACGTACCGTACTTTCAGGGCCTTTGTAAAAAGGCTGGCTGGGCGGGATGCTTACGGCACATAGCAACGTGCTCCGTATTTACGTTGCTCGATTTCCCGCCTCGTCCCGTAACTTTTTCATTCCGTTTGCTCCACACCCCCGCGGCCACCGTTCCTTCGTTCGTCCACGGCAAAGCGTACAACGGCCTGTCTCATTTCACCGCTCTGCCCCTGGAAAAATCCCCCTTTTCGACGTGCTTTTTGTAAGAAGGCTAATTTTTCAACGCTCGAAGCACGAACCGGGCAACCACGTACGCCGAGACCGCGACCACTTATTAACCCCGACCAAAGTTCCGGATCTCTCGCCCGTTGAATACCGGACCAGCAGGCGTACACGTGGTCGTACAGCTGGATTCCGTCGTATTGGTTCTCCTGCTATCGCGTGATGGACAGTGTCAGTGTGTGTTCGATCCGCGCGTGTCAATACGCGCACGCGTTCTCCGGAATTCGAGCACGTGCGTGTCCCGCGGTACACGTAATTCGATTCCGATTTGCCGCCAAGACGTTGCCACTATCGATAACTCGACGGGAGAACCGGAAAAATTCAACCTGGATTTCCATCCACGGATGATGCGTTCGTTTTTACCGCGTAATTCGAACGACCAGAGTCGATAAAATACCATGCCGGAAATATCCTTTGTTCACGTAGTTGATAGTTTCGCGAAAAAAAAAAGAAGCAGAAATGGAGCTTGGCTTCTGCTAAATTGCGTGGATTCTGATTGAAAAGGGTTGTCGCGAAATTCAATTTGAAAAAATCTCAGTAAACATATACATTTTGTTGGAGAAATTTAAACGAACTTTTGAAAACGTTGGTACCGCTAACCGATCTCTTTGCGAGAGACGAAATAAGAACATCGATTTAATCAACTCATTAAGCGGCATCGATTGTATATAGGAAAAGCTGTAAAAGAAACACGTGAAAAGCCAACGGTGATCGTCTATACGTTGCGTTCCTCGTTTACAAGAAAGAAAAATATTTCCCTCCATCCTCGACATTCACCCCTGTCCTCAGTTACCAGCAAGACGAACCCTCTTTATCTCTCGAATTCTCCCTCTCCTCGCGTTTACCGTCTCTTTCCCGCGGCACGAGGCTCCCTTTCGCAGAAGTAATAGAGTCGTCAATTGCAGAGTGGCAAAAAGAAAAACCGAACAAAAGCAGAGACGACACGATGGCATCCCCCAGCACCCGGCGTCCGTCCCTCTGTCTCACCGAAAAAACTCCCACCAACGGAAATCGACCGCGCGTCTCGACGCGGAGACTCCTCTCGTCGCTTATCGCGCCGTTCGAGGGTTCTTCCCTCTTTATTGCGCTCTCTCGTGCCTTCTATCCTTCTCCGACGGAGACGTCAACCCCTTCTCTCGTGTTTCCATCTCGTCCTCTTCGAGGTGGCAAAGCTGAACGGAGAACGCGTAAATCAGACGAGGAGCAGAAACTCGTGGAAACGGGTGCAACAGGGAGAAAAGGGTGGCCGTGTAAGGAAGAACAGAGAAAGAGACGGAAGTTTCGAGGGCTGGCCGCATAGAGGGAGCCAGGATCTGAAAAAATTGGCGGGGAATGATGGCGCCGTCGCCGTCGACGAGAGAAGCTCGATGGCAAGGGGTGGAAGAGTTTCGTGGCAGAGAGAAGGGTGGTGGCGCGCGCGAGAGGGTGTCGTTGGGTGGCATCCATCCTGGCTGTTCTTCTTTCCTCCAATACGTACGCGTACTAACCGTACGTACGATAGACGAGGTCCTCGAAAAGCCCAGCTGGGGCTACGCACACGTGCCGAGAACGCGGCAGCCGCGCGCGCGAGGGCGGTGCTTTTGCGCGAAGTTTTCAACGAATAAGGCGTCGTGACGCCGACGCGTTGCCACGCCTACGCCACCTTTACAGGCACGCAACGGCCGGAATTTTCCCTCTTTCTCGCGTAATCAATGAGAGACGTAGCCTGGGCCAGCGTCGGCCGACCGGCAGCCCGTCCACGACGACGCCTGCCGCACCCCCGTCGCCTGCTGACACCGACGCTGCCGCCGACACGGCCGACGCGCCGCCAGCCGCGTCGGTATTATGCTACATTACGTATCACGAATATAGCGCTAGGGAAAACCGAGTCGATCCTGCTCCGACCGAATTCGGAGGAAACCACCACCGCTCTCTCCCTCACTAGGGGAGACAACCCTAATTCGTTCTGCCTCTCCTTTCCACCGAGTCCCTTAAGCCTCCCTCGATGCTTCTCGCTTTTGCCCATGCTGTCATGCTCCTCCTTTGATTCGCTTTTCGGGTGATTGTCTTTTGATCTTTCTCTGTTCTTCACTCCTCCTCCCCCCCCTCTTTCGTTTATACCTTTCTCTCCTTACTTTTCTCATTTATTCCCGTCTTTTCTCAATTTCTCTGACTTTCTTTGATATCGTGAATTCGTGTTTCCTCGTCCCGTGCTCCACAGTCATGCTTACCACTTTGTACGTCTTATTCCTCTGCGTACTTTTCTGCCACCCTTCGCGTTCTGCTCTTTTCTATTCTCTTCAAGCGCCTCTTTAATGTTTCCCTCGCTCTACCTCGCTCACCCTGGTCCGGCTACCCATCTCACCCTCCTTTTCGCACGCTTACAGAGTGCTTCGTCCCTTTCTCGTCTTCCACCCTCTCCATACCATTCTCCTCCACTTTCGTCCTCTTCTCCAGTTTTAGCTTCACCCCTATGTATCCTTTCTCCTCTTCTCTCGCTTAACACGCTCTTTCTTCCTCATCCCCTGACTACATCCGTGCTCACGCTTCCACGTGATGGAAGGAAAAATGGCGTTCCTCGCCCCTCTCCTGACCTGGAGCAGGACAGAGTTCGTGGGATGTTTCGGTGTGTTACGATGGAATTTTTTCCCCGCTGGAACACCGCCGGGCGGCCGTTTAGGTGGGTCCACGCACGCACCCACGAGGGAGAGAGCGAGAGAGATAGAAGGGGATGCGAAGCGAGGGATGAGCGATGCGAGCAACTCTGTTTTGTCCATTGATACATCGAGAACTCGCCACTTGTAGGTCACGGAGTACGTAGGGCGTATCGATACGGTTTTGAACCGGCTGGAATGCACGTTTCACCCCTCGACTCGACTTGCTCGCGCTGCTTCATGTCACAGAGTCACGCTCGCTGAATCGTTGTTCCATTCTTCCGGGTGCTATTTTTCTTCCTTTTGCCCATTAAATGTGTGCATTTAGCCAGTTCGTAATGAATAGGGAATTGCAATTTTTAATTTGGAGGACACATTGGCCCCTGAAGGGGGCTAGAGGACCGTAGTAGCTCACATACGCGCGCGTACATATACACGAGAGTTGCTTTAGTATCTATATATAACTATAGGAGTATCGTTACGACTGCTCACGGTGCGAGTACTGCGGCAACTTTTTCGTATGCGCTCTACGCGGTACGCGTTCTTGTACGCCACATGCAAATGAAAAACATTCCCATGCAAAAGTCAAAGCTGAAGAACGTCCAACGGTGGAACACACTCGACCGCTTCCCCGCGCTGAATGTTCCGACAGTTAGCAGTTTGCTCAAACATGTATGCGGATGGGGACGGCGAACAGACCAGAGGAAAAGAGAGGAAGCCAGGAGCTCACGACAAGGACTTTCGGAATGGGACGAGCAAGTTTCACTTTGCTACACCGCCGACCTTACGGAAACGTCAAAGCTCACGGCTCACTGCGACTACTGCCGTTGCTTCGCTCGATTCTTACCGACGAGCACATCGCTTTTCGAGCAATGTTTACCGCCTACTGGGCTCGATTTCACTCGATGAGTTCATTTAGACCACGTTGCAGTTCGTAAGATGAGTTATCACAAAAATACACAACGCAGAATGTCCAGATGAACGACCGCGTTATTTGATCTTTGATGAAATTCCGTGGCACGTTAAGAGCGGCTCGTAATACAAGAATTTCAAGTATTTAATTTCAAGTATTTAATTGCAAGTAAAATATTTGTGGATTGTATTAATTATACTAAATAACGAAATTGATATTGTCTACCGAAAAAGAGTAAAAACAAGTTCTAGCACAGAAGGATACGCAAACAAGCGGGGCTGGGGATTTTATAATGAATTGTTATTATTAATTGAATGGGAGGTTATCGCCTAAAACAAAAGAGCAGCACGCACCGACCCGACGGCTTTATTAAATTTTCGACGTTAGGAAAGCGTGATAATATTTTCATAGAAAATTACGTGGCTTGCGGTATAGAGGCGGTCCACGGGCCATATACCGAGTAATCGAACGATGGCAAATATTTGTATAGACTTAAGCACATGGAAAACAAGTTTAGCAGAGGAGGGAAACAATCGAAGCCGGGCGTAACTAAAAATTGTACCGTGCTAGTCTAATCGATGTCGGTGTTCTCAACTTTAACGCCTCGAATTACGCGTCGCAAACAACGATCCCGTTCCGGTAAACGTAAACGTCGTCGGTCCTTTTTGTTCTCTTTTCGCTGCTCGAAACGTCAGACCATCTTCTGCGCCTATTGT
Source organism: Bombus waltoni (assembly GCA_014737395.1). NCBI lineage: Eukaryota > Metazoa > Arthropoda > Insecta > Hymenoptera > Apidae > Bombus > Bombus waltoni. The sequence goes on along the minus strand of JACXII010000043.1, from coordinate 1,138,117 downwards.
TATCAAAACTTCTGAAATACCAGAGAAACGTGTTTGCGTCGTATCAACGCACGCTTACGTGAACAAAGGAGAGAACGAGAAGGAGAATGAAGCGGATGATGGATTGAACAGAGACGGAGTATGGGAATTCCCGTGTGCAGGAGGACAGAAGGTGAAACGTGTAAGTTCCGCTTTGTCAATGGATAGGGATAGCGTCGAGTTCTCGGATATTGTAAACCGCAGAATGGTGCATACATCAAATAATTGTAGAGCAAATGACGTTTATATCAAGCTGAATAACGATTATGATTGCTAACGTTACAGCAACGTGATTTCGCGTTTTAATCATGCCCAGCACGGTAGCCATGCGAGTTTGGTTCTATTTAAACTTTCATTTCCACGTACGCGTGTGGCTGAAATCGAATTGCAAAAGAACTTCGAATTTCACGTCATAGAGACAAAGCGTTAAACCGTACAATTTGCTTCTTGGCTTTTCCAAGTTAATACTTAGTACTGACCAAGTAGCTTCTATGTTGTTAAGTAGTAAGTACCATGTGCATTTGAACATCGAAACTATTCGTATAATTCGATCGTTGAATTTCAAAATTGCACCTATTTTAGGATATTTATGCGTATGTTAATTGTTGAAATTGTTGAATTAGTACGAAATACCGGAATATAAAGAGTTGTAGAATTAATAATTTCTATAAACTGTTCTATTACATTCGTACATCGTATTCTTGACAAAATAAGCTATATTATCTTGAATTTCTTTCCTTTGGTATCTCATTATCATTTTAGATTAAAAAATGGTATAACTTTTTGACAATTTCCTTTCACCTTTGCTGTCGTGTCCATATTTCCTAAATAAACATTATTCGATGTCAAAGATCCACAGTACCCGTTATTCGTAATCAATATTTAGAAAGAACAACATATTTAAAAAATCATTTCAAAACCAATTTTATACTATCATAGAGCAGAAGTATTTTCATCGCCTAGCAGATCGCCCTACTAAATTTATTATTCACCGACCGATTTGCACGGAAATCCGCTACTTTGAATGAAAATCAGTCATTACCGATTCCAGAATGATTCCGGATTGATGGAACGCGACCACGTAAAAGGAAGTTAGCCAGAGCAGCTGTATTGGAAGCCTTTTACCCGAACCGGTACGCGCATTGATTTAATCTTAAATTTCAATTTTGACCATGTATCAGCTGATTAAAGTTCGTTGATTCCCCAGTCATACGCTTTTTCCTGTCCTTTTTCTTTCCTCGAAGTAGCGAATAGGAAGATTGATCAGAAATTTTCATTTCAGCCGCGTTTATGCTTCACCGTGATGGCACGCGTATACCTGGCTGGTTTTGGCGCGAATTTTCAATTAATCTAGGAAACGATCCTAAATAGGCGGGACCAGCCGATGTATTTGTCACACGTACAAAGGAATCGTAGACATACCCGCGGAACTCTGGACCGCCAATCAATATTTTCGTAGGATTCAACGGGTGTCCTGTTTACACGATGTCAGTTTACCGTGCGTTCGCTTCAGGATGTATGAGTTTGCCGAATTAGCGTGCTGTTTAATCAGGCGCGAGGATTGTGTCCTTCCAATGTCCGTGGCCCGATGTTGAAATATCGAGAACCAATGACGGCCCGGCTAGAGCTTACTCCATTCGAGCATTGTTAGCCGAAACACGCGATTTTTGAATAATTTCAGAAAGTGGCCGCGCGATCGCGCGCGTCCATCATGGACATCGGCGTTTTTTATTTCATCGATCTCGCTTTCTCTTTCCCTCTATCCTTCCCATCTTCCTCCCTCTCGTTCCCACCATCGCTCTGTGTCTCGTCCACTGTTTGTTCCAACCGATGAAACAGAAAAAAAAGCAGAAAAAAATAACGTTCGCGGCTACGCGCGACACCCGATCTAAAAAGTGCAATTCTGTGTCGCACGCGACTACATCGAGAAAATCGATTAGCGACGGGATCATGCGGCGCGCGAGACCGTGCAAATAACCGATGCTTCGCGGTCCAGTAAATTATCTCGTGCCGAAACGAAGATCGAAGTGCCTCCTTAAAGCAGTTCCTTCTTTACATCGATGGAAATTATTTACAAATACAACGGTTGAACGTTTTATTGCTCTTTGGAATTAATTAAGCGAATCATCAAAATATTAGAAACAGAAAATTGTAGTTTATCAAAATGCTTAAACCTATATATCAGGTGTATACCATAATTATGTAGAAAATATTATGTACCTACATATAATGGCGTACTGATCTAATTTCTTCTTTCTCTCTATTTATTCAACTACAATAAATGACTTCAGTGTGCAGTAACGTTTTATTTGCTATCTATCGATCATTTTCTTCAAAATACTACTCGTGCGATATTAAAATATCGATAAAAATCATTATAAAAATGTTGGAATTGTGCGTTAACCTCCTCTTTTCAAGGTTTCAATATTCGCAAACCCTCGCTACAATCTATAGTTGCAATTTGTAGGTTTGACTATCTTTAAAAAACTGTAGTCTAACTATGCAAGAAAACGATCTATTTGTAACACATTCCTTATTTTGTTCATTCAAATTGCCTGAAGAAAAAAAAAGCAATTTGAGAACTATGAATTTGCGGAGTAAAGCAATGGAAGAATACTTTCGTACGTAATAATTGCGCAAGAGCGTGACAAGTAATCTTAAACTTGGAACTTGCAGGTTATTGCCTTTTTTTCGAATTCGCAGACATTCTGTCCGATCTTCCTATATACGTCGTTAGAGCCATCGCTGTTTCCAATGCCGTGTAATAATACAGAACGGTCCCTATTCATAATTAAAACGACAAAAGCAAAAATGGCGTACGCGTCACATTTCGTGATTACTTTGGGCCGATTCGGCTCTGGACTCCGCGAAACATGGAGGATTTTCCGGCCATGCCGAATGAGAAGTGAGAACATTAAGGTCCCGCGGCATTCCTACGCCACCAAAAGAACGATTTAGCCAGCTTGCGGCTCCCGCGTACCCTATTCAAGCTGAAAAGCTGCTACCCACGAGATGGCGGTCCGTGGAAGGAGAAAAAGGGGAGACGATTTTACGTCCTAACATTTTACGTTTTACCCACGCGTCGTTTCATCCTAAGAGATGATTTTCCGTGCGGCTTTATGAGGCATACAGCGAGATGGCTGAGTGCCCATTTCACAGGGAAGAGCTCATTGGATCCAAGCCATGCTATGTACCCCGAGCTTAGAATCTCATACTCGTGGTCGTCGCGAAGAGTCATGGACAGACACGTCTAAAGTGTTAGTAACAGACCGGCTAAGATCTTGAGAGTAAGTCGATGTCGTAAAATTACAAACGAATGTGAGTCTTTGAATGAGTAGTATAATGCGTAATGCCATCTATAGAAGCAAGTCTTTATTTATTTTATTTTCGGAAAGATGTAGTCTAATTGAAAAAATATTACGAAAGATTCTGCGGTATATAATATAATATAATACATCCATATATATAATATATCCATTGAGATATTCATTCTGTCTATTTCCAATTAAAAATAATCAAAGATCTACAGGGGTAATTGCGCAGAAGCAGACGAATTCTTCTTCCAAACTAGCTCGTTTTGCGTACAATAACAAATGAAAAGCGTGTGTAACTGTGCCTCATTGCAATCGTTCTGCTTTTTGTTACAGCCATCGATATAACGTTCAACTTCAACAATGAAAGCGACAACGCGTGACATTTGAGAATCGATAAAATTTGCACTGTCCATCGACACAACTGTAACTGAAAAAGACAAAAAAATAGAGCGTAAAAAAGAGAAGGAAACAAAGAAAAAAAGAAGGAAAAAAAGAAACGAAAAAAAGAGCAGATAGGAACAAGAAAAAGCACAAAACTGGGTACTACTGTCGATCGTATATACGATTGGCAAGGCAATAAGGCGAGGGCCTCTATTTCCTCCAGTCGATGCGCTTCCTTCCTCTATTTCCACGCTTGTTTTTCCCTTATTTTTTCGTTAACGGTTCGCAACGATGAGAAAACCTGCACGCGTGATCGAAACAGGTCGTCCGCGCGAATCCGTTATTTCAACGATCATGAGCGATGCTAATGCACCGGCCGCGGCGCATAATCATAAAATGCGGGAGAAGCGAAATTTGATGATGATGGCTCTCCGCGGCTGACTCTACGGTTTTCGGTAACCTCATAGGAAAATGGTAAAAAGAAAAAAAAAACGAACCACCCTGGAAATTCAGCCCGCGGATCGATGTTGAACGATTTTATAATCGACGTGCGGTTTGTCTCGACGCGGAAGCTTTAATAGGATCCACCCGCTCCCGGAAAAAGATCTAACCGGTATTTTATCCGTCCTTGTTTCCGCCAACACCCAATATTTTTGCGGCGTTACATGACTCGGTCGAGGAAGTTAACCGCGGCTGGGCTACGCGATCCAGCAATTAAACGTTTAAAATCCAATAAATTGGTGGCCTCGATAAATCTCGTTTTCCCGATCACCGCACGCCTCGATCCCATTCCATTGCACGAAACGGCATCTTTACCGACTGCTTCTAGCCCGGACAGAAAACTGGCTTACCGGAATCCTCCGGGTGGTTGGAACAGATTCTCAACGGTTTCGTAAGGGTCGCCACCATCGACGAGAGTATTTAGGATTGCGGAATGAATACCTATATAAGATATTCTTTAAATATATAAAATATTAAGATAATGGAAAAACTTAGAAGAATTTAAAAAATTTTTACGCAAACAGATATTTTGAAAAAATCGAAATAGGATTGGAATGAAATTAATATATCGATTAAAGTATTAATTGAATATTAATTTAATTTCCAATAGTGGATTGTTTGTTATTTTAACTAACAGTGGAGAATTATTTTTCTTTTTGTAATTTTCTTTTGAAAGTAAATATCATGTCTTCTTGACAATAGTTTAATTTAACTGCTCCATTGTTTTATGCATCGCAAGTACTTACTTGTATCTTATTGTTAGTAAGAGATACATTTCATAGTTGAGCTACATTAAAATACTTGACACAGTTTGGTATAATTGTTTCCATTTGAGCAACAAACATTTATTCAACACATTTTTGGTATTAATTTAACACAATAATCAAAAGATCGATAAAAATCCTCAATCCTTTATTCAATATCTAAACAAAAATCAAACGCTTTATACTCACATACGACAATCCTATAAGACAAATCTCAATAATTATTCATAGATGAAACTAAAGAATTAAATTAAGGTAAAGAAACAAGTAAAATGCTAACAGTAACGAAGACGTCTTCTTCCCACGCCTAATTCCAGATCTGACTATGTTATTTAACCTAAATATTTATGGTTCATTAACAATCATAATTAGATTAAAAAATCAAAGAAGTAAATTAAAATAGTAGGATAAACTAAATATCAACAGTAATTAAGACGTTTGCCTTCTATTCCTAACTTGAAGATCTACCCTCGATGATCGCTATAACGCGTGAACGAGCAACGCAACAGCGTGTGACCGATGGTTCGAAAGCGTCCAATAAAAATCAATCGGGACATATTTTAACGTTGACCGATACGAAAAGAAAGCACGAAGAAAACAGGGAAGATCCTCCACTGACCCAGTACGTGTTACACACGCGTGCGCACACTTGATACATGGGTGCCACACAGGGTGCACGTGGGTATCCTGGTACACTGACAGCACCAAGCGATACATCCGCCCATTTTTTCGCATTTCCCTCGTACACGCATAGCGGAACCAGTTCGCACACGCTCAGGACGACACGTACACGAGATGTTACCTTGTATGCACTCCCAAGAGGAACGAGCCAGGGAAGGACGCTCGACTACAGAGATACATACATATCGAGGTAACTTTACGTACGTGTGCTGGCGCGCGAATCTTTGCACGTATACACGCACACGTGCTCGTCGTATGATGTACGCTCCTGCATACCAACCTGTCGCGATATATAAACATCGGCGAAAGAGAATCCGCCCGGGAGAGGCAGAGACGAAACGATGAGCCAGCCAGGCAGAGGGATGAAAAAAGAGCATGGACCAGCCCGGGGAAAGAGAGACGCTGAATGAAACGGTGGTATGAAAAGAACAGAGAGAGAATGAGGGGATGCATGTAGTCAGAGACTGGCCATCCCGCTGGTTCGACGAAGAACGATATCGAAGAGGAGGGAAGAGGTATTGCGTGAGAGAGCAAGAGGGAAGTTTTGGAAAGAGAAACACACAGAGGTGTGGTTCGAAAGAGAACGCAGGACGGGAAAAGCGGAAACGAGATACGGGAGAGCGAGACGAGAAGGCCTGGTAAAAGAGAGAACGAGAGTTGGAGAAAGAGAAAGAAGAAATGGAAGGAGAAAAAGAGAGGGTGATAGAGAGAGAGAGGGCGAACAGACACGGACGGCGAAGAGAGTGAGACGAATGCATATGTGTTCTGAAACAAACGTTCGATCAGAGTGCCGATTGTTGCCAATCATACGTTGCCACGGCGTACCCCTCTGTGCCCGTGGCCAAGCCGCGGATTCAGTTCTGCGTTTTTACGCGGCGCGGTAACCAGCGTTCCTGTTCTTTCGTTGCCTGTCGCGTGTTTTCGAAGAATCATCGCGAAAAATATCTATACGTCACGTATATAATATATCTCTTAAATCGTTCCATGTGCAAAGTAAGGTGTTCCACTTGGTCATCACGGTGTTCCCTGTTCGCTGACCCAACGGTGTGCGTACGGCCCGAATCGAGCGTGTGAGCGAGCAAATGAGCTCTCCTCGCCGCAACAAACGTCGACGACGATGACGGAACGAAGATGGTAGAGAGAGATGGTGGAGATCCTTGGTGGAGGAGAGGACCCTTCACGGCAGAGAGGCACGGAAACGTCTGGTGGCGTGGCGACACGGACGAACACGGTGTGCGTTCGGTGGCTGCGTGCGTGCGTGTGCTTTTTGCGGAAAATGTCAGCGCTGCCCGTGGCATTCGATGATTGATGACGACGGCAAACTACGAGCCGGGAGACGTGTATGCGTGAGAGCGTGTGTCAGTGTGGCCGAGACCGAGCTCCCGGATGTGTTGGTCCCGTGTCCGTGGAACAACGCCTTATGCATACTCATCGTAGGTGGGCACACGGACGCGAGCTTATGCGTGCCACTCGGCTGTGTCTGCGGGTACGCGCGCGAGAGAGGCGATGATTTCGGAAAACACGGCAGCCCGCGTCGACCAATGGCAGCACGCCGACCGCCGGCCGGGCAACCAGCAATACGCGATGACGAAATCGGTTGGACAGAGACGACACGAGCGAGAGAATGACCGGGTGGGATGATGGGGGTGGAGGAAAACGAACAGGGTTTGCGTCGAGTAATAATGAATGTTTGTTGCCGGCGGCTAAGCCTTCATTTTCGCTGCTTCAACCTGTGGACGGATCTTCGTCTGCTCCGTCCAATAGCGTTGCTAGAATCGTCTATCTCCTTCTTCATAATGTATTCTACTTGCGCTAATTTAGTATTTACTTGCGTTGCTCGTATCACCCCATCGCGACGTGGCCTCTTTCCCCTTATCTTTTCGTAACCGACTCTGGACTACTCTATGTTAAACGCCCTTAAAACTTGGAAACACTTTTAATTCATTTTTATGAACTTTCAGACGGTAACTCATTTTATGTAAGCTCGCGTTCAAGCTATTACAGCTCATCCTTATATTTTATTCCATTATTTCTAGGTATCTCAAATTACTAGTAATTACTAGTAGATAATAACACCTGACGTGCGATTAGAATAATCGGCAGTCACGCCCAGCGAGGTATATGTATACCTTTTACGTGCGATTTACACATAGCGAAATGAATCTGTCCTGGTCCATTTTCTAAACAACATCTTTATTTTCATCATTCCGAGCCTCTCGTAGAGATCCATTAGATCGGTAACATCGACAAATAATCTTCTTCGAAGCTATACAAATTTCCAGGAAAATGTATCCAAAATTAAAGTATAAACCAGAAACTCTTCTCAGAAAAAATGACCGAGTCGCCAGGCGACCACCTCAGAAGAAACTGTTGCTTCCGTAAAGTCGTGATGGGGAGGGGGTTCCCCACAAGGTTTTTACGCGGGATTCAAAAATCGTAGACACACGGCGGGAATTGGGAAACGAAAGGCAAGAAGGCGAAAGGGAGAAGGGAGCGCTGCGCAACCGGATAGGACTCTTCGAGTAGGAAAGAGGGGAGTGGAGCGGTTTTCACGAGAGCACGGTGCAGCTCGTATAGTAGTAGGCGATAGTGCGGAGGGCAGCTCCGGCCGCGCACGCGCTTTTTCGAAAAATCAATAAAACGAAAAGCTTACCTAATGCTATGTTACTACGGGGGTAGACTCCGCCTTCATCTACTAGCTATAGTGGTGGGTTGATCGCCGCCTAGATACTAACGCTCCACTCGGCCAGATGATCATCTGTAGATGACGCGTTGCCGGCGTGTACGCCCAGGGTGCATCATTTCTGCCTTCCTTCGGAGAGTAAAGCGGGTTCGCTCGATAGAAATAACGTCCCAACGATTCCAGAAAATTTTCCTTCACTATAATTTTATTTAGTTCTGCTAATTTCCTTTCTCTTGTATCATCTGTTTCATTAGATACTTTTGTTCATAATGAAATTTAAATCTCTGTGAAGAGAATACTTTGTAATACAGGCTTGGAGAGTAAAATATTAAATAATAATTAAAGATAGAAATCTATGCGACTATTTAATCGATTTAACTTTTTCACTTTTGTTCCCTGTTTTAGTCAATTTGATCCGGAATGAAAGCTGAATATTTAATCGCTTCTTCTTATCGATATATTCGATATATATGGAATTAATTCTCTTTTATTCGTATGTAAAAATAGATATTTGAAGGGCCAGAGAAAGTATTTGTAATTCGAGTATGGTTCTCAATAAATTCAATGTAGTAGGTAGATAATTGAGAGGCAAAGTTGAAGCGAAGCTTTTATACAGATACTATAAGAAGAGAGATAGAAAATGTGAAGAAATAAAAGGGGATAAAGAGAAACGAATGGAAACGATAGTATGAATAAATAGTGGAAGACATCCGCTTTCTGTATATTCTCTAAATATGCTCTTTAAATACATATATATATAAAATATTCTTTTTAAGATTTCTTAGAATTTGAAAGAATGGTACTAAAACTTGCTCCAATTAGTAATCGTAAATTCATGATGAGAAACATTGTAAATCACGTTCACTTCATTAGTATTGTTACATACCGTGTACCAACAACTTTTGATAGGCTATAAATATCCATTCAGAGGAAAGAATAAATTGACGCCCTTTATTGACAGTAGATATTGATTAAACATGAGAGATTTGCAAAGCAATAGTAATTACGTGTTCGTTACATTATTATCCTATCATTTACATTCGTAAATCACGAATACCATTAAAATAACGAGATTAAAGAAGAAACACATCTACAAAATCGCTAGTGGTTGTGTAAATCATACCAAATGAAATCAAGCTTTAAAAGCAATAAAAATCTTAATCTGTCATAATAAAATTCTATCTATTTTCATTTCAAAATTCCTTCCCTGTATCGTTCGACTTTTGGCAGTAATTATCTTTTTCATCGTTTTTCTTCTAAATCATCCTTACTTCTTCAATTCTTAATAATATGTTAGAGATATTGCAACTACATTGCAGACATTTATGCAAATTCACGTTTCTATAACCAAGACTAGAGAAACGAAAACTCAGTAGATATAGATTTATTTCATCCATTAATATTTAATAAATATTTTATGTATTTTTGCATAATACGAGTATTGCGCAACATAACATAAACATTTTCTATGTACAAATATACTGCCATACAATCTCTTCTAAACATTTCAAATCAATTTAAAATCGACTCATCGCCTCCTTCCTCCACCTCCCCCAATCATAAAGCCAACGATAGAAAGGCGAAAAGATCGAAGAAACCTCATCAACGTTGCGGCCACTCACACCAAGATGACAATGATCGATCGATCGATGGAAAGAACTAACGGAACGACGCGCCCGATGTTTATCCCTATCCATTCGCGTGAACGATAAAACACGAAAGGAATAAGCTGTACAAGGCATTCCGTAGATTCGAGCAAAATGGGGGATGCGAATGCGGCGAGCCATGATTAGATTGTGGCTTGTGCTCGAGGCGTCCGACTAGGTTCAGCACGTTAGCGAATTCGGTCCGTTGAGTGTTGACAAGTCCGCATCCTGCTTTCCCAGCCGCCTTTAGCGCTGGCCGTGTAATTCTAACGAGCTTAGGGCCGTGCCGCTCCTCTCCGTTCGGTTGCATTATCTGAAACCGCGAGGCGTTCTTGGCCCGAGTGGATAGGTTTCCGCGAGTGGGCAATGCCAATAGGAAACCCGATGCACCCTATGCTCGCTTGTGTGCAGGTAGAACAAGTAGAACCGCCGATAGATTTCCATTTGGTACACCTGCTACGCGTAAACGATACGCCGACCGCGCGGTCGGGCCAGATTTAGAATTTTGCGACAGGGTGGCCGGGCCACGCGGGATTGAATTATTGCCGGTGATCTCGGCCCATTATACCACGGTTTCGACGCGTGTTTTCGCTACTCGTTTCGTTGCTTTTGGGAACTAGTCGCGTGGTAAACGCGCCGAATGATTGATGCCGGTATATAAGTATGTTTGCCAGTGGAAAAGGGGGAAAGCGTGGATTGATCGAAGGGGATGAAAGCGTGGATTGATCGAAGTGGATGAAAGCGTCCAATTATTGATTGTTATATCGCTCGACTGGTATTTTATCGATTTGATCGCGAATCGTATAAACTGATCGTTTCGGTTGATTTTTAATTTAATCGATCGATAGGAAGAAGGTGAGAATAAATTGTATCGGAATGGAAGATAGTACGGATAACGAGAGATATTGGTGATGAGGTATAAATATGTTACGATTAATCAGGAGGAATGGAAACATTGAACTATCGATTGCTCAACGGTTTTACCATTCTATGGATGTAGATTCAGCCATGAAATCTTCTAGTTTGTAACCTAATTAATAATCTTTTTATGTAACGGCAGATTGACAGGAAATATATTAAGGAGAAATTTCAGAATCAACACAAAAATAGGGAAAAAGTTGTTTGCGGTCAATATCAAATCGAATGCAGTTTCTTTGATCACCAACTGATAAAAACATTAACCGTCACGATATTTTCATGTTTCAGCATAAACCGATATACGGATTAACTGAGAGAAGGAAGTCGATGTTAAAAACGTATCGAAATAATTTCGGCGATGATACGAGCAATTTATTACGTAGAAATACTTGGAAAGCTTAGTACGTATATCCTTTCATCGTTAGCAATGTAAAAGATTGTAATACACACATACTAACCAATCACCAAAATTCTTGTACCTTTTTAAAAAAAATACGAAACTTGTATTTATACGAAAAGTTGCTTGTATAAAAGAGGACCAACCAATCTAACGTCTATAAACATTCGATCTCTATAAAAGCTTGGAATTGTTCTTCAATTATTTTGTGTAACAATTAATCAAATTAAAGACTTTTAACGGATGTTTGCGGGACAGCTGCAGCAACAGCGAAGAAAAGGCCGCAGGCAAACGAATCGATCGATAATTCAGTTAAGCAGGCAACTTGACCGTAATTGGTAGCGGGTATATTTAAAAAGCGCTTTCTGAAAGTTCGATGAAAATCGATTAAAGACGAGCGGCAGCGCGGCGCGAAAGTTTGATTAAAAACGCGAACGTCCACGAGTCGGAGCGCCGACTTCGCTAATAATTGACGACAGTTAGAAGCAGTTCGTATTACCCTCGAGAATATATCGAGCACTTCAACCGTGCGTCTCTTTTCCTAGTTTCTACAGCCTCCTTTTTTCTTTCTTTCTTTCTTTTCTATGTTCTTTTTCCTCGAAACAAAAATTTCACGTGGAAAGACGGATAAATTTCACGAATTCCAGCGTAGTTGGAAAAGAAGCAAAGGGAAAAGAGGAACTTGCAATTACAGTGCGCGAGTAACAGACGACGCGACGTCAGTTAAAATAATTAGTGCGTTCCTAATGGAAGGAACATGAATTGTTGATGACATCTCATAGCAGCAACGGATCAATGTCCCTTTTTATAAACGAACGAATAGGACATTGAAATTTTTGCAATTTCCGAAGTACCCTATTTGAACGGGCTTGGTGTATCTGGTCATATGACTTTGTGATCGGGTCAGAAATTACAACAGAAATGCCAAATCCACGTTATTTTATCGAAAAAGTTTATAGATAAAAATTTATTAATGATCAAGTATAAATTCCTTAACGATAACGAAACAGCGCAAAATAAATCTTTTCTATATCTATGTACGTAACGTCGTTACATAATTTATTTTAAGTTAAATAATTTTCTGAATAAACGTAATGAATTTAACTATAAGTCTTCGTTATTAAGTTATTATTAGCAATTAGAATTTAGTATTATTGTATTTATAGAAATAGAATTGCCTAGATTCCTTAATAACGACTTAATAACAATCGCGTAAAATAGATTTCTTCTATGTGTATTTAACATCGCTTTGGAGCGTCTATAGCAACGAATAAAATAATCCTAAACGAGCGCAATAAATTTTTACGATGGAATTTCTTCGTTGTTGGATCACGATTTTTTTCAAGTTCCCCGCAAACGATCGAGTTGTGCTCGTTCAGAGACATAGTTGGGCGTTAAAAAAAAAGATTACGTTTTATTCTCAAGTTAACAATTCTTTCTTATCTGGAACGAATATTACATCGTGGCGTGTACGATTGGCGCGCGGTTACAGCGGGAAAATTGCGCGCGAGCCGTACAACTCCTGCGATTCACGAATGTCGACACCGACGGCGATATCGTTTATTTTTACTACTTCCAAGGACAATAAACATAATCGTTTTCGTAACTGTCAAGCAGAACAGAGCTTAGTCGAAGAGATAACGCCACGAAACGTTGCGAAATTCTCCGAAAAATCTTTTCGTACCAAAACCACTGAAAAAATAAACGAAAAAGAAGCAATAAATATAAATTACAGGTAACTATCGATTCCTAATGCGATGGCTGTTTTTAAATCTTTCCTTTTAAATAGATTTATACATGATCGTCCACCGTTTAAAAACAAATGAAATCTGAAAAATCTTGAACGTCACGTTCGTAACATCTTCAAGGAAGACGGATTACTGCTGGTCGAAGGAAAGGGCAACTCGCCGTGTCGAATTTCAGACGTCGACGTTAGTCGTCAGTAAGGAAACGAGAAAGAGAGATCGTAGAATGAAAAACCAGGGGAAAGCCCCGAAAACCCGGTCATTAATTGTCTTAGACGTTTAAGCGATGTAAACAGCGGAGGTCGCGAAAGGGAAAGCCCCCGGGTGAAAGCTTGGCCAAAAGTACAAAGACCGCAGCCAGCACTTTTTCCGGTTCTCGAGGCCGTCGTAGCTCGGTAGTTTTCACGATTTTGCAGAGACTGTACCGCGGGGGTAACCCTTCAAGTATAAACCATCCCCTACGGTAGTCATGGCGACGCGGACGTGGTATTCCTACCCGGCAACTCGTCCCCTTCCCCCCACCTCCACCTCCTCCTCCTCCGTACACGCACCCCCGTCGTCCGCCACCACCAACACCCGGGCCGCCACCCTAAAAACAAGAGTGTAGTTGCCGGATCACGTGGTCCCGCCGCTCTCCAGGGTGGGAGGTCGGAGGGAAGTGAGGATAGAGCCAGAATAGGATAGAAGGGGTAGTTCCTAATTGCACCGGCTGGGTGGGACACTAGAGGGGCTCCAGAATTGATGCTGGAATTTTGAGGTTAGGTTAACTCGCCCTCGTTCTCTCTCACTCTCTCTCTCTCACCCTTTCTCTTTCTCTTTCTCTCGATTCCTCTTTATCGATCTATCTCTCTCTTTCCCTCTGTTGTTTCCTCTTTCTCATCCTATTCCTCTCTTTAGCCGTTCTCACTCGGACTTGGTCTCAAATACGGGATATTCTGCTTTCCCGCTTCGATCGATCCTCCTCTTCCTTCCTTCGTTCTTCGTTACTCCTGTCTCGTTCCGTACACATATACACCTCTGTGCTTCCTCTCCCTACCACCTCTCTTTTACTCGATCCTTGGCATATCCATTCTCCCGGCTGATTCTCTCCCTCGAGTGAACCGAACCCAGAGGACCTGTCAGGGTTTGGTCCCCTAGACTGAAAAATGCTGCGGTATACCCGGTCCGTTACCAGAGGGGGTCCTTTTCCGAAATCCTCCCGAAACTGTAATGAGAAACTCGCCGGCCGATTTTCCTCGTCGACCAACTCGCGCGGAAACGATCGTGACCAGCCGCCACCGGGCGTCCGAGGATCCTCCGTTTTAAGGGGACGTCCACGTCCTGAAGGACTCGTCGGTAATTCCATTTCGACGCGAGCGTGTACGTGCTCACCGCGCTACGAGCCCATAGGTTTTTTCCGACCTGGCGGTTGGCGGAAGATGACTGAAAAATGTACGGTGGCAGCGCGACGAGGAAAAACAATGGGATCGTTTGTGTTCAGCGGCTGAAACGAAGAGCGAAGAGGAGCTCGACGTCCCGCTGGAGGCAGAGACTTCAATAGGCTTCAATTTTTTTTCAAGTGTCTTCAAGCATGCGCGATCTCGGCGACCGTTTATTTTTCCTTTGTCCGTTTATTTCCGCGAATGAAAACAAAAAAAAAAGAAAAAAAATGGAAAACCACGTCGTCCATTCGACGATCAAGCGATCCGTATTATAACGTATATATAAATATATATATATATATATAGAAATAATCACGAAATAAAAGGACGAATACGTTCCTATGGCGTTCTGCCTCATTTAAATTCCTTCCGGTACGCGGTGTACGTTCGCGGAAAAAAGTTGAAATCCCGCGGGCCGCCTGAAAATGGCGGAGTTTTTCAAATTTTACGAATTTTTCCGCTTTTTCCCCCTTTTTCTACTTTTTTTCTTATCTTGACATTTTTCCGGATTTTTAAAAAAAAAAGGAAATTTTTCGAATTTTTTTTCCCACCGAAACAAGGGCCTCGGAGATTCCTGGGCTCCGCCCTGAAAGTCGACGCGGAACGAGTCCCTCTTCGGCCGCTAGCCGACGAAGAGGGTAGTTCACGTTCGTGGCGCAGCGGAGAGGATGGCCGCCGGACACAACCCTCCGATCAATGAAGGCGAAGCGCGCGCAGCCCCTCCGGTTTTTTGAAAATCTGCCCGCCAACGTGGCACTGCCCCTTGCTCCCTCCCTTCCTACGCCGTGTCTACACCTGAACCGCATACCAAGATAGGGAAACGATGTTCTACGTATACACCATTTTGCTCTGGATTCGTTCGATCCAGCCCCAGGAACGCCATTTTCCTCGAATCAATGAATCGCAGCGAATATTCACGAACACCAACAGCTTACACACGATATGTATGAAATTTTTGAAAAAGAAGAAAAATAACGCACACGCAACGTCTTGCGTGATATTTAGAATAAGTAAAAGAATTTTTAGAAGTCTAATCGATTGCACTGTTCGATGAAAGTATCATATAAAATCGAAAAGTTTAAAAAGTTAAAAACACCCGCCCCGCGAAAAAAACATGGCTGCTGTGAAAACGAAAAAAAGAGATTAGTTTTAGCTTGGTGAAAGGGAGTTGGTGCCATCTGTTGGCATTTTTTCATACAAGGTATTCTTCGACCTCTAAAGCTGTGTGGAGGTTCCGGGGTGGTCCGTACGATGGCAGCACGTAACACGGACGCGAAAAAAAATGATAAAATTCTAGAATTGCCAGTATGTTTTTGATATCTGCTTGGTAAATGTGTTTCTTTGAATGTTTCAAAAAAAAAGGTATTAGAAAGTTTTGTCTTTTTAACTTACAAATGCAGATAGTTTTTCGTCGAAAATTATACATCGTCCTTTCGAAACGCTTTGTGCGCCGATGTCGAACGAAATTAACAAAGTTTTAATGAGAAAGGCATTTAACTAACTTTTACGATGAACGTGTAACGATGCACTTTAGCGCGGTCCTCTGCTCTTCTGTGAGTTTCCTAGATGGTGATGCTGTTCCAATGCCATACGCCATACGGTATTAAACGACAGTAGTATAGAACGGAAAATGGTCAAACGGATCATATGATACAACTTTGAAATGAACGCTTATAAGTTACAAATACTTTTACGAATTGAAAAGAATAAGGACAATATTAAAGATAATAAAATGTTCAAAAATTGTTAAAATAATAATTTGAAATTGCGTACGTAAAAATAAACTGGATAAGTGTAAACTTTTTTCTTAGAAAACTATTGTCAGATTATTACATGTTAAAATGTGCATGAAAATATCTTTAAATTTTAATCAAAACTATTTATCAATAGTAACTGGTTGTACGTTTCTTTATCTTGTGCATGGCTTAAGATTAATAGATTAACTTTGAAATGCTTGTGATAAAATAGATAATAAATTTTGTCTTATTTTAAAGAGATATACGTATACCTTTTATTCTTAACGCTTTTCAAAGGCGAATTTAACCGTGGAATATAATCACAGAATTGAAATGAAAGGTTGCGATCATTTCCCAAATGAAAAATATCACAATTTTCTTAATTGAACTAAATTTATAATGGAAGTAAATCTTTTCTAACAAAATAATATATATATATATATATATATATATATTTCTAACGTAAATGGTATCAGGACAGTAATGTATAAAACACGTTTCATCATTTACATAGATTTTAATATCTCGTGCAAAGTATAACATATTTTACCTTCCTTAGTTAATTTTTAATCTTTTTGGCAAATGCAATTTCAAATTTTTGTCCGAGGGCATATATGAATGCATGAAACTAAGTTTCGACGCACCATCGATAACTGGCACATGAAGCTCCATGACCTTTACCACTAATTTACATTCGATGAACGTCTCGAAAGCCCGCTGCTTCTCTGGCAAGCTATTGCACAATCTTTCACGCCGGTTATAATCCTACTAAATTTCAGCCTCGTTCGGTTCCTAACACCGTTTAATACCCAATTTCATGGCTTAAAGAGGGGGAAAGGGGATCTGATAATTCTGTGAATTATTAAATATATGAGACCAAAATAAACATTTTTGCGTCAAACAGTAGGAAATCCTAAAATGCAATAAGTTCATACAAATATAAAATTTGTATGAAATCTGATATATGTATACTACCTTTTAAATTTGCCTTTAATTTATACAAACTTTTAATTTAACAAAGAAAATAAAAAATAAGTCTAGTACGTAAATGTCTGGTTAATTATCTTTAGAAATCTTGAATATTCATATCTTTTAGCATCTGGGTAATTTTAGAATAATTTGGATAACTGGACGATTCATATAAAAGAAAAAAATTAAGACTTGAGGGAGATTGAATGACAGGATTATTTGTTAACTTCTTAAATAATACAGCTGAAAGTACAATGTATTTGTACAGTGTATATGGAATGGATTATAATAAAGGACATGTAAATCACACATTTTGGTTTAACTAAGTTAATCATTTTTAACGTTACATTATATTTACGTAACATAAAGTGGAGGCAGACCTATGAGTAAATTATCATAATTATCAGTACAGATTTCTTTCTAAATTTCAGAATTTATCGTAATAATTACCGCAATAACGACATTTTCTTACTTTTTTATTATTGCTTGATGAATTTCGTGTATCATTTTCAAGTCTTCAAAATAATCGTATTTAAATTTGGATCTTTCAAACGCGCAAAAGAAATTCTCACGTTCAAAATCACGTTGCATTTCTTTTAAGAACATATTATTTAAGAACATATTATATATATATAATATTTTCAATAAAATTCGTGTACATACTCCAAGGTTATTTAAAGAAGATTACAAGTAAAACAGATTTTCAAATTCTTCCTTCCATTACATTTCTTTTAAACACTCACTCCATACGAGATAGAAGATTACTTATAAAAGATTAATAACCAAATTATTAACAACACTAAGACGACTTACTAAGCTGTTATATAATATGCATTTCTGCCATATTTTATCGTTTCTTACTCTTGTTCAACCATATAACTCTTAACGTTTTTCAAAAGTAAATTTAACCACGAAGAACAATCACAGAATTAAAGTAAAAAATTGCAATCGCTTCTCTGGTAAAAATATACACCTAAGTCTTATATATATATATATTATACATATGAATAAAACGGCACTTTCAATATAATCGATGCGAAATTCCAAGACGTCCCGTGGAAGTTTCCTCGCAGATCTGTTGAATCTCGAAGCCAGCCGCATCTAGGATCTCGATGCACGACACTCGTTTCCGGTTCACAGTTCCTATAGTTGCGTTCTTGTCCGGATTTCGAGGATGCGGTAGTCGCGCGATAATAAATTATTCGAGATAGATGATGTTGCCACGCCACAACGGGTCTGGGCTTGCTCTCTGCTCCTGCTCTGTTCTGCTACCGGGTATTTATGCCGAGTCTGGCCGCCATGCTTCATACCACCAGGATAGCAACCCCCTGAGTTATGTCGACCGCGTTGGTCTTGATAGATTTTACAATTTACGATCAGCCTGTACACGCACTCCTGAAATATCAACCTGCCGCGGAAAGATACACAGTGTCTTATCTAAGGTTCTCGAGTTCTCGCGACGTCGTCGCTCAAGGTATAGCAGGATAATACTAGGTATTATTAGATGTATTGGTCGGCGAACAATTAGACACGCACACTTAATATTTTTGACAATCTAGAATGTTCAGGTCCTTTAGAAATCTTTGAAAATTGAAAATAAGCAGATTTTGATAGTGTGAGGAATATAGTAGTTGTAGATTGTATGGATTTGTTTCTGTAAAATTTATTTAAAACGTTTGATAATTCTATAACGTGTTAACTTACTTTGAAAACCGGTACAAAAGAGAATTTTGTATCGAGCTTAAAATAAGCCATTTGGCTTACAAATTTATTTAAATGTTAAAGACTTTGAAATAAGAAAGCTTCAAAATCAAGCAGTATGCTTGCGAAGAAAATTGATTTTTATAATAATGGAATAAGAATTTTCCTTAATTATTAAATATAAAATACATCTTCGAAAAGATGAATATTGAGTTACAAATCCAACATACCAGTTTCTTATTGAGATACTACAAAATTTAATAAAAATATCATAGTGTATGTATTATTGTTTCATACAGATATAATATTTTCTATAATACATATATATAAGATATATCGAATATTAATATAACTATTATGATATATTAATATATTTGATCTAATGTATAATGTATTAATTTCTAATCGGAGGACTTTGATTAATTATAAATTAATATTATAAAACAAATTTTTAGTTTGTTCTAATCAGGTTATCCTTTTATAACATCCATTCTTCAAAGTTTCTCAAATTTGATAATTTTATGTGAAAATATATTAAAACGTTATGTTTATGTTGTTAAGCCATATATTTAACACGTTAAATGTTTTGAGTAGTTGCCAGACAACTACCTTAACCTAGTTTTCGTATGGTCAGCTATAAAAACGCCAAACAACCGCGTTTCATGGAAAGAAAATACTAAAAACTTATTTGCATAATAATTCTTTTATTTTACGTACATTTGTTTAGACAATACTTTTGCATTTGAAATTCACACTTTTTGCAAGCCATTACACAGAAAATCCTCCAACGGAAATTTGAAATCCCAAATAGGAAATATATACCTAACAATTAGGCTGCGAATATTTATATATCAATAAAAAAATGTAATATTCAGCAAATATACAAAATACATATAATATACAAAAGTATGTAAGATATGTGAAATATTAATTCGCAGTCTATTTGGAGTTCATAAAAATATGAAATTGCACGAACAACCGCTATCTACCAACGATTGTTATAATCATGCTAACAAGGTTCCTACCAATCCGAAAAACTATATCTAATAAGCCGAATAAAATCTTCGCGTCTCAAAGTCACTACATACGTTCTTCTCTAACGCAAACTTAGTCGTTGGAGACATAAAATCTTCAACGAACTACAACAGAGTTGCAACGCGTAAAAGTGCAGTAATCAGGGCAGAACATTAAGATGTCTATTAGAGGAGGAAATTCTGTACGAGTTTTGAAACAAGCTGTAGACTAGGAACCGCGGTACGCTCGTCATTAAGCGTAGAACGGGTTAGTTTTATAGCCCTGCGAAGATAAACCTCCGACTGTTACTATCCCCTAGTATTATCTCTCTACGCTAGCTGGAAACACAGCGTACGTCGGTATCTCGCCGAACTAGACTGCCGTTTCATAAGCTTTCACATCATTTTCTCTGGATAATAATCCGCTCGGCTGATGCTTTCTGTTCAGCCTTGAATCTCGCTTCGATCAGATAAGATAAACGAGAGCCAAGCGTTACGATCGCTTCGAAATACGCCTGTATTGTTGATGAAAGCAAAGTTCCGTCTTTCAAATCAATTATTTTCAAATGTTTTTCCGATTTCAAATAAACATAGGAAGAAACTAATTAGCAATAGCGATACCGTAAATTAGTAGAGACGCTACAAGTGTAACCATATCTTAAATCTTCCAGTCCTCGACGATACCACTGATCCGACAAACTCTTCTGAAAAAGAAACCTGCATTTTACATATTAATCAACACCATCTCGTCACTGCTACTAAGTGGAATTCTACCTGGATTCGACTGAATATCCATCGGGGTATGTTCAAATCGAAAAGTCTGGTCGGCTCCCGTTGAGTTCCGCGATGAAATACTAACGCAATTAAACGCCGCTGACAAGGCCGCGCCGGATATTGGCACTCCTCGGCCATGCAATTCTATTACCCTCACGGGTGAGCGGCAGCGAGTCGTCGGCCGTTCCTCATCCCGTTCTCAGTCACCCCATTTTCGAGGTCCGGCCTCTAGCAGGGTGGCAAAGGCTCGATTTCGAGGCGGGCACGAAACAAAGCAAGTGCCACGGAATCGTGCAATACCGAAGTGTAGCCGCTGGAAATCCTCGATATCACTTTCCGATAGTCATTCGGCTGTACCATTTGGTGACAAGGAAAGCGAGAGAGGAAAGGGTGTCCGATGCGATGGCGACGGGCAAGAGGGTGGCACCCTGGGCCGGCCGATTAAGCGAGCAAACACCGTTCCACCAACGATCGACACCCTCCGCAAGGACGCTGACTTCTGAAACTGCTCGAGATTCCATTCTCGCCAATTTCCAACGACCAGCCAGGACCAGCTGCCTGTGGCATTCCGACAGCTACCGGGCCGCTTCGCAACGCATCAATTCGAATAAATTAGGGAAAGGCTTTTTTTCCGTGGAACGAAGAGTACGTGTTTGAATTGTATTATTAACCGGTTATTGGTAGGGCGAATGAGAATCAGAAGTAATCGTTTTTTTTTTTCTTTGATTTACGATTGATCAAGCTCGTACGAAAGCGATAGTTCGAAACTGGTCGAATGTGAAATTTATTGCGGTTAAATAGTATCTGTGGATTCGTTTACAGAAATACATTGGCGAGTTTTTTGAACCTGTTAGTTTTTACTCCATCGTTCTGTCCGTAATATGAGATTGAAGGGAAAAGGATTCTTCGAAAATCATTTTGGACATTAGCTAAGTCTTTACTTCATTAACAGATAAATTGAACGACGAGATTTCGAAACGAAATTCTGAGACATTCTTGTTAGTATCACTTTCTGTTATATCATACAAATAGTGCCTCATTTAATAATATACTTTAACGCGTAATAATAATTTTCATAACAGTTGCAAAATTTCCTAAAAAAACTGAACCTCTATTTCATATTTTTCAACGTAATAAGTTGGATCTAGGAATTTAAAAACAGAGAACTTTATGATTCGAAAATTACGTAGTTGATTTACGATGGAACGTTGTAAATTCTTCTACGTTAAATTCTCGTCAAAATTACTTTTGCTCCGTGTTTAAAGCGAAACGAGAAGAAAAAAGCGACAGAGAAAAAAAGAGAATATCAAATGCAGTTTACTTTTAATCAAGCTGCCGACTAATTTACTCAGCGTGTAGCAGAATTTATACAAGACAGGATAAGAACCTGTTTAACCGGATCGAGCAAAGTCTCTTGTATCAAAGAAACAAAATATAATTTACAAGTGGATAGACGGTAACAGCGAAAAGTAACAGGCTCGCTTGCCGGTATTTCTCTGTAGATGGAACTAACTGCTGATAACGGCGAAGTGGAAGACAGAAGGAAGGGGGAACAGACCGAATTTGTCAGACTAACAAGGTGCTAGCTTCTCACCGCGGCGCGCCTCGACATCTGTAATACTCAAAGTTAATTTCCAACCGCTTCGAGAGGGTGACACAGACCGTTCGTCCGCAACAGATAGAATAGAGATCCGACAGTTTCTCAAGTTTCATCATTCTATAACAATTCTTCGTGCAAGAGATGATCGCCAGAGGAAAGGTCTTTTCGCCGGTATAAGATTGTTCGAACGTTTCGCGCGTTAAAACAACTTCCTTAAAAAACAGAAACTTCTTTGTCATCTTATGTTTCAATCTTTTTACCATATTTTTATCAAACCGTTTGACCTTCTCCTTACGAAGAAAAGAATTTCCAACGCAAAATCCCAAAAGTTATTGGGTCACCGATACGAAGAAAGTGAAGAGTAGTTATCGTAATGTACGTTGATTCGGAGCTCAAAGAACCACGAATAGAACCTATGCAGAGATAGAATGTCACAGAGGAATAGAGTATCGGCAAAGGAACGATTGGTGTGAAATCTCGTGGAAAATCCTTCATCGACCAAAAGCTACGATTTCAGGGTTGAGGAATGATCGGAGTTTGAGGTTAACAAAGTCGATGGGAAGCATCAGTTATCTCGTCGTCAATCTGACCGAAGGTAGTCTACGTATATCTACACGTAAAAGGGGTTGGGAGGGGAGGGAGTGGGTGAAAGAGAGGTGTGGTATGGGGGGTGGTGTCGGTGGTGTAGGGCTGTCAGGGATGCGGGGGCGGGTGCAGCGGTTTGGCGAGGACACCGGGTGGACTCGACGGCGCTGCCCGGCATCGACCAGAATATTATGGACTTATCAAGCCATCCTAATAGTCTCATCAGGATGCAAGCCTGCAGATCTCATCATCCTCGGCGTCCCTGGACCACGTACCTACGTAGGAACGAGCGAGCAATGGCGTTTCCTGGCGTAGATAGCGTTATAGGAAGTAATAGCGGACTGGTATGATTACGTGCTGTCCTAAGGCACAGACAGCGTCGTAGGACATTGCTGCGGGACCTGAGCAACGATCCATCTTCCTGTCTCTCCGGTACTCTCCACCTACATACGCGGTTCGGTCTTTTGCCCCTCTTCACTGAACGAACGTGCTCCAGTTACCGTGAAAACTCTTCGAGACGGCTGATTAGAGCTGCACACTGCACGCTTCTAGCTACCTATTTAATTGAAGATCGCACGTTCGATACCATCATCAGCCGTCGTTCCAGTTTCGGATAAATAGAAATCCTCAGTGAATCTTTCGACCGTTTGAAGGAACTAGATTCGGAAAATTGATAACCTTAATGGACGAGGAACGTTTGTGATGAATATGCAGTGAGGAAGTTATTTTAAGAGAAAATTACTTTGTTATAAATTTCTTTGGAATTTCTTCTATACAGATAAGAAGAACGTGATTGTTAGTTTTCACGTTTAAGACGTTGGATTTTACTATTTAATAGGATATTCTGTGTTAATTCCCTTTCCGTTGTTCGATATCTGAATATCGAATCTAATATTCGTGACTGATTTAGAATTTGAGTATATAATTTCATTACTTGAATATTTAAAAACATTTCAACATAAACAGCGTCGAATCGAGAATATGCACGGCTTTTATTGATATAAAAAAATATATAATAAAAACGTCCCACTACGTTAAAGAGTTACAGTAAAAATTTGTATTTTAAAAGACGATAGAAAAAATTAATCGTCGATGAATAAATTCGAAAGAAGTGAAATGAAAAAAGAAAGTGAACAAAAACTAGGGTCAGTTCGCAGCTCTTCCTAGCGCATGTTGTACAGTGTGTATACGCGCACGGAGAATTACATAGTTTTGGGATATATATTGTTGTTTAGTACGGTTTAGAATTTCCATAGATAACGGAGAATTATAACGGAGCCCGCTGTCACGCGACCGAGAAACTGCGCGGCATATAGCTCCGAATACGCGAGCGTTCGTAGACGTATAAATTGCTTCTTTCGTTCCAATTGCACCACGAAGAAAAATTTTAATGGCCAACTTAGATACGTCCATCTTATAGAAAAATATAATCGAAAACTGCTTTCGAATGCCTACGTGTCTATGATATCATTAATATAATTTCTTGATGTTGTAAGAATCAGAAATGGTATAAAATTTTTATAAAAACTTTATAAAACCTTTCTGAATGCTACATGTAACAAAAAAAAGTTTATTGTCGAGGGATTTACGATCACGTTTTATTTAGAACTACGTGTATAATATATTGATGTTCGTATCTTTTACAGATCTTCATTCATACAATAGAAGCATGAACGAAGCAAGATTATGCATAAGAATCATCCAAAGCTTCGATCCTCAAAAATGAAAACATCTAAAGATACAACCTAAATATAACGTACGACCTCTTTCTGCATGCATCGTCTCTAAATAATCAACAGCAAGCATTTGTCAACGCAACAAGAAATTTATCTCGTTCCCATTTTCGATGCAACGGGCAAAAACGACTAAAACGACCTAGAGCAGAGAAGGCGAGCGAGTTCTGAATCTCGCTCACCTGACCTCGTCATCTTTCCGTCAGCTCACTGACCCTCAGCCGCAACTAATAACTCCGCTTTTTCTTCAACCACGAACTACAAACTAATCTACGGCACACGTGCCCTGCCTCGCCGCTATGCTATTGGCTGGTAACGGAAACTTGCAAGCTCGCTATATTCCAAAGACGCTCTCGTTCGAAACGATACTCAAATGGAAAGAACCATCAAAATTAGTCGAGTGGATCTTTGTAAATGGAAACGAGTTACAGCGAGAAAACCGGAAGAACCTCGATTCTTTGGCTCGGTCAACGGACGAGACTTGATCGTCCAGCAGCCGAGAGGAGGTTAGGTTTAAGCAACTCTGTGAAAGTTGCGGACAGGGTCGGTTGGCCCGAGGGCGGTGGCAACTATTATAAACTGTAGCACCTCGAACTACCGCCTCCAGCCTTCCTTCTCTTCCTCTCCTCTGACCTCCTCCCCCGGTGCCCACCGTTTCCTCTGCCTCCACCTACTTTTCCTCTTCACCCCCGCCCGGACTCTTCACCCTCCGGCTCGAACCAACACCACGTCTCCATACCGCCCCCATATAACCTAGGGTCCCTGCCGAACTAACTCACACCGTACAACTCTGCCTCGACTCAAGCTCTCTCGGACGTACCGCGTACCCTCTAATCAATCAACCCCCAGGCATTTCGACCGGTCCGCAGCAGGGATCGCGGCTTTCCAGTCTCTTCAGAGAAACGTCTCTCTATCTGGAAAGACGAGGTCGAACGGACCGGAGCCGCAGTAACCCTGTTGCTGCACACACACTCCACCGGGGCCGCATAAACATCGAGCACCGACCGGAATCTCCATCGGCTCCGGGATGGAAGATTGAAAGACCGAACGATCCACTGTCGACGACCCAGTTCTCGGTTACCCCTCGCAAAGTAGACGTTTCACAGATCGAATGACGAACAAACATAAAAGAATCGATATCCGTTGCTTTTTTACTACCATGTATAAGTAATCTATAGTAAGGCTTTGATTAGAAAAGCACGCTACAAATGGTAAAATGCGAACATCTTTCATAATCAAGATCGTTAGAAACTTTGATGGTATATAAAAATAATAAACTTACACAGTAGGAAATAATTGTTTGAAGGAAAGCAAGTATCGCAAGTGTCGGAGGTAAGCATAACGGTTTACTTGTTTAAATACATCACATCAACCAACTTACGTGAATCTTATAGCAATATATCAAGCTTATATAAATCTAGATTGCCTCAAACAATATTATATCTTGAGCGTACTTTAATTAATAATATTATCTCTGATATAAAATATCTAATATCTACGGATGTCTTGAAATATTTCGACCGAGATGTAGAGAATGAACGAAAGATGCCAAAGTTCGGCGATTATTTGCACGATTAGATGACAGGCATTGTTCTTTAGGATAGCGAACGGTGCCAGGCACATTGCAGGTAATAGGTAATTATCAGAGTGCAATTTTGCCCAGCAGCCAATCCCATTCATTTCCTCGATATCTTGAAACGAACGAGCCGTGCCCCTCCTCCGGGTTTCGCCCGCACGATCGTACGTTGCGTTCCAATATCTACCGTTTTCTACCATCGATTCCGCCCTACAGGCTGCTACGACATAACTATAGGCGCAAGAGGAAATAGAGTAATTATAAGGAAATGACGGGCGTTGCCTGTGTGGTGGCCAACATTGAGACCCGTGCGTGGATTCGCGTTCTCTTTGGTCACGCTTCCCTTCCCATTGTTTGCGAATCGAAATGTAGCAATATCGTATGGGGCATCGGAAACGTGGGAGAAACTTGTACACCGATTATCGGAGAACGTTCAAATAACGATAAATATTACCATCTTCGCAAAACTTTCTTAAGAAATGGCAAGAAATTTTCGCAGCAATAATTGGTAAAGAGAATTATTTTTTCGCCAAGTTAAAAAAATTAAATTTTCAACTTCTTTATGGAGATCTTAAAGTTGCTGCGGACTAGACATCACACATTTAAAGCAACTGATACCATGCTTTAACCTTATAACGGAACATTTTTCTAAGAATCCACGTCGTTAATAGAATATGTTCATAAAAAAAATTAAAATTTCAATATATATTACTTTTCAAAAATTGAAATTACAAAGTTTTGATGTCAGTGTTGTGATACTTTATCTCTCAACCCAACTATGTACTAATAGTTACTATGATAATAACAAAGAATTAAAACGTCACAACTCCTTTTATCTATACTTTTCTAGTTAAATTGTATTGCACTAAAAAATAAGCAAATATTCAGACGGTTTTGTGCAACAGTATAGAAAATACAGGATGGTAGGAAAACGCGCAATCTCTTTCGTTCAACGTAGCCTCGAAATCCATGGTGGAAGCAAAGCAGCTGCAGTGTGATCGAAAGTAATTATATTAATTGCATTGTACATCCCCGAAGCTGTTGCATGAGGTATTGGTTCGTCGCCTCTTCGGTTAGCACACTCGCGTGTGCGTGCGCGTGTGTACCAATGCTTGGAATATTTGTGTGTCGAGACTTGCGTACCAGCGCAGGCAAGTGTCGAAGGGAACTAAGTGTGCAATTAAATGTTAACGAATTAACGTCTGCTCGAGACATTGTGGAAGAACGTCTTGTTAAATAAATGCGGACCCGCTCCGCAAATGTAATTTGAAAGCTTGATGCAAGGTGGATTTATACGAATCTACGAATCGAATAAATGGTACCCATTTTCTTGAGGTATGCTGGGTATGTATGAAATACTTCGTTGTATACGGTACGCTGATCTTTCGTAATTCCATTAACAATAGCATAAATAGGAAAAAAACCTTAATTAAGATTTCATTGACGGGGTGCTTCTGCGCAATAATTTGTTCGAAAAATTTACATGAACAATGATTCTGTTCAGATTCAATTGAAATTAACGTAAGATTATATTAAAATGAAATGGCTTACGGTTGCGTTAAAGAAGCTTCGATTATTATGTCTACCTCATTCGTATATTATTTATATAACAATATTTAAATTACACTGCAGCTTATAAGACACACTCTAATCGATTCGTTACATCGGTATTTCTTACTAAATCTCAGTTTAATATCTTAAACAAGCCTTTACGAATCTGATGGATCAAGAAAGGAAAGAATACTTAAACAATTTTCGAATATACACTCTTGAAAGATGTATACATTTAAACACCGCGTTATAAAAATCCACAAGACCACTGAAATCTGTACGAATTTAACATTAACAAATGAAACCAACTATACGCATGGAAAGGTAGCAATTCGACAATTTTGCTGACACGTCTTCTATGTTATAACACGATTTCTCTTAAACTTTGGTCTAGCTACGAGACTAACCACAGCATGCAAAAGCTGGCAAACACCTGCTGGTAACGGTCCACTAATCTCCGAACTTGAATAATGGAGACTGTGCAAACTGCAGCAAAATATTGCATCCCGAACAGAGGGACGGGGTGAGCTGATGTATCGAGCCAGTTGTGTCTTGAAACAGGGCTAGATAGCGAGCAAATGGTATCCTTAAAATATTCAATACGCTGAAAGATGCTGTTCGCACCCGGCCAGAGCGAATCCAACTTGCTGTACTTGTAGCCGTCTCCACGTGTCCGTGTACGTTTGCACACGTGAATACGTGTATTTTGGCGTGCGAACAGCGAAGCCGCCGTGAATTTGCCAGAACGAAACTACGCGCGTGGTCTGGATGCATGCAACTTTGACTAGATTAACGCTGCATTATTCAGCTAATTAACTGCTAGGAACGCTCCTCCCAGTGTTTTCGGTATCTCCCTGAAAACAACGTCGTTTGTCTTGCGCCTCCGCTCTGATCGTGAGACACTCCGCCGTTACGCTCTGTTGCCAGTGTAGGCTCAAGGCTGGCTTATTCCAGTTGCCCGCGTATAAGTTAGCTGCAGTAAGAACCGGAGAGCTTTCACGCTTCGATCTACACGACGAACTTGCCGCGCTACTGTTCCTACGATATTAATGTTTCGCGTCTTCGAATGAAATAACTTTCAGGCACGGTACATAGAATGCTCAAGTTTGGAGATTAATTTTAAATACACGAAATAATTATAAAGTGGAAAATATCGCAGAAGCGAAGAGGAGATGTTTCCTTATGTAAAAGTAAATTAAAAGCGTGGAATAAAAATTTTTTGTCCGAATCGAGTGAATCTGTAACATCTGTTGTCTTTATCCACAGTATCGATTTTTACGAGTTGCTGGATTCGAGTAATCATAAAGAAAAGTTTTGTGAACAACGTTCTTCGCTATATAAATGCATACGTACGTAAAGAACTTCTAAAATCGATTTTGTCCCAACTAAAGTCTATCAAAACCAAAACGAAAAATTTTACTCCTAAATTTTCATTTGTTTTTGCATAAAGAATCGCTTACTCTTCGCCTGTACGACACTTTCATCCGCACCCGGCATATTTTCTACGCTATGGTTGCAAAACAGAAGTCTATTACTCAGAATTTGTGGTAAAGTTCCGTGCAAACTAATATCGATAAGTAAATATATGCAAGAGATAGTTGATCGGTGCTTTGATGTTTCCTAGCACAAATTACAAGGATCTAAGTAAACCAAGCGTCAGTTAATTACTATTTGGTTGAGAACTGCGTTGGCCAAAGCTTATGATGCACGAATTTGAAAATTCGGCGAAACCAAGTCTTTTTAATTTGAAGTTTAACGCGGCGAATATTCAGTTTCAATTTCCCTGGATGGCATCAAAAGGAAAATCATGTCTATTCCGAGTACACGAAACGTATCAAATGTTACAACCGCCATCTTCTTCGAGAACATTAGACGATATTGCACTGACGTTCAGCGTTTCCTCTCAAGCGCGAGCTCTCCAAACTTTGGGCGAATCGAGGATAGAGCAACAGACGAAGAGAAGCAGCAACCGAGAAACGAGAAAGCTGAGGGCAAAGCAGGAGGAATGGCTGAATATTCCTCGAGGACGAAGCTACAGTGGCCGGTAGCATAGACGTCTAAGCGCACGCTGATTTAGGAACTAAGGTATAACGCTAATATAGAGCTATCTTCCTACATACGTACAGACATACAGAGTACACATACAAACACTGTAAACGCGCCTTTTGCAGAATATACACGGGTATTTACCAGAATTATAGCGAAAATTATTTATGCCTCTTTGACAATTTACATTTTAAAAGTTCGAATTTTGCTCTACATTTATACAAAGAATTGATGATGAAGACTGAAAAATGACAGATTGAACGATAAATAACAGTTGCAATGTAAACGTGCATGTTATTTTTAACTTTATATGCAGACAGAATAATTCATAGGAAGTAAAGTTAAGTACAGTTCGAGTAGGAAGATAAATGGATATTACGGACTTCTCTTTCACGATCTTACCAAACCTGTCACTACATAGTATACAACTTATGATTTGAAAAATTTTACTAACTCAATTGTGCAAGCGGATTCAGACCGAGTTCGATATCGATACGGAAAAAAGAAGCGTAACGAAACTGTGAGTACACCTTTGCGTCCTGGATCAACCACTTTTCGTACGAGTCTTTGCCAGCGAATGCAATCAAACATCGCGGTGGAGATACGGTTGTTGAACCGAGCGTTCGAAGGAAACGTCCCTGGGAGTTTGACGTCAGAACGATACCACGAAAGCATTTCGTGGGAATTTGAAGGTATACGAAGGTATACGAGACCACGAGCATTCTCTCTGGAGGGCAAACAAGCAAGCTGCAAGTAGTGCGATCGCGTTATGTTGCAGACTAGAACTCCCGTTAGTCGCGTGTGTATGCGTGTGTGTGGGTACGTACGGGGACCCTGTACACCCCCAGGAGCCACCCCGTTGTTCACCTCCGCCTCAACCAAGGCCCCTTCCAACGTTCAACCCTTCCTTATTGCAAGTTCTACGGTTCGTGCATTAAACTATGGAGTTGCCCAGGCATCGACCCAGCCCGACCACCTACCATCTGGATATGCGGCCTGCGCGCATATACGCTATGTACATTTCTAATCAAGCGATATTGTAACTGCGGTCTAACCTCCAAACACCACGGCCTCCAGCAGCGCCTTCCCGTTTTCCCCACCACCCCCAACCGCCGACGTCGTTGCTCTCTCCGTACACTCTTCGTTCGGCCCCCTGGACCCTCCCGTTTTATCTTCTACAACTTTATCGAGCTTTCTTCTAGAGCTTCAACGATTTGCCGGGCTAATAACGTCAATGAATGATTTAAACGAGCTGGAAGATTTACAGAGGAAGGTTACAGTGGTAAACCTAAAAGATGAGGTTCTTTTGGAACTTTTATCGGGTCAATAGGAGATATCGATATAAGAACCAGAGAATTTAGGTGAATCAGAAGACTCACAAAAGAAGTTTGGTGATTAGAAGTTCCTATTATTTCGGAACTGTTTAGGTCTGTCTTCTTGTGAACTCTTCTAGAGATATTAGTATCGAAATAAGGCGAAGAAAACATACGCAGAAGTCTGTGGTGTTTTCTTTTGCTGCTTTCTCGTTCTTCGGCCAATGATTGGATGAATGAATTATTAAAGTTAAAACGGTGATTAAAGTTAAGAACTGATAGTTTTCATTACAATTGTATAATAGAAAAGTAATTGAAAGAACCGAGTTCATAAAAAAACATTCAAGCTATTAGAAATGAAATCAATTTTACATCGCAGAAATCACTCAGACGTTACCCGTTTAAAAAATATATAAGAACGCACGCGAGGACATCCTCGTAAAGACAATGTACAGCAACGAGAGAATTTTGGGTTTTGCAAAAGGAGAAACTCCGAACGTGTTATTGATATCGAGTTCTTCAAGTCAAACAACGTATATCGACAAACGGAATTGCGGTTTGTGTCTTCGACCAATCCCCTCTCTGTACGAATTTCTCGGAAAATCAACGGACTCTGCTACTACCGTTCCTAACCCATGCAAATATGGCTGCTACTGCGTCGTGACTGCAATCGACTCGAAATGGAATTCGTGTGCAATCGTAGTTGAAGTTATGCAATCACGAAGACCGCCATAATCGTGGAATAAGACATTTAATGAAAAGCTAAGCGCGCAGACCATCGGGCAATTGGTAGCAAAGTCGAAATTAATTTTAAAATGAAATTCAACGGGTGCAATGGATTCAATTACACGCACGTGTTTTTCCCTTTTCAGAGGTGAAACAGAAATTCTACAGCGGACTATCGTCTCTTTATTGAATGAATAAACCAAGTATAGGTAACTCTCGTACAACGCGGAGTTAAGTTTCAGTAAAATGTCGCGTTATAAAAATCGCATTATGCGAGATTCAGATTACGTTAACTTACAAAAACGATACTGTGAAATAAAATGTAAATTTTATCTACCAAAAAAATGTATTACGAAATATATTGTAGTTCGACGTCAATATTTTATATCCGTTTCCAGAGAAGTTTTACGTAATTTGATGTAAAGAAACGAAGATTTATTCAATCAGATAAGGTGTACACGGAGAACGGGGCTCCATTTCAATAACATTTCTACAGAGTTACTCGTCTGTAGGGAAAATTCCATTGAATATAGGGGTCCATTTTGTACGAAGTTATTTGACGCTCGATTAATGATACGAACATTACGGTACACGCCCACCTTAAACCCATGTCTCAACCCTTACACGCCTAAGTACCATCGTGGTATTATGCGATTTTGCGAACGATAGATCCGCATAATCCGTAAAGGATCGTGACCGAGAGAGAGCTGCGTAGGTGAAAAGTTGAGGAAGACACAGCAACCCCTCGTGTTGCGTGTAATCGTTTAATCGCCAATTCTATAGAAGCTATATCTGTTTATCTTTTACTTATCATTCGTACTAGAAATGACGACCGAATATTTTTCATTTTTTACATATTCTTTTAAAAGTTGTAGAAATGTTAAAAGTTCACGTTTAAGAATATGCCAATGATAAATAATGGGAGCACTATTAATTTTATTTTGTTTGGAACAACGAATATTTAATATATAAATTCAATACATTTTTGCATATTTAAATTTCCCATTAATTCACCAAAATCGGCATTCTTATAATATTTGGATTAAATCTATATTATATGAAACATAAATTATTAAAAATTTAACGTAAATATAAGAAATCTAGTTGAAAATATTTATATACTAGAAAGGAATATTTCTCATACAAGTTACGTATCCAAGACACGAAACTCCGCTGCTCGAAACAGGTCCACGGCAGACAAGGAGTTAGCAGATCTATTCAGAGCATAACTGTTTTCGTGAAAACCTGTTCTATTGGAAAGTTACTCTGGACCGCGCATTTTTCTCACGGCATTTGACCACTAGTCATCTTACGAAACGCGCACGAGATGCGTGAAAATATATCCACCCTTGACGAGTTCGGAGGGATGAAACTGGCCGGGGCAGATTTAATAATTTCAACGATTTTGCATATGACGATTCGTTTATCATGCTTGACCACTGGCTTTTACAATTTTTAAACATACTAGGTCACTTTTAGTTGATTAATAAATTTTACGATAAAAATTCCATATTTTTGTATATACGTGAAAAATAATGTGAAATTAACCAGTAAAAATTTCATTACATAAAATGAACATTAACTTTAGTTGTCATTGTTTATTGCAGGAATGTTGCAATAAACAATGACAACTAAAGTATGATACGTGAAACAAAATCAAAGATTTCTGACGATACTGATAAAATATAACAGACATATCATTATAAATAATTAATATTCGTATTCTACGTTATCTACTCGCAAGTTTTTTCGTTGTAAATAAAAATATTTAACAGAAAAAGCTTACGAGATATTTATTATAAAAATATTTAAACGGCAAAAGAGTAGCTAAAACAAAAAATTAATGAACAGTATAAATTCATTTAAAATAAACTAATAAAACAAATATTAAAAATTACATAAAATAGTTAAATAAGTCGAACAAACTAAAATAGTTATTACCTTTAATGTAAACAGTACTAAAAATCTACCTCCATTTCTGATTCCCACAAGTTTGCAATTTGCAAATTCCTCTTTACAAGTATACAACTATAAACCTTGTTACTATGAATAATGCATTGACAAAACGCAAACCACACTCGTAAATGCGCATAAAAATGATCCCTACCACAAATTTTACCACGAAGGCTGCAAAACTTCTCGATCATTTTGTCCGCGTAGGTAAACGAGTTATTGCGTTATCCGTTACCCGTCAAAGAAGAAGAAAAGGCAAAGAAAGAGAATAAAAATGCAGAATTTGTTTTGGAAATTTGAGAAGAGAGCATCGATAGCTTGATACTACGACACGTATCCGAAGATAAAAAGGAACCTGTTCTTCTGAAGGCTAGGGGTGACGCAGCGCTGGACCACCCTACGTTCTCACGGTGTCGCGGACCAATGGACATCATCCGTGCTCCCGAGAAAAAAGGGAACAAGTCTTCGCGGGGTGGGGAATGTTTAGAATTTGAAAAAGAAAATTCCACTTCCTAATTGCGTGCATTAACGGCAAAGAACTGGTTTCGCGTATTTCAAGAGACGAAAATCTGGGTCTGTTGGTCAGTATCGGGGATGCTGCGGTCCACGCAGCATCCCTTCTGCTCGTAAAGTAATTTTTCATAATCCAACAGTTTGTGAAAGTTCTCGACCGTCGTGACAAACTACATTACTCGGCTCATAAACAAATTTTTATTACACTTTTCGGTACGTTTCGACATCACTGAAATAAAATTTCTTTGGACGGTTTGATCGTAAAGTATTTTATGTGCAAGGTTTTACGGTTCTGTACAATTTAGTGTTTGAAAAAACTGAGGAAACAGTGACTTCGATGATCGTCCTACATCTTCGTTACTATAATGGTGAGTATTTTATATTAAAAATTATTCTACAATATAGTTTACTAAAATCGATATTATTTAATCACATCTTATTTTACGATATTCTATCGTCTCATTCAAAATTTCAAATTTGCCAAATTTTTATTACAATCCCTTTATTTCTCTAAACGACTTCATATAAACTACCAACAACTTCGAGTGTGCTAACCAAATCAATTAAAACGATCCCATACTTCTAGTCGATAATATAACAACTCCAAAAAGCATCGTCGAAACGTACAGTTTAACAACTTTGTCTGCCAACTTTTATTACAACCTATAATTAAATAATAACCTTAATCTGATATCGATTCGATAATTGAAATTCGAAAGGAAAAAGGAAGAACAGCGAGTCGGAGAGTTAAATTCGGAACTTTGGCATAGGAATTGGCCAAGCAACTTCATTGAAACAAAATATCGAACTCTCTATCGAAACATTATATTCCGACGGAGCAAAGGTGCTCCGGAGTAATATTCGGCGCAAAGCAATATCGCGTTACATGCAGTACCATGTTCGATAGTCGTGACCGAGCCAGTTTAAGGTTAGAATTATTGATCTAATACTCTGAGGAAGCTAAGCCGAGTGTCTACGTCGGCCGTGAACGTATCTTATATTTCCCATACCATCGGTCGCCCCCAACTGAGCTCAAAGCCTCGAGCTTCCCAGCCCCAAAAGGAACCCAATAATTAATCGCGTCCCAAGCGAAACACCCTCGAATAGAGGCAGTCTATCACTAGATGCTAAATAGATTCTCCATACAGTTACGTCGAGGCATATAAAATCATATCATGGTTATCAGTATCTTCAACCACTCTTTGAAACAGATGACGGGAAACCCTTGGTATATTCCAGTTTCCTGACATTTATTTTTCAGAGAAAAGCAGGGAGACAAAAAGCTCTTCTTTTACTTTCTTCCTGTCTGATGAAGGAAAAGCTTCATAAGCGTATTTTATTTAAATTACTCAAGTACCGTTTCTTTTTCCTCCCAGGTAAAAAGTTACATTCAGTTTTTTGCCTTCCTGAATAATACGTTTCTCTTTAGTAATTCTAGGTAGAGCAAAAGATTTTTACATGTGACTGAATTACTTCTTAGATACAAAGAATATAGTAGCAATTTAACGTGAATCTAGACATTTCGCGTTCTTTAATTTAATCTGACTGAGGACATATTCAAATGTAAAAATAAATTTAAACACGCCTGTTCATCTGTCGAATCGTTTGAACTATTATCCTTTCCCTTCTTTTATCTTAGTTCTTCCAAACTTGAATTCTCCTTTAGCCTGCAGTAATAACGTACAAAATTCCTTAAAATAATATATCCTTTTTCCGAATATACACATATATAACAAAATTACTCGTATCCTATTAAACAATAACAACGAAAAAACCTAATTTTCTTCTTACTTGGAAAAAGTCCTACAAAACCCACGGCAGATAAATCTTAAAAGAGCAAATACAGTTCGCGACGTGGAAGATGGAAGTGAATACTT
Organism: Bombus waltoni; assembly: GCA_014737395.1. NCBI lineage: Eukaryota > Metazoa > Arthropoda > Insecta > Hymenoptera > Apidae > Bombus > Bombus waltoni. The sequence goes on along the minus strand of JACXII010000043.1, from coordinate 1,101,982 downwards.
TGGAAAAGTATAGTCGATTGGAAGCAATTAGGAACACGAGGTCGTGCGAGCATCGACAAACACCGGCAAATTAGATACATACGCGGAAAGGGGTTGAACCTTAGACGAAGTGTTAGGTCGGTCAAGCCAGGTTGGAAACTACGTGCGGCCGGTGATTACGTCGATCGTCGAAAGAACAAACTCCGGATTGGATTAAGCACACGGCTGCACCGGCACCTTCCCCATTTACTGGCCGTGGCCGGCGCCGCCGCCACGGTTTACCATAAAGTTTACAACTTCTGTCAAGCTCCGTGGCTGCTGTAACCATACTAGAATGACGACAGACCGACCCTTTGGTCGTCGGTGTCCCTCTACGATCCGCACACTTATGTCCACCCATACTGCACCTTACGACCATGTATGCACACGCTCAACGGCTCTGCATCGGTAAACTTAACGATTACGCTCATTGTCCGTCGAAAACCTCCTGATCGCTCGCAATTTGGGTGAATCTCGATTCTAGAACGGATACTTAATCGTTCCGAGTGTACCTATTGACGTAGGACGATGAAAATTTCGAGTTAGGAGAAGTGATACATGGATTTGAAGGTGTTTACTACTTTAGGAAGAATATATTATGTTTTCTTGGTGGATAGATTAAAGGAAGTGATTCTTTGTTGTATCTTCACCTGATTTTTTTTTTTGGTACGCTATTTAACTACGTTTGTTTCTAGCGATTAGCCGAAGAAAAATTCAATCCTAAAAGGGTTAAAGAATCCAAAAGTAAAATAAAATAAACGTGTTAAAATGAATTTATAATCTATCCGTTAAAAAAGTTAAAAAGTTACATGCAAATTCATTAAGATTTAATATTATATTAAATTACTAACAAGGTAGCTGCAGAACTACCAAACAACTTTCCATTTTCAACAAAGAAGAATCCAATACCAAAAATCTATGTCGTCAGATACGCACGAAAAAACATACGAAACTACCATCGTAACTTGCATGGTGGAGCGAACGAAGCCTCTAGGCTAATCATAATGAAACGCAGCATCCCCCTGCAACGGATGGTTCGCCCGAGTCTTTCGGTACGAGGGTCGGTCAGCCACCCTCTCCTTAATTCACAACTAAGATGGCAGTCGGCCGGTCGGCCATTTAGTTTCGCCGTCCCTTCAGGACTTCTTACGCCGATAAAAGCTCACCGCAGCTAGGCGTCGAGGATTGTTGAAGTCACAGACAGTTGCAACGAGGGACGCGAGAACCGTACAGTCATCGACTCCGTGTAACATCGGGGCCAGGATAATTTTCTCAATTTCACAGTGTCTCCCGCGGGGTCAGTCGTTAAGGGCTCTAAGTGAGATTCCAGGGGTTGAGGAAGGTTTTGGGAAAGGGCTGGTAAGGGTTAGACCGTAAGATAGTTTGATAGGCTTGGTTGCCAGGAGACCTCTAAGGCCCTAGCCTGGCTACCTAATGCCGAGAAAGGCTGCTGCGAATACATATGTACTTTGGGCTTATAAGTGATCCCGCCTATGTATCTGCTATGGCACAGCCTATCTATCGGGCAGAACCGGGAAGCAGCAAATATCGATGCAAATTAAATGATGTTCCTGCCTCAGAGATGTCAGGCTTTAAGGATCGTACAATAGACTGTTAATGTTTGAGAGAATTCTGTCTCTTGATAGTCTATGAACGTCCACGCAGAATAATATGGGAGCTAGAGAGAGGCCGGAACGTAAAGTTTTGCCAATGCGAGAGTTTAGCAAGGAAGTTAAAAATTTTCTCCGGGACGGTACGAGAGAACAATCGCTACAGAGCTAGCCAAGGTATCGAGTAACCGATGGTGGAAGTGGAACAATCGAGCGAACTAGAACAATTCGTCGGAAACTTGTTGAACTTTCTTCAACGCGTGCACCGTATGCTCCTCGATGAGCCCCCTCGAAGTCAACGTGCCGAACGACTATCGAATAGATGAGCGACAATAGACGACACGAAGTTGAAATAATCGAAATAGAACAATGAAATTAGAAATGGAAACTAAGCATAATACTAATAACTACAATTTTCACCGTTCGATTCTTATAAGCACCTTTTTATGTACTCTATGCCAGTAATGAGTTTAGTATTCGTTTCAACGTGTTAATTTATAAGGCGAAATTTCGAATCCTCTTGTTTTGTATCAATGAAGATAGAGATAAAAAAAAACTTCCAATATCGCATCACAATATGTATTAGTGGAATCGAGGACTTAAAATATTCGATCAAAAAATAGAAATTTTATATACAAGATTCGATCGATAGATTAAAGATTAACGAACACTAAAAGAGCAAAAAATGATCTCACGTAGGTGCATCGTAACGTTTCACCATGGATTTCTTGCATGAACGATTTTAGCGAGCCGGCATTAATGTTGTATAATGTACTGACATGCATACCTGACAGACAACGAGTATAAGGCTACAGATACTCCCGTGGCCAATGGCTGAACGTGGTAGTCCTGTACAGAACAGTTTTACCGATAAGACCCGGCGTGTTTAACAGCCGCCGGCTAAAGCACCGCTTCTCCACCCCCGCGCTCTCTTAACCACCACGTTCATTCACCATGGGACGTAGACTGGGTGTTACATTCTATACACGCACAGAACTAGATTCTATAAAACTGTCCCAGCTATGACGTCAGGAACGACCGACATGGTTGCGGTTAAGCGGTGAAAGTTGTCTCGCATGGTGGAAAACGCGAGATTTCTGATGCTTCTTGACTTTCTCTCTAAAGAGAATGCCTGTGGCAGGAAATGTGAAATTTTCCACTTCATAATCGAACTGTAATTGAACAACGAATTAACGCTAGTAACCTACGAATCGCAATTTCGATGAAAATTATAAAAACGAAATAATTAAAAATTATAGAAAGAGAAATAAGTTAATGCTTTACAACGTATGAAATTGAAATAAAACAATTAAATCATCCAGTAGCGCAAAATTAACAATTATTAAAGAGTACATGTAGCACGCGGACAAGTGTAACAAATCTACGCAAGAAATCCCATTGAAGCTCGGTATAAATCTCGTGGTCGAGTAAAAAAGAAGTTTTTCAAGGTTACGCTCGGAAGCGAGAAAACGAAAAGAAGAAAAAAAGAGGGAGGAACAGCTGAAAGGCGGGTTTTCTTCGGTCCAGCGGGACTCGCACAGCCAGCTCCTGGAGCGCAAGAAACGACCTTAGACCTGGATCAATAGAAGAAGGGGGTTGGCACTCTCCTAGGGGAGAGGGGCGGGTGTAAGGGGTGAACGAGCAGCAAAGGAGGGGGTAGCAGCCAAGAGGGTACTGGTGGCAAGAGGTATGGAAGGGGGTGAAGTGGAAAAATCTTAGGTTTCCCGCACGGTGGCGGAGGGAGACTGCTCGAGGATCTAGGTGGGGGTAACCTTAGACAAGAGGCGTGGTCTGTTCCTATTCTCACCCCCGGGTTTCCACGGAGAAGCAACCCTTATAGCCGACGTGGAGGCCATGGACGTCAACTAGTATGATCACGAGAACAGATGTCGAGATCGTGCGAGATAACCGTGTAATATCCTTAAAATTCCCGTTTCTTCCACCCCTTTATTCGTATCTTCCTCGCGTTCTCGAAATTTTCTTCTTTCCCCGAAACGCTTCTTCTCTTCGTCTTTTGACCCTGTGCCAACTTCTCGTACGTCCACTGAACGGCCCTTTTCGCACCAAGAGAATCGCGTTCACGTTGGAATTCAGCACCGAGAACCGAGCGGACAACGCGTCTAGAGCAACGTCGAACGAGAGTCTCGCGGCGGAGCTTTTTTATCGGCTAACCGGTAGACGAAGCTCGAAGAGTAAAACGAACCCGTGGCAGCCGTGCTTTTTTACGGCGCATGCGGGCGTTTCAGCAGGAACGAAGTGGGGGTCAAAAGAGAATCGAACTCGACCGCTTGTTTTCCACCCTTCGCCCCGCGGCCCCGATTCCGGTAACGGATTTTATTTAGAGAAACTTCGGCGACGCGGATCAGTTATCGATCCGGCATAAAATCGTCGGAAAAGGGAGCAGATAATATCCTGACCTAGAATCATGATAAACGGACGAACGAACGTTTCTTAAACAGAATGAGAATAGATTCAACAAAGACGTGTTTAACTCTTTGGGTTCTAATATTATATATAAATTTACATTGTAATATAATATAACGTAATACAAATATAAATATGATTCCATGAATTCTAAATGAATTTTTACTAGATTTTATTCAACGTTCGTAAGATCGTGGATTCTTACATTATATATAAAAATTACGTTACAGTAGTCTGTCAAAAGACCATTTAACTATCCTATTTGTTTCTACCCTTACTGGTGCTGAATTTCTCGAAATATAAGTGACTTACTTCCGCCTATTTGTGCCAATGACATCATATAGGAAATCAAGAATTCGAAGATAAATTCTAATATTTATATATATGAATATAGATATGATAACATTAACCCGTAAATTAATTCAACTAACTAAAATACATCCATAACACATAATCTTTTTCGTGAAGCAAATTCGAAAAAACTGTTCACTAAGTGAATAATTGTGTACTGTTATGGTTATAGAATTGCTTAATCCAATAGGCAAAACATATCCGATTTGTCGTAAAGCAAATACCACACTACATTTCCAATAAAAAAAAAAAGACTAGAATAATAAAGTAATCTCTATAGATACTATAAAACACTACTTCCATGGATATCGATACAACAGAATATAGATTTAACGTCAAACGGAAAAAGAAGAAAAAAATTCATATCCGCTAGCTTTTTCCTAACAAATATATCCTACGTGAATTGGAACTTGTTACCATGAACATTTCATTCACTAAACCATGAAATCCTGCAACAACCAAAATCGTTACACAAAACTCTGTATGACACACAAACCGGCGAGCAAATGGACCACAAACAACGAAACCAAACCTCCTGGCAAACAGGAATCCGCGTTGATTGCCTTTCGGATCCCGTCAAACGGTGAAAAAAGGTATACGAACGAACAGAGCGTACATGGTTCCCCTATGGAAACTTTAGTACAACGAAGGTAATCAACGAGCTTATCGACATGTAAATCGTACGATTCGTGACACGGACTTCTGATCGTGCGTGGCGTTACACAGAGAGAGGAGAGCGTCGCGGGGTCCGCAACGGGTAGGCATTTACACGTGCAAATGTAGCAGTACGAAACGTTCATACATTTCGGTTACATTACCGTAGACATCATCGGATGTGTTGACGGGAAATACGAGCATAACTCAACCGAGGCTACCTGCCGGGATTTCGCGAAAATCTCCCTCTCTGTCGCACTGTTTCTCTGTTCACCAGCTATCTTTCTCTCTCTACGGGACGCGTCACGCATTTTCTGTCCCTCTCCGTCAGTCTCTGGTATACAGCCTCGCGCAATATGTGTGTACACGTATCTCCACTTCTATTTATCTCTGTCTATTTCATTCTCCACACCCCAAACCATCCCTCGGCCCCTCGTCGTTCTCCCTCGTGCCGAACCCCTTTAGTTCCTCGCACCGTTTCCACCTCCGCGCTGTCTTTCTCTTCCTGTCTCTCTCTAACGTTGCACTGAGTGATGACGTCATTTCCTACGGAACATTATACATCTCGCAGCATATTTCCGTCGACCGATTAAGATTCGCCTGACATTCGGCTGCAAAATGAGATTTTCTGGCAACCGGGTCCCTCTTACGAATTCCAGACACCATGACACGACGTTCGTGACACGAAAAAAATTGAAATTGATCAAAATAATGTCACGAATTAATCGACGATGGTTGCACATGTGTATAGGCATTAGGATTAAAGGAAGGAAGTATTTTCTGTCACTTAATTGCATAATGATAGATCTATTTGAGATGGTTTAATACGATTATTAAAAATATATAGATGTTTTTGGGAAATTGATGTTAATTTCTACTGAGATAGAAACACGATCGTATATTATCGTTTGATTTAATATCACTTTAATTACAATCATCTGCGTGTTGTATATTTAGACATTTATTATATGGTAGTAGTTTCAGTAGGTATTAACTTCCTCGTTTTTACGGTAATTCTATAGCTACACGTTTGGAATTGTAAAGTACAATTTCTCGGAGAGGAATTACAAATAATTTTTATTCCATTTCTTTGAAATAAGTAAATATTTAGAGGAAAATACGAAAGGAACTACAGTTGTTATATCTAAAGATATAAAGAAATTCAGGCGCATGGACGCAGACTGTTTTGTTAACACAGAAATCCGAGGTTTCGTTGCAGTTACATCAACTCCACAACAATTAGGCGATATGTAATAATAGTCTTTTTCAAACGTGTCCGACAACTACTTCGTGCTCAGTAAACGCACATTCGTACAATTTGCAATCTAAACGGTGAATGCGATGCTTTTACTGTTATGGGAACGTAAAAGGCGAATTACCCTTGAATTACCATATTCCCTGCATCCTCGATATGCTGACAGTTTCTCACATAAGTGCGAGATCACCATTGCAAGATTTGAAAACGTGTTTATGCAATGCAATACTTAATACCATTTGTATCGAATCCATTATATTTACAGCTCTACTATCATTTATCGTACTCGTTACAAAATTTATCCAATAGTAAGAAATTAAAATTACTCTAGACTCTAGAGCAAAAGCTAATCCGAAAAATTTATTATCGAAAAAGATGACGTAATTTGTCAAAATAGAACTCACGAAGCTATAGACGTCAAATTATTATAACTATTGGATGCTTCTATTGTCATCCTTACAAAATTTATTCGTCGACAAGAAATTGAGTACTTTAAAACTCTGTGAACGCTATTCGAAAGAATTCATTATCCAAAAGCATTCGAAACATTTTCCAAAAAATTCTTTAAAAAGGTATTGGTATAGTTATCCTGGTGAAGCTATAAATAGCAAAACGTCGTTGAAATGTTGTTCGATAAAAAGCCTATTCGATGAAGATGCTTTAAATTGTTCTTAAATTTTACGACCAACTTTTTTCAAATAACCTAATATTTCATACCGAACAACGTTGCTAAATTAAAGTTTGGATCCATTTCAAATAAACACTTTAAACTTCGCGAGAAGAGAAAATTTCTCACACGAGTGTAAAGAAGATTTCTTACTCGTGAACTCGTTTTACTCTGCTTCCGGCGAGCACATTTACTTAACGCTTGACGATCCTCGAACGGAGCAAGCTTTCTTTCTAGCTATTACCTGCAAAACGACCATCGGATTACACGCTAGTCGCTTCAGATTGCGTGAAATACAAACCGAATTACACTTCGACAAAAGTAATTTGATGTTCTTAAAACAAGGAAATTAATTGAAAAGAACCTGTTACGATCATTAGAACTAATCATATTATATTCTAAACGAACATCTTTTGTTCACTCTGTCTCTTACTTAAATAATTAAGATAGTTTAATTAGTTACGGTACAAGCAGCAATAATGAGGTACAAATAATAGAAGATATGAAAAACCTAGAATGGTTTACATATTTGACTGTAGCACATGTTTAAGTTTTGCGACATATGCAACATTTGATTTCTAAGCTTCGTATAATACAATTTAAGGCAAAGAATACACGATCTAATATCACAATCTCTTGTTTCCTATAGTTCTTTTGTTATTCCTGTTCTTTTGGAAACAATGTGTATAGTTTGCAATAATCACGGACTGACTTTGTAAAGATATTAATTCGAATGCGGACAGAACAACCGAAAGCTTGGCCTATATCTCAATCGAATGTTGCTATAAATCACACGTGAAACAGAACGAAAACAACACAGACAAGAGAAAAGGAAAAGACTCTGAGTTGATACGGGGTCAACAAGTTTCGCAAAGAACCGGTTGACCCGCAACTCGATAAAAAGTTGTCGCCACTGGTCGAGAACTTATCAGCGCGTAATTAACGGCGAAGCAAAGTCGTGTCGTGGCCGGGCAAAAAGCCTCTCGCACGGATACAATCCCGTAAATTTCGAGACCGGACCAACCCCCTGTCCAATGGCGAGCAAGAAAATCCCTTGTTCGCTGTTTTGCACGCGTTCACAACGCGACGTGTTTGCCGGAATCAATTGTTGTTTCGGGGTTTGTTTGCGGCCGAACCGCGCCTCCCAATGAGCCAGCGCGGAAATATTACCGCAGCAACGCGAGAAATTACACAATCACCGTAGCTTTAATGCCGCTGGATCGTGTAACATTGAATCGGATAGCGAAACAGGTGTAGCAGAGAGTCACTCGCGATTTGTAACGTTCGCGGATCAAACCAATTACAAATTAAGAATCGGAAACGTAAACTGACTTCTTGAATTTGTATTTCTGAAGAATCTTGAATCTATGCTTGTATTTGTATTTTTGACATTTTCTATTGAGATTGGAAATGTAATTTATTAGTGTACGAATTGAGAAACGCCAACTTATGACAAAACAAGCACAACACCCAGGATTTACTTACCCGGTGAAGCTATCAGAGAAATCAGAAACAATAATCACACAAAATTTCAGAATGAAAGCTTAATTAATGAAATGAATATTTCGAGTAGTTTTCCCTCTGATTTGGCAGCGAGGAATTAATTAATTTTCCGTTAATACATATAACAGCACATCCAACAATTTAAGAAATTCTAATTATTTCACAGTGATGAATAATGAATTTCGAAATGCATACTAATTCTTCTAAATGTTTTCATATTATCATGAAACATGGAGATATACAGAAGAAATCAATTAACTAAACTAAATCACTATTTTAAAACTAGTAAGGATAACATCAAGAATAGAGTTATATTAACACTACTGATAAAATCTAGTAACTAGTTTCGCATGATTGATATTTTTTAAGCGACCTGAGATAAAAATTCTAAAATACTTATTTATGTCGCTACTACGTTATACGATTGTTCGTTAGACGATTGTTCAAACGTGTGAAACCTTTCTCAATAAAAATAAAAGTTCGAGGGAAAGATAAAATTCAGTGGTGAAATTTCTTTTGCTTTGCCGACGACTCAGTTTATCTACGCAGGATTAAAAGGGATTTCAAGAACTGCAGATCTGAAAACCTAAAAACATAACTTCCCTCGACTCCACTGCTGATCTCAACCGGGCCAATAAAAATCCTTCAACGTAAGGCATTCCTTCGTATCCTAGAAGAAAAATTCCGCACAACTTGCCTCGCAGATAAATGCAAAACCAGAAATCCTCGACGGGCGAGCACAAAAACTGGAAATTGACGATGTTGCCCGCGTGCATCCGAAAATCCCACGGGACACCTTCTGCTACTGGAATCCCTGGACCGCAGAATCCGGATTTCGAAGAGGGTAACTCCTCTTAGTGAGAGGGGAAGAATTCCGTAGGGTTCGAAGGTCGTGGGACGAATTCCTCTTTGGGAACTGGTCCATAATATCTTGGAACCCTACACACACGGTTGACATACGCGAGTCCAAATCGTGGACTGTTACGATCGAAAATTGTTTTATTCGAACTCCATCGAATGGATAATTCCCTGGTTCGACATTAGAAGCGTCTTTGTTCCCATGATTATTCGTCGAATATGGCCGTTTCATTTTCGGTGTCCATTAATATGAATGTTCATAACGATACCGTCCACGGTTTGTTCCCGGTGTACGAATAAAAGCGAAGCTTAATTACGTTCCATAATTCAAATTTTCATTCTATAATTAACTCCGACTGGCGACCAAACGGACCGCGGTTGTACACAATTTCACCTACGATCTGACCTCGCCAATTTGAAATTTAAGCAAAGCGGCCAGCGTATTCGTTAATCGTGTTTTCAACCCGTCTCCCTCCTCCTCCTACGCCCCCTCGTTTCAACACCCCTCGCCGCCCCGCCGTTCACATCATTCCTTTCATACGTTTCCAGTCGACACGGACAGTAACATACGAGTTTCAAGAGAATCCAATTAATGCTGACACCTCTCTAGATGTCTTTCACCATTTTGGATTTTAAGCGACATAATATGCTGCCAGACACGTTCTGTCAGCCTCTCGAACTACCGACTGTTTCACCCTTAAACGGAAAACCGAACATCGTTTCGGGATACTGTAATGAAATTGTCTACTGGCCATCGAATTTCTTCCCGTGACGTCCCCGCCAAGAATTTCAACTCGATGTGGTGTAAATAGGATGGAAAGGATGGTAGACATAGAAGCTTGAAAACTAGTTTGACAAGACTTTCCTGAATTCGCTTTCAAAAGGATGCTTTATTTAAAAAAGCGCGGTTGAGTGCTGACTCTGAATTCCAAGTAAACTCGGACGATACTTGTTTTACCTTTACACGTATAGTCGGAGCATATAGAAATCTAGAAATCCTATTGGAAATACACTTTTGGGAAAATTATATGTTTCTGATAACATAATATTCAAGCTTTCGATAAAATGGTTTGATTGTTCGATTGTTAAATCGGTCGAGTAGTTTCCGTATTCAAGGAGTTTCGATAAAGACGTTAGAGATGGAATGGAGATCCGATAACAGGATGATTTTTCATCGAGATAACGATTCATCATACAACAGAGGACAATGCCGCAGTTCCTTACCTAATCCTGAAACAATGCCTCGGCCGAATGGCGTCGGCGATTTTGGAAGGTGGTTGGAGGGTACAGTTCTCGAGGGTGAGAACCGAGACCCCTTTAGCTGGTCGGATGTTAGCGCTGTTCGGGGGTTGGAAGGTGGAGAAACAGGAAGAGGAGACGGAGCCGGAGGAAGAGAGTAGAACGAGAGACAAGGAGAGAAAGAGAGAGAAACGCGAGGGTGGTCACTTGGCGATTAAGAACACGTACTAACCCTGCCTGGTTTTCCACCCCTGCAGCCTAGGATCAATACAACTTAGTTTCCCGTCTCGCCCCCTCCTTGCACCCCCTCTGGCAACCTCCGACGAACCCCTTTGTATCACCACCACCATCGCCAACTACGATGTTCTTATGTCGCGGACGAAGCTGTGCTTCTTACGAACCCACGGACCTGCAAAACCCGTCCGGTTAGTTTCGGAATCTAACGGGTGGCGCCTTGGAAAAGATGCTACAGGAAAAATAATTCGTTGGCTCTATAAACTTGGTGATGAACCTTTTGTTCAAATACTAAAAGATTAGTATTTGACGAAGATGAGGGAAATGTTACAATTGTATAGAGATTATACGAAAGTTTAAAAAATTGTGCGACGTCGAGAAGAAAATAGTAAGATCCCAGAAATCTGTTTCTATTTTTGCGTAAATTCTTAAAAAACACAAGCGTTTGAAAAACTCTTGATAAACAATAGGATTTCAAAAATAATAACATAATAGCTTACGCACGATTGAAATTTAACGATGTCCCAAAAATGGATAAAAAGACAGAAGAGATAAATACAAGAATAAGATGTACACAACTGTCTGAATAAACAAACAACCTTTCATACCTTAAAATATTTACGAATTATTTTAAACGCGAATCACCCGGTACGAAACGCCGCATGAAAGTGTGAGGATCGTAGGTGTGCAAGTCTTCTTACGATCAATAGAGGTTAGTCGCGCCCAGTTCCGCGGATGAAGGCACCCACCCCTTTTCTAGGCACCGCAGGGTGGTGGTGGTGGTGACCCGAGGCGGTCGCCTTCTGGAGGTGGAAAGTTGTTTCTTCGTCTCCTTCTTCTTCTTCTTCGAGGCGCGCGTAAAAGCTCGCAGCGTCGACTCCTGACGGCTGCCTCCTGAACGACCGAGATTTTCCACAGTGGTGGGGTGCTTTTCAGTCCTCTTTTCCTCCTTTTCGTTGTAAACACGCTCTGCCTTCCCCTTCATCTCCCCACCCTTCGTGTCCGCGTTAAACCTGGTTATTCGCGTCCCGTTTCAACTCGGCACTCACCCCTTTGCACCTATTTTGCATCTTCCTTTCATCGACCACGCTCCGATCCTTTGCTCTCGTTCTCTCATATACCTGTCTGCGTCTTATCCTTCTACGTTCTCTGTTTTACCAAAGCTTGGCGTCTCCCTCTCCTTCGCCGCCACTTGCTCTCGAGAATAGCTTCGTCCTTGTTAAACATTCGCTCGTCTCTGTCGCACCCTCGGACTTCTCTATCTGCATTTCTTCCACCTCCGTCTTTTGTTCGCACGTTTAAGCTTTCCACCGTCGCGTCTTCTTCCACTAATTCATCCTCGTCCTCCACAGAACTCTTTTTTCGCGTTCGTCCCTCGCTCTCGTTAAAGTCTATCTTTTATTACCTCATTCGTATCTTTCCAGTGCCTGGCGCCACGTCTTTGTTCGACGGACTTTGTCTTCATCTTTCATTAACGCCTCTCTTCCTGTCTATCCTTGTTCGTCGCCCTCCTTCGAGGTGGTTTTGTACTATCTTCTCCTTGTTGCTCTCGTTCGCTCGGCGAATTCGTATCTTCGTCCGAATAACTCCTCCTCGTCGTTCCCTCGTCGTTCCCTCGTCGTTCCCTCGTCGTTTCCCAAGCAACCTGTCTGCGTCTTATCCCCCGTTCGCGCCGCACCACCTCTTCGCTCTTCCGAGCTTTTCACCCCCTTTCCACCGTTCTCTCGTTTAACGGGGCGCAAGCGCTGCTAGTTGGAATTTCTGTGAGTTTCTGCTGCAATATACGCATATAACATTGGAAACCTCTCGCGAGAAGGAGCAACAATCTCCGGACCCCCGTTGGCGTGAGATATGCCAGTATTTCAGATAAGGAGCGCCAGCGCGATGGTTTTAGAATGTTTCCCTGCAGAGCGTCGATATCTGTTTGTTGAAAACTCTTTGTAGGATATCTTTTCGGGGATTACACATTGAATGGAGAAACTTTCTCGGGAAAAAAATGTATAGGACAAAATCGAGTATATTGCCTTGGGAGTTTTAGTTTTAGCCTCGAATTGATAATTATAATAGCTCTTAAAGAACTTTGTCTTTTTTATACTTTTCTTCTTTCCGAAAGCTCGTCAACTATTCGTTGTGCCGACAAATAGGAAAGACACGAAATATTGACGAATAACGCAAATATGAGGACAGTGAAATTATTGTCCAGGAGAAGAACGAAGTAGTAGCAACTAACGTTGTTCTACCGTACTGCCGAAAGAGAATAACCAACGCTGCGGAAGTTTATTAGCACGAACAATTACCGTATTACAGCAACGTAGAAAATGCACCAATCGGAAATATCATTCGAAAGCGAAATATTTTAATACGATATTCTGTAGAGTACACGGTTTATAAGCGCGGTACGGTACGCGCGCAGTGTATAGATTTAATAATCGTACCGCATAATTTATTTCCACAGTCGCGTGTAATCGCTTTTCCGGTGAATTTGTAATAACGTTCGACCAATTTTACATTATAACGATTCAATATTTGCGCGAAGCATATATTCGCAATAGCATGATGCTCTTAAAATAAATACCTAACAAATAGTATACCCGATTTACTACGCTCAACTATATAACCACGTGAAGCAAGAGAAACCAAAAATTATTCAATATATACACAATTGTATCTCGTAATTTATTTATATAAACGAAAGAATCTTCTTGTATTTCAAATAAAAAAGTTTAGTATCATGCATCGAGACGAAGGAGGAAGCTACGCTTCGTTTGACGAGAGAGCAAAGCAACGCGAAAAATGTGCAGAGGACTCCTCCGCTTCCCGGAAGCAAGCGTTCGAAGGCGTCAGTCGACGAACACCTTAGATCCCTGATAATCGTAATTCGAAAATTTTGTAGGTGTATCTAGACAGCAGGCTCGTTAAATCAGCCATTTTAGCCGAGTCCCTCGATAGCTTTTCCTAGGGTACCTGGTGCCACCCCTTGGATGAGCTTCAGCCAGCAGCGTGGCAAGCCAACCCGGCAAAAGCGATTAATTACTTTGAGCAATTTGCTCACCAACTCCACTCAGCTCGTAGACCGACACTATTCTCATTTCTCTGTCCGGGCAGCTACCACCCTCTCTGTCCAGCCTGCCCGTCCATCCGTACCTACGTACGTCCGTATCATACGCATACACATACGCACGAATACGCTCGTGAGAGCACCAGCCCGGTACACATAGCCACCACGTACACGCAAAAGACACAGCGACATCGGGCGTATACTTATGGTTGCGAACGGTGGTAGCAGTACGTAAAGCGTGCTAGCGTGTGTACTGGTCATTCAACGAAGGTACAGAGTGACTTCCTGTAAAGCTATATACATCTAACCAACGGGCATTCTCGTTCGAGTTGTCGAAGGGGTAGAGCGGTTGTAGTCAACATCCACCGAACGCTATTTTCCGCCCGAGTACCGGGTGGCACTTTACTACTGGATCGATCGTTACCACTGAGCGACCAACCTCTTTTACGATCACTCGTTCGAAGGAGAAAAAAGAAGACGCGATCGCCGATTCCTTTTCGTTACCTTCTAACCAGACTTTTCGTTGCCCCGCTAATTGCCTAATGAGCCGCGTAATTTTCGCGCCGACGCAAACTACCGCCATCCTGACACGAACACGTCGTGCGAGACTCGTGATCGTCATGGAACAATCATAGTGGCTGATACGTATAAACATCATTAGCATGATAAGATAGATATAATTAATAACAATGAAGGAAGGAAGATCGTACTCCTCTAACGATGAAAAACAGATTTGATGTAAATACTGAATAGCGTTCGCTGTATAGATATATAGATATCTTTCTTACTCATTGCATATTCTTATTTATTCATTGCTCCATAATAAAGGATTACGTATTGGTTAGATATTAAACGGAATTTGATTTGAGCTGATATGGCAAATATATTGATGGTAATTGAAGGAACCTCGATCAAATATTTGAGAAATCGCCTTCATCGTCTCTTACAATTGGATAGCGTGACGATTAAAGCCGTGAGGAAATATCTGTAACTTTTGCTTCTGACGAAGTCGACCACTTTTGTCAATACATAATTCGTTTAACGTTCTAAAATAAATCTAATACCAGTAGATTTAGAGATTAGATTTACCCCTAGATATAATATTATATATTAGAATTTAAGCTCAAATCTATTTTTAGCAAGTAACTAATTTTATAGCAAAAAACGTATTTGAAGAACGAAACGTTTAAGTAAAAACACTGTGCGTTCCAATTCTGAAACTATTCATAAGTCATTGTTGATTCAGATACGATATTCTTCGACGTGATGTTTCGGAGACAAAAGATATAAATTTCGAAATACAGATCCGGAGAGATATCAAAGTAATGAGATTAATTAATAGAATAGACCCCGGAGTTAATTTAGAAGCGTGTGTCGGGATGACCACAGAGTTACTTACAAGTGGGATACACCGCGGTGTATCTATAGGACGTTTCAAAATTAACTTACAAACAATTCATTACAACTGCATCGTATTTATTTCAAAACATTTTGAAACGTTATAAACAATTATTTTTACACGTGATATATAAAAATAATTATTCGATAAATTTCCATCGATAGATACGATTCTATGTAATATTCTCCAAATTCAATAATTATCTAGAAATATGAATAAAATAAGACAGTTGCATAATACTTGCTTATTTACTTGTCTGTCTTTCTAAAGATATTAAATTCTAATGTGTAAGCATTAATTCAACGATTTGAAATAATAATTTCATTTTGTATGTATCGCTGTCGATAATGTCATCATTGTTAGCGATTATATTGTAATTTCTAAAAAGCACTGTAGCAACAACATCGCCGGTAAGATGATACAAATCCTTAAGCGATGTTTGTTAGTTACTTTTTCAGCATAGTGGAAGCAAAAGCTAGCTCAGTCTTGTTTACGGATAAATGTCTTACTTCCCCTACGTCGGTGGTCGCGGCCATCTTGTTACCCCGCCTTTCCTTGCAAAACCCCTTTCATATTCCCCTGCAAATGTTAGACTACCACCACCATCACCACCACCACCGTTAGTCCCGTCTTACCCTCTCTGGAAAACGTGGTTCCCCATACCATTTGCCCCACCCTTTCCATCCACCATTCTGACTTACCCCCTCCAAGCAAAGGAAAGGCATTATCACCACTCCGTAAATTTCTTTCCCTCTTAAGGATAAGAAATGCACTCTGCGGAAATGAGCGTAGTTTCGAGTCAAAAGTAATCGGTTAAAAGAGTTGAAACTCATAAAGGAGCAAGGTTTTTAAAATGCTGAGGGTAACAAGGAGGAAATTTACTAATAATTTAAAAAGAGAAGGAAACTAATTATGTAATTTCTTTCATTGTATAATACTATAATTGAAGGGCTCTCTGAAAAATGAATCTACGAGTCTATGCAAATGCAATTTACCTCGCCATTCTGTTTTATGAATTGTTTGATAACGATGTTTCGCAAGCAAAGGATCTCTCGGAGAAAGTATTATTTAATTTCTCTAACAAGGTTCCAGTATTTAACTCGTTGCAGTCTCGAGTCTCGGTTACGAATCGTATACTTCTTCTTTTGGATTACTTTTCATACACTTATCTGCTAAGCGGATTTTTCTTTCTGAAACAATATCTGATGGAAGTACTAAGATCATTGAAATCGTCCGGGCCGATAAAATCTCGCGTACATTGTCTCATCCGGCTGATCGCTCGCTTAGGTTAAAAATCGAGTAAGTAGATAAGGACCGTCGCTGATCTGGCGACCGAATCGCTACGCGTTCCGTTCAATGTAAACTGTACCGTATCGGAAATTTTCTCCAATGTTACGTTAAAAGCTTTGCGTTTGTTTTACTTCTACTGCTTTCCTACTTTTACTTTTCTCCTTGCTCCATTTATACCCTTTGGAATATCGTAATTTCGTTTAAACTATTTACAATGGAAGTTCTCTTTAAATTCGGTCTACTCTTTGAACGTCATATTTCCCACGACAGTTTCGTGACTTTTTAACGATGATTAAATTGATTTTTTTTTTTTTAATGAAATTGTTTTAGACGAATAAAGGTTAAACCGCAGAAACTGTTGAATAATTAACATATACTTTGTTCAAACGTTAATGATACACTAAAAAAATTTCGCTCACAGTTAATCTCTAAAGTTTCACGAAATTCTCTTTTTATTTGAAAATCAGTCAAAATGTGGACATATGAATTAAATAAATAAAGATACACGAATAAGATGAAAATCGATTAGCTAAATGGAAAAACGATACATCAAGTGACGTACCCATATATCTTTTAATTTTTTAATCTTACTTGATCAATATTCCTGATTTTTATCAATGTTCCATTGTATTTCGTTAGTATTCTCTTCATACAATCCAATTCTTAATTCATAACATTCAAATTCAAATTATATTTTTCCCATAACCAAACAACATTTTGGTTACACAAAATAATACAGATTCTCAAGAATATAAAAATCTCGTAGAAAAATATATTCGTAGCCAAAACTATAGAAAAGCTAAGGAAATACTACAGAAGATCAGTTTTAAAGGAACTTTGAAACGTTCACAACTGCAAAATAGTAGCGTTGATTAGAATTTCAAAAGCGATTCCAAGTTTACACGTTAATAATTGTAATCTGTAATTTAACAAAAACATTAACTTCAGTTACAGTTGGATACACGAAGAACCGCTCGAAATAGTTTCGCAACTCGTCAGTGTCGACCGCATATTTGAATTTATTTCCGAATGTAAGCAACATTCGTACACAGTCGGCTAAAGAAAGGTTACAAACAGAGCAGAAAGAGAGAGAAAGGGGGAAATAGTGATGGCAGAATACAATGTCAGGTTGGAAGGATTAGAAGGATCCTTAATCGTCGAAACCCAATCCGGTCGGGGAACGGAATGTCCTCATTTCCATCGGCCCTTTCGCTCCCAAAGATACGTGGAATTTCAGCAATAAAGATAAGAGTCTTCGATTACCGGAGGTTTTCACGTCCTCCCTTTCTCCATTCGAATCTCTCTCTCTAACTACTCTGTCTCTTTTATCTTTTCAACGTTCCACAGGTATTCACCGTAGATAGATTTGTGAGATTTTAGTGGCTAGCTTGTCACGCATATAAAGTATAAAATTACGTCATTTTAGACCGATTGCTTACTGAAATTTGGCAGGTTTAAAAGGCATCGTTCAGCAAATCGATTTTATATCGACGACGGATCAATGAAAACTTAAAACCTTTAGCATTTTTTAATCTTAATGTCGAAAAACCTATTTACCATTTACTATCGCTATCAAATTACTGGGTCATTTCTGTTCTTCTTGGCGCCAAAAATACAGACACAAATGATATTTAAAGCAAAAGACCAAACTCTGACGTATCCTTCGGTAATTAAAAAATAGCAGACGATTTAAGTGACAAAAGAATAGGAAACGATCTTTTCAGTGGAAATGATGTAGATTGCATAGGAAATACAACGAAGAGAGTTATAAATGATCGAATAATTTATATGTAATTTAGCTGTTAGGGATATCTAAGGCTATAGCCATGATCGTAGATTTCAATTAAACTGTGACCGAAGAAAATGGAGGTGCAAAATACAAATAAATAAATTTAATTATCCTGATACATTTTTTATCATTCTTTTACGTATCTACTGAAAGTCTACAACGTTCAAGTGACACATGATATAATTGACAACATTAACAAAAATCATTTCTTGTTTCTACTAGAAACACTTACAACACTTATATATATATCGTTTAGCCTTTCAACTTCTCAGTTTACCAATACCTAAAAAGTCATTCTCTGCATCACGATTACGTTCTAAGCAAATGCCTTACATTCCTTCGACGAAGAATCGTCCGTAATATCGAACATATACCAGTAGCTTCCCTTAACGAATCTCGATACCATTCCGGCCGAACTCCGCGGCTAACAGCGAGATAGAAATCGGACGTGGACCAAGGGGGTTGCACCTCCGGCCAGAGAAGCACCAGCAAGGATGTGTAAGGACGTGCTACTGCAGGTGAAGGAGAAGTAGGTAGAACGTGGTATTCTGGAGGCAACGACGATCAATACCCAACAGCCCGGCACGTACGAGTCTGTATAACTATACCAGTGTATTCGGTGTACACTGTAAGGGGGGTAGTTGGTAGAAATAGGGGTGGAAACATCCCCAAGGAGCCGATAGTAGCCCATAGCGCTGCCAACCCACCCCATAGTTCCGGCCAATGGATGCCCACTGCGATCTCTAGCTCTGTGCTACGAATGAGGAGCCTTCTCAGTCTGTCTCTTCTATCTGTCTGCATATAAGCTCCGTCTTTCTCTATTTCACTTGCCCTGAGTTCCTTGTCTCGAGACTGACTTAACAATTAAATGCATTTACGCGTCTCTTCGAATAGAAGACCTTTTTATATGACTTTAATTCGGCTCCGAGCTGAGAAAGGTAGTGTTCCTCGTTCCTCCCTTTTTCGTTACATAAATATATAAAAAATGATACAAGTTGAAGATAGCTTGCTCGAATATACGATACATTTATTAAAATTGCGCAACAGACAAAGATATAAATAAAACAAACAATCTTCGATACAGAGTGCTGTTTATGTACGAGTACATTCGACAGCGATTGTCACCTCCCTGTTCTTCTAAAACATTTCACGAGTCTCCCGATTGTCGCGACCTTCTTTTATAACAACCAAATAGCCTGCGACCTCTGTGTGAAAAATATTTTTAATGATACAAAAGAGTCGCATACAAAAGAGATATTTGAGAAAGCTGCTTGAAAGAATTACTTGAACGAGGTTTAGATCGCATCCCGCGTTTCATAGGGTGAGAAGAAGAAGATCCAAAGTGACCTTTAGATCGGGGACTCTATTTAACCTAGCAAGCCTTCGTTATAAATAACGGATTACGTAAGCTCTGATCGGGCGTTCATGTGCATAAAAAAATCAAGCAAGATACTCCTTCACGCTCCTTTGCGTTGCATCTAGGAGTTTATTATAGAAAACGGCAAGTAAAACAAGAAAACATAGAAAAATACGTGCAAGCAAAATAACAACAAAACAACGTACTCTACTTCTAAGTAAGCAACTCGCAAACAACCACGTTATCGGTCATCTAAGCGCGTCGTATACGCGCACACGATAGAAAATTCATTTGCACTTTCTTCAGCTACAACGAACGACCAACAAAATGTAAATCACTGCTTAACCTCTTAAAAGATGCTACGTCTAGGTTTTCTTTAATTCGGACTTGATTCCAAAGAACTTAGTAAAGATTATTACGATCAATTGTCAATGACAAACAATATTTTATCGTAACTGATTCATACTCAGAAATTAAATCAAAAGATTAATAAATTCGTTCCTGAAGAAATTAATATTTCCCTTTGTTTCCTGGACCACGGGATCGCCCTTGAAATCTACGGCTGACCTTCGAAACCGGGGTTTCTCATGGTAATTATAGCGTCTCCACCCTTCCGTTTATAAAAATAAACGCGGGTGCAACGCTTCCTGGTACATGCGTATGCGTGGCGAAGTGAACGAGCAAAGATCTTCCGCCGTTCTTCCCTTCGCGGCCCCAAGTTTATTACCTGAAGCTACGAATGAATGGAAGGAGCATGATAAAGCGTGGTAAAAGAGGGTGGTAGTCTACTCCTGAAGGCCGTCGAGGGTGTAGGACTGTAGGCGGGTGTCAGAAGAGACGAGGGAGAGCGCAGAGAAGGGTTTCATTCATGAACGTGTTTTATTGTTTCAGGCAGAACGCGAGTGGAGAACAGAGGAGGCCGGATAATAGCCACGAAGGAACCGGAAAGCATAAACCCGCGCAAAAGTAGGAGCCACTTCAAGCGTTTTCTGCGGCACGACCCTCCCGAAAATTATCCCCGGACGACCTGTCCGGACACGTCCTACCCTAACACGAAATAAGGAATATTCTTCATCCATACAATTCACTTTAAAAAAAAGATCTTCGAGTTAATAAGAAGAGGAAGAAACTTCAAGGGAAACGTAGAAAAGGAAAAACGAACATTGTTTACGGTCTCAAAAGTGACGAAAATGATTAGAAAAATTTTAGAAGTAAGGATAATGACCAGAAAAATTCTAAAAATAACGAGGATGACTAGCAAAATGCTTCTTATACCTTCTTTGAAGAATACACGAGATTTTGGTAAAAAGAAAATTCACTGCGTGGCTCCTTATGGTACGGAAGTTTGTCTATAACTTGGAAAAGTAAACTGGAGACACGCGGGTAAATACAAGGGAACATAAAACCTTCTAAATACATATGGATAACGCATAAAACTCGAAAGTGAGATTTAAAATGACGTACATTTGATGAGACGTTGCAGCTCTCTTAAAAAGCAAATAAAAATTACGACAGAACAAGTTCATCTTTGGATTAAAAAGATCAATGCAATATTTAGCGGATACAGACACAAGACGAAAATTCTTTAAACATTGACGATTATTTTGCCGCTTTGAACAATTTAAATATCAAGAAAAGTAAATTGAATAACATTAAATGATTACAACTCATGAAATATGATTCAGATTATGAAATTCAAACGAATTAAAATAACTGGTTTTTTTATTTCGAATAAAAACGAGTAAAACTTTGAGAAAATTCAAGGTGATATTTACAACAACGAAAGGAACTTTATTTGATGCAACGCCATTGCATAAATTGTGGTTGTGCAACTTACAGAATTGCCACGCCCCTGTGCTGCAACCTTAACTTCCGACACCACCTATAATAAACCCTTTAAACTCCCATGTGCATCGCATACTCCTCCTTTCTCCCGTCCCCTGTATTCAGGGTTGTCCAAAGTTCGAAGTTCTTTCGACGGTCAGAACTTTTTCCGTTTCATAAACTGGCCCCGGTACAATCCCTGACAAAGTTTCTTTCATAGTACAGAATCGTTTCGAAATTGTTACATCGTGCCCTCTTTATGAAATTTCAAACAAATCGTCGTAGACAGAAACAATTTTTAGGAGCAGATATTTTTGAAGATATTCATTGGATAAAGTGGAATACATTCGCAGCCTTGACAAAAGATCCAAAGACTAGAACAAATTTTTGATCGAAGTTTCTTTACGTATTAGGTAAATACTTTATGAATTTGAATTAAATGAAATTATCCAAATTTCAATGAAAATATTTAAGTTTGGAATTATCCACACTGAGGAAGAACGTATCGAAAAAACACGCTCAGATTGAAAATTTATTAAATACACACTAAGTAATCCTAAGAGAAAGATTGACAAAATCCATCAAAAGAAATTAAAGATAACAATTTCCAAATCACACGACTATTCGACAAGAGTGTCAATATGATCAAAAGAACAATTAAATACCACCAACAATTTGAACTAGAAAGGAATAACTTTAAAAAAATGAAATAATCATGCCACTTAATAAACACTATTTTTCATCAAAACTTCGAACAAACTACCTACTGAAAATTAGGGGCTAAAAATTCAGTACGGCCAGGACACCAAAACAAATATACCAAGAAGAAGAAAGTAAAACATGCAAACAACTAAATATTTAATAGCAGAGCTCAAAAAATAGTTGACAAAAGTGCATTATGTGTAACCTAAATTTACAAGACCAATTAAAATTCTAAACAACACGGAAGAGTTAGAGTTAAAAGCATCGAAATTCATCTCTGGCAGGATTTGAAAAGGCGCATGCTATAAATTTCCGGTGTAAAAAGGGCGACAGAAGGAAATATCTTTCCCCCGGCAAGACGAAAGAAAGAAATGGCCCCGGCTTTCCAATTAGCATTCTTACTGCTGCCGCTGCAGGCAAATGTCGGCTTTAGGGGGTGGTGAGTGTGCAACATAAACCGCGCGATAAAACGCCGCTGGCACGTGTATATCACCCACACATAGGGCCACTTCTTTTTCATTTTAGTTTCTCGCACGGCAGTGTGGAAAGCAGTAAAGTAGAAACGGCAGAAACACGGCCAAGAAGCGTTTATAATGCTCTGCTCCGACACTCTGCAACTTCGCCGACTAAATGCAGGTGGTTCTCAAAATTCCTCTACCTTTTTACGAGCTGCTTCCTTCGATTTATGCCAATATCGTTGATCAAGAATATCGCATTCGTTACTTAAAGTGCTTCTTAAATTTCTCTGGTGTGGAAAATCAGAGGGAAAACGCATTCTACATTTTTGGATACCGAATACAAAAATAATCGAAGATAATTCTAAATATCGGATGATAAGAAAGATATTTTCGTTAAAATTGTTATTGCACCTGTGAAAAGTATTTGATCAGAAAGATTGCTGAAATATGAAACGATGGATTTAAGATCTTGCAAGATGTTTCGCAGTGTTCACGTTTGGATGATGTTCCTTTGAACGAATAATTAAAGAAGAAATCACAATATCGAGAAGAATTGTAATGTTCCTTGAAAAGTTACATCTCTTGCATCACAATTTGCAAAATATACTTAACGAATTTACGATCCTATCGCTATTATCATTTAAGGAAAATGGAATTTCGCAAAACAAGAACAATGAAATCTCAATGCTACGAAACTACAATACACTAAAACTAACAAATCATCGATAAGCATTTGCTAGCATTTATAAGCACAAAAACTCAGACAGATCGTAATACGCTAAAGCAAAAGATTGAAAATTCCCACAACAAATCTACAGATATACCGTACGTCGTATTCACTTTGGAACCACCCAAACATTCGATCGTCGTCTTTGTCAAATCTAACCACTCAAACTTTCAAACGCTCAAACGAAAGACTAAAACTAAACTATCAAGAGGTATCCATAGCTCGATTTGCACCAACGTTTCACGTTATAACTCTGACGAGAATCTTCAAGATTACCAATGGTAAAAACGATTTCGAACGAAATAGTCGCATCTTCCTGGAAAACAAGGGTTGAGAGTCACGGCGGGCGAAGAGCTCAGTGTTTTTAACCCTTCGCGAGAAATTCACGCCGCGAAGACGTCGAAAAAGCAGTGTCTCGGCTCATGGTTCATAGGAAGAACGACGTCTGGTCAAAAGTTTCGCGGTCTACTCCGCGCCGTCAGTTCATTTTTCTCCCCTTTTCTTTAGCGCCGGCGACTCTTAAACGGCTAGCAGCCGAGAAAACGCTCGAGTCGTCGACAATTCTGCACCACCATACGGCCCGCTAATTATTTAATTATTTATTTACCGAGTTCATTCCACCGGATTATACCACACGGCAAGTTTCATTCTTTATCGCGGCCCTATTAGCATGCAACCGGCCGCCTATACCGGCTACCTGGCCGTCTAATTGTTTACTAAGCGGCCCTTTGCTTTCCGACCTTTTCGCGCTAATCAGCGGACCCACGGTTTAAACAACTTCCGGCGAGTTTAAACGAGACCGCGACACGCAGCCATTCTTTATTCATGCGCAGACAATTCTCCACGTTTCTGTAAAGCACTGCACCAATTCGCTTTGTATAAACGTTCGACCACGTTCCGATGTTAATCGTAAACAGCGTATCGTTCAAACACGAGTTTCCTTTTTGATGCAGCCTCTAGGATATTTCAAATTTTTCATGAAAATCTGTATCGAAATGAAAGAAGTATATGTATTTTTACGTTTACCATTTGGATTGAACGATATAATTCTCGATTTATGATATAATTCGTAAAACACGAGCTGTGAACTATGATTAAAATATAGTTGAAATATCTCTAGAAATTACATTTATATCACTTTTTCGTAAGATTATAGGGTCATATTCCGTCTCCTGGAAAATATAAACCGTGGGTTTTGGTTATTAGTAGACCGTCTAAAACTTCGATTTTTGCTACAGCACTTACTTACTTACTACAACTTATGAAATTTGTATTCTTTATTTGGAACAATTATTTGCAACACTGTTTAGAGAATTAATCTACGTACCCGTCGATTAAATTTGGCAATGTTTTATTCGCTAATATAGAATCAATTGTCATTTAGAATGGTTATTGCATAAATTCGTGTCATTTTTTTTTCATTGCATAAAATAATTTCATTACCCTACACATTGAACAATTCACATTTCACGGTCAAGGGTAGAATAATTTGCGAAAAAGAAGCAGGTATGGAATCCGCGCGAAATTACTGTTATTAAAATAATTGTTTGATGTAGAAATTAATACATATAACGATACATTAATACCGCATAAAGCTATCGGAAAATTGAACATAAGAATGTAAATTATTCACCGAGCTGTTATTTTCGATAATTTGGTATGGAAGCAATTGAATGAAAGTGGAAATAATTAAAAGTGGCTGTGTCAACGAAAGGGAAATTAATGCTTTAATTGATGGGACGGTTTTAATAATTTTATGAAGCGCGAGTATCTCGTTCATTCAAACAAACTCAATAGCATTAATGAGCGTGTCGTTCTCTTCAGTGGAAGGTAGTAAAATATTTCGTAGCTGCGAATAAACGTGAAATTTTGCGGTGTACACATTAAACCCATATCATTGTGCAGGAATTACTTGATCAAAAATTAACGTTTACTTCCGATCATGCACACTATAAATTATTTTTGAGTAACAAATTTTGATTTGATTTTACCACGTCGTTTTACCTTTCGTATTACAAACATAATACGTAAACTCCGTAATATTCGATATTCACGCAATTTACACGAATTAACCGAATTTTCTTCTTTTCATTTGTTCGTATTTTCCAATATAAACGGCCAATCGGCCAATTCCGACAAATATTAACATAAAAATAACACGTTTGCGAATAGTACAATAAATGTTTCGAAAAAAAAAGAAACGTCTATTCAATACCAACTCAATGTCCCTTCAAACGATTTGTTACTTCCTCTGCAATATTCTGTCATTTTCCAAAAATTAAATATTCCAAATACTCTCAAATAATATCTAACGTAATATAGTATTATATAACGATGGAAGTAATATTTCCTACTTTAAATCAACAAAAATCGACTTATCATTTTCCTCGTATGATCTTCAATTTATAAATAGACACGTATGAAAATTATCAAACTATCCAACACAAAGCATTCCGACGACTCAGCCCTCTAAATCTATAGTACTTTTCTAAACTCGATAATCGTACGCTAGACAAACTGCAGCTGGACCAACATCTGCCAGACCGGTTGTTGGTCATCTCGCGGCATGTCCAGTTTGCAACGCAATTTCCTATCTCTCTTTCTTTTTTTATTGTTCACCAATGACCGGTCCGCGACCGGTCAGCATCCACCAGGATGCTGCAAGAATCCCTGTGCGATTCTCTGTGTCGTGACCAGTCTGTCCGGTACTGACTCGATCGTCCAGCTACCCCTCGACAGAGGGAAAGGACTGGTTTTCAAAAGCTGTATCTTCTTTGAGCGTCGCATCTTCGCGCGAGACACGGAATCCACGTGAACAGTTCGCTTTGTGCTCGTGAATGGGAACGGTGATGAACATTGTTGGCTGAGGTAAGCAAACTATCATCCATAATCTCCTTATCTTTCCATGAGTATAAGAGCTTGGAACACGTTGCTTCTACTTTCACAGCGAATGAAAATCATAGGAAATAAACGTGTCAAGTCCATTTCTGTATGATTTTTTTCAGTGTAAAAAAAAAAAGGATTTTTTTTCGTTTGGAATTCACGAAATTTTATAAAAAAGCAAATTCTGATTCGTTTTGACTTCCAACGGTACAATCGATATTTCTGAAATGTTCACAAAAATATAAAAGAAACAAATTTAATTTAAAAACCAGCTAAAAAAATGTTCTCTGTATTTTAAAATTGTTGTTTTATTTCAAGATTACTCTCGTACAGGAAAAAGACAAAAATGTGACTTGTACACGCATCAGGTTCTTTCTTTGTTCTCTTCGAACAATTTATGCATGCTGTCGCTGATAATATGATAAAATATGGCTATTAAGATGAAAGGACGATTTAAAGTTTAATAATTGAATAATTAATTAGATTATCATATTTGTATAAAAACGGAAATTCAGGATTTAATAAGTTTCGGATTAGAAAAAAAAAGAAAAAACAAGCCTGGAGAGAAATTAGGATGTAGACTGCGGCTGTATAAACGCGATAGTAGAATATATTAATTTTATCAGAATAATATATTAATCAATACAGTGAGCGTGTTGCATATGTGCATAATTACGAAGAATGATGAATTTCATCTATGAGAGAAACATCGCGTATTTACAGTAATAATATTGGTACTAAATATCTAACTTACAAAGTGCATGAAATTCGCGTATTGATTATTTGAAGCTATTAAAGTATGATATTTTTTAATTGTTTCAAGCAATTAATCAGTAATTAGTGATTAATTTGTAGCAAGAAAAAACTCGTGTCAATTACCGACAAATTTCTTCAGTAACATGTCCTTTTGGGAATAATAATCGTAGGAACTTGCTCTGTTCTCGCGTAGGTGGCTCTAGTAAGTCATGGGGTTGGTTTGATCAATAATTTACTCACTCCCACATACAAGATACTCGCAAAATGGCAGCGTACGCCATCTCTTAGAAAACCGGTGCACAATGTGCTCCTACTCTTGTTTAACCAACAATTGAACTTTATTTCAATGTTATAAATTACAACAAAAGATTTCTAACAATGGCTATCGTTCATCAAGCAACCTAAACGTACGAATAGTTTTGTCTGGAAGTAGCAAATAAATAACGTATAGAAAATATTTATTTCTTAATTTTTATCGAGCAATATTTAGACTGTGAAAGCTCTATTTTAACAAATAGCGATGTTAAAAATAATATTTCAAATATACTATACTTTTTCTAAACAGTTTACTAAAATAAGATACTTTTTACCGCATATAGATACTCTGAAGGTAAAGGAGGCTGATATTAACATTGCTGACAAATTGATTTATAGACTTATATTGTGTTTCACTGAAACTTTTAACTGCTTTGCTAACTGCTTGTAAGTAGCTCGAAATAGATCAAAACTAAATATTTGTTCATTTTGGAACAAATTTGACTGTTTTCAAATGAATATTAATGTTTCTCAAAATGATCATTTTTTACCCTACGGGTACGTATATTCTTAGCGTTTCTTAATGCAGAAATCATTCTACGATTGCTACGAACCTCTGTTCAATTTGTTACTCATAAATTGTACTGTTTCGTCGCTAAACTCTTCTTCACGTTTAAATAGTTTAAGGATAAAATAAAAGAATCGTCATCGACATGTTTAATTTTATATCCCAATTTTATATATATTTCTTTTTCCAAAAATTTCTCCAAGCATTAGTAGCCTTCGTTTTTCAAAACAAAAGCCAAATTAAGATACAAAAGTCCAGAGAGTATTTCAGAGTTAAAATAAAATTCCTACCATTTTTAAAATTTACTAAATTCATCGATGTAAAACTGTCGATCGATATCACTGAATTCCTGGAATCCCTAAACTCTAAAAAGATAGACTCGTAATCCGCTGTATGCTCTGGTATACTCTGACAAGTATCGGTTATCGGTATTGCGCTTCCAATGCAATTTTCTTTCAGCTCTAACTCCGGGAAAGTGGCATGGCATAGACGTCGAAATTAATTTAGTTGAAGTCGGTCAATCTTAAGGCGACAGCTGCTGCTGAAGGAATCCATTAGTAGGCTTATGGCGTCGGCATCTTTCCTAGGGTGGTCATCACCACCCCCTCAACGCTGCTAGAACTCTGCTTTTGTTCGAGATAATAAGCCACCATTGTTGAGATAGGTGGATCCGTCCAACGACCTTATTGTCCATCGACCCGCTTTGCTTCGAATATTCGCGATAAGAGTCAAATTCTCGTGAAGTCGTGGACTAACGCACCCCTCCTCTATCTGACCACTGATTTTCGAGCTGTTATCCGTCACGCGATACAAAAAAGATTCTATTCCTGGATCAACGTGATCCTCGAACTTTGAAAAATTAACAGAGAAACGGTGAACCTTCGTTTGTTGAAGAAACGATGACATTTTGGTTTTATAGCCTTCGTAATAATTTTCATGGTATACATTGTCGAATTTTGAAGGATGATCGAAATGTGACAGAATATTGGATAACGATCGTTTAGTTTGTATAGTCACTGTTAGCAGTTTAAATGAATCGACTGATTAACTAATCCTTTGAGCGACAGAATTAAATGATAGCATAGAAATTAAATAAAAATAGATTTGAATAAATCTACATAGAAGTACAAAATAGAACATCTTTTTTTATCACGGTTTAAAAAAGAATAATGCAATATATATTATATATATGTACAATAATTTTCAACAAATCCCGTTTGCATATTCTTAATAATAGTATTTTGTCTTTTTAAAAATAAGTTTGCATTTAGCTATATTACTGGAAAAGTGCTATCGTTCTCAAAGATATAAGAAAAGAGTGTTCACTAAACTTTATTAAATGCTATTGATTTAAATTCATAAGGGAAATAATTGTATCTTCGAGAAACATTTTTCGAACGTCAATACATAGGTACAGTGTGACATGATTGTTCGTGTGGGAACTGTAACATCGAGGCAGAGAGACAATAGACTTGAACGCGTATTAACGTACAATACAGGATTTTCTAGAAACCCAATTAAGCCAGACAGAGGACGGCTTGTTTAGGATTTTCAAGACCACGTGGATTTGCGGGCTATACATTAAGCACTAAACGTGCATCAGCTCGCATCGAAGAGATCTCGTTAAATCTTGTAAATGTCTAACAGTAGTTACAGAACTTTAGACAATCAAGCAGAATTCCAAGTATTTCTTACATCATTTTCCTAAGAAAATGATTAAACATCTCTAAAATATCGCAAATTATTCCTTATTTACTCCAATTATATACTTCTTTCTTTATAGACAAATTACTTTATTCTCTTAAACAACCGTTTCTCTTTATTCACGTTTCTATTCTCCAAGATAGAAATATCACGTGTTCAACTGCCCCCGAATATATATTACATTCGTTCAAACGTATCAAAATTCAATAAAAAAAAAGTAGGAATTTTTTAACAAATTACATTTATAATAATTTAATCTATATCATTTTTATAACTTACTTAACAGAAATTAATGAAAGGGTAATTTAAAGTTTCCAAATCTTCGCAACACCACGCTTCTTAGATTCTATTTGAATAATGAAAAAAAGATATAATTCCCTATAATATCACGATATAATAATTCCTTTAAAATATCACGATTTTGATCAAAATGATTATAGGTTTAATGAAAAATTGCGAGAACCGCAATGATGTCTATCGCAAAAGTGCAAACGTTCCGCACTGAGAAAAGCCAGCGTCATGCGATAGCTACGAGGCAGCCTTGGCTCGTGGAACGGTACTGCACCCCCAGGAACAAAGTTATATCGGCTCGTACTAGAAGCGTGGGGTGAAACGAAAAGGGAGGAAAGGGGTGGGTGATACGACGTGGCCCGTTCCTGAGGGAGCGGCGAAGTTCGGTGATTACCTAGGACTCTCCTAGGAACTGAGAGTTTCGTACTTCGCCCGCGCTAGCTTCAGCAACCTAACAGTCGAGCAAAGTAACTAAGGTTATTCGGAGGTACGCAGGAAGGTGGATAAGGAGAGAGTTCCGGGTCGGGCCTAAGGGATGCACTGTCGATATCGTGGGCGTCTGCATCAAGATATCCTCAGTTGAGTGATCGTGCCCACGAGATTCCTGGCTGCCTCCTGATCAAGCACGCAGACCCCAACCACCTCAAGATTTTCATAATTAGAATCGTGGAGAAGATGCACGATCGCTCGTTTCTACGTTACTTTTGCACAATTTCCTTTCGAGATTATATCGAAAAGAAATTGTTCCACCTCGTAAATCGTCTTCCGCTATTCGTCAATTTAAAAAGAATTCAACTGAAGAAACAAAGTTGTCACGTCTAATTAAATTGTTTTAATATCTTTCCAACTGCTTTACAACTTTGTTAATTACCAATACCAAAAACTATTTCTTTACTCGATGTTCTAAAGAATCATTTAATTTTCGGTATTACTTGAACAAAGTTGAATTAATTGAAATTTTAACGTATCACCCCACTGAAAAATATCTATCTTCCTATGGCTAGTCTTGGTCGCCTGTGTGTTAAACGATCCCTAGTAGCCTCGAACAAAAAAGACACGCAACTCTCGTGGGTCCAATTTCCGTGAACTTCAAAGGGGTAGGAAATATCGTAAGGACAGGACGTCGTAATAACCATAATTCAATATGGCTGTTAAGATGGTAGGCACTTCGAAACGGTCTGGGCTAGCGGAGTTGTATGGGGTTGGGAATGGGTTGCAAGACCTTCCTACTCATTCTCTTCTGTACCCCACGTCCTCGATACAGATGCTATCTAAGAAGAGAATCCGGGGTGTACCATTGTTCTCTGTTCAGAGATCTCGATGCTTCAGCCTCAATGCACCGATACTCCTTAAACTTTGGACAAACTTTGCCTCGCCGCCAAGTCCTCGTTACAATGAGACATAACCGCATATCGGACGATTGATCCTTTTGAATTGCGCACAATCAGTTCTCGTGTAAGTTAGGTACGTGCAAATAAATTTTTCAATAAAACGAATCAATAAGTTTTAATCAGTCTGAATGAATGTCTGAAAATATTTTCATTTATCTTATTTTCTTTTCCTCGTTCTTAGTTTTACAGGTGGGATGTGCAGTTTAAGGTGAAAATGATTATCATTTTCCTTGCTGTTATTTGACAAGACATTTGGGGAAAATTATAAATGTCTCTTTTTTAAAAATATTTTTGTCAAACAGCATTAATCAAGAAAAGAATAAAGACTATAAGAGGATACTCAAGTTGCTGTGGCAAAAAGAGAGATAGATAACATTTCGCTATTTATAGATTTATAATACCACGGAGAAGTAATGAACGAGCCATACAAAGCATGAAATTATCCTCAAAAATAAATTTCCCGAGATATGTACGGCAATCAACGTATCCTCCATTTACGTATCGTTACATCTCGTCAAGTCTCTTTTATATAACTCTTAGTCCCTAATAAGTAGTCAATCCTTTCTCTAATTTTTTTCATTCACAAGTAATCAATGCCCAGTCAACTCACTGCACGTACGGTAATTTCCTCACATTGTATATAAGAAAGAAAAATCGAACAAATTACACGTAATTTTGTCCATATTTGCATTAAATTAAAAACCTCTCTGATCACACAGTAATAAATATCATTAGCCGTCATTCATGATAACGATGTATCGAGAAAGTAAACAATTTACGATTCTTCCAGAAAATACTCTCACAAATAATACTTCATTATTCGTCGCCAATTCGACCAATTAGAAATCGCTGCCAGTTTTTACAAGACCGTAAACGCACAGACTGTCCTAAGAAAAGGCAATCACCGTTCTATCAACTCGTCAATCCTCTAGGACGTTGGATTTGAACCCTTTGAAACCACGTCTGGTCGGCCATATTTTTACGCTGTGGGCAAACTGGAAGGGGGATGAAATCGTTTTGATCGCAGTGAAAGCAAGATGCTGGATGGAGGGTGATGCTCGAGCAGTGAGCAGAGATGGTGAGGGGTCATCCAATCAACCCCCAGCAAGCCGCGTCTTACCCTCTCTATAAAGTTATCTTTCTTGTCCCTGCCCTGAGCAGAGTTAGAGCACCCTCGAAATTCCCAACTATTGACCGAACCACTCCAGACCATTGCTACGATCAATCGACACTTGTGCTAGTAAGAAAGACGCAATATGAATTTCATGTTTCGATTAATTTTCCCTTGCGAGCGAGAGTTACGGATGAAACTGCACACTGAGAGAATTTAAATATATAATAGTTACGAAAATTCGCAGTAATTCTTCTTCCCTTAAGATCTTTTTTAAATTTTTGTTTTCCGTGATTAAAGTATTTAAGAGAAGATTCAAAATATATCGTATAATATTAGACGAGGAATAGTACCATTTCACAAGTACTTTCGTATAATTCTAGTGTAATGTTTTCGATTACGGAGCTGTCGAATTTCTACGGCTAATCAACAAGAGTACCTAAGCTCGAAACGATAATACTGTTCCCATTCCAGAAGTCGAATGCAAAGTTATCTCATATAAACTTCTACCACACCTCGCTCCGATGTACCCGTTGCGTTTTATTAATCTCGTTAAACTTTAAAACTTCCACTGTACTGTAGTTCTCGAAGTAAAGTTTTCTATCTTATTTTCTATATTATTTTACTGAATCAAAGTTGTTGCAAATTCAACGATTTTCTTTCCAATGAAGTTAATTTAGTTAGTTAAAAATGTAGTAATAATTATTCTCATTATCTTGTAATAATATTTAAAAAGATAAAAACAAAATCTCAAGAAAATATCTTGTATCGTTTTAAACTTAAATAAAGAAAATATTCCATTGCTCGTAGTATTATTTTTTTACGTAAAAGAGAATTTAGATATAGAATCATTCTACTTTTTTCCCGTAACCTTTACAATTATGAAAATTATCTAACCACAACAATATAATTTGAACAAAATGTTAATCCCTTAACAGTAGAACTATCAATCTTTACTATGTACACCTAAATGTACTATATAATACGTTAATATAAATCATATAAAATAAACATATATTATCGTACATGATTATACGTATTATATTTATTTATTTTCACCAAACCAATTTAAGTATGTAGTAATTTATCTATACTATAGTAGAAATATTTAGAAATAAAATAATATTAACTTCCTCAAAAGCAGGGTGCATGACAAGCTTGGCAATTCTAGTGTTAAATTACTTCAACATACTCCTACTTTAAAAATCCTCATATTTTAATCAAGATTGCAATCTTCCTCAGAATCAAAAGGATGAAACGTGACTCTAACATACACAGCATATATAATCATTGGCAAAACGAAATCTTGATTCGTCGGACCGTCGATAATTTAGGCCTATCTACTAACGTCTCTAATTTCCTTGATATTCACGTCGAAGGGTCCTTACGGTCGAGGCGCCTAAGGATGCCAGAAATACCTATGTGAAGGCAGAAGCGCCTTCCATGACAGGCCTGCAGGATGGAGTTGTATTAATTTCATATCCCTTCCGCCGTCCAACACGAACGACTACGTTCAATCGTCTATTTATTGCCGACATATCCAATCTCGTACGGTCTCCACGAGGTATCGCCTAGATGCGGAGGAGTGGCAACTGGCTATTAATTTTGATTAGTCTCTTCTAAGGATCCTTGATTGGAAGCAGAATTGCGTTCCACACCTGTATCAGGACACATGTTCTAACTTTACGCAAGAATATACTTGAATTACGCGATAGCTCAGGATTAACAATTTATCTTGCTTGATTGAAAGAAAATGTTCTGTATGTATGAGGATAAAACGGATTTCAAAGTGAATAACGTTATGTGTACTTTGAGATTGTAAACGTTATGTAAATGGCAAAATACCGTCAAAATATAGAAATGTATTATTAGAATATATTGTTAAAATATCTCATTTTTATCTGATACAGTAATTAGAATAGAAATAAAAATACATAGGTGAATAAATTATAAAGTAAAAAATGAAATAATGAACATTTGCTTAAAGAAACATTTGTTTTTCTAACATTGTTCAGAAAATGCACTAATACGATATCTATGAAAATATATATGAAAATTTATAACGCTTAACTCTATTTTGTTCTGTTGGAGTAAGAATTAAAATAAGCTTGCTACACGCACAAGATCCTTTTCGATGAAGCAATGTGAATAAAAAAGATTGAAAGTTAAAGCATTGTATAAAATGTGAATTTTTACTAAAAATGGCAATTATGAAATGTCGGTAGAAAAGTGTGATAATAGGCTTGTTACATGGCTTGAAATTTACTCATATTTAGTCGAATGAAGCAATGTAAGTGTAAATGTAAATGTTTATGGGGAGACACTAAATGTAGAGTGCAGTAATGGTGGGTTTACGACCGCAGCAGTTTACAAGTGGCTCGCGAAGTCACTTGATTCATCGGGTGATTTGTATCTCCAACTGGTTTGCTTTTTAAGGGAAGTTTAACCGTCACATTAGCTACGCTTTCCTCCGATAAAATTATTACTTCTTACGATCTTTTCGATTTTGCGATCTTATCGACCACTCCAACTTCTCTATATCAATACCATATGCCATACTGCTCCAAAATCATTATCCTAGTGTTTACCTATCTATATCATATCTTTCTAATTTTGTAATCCATTCGAAATTAATAACATAGACATCGGTAGTAATACCCTTATCTCGTTGGATTTTTTGTTAAAACGTGTTCTAAAGTTAAGGAATTAATTACATTCTACGGAACGCATAATTCAATACTTCTAAATTTTAGTCGGTATATTTAAACATAATTCTATAGTCCTTTGTATCTTTCCTACATGTTTTTTACCTTTTTTCTAAAAAACATTCTGGCAAAATCAAAACCTCTGTTACTTAAGTTACTTGAAGAAAGTAACGCGACTCTTATCATCACAAAACGAAGTGAAAACCAGTGAAAGATCCAAAAAGATTGAAAAATTTTGTTTCGTTTCTCTTTTTATCTGATTACACGGAACTGCGGCAAGAGTCTGTCCCAGAAACAAGCTAAAAGCCCTTTCGCTATATCCAACAAATAAAATGCACAAGTTAAACGCGACCTATTAACGAAATCGAGTTCGTTCCTAGACTGTAGCCGTGGATGCACTCCACCCTGAACCACGTAAAGGAATTTGCGGTCCAAGTTGCTTTGCTATCCGAGATGGAGAAATCTTCCACCCTATAACACCCAATCCAGCCCCTTTCCTTCGGCCTCGCTCCTCTCCCCCTCCCCCCTATAGCCTCTCCGCGCCAGTTTACTTCAGCCCTGATCATCCGTGGCCCCAGTCACCCCAAGGCTAGTTTCTCCGTAGAACCCTTAAGCTTAACTATCCGCAGAAGTTGGAATCTGTACGTACCTATTCCACGACGAAGCTACAAACTCACCCCCTCTTCTACCATCAAGCAGCACCCTTCGTTCGGACCTAAACGCTCAACCGGTACCGGTTCGAGCTGTATTAGCGCTGGTAAAAGGAACGAAGAAAGCGGGAGATAAAGAAACCGGTCGAGAGATGGAAAGTGAAACGAAAATCAAGTCCAGCCTTCTTGGAAAGAGCGTAGAGAGAGCATGACCTACGAGATGCACTGGATAATGGAGATCGATAGAAGAATCGAAGAAGGTTAGTACTAATATTCGTGATTTGAATGTTACTTGTGAAATTTCATTTATATGATTTTATTGGAGGACAAATACTTTTCATACTATATATAATAATTCTTCGTTCATATAGTAGGAATTCATATAAATAGATTCACGAACGGCAATTTTAGTTAATTTAATCGAACATTAACTACACGAATGGTTTAACAAAGCATACAATCGGTGTTTACGAACGAATTAAGAAGTTAGGTTCGTTTCGAAACGACTGTTACAAGAGAATGAATATGATAAGTGAAATAATAGTACATTTTCTTATCGTCAACCGAATTGTTTTACATTTCTCTCTGACTTTTCGCTAGTTAAAGATTAATTCTAAGCGTAACATCTTTTCCTTTTATTGGGATAATGAGCACATTTGCAGTAAACATAGAGTAAATGAAAGACAAACTTGAGGAAAAATTCTTATATTTTTACGAGTTGTTCGAGTTTTAGTATGTTTAGTATGAGAGTTTAGTATGTTATCTCTGATTCATAAGATACGTAAAGCTTAAAGATCGAATTACAGGATTAGGTTCATATCGCGCTCTTTTATTCACACAAATACTTTTCACGAAAGTTGTTTGTTTGTTCATTTAAAATAAAAAAATATTATATAGCGATCAATAGAGATACAAAAGAATATCCTAACGTTCACCTCACTCTTCCACATAATGGAGCATTCGATCTATTCCGGTTTCTGTTCCGGTGTAACCGGAATAACAAAACCTGTTGGACAAATTTTAAAATCTCTCCAACCACTTCTTGTCAAAAGAAATATCGTGGAAACCAAAATCACTTTCAAGAAAAGCAACACTTCAATTACAAATCATTGAACCAACGATGTACATAAAAAAAATCAGTTCACTGAGAATAACAAAATAGGCAAACAATTTCTACAGTACGAAGGGTAAATGGAAGTTAGGGTAATATTGATTCTGCATAAGATTGCCCGAGGCAAATCTTCAAAATCAAGATTGAGTCGTAGGGTCGTATCAGGGAGGAAACGAATCGACGTGTCGGCTAAAAGAAGAAGAAGTAACTTCGATAAGTAAATCACGTGCGACGATACGAAAACAGTAAACAATTTTATGTAGGAAAAGCATTTAGATTGCAGAGTTAACGGAAATAGTGAGATAGCGAGAAATTGTGGATGCCGATTGCTGCATCGATTCAGCAATTTCATAGAGACCGCCAATTTCCACGTGATCTTCGACCCTGCTACCGTCGGTCAAATATTAATTAACTTTAAGCTACGAAGACCCGCGAGATTCGAGACTTGTGCGAGCGTAGATCCTCCGGGAGTTGCCTTGAAAGTGTACTTAAACAGTTAGCGATCCGAACGTTTACATGCATCTAAATTTCATGGAATATTATCAATTAACAGAGACCCTATTAAACTTGTTGCAATCCCCAAACTTCTTATCGATTTGTATTAACACTATATGAATATTGCTCCAATATACAAATTAATGACGGATTAATGATTAAGAGCCGTACTTAATATATTCTTCTGGAATCAACAAATGGGTTGTTTATTCAAAACACTGTCAATGATATAATAATGAAATACACGATATTTGGGAGTATTAACTGATTGTAAATATTATCGCTCCGATTGTCTTTCCATCGATTTCAAGAAACTTTTATTTTATCTATAGCTTGACGACTAAATCAGCCGAAGATAATGAACGTTAATAACGAAAATGCTCCATAATGTTTGACTCTTACAGATATGACATCAAAAAAGTATTTGCACACTATTGTATTCATCGTAACATGTACAAAATAATTAATTAGATTCAAGTATATTAAATTTCATATCATTTGATAGTATACTTTCATACGACTAAGAAAATTTGATGAGAATGAAATATAGAACCTGAGGAAAAAATGCTAATATTTTTTGTAGCCATTGTAACCGTCCGAGCGATAGTGCAGGTATCGTTAAAAATTCACAATATTATTGTATCGTATTAACCAAATCGATTAATTATCGTATTAATCTTTACGAGGACTACCTTTAATTAGAGAAAGCACAATTAAACTCGATAAGAGAGGAATAAAGATAGAAACATAGATCAAGCCCGCTTTGTCCCAAACACAGGGGAAATCTGAAATATCAGAGACGTAGTCACGATTCACGCTTCTTCGTCGAGCTTACGCCCTTCTGAGAACACAGAAAGCCACGCAGAAGGAGGATCTTGGTTAATCTTGCTAATCTTCGTCGTTTGCTCCAACCTCGAATGACGAAACGGCGGAACGGTCAGTTGAAGACCACGGCCTAATGACATTACAGATCCCCCAATCAGCGCGAAGACCGGATAAAGGACGTAGAACATACTACGCTTAATTTCATTGAGCCGTTTGAAGTGAACGTATAGATTTTTCAAGTTGCCGAGACACTAAGGAATTTAATCGCCGACGATCACTATTATACGTGTTTTAATAAGCTTTCGATCGTTTACCAAATAATGCGATTTAAGCAAGTTGCGAATGCGAAGTAACAAATTTAATTAAATTAGATTATGAATTATTTAGAAAGTTTTCCATAGACCAAACTTTAATATACCAATCATTTGCCCAAGATTAAATCAATGTTACATTGTTTATAGTTCAAAAAATACTCGGGTATAGCTTTAATGATACGACAACGAAATTAATCGTCGTAACATCAAGAAGCTTAAATTCAGTTTTTG
Organism: Bombus waltoni; assembly: GCA_014737395.1. Taxonomy (NCBI): domain Eukaryota; kingdom Metazoa; phylum Arthropoda; class Insecta; order Hymenoptera; family Apidae; genus Bombus; species Bombus waltoni. The sequence goes on along the minus strand of JACXII010000043.1, from coordinate 1,063,275 downwards.
CTGAGTCTTGGAAAACGTCCGCAGTAAATTAGATGGGTTTATCGACTCGTGGGGTTTTGAAACACAGAACAGAATGAGGAAAGCAAGCTGTTTTTGCATGGTTCTCCACAAAGTTCTGGAGAGTACTATAATTTGAACAGTTCCCAAAGCTCCGTATAAACAACTTTGAGCCTTTCTATATTTCCTTAATTAAATATAAACATGTATTAACAAACATATATATTGTGTATTCTTTAAAAATGATTCGTTCAAATATTAATATAAAATAAAAATCAATTATTCTTACAAGTTAAAGCAGAAAGATATAAAACAATACAATACATTATTTATTTGATAAGAAATTAATTCTTTTTAACGTTTCAAAATTATTTTGAATTTTAATTCATCACAAATATTTTAAATTTATTATAATTATCGTGTCTCGTATATTAATTGAAATCATAATACGAATTCGTATTTAAAGAATAAACCACAATTCACTGATTAAGAGGTACTATATGTATATTCGATTATTCCTGTTCTAAAATTCATTGATTATATAATAAATACATAGATTTTTAAAATATCAGTTAATAAAATATGAAATTCTCGAATTTTGTGTAATGAATATTGAAAATATTGAAATATGTACTAGTTATATTTCGTTTGACTAGAAAATTAATTATTTTTAGCATCACATTACAAGAATTTATTACGAAGCTTTGACGTCTATGATAAGATTTAGTAAATCATTTAATTATCAACATGTAGTAAAATCTCACAATCAATCATATATCCATCAGTTATTTATTGGAAACGAATATAAATATGTATATATAGTATATATAGTTGATATAGAAAGTATTCATACTCTTTACAACAGAATAACTTTCTTAAAGTTGGACCAAATGATTTGAGTTTTTCAGACAAATTAGAAGGATTAGTTTATTAGATGAAACGTAAAAAGACTTTTGGATAAGATGCAATTGTTCGGAATCGCGGAGAAAAAAAAAGCAAAGATCGCGTTTTACATCTTTCTTGTATTTATAAACAATAAATTTTGAAGATTTATGCCAGTTATATACATGCTGAAAATTTAATTAAAATCGATAAACGTCACTAGGAGCTACAAACGATTAAAAATAGCGAAAATCGCAGTTTTTCACGCATTGCATCTTTCGACGACTATCACTTGTTATCGCATCAATCGTTTTCGATAAAAAAGATACGAAGCACAATCTTTATTCTTTCTTCGCAAGTTCGAATAATCGCAACGTTTCCAAAAATCTTTTTATGCTTCCTTTAGTAAACTAATCTTTCCAATTTCTGCAAATAAACCAAGTTGTTTAGTTCAATTTTAAAAAATTCTATTTTAAAGGGTATACGAATACTTTTTACGCCGACTATACATACTATATTTAGATTCATTTTCCTATCAACGTACATAAGTATTGCTGTAGATTACGAAAATGCTTTCACTTTTATCTCATTCATGTTCAACATTGTAACTCTGTTATATTCATTCAAAAACTTACTATTACTAAATTATTATACGAATACAAAATATCACTAATTTAAACAGAGATTGTTTCATTCGTAAATACTCTGCATCTCGTAAAGATAATAATATTGTCTTCATGCATGCATGTTAAATAATGGAGATCAAAGTTTATCAAATACAGTTCCGATATGAATTATCAGTAAACATTCATCCTCTTGTTTGCAACATCTATTTCCTTACCCCCCATGGAGATCATATTTGTTAAAGAATCATTAGTCTCTACCGGATCATCATCTTAAGTCTACAATATGACACGAGTACCGCAAACTTTCAAGTAAGAATAATATTTTTTATAATACTCTTTCAAACTCTTATTACTCTTGTTTTACGGAAATATACTACTTTCACTTAGCATAGTATACATACTTGTTCTAGCAAAATAAAAATATGAATGTATTAATCTTTTAATCTACTTTATTAAATGTTCCTAATTTTCAAGTATATTTTTTTAGGGGTTAAAAAGAATCGTGTGGATTCCGATACAGTTATCAGCAATTAGTGGAACATTCTATTACTATTCCATGTGTGTGTGTAATGTGTTAGTGCGTGAGCATTAATAAATCGGAGTTTACGTAGCAGTTTTTAGTAAGTAGGTTTGTGTGATTGTTTATGTGCTGTATTGTGTCTTGCAATTTCTTCAACTGCGGGGATTTTTAACATTTTCCATATACTATCATTTCTGATAAAAGCCTACGCGTTGAGGATGGATCTTAAGATGATATTTTGGTTTCTATTTTTTAAATACACTTATTTATATTATATCTATATTTAGGTTTTCTATTTTTTGATTGACTTGATCGCCATACTCTCGATTTGTAATGAATATGTTCATACGAGTTTAATAATGCTTTTATATATTAATAATCTGTTGTCTCTGCTCAATTTGGAGTTTCTCGTTTTAAGCCTAATATACCACAGTATATTGATTTTCTAATAATTTGTATTTGTTTTATTTTACCTTAAATGTGTTTTTTTCAGTTTAGTTTGTTGTCTAAGTAAAGTCCGAAATATCTGACAAAGTTTATTTAATTGTGAAAACTAACATTGGGGGTTGGTTCTTTATTCAGTAAAGTAAAGTAATAGTTGGAACACTTGCCTGGGCTAATTTTTATCTTATTGCACATATTGACACATACATACTTTATTATAAAAACATGCTTTACATATTGTATTTTCTCAAGTTTCGAGTGGACATGAACGTTTAAATGATCGACTAGGTACTTCAATGTGTGAACAGCTCGCATAACGATATCACTACAAAGATATATATATATATATATATATATATATATATATATGAGTATTCACGAGTCACGAGTTGAATCGCTTGTAAACCGGTTGCCTGCACTAAAAGTGTTCATTCGAACAGTGTCAGTCTTCCAGTAAATTCGTGTTGGCCGTATCGATCTGTACGTCTTAATTTACACAGTGATTAATTTGTACAGTAAAACATCAGTAAAAAACGATAGTAATTTCTCTTATGATTATAGATTTTTCCACAGAATCATGTCGACAGATGCACGAGGAATTGTGTTATCCGGCATCAACTTGGCAGGGTAAGTTATTAAAAGCTATCAAAAATAAGTTTTAAACAATAAAAAGAGCATATTTAATTCGCATATAGCTATTCACATGAAATGCATTACAGCTTTCAGAATAGATCTTTGAAATAATTTATCGATCTGACCTTACACGTGGTTCAAATTTTAAAATAAAAGCTTCAAATAGAAATTACGATTCAAATTAATTTTCCGAGTGTTTCATAGTTGCATAGAGGTCGATACTATTCATTGGACTGACTTTCTTATCTTTTGTAATTTAATTCTTAAACCAGTTCTTAATAATTATATGCTTTATAAAAGCATGCCTCTTTCCCTATGTGAGGTTATGTATATTTTTTATGATTTGGATACATAATCATACAAGAACGTTTATTACAACACAAATAATTACTAAAATAAAATTCTTGATGTTTAATAAAACATTTAATTGTATATTACTCTTTAGAAAATATTATATAATAAATATATTATATATTATATATTATTGAAAATATATAATATAATGAATTTTTTACTTTCTTAGCGAAATTCGTGAAAGTCTAAAGAAAGATGTGAGATCATTGAGTGAGAAAATACCAAATTATGTACCTGGTTTAGCGATCGTTCAAGTAGGCGGCAGAGAAGACTCAAATGTTTATATAAGAATGAAGATAAAAGCGGCAAATGAAATTGGAATTGTCGCAAATCACGTCAAATTACCAAATACCATCACAGAATTAGAATTAATAAACAAAGTAAACAAATTGAACAATGATCCAAACATACACGGTATCATTGTACAAATGCCGCTTGACAGTATCAATAAAATTAATTCTCATATGATTACCGACTTAGTATCGTCCGAAAAGGATGTGGATGGGTAAGTTTTCCAGTTTGTCATAATTAATGTAATAATTTTTTTTTAATGCTGTGCTCAATTTTGAATTACTGTTCATTTAAACTGAAAAAAATAATAATATAATTAACATCTATTTTAAATATATTTTATATGTCAACACACGTATACGCATATGAATCAATCAATGTTCGCGACGAACTTTTTAAAAATTTATTATTAAATGACACGTTTATTACGCAACATGTGTTTTAGGATAACATAATGTAAGAAATGCTGACATATACAAAAAAACGCATCAGTAGCGTGACCTTTAACACAAAACATCTCGAATTAAATGATAAGAGCGTAGTCGTTAAAAGACTTCCGTTTAAACATTTGCAAACTCGATAATAATTTTTTACTTATTTTGTTAGGAGACGTCACAATATTTCCGTCGATCCAGCGTTATTGAAAAATATTTAAACATTAACCTTTATTTATGATCGAAAATAAGAAGTAATGCCTATTTCCTCCTATGCACAGAACATAATATTAAAATATTCTACTTTTTTTAGATTAAACACAATTAATGAAGGAAGAGTAGCTATTGGCGATATGTCGGGATTCTTACCATGCACCCCAAATGGATGCATTGAACTTATCAAAAAGTATGTTGAAAATGTTTTTTTTTTTGTTTTCAGCTAACAATTCTTGATGCTTTCCATTCGAAAAAAGCGCAAAGACATTTCACAACATCATTCACAACATGATAATTAAAAAGAAATAACTTTTTAATTTAACTTAATTACTTTAACTTAATTACTTTAACTTAATTTAATTTAACTATATAAAATATAAGATGATATCTAATGCAGAATAATTAAAATAATGTCTTGTAGAAGCGGCGTACCGATCGCTGGTGCTCAAGCTGTAGTTATAGGCAGAAGTAAAATTGTTGGTACACCTATATCTGAATTATTAAAATGGCATAACGCAACTGTAACAATATGTCATTCAAAAACGCGAAATCTTCCACAAATTGTAAGTATTAGTTAATATGATTTATGTATCATTTTGAAATACCTGAAAGAAATTAAGTTTTATTATTTCTTGTATCTTTATTTTTCTTCATTCAATTCAAAATATTTGGTCGTCATTTCATAACAGTTTGTATAATGCAACGTTGCTTAAAGAATAAAAAGATGGATAGTTTAAAATATTTCATTATATCTTGAAAAATAAAAAATGCTAGATAAGACATTTTTCACTCGTAAGATTAACATTTTAACTTTACTTTTTACGAATTTTTTAATAAAGATTTAGAAAATTTTAACTATATTTTACATTGAATATTCGATTGTGATTAAAGGTTTCACAAGCTGACATCTTAGTGGTTGGTATTGGTCAACCCCAGATGGTTAAAGGAAGCTGGATTAAACCAGGCGCAGTCGTAATCGATTGCGGAATCAATTCCATTCCAGGTAAACATAATTTCATGTACCGCGTTCATTCATATTATTCTACCATTAATATTATTTCCCTTAAAATTGTGTATTATTAATGTTAAACTTATAATAATTCTTGTACTTAATGTTATAATTCCCAAGCTCATTATCACTGTTATGAAAAGTATATTTAACACAGGTACCTTTTTTTCATAATGTAGATCTCGAATTTTAAAATATCATATATAATAGACGCATACGGAAAAAATAAATCTGAATAAATTTCTTCATTTTAATTCAGCTAAAGAAGATCATTTTTTAAATTTATTCTTTCTGAAATTTATTTTTATTTATCCTGCTCTTAATGGAATTCTAGGGTTTTAAAGAATATTAACCCAGTTGCGAAGAATCACGCAAATCAATAGCAATTTTTTTCTAATGAAATTTTTTAACGATAGAAAAATACGATTCAACCGAAAATAGCGAGAAAGCGCTGGACGATTAAATGCAATAATTACAAAATCATTGAATTCGTTTATAAAATAATAATCTGAAGAATTTTTTCAGATCCTACGAAAAAAAGTGGACAACGTTTGGTGGGCGATGTAGATTATGATGAAGCTGCTAAAGTAGCTTCTTATATCACGCCAGTACCTGGTGGTGTTGGTCCAATGACCGTTGCTATGTTAATGAAAAACACAGTAATATCTGCACAAAGAAAAGCGGAGAAAATATTAAACAAGAAGTGGAATTTAAAAATTTTAAAAGTCATTCCCCAAAAGCCGGTACCTAGCGACATAACGATTTCAAGAAATCAGGAACCTAAACCAATCACGAGTTTAGCCGAGGAAATTGGTTTACTTCCTAATGAAATTAATCCTTATGGAAGTAAAAAAGCAAAGATTAGTTTGAACGTTTTAAAACGATTGGAAAACCAACCAAATGGAAAACTCGTAGTAGTTGCTGGTATCACGCCAACACCATTTGGTGAAGGCAAAAGTACAATGTCATTAGGCTTGGTGCAAGCATTAACAGCATTTAAAGAAAAGAATTCATTCGCAACTCTAAGACAACCTAGCCAAGGACCTACTTTTGGAGTTAAAGGAGGAGCGGCTGGTGGAGGATATTCACAGGTATTGTCTATCGAAATTAAAAAAATTTTTAAAGTATACAACTTAATCTTACTGCCAATCACATTCGCATTAACATGTAAAATTTCATTAACCCACTAATTATTAAAGGATGTAAATAAAAAGAAGTTACATATTGTTTTTTAATGCTTTTTTTACGTAAAAGAAGATGTATTAGAATAATAAATACTTTATAGAAGCTCATTACACAAATCGGAAACGAAACAAAAGAAATGTTTATTGTTGTACTATAAATATTTTAATTTCTTCATAAGATTAACTCCATAAAATTGTATGATTTAGATAAAAGAAAAAATGATAATGAAAAAAATTATCAAAACATACTATCGAATAAAAAAATATAAATAATATAATACAATTTTTAGGTCATTCCTATGGAAGAATTTAATTTGCATTTAACTGGTGATATCCACGCCATAAGCGCAGCCAATAATCTATTAGCAGCACAAATTGATACTCGATATTTCCATGAATGTACTCAAAGTGATCAGTCTCTTTACGATCATCTTGTACCAACTATCAAAAATGAAAGGAAATTTTCGAAGATACAATTAAGACGTTTAAAAAAACTAGGTATCACAAAGACCGATCCTAATAGTTTAACAGAAGAAGAAAGGAGAAGGTTCGCAAGATTAGATATTGACCCAGAAAACATTACTTGGACTCGAGGTAACATGGAACACATCATGCACAAATAATTAAAAAACGATACAATCTTCTACACAAATATACTTATTTCAGTGGTCGACATAAACGATCGATATTTACGGAAGATTACCATTGGTCAAAGTCCGACCGAAAAAGATAAAACGCGAGAAACATCGTTTCGCATTTCTGTTGCTTCGGAAATAATGGCAATACTTGCATTGTCGACCAGCGCTGATGATATGAAACGAAGGCTCGGCAACATAGTAGTTGCTTTTAACAAAGATGGAGAACCGTTAACTGCCGAAGATTTCGTTAGTATATCTATTATCCAAATTATGAAATTGCAAATATTTCATTCTAGTGCTCAGTAATAATATATACATACATTTAGGGTATGACTGGAGCAATGGCAATTTTATTGAAAGATGCTATTGAGCCAACACTTATGCAATCATTGGAAGGAACACCGGTGATGATTCATGCTGGACCGTTTGCAAATATTGCTCACGGTTGTTCCTCCATCATAGCAGACGCTATTGCATTAAAATTAGTTGGGCCGGAAGGTATTGTAGTAACCGAAAGTGGATTCGGTTCTGATATTGGTATGGAGAAATTCTTTGACATTAAATGTCGAACATCTAATCATGTGCCAAACGCTATTGTGCTTGTTGTAACTGTTAGAGCATTGAAGATGCATGGTGGAGGGCCTCCAGTAAAGACTGGTGTTCCATTAAAAAAAGAATATCTCGAGGAAAATCTTGATTTAGTTAGAAAAGGTCTTCCGAATCTTCAGAAGCATATCAGTAATGGAATTAAATTTGGTGTTCCAGTTGTTGTTGCCATTAATGTTCACAGGTAAATTTTACATAAAGAAAATAATTTTCCTCGTAAATACTTTTGCGTAGTAAATACAAAATCGTAAAATATTATTTCAGTACTGATACTCAAGCTGAATTAGAATTAGTAAAACAGGCAGCAATAGAAAGTGGTGCTACTAATGCAGCTATATGTAATCATTGGGCAGAGGGTGGTGCTGGCGCCATAGAACTAGCTGATGCAGTCATAGATGCTACAAATAAAGTTAGTAATTTCAGATTATTGTATGATCTTAATATTGGTATAGAAGAAAAGATAAATATTATTGCCAAAGAAATGTATGGAGCTGGAGAAGTTGTTCTTACGGACAAGGTAAGCTTTCCATTTTGTAGAAAATTCTTGCTTGATATAGAATTTACACAATTATGCGTACAACCAATAATTATGAACACAGGTTCAGGAGAAAATAGAAAAGTACAATCAGTTAAATTATGATAATTTACCGCTTTGCATGGCAAAAACATCAAACTCTTTAACGGGTGATCCAGCAATTAAAGGTGCACCTACAGATTTTACACTCACAATTACTGATATATTTGTGTCAGTAGGAGCAGGCATTATAGTACCAATAGTAGGAGAAGTAAGTACTTCAGATTAGTGAATATTACGATATAATATATAACTGTAATATGTACTGTATTTCTAGATAATGATGATGCCAGGTCTTTCTACAAGACCAAGCATTTATGACATGGAGTGGAACAGTGAAACAGATGAAATAGAAGGCTTATTTTAAGTATATTACATCTGCAATATTATAAACGTTGTCATAATTTACAATTAGACTGCAGATTTTTATACAAATTCATATCTTTGTGAATAAAAATAAAGAAATAGATTCTAAATGGTGATTTGTTTCATGTATAAAATATTATAACGAATATTTTACCTTGAATATTTTGTACATTTTTACATCTCTAAATTTCACATAAATGCACAAACATCTGTAGTCTATTTATAATACTATGTGCTTTGCATTTTAATTGTATAGTATTAATCATTCCAATAATTTAGATCAATTGTAACTCTTTATTTTCTTTTTTTTTTTTACATATGATACATAATGTACATATATTGTCAGAGATGCAATAAATATTATTTTGTATTTAAAAAAAGATACGAATGGAAATATTTATTCGCATCTACAGTGTCAACTCTAAAATCTGATGGTAATTTAAACTATCTTACAGATAGCTCGTAATTTTGCTGAATGCGATCTTGGATTTGCATTTATTTCTTCCACTGTAGGTCTTATTACATGTTTATGCAACATTTTCCACGGTGTTTGATTAAAAGCTTCCATTTCAGTTAAACTATAATGTTTACCATAATTTAAATATTTTAATGGTAATACATTAGCTGTAGTTTCTGTTATGTTTGCTGACATATGCCTTTTAACGATTGTGTCTTCCAGAGAATGAAAAGATATTGTTATTAAACGACCATTCGTTTTTAAATATGATCCAGCAATAACAATACCATAGTTAATCTCATTTAATTCATTATTTACAAAAATTCTTAATGCTTGAAATGTTTTTGTTGCACAATGAACATGTCTGCCAAGTTGATCAAGTCTTTTTTCAGAAACCACAGATTCAACAAGTTGAGCTAATTCTTGTGTAGTTCTTAAGTTTCTAAAATTATATCGAGCTTCCATAATGGCACGTGCAATTTTTTTAGCATATTTTTCATTACCATAAATTCTTAACACACGAACTAAATCTGATTCTGTTATTTGCTTTAAAACTTCAGCAGCTGTAGGTTCTGATGGGCATCTAAATCCATCCATTCTCATGTCTAAAGGTCCATTTTTTAACATTGAAAATCCTCTTTCAGCAATATCAAATTGCATAGATGAACAACCAAAATCAAACAAGAAGCCGTCTATGCTATGTAGATTTACCTTATATTTACAAAGCAACTGTGGCAATTCAGAAAATCTCCCCAATAAAGGTATTACTTGTCCAGGATATTTCTCTGACAAAATTTGTGCATATTGATGTGCAACAGGGTCTCTATCCAATGCAAATATTTTTATATCAGACGAAGATTCCAAAATTTTTGTAGAATGTCCGCCAGCTCCAAATGTCATATCTACAAAAACTTTTCCTGGTGATGGTTCTAAATAATGTAATACTTCCTTAACCATAACTGGCACATGAGGTATATTTTCAATAGTATTATCAATTTTGTTTGCTATTTTGCTATATTTTCTACTATTCTTTAAATCTATCACATCATTATGTGTCCAAAATAAACAATGTATATTCTTTTTTAAATGTTTCATGCCATAATATTTATATATATGAGTTACATCACTTATCAGCTTCATCCTTAACAAAATTCCTGAATAATCTTGAAAATTTATTCTTAAGAAATCCTCTTCTGTCTTCTGCAAAATGTTCCTGTGCTTCTGGTGTGAGCATTAAATTACACTGATCCTTTGTTAATCCAGTAGCAGTGCTTGAAAGTGTACGACTATACATTTGTCCATAATGATTGGAAGAAATTTTCTTCAAAATCATGTAATAACGGTCACATTGTTCACGATTTACTTCGCTATTTTCACCCTTTGCAAAAGCAAGTTTTAATTGATCACGAATATGCTGAGCTAAGTCTCTAAAATACATATAAATTATAATTATATTTTATAACAACAATTATAATAATTAGATACAAAATCAATAACATATTCTAATACTATAAAACATATAACTAATTACATACAGTATCAAAGCATTTACAACCATAACTATTTAAAATATTAAATCTAACCTCAATATAGGTTATGAGAAAGGAAAAAATGGTCAAATTTAATTTATTTAACAGAATTACCTGCCAGGTTTAGAATTATCCAAGGGCCAAGATTCTAATAATTTCATATAATTTCTATATGTACCCATGGTAATAGCAGAAAGGAGAGTGCTCACGTCCGTAATTCTAGTTGTTTCGCAGTACAGGTGCTGCACCATGCGGTCAAGTACTGAAGTCAACTAAAGTTACATATACAAGAACCTGTATAATTAGGGATTTGTCCTGTTTGGTTGCACGCTAGCATAGACAAGAACCTATTGAGTTCCACGCTACAAGAACTTATTTAATTGTACGGTTCTATATATATATAGGCAATGCAAATGATTATTTTCGTTTCGTTTTTATAACGTTTTTACAATGAACATTATGCAAATTGGAATTATTACTTTACTATGTAAAAATATACTAAAAGCGAATTCAAGGCGGTCATGTTTATATGTTCCGTAAATTCGGAAATGCCGAACTCGCGTGATTTTAATACGACGTTCGTCCATGTTGACGATTGTACAAAGAATACTCGAAAAAACTCGGATAAAAAAGTAGATACGAACTTTTCCGTAGAACCGTACAATTAAATAGGTTTTTGTCTATGCTAGTGTGCAACCAAACAGGGTAGATCTCTAACTTTAAGCTTAAATACATAGGTTCTTGCATATGCTAAATTGTAACCAAACAGAGCAGATTCCAAATTTTATAAGTTCTTGTATATGCTAACTTTAGTTGACCACAGCACTTTTCTGCATGGTGCACTAATCCGGGAACAACCAAGTCCATAAGCGTGAGCACTCTAATTTCCTCCCTAATAATAATAATAATGTGATAAAGTACCAATTTACAAAAAATTAATCACTATTAAATACATACTATCAACTATCTTGAATAAGATACAAAATAAACCTAACGTATTAAAGGATTTTGTATCATGCGATCGAGGTAAATCCCTGCGTAAATATACAAATCAATTTTTTCTATTTCAGAAAATGGTCAAATCAACTTCCCTTATCAAGTCGTATCACATGCAACGTTATCGATTTAAGATAAATACGAGCACGACATTAGCAGCAGTAGTTGAAATTGAAGCAGGCAAAGTCTGTGAACTAAATTTATGTACGTACCTACATGTACAAATGATCTTAGTACCCAATATTTATTTTTTTCATATATAAAAAAAATTATTCGAATTCAGAGCATGCTATATCCACACTGTAAGGTTCTATTTCTTGTTGTATCTCTACATACTCCTGAATTATAGGATTATTCTGTTCGTGCAAAGCAATATGCTTCAGGATATCTTTTTTCCTTGTGAAAACTTCATTGCATTGTTCACAAGACAATGATTTGGCATTATGTGTTTTAGTGTGCTTGATCATGTCATTTTTTTGAGAAAACGTTCTACCACACGTTTCACAGGCAAATGGTTTCTCTCCAGTATGTATTCTCTCATGCACATTTAACGTTCCTTTACGCGTGAAACTTTTATTACAGTATATACATATATAAGGTTTAATGCCAGAATGAATTTTTATGTGTTGATTAAGATTGCTTGAACATTTGTATTCCATTTTACATATTTTGCAAACGTAAGGACGTTCACCAGTATGTATTCTTTCGTGTATAAGACGTGACTCTTTAGAAACGAATGATTCTTCACAATATTGACACATATACGGTCTCTCCGAAGAATGAATGGATTTCTTATGGTACACCAGAGAATTTTTGCTTGCTAATTTCTTTCCACAAATATTACAATCGATACTTATTTTGTCTTCTTTATGTGTACGTTCGTGATTTAATAATACCGTTCGAGTTGAAAATATTCGGTTACAACTCTTACATTTCCATATAGGTTTATTGATACGTTTCTTTTCTATGTTTTCAAAATCTTGTTCTGTATGTTTTTTTCTGTGTAACTTTAGCTCACTCATTGATTTACACGTGCATGTACATATCTAAAAATAAAATGCATATGTTTTTACACAATACTGAACGCAATTAATTATTAATATTGAATGCTATGAATTATTAATTGTTTCTAACAATGGTATACTTACGCTACATGTATATATATCATCTCCACTGTTATGACGTTTAAGATGTGTATTCATGTTTCCTTTACGATTGAAAGCTGTGCCACAAATTGGGCAGACATATTTATTCAAACCATGAGAAAGTTTATGCTGTCTTAATTGTATTCTTTTGTAGAAAGCTTTGCCACACTTTTCACAGGAGTAAGGTTTATTTCCATTATGTTGATTCATATGTTCTCCCAAATGAAATCTGAATTACATATTTAACATTTATTGAATAATACAAAATTGATGATTTACTTTATGATATAGTACTTAAATGTTTTAGAATGCTACCTAGATCTAAATGCATTTCCACAAATGTCACAAATGTGTCGTTTCTTTTTTGAATCATCTAAATGAGTTCTTTTATGACCTCTTAAATTATTGGAATGTTTAAAACTCTTTCCACATAAATCACATAAATAAGGTTTATCTATTCTGTGAGTGGCTTCATGTACATCTAAACTAGACCATTTTTCATAGCTTCTATCACACATGATACATTTAAATAGAAGTTGACCTTCATGACAGTCCATAATATGATTTAATAATTCCTTTTTAGTAATATAAATTAGACCACAATGGCCACATTTTTTATTGGTTTCCATTGATGGATTATTGGTATTGTAGGAATCTTTATGATTATTGCACTGTTCTTCGTTCATAATTACTTTATCAGTAATTTGATAATCTTTTACTTGAAGAAATTTACAGTATGAAAGTTTATGTTCAATAAAGTGTTTTTCAGTTTCAAAATTTGCATGACAAACACTACAAGTTTTTGTTAGAAATTGAAAGTTCATTATCTTTATATTATTGGACTCTTTATCATTTGTATTATTATTAGTTTCTTTTTCTTTCTGTACAACTATTTCTCCTTCATCACACAACATTTTGTGACTTTCAAACATTTCTTGTGTTTTAAATACATTTTTACAATAAAAGCATTGAATTTCATTATTTAATATTTCATTATCTGAATAATTTTTTGTTAGTCTACCTGTACATTCATCTTCTTTAATTTCCTCATTATGTGATGCAATAAAGCTATTTAATTCAGATTGCACTTCCTTTCTTATACTATTTTGAAAACTATCTTTTTGCATATTGGTATTTTCCAAGTCATTAAATTCTTTAGGAACTTCCTGATTCATAGAAATTTCATTCATTTTGCTAGAAGATAATTCGACAGGTGTAACATCAGTTGTTTCATTCATACACATTTCTTCATCTATTTCTAAGGAACACTTTTTTACTATGGCACTATACTTATGATCATAATTTAGCTGTTAAATAATATATACATTTGATCTTAATATTACGATACATATATAGTAGTTAAATATTAAGTTATATACATTAGCTACTTACTTCTGCATTAATATTCAAAAATTTTTTCAACCTCATGTCTGTTCTTAAAGATGTTATAACTAATGAATGTGCAACTTCTAATTTATTATAGCAGTTCATACATAATTTCTGTGGCATTATATCTTCCATATCAACCATAATTGGTAGATGTAAACTTATTTTTTCCCTTAGCCTTAGATCTATTCCTTTCAGTGAAAATATTTCTATACCATCAAAACATGGTTCTTCACATATTCTACATAAATTTGAAAATTTAATACTGATTTCATGATACTGATCCATTTCAACATCCATATCACAATATGATAACATAACATTATCAGATATTTCTGTTTGTTCATTTTTATCAAAGACGTTTTTGGAATCTTTTCCAGTAATAATATCAGATTCGAATAATGTTGGAATAGCATGTTGATCTATTATTACAGGATCTGTTTTATTTATGAAATAACGATCTTCTATATGATGAGAACATATATAATAATTTGAATACAATTCTTCATTAGATTTCATTAAAAGATCAGTTCTATCACACTGATGTGCCCATATTTTCGAACTGTAAGAAAATAATTTGTAACAAGTTATAAAATAAAATATTTAATTTCTAATAAATAAAGAAAGACTATTAATTAAGTATATTATTTTACATAATGATCATTATAATAATGAAGAACATTATTTGCTTTCAAATTAAAAATATATACAACTACGACTAGTATAATGAATGAAATATTATTTTCATATTAGTGATTAATTTATAATTTGACAAGACTTACGTATCACTGTTCGGAAAGTGAATGAATTTGACATTTGTCGAGTCTTCATTATCCAAAGAGTATTTACAAGTTTTGGCAGCACAAACTATCTTCATGTTGAACGCTTTAATTTATAAATGATAAATTGTATATACTTTTTCGCTAATTTCTACATTAAATCTATAGACTAATCTATTATATTAAATTTATTATCGAGATGTTGTCTGTAGCTACGATCACAGACAATGATTTCATGTACAGAAATTATAATTCTAGTAATACTTAAAAGATGGCGTTAAATAGCTAGGTATTTTCGATTTGTACTAAATACTGATTTTATCTTCCGAGGATTAAATTTCTATTATTGTCATAGATGAAGATTATTATCTATATATATATATATTTTTACATATATAACTCTGTTTTACTTTCTTCCTGTTGATATGATATAAAATTATGCTAATCTGAAGTTATACTAAAAATGCTAGTTATTTGTAGCACCGTTTTTTCAGTATTATATTATTCAGTTTAAGAAATTATTAAATTTAGCATTCAAAAATATTTTTTTTCTTTTCAAGGATATTCTTATGTGATCAGTTTATACAAATTTCTTAAGCATTACATTTAAAAAAATCAAACATTAAATATATATGAGAATAATAACAAAAACACTGAAGACTCAGATAATCAATAGCTATTTTGATTTCTTATTAAGAAATTTATAGACGTGCGATATTTCATTTTAAAAGGGAACATACCAATTTCTTAATTAGAATTTACAGTGCGATTCAAAGAATGAATTTATTCCCGTGATTTATCGATATCATTCAAGCAATATACAGTGGGTCACAAAATTATTCGCTCACTCGCTAATGTGGCAAAGATGAACGAAATAATCAGGCAACGCAAGGTACTTTTAAATTTTTTATTTGGATATACATAGTTCAAAGTTTAACTTAATAGAACAGTAAAAAAAATTGCGAAATTTTCATTTATAATTACAGAAAAATGAATTTTAAGAAATCTTTATNGTAAAGATTTCTTAAAATTCATTTTTCTGTAATTATAAATGAAAATTTCGCAATTTTTTTTTACTATTCTATCAAATTAAACTTTGAACTATGTATATCCAAATAAAAAATTTAAAAATACCTTGCGTTGCCTGATTATTTCGTTCATCTTTGCCACATTAGCGAGTGAGCGAATAATTTTGTGACCCACTGTATATAGCTTCAGATCATATCGTACCCGAAACAAGTACATATTGATTATTACAGATACAATAATTCACATGAATATTCGTGCACTGTTTAAAAATGAATTTTTTTTTTAATTGTATTAAACCGCTTGATTTCTTTAAAAAGTTAGAAGGATTAATTTACTAGATAACGCGTAAAAAGGTTTTGAAAAAATTGTAATTAGTCTGAATTGGTTGATGCAGAAATAAGCGACAAGCATCTAAAGATGTAAGAATCTTTAAATTTTAGACCCAAAGTCGTAAAAAACTGCGATTTTCATCATTTTTAACCGTTCGTAGCTCATAACAATGTTAATCTATTTCGATGAAATTTTCGATATATACATACCTGTATAAATCTTCAAAACGTCTGGTTTACATTTTCATCTCAGGCTCAATTTAAAAAGTTGTAAAAAGCGAGCTTTACTCTTTTGCTGGAATGCACGATTATTCACAGTAGATCTACGTTTACTCGATTCAAAAGCAGTTTAGACAAATTAATTCTATCAGTCCGACAACAAATACTTAAATATGGACATATGCAAAGTTCAACAATAATACATATGTATATCTGAAAAATGGCAAATTCTCCTCAATTCGTTAAAATAATGTTTACAAACACGACAATTAAATTAGAAAGATCACGTCATTTTGCAGTCGATTTTTGTTAATTGTACCATGTGCAAAATCATTTATTTTCTAATTATACGTACAATAATCTGTGGTATAATTTCTTTCATATATATATACATACATATATATATATGTATGTATGTATGTATGTATGTATGTAGGTGTGTGTCTGTTTATATACAATATCTTACTCTCGACCTTAAGAACTCAGGTGCAAATACATAAAAATAATTAAGGCTCTTCCATATTTGTTCACACAGTTGCTCGACTGTCAGTAACAATATTACACAAAGTACAGCAAGAACATGGCAATCAGTTTTTATACTCTTTTTGTATTTCGTTATGATTAACGTTTCGATCTTTTTATTTTTTATATAACTAATCGCTTTGTTTCTTTTCCCATTTTTCTAAAAGAAGATTCGATCGATGAGTCAAGTGCACGGTGACAAAAGAATTGTAAATATTTCGTAAATTTGCGATCTGTCAGAAACGAAGGTTTTAAGTCTAAGAGAAACTCAGTTGTTCGCCTTTGTTATAGAAGTGCAGGTATAGAAATACTGTTTTATGTTCCGTCCATCAGGCACGTAGATATTCTTACATACATTACATATTACATTCTTGTTATCAGAGGAACTATTATTCGTAGCATTTTTGCCTTCGTTATGTAGTTTTGTTGCTTGATTAACGCCGTGAACACTCAACTTATCGATTCAAAATAGCAAAAGTATATTACAATATTGGTAGATGGCAAGAAAAAAACAACGCGTAGCGTGTTTCTTCTTCTTTTACTTTTGTTTTATATTCCTAAGTTCTACGGATGTCCGCCCGTATTTGCTGAATAATCGCTTCGTTAGAATACTAGAAATTGATATGAAAAAGAGGAACTCCCTACTCATGGAATCTAATCCATTCGACAGATCCTCGTTTAGTATCACCGAGAAGTTTCAGCGCTTTTTTCGGCCTTAAGCTTACATAAAACAAGCTATATGTATAACAAAGTACAATATATGTGTGTGTGTATATATACATATATGTGTGACATTTCAAAAGTAAAGGATATACATTCATATATTGTATATTGAAATAATGAATGAATATCGCTTTAAAATATATAACCGATTTTGTTTTAAGATTATGTATGTTTAAAATTTCTTATAATTGTTTGATTTGTTGTAGACGTTCGATATACGCTCGTAATTGTCGTGTTTTCTCATAAGACTTCTCAAAAAAACAATGTAACATGAAATTATCGTGACGAAATAACGATAAATCATTTTTATACAGCAACATTTTTGTTACTTTTTAAAATGAATGAAAATAGCGTATTTGTGCTTTTATGTGTATTATATACTCAAACGCTCTTGAATTTTTTAATGTATATAAAAAATGAAAGCATTTTGCCATATCAAAAAATGCGATTAGATCGTGAAGATACATTTAACAAATATAAATTTAATGTTTTCATATAATGGTGATGGTAATTTAAACAATAAAATTTTCATCGACACATAGGACTCCGAGCAGTTGAAGTTGGACCAAGTTCATATGTATATATTGTATTTATTAATAAGTATTTAAAAATCTCTCCAAGGAATATTAATCACATTTAGATACAGCAACAACGCTAAACATCGAACGTACTATTCCTTCATTCGCCAGGAATGTAAGTTCGTTTGTCACAGTAAGATGAAAAATCGTGTCGGAAGATTTGCTAAGTACAAAATGAAACGCTGTCTAGAAAATTTTTACAATCGACGAGGGAGAGTTTTTATTTGAGGGACATTTTCTAGAAAAATTTGTTTAGTAATAGACTTTCATTGAATACTATCTTTTGCCACACGATGATGTCTCTGTAAAGAATGACATATCTGACATAATTATATAATCTGCCTATATAGCATAATAAAAAGTATCATTGTATTGTGATAATCTTAATATAAATGTAAATTCAACAAAAACATTATTCGTTTGATAAATTCCTTATTTTAAGGAGCCAAAAATCACAGGCAATGTAGTCTTTATATCGGTACCGATTTACCGATTTACCGATAGGAATTTCCAGAAGTGGCATTCTTATTGCCTATTTCCTTCTTTTTCTTTTTTAATTACGATGCTACCTATATCAGATACTATCATTTCTATTAATTAAACTATCTTCTTTGTCGACTGGGGGTGGGCCGGTGGTTAATGTGGTACTGGGTCCAGCCGTTAAATAACCAGCAGACACCGGCGTTCCAGCTATATATTGTATTATTATTACATATATATGTTCAAATATATTATATTTAATGTAGAAATGAAAGTAATTGATATGTATATCGTACCAGTAAGGTAACCAGAATTAGTTGTATTAGAAATAAATAGATCATGTCGCTGATCCTTGTATTCCGCCCAGACACTTGACTTCTCTAGTATCGCATTTACTTTCTCACCCAGCAACAAGCTCCTCGTCATTGCTTTTAAAGCTTTAACTATTTGAGCTTTAGCAGTTGCAGGATTTTCAATTACGTCCAATCGTCCTTCTAGTATATTTAACAAATAAGGTACCATTTCAGCGTCCAGTGCCTATAAGGAATAATTAACAACAAAAGTTCTTGAATTTATAATAATGATAGTAACAATATTTGATGTCTTGTATTTACTTGTTTTATAAGTCTATCCTCGTTAGTCGAAAATAATCTATTCAGCGTTTCGCACGCTATTGCTATCATATCTCGTCTAGATTGCATAGCATGTTTCAGTGGACTTATACATTCTGTTTGACAAATAGATGATATACAAATCTGTAAGATTATTAATTAGCGTTGTTGATATTAAATACTATTTAATATTGCATAAAGAAAAATCAACAAACTCACCTCGCTTGCTGCTAATTGATGAAGTATCAATATCGCAGTTTTATATACAGATGGTTGATTATTTTGCATTGCCATTTGTCGGCATAGTCTAGGTATGTGTCCTAATGATGGAACTTGATCTGCTAAACTTGGTTGTGCTTGAAGTAAATTTACTAGCGCTTGTGTTGTTAATTCCAACATATCGGACTATTTAAAGATGTTATTAAATTAATCAATATACTCATATACTATAACAAATCAAAGTGTACACTTACATCAGTTTTTTCCTTGGACATAAGGGCTAACGTCGTATCCATAAGTTCACTTAAAAATTCTTTAGGTTTCCTAAGAGCCCACGCGGGACTGGCTATAAATAATCTAAGATATACACCTCCGACTGCGGGTTCATTTGTTGCAATATCAATATTACTTTGAGTATCAGGTAACTTTAATATTGCATTGGAATTTCGTCTTTGTAACATGTAATATCTGAAAAAAATTATTTTGCCTTAGATGGACATAATTAAACAAGAAAATAAATATTTTTTAAAAATGTTTATGTACTCGTCTTTTAATTCTCCAATGATCCTCGACACTCTAGCTTTGGCATTATCATCCCATATTAATTCAGGATTCTCGTGTTTTGTTTCAAACATATGCACACATTGTTTTGGAGCATCCCTAATAGCTTCACTAAATAATCTGGGTAAAAATCTAGACAAATCTAGTTTTACTTTTGGTCCAGCCAACTTATCAGACGACATTTTGCCAAGTAGTTCTGCGGCTGTTTCGCGTATCTGAGTGTTACTTGAATTACAGAAGAGATCAAGAACGTATACAACAGCTCCTAAAATTTTCATAAATTTCGTTTTGAAAAAAAAGAAAGGTATAATTTTAGATATGGTTCATGTTTAATTTTACCTTTAGACAGTGCATCCTTTACGATCTTCGTGGAGCTCATCAGAGCATACAAAGTTTCTAATATTAGTAACTGACACTCCTGTAGAGAATTTAAAGCTAATAATAAATGTACTATAACCTCATTTGCCGCGATATCGTCCACACATTCTTGGTTCTTTGTAACATTACTAATAACTTCAAGTGCGTTTTTCTGTATCAACTTGAAATTATTACAACTCAGAAGCCCAAATAATAATCTGAAGTGTCCTATACATTGTAATTCAATTCCTGGATTATTTTTTATAACATTTTTTAATGCTTCTAAAGACATAACAATATGTTCCAATTTCTCTTGATCCTTCTTAGCTAATGCCATATTACCCATTGATGTCAAATATTTTGACGATTCAGACAAAAAGTCAAGTACATTAATCGTAAAACTTTTGGGGTTCTGAAAAAATATTTAATTGTTTTAAGTAGTAAAATAATTTTTTCATTGGAAAAATATTACATAATGTTAAATTACCTCAATGGGGAAATTGGGTTGTTCATTGTATACTTTTACAAATATTTCTCCAATAATAAGTTCATCAGCATGGACGCTATATTTAAAGTCACTAAAATCATGTTCAAAACTATCATTGCCATTTAATCTTTCTTGTCGTTTAGTTTCCAAGTATTCGTTCAATTCTGCTCTCGTACCATTATCCCAAATCAAATATGGATTGGAACAATTCGAATTTAGGATTTTTAATATTTCTTCTGGTTTATCTTTCGAGAGTTGACGAGCTAGATAAGGTGTTAATAAACTTTCTAACGCAGCAACAGTAACAGGATTAACGGGTGTTTCATTCTCCCCTGTCATGTAACCACCTAATCTTGCACATGCTCGAACTGCTAATTTCGCTAAATTATTTGCCACTTCCTGACGATTTTCGTCTTGATTTCTTTCAACGCCACCTTCTTCCAACGTGTAATCGTAATTAAACATGAACAATAATAAATGCCATAAAGCTCCAGATTGTAAAAGTTGCATTTGTAACACACTATCCGTGGCAAGGGATGAAACGCATTCTGTTGCCACCGAACATAATTTTGTTAAGTGCTGTAAATATATATCGACATAATAATTAAAAAATGTATGTAATGTTAATAGCGATTTTTTAACGATGTTTTCAAAATTCCGAGTACTAACCTTGAAGTGTAATATCCTACATAGGTCTTTAACTAATTGTGGTAGTTCAATAATCCTATCTTTGCAGCCCCTAAAGGACCCAGCAACTGAGAAGCATCTAGTGATATGCATGCATACCTGCACTGCTATATCATTAAGTTTACTCGATTTATTTAGGACAGAAACGCATCGTGTATAAGCTTCTAATAAAACATCTAATCCTCCTTCTCTGCGAAGTTCCTCCGCGTTTAATGCAGAACAATGTACCGTGTGATATGCAAGTTCGCTAGCAGCTGCCAATAATGGCGCGGATTTTGAAAATAATTGCTCATCGTCTGTTTCTAGTTTGATTGTTTTAATTAACTGTGGGTAACCTGCGTATTTGTAAGGTCTAAGTTCGTCAGAATATCTATGGAAGAGAATGCTCTGTGTTCTTAAAATAAGCACTATGTTATCAGGATTTGGACCGTCAGTCGACCAACAACTTCGGCTACATAAAAATTCGTATGCCTGATTAACAGCCTCGAATTTATCCTATGAACAGAAAACACTTCTATGAAGAATTTAATACGTTCATATGTTACTAATGTACATAAAGTTTGATACAACTTACTCTGCCTTGTGGATTTTTATCAGGGTGATACATTTGTGCAAGTTTATAATATGATTTTCTGACTTCAGCCTCATTATGTTGTTTTCCACTGGACAATTGAAGGACTTTATAAGCTTCATCCATTGTCATCAATGGTGGTTTCTTTTCTACTTCTTTCTTCCATGCATCTAACACATCTTTCAATAAATGTACCTAAACATTATATATTATTATTTTAAATATATTTTAAGAATTAATGAATAAATATTTTTAAATCATTTGCTATTGACTTACCGGTTCAGGAATAGGCCACTGTGGGAATTTTACAGTATCACAAAGGTGTCTTAGGTAAAATATTTGACAGAATAATTCCTTCTCTAATTGTGGATATCTTATTGCAGGTATAGCAATGTATTGATATCTAGCCATAGTATGACTTCTTAATTTTGGTGAAAAATCTGCTATATGCGTCGCTATTTTTTCAATAAGCATTCTCCTCATTTCAGCATTCCATATTGCTTCTGGTGTATCGTAATCACCAAGAAATATTTGCGCAAATTTTTCTGCACCATGATTTTCTAAATAGCTAACCATTGCATCAGGTAAAAGTTGTCCAAGAATACTTCGCTGCATGATGTCTGATGATACATTCTATGATATTAAAATATTATGTGAGACAACTGATCTGTTTTGTCAGTTAGTAAAAATACAAGCTTTACACTTACATCATCACTTCTAAATGCCTGTTTCGTATGAGTTAACTGTAAAAATCTCGCTATCGGTAAAACGTTTGAACCAGTGTACATTAATATGAAATAGAAGACACCAGTAAGATAAATTTTCGAAACATCTGCGTTATCTCTCATTATTTCACATAATAAAGTAGCTACTTTTTCAACTAAAACCGGGTCAAACGTTAATAAAAGTTGAACAATATGAGGTAGGCACTGAAGATCCGATAATAACCGCTTCATGCGCGGCAGAGGTCTGATTACCGCGTCATCAACATCTCTACTTGGAAAATACTCGCACATTTTGATTAAAATATTTAGAATCAATGTTGCTAATTCACTTTCATTTATTACTGGTGTCCCTTTCGCGACTAATGTCCATTTTAATTGCGGAACTTGCGAGATCATTCGCCATCCGTCTAATCCTTGTGCCCAAACTTTCGTTTTGTATGTAATCTGATTTGTATGATACAATTCCTTTAAATCTTTCAAACTTATAGGACCTTTTCGCTGATCTCCGTCATTGTAATACCATTCTTTTTCCATAACCTGCTGTTGTTGTGGTCCTGCTTCTATTACATTAGTTTGTGTAGGTACAACTGCTCTAGATGTGTGTAAATGAGCCAAAGTTAAGAGATCAACTAATGTGCGTACTCCGTTTTGATCCATTATATCTTTTACATTTCTTCTATGTAATATAAGTTTATTTATGAACATGACTAGTCTATCACGTTCCATTCTATCTGTACAACGTTCCAGCATTCCTACAATATATTTTGTATCCGAAAATGGACCAATATCTTCATAGTATCGTTCATATACTATAGTCATTGCTTGCAAGCAAAGGCACTTCATTTCGACTTTTGTTGTTAATATGAATCTATGGTACAAGTCGTTAAAAAATTCATACCTGTGATGAAAATAACAATTTATTGCTTAATCTGCACAACATGATACGCGTGAAAAAATTTAAGAAATAAATTTAATATAATCTGAATTGTAATCACAACAATTAAAATTCTATTATACATACGATTTTCTTATTGGACTGTCTGGACTATCTTTTTCCAACAAAAGCCTTAAATAATAATCACCGATTTTCACTTCATCTGACAGGCACTGATACTGTACTTCAAATTCTCTATGATTCCAAGCAATTAGGGTTCCTCCTGCTAAATCTTTGTCAGAACTGAACGCGCGAATTTCATTCTCAAGGGCGGTTCTTAATTCTTCACGTGTTTTATGATTCCAAATTAAATTCGGCAGTGAATGATCCTGATTGAACTTATAATAAAACAAATTCCAATTTGCTTCCGATTTAATTCTTTCTCTGCGTTTTCTTAATACTATCGGACGTTCTTTGATTTTCTCTTTACGTTCGATCCCAATCCTAGCTCCCCAGTGTTGAAGAGCATGTTCTACATGTTTTTCAACTACACGCATTTGACGTTCGATCGCAATCCACTGTGGGCTTTTCTTATTTTTTGATGCGTGATCTATAGCTATCTTTAAATTATCACGATTGTTCAATCGTTCTTTTTCAAGAAATGAATCGGGTACTTTTTCATCCGAGTCTAAGTAATTTAATAAACCAACAGGCTGTATAAATGCATAATGAATACAAACTTAGATACTTCCATTTTTGTAATTAAATGAAAATGATATTATATAAGCTCAGTCAGTAATGCTAATTTACCATAATCCTTTTCAACAGTCCCATAGCTGTAGGATGTCCTGTAACCCAAAGTCCTACAAGATGTCTACACAATTGTCTATGTGTCAACAGTCTACCGTCAGTACCAACAGTAAAAAGACTATTTAATAGATGTCTCGGTAAAGCTCCTTCCGCAAGAGCAAGTTCTTGCATTTTTGCAGCCACTTCCGGTGCACCTTCTTCGATAATCGCTCTCATTATTAATCCAGCACCTTTAACGATAGCTAGTGACGGATGTTGGAACAGTTTAAAAAGCGATCTTCCTCTTGCAGCGACCATTTCTAGAAGATTATCGAAATGTTTACCATCGGTCGTTTCACTATACGGTACACACAGAGCAAAAGTTAAGAGGTCAAGCATGGCAGAGACTACCAGAGCACCTGTACCATGATTCTGAAATATTTATAGGAACAATGTTAGCATACTACAAACAGGACAGTAACTACTATTGTTAAGAAAATGAAGATAAGATTAATGCACTTACTATATGGTTAATCCACATATCAAGTAAATTTTCCAAAAATTTATTACTACTGAGGAGGCTACTTTTATTTAACTGTTCTTGTCTTAAATCACAATCATCATGCATTGGTTGCATGAGAGCACAAATACAATCTATAGCAGCTTGTGTTACACCATAATCTTGTCTTTTCAAAGCTTTCACAACTTTATGTCCAATAGCTTCTCTAAATCCAAGAAGAGTTGTAAATGCAGTAAAACCAATTTTGCTAGCAACCAATCTCCTTAGAGCATGGAATTGTGCTTCTATTTCACTGTTTGTTTCTAATTCCTTATTGACCAATGCATTTAAAGCACCAAGAATAATTTTATCTTTATTTTCAGTAAAAAGACCCTGTAAGTAGTTATTCATCATATGGTATATGTGAAGTTGTATTGTTGTTGCAGTCCATTCAAGCGGTACAACATCCTGGACAAAAAAAGAAAATATCTATTCAGCTTACTATATAATCTATTCATCTATACAATTATCTATTTATTATTATAAATAAAAAAGAAATAGAAAATATAAGATATTAGAAACAACTTTTTACATAGATATTTATTCAATTTATTCCAATCTGTATAGATAATTATAATGTATTATTTTGTATCACACATACATCTTAATACAATTTAATATAATCTAATTCAAATTTAATAAACTATCACCGCTTTAATGCACTGCACAATATTTATTTTTATATTTGATAATCATATAGAAATTTAATATTATATATATGTATATATATATATATATATATATATACAATATTAAATATAGGGAATGTCTTACATCTTGTGTAACAGAGTAATTAAGACCACTGTAGGGAATATTTGCATTAAATCTTTCCAAAATTTCAGCAAAACTACGTCCACTTGGTGGTTGTTGAAGAAACTTAACATGAGATGTTTCAACTTCTTCATCAACAGGTAAATTAAGAGGTCCAAGTCTTTTCCCCCTAGGTACTGGATACATTCTGACATGAACATCTCTATTACCAGATGCTCTAACTCCATCCAATAAGGAAGCTAACAAAGAATCTCTATCCGTTGCAGTATAACTACGTGTTTGACCATTGAGATACTGTATAGTAAATAATTGTGGATTTTCATTGTCACGAATCAACGCAAAAATATCTGACAGAGGTCTAAGAGTGCAAATATTATATGTTTGAGGATCTCTTTCCAATAAACAAGTATCAGAAAGACAAAGAGTTCTTCTCTGAGGATCTATATGTCTAGATGAATACTTATGAACAGTAAATTCTGATACACTTGTTATATGTTCATCAGCACTAAATTTACCCAATCTCTGAGTAACAAAATCATCTAATTTAATCGGTTCTTTCAAAACTTTTATGCTGATACCTAAATTGTTCATAGCTGATTCCAGCAGCTTTTTTTTAATTTCTTCCATGTGTTGAGAAGCAAAAAGATGTAAACGTCCAAATCCACCACATACAATTACAAATCCATTAGAATAATCTTTCATTGTAAGAATTCCTTCAAAATCTTTATAACAATAACTGGCTAATACCATATTGGTTGCTGGATCTAATTGGTCAAGACTATATGGTGTCACTTCTAACACAACAGGTAATCTTGTATCAGACCAATGATGTTTATAAGCTTGATACCTCTAGAGAAAATGAAGATATTAATTTAATAAATGCAGTACACGTTGAAAATGGTGAACATAATAGTTTATCTATCGAGCAGTTATATAGGAAAGGGTACATCTCACCAATTTCAATGATTTTCAAATATGTGTTATGATCATAATTCTGAACAAGTTTTTCCTATAGATTGCTACTCCAAGATATTGATAAAAATACTTTTGTTATTTTTTATCTTAATGCGAGTTAGGTTTGAATTAGCTCTATCTATGGACATGATGATATAACATTTGTGTTCATATATATAGTTATATATAACGCAATTTTTTTGCTACCCAAACTCACTGCAAAGTGGTATTGACTCCTGAAAATTTGGCTATTTTTTGTAACTCGTAAGCTGTAAGTAAGAAGGGGAAAAAATTTTTGGGATAAAAGTTACTGCTTTTAATTAGGACAGTCAACTGGCAAAAAATTTATCAATTGTTCAATTAGAAAAGGTTATAAACAAAAATATTAATAATTTTTCCTAAAATTCTTTTTTTTATGTGAAATCTTAATCAGTAGTTTATGAAACAGTATAATACTTTTTTTAAAATACAAATATAAGCCCTGTTGTATTACTGAACTATATTCCTTGACAATTGAATTTTTAAAATAGTTATTAATATTTTTGTTTATAATCTTTCTAATTATACAGTATGTTTGTTTTAAATATATACACGTGATTATTTTTACAAGTATGAGAAATACAAAACAATGTTTTAAGTGATATTTGCTTGACTTTATGAGGGAAACTTAATAAGATATTTCATATGTAAGATTCTTTTTTGCATTTTTATTTAAAAAGATTTCAATATTAATGTAACTTTTTTTAATGTACCCTCTTCTATATAATTACCATTTACTGTTTTATTTTGAATATTTTATTCAATTACAAAATTTAGTAAAATGATTTAATAAAAACATTGAATTACAATAGATACTATATAGATTGATATAAATGGTAGTGCATGTATTAATTATGCTGATAACTGTGAACAAATATACTGCAGACTATTACATATATACTAACCATATGGCTAGGTTGATAACAGGTTTGATTAAACTTCAGTAGCATTTTTTCCTGAAAGTGTTATATAAAAAATATATAACTCACCAAAATTTCTTTAGGTTTCTCAGCAAATTGGTTTCTATATTTCAGAGCTTCAGTTAATAAATGAGCTCTGTATTCTGAACTAAATTTCATATTGTCAATTTTTCGTTCTTTGCGCATTGTTATACTAAATTCATGCAGACCTAATTGATTTCTGTTTGTTGGTTGCACACTTATAAAATCTAAGTATTCCCATTTATTTGTAACTTCTAATGTAGTAGGATTATATGTTGTTATACCCATGGATCCAATTGAAAAGATACGTTTGTACCTGTTGTATAAACATTAAATAAGATTTTTAATATTTATTTGAAATAAAAATATGTAACATAACAATAATTTAACAAATGATATTATTCCATATAAAAATATATTAATTTATGTTAGGTTTGATATAACAAGGTTATATGTATGTTAAAAATAAATAAGTATAGAAGTTACTTAATTTCAATATGTTTAATTATATTCCGTTATGATATTGAATGTCCAAATATGTTAAAAGTATATTATAATATTAATATATATTTATAATAAGATAATATTACAATCTTTTCATTGGAAGATACAAATATATAACATGTGATTCTTATTTAACTATTTTTCCTTGTATTATAATATCCTAGGCAATCCGGCGTTAGGTTTTTGTTTTATTTAAAATATACACAGACAAAAACACATGTACACCTTATAATAGCAATTCCACTTTTCATAACTAATTTGGGATGCTTTAAAAAGTGTGTACCTATTGTATTGCACATTGTACGTACATTATTATCCATAAAACGGATAATTTTTGACAAGTAGTAAGAACTAAAAGACGCGAACTTACTTTCCTTTCCATGAATGTTTTGTGACCAGAAAACATGCCACATCCTGGTTATCCTTTATCGGCATCATTGTAACATGTCCTGACAATGCAGCGTGCTTATTATTATAAATAATGCTTTAACAAAACACTGGTTACTGTTTGTGAAAGATGCGTAGCGTAGGAGGGACATTCGCATACGAATTGAAAATGAATCACAGTAGAGCCATTTTCAAAATGACAAATACGAGAAACACAAAGTAAATCTGAATCACGTACGCAATGTTTATGTTTGACGTATTAGCGAATGATATTTAGGCACTATTTGATCGCATTTTAGCCGACTAATGACATTTTCGACGGCTCCATTGGACTGGGAGCGGCCATGATGCTCGGGGGTGTTAACAAACAGCTGTTTCCAGATGGCAGAATGATCACACTAGGAACTTACTTATTTATGTTAGATATATAATCTAAAGTTAATATACTTTCTCTGGAGAAGTTTCTTACGTTTGTTTTCATAAGAAAAGGAATACATATTTTAAAAAGGCGCGAAAGGTAAAGAATTACAGTATTTTAAATGTACAAGTAAGACTATGAATTGATCTCTGTTGATATAACTAAATTAGCACTACGAATTATAAGTTTGTTTATCGATACATCTAATATGTATGTATTAAGCTCTAATTGAAATTAAAGAACAAGATATATTGTAATTTGTGCGTAAATGTAAAATTAAAATGTGAAATAGAAATATTATATTACAATATTGTATATACATATTGTATAAATTTATAATTTATGAGTTATAAATAGTATTATATATATTTTATTTATATTGTTATAATCTTATGTCTCTCTGTCTTATATTTCTGTCTATACAATCGAAGTACAAGACTTTTGTTCTGTTTTATTTGTATAAGTGAGTTTGATTCTTGACATTATCTCGAGTAGAGGTTATATACCAAGTGTTTGTTTATATGTTGTTGAAGAACATAAAAATTCATATTTTTTTATAAAGTTTATTATTCATATGTTTTATCATGAGATATAAAAATTGTAAATAGAATTGTTTAATAAACTACTATTAAACATTTCTTTAATTTAATGGAAATTTAAAATTCAAATGATAAATTTTATTTTATTGGTTTCAGCATATAAAGCAAACAAAATGATAGAAAATAACATATCTAGTGAAAGTGACGAAGGAGAAATAAAATCAGATTTTGAAGTGGATTTTCAAAAAGAACTACATAATTTTCCCCATATTTTAAGATTTATTCAAAGAATGCGTGATCACATTAAAAAACAAAACAAAAAGATTGCCAAATTACGAAATAAACTCAGTGAACATGTGAGAACTACATTTCTTAAATATTGTTATCCCGTTATTTTTTATGTCTTATTTTATACTTTTATCTATTCACAGAAAAGTAAAAAATTAATGGAAAAGAAAACCTTAATTGACTATGGAACTCAAACGAATCCATTGGAATATGAAAAAGAATCATGTCAGGATTGGAATGTTAATAATGACAAAACATCAACTAGTATTATACAACAAGTTAAAGAAGTAGCTGAGTCTGCTTTGTTGCAAACTGGTTTTGTCTATGAAGAAACTTCTGGTTTATATTATGATTATAACAGTGGATATTATTATGATGCAGTAAGTATTTATGCAATAACGGTATTAAATTTTCATTAATAATCCTTACATATTATACAAAAAAAAAACTGTTTTAGAAACAAGGTTTATATTATGATGGTAATACAGGTACATATTATTATTATGATGAAATTAGTAGAACGTATCAATTCCATAGTCAAGCACAAGTAACTGTGAATGAAGCAGCTGCTCATGCGAAAAGCCAGAAGGAGCGAAAAGCTAGAAAGACTGCCAAGGTTAGGATTTAAATTATTATTGTTACGTACCACATTTCTAAAGAAAATCGATCGGATACAAGTATTTTTCATTCCAGGTTTCGGATGACATACATGAATTAATAAATGGCCTTTCAAACATATCAATTGAAAAATACAGGCATCAAGCACTAGGTAATTATCCTATGCTCTTAATATGCACACATGTCTCTCTTGTAGGATGAGGGGAAAAAACGCAAACTTGCGGAAAGAGAAGAGCAGTCGGAAGATGAACTTGAGGAGGGTGAATGTTCAAGCAATGATAGTGACAGCAATTTTAATGATATTACTCCAGAATTATATACTAGTAGTGACAGTGACCATGAGAAAGATCAAGGTTTATTTTTAATTATTTTGCACAAAAATAAAGATATTTTAGTAACTAATGATTCATGGATTTTAATTTTCTTTTTTTGATTACATGTATGATTGCTATTAGTTACATTTCAATTATATAATTAATTGCAATTACCATATAATTAATAGAATAGATATGCGTTCGCAAATAATACTTGGAATATTTTACGAATGGAAGTACATTGATTAACTTTTCATTGTAACGATTCAATTTTTTATTTCAGATTTAGCGAAAACCTATCCACCATGCATGAGAATCATAGTTAAGGAAACCAATTTATCAAAGTTAAAAATTGGGAGTCTATTTTTTATTGCATATACTGGTGGTTCAATTGGTCGTGAAGGTGACCATTCTGTAGTAATACCAGATATAAATATAAGTAAAGTAAGTAAGAAAAATTTTTAAGTTAACAACAAAAGTTTCTTTACGTAAACAATATTATTTGTATAAAATATTAAGTAAAAAATTTCGATGTTTCAGCATCACGCCCGCATTTTATATAATGAAGATAAAAAAATATACGAAGTCATTGATTTAGGATCAAGAAATGGCACGTTCTTGAATGGTAAAAGATTGTCTGTGGCTAAGCAAGAATCTGAACCTCATGAAGTTTCACATGGTTCGATTATACAAGTTAGTACTACGAAATTGTTGTGTCACGTTCATAATGGAAATGAAACCTGCGGCCACTGTGAGCCAGGACTCGTTCAGCAAAGCATTAACGCAGAAGAGAACAAAGCTTCTAAAAAACACCAACACAAACAAGAATTGAGACGTCTGAAGTATAAGTTTGGCGTAGAAAAAGATAATGTCGCAAGTGCTAGTCAACTGGCATTGGGGTATCAAGACAGAGCGCAAAATCGAAGACAGTGCATTGGTTCTTTGAATCATCATGCTAAAACACAACAAAGTTCAATGGATACGTAAGTAATTTATTTGTTATATTATGTTTTAAAAACCTATTTTTTTTTAAAGTTATAACAGTTAAACAATTAACTTATATTTAAAACATGTTATCAGTATTTTATTTTATTTTTTCGTTTATTTCCTTGTAATTTCAGATTTTTATTAGTTCTTGTTTATTTTGTAAGTCTTATCACGCAGTGTTTTCATTTACATACATTTCATTTATCATGTATTTGTTATATATTTTATTTACAGATCTATAGCAAAAGACAACAGGGGATTTAAACTGCTATCAAAAATGGGATGGTCTGAGGGACAATCCTTAGGGAAGGAAGGAGATGGACCAACTGAACCGGTAAGTATTTTTCTTTACAAATTTTGTATTTATTCTAACATCTGATTTTTTTTACCATGATATATTATACAGTTTTTTACTATGATATATTATAAATGTACCAATATTTTAAATGATAATACTTACGTTTATAAACATGTAAATATGTAAATGAAAGATAATAGGGATTTTAATAGTACCTGTGTATTATTAACTTATGTTAAACAAATAATGAATTTACGCTCCGTACCGAAAGCGTTGACATAATTCATAAAATAAGAATTTATGACTATTTTAAGTGGTTCGAATGTTTTGCCGGTTTATTATGTTATATATTAACGAAAAGAATTTTGTCCTAATGTAAAAAAATGTCAATTTATTTCAATGGTTTTTGTAATGGGATACGTAATTTTAAGATATTTAATCGTTTAGATATAACAGAATTTAATTCGTTTGCAGTAAGAAAAGAAGAAACATTCATAAGTTTAACTATATCTTTTAAAGTATATTTTAGATATTGCAACGAAAAATAATTGTACACTTTTCAATAAAATAGTTATCTGTTTTCGCAAGTATAGTTATAACTATTACGGTACAATTTTTCTTAATTATTCACATGTGAGAAAATAATAGATTAGTTAATTAGAATTACTATTTTACAATTATAATCGAAAAATTCAGCCTCGACGAACTTTTCGTAACAATTAATTTCAAAGTAAATTGAGTTCATCCTTCTATCGCAAACTATACAATACATTCTCCACATTCTCTAAAGATCAATATCTAACAATAAGTCAAAGTCGGAATATCTGGACAATACCGCAATATCTAAATAAGATAGAGTACGAGTAAAATAGAGAATAATTTTCTCTATTTTCTTGGATTTTTCCCTCTTTGTGCACCCTACAAATTTAAATCATATTATACAAAATCAAATAGATTGTAAGTATATTTCAAATATAAGATAACAGATGCTTCTCGACTCGAACAACTCAAAATCTCCAAAATTCTCCTTTAAAAACAGAGTAGCGTCAATCCGAAAACTGACGTCTCTCTTGCAGTATGTTCTAAAGTGTCCGTGTCAAATGTCTCGTCTTCATAGCTCTCAGAAACGGCTTTCCAGACGTCAGATGCCAACGGTATGTAAACGTCGACAGAGAATGTCGTTTTCAGCGCGCGTATTAACGTCGCCGCGATGCCGATGACGTCAATCGGTAATTGCGGTACGTTTCTCATTTCACCTTTCTGTCGG
Organism: Bombus waltoni; assembly: GCA_014737395.1. NCBI lineage: Eukaryota > Metazoa > Arthropoda > Insecta > Hymenoptera > Apidae > Bombus > Bombus waltoni. The sequence goes on along the minus strand of JACXII010000043.1, from coordinate 1,029,564 downwards.
TCCGTAGCATCGGCCAAACGTGGTGTAGTACGTGTGCCCGGTACAAAAGGTGCATAGAAACGTCGGCCGCTTAGCCACTCGTTATCCGAACGGGGTCGTGTCGCTGCAATTCGCAATCTGGCCTCGTTCGCCTTTTTCAGGCGACGCGACGCGACACGCTAAAAACCGTGAGCTGCCGTTACTGTTGCTCACCCCCTGCGAGTCTTTCCTGTTCCTCTACTACTTCCACACCACCGTCACCATCACCACCCCCTCACTGACCCGTACGATGCCAATACACGTGCGTCGTATATACGTGTAATACAGACATGGAAGATAGCGTGTGCAAAAGCCAGACAGCAAGCAGGTTCTGGCTGCTGGTGGTGCTGCTTACTCGTCCGGTCGCATCGCGTTTCGACGGCGACGAAACGAGCGTCGACGGTACGAGCAGAGCATTCATATGATAACGAGCGTAACTCTGCGAGACATGAAACGGAATAGTAGAGGGGATCGTCGCGAGGAGCAGAGACGAAAACGGGAGCAGCAGAGAGCGAGAGGGAGCGACAGAAGAGGTGTCCCCGGGTAATGAATGCAAATGTATTGAAATCCAAATCATTATTTTGTCTAGACGCATCGTATGCTCTATTGCACGCTCTGAGCATAAGGAGAGGAGGGGGCGAGGAAAGGCACATAGCGCGTTCCTCCACTGGGGTGAATTAAGGGAGAAAGGAAACTGAGAGAGATAGAGACCGTTGTTTTCTCTCGTCTCTGTGTACCTTGACGCGCGTCTGCTAAATTTGCTTGTACACCTTTATCCTCTGTGATGTCCGACAACCTCCAGTAAATTTATCCGTGTGACGGTCTTCCCTCTCGTTGCAATCCTCGTTCCTCCGTGGACGACGATTCCTCTTCTACACTGTGTTTTTTGCTCGTAAAACACCGTTTGACTTTTGCTATTGTTGCACGATCCACGATGCATACCGTGCCTTATGTAGAGACCGAGAGAAGAGTCAGTGCCTCTTTCTACGAGTCTTTGACGAGTGTGAAGTAATTAATATATTTTCACGCATCAGTTGCTTCTGTCCTTGCCGCTTGTATAAAGCAGGAAGCAATTTTACGGATGGTAAATGTATGTTTTAGGGAAATTTGTGATACAGAAAAGTATGTCGACTCGAGATACTGCGGAAATTTCTTCTTCTACTCCTCGAGTTATTGTAATTTTGTTGCGAAGGGAAATGGTACAGTTTCGAGCGTACGTGTATTACGCGATTTAATCGTACACGTATAACTAGCTTGCAAGCAATTAAAGATACGTTAAGATCGCGTGATTTTAAGGGAGAAATATGATTTATGGCTTTATAATTTCCCGAAGATTATTATGATCTATGTTGGGCATGAGATCGCGTGATTTATTTGCGCATACGTATTTCGTTGCACATTTAAAAACGCGCTTAATAAGTTGTTTCCTTGTTAAACATTTTTGGTTTAAAATTATGCATTTATCGATAAAACTATGTTAATTGCTATACAGTACATTGACTATTCATAAACGCAGGTTCCACTTGTTTAGTTATGCTCATAAACATATAAATTTGCATAAATTATATTATATTACGCATTTACACGTAAGTGTCACTATCAAAAAATATCAATATTATATCTCGAAAATTATATTGACTAGCGTACGTCTTATTTACCGATGAGATAAATCTCTAAATAAAATTGAAATCAAATTCGCAACAACGTAATACCGCGTTCGTTCTCTTCGTCTAGCCGCTTTACATCGCAACCAGTTGTTACAATTTTATATCGACTATCCCCGTTTTTACGCGTACCTATTTCTGCGGGTTCTCTTTGTCCAACCTATATATGACCTACATCGTAAACTGGAAACACGTTCACGGTCGTAGAAAGGGGTGAAAAGGTAGGAGAAGGAAGAGAGAGACGGCTGGCTCTTGGAGGGTGAATCCGCGTGTTCGCTCCGAGAGTTCGTAAACCAGACATTGTAAAGTTCTCAAATGGCGATTGACAGTAAACCACGAGCACGCGATAAAGTATAAAATTGTCCCGTACTATGAAAGTGCCTTTAACAGGTGTAGGTGTGGATGCGTGTCCTATCTGACCGAATGAAATCTCGGTAGGTTCGTTTATTTGAGTGCCTTCACTCGCGCAAGGTAAGGCGAGTACTTACTTTTTATTATTGGCTCGCGTAAAAGAGTCGATCCCTAACAAGAGACACTTGAGATAACAGGTCAATGCAAGTTTTATTAGCGTGCTGCTTCGACGTAGAAGGCTGTTGCATCGGTAACGTGGGGTTACGAATTAGAATAGAGGATTCGGTTTTTACTTTGCATTCTTTACAAATGTCTTCAGTTGTACGAAGTAAAGCGTTCTTTTGAAGCTTTGATATTTGTACGTTACAGTTCATCGAAATTAACGAAAGTTTTCATGAAAATATATAATGAATATTCGAGAGGTGTATTTATGGTCACTTAAGGTTTCTTAAGGTTCGTTTTCGTCATATTATCTAGCTAGATTTTGCATGTTCAATCCCTTCGTTAAGCCGCAGATGTCTATGTAAACTTATATCTTTATGAGATAATTATAATTAAGTAGGTGGAACTTTGATTGAAAATTGTTTTACTTATTAAATATTATAGAAAGTACTCTATTTTGGATATTTTATATAGTTTTGCATAGTATGCGCATTCTGTGCTCTGTTACACTTTCAAATTATCTATAATTGGCGCAATCTATTTATCACGAATGCAAAAATAAAAGCTATGATATAATAAAGTAACGCAATAAGAAAATACGTTTCATTTCGATAAACGCTTTTAAACTCTGTGCGTTCGTAAGAGACTGATGATTTTTTATTACACCTTGTATAGATTTAACAGATCTTTAAAGTATCGTTTGATCGAAAATTTACAAATTCGTTCATGGATCATATTAACAATCGAAATTTAATATATTATTAGATCGTTGTTTCAAACATTTAATTTTCTTTATTTGGTTTATACCGCGTCGCATTATAAATAATGCAATAAACTTACAATTTATTGGGACTGTATTATACAACGTATTGGAGCTGTAAAGTTGAACCGACTTGTAACGTCGATCGTTAAACAATTGCAACTGAAACGCAATCGATGTAACGTGTTACATTTCGTTTCTATGTGAAGCAGCCTTAAAGTGCATCCGGAAACTGCAACAATTTCATTTTATGGACTTTCGCGTATACCGGCTGTTGCGAGCCATTTCACGGTTACAGCGTGAATATCCACGGTAGTGCCTTTTACGATTTACATTCATTTCCATATTGCATTTCCTTGCCCTTTACAGTACCAGTGAGGAAAAACCTGATTGATTAATGACGTAATAAATAATCCAACGTAGTCTCGCAAAGGAATGAGCCTCGTGGTGCTTCCATAAAATCTTTCATTGGAAGAGCTTTCTACGATTTCTCTTTGAGAAGCATAATATTGCACGCGCGTTTGAAATTAAAAAGTTTTGTATCGAGACTGTGCATCAAAGAATTGGTTTTTATTATTTCGTCGGTTATATCATTTATCATCTTAATTTTTCAAATTTGCTTAACTAGCTAAAAGCAACATGGTTTGATATTCATCGATATTTCTCCTGTGTCAGTGTTTCTTATATCTTGTACTTTCATACATGAATAATTGCAGTACAAAACTCGATAAAATAAATTGATTTGGCGATATTCGTGGGTTTCATACGAAAATCACCCTTAGTCGCAACCGATTTTGTCCTGCCGTATTGAAAGCAACTTTCTAAACATGATCCAAAGATTCAGATCTTACGACGATGGTGCAATAATGCGTGTCATTGATTAATTACGTTTCCTGGTTGAAAATTCATAGATTTGTGTCTTTTTATAATTCAAAGGAAATGTACACAACCTGTCTGACAAGTGGCGAGGTTGCCAATATATTAATTCCAACGGAATTCCGAATTCCATTCCCGAGGATGTTTAGAAAAATCATGCATTTTATTCAAGGTATCTTACGGATCGATACCATTCCGAATACGGGATATTTTGACGTTATTTCCGATAGATAAATTCATGGAAGCAAGTCGTTTGATTTCTAGAAATTCCACCTTGATCGTGCATTTGGACAACGAGATCGAGAAATTTACGAAAAGGAGTTGATCAATATGACTTTTTGAGAGCCTCGAATATCTTCTCGTTCATCCCCTTCGTCTCGCATTTTTCCGATTCGCTTTCGACTTTCGTCTTTCCCCGGGATAATTGACGGCGCGTCCAAATCGAGAGTGTTTTGATTCGCGCCAGATCCAGCAGCGAGGAGAAAAAAGGAGAACCGGATAAAAGTGAATCGTAGGTCTTGACTCGCGACTCTCCCGGTCTCCTGTTTGTCCGCCAAAACCTGTTGCTGGCGTCCTCCTCCTGCTCGTTTCGTTGCCTTGTGCGCGCCTTCTATTCATCCACCGGTCCCTTTTTCTTCTGGCGAAAGTAAAAATAGTGGTAAGAGAAGAAAAAGGCACACGGGGCAGAATGCACGAAGTTCGTGCGTTGAACGAAGACGTAAAGGTCGGGCCAGGAAAAAGGAGTAAAAGGGAGGAAGAGAGGCCGAGATAGAGGGAGAAAGAGAAGAGAAGAGAGAAGGAGAGAGGGTTCTGAGCGGAAGTTGTACACCAAGTGTACGTGTGCAGTCCTGCCGCAGGTGGTACGACGGAACGCAAGGTCGTTTCGATATTATGTAATGCAAAGAGGCAAGAGAGTGCAAGGATACGGAGAGGATCAGCTCTCGACCTCCCTCGGTTGCCCCGGAGGGAACCCATTGTCTTTGGAATTCGGGACAACGTTGGGAGATCATCGTCGAAAACTGAGAAAAAAACTTCCTCCCGGCTACGTCCAGCGTTTGCCTCTTCCAACCCGCAACTTTGTTTATCCGTAGGGCTTTGATTTTAATGTTTGCATGACGTACCGGAGAAGGTTGCAGGGATTTTGGCGTTCGAGGCAATAGTTATTTTAGAAGGAATTTTTTAGTCAATGTTTTGACAAATTTTTTAACAATTTTCTTCAAGTCGGGTTGTACGGTCTTTATGTTTTAGGGTGGTGATACGATTTTGATCCAATTTTCAAACGATATTTTTACTCTATTTACGTTTTACGGTGCAATCTATATTCCGCTACCTATAAATCAATCTGTTTATCGATTACTCGCGAGGTGCCTTTTAACGATTTGCAGATCGTTTTATGGTTCGTGTTTTTTCGCGTTTATCATATCGTTCATCGATCCATGTCCATTCGAGTAAATATCTCCGTGTCCAAGTATCCATGTCCATATAATACAATGGCTTCTCTTTTGTGACGTCGTCGTCGTCGGTACAGCTTCGTCGGTCACGGCTGAACGATACAAAGTTATGCGAAAAAATGTGCAATCTTTATCTACGATCTTCGTTCATTGCCATGCCGGTTTATGCAGATATGCCGATTTTTGCCGGTTCTGATCGACCAGCCTGCTTCCACGGCACCGGTGGATTCGCATCTCCATGCTCGAACGATCCTTAAGGGCTCTCTACCCGCAACTTCTTTGGGAAGGGTATCCCCTCGTCCTCTTTACGCTCGTTCGCTCACTGGAAATTTTCGTTCACGCATTCGGACACTTTCATTACACCGGCTAATAAACCCTCAGAGCGTGATAGCCTGATGTGCCGGATAAAGCGGCCGTGGAGCCTTCCGCGCGATTATAAGTCACAATCGTGAGCAATTAATACATCAGCCACCATAGATTAAGAGTTCAGCCGTGGCATTATGCTATATTACCGGTTATGGCAAAGATCAACGGTGATAAATTCTCATTGTGTTCCGCTAATGCAATTTTCCATTCGCCACTTTTTTTGACGGCCTTTCTAATTTCTTTACGATAGAGTGTTATTTTACTCTTTTTATGATGCCTGCTTTGGAGTAATATGCGCACTGGAAAGAGTTTTGTTAGGCTAAGTGGACGTCAATATGTATTGAAACGAAGGGTTGGATAACTGTAGAGAGTCTTATTGGTAAAATAACAAAACGCAGGTAATATGTAAAAATACAGAAAATAGGGTATAACTTTGGAATCGACTTTTGCTTGCTGGAATTTCTTCAAAATTTCGCCCACGAGAAAGACACTGAATCGATGATTATTAGCGAAAGGTGAAAAGGTGGAGAAAGGGAACAGTTTTATGATCTTGTCTCATAACGTAGGTATCTCGAGGGAAGGCATACGAAAAAGGACGAACGAAAGACCCGATGCCAGTCACTTAGTGAAATTTATTCGTCGATCTGTGTCCACTCTGTAAATTATGAAAATTGCAGGACAAAATTTTTAACGCTCTTCCTTAATTTTAATTCTATATACTTGTGCCTATAAAGTTACTTCGGTACCACTTTTAACGGGTTCATAATTGCGCCCTTTTATATATGCTGTTCCTGGGCGTGTACCGCGTCATATATCTACTGCATTCTTTATATAAACTGGTTTTATTTATTTCGGATCGTTAACATTAAGTATTAACCGAGCCTATTATTTAGCTATCGCTGGCTTTATGCGCGATTTGTCGTGATTATAAATTTAAATCAAAAAGTAACATTTTACGATCGTTATATACACTGTCGTGATATTTGTTTATGAGTGGTCATTTAGAGCTACTTTAAAAGGAATTTTTATACAATTTATTGGTATTTGATTTACATTGAGGCAGAAAATTGCTGATGTCTATCGTGATCGCGGTAAATGAAACATGTAAATTAAATAACATTATTGTACAGGTTTCCATAATATTTCTCTCGGCAATGTGAGTTTCTTAGAAGTCTTAATTAAATTTAATGCTAAAATATCTGTGTTTACTTTTTGATATCGGATTATTACATACATATTATTATTTATATAAGGCAAATCCATAACAATTATGGTGAATAAATACAAGTACAATTGCGTATTAGTCTAATAGAATTTTATTTCTAATTTCGTCGATTAGTCTGGCAAAATCTGTACTCTATTATTTTAATTATACTAAACGAATACTAAAACCAAAAAGTTACAAAATTATATTCTCACGGTTTCCCTGTCATGACACGAAAAACATAAATAAATAATCGAGGAAAAGAAACACTATCACGATTTGTTAGTTCCTCATTAGTATTCATATATCATTTATATCTTAATTATCGATTTATCTATGTATCTAGCATATCAGTATGAAGGCAGCACAACGAATAAATATTAAAGTGCAAGCTGCTCGTACTTGAAAACTTCTACTCCTTTCGATTGCAAGATCTCATCTAGTAAACATCCACACTTCGAATTGAATTAATATCAAAGAAAATAAAATCGGTAAACATAGAGCGTTGGTTAATTACCTTGAGAATTCTATCGGCGAAGAAAGAATCGATTATTCGAGTCTTAACAGATTATAATTACAGCGATGTGCAAAAGTCTCCGGCCAGATAAACTTTTCACTTTATATTTCGAAAGCGATATCTAAAAGAATTTTAACTAGTATCGAGTATAAGATGGTGATAAAACGATAGTTGTATATTAAATATGAGTTAAAATTCTTTAAAATATAAAATGAAAAATTTATTTAGCCAACAGTTTTTACACATCGCTATATACTTCATATGTAAAAAGAAGAAATGGGAGGATGGCAAAGGACAAATTGCCTATGGCGTTGAATTTAGTTTTCTGAAATTTTATTACGGAAGACACATTTAACCTGCGTCCGAACACTTCTCTCAGACACAAAGTATCCTTGGCATGCGAGCCTACTTACGTACGCTTGAATACGCGTGAGCCTATAGGTTTTTTTATCCGCACACTCATTGCGTACTAATTTATGCATATACCAAGGTATGACATCATCAAAATCAATCTTCCGCTAGTGTTGATTGAATGACCAGTCTAGCAAGACCGAAGTTATAGATTCATATTTCATCGTAGATAGAAAAGGTGTAAGACGTTTCATGATAATTATAGCCACGACACGGAAGCTCGATGTGGATTCTGTAGTCGTGGTTGTTTTATGAACTTCTTTATTAATCGTTGTTAATTTCTGATACCGAAGAATGATGTTAAAGTTCGACACATTTGGAATATCAATTATTTGTTCGAACATGTAGAATATCGATTGCTTTCTACATAAAGTATAGAGGCAAATCAGGTTTCATACAAAAATCTATCCAACCTATCCAGATCCTGACCTAACATCGTCTGCATTTTTGTGAATTCTACCTCGTAAAAAGGATCTCGTCTGATCATCATAGTTCGGTCCACGTGGCTCCGTGGAGAGCAGCAGGAGCCAGATCGGTTCCTCCTCTCTAAATTAAATCCCGCTTCCGACGTGCGTCAGTCAGACGTCGAAATTTCCAAAGTCACTGACGAAGCATTCTTTAATTTCCTTGGGGCGAGTCTTCCCCTCGGCAGTTGATTTACCTTCCCCCCCCCTCTCTCTCTCTCTGGAAATACGGGCTAATTCTCCGGGACAGCATGAATGCGTGTTTCACCGTGTGTCAGTTCAACGTGGGCGGCAGGGCAACAGAGGAGAGAGGAGGAGGGATGGAGGAAGGGAGAGGGTCTGTCCTTCTTTGCGCGCGTTGTTTTGTAACGCGAAGAGGGAATGCTAGGAAGGACTGACTATAGAGTGAATGGAGAACGCATAGGATTTATGGTACGCTAACGGATTGGGAGAACGGAACGGAACTGGGAGAAAGAGGCAGACAGAGCGAATGGGCAAAGAGACAGACAGATGCTGAGAGACTGAGAGAAAGAGGTGGTGGCGAGGACGACAAGGAGGAAGATAAAAAGGGAGGAGAAAGGAAAAAGGGCAAAGAGAGAAGTTGTAGCGGTGCGTTTCGTAAGGGGCGCGGGAGGCAACAGGTGGGAACCCACTGTCACAAATAAATCCAACACAAACGCCGCTGCCGTCTAGACAGCGATCTGCTGACTAACCATGGGTACCAGATTATCGCGCCGCTTACTTTCTCCTTCCTTCTCTCTCTCTCTCTCACTCTCTTTCCCTCTCACTCTCTCATTTTTTCTCTCTTCTCTACCCCTTCACCGCTCTTCTTTTCTTTTTCTCCGCTTTTGTTTCTCTTTTCACTCCTCCGTGTGTGTACCTCTGAGACAGTAGGCGATGGAGGAAGAGCGAAAATGAGAGAGAAAAACTTTCTGGGGATGATAGTGCATGAACGGACCAGAGAACGTAAGTACATACGGAGAATAGCGATAGCAAGAGAGGAGAGAAGCGTGAGAAAGATAAGAAACCCGGGTAGATAGAGGCAGGCAGAGACGACTCGTACGCACGACAGGATCAGAGATTGTGCAGGTGTCGTTACACACGCTCCCGAGCGTAAACGCGCTTGCACGTAACGCGCCGTTGCGGAGATAGGTGCACCGCTTGGCATGCGGGTGCACCGTCAGATTGGCCAGCCATCGGTGTCCGCACGTTGCTGCTATAGCGCCACAGATTGCCTGTTTACTCGACAGAACCTCTTTTCCCCATTGCCTCTGACAGATACCCGCATATTCGATTGCTCGCGAGTCCGCGCAAATGGTCCGGCGTTTTATTAGCTTTTGTTTTGTTCTCGCTTTCGTGATTTTTCATGGTCTTATACCTTTTACGCTTTCGGCCTTCCGGCAGCATTCTAATGGCATTGTGAGCGTTGTTCACTCGGGATTCTGAAATTAAGTAGTTCGTGCTTGTCTGATTAGTTCGACGATGTTGTATGGAATGTTTATTCGAGTGTTTCTTAGATTTGATTATCTATTGTGCATTTAAAGATTGCATATATAAAAATGGAGTTGCTTGCTTAACGCCATGTTATTGATAAATTTACCATGTGCATCCAACTGTATATTCCGTATACTGTCAGGTAACCAGTAACTGTTCTAATATTTATGGCCAGCCCTGTATTATATTTTCAAGCGTTTTTAACTATATAGAATCGACTATATAAACGAGATTTAGATATATTAGAAGATTTATAGCCTAATTGAACTATTTCGCGTATGATTTGTATAACTTGAACATTTCCTGGTTATTGTACTTATTTGAATTCACAGCAGATATCAGAAAGGAGTTTTCCATCTAGACGTGCATCGAATCTGTGCTCGGTACGTGAACGCAATGCAGCCCTAAGTGCTTGTGAAATGAAGGGGATCGTATCGCGTTATAATGCAATATTCTCACGTTGCAAATATTTTAATCGGAGTACTGGAACGATACTGTCGAATGAAACATTCATTACGTTCTGTGAATGGATTATGCCGTGTAGTTCAACGTATTTCCGTTGCAGAACGAAAGTAACTTAACGTAGCAAGAATAAAACATTGATCGTGTTTCCGTCACAGAATAGACTAAATTTTAATATTTTTATTCAATATATTCTCATAATTATGCATAATTATGTACAAATATTTTGATAGATCACGAAATAATAAAATTCAAGCAAACGGTTATGTGACAGGTCTCGCGATAAATACAATTCGCAAAATTGAGCGATTTAATTCGAATTTGTGTATCATCTACGAGCCAACGATACCGATTAAGGCTCGTTCTACTTACGATATATAATACGAACGCACTTTATGTATCAAGGATCAAACTATAGAATCTGATCCATCTAAATAACAGAATGATTAATCAACGTCGGTCAAAAATCGTTGTTCGATACGATTCTTTGACAAGAATCTTTCGGATGACGATTCGTGAACGAAGAAGTCGAGTAGTTCGAGGAGCAGCATGCAGTCAGGATAAAAACCTGCCGGAGATTAGCGAAAAATGTGACGGTAAAAAGCGAGTAATAGGCGAGTTGACCGTGGCGGAGTCCGAGAACGGATCCGGCTATGGAGCACGATACCCCAGGGAGACACGTAGAGACGGAACGAAATTAACCGGAGCTCAGCCAGGAGGAACCGGACGCGAGCGCATAATGCTGTGCACACAGGAGGGCCGCACACGTGCGCGCATAACCACGTCGTCAGTTTAACAGTCTGTCCAACTGTGTGTACACCCACGTGTCTACGTGTATACGTGTATACGCGACGGTAATACGTCCGTATGTCGGCTGTCCGTAACGTTAGCCAGGCTAGGAATCCGGCAGCCAGAAGCGGTCGATCGGTCTAGACGAGGTGTGCGTCCATGCCGCCGACACACAGGCGTACATTGTCCGAACAATCGACCAGGCCCGACATACAAATATGTACAACGAGAGATCTATTAATTACAACCAGCAGCAGCCGGCTCTGACTCGTATCGACGAGCGCAAACCGACCGTTCTCGGTGAATCCCGTGGAACGGGACGCAACCAGACAGCCCAGAAAGAACATAATTATTGCGCATGATTGAACGTTCTTTTGGCTCCTTTGATGAAATAATTGATTAAGTGATTAAACGTTGCGACGTTCGTTGAAAGTAATTAAAGAGTGCGGCTATTTAAACGGTTTGACCGAGGCTCGATTGGCCGCTAAACAGAATGTTATTTAATTCGCGTTTTTCGCTTTCTTTCCCGCGGTGTATCGACTAAACGTCGAGGGTGTATTCGATAGATTAATCGGAGGACTAAGCCTTATTGGTGGTAGATTGTTTCTCCTTTTGCTTTTTTTTTCTTTTTTTGGTGAACGAGTAAGAAATATATTTGAAATGGTATTTGCACTGGGTGCAAATTAGTAGATCGGAAATGCGCGGTTTATCCGGATTTCCGTTCATCCGGATCAGACGTGGTCCCATTACGTCGCGGATATGAGCTTCCACTGCACATGCAAGATGCAATAGGTTTAACGAGCTTCCGTAGTTATATGAAACGCACAGATGATCCTATTTTCAAACGAAAACGCTGAAATAACAAATACCATTACATTTAAGGGATATTCGATAATGAATGGTAACGTGTAAAGTTAGAAATTATATCTTATTATTGTACCACTTATATTATTTATTACATACTATATCAAATTCTTATTAAACAGAACCATTGCTATTATAAATCATTTAACTACTACTCACTCGTATCTTCTTATATTCGCTTATAACTTTCATCCAATCAAAAATAAATTCACATAGATTCAAATGTCGCGTACATTCTTCAACCGACCACACAAGTTAAATGGGCGGATTTTCCCGACATTCCTGTCATCTCGTGTCTTTTATACCAACAAGCAACCTGAACCACACCATGCCCAATACCCATCATGCATCCGTTTTCTTCGCCGACGAACATCTCCACAAATTAGCTTGCCGTCAACGTATCCACCTCCCAGAAGGGGTGACGTTAAACGACGTGTACCCGTCGGTGCTTTCCATCGCGCGGGTGATCGTCGCGATCAATCAGATCGAAGGATCGGAAAAAAAGGAGCTGCCCCCGCTCTCTCGGTGCGAGGTCTGCCGCCGCCGCGATTATTCGCTGGCTAGATACGTTGTTGAAACGCCGTCTCGTCGGAGGTGCATATCCTAGTGGTAGTCGAAGTAGAAGCGACGTATCGCCCGCACACACCGCACGCGATAGGTCGGTCCTCCTATCGCCGCCAGACGGCTTCCGTCTGGGTAAACACACCGACGTGGCGAGCAGCTTGGCTGGCAGGGCTTACCGACTACCTAGGGACATCCATCACAGGATTATCGCGCGACCATGCTCGCGCGCGGTCAGGACGTGCGGCCTCTCCTCTGTGTCTGCTCTCCATAAAGCCGCCAAAGCGTGCATGTGCAAGCGGACCGCATGTAAGACTACGTCTGCCCGCCTGTCTGTACGTCGCCTCGACGATTCATCGACGTGTACGCATTAAACGAGCCTGGAATTGATTGATAAAGTAGTCGAAGAGTGGCTGAAAGGGAAAGAGGAAAAGAACATAGGGTGGAACGGGGGTGAACTGATATAAGGTGAAGAGATAAAGGGTGGGAATTGGGCTGGGGAGAATAAAGATGTGATTGAATGTTTAGATCGAGGGAGAAAAGAGGCAATGGGTTGTTTTTCGAGTTCTGTGTTCTGTTGCAAATTTCGTTGTACTGCTAATTGTTATTAATTATATTTTTTTAATTTTTATTCATTATATTAATGGAGGATCTTAAGTTAAGAAACGATGTTCGGTGGTTACAAGAAGTATTTGTATACCATTGTGTTTATTATTGCATTTATGTAGTAGTTAATTAGATATTAGATTCAACTCTAGTAAATTTCGTATTATCTAATAGTACTTTCGTGTGATCACCGAAATTTGATACTATGAAACGTCGACTTAATGAAAAGACGCTTCATTGAAAAGCAAGGGTGTGTATAAGTACTGCAATTTATAATTACTGCAAGTACCAGAAGCGATGATCTTCAGTCGAAACGAAAAACGTATCTAATCTTCTACAAGGACGTTGTAGAAATATATTATTTCGAACGCGAAAGATTTCTAGTAAAAATAAGGTCAAATAATGCTATGGAGTATTAAATAATACATAATGTAAATTTACGGACAGGGAAACAATTATATTTTAGATTTGGTTGTGTTAGAAGATGTATTTGAGATAATAGGTAGTTTCGCAATTCGCGAATGAAATTCTGTGAGAACGAAGAGAAAGACATAAATAAAGAAGGAAGCGTAATAGTAGAAAATTGGCTGACCACTGTCGTCTGGATCTACTGCGTAACTGGTATGAATTAGACTAGACTCGTTGTCGTCTGAATTATAAGTCTGCCATCGTAAAAATCGAAGGAAGGCAAGAATAAAGCAAATAAAAGCTACAAATATATTTATGAACTATTAACAATAATTAAAAAATTTCAAATATACGTACCTGTATATTTAATTTCGCATTCGCAAGAAGCGACAAAGCGGACATATCTCAGTGCTTTTATAAACATTTTAAATCGACAATGATTTATTAAGATTAACTAAAAATCATTTCTCTGAAATAAATAGAATTAATAGTGTTCCGCTAAGAAGTTTCTTTTATATTGAGTTCCTCTGCATCTTTTTTGCCTCGTTCTATCTTCGTAATATAATAGAAGGAAGAAGTAAAATAAGTGTAGCAAAAAGTGCAATGTAACAGAACAGATAACGGATGTAGAGTGTACAAGAAAAAGGGAGGAGTAATGAGGAATATGAAGGAGAGACGGAAGGAAAGAGAATAAAAAGGTAATAAGGCAGGACATTGCAGTAACATCGTGTCGAGTTTGGTCAGGATGTGCGGCATCTCTGTGTCTGTCTGCTCTCCATAAAGCCGTCAAAGTGTATGTATACAAGCGTCTGAATGCTGCATGTAAGACTACGTCTGCCCATTTGTCTATATGCTTGTCTAGGACGGATGCACATGCATGTGTATGCATTCTACGAACGAGACATATGAATGAACATGCGACTGGCAACGATCTGTTGCCTCGTTTCACGAACGAAAGCTCCGTCTGGTCGTTTGTTCTATGACATTAATTGTCTAGTTTAACATTTTTTTATGTATATCCCTGTGTGTTAAACTCATGTACTATAAGAATTGTTAGCATAAATCGTATAAAGTGATCCGTGAGATGGATTATTTAAATAATGTTTAATTACGGTTTCCTGTTAATAATCTTGTTCAAATATTTAGAAGAATTATATAAATAATTTTGTTCAAATATTAAAAAAATGTTTACTATATCACACTCCTATTCTTCTATGTAATAATATTGGATATTTTAACCAATGTAACGCGTATAAAGTTATATATTAGTTATATTAATTTAGGTTACCGTATAATAATCTAATCGAGTTAGGTGATCGTAGTTAATTAACGATTAGAAATCTAGGTGGATAAGGCAGTTTAGAATTCCATTGCGAATTTATGAAACAAATTACAATCGTTTAAAATTGTAACTGGATCGTTCTTCATCGCAAAAGAATTGTGGAGTAATTCTATCATTTAAATGAGTCTCGATTCAGAGGCGTGCATCGGTGTATGTTTTACGCGAATTTACACGTATACACGGAGGTTGAAGCGCGACGGGGGGAGGGGGATGAGCGGTGATAGTGACGAGGATGAAGGTACCTGCGCCTTAGTTTATCTAGTTTAGTCTAGCAAGTCCAGAGTCTATAGACGACCAAACACTAATTAATTCTGTGCAAACATGCCGCGGCTCAGCGACTAAGAGATCGTTGGCTCCGATGGCTGCGCAAGAACGTTCCTCCAAGAGTGGAGGATTCGTAGAGTTCCTGGAGTTTCATTTTGGACTTGCTTTCGAGTATTTACCAGCGGAAACGTTGACCGAAAGTAATTGGCCCACATTTTCCGAGTACAGGGCTTCCGCTCTTGCTGCTTTAAGTTATTTCAGTGCACGCTTCACGATCACCGTTGCTTTTAATTTGATCTACTAGAGAGGAGGAGAATGTTTTCTTATTTCTTTTGTAGGCAGAGCGCTCCTCTTCGAATTATTCTACAGAAAATAATTTTGTTAAAGCGATGTTTTCGTAATAACGATAAAAATATGTAACGATTTAGTTGTAGAAGCTCTATCGTGGTATTTATATGTTTTTATTTTAATGTGAATTATTCGTTATTATTTATCTTTATTTTTCTCCTGTAAAACTGTTTTTTAATCTTATAACGCTATTATACATTACTAAACGGACTAAGTACACAGTTGTTTAAATCTTTGCTAATATGAAAACAATTTAAAGTAATTGTTCTTTTTCTATCGAACGTTCGAAGCCTGTACAATTATACAACGTTATATCACAAATTTGTATGACGTACAAATTTTTGAGCATCTTCGAACATTCGTGTTTAATGGATTAAATACATATATATTCATAATCTGTTTATGGCTCAGCAATTAAGAATGAAATATCCGAAACTTCAAGAGACAAAGGACACAAAATAATTCTTCAAATTACTATTCCCCAAATACCTTTCGATCGTCTTCGTCTCTTTACCATCTATTCTCGCAAAACAATTTCCGAAAGGAACGACGTAATCACAGCATCGTTCCCGAGATCGAATCGCGCTGGCGTGTTGTTCATTCAATCTTTGCTTCGACAGCCGCGTGTTACAGAGATAGACTTTGTAGCAGGGAAAGAAAAGCAACGTCCTTTGAAAGCCACCGAAGGAAAAGCGCGAAGAGATGGAGAGAGCGCGATTCGCGACATTTATTTCTACAGGTAACGCAGAGCGTCGCCTCCACCACCACCAATTCCATCGTCGACGCCTCTGGCAGACATAGTGGCGACGTTGTAAACGAGCAAAGTTTCGAACCCAATATGCTGTCTCCGCGCTCCGGAGAGCCCATATTCAACCTGTCAAGGTGCTTGGTGCACGTGCGTCCGCGTCTCGCTTCCCGGCATGCCAGACGGGCAAACCGGGACAAACTTTCGAACTGGCACAGACCGTCTGGCACCCTACCACCTACTGCCGGCGAACCCGCGAATTCTCAATATGTTATTGTACTAGCGGCACCGTTTTATCTGTGGATGCCTCTCCCAACTGGCAACGAATGAACGAACGACCGACTGTTGTCGGTGTCTGGCTCTTTCTCTCTCTCTCTTTCCCTCTCTGTCTGTTTCTCTGTCTGTGTCTGTAGCCTCGTAATTTTGCTTCCTTCTCGTCCCGAACCGGGTGGCCTGGAAGTTCAAAGGTGCATGTGCACCACGCTGCGTCGATTCCGGCCGAGATGTCTCCTTTCTCTCGTTGGAAATCGTCGGCGCCGGTCGTGTATTGCACCGCTGCGCCGGTGGCCTGACTTCCTCGCCGATACGGAAACCAGAGGAAACAGCTCTGGTCATCGGCGCGATCTTGCGCGATCGAATTTGCTCGCTCGGGAATGAAATTTGCTTTCGAGAATTTGGATCGTATCGGTGAAACGCCACGCTCCAGAGTTCTGGAAGGTTCCTTTGGAGGAATCTTTTTTCCTTCGATCGCGCTCCTGACGATATTCTTTTTGTTAGAATGGTAAATTTTGTGGAAAAATATGAAATGGATATTGAAATGCAATCAATACTTTCTAACTGTCTATTGCCTTTCATCGTTTCGTACGATAATTGACGTTTATTAAATGTTATGATCATTAATATGAACTATTGTGATCGTTTCGTACGTAGATATATCGTGGATTTGAGAGAGCATTTTTAAAAGCTTTACCAGTGGTGGATATCATAATAGAAGCTGTAATAGAATAGGATTATCTGTAATAGAATAGGAATTGAATAAGATCGTGGAAGGAAAACGCGTGGGTAGGAAAAATGGGTAACAAGGCGTGAACATCATCGACGCGGCGACGAGTTTGCATCGACTAATTGGAAATCACGGTACATTGCCTCCGCTCGCCTGTGTCATTCATCTAGCCAGCTTGGCCTATTTCCCTATTTTCCACCCTTTCAGTTCCCGCTTTGTCTCCGCGCATCAAGTTTCGCGTTTCGTCGCCAGAAGTTCCATGCTTTATTGTCCACTTTACAGCTCTTTTGGAACAGACTACTATTATATATATATATTTCCATAGCTAACACTGAAGTTTCGAACAAGATCATCTTTCTGTTGCGTATATCTGAACAGAGTTACTGACGAGTTGTCGAAACAGATTATAGTAGTTGTAATAGAAGAAATTATAAAAAGTTTAGGATTTAGAAAGGTTACAGATTAAAAAGTTTCTTTTTCCTATAAAAATCGAAGCTTTTCAAGAATAGTTACATACGATAAATTAATTGCGCAATATAACGATTTAAAATCACGAAGTCCGTAGAAAATTTAAAGTAGTTAAGATATATATCTTTCTAATTGATATTTAATTATTATTCGATTGGAATTGCTTGAATTATTTCGAATCTCACGGCTGGTGTCGTCAGGACCTGGCTAAAGCAATGATTCACACAGATAAAACAAAGAGTTTTCTCATAAAGTAAGTATGATATCTGGGTCGCGACATTAGAGCAACGATCGATCGGACTCGATGGAAATAATTCAATGATCGAACATTGTTCGGTTCACTTGGCCGTCTATAGCTTATATTACGAGTCGCTTCTCCGTTCAGCCATCGATTTATGTCTGTCTGCATCGTACATAAGAAAACGGTCGCGCTGCTCGATCGTCTCACAGACATTTTTAATCCATTTTTAATAAGTAATCCGGGTATCATTGTCTCGTCCATCTGTTCATCGTGAGCAGCTGTGATAAGTTTAGACTTGGACGATCGATGGTCCACGTACTATACTGTCTCTTCTTTAAAAGATCGAATCAAGAAGATTGCTCGTGTCGCATCTTGTCGTCTTACAACGAGACCAGTAAGGAATTGATAGTATTAAAAGTTCTACTTTTTTTTCTTTTTAGGAAGAAAAGATAGTGAGATACTTAATCGTAATATAAATATTTAATAAGACAGGAAGATAATGTGATACTTCTGTTAACGCTTCTCTATTTCTGTAGTATATCGTAGTTAGATTTTGTATGTTCAAGTTTTATAATAAATAGAGAAAAACAGAAGTTTTTTTGGATGTAAATTTCGATATAATTTTATAAACATTTACTGTTCGAGACCATTGGAAACTTTTTATTTCTCTGTTTTCGTTCATAGTAACTACCCTCTTTTTATTTTGAGCGTTTTATTTATATTTTTTTTGATATTGACGCATCTTCTAAAATTTATATAACTCGAGGGGTTACACATATGAGATTGATTAAAATTATATGAAAATTTTAAATTGTCCATACGTAAAAATTCTATAGGTAGGTGTATTTTTAACATGTAGTAAGATATGAATAATTATCTTCGGTCCAGTTGCGGCTTAATTATCGCCAATTAAATCTCGTCATACCTGTCCGATACAAAAGCAAATGCTTCATTAATTCGTTCAGAGCCAACGTTGCGTTAACATAATATTCAGAATTTGTTTCAATCAGGTTCTATGGACGAATTTCGCTTCTTAACATTGTAATTATAAAGGCAAGTCTCATTGCTTTACTTAATATTCTTTTCGTCGTTATTTCTTCATTCGCCTAGTTTCTACGATCTTACGAAGTTCCAAGAAATTAGCAAATAAATTATCTAAATTATATAAAAATTCGGCTGATCTTGAAAGTGACCGAAAAAAACAAAAAAAAAAAAAAAAAAAAAAAAAAAAAAAAAAAAAAAAAAAAAAAAAAAAAAAAAAAAAAAAAAAAAAAAAAAAAAAAAAAAAAAAAAACGGAAACTAATGGTTCAAGATTATAGCAGGTGGACTCGTCTATCAGGAGTAATAAAAGGCACGCGACGCGGCGTTACATAAAGGTTAGGTAACCGTTCAAAATTCACCAGGCGATGACTCAACGATGAGCCAACAGAAAAACTAATTCCGTTCCGAGATAACATTTCGGACCGGGGAGATTAATCATCTTCGTGACATAAATCAGGTAAAATATATATTCGCGATGGTTCCATTGGCTATGACGGAGGAGGGATGAAAAGAGATAGAGACGAAAGAGGAAAGGTCGTCGTGGTGTTCGTCTTTTGCGAGCAGCGAGAGGAGAGAACGGACGAGCGAGCGCCAGTTATAATATATATAAGTGGTCTAGACAGGCCAGACGGATGCATCATCGCCATCATCGTCGAGCGAGAAAGCGAAACTCGAGTCGAGCCGTTTTGCTCCTGAACGTCTCGCGAGCTCGTCAATCGAGTAACGAGCGCTCATTTTACGCGTACGATAACGCGTCTGTCGCTCGATCATGATCCGTTCTCGTCTTTCCTCCGACCATCCACCCTGTATACCTCCTTTTCGCCAATTTCTACCACCATCTTCGTCCTTTTCTTGCTTCTCCTCCGAGGGATCGAGTGCGAGACACGACGGCGAGAATGGTACAAGCAGAAAATTTCCATAGCAGAATTTCTCGTTGTTAAACGTTGATTAAAGAACTGCAAGGATGTGATATTTTTAAGAGTTTGGCAAAAATAGATCGTGCGAATTAGATATTTGTAGAAAGTTTTGTGTATAAATAGCTTGGGAATAGGATGGCGTGTTGATGTTTCGATAGAGGGAGGATTCACGATCCTATCCCCTCTTATATAAGGTCAATGTTACATCTATCGGTAGAGTAGGGAATAAGTAACTGTTCAAAATCTTCGTGGTGAAATTTTCTATAAAGATAATTGCAACTAAAAATAATTATAGCGACACACAGGGAACACCTTTGGTGCAACCACTTTGGTGCTGTTCCTTGATGATCGACGAACTACAGTTTCAGAGAATCTGAATAGCGCTTTTGTTTTCTTGGAAAGTTCAATTACCTAAGAAATTTCCATACCATGTTAAAAATAACGATTTTGTAGAGTTAGATACACGTGTTTTCTTATGCATCGCGTCTATGTAAGCTTAACTTTATACCGACTGGAAATTAATTCAATGTACGCTTTAGAAAAATTGATCAGTAATTAAAACGGAATTTTTACGGTAAGAAAATCGTAGAAATCAATACAACGACCGAGTATTTATCAAAGCCGTGTTAATTATTATATTTCACCATTCCTTAGTTTACCGTTTCTTTGATGAGTTATTTCTGCGACTTGGTGGATTCCACGTAGGCGAAAGTAAGAACACTCGACTCTGTTAAAGCCTAAAAACCATTCGTCTGTATTGCATTTTGCAGCTGCTTCAAACTTATAAACGAGGTTCTTTTAAGTTACAGCGAGTAGGCAAAGAAACTTTATGAAATGGATCTTGAGATTTTCCGAGGTGCTTGACTTTCTGTGAAACGTCTCCGAGATTCCTTGTAATTTCTAGTGGTTAATATTTAATACGATAAATTCAATTCCCATCGTTCCAGACCTTTCCTGTTGGCGATTTTTAATTATTACTCCTTCGTTTACTTGTATAGTTACTGTATAAATAGAAATCATAAATGCAATACGATCATAGAAAAATTCTTATTACATCTGTTTCATCGGATCAGTTTTCATTTCGAAGAGCAACCATTCCGAACCACCGTGAGAAATTTAACATGTTTCATTTTCTATCTAAAATTTAATTTACGTATATTCTCAATCGATAATTTGAAACATTTTATTGGGACTTTAAAAGAGCTAGTGACTACCGTGAGCGAATAAATTTTTATTCGTAATATTATCATTTTATAATATCGAGACTGTAATTATTTAGAAATATTTGAAAACGAACGTTATACAACAGCAATATTTTTATTTCGAAGAAAAATGTACGAAAATGTTTGTCCCGACTACCGACTAGAGAGGCGAAAGATGCTCCTTTTAATGAGAATGTATATATAGCAAACTTTGCCTTTATCTCTTCTGTTTATCTTGTATCTCAAACCGACAAAATTTTCCTCTAATACTTTTATCGTCCTCCTCTGGTCTTATTTTTCAATTTTATTATCATTTCGTTCGTCTCCGGCCACGAGGCACTTTTCTTAGATATTTTTATCTTCAGCCAGATCGGACTTTGTTTTCGTGCTGAAATCCTTTCGTCGTATTTTCTTTTTACGCTCTTTCCATTCTTTCATTTTCGTCTCTTTTCCTTTCAACCAAGTAAGTCAAGTGTCGACGAAGCTAGATAGGGCCTCATTTACAAGCCAGACGGGGGAGGCCACTTGCCCTAAATACGCGTCAAGAGAGGGTATTCTGCCCAGTGGTTGCGACTCGAAACTTAAAATAACCCTTCCCTCGATAACAGCCGTCGCCGAATAATCTTCGTTTCTTCGTTCTCCGATCTCGTTTTTTCTTTATATTTATACTACAGAGATGACGCGAATAAAGCGTAGTGAACAATATACAATTAGGTAAATAGTCAGTTGTGTTTGTTGCTTAAATAAGTAGTAGAATTGACTTTTATAGTTTGGTCAAATTTGACTTTCTTCCTAAACGTTTTACGATACGTATATCGTAGACAGAAATTCACCGAACGTGGTGACATTTTGCGTTACATACAGGCTGTCCTTGTATCCTTAATATTAAAAAAACAGTCAGCGTCTAAAGTTAAACTACGTAAATAATGTATAGTATCCAAGCGTAACGTCCGCTTGCTATAATTAAACGATAGGATAAGGAAGAAGAAAAAAGTAAAAATGCATTTATGTAAAACAGCGTATGAAACATTACGTGGGAACAATTATCTGCTTATCTCGTATTCATTTATGTTCTTTGCTTGCAGGTATCTTTGACGAATAATCCGAGCAAAACCGGTCTCGGCGCAACCAGCGAATTTCCTACAATCGAGCTAGATTCTACGACGGAAAAGAAGCAGGCGTTGTGGCGAAAGACCCAGCAACGTTACAAAGAAATAACCGACCATGCGAAATAATTGCACCGTGAACGTTTGTCGGGAAAAACGCTTGATTTGCATTGCACACGCTTTTTCATCGTCTGTCACGGTAAGCGAAGACAATTACGTTCAACCGTAAAAACTCTCATCATCGTCATGCGAATTACGGAATTTCGAAAAATGCTAATGCTCGTTGCTTCGTATTGTGTATACACGTTGAATTATGTATACATAGAAAGGAAATTCGGCGGATCCAGTTCAAAATAGGAATAAGAGTGTAAAGTATAAAGAAGAATACGCAAAGTTATACATGTTACAAATGAACTTTTTATATATTGGCTAATAATTTTTCTCTAGTATGAATTACAAATATTTTTGTAATAAAGGGAATTTTCTCTTAATATGTTTGCGTGTGTTATGAGTTAGCGATTATTGAAATATTACTACAAATTGTCACGTTCCTGTTAGAATATGAGAGAATGATCTCAATGTGAGGATTAATATACATATACAATAAGAATTATTAATTGTATTGGTTTTAGAATTTATTGATATTCGCTCCGTTACTATCATATTTTTATAATTAGGTGACATATTAAAAATTCATTGTTTCACATCTTGTAGCCCCTTATCCTAATTTACTTTTTCACGATACTCCTTATTCTCTCTTCTTTCTTTAACAAATAGGATACCTACGTGTATCGTCTATTCCCCTATCTGAATCCACCTTTTATTTTTTATTTCACAAACACGATTTTAATGACGATTTCTTCGTCTTCTACTAATACGTATTGTGCAATCACCATTCGAGTTTCGTTACGTCGAAACTTCTTGTAGACCCTCTTTAGCGCTAATTATCTTCCATGTACGTTTTCAGATTGGTTTTAAATTTTGCCATTACGATCAAGATAATCGTATCTCGTTACAACGATAACGAAATTTCAAAAAGTTTCGTAATATAGCTAATGTAAAAAATATTTTCTTTGGTAAGTATTCGAGTACTTTAGCGAGCCACTCTATGAACAATTTTAACGATTCAAAGTTTCCGTCAATCACACAACGGTCCTATTTTTTATCATCATTAAGTTGTTAATATCACCATGAAAGGTAACGAGGGGAACGACAGGGAACAGAGGAAATAATTGCATCTCGGATCGAAAACGCGTACGGATTCGTCGCAATTGAAGCAAAGAGAGTCTTAGACCGTTCATTTCATCCAAGACACGGTTCGTTTCTCTGGACACTCCGGTGCACCGGCGATATTTATAAAGCAAACTTCACGGTGCAAAGACCTCGGCGCAAGTGTACCGAGCCGAGCCGTAAGTTTAGGCCAAGCCCTTAACTCCTTCGGCACATCGTGCGGTTTTCATAATAAACTACTTCCAGCGACGCTCGATCTCCATTATTTTTACGGCGTGCCTCGTGGCCACGACGTTTGTCACGATTTCCAGGCGGTTCGCGACTGGAACGACGACGCTTACAACTCCGTTTTCTGATCGGTCTATTAAAATTTCTGCATGATTTAAACGCGTTCCCTATACGTGTTTCTAGCGTGTTTTTTCCTTTTTTTTGCTATTAGTTTTGCTATACGAAGGCTTATTTCTTCGATATATTTGAATTAACATGTTCGCGATCAATTTCACAAATAGTCGTGTACACGTGTAAATAGGCAAATGGTTAAATTCGATCCATTTTTTTTTTATCGTATCTTGTCGTTTCCATGGAAATGGGAGGACTCGAGTTTCAGAAAATGAAGAAAACGTTGTATCGAATGCGACGTACAATAAGCTTTTACGTTTACTGTTTCAATTAATGGAAAATATTAGATTAACAGGAATCTTAATTATTCAATTGGACACATTTCCTTCTTATCCCAAATACGTATTATTAAATACGATGAACTTTACGATGTACTTATATCCAGTTCTTCGTAGTATTCAATGAAAGACAGATTTGTCAAACAGTTTATGTTTCTACATGATTGTATTTAATAACTTGAATTACTACGTGAAGTTGAGGAAGGTTCAACAGGAAGATCGGTCGAAGGTTCGATAGAACAACGAGACTGCGGCTCTGTTGCGAAGACAGTAAGACGTCATTCGTTTTATGTTATTCACTTTGTGTCGCTCGTTTTGATCGTTTTGCGGTGCTATTGTTGTCTGCCTGCATCGGTAGACGGACATTCATATTCGTTAGAAGTATTTACAGTGACTCGTTTGATTTAAGTATATCGATGATTATTTTAACATTGTTTGGCTTCATAAATTTGTTCTATCGTGGCATTTCTATTACCGTTCTATCGTCTTCGATCGATATATATATATCGTTATAAATCAGTTGTTTTCTCACTAAAATAGATACGAAGCGTTTACACCAGGAGAACCGAAACTTTGAAAATGACCGCAATCGTTGCTCAACAAAAAATCCAATGTTTATCCGAAAACGCGTTGCATATTTAATTATAAACCCAAACGAGAGAACAGTACCAGTCCTCTGCTATTAAATACGTTAAATTAAAAAATTCAAGAAACGTATGACATCGTTTTCCTCTCTATGATTTTCATCCGTCGTTTGTTCCTGCTTCGCGCAATTCAACAAAATGTTCGTCTCGCCTCTTCTTCGAATTATACTGTCCTCTTCGACCGTAGCTTCATCTCGAATTAACGAACGCAACGTCATGTTGCGACCATTTTCACAGAGACGCTCGTAAACGGGTTCAACCATGAGCAGAGGGACGTCGTAAAACACGGAGACAAGTGGCAGGAAACATGGCGGTGACAAGCGAAGACAACGAATTAGTCTCTTTAATTATCGAACTCGACGCGACTTCGCGCTTATATTCGTCCTTTTTGCTAAAATAGTTTCCGCTAAGACACGGGACGGTTGGTTATCGATGGAGAGGATCAGCAGCCCGGATTAGGGGAGAACTTACGAGCACGTGAAAGTGCATCTTATACATCTTACGCAAGACGTGCTTGTTCAGATTATTTCTTGCTGTCCACGTCGCTTTAGACTCTAAACAAAGAACGACAAGCATATGTGTTTCACTAGTTGTGAATTCTTCGTTTTATTTCCGAGAAACTGCTCTTCAGCCCTCTAATTGCATCGTGCTTTTCTACGCGCTTTCATATGTTTTCTTGCACTGAAACGAGCCACGTGATTCCTTCGTGAGATTAGACGAGATACAAAGTGAACGTTGTTAACCCTTTTACGGTCCAAGTCGCATTCGATGTTTTATCCCAATTGATTCGTTCTCGATGAGTCACTTTTAATGTACTCAGATTTTCATAGATTCGTAAATAGCGTTATCTGTGTTGGTGTATCGTCAACGGGAATTTATTAATTACTCGATAGGAACGAGAAAGAAGAAATTAAAAAAAGATTACGTTGGAACATCGAGTCGTTTGTTAATGCTCGTAAGTTTGAGATTTGTAATATCGTAATATTCGCGATTTACGAAAGAAAATGAAACAAAGAATAATAGGTATGTTTTGCCGATTGAACGAAATCTTAGTGGAACAAATGTTTCCTACGTATATCGATAGTGAAAGATCAGCGATTCATTCAGAAGAGCATGGCAAAGAACCGCAAGGGGTTAATAGTCCTTCAGCTGGATGTTTAAATAATTTACAGATATAGGACACGGTTGGTTCGATCGTTAGACTGGCAATTAGCGAGGAAGAATTCATTGCTGGCCTGGATAGCTCAATTGGTTAGATCGATCATTGGACCATAAAAGATCTCTGCTCGTGTCCTGCTTCGGTAAATCTAATCAGTCGATTCTATCTGTTTCTATAATTTTAAATAATGATTTTTCATTCCTGCGTTTCAATTATTAACGAGGAATATTTTTTCGGTGCTGGTTAACTCTCGAGATGTGTGTATATTGGAAATAGTATTTTTGAACATTAGACTAAGGTTGAAAGAAATTATCGATGGCCTGGATAGCTCAATTGGTTAAAACAGTCGATCGTTGAAGAAAGGTCCGGAGTCAAGTCTTGGTTGAACTGATTCAGCAAATCCAATCAGTTGATTCTTTCCCTGCTTACAATGTTCAAAGGTCTAAAGTCGAATTAATTCAGTTCATAATGGCGATTATCGAACCATAAAAATGATTGCAATTTCGTTTACAGTATAGAAATATAGTTGGATACTTCTATACTAGTACTAATACAGTATATCTGTATTTCTACTTTCCTCCATTTGAATAGTTTTCTAACAAGAGCAAGTTTGATAATGTCGCAAGTTTCTTATTACAAACTTGTGTTAAATTTATTTTTACATGTAACTTTAAAGTACAGTTTAATTTACCTTTAGAAAATTTTAGAACGCGTTCCTTGAGTCAAATAAGTAAGATTTTTATTCGTTTGATCGGAGTTTCGAAGATTAGAAGGGGTTGTAATTGAGAAATCGAGTTTCTTCGAGTGAAAGCAAACCACCGTAATAATTAGATCCATGCAAGCAATAAGCACGAACTGTTTCGTGAAATAAAGTTCTACGGAAGACAGTTCGAGCAACCGGACTTGATCATATTTCTTCTGGTCACACATATGTATACACTCGCCTTTTCCGGTTTTCTGGTTATTCAGTGATTCATGGTTATGAATAAGGATATATGTTTCGAGCTTACTGCCATTAGCATGATTACATATAACAAGCAAGGAATCGAGTTTACCTAGAACTCATTTTTGATTTCAGAAGAAGTTTATTTCATTAAAAAATATATCTACGTATTACCTTACATTGTATCGATATTTTATTTCGCAAATAAGAATTGATATGGTAAAATAATAAAATTTCTATAAAGTATAATAATTATTTAACACAGTCACTTATTTGATTTTTAAGATGTCTGCTCTTCTAATTCTGCAATATTATACCTAGAATTTTCCTTATTTACGCATCTATTGTACGACTGCGCCGTTTATCACATGATTTTAAAGTATCTCGAACATGTGAGCTTATCTTATAGAAACTTAAAATGGCGGCTAATTATGTGATTATAAATTCAAAACTGATCCTCGATAGTTAATACGTAATTCGTACATTCTCTTGGAACAAGTATCATACTGACGCGTATAAGCCTTAAATGCTTCGCATTTTTGAAAACTCCAAACATGCCGTGCTCGTTGAGCCGAGAAGTCACTTAAAAACCAAACCGACCAATTAATCCCAATATTGCAAATCCCGTGAACACCATGTAACCGCGGAACAGCAACGAGAACATCTCTGAATAGCGGTGGAAAAGAGAGGAAGCAGTATCGCGTGTACAGGGTGTTTCGTTAAAACTTTGCATATTTTATCAAATAAAATTCTACGATTTTGGGAAATAGTATTTCATACGTTTGATATTTTAATATTACATGTATAATTTAGTTATCAGATTGCGTTATTGCATTGTAATTAATCAGACTTCTCTTCCTAAAATTTCTACTCGACCAAAGACGTTTCAAATTTTAAACAATAATTTCTCACGCGGCTAAAATATTTAATCGCATTCACGATACGTTACCCTTCCAAGTTGACTCTGTCAAACATTCTAAAATTCTTATCAAAATCTATGATCGCGACAATAACCCTCTCCATCTGAATAAACTAATAAAGAGAATCCAAACGAATAAGTTAGGACGAAGATAGGGCGCAACGTTTAATCAAACGTGTCGTGCGCTTTCAGCGTCAAATTAACGTCGCAAATCGTCTCGACGTGCCATAATATCAACTTCTCCGTTGCTCGTACTCTCCTCTCGTTCGTATCCTCTAAATCCTTTAACCGTTGCGTGACGTTACGTTTTCACCGATTCCAAGAACGGAAGAAACATTTCAATTTAATAAAGCTGGCAATAGCGCGGGGAGGGGGCGGTGCATTTGAGGCTTAAGCTAACTGGCGCGCAGAAGCTCGTAAGAGTGAATTACCGGCGCTCGTGATTCATTGGAGGATCCACAGTGGATGGCTGTATTAATCGAAGTCCCGTTCGCGCGAACCTGTCGCCAGCCAACCCCTCGCCGCGTCGCATCTTTTCCATGGAAGCTCCCGCGAATTTACGAGGTGCACACAGGTCCACAAATCTGCGGTAATAACCGTGCGTACGCATCGGTCGCGTATATCCATCAGTCGCTCGATACACTGTCTTGATAAGTTGATGGTTTGCGCGCTGCTCGTGTTGCTCGTCGGGGCAACAGCCGACTTTTCGGCCAACTACGAGCGCGTAACACGCGCTTCCGTGTGCTGCGGCTACGTATCGACAGGGCTTAAGGGCCAACGTTTTCACGTAATATTCAAAATTATGGTTCCTGTTATCGTTATAATAACAGGCTGTATTCTTTCCTCTGCACGTTCTTATTTATCATAGTTTAATATCGCAGCGTCTTATCTTAGTTTTCTAACGTTTATAGTTCTAACGCTTCACAACGTGCCGAAGCTCGTTATAGTTTGACGATCTGCGATTATATAATAATTAACTCGATAACGTTGTCGATGTTATAAACGACGTAAGTATATCCCGTCTTCGGAAGACAGTTTTTAAATTGCTATTCAATTCAATTGTGCCACTGGTATAAAATAGTCTTAGATACGTACGAAGAAATTTTCTGTCGTCAGGAAGGATATTGAGGAAGGATATTTCTAGGCACGTACTTTACTCTATAATTAAACGTTATAGCTTAAACGTTATATTGCTGTATAATTAAATATATTCGCGATGCAAATATCTGTCGAAACGTAAGCGTAACTCGCACGTATTCGCGTAATACTCCATCGATATGGCTGTGTCTTATAAAATTGTTAGTAAGATCTACCCCATAATCTTTCAATATCGAAAAATACGTGTTTCGTGTTGACAGACGTGTAACTTGTTTCAAGTATGTTATGCAATCCTTGATTATTATGCATGGAATTTTTTCATTAGGTAATAAAGTTTTGTTGTAAAACGGGTGATTTATTCTGCTCTAGATAATGATTAAGCGCCATATTCTTTGAGGATAACTCCCAAGGCAATACCATAATTTGTGAGAGCGTATAGTGTACGCGAGAATATTACTGGGTGCCCGATAATAGTATATCTACCTAGGATAATGCGAATTAAACCGTGTTACCGCTTACTCATTTTCAAGTGGAAAAATTGAGAGGTAATTGCAGTCTGTCGAAGAATTCTTTTGTACGCGATCTCCTTCCATTCGTGAGAAATTGTAAATCATACGTAATGTAATCATCGTAACGTTATACACTAATGTGGAATATCGTAACCTTTCCTGTTTCAGACAATCGGAAATAGAAATCTTTTTTTTGGACGATGTTTCAAAATATTCTTTTTGTGCTATTCTGAGACAACTTTTTGGGTCTTTGAACGTTTTTATCTCGAGATAGCTTATGTTTCGTTATCTCCTCTCGCTATAATCGTCCAAGGCGGAAAAGATACTATCTTCATTTTATAAGAAATATAAGTGAAAATCCTAAATGTTCGTCTCGCGAGTATACAGATTAGCAAAGAATAAAAGAAGCGATTTGAAGACGAATTTCGAATGACTCTTTTTACGAGCGGTTGTCTTTTTTTTATTCTCGGAATTCCAGAGTTACATAGCCATCGATTCGCATTTCTCAGTACAAAGTCGTAAATTCGCCCGAAAATAAGCCGGCGACCAATTATTCGACGAGAAAAAAATATGTTTATGGAACGATTTCTCGAAACGTATTAACGGGTGACGAATACAAATGGCCGTTTTATCATTCGTCACCGAGGCGCGAGCTCTTATTTTATTGCTGCGATATTATTTTTATGTTTCAAGATTACCTTGTAATTGGCTGTGAAATTCGTGCGATTCGTTCAATTTTATCATACTCGACGACTACGTACAACAGTTTCGTCGAACGAACCAGATGAAACGTAAATTTAAGACGATGTTTTCCGACGAGTATATATTTTATCTTACTGTCGCGAGTTTAGTGTTCTGCCACTAGAAGTTCTCTAAAATATACGTTTTCAGACCCTAAACTCTAGAGAGCACTGTCAGGTAAACTTAAGGCTTGAGTACTTGGTCGAGAAGCGCATAAGAGCAATTTCGCGACGTAAAGCAGAAAATCTTGTATATTTTACTCTCTTTTAGACGTGCCCTCCGGATACTTTGGCAAAAAAAAAGAAAAAAAAAGAAGAAAAAACGGAATACTTTATAAAATACTTTAAGAGCATGTTGCGTGATATTCGCGTAACAAGCGTACAGGATAGAGTATATGATCAATGCGTGTAAGTAGATAAAATAAACGTGACTGTCTTGTTCGTAAAAGTTTATTTCTTGATTCTAAGTGCAAAGTCCAAATATTTATAAGATCAAAAAGATGGTTTATATCGACATTCTTTTTGTAAACAGAACAAACTCAAAAGATCATTCGATCAGGATTGTTACCAAAGATTGTAAAATACAAATACTGTAAGAAACGTTATAAATATCTTCCATACCAATTGTACATGTCGATCGTATCGTTCGTTTATAAAGAGAGTATAGAAGATTTTTTAAAAGTTACATCGTACTAAAAATATAAAATGCAAAAGATGATTGCATAGTAGCGACTGGAACATTCGCATATCAACTTCAATATTATCTTAAAAATAAGAATACGCGTATTCCTACAAAACATTCTGTATTCGATTCGTTGTTATTAATAACGATTACAATACTATTAATATCGTAATCTGTTCGTAAATATCTCCATAAGAAAAGGAAACTGTCGAATAAAATAATCTCCAAATAAACTTCGTCGGACGTAGGAAACAATTTACGCCACGTGAAAAAATGACGATCCCATAATCGATGGATCGAAGTGTAGCGTTTGTACGTACCCCGGATCGGCAAGATGACGATCGCAGATAAAGCTGAACAACCGTTTGCGGGATCGTCGGCATCCGCGGTACACGGTGAGCAACGATCGAATCCCCCCAGCGAAGAATTACGCGTGCACGGAGCAAGCGATTCGCTTGATAGAGTCCTTGATCTCTCTTCAACGCGGTAGTTGACAACGTGCGCGGGACAAGAAGTCCCGTGGATCCGCGACGGGATTTCGTAAAAGCGTCTACGGAGCAACCACGAAGAAAGCGGAAATAGAGAGGTGGAAAAGCACGGGAGAGTGGAACGTGAAGGGAGAAACGAGGAGAGGAAGCAAAAAGAGAAACTTAGTCACGCATACAAAAAGAGAGTGAAAGGCGCTCGTATCGTATCGGTGCATCCATGGATAGAATGATATTTTCGATGCATGTTAAAAGTAAAAGAAAAAGCACGCGGGAACAGGACGTCTCAGGAATCTTCGAAAACGTCGCTGACTAATTTTCAAGCGGTGTTCCCTCTTCTTCACCCTCTCTTTTTAATTCTTTCTCTTTTCTCTTCTCTACGCCCTTCTTTTTTTCTTTCCCTCTGCCTGGTCTCTCTCTCTCTCTCTCTCTCTCTCCCGTTCTCCTCTTGCTCTCGTGCTCGCCGCGATAAAAAGTCAATTTTATACCGGTGGGTACCCGAAGCTAATAGCGTCTACCCGCGGGGCACCGCTCGAGTGGACGCCACGAAACTATGTTTCGACGGCCGTTCGCGGACTTTATGAGCCTTATAAAAATGGCACCACGCAACCGCGCCGCAGGAGCAGAACCACGAGAGAGAAAGGGGGATCCTGAGAGAGCGGCCCCGACGACGATTCGGAGATCTCGTGGAGGACGAGCCGCGTGACTCACGGGGACGACCGTCTCAAAGCAATCTCTCGTTCAAATAGAAATCGTAGCTTTCGAGGAATCCCGTCGTCTCCCTCGTCGCGTTTCTTCTTCTGTTCTACATCTTCTTTTTTTTTCCTCTTCTTATTCCGTGCTTTTTTTTTATTTTTGTTTTACTTAGCTTTCGACAAAATCCTCGTCCATGCATTGTGTGCTTCTCAGTTCGTAGTATATGCGTGATCAGGATAGTTTGACGAGGCTCGGTAGCTGCTCGCGAACAAATTTATTTATTTATTTATTAGATGCTTCACTTGGATCAACAGACGCTTTTCCCAATTAACGGAGATATCGAAAGACCGTAAGCCAAATCCCCGATACAGATTGTAGAAATCGATACGAATCCTCGATTACGATCAAACGTGCTACGAATTCTTCGAAGGATCCGACACAATAAACCACTACGTGTGTAGTCGAATTTTATGAAATTACAACTGACAAGGTTAACGACAACGAACCGACTCGTAACGAAGTAAATAGTAACGGTGAAAATCGAAGTCGT
Organism: Bombus waltoni; assembly: GCA_014737395.1. Lineage (NCBI taxonomy): Eukaryota > Metazoa > Arthropoda > Insecta > Hymenoptera > Apidae > Bombus > Bombus waltoni. The sequence goes on along the minus strand of JACXII010000043.1, from coordinate 997,126 downwards.
TTGCAAAATCGCCGAGGAAAGAGTCAGACCGTTCCGTCGTAATCTCAAGCAAAATCGCTGTACGTAAACAGCAATATTTCAAACGTACAATCGTTCCTGAACGAAGCGCGAATCGACGAATGATATTTTCCACTGTCTCGATCGAAAAGCGTGGCCGGTACTCGAACTTCTGCCGGTGACCAGTGTGTAACTATAGCTTTGTACGAAGCAATGAAGGGGTTTCTAAGGAAAAAGGGAACGACAGAAGAAAAGAGAGAAAAAAAATATACAGCGCGAGCTGAGAGAAAAGGAAGGAGAGGGTGAAACGAAGAGAAAGAGAAAGAGGAAGAAGACGAGTGACTTCGTAAAGTCACCTGCGTACACGTTCGTAGCAGGTACTCAAATTGCATGGCAACAGCACTCGCTCAATCACTTCCTCCCCTCTCTTTCCTTTCCTTCCCTCTTGTGGCATACCTGTCCTTTTCTCCCTCTCGTAAATTCTCCCCTCGAAAGGTTTCGTGGTACGTGCAGATGCGCACCTACTCGTGAAATCAGTCAAGGTCCTCCTGCCAACGACGAGAAGAAAGCGCCCCTAACCATTCAGGGACGTACGCAAGGGGGATGCTTCCGGATGCTTTGACTTTCCACAAATCGCAATCGCGACTCGCGCGTTTTTTCGTTCTTTTCCTTTTCCCTCTTCTCTTCCGCGGGGAAGCTCGCGGGGATGTTAGTTTTTTCTACCCTGTCGCCGATGGACAGAAGTTTAAATCGCTTTGAATACTTCAGAGAGAAAGAATAAATGAACACTTTTACACGATAGCGAATTCTTTCCGCAGATGTATTAGATGTAATAATTATTCCTTTCTAAGCTGAGAAATTGTCGCTTTTGTTTCGCGCGCGAGTATACTTATTTTCTTCGACTTTTCATCGAGTTTCTTCGGAATTAGATTCAATTAAATTAATTTATATTTGCGTTACGATGTAAATTAAGAAGAAGAAGAAGAAGAATCTAGCTATTAATAAATAATACATGTGTCTAAAATTATAAATCTAACGTAGGTAACAATATTTTTTAACAGACAGAATCGATTATATGGTTGTGTTTGTTAAGCGATCAATTAATTTCTTCATTGAATTACCGAGATCTTCGATGAGTATAAAGGATCGATCAAAGGCTTCGAACTATTAAATTCGTATCGAGCGTTTGTTCAGTTTTGTTCAAATTATTTCTTTCTTTATTGAAAATAAAGTAAGAGTAAGGAGCATTCGTTGTAGTAGAACTTCCAATTTCTTGGTGTAAATTGAGCATAATATTGAGAATCGTGAATTCATTCGTACACAGTTTGCACACGTTTGTCAGAACTTGTAATAGCTATTTGCGTTCTCTTACGAGAGATTGTAATTTTTTGACGCGTATGTTTCCTTTTTAATTTCCAATAATGTTCCTTTGCATTTTTAATGAAATTTTAGTAAATACTTCTCGATATTCGTGGTTCGCTATATTATTACAAAAAATTTAATTACGACGAACATTCTAATATTTAACATTTTATTTAATCGTTACAGTCTATTAAAAGTATCACTGCGAATAAAAAAAAAAAAATCGCAAATGTATCGTGTACAGATAAGATTTAAGAAGCTTAACGTACATCGCTATTATTCCTTACAAAACGAAAGTTAACCAAAGAAGCCACGAGAAAGAGATTTCAACTTATTTAACGAAGGGAAACTTTTCACCGAATGTATTATATCACCGAAGTACGGTTCATTGAAAACGCCAGCGCAGCTGAATAATTCAACGAGGTCAATCTTCTTAAAGGATTAGCGGGCTTAGAGTGGAGTAAGGGTGCAAAGAGCAACCGATTAATCGATTATCGAAGACAATAGCGTGGATAGACTTCGTCGACGATTTCCCTCGTTTTTTCTCTCTTTCCTTTCTCTATCAGAAACGACACTCAAAAAGCTGCATATAAGAACAGAAAGACAAACAACAACTCTGAATTTGCGATATCCCTACCTATATTACTTATTACGGTACATACTTGTTATACATTTGTATCATAGAGTTTTATAATAAGCGGACGCGACAGAAAAGATCGAAGATTTCTTTCATCATTACGCGTTAATTGATATTACATTATGTATAAAATTTTGCTATGAAACGGCTCGGAAGGGAAAGCACGCACGTGTTTGAGTTTCAGACTAAACATGCATCGTATTATATATTGTAGCATTTTCTCAACCGCTTTACGATTCAAAGAACATTGCTCGTCGTAATCTAAAATATCGTTCGTCTTAAGGATTATACCTTAAGCTGATCGAACATTATTTTTTCATTTCTACACAACTATCCTCTGTTCGGAAATATTTCTTATTAGGTATAAAAGTGGCATTAAGATTGAAAAATACGCAAAATGTTCCGCGTATCGTGCTTTTCCTGTGATTTGCAAATACTTCAACGTATGTTGGAAAATAAAAGTAAAATAAAATACATAGATAGGAAAATTTCATTAAAAAGGCCAGTGTGAGCCTTGAAATGTAACCAATAGGTGTCCTAATACTTGCGGTTGCCAATGTATATTGCGGCACGTTGCGAGTTCATTTCTGCGCCCGGAAATGCATAATTGAAAGGCGAGGAGAGCATCGTAAATAACCGCACTAATTGTTTCTAGCCTCGCCAATTTCCTGCCTTCTTGCACGTCCGTTCTCCCCGTTCACGTTTGGCCTGCTGCTCCTCTTTCCTTCTTCTCTTTCTTTTTTCCCTTCTCCCTTCCCTTTTTCTTTTCCATCGTCTTCATCTTCTTCTTCTTCCTCCTTTTTTTCTTCTTCTTCGTTGATGCTCGCAGCACGCCGAAGCCACTTCGCGTCGCTCGTGTCTCTTTTTCCCTGTGGCCTCTCTGCAAAGATTAGCCTCGACTCGTATCATGCTCGTTGTCATCGTCTCGTCGCGTCGTGAACGATCGTGTTTCCAAACGATTCAAGATGATTAGGGAATCATTCATTTACTCGCCTTCCATCGTTTAGGTAGGTTTGACGACACTATTATGGAGAATTTACGATGTGCTGATAACTAGTTTGGTTTGTGAAATTATGCGAGATGTTCTTGTTTATTGGACGAGTTACTTATTACGATATTAGGCATTAAGTTTGAACGAAGATGAAAAAAGAATATAAACCGATTAATATCATCTTAGTTTCTTGATTAACATATATCATACGTATACTTATATTCGATGTGTTGCGAAGAGATACACTCGCGAGATCGAATGCTAATAAGTAATAAAAGTTGATTTTACATCGAAAGGATTACTTCTAGGAGTTATGTTAATTAGACGTTTTTTGCTCCTCTCGGTGAATACTACAAGCTCTTTAATTTTTTTTTTTTTTAAGTATCCTGTTTATAGAAACCACATCGCCTTAACAGCCAAATATTTCACTGTAGTCGCTCTAATCTATCAAAATATAAAAATAATTGTACTTATGCTTATATCTCGTTTCATTCGTACGATCTATGGAAACGAGAATGTAAATTCTCCTCAATGACGGAATAAAAGAGACGTTCCATCGTTTAACCATTTTATATTTACGCTAACGTCTTCTCTTAATTTGCGTGCAATAATTTACGATTAAGGACGTTACAACGTCGAAGAAACATCAGATCGTTCGAATTCTATCGCGTCGAGTCTAAAGCAATTCGAGAATGATTGATTTTCATCGCTGCTTACAAGGGTCAAGTCGGTGGTAACAAACGACCTTCGTTTGTTCACTGTCAGCCACTTTTCGGCCAGCTTTTATCGCGTGCTCGGGACTTCTTCGTCTGGCCGTGATGTCTCTCCTAGCTGAGAGCGGAAAAAAGACGAATCTCGTTTTTTTCCGTATTTTTCAAAAACATTCCGTCGATCGCTGATTACGACTCCATTTATATCGATGGTTTCCTCTTGCTTGGCTCATCGGGATTCTTTCGTGCCCTTTCACCAAGGCGTCCATTATCGGACATTTAGAAATTTAGAGATTTTTATGTCGTTTACATGATATCGATGACCTTTTATTCGAGATAATATACTTGAGATGTAGCGTAAGTTGACGAATATTAGGTGTATTATATTACACGCGCTTTTATTAAAGTATATTATTTTATAATTACGCGATTTCATCGAAATTAGCTTGGAATAGTATTATTAGAGAAAGGACGTAATCGTTCGTAATACTCCATTTGTAAAAACAATTTTAAAATGAAAGTCTAATGTTGGAGGTTTCTATAATTTGATAAAGTTTCTATGGTAAGAACTTGCGTTATATTCAATCCAGCCTATAGAAATCCATAACTTATGAAATGGCTCAATGTGTCAACACTTTCATCGTCTCGAACGTAGCTCTTGGAAAAACTGATATTACTCGTGCAATGATTCAATGTTATAATACTTTAACTAAGAAAATAATCTGTTCTCTTATTTCTAATGAACGGCTGAAACACTGAGTTGTAGCGGATCGACATTTGTTCAGTCGCGCCTTCTTTCGTGCCTAATGTAATTATTAAAGTTTCCTGGGATACTTACGCTCACTTGCGTACAGACTGGTCGCCGGATGTCTAAGCTTCGCGAGACGAAACGTCCACGTAATTATAATGCGAATGTTCCGCCGCTCGAAGACACTCAAACTGTTTCTAAAACGCGTTCTACGTTCGATTTGCGAACAAGCGTTGTCTCGGCTGTCCCCGTACTCGAAAAGAAGACCGTTTAACGATCTTCCTGGGAAAGTGTAGTGACAAGATGTCATTATTAGTTAAAGGTGAAAACGGAAATCAACGATTAAGAGTTGTTATATTGGAATCGAGCAACGGACCGCGTTTTTACGAGTGCCATAAACAGTGTAATTGTAACTCTGTAAAATTGTTGGTCGGACAATCAGCGTCTACGTCTGCAAAAAATTCGTGTCGTTTCCTGCAATTCCAAATCGTTTCTCTCTTCCCTCCCCCCCTTTCTTTTTTTTCTTCCCTCTTGTCTCTGAGAAACGATCGAACGGGACGTTGTAATTTTCAATGGCTATCTGTATTATAAAAAGAGATAGATCGGATAGAGGATCTATGTTATCGTGGTAATTAGCTCGTTAAGGAGTCGCGTTTCAAATATTTTACGGCATTCGAAAGTTTCTTGGCCCGAGAGGTATTTGGTGAATTTTTAAACCAGCGTTCGAAGTAATCGAATCGACGAGGGAGAATTCGCGTAATAACGATAATTATTTCGTTAGAGAGTTTGGAAGATTTCGCATTATTTAAAAGTTCTCGGATATGCAAGGTGTTTTAAATACGGGGATGTTAATTTTCTCTTAACAGGTAGTTTCCGAACGATCTATAATTGTCGTTCGACGAAGCTTTTCGACAATTTCGACAATTTGAACGAATTGAACCGAGGAAGGGAAAATTATGCTTTTATCGAGCGTAATTGTTTATCAGCTTAATTTGGAAACTGTGATTTACAAAATCTTATTGTTACAAAAAATGTCCAAAACCTTAGACACGTTACACGTCCTTTCTCCTCTTACTTTGAACTAATCTACCGATGAAGATTTGTGGCAATTCCCATATTGACATCCAAATGACCTTTAATCCGAGAAGGGAGGGTTTCCATAAAATTATAGTGATCAGTCTGTTGGAGAGTTTAGTTTAGAAAATGGCACCTTATTCGAAAGTTCTAGAACGTAGTTGTTTTATAGCTTCTTTTCGTTGGTTTGACGGGGCTATAATTTTCGCGTGACGATGATTAACAGTAATATCGGTATCGGCATTCGAACGAATTGATCCGACCGTGAGATTAGAGGCGTTCACGCGAATGGAAATCGGTCTTGAAAGTTACAATTGCAAAGGTAGCCTGATCTTGCTATTGCTTCCGTCATTACCGCCAACTTTTCCAGGTATTTCCAGGTACCGTTTTTCTTGCGTGAACGCCTTTAGGCGCGGTACACTGAGCTATCATTTGCCACGATTTCTTTATTCTGTTTGGCGCGAGGTAAGTAAAGCTGTCTCACGACTACAGAAATCCCGATGAAATTTTTTATTCCGACTCATCGGCAATTTCTTCTACCTGTTCTCAGTCGTGTATTAAATTTAACGCTTCGTGCAACGTTTGGATTTAATACAAAAAATTCGCTTTTATTTCTGATGGCGGTATACATGCATATAGAACTTCAGATCTTAAATTTAAAGCGGTATATTCGTGGGATATCTTCGCCTGTTTATGGTACAGCGCTTTCGCTTTGAACGTAACGCAATTCAAAAACACGAATTGTTTAAGGAATGCGAACGTAATATTTTCGATATAGTAACATATATTACTTTCTCCGTTAATTTTACTGGAATTTCAGTCTCTTCCCTTTTTTTACCGTTTAACACGTTCAACGCGAATGACGCGAATTTACCCGTCATCGGGATTTCCTATTCTCTATTTTAATATTTCTAACAACGTCACTACGTTCTGCCAATATTCCTCCGATTTACGATAGTCAGTCATATATCGGATACACGCATCGTACTTTGAAAACGATAATTACAAGACGACGTTATTTTGCCGTTTCTACCACCGCGAATGATCGTCTTTCCCTCTGCTCAGTTCCTCTCAGCTCGCGCATTCATACGTCTAATCAATTTCGAATGCCGAATTATCGATCGATTCCAGTCGATGATTACATACCGCGTAACCTTGAAGTAACGAAAAAAAAAAAAAAAAACAACCATGTCTGAAAGTGGGTCTCGACCGAAAGTTTGGCAAGCTCTAGACGAAGAAAAGACTTGGTAAAATTGATTTACATGGGAGAACGTCTGGCGTAGAAGGCAGGAGAGGCCGTGGCGGTCAGGAAACCGGATGGCGATCGCGGCATGCCCGTTAACTCTTGTCGAGCAACGTTGGTACCAACAAAGCGGCTAGTTCTGGCTGAATAATAACGCTGCGGCCTCGGTTCGCGTTTGTCCAGCCGCGTTTGCGCGCCTCTGATGGACGATCGTGGCGGGCCGCGTGCAGCGTAAGCGACGTAAAGCCCCCGGTACGTAAGCCTAACGTAATTGAAGGCTAGGAATGCGGACGCACGCATGAGGTAGCAGCCGGTAGACAGAACGCGCAAGGGGATACGCTTTTGCCGCGCGCTCGTACCGCGTGCGTACGAGCCCACCAGAGGCCATACCTCTGAAACATTAATGCGCGTGTCCCTGTTACAGCGGAGCGTGCGTGTACCGCGTTACACGTTAATTAAGCGGACGAAAACAACCGCCGAATGATCTCGAGAATGCTGACTTTGTCGTGAACGGAGGAAGGTTGCGAGTTGTGCAGTTACGGGCAAAGTCGAATCGGATCGTTATCCGGATGCTGTTGTTAAAGAGAAACAACAGGCGCCGCTTTGAAGTTATCGTTGGAATGGATCAAGTTACGAAAGAAAGAAAATAAGAAAGGCAGTTGGCGAAGGTGGAATTGTTACTGTCGTAGAGGTCCGGATGAAATTGGATCGGGCCGTTGTTCGGAGATACGTGTCGCGGTTAAAGGAAAACAGAGGGTTGAAACGGTTATCGTCAGATTGGATTCCATCGTGAAAGAAACGGCGGAAAATAGACGCTGTTGTGAAAAAATGGAGACAGTCGAGTCCGGTTGTCGTTGGATGGTATACGATGTTGTTAGAGTGGATGACACTGCGAAAGAACGAATGATAATGAACGATTGTCGAGAACGAAAGAAACAAGTTAAATCAATTATCGGTGACTGTGTATTGCGATAGAAAGGACAATCGTTACGATATAATCGTTTAGGATTCCCAGAATAGAATTGATTGAATCACAATTGTTAGAGCAGAGTCGATTAGGTTAAAATTATTAGATTAGAATCGTTAGGATAGAAAAATATGCCATTACGAGTGAATAGAATTGAATCGATCATCGTTAAACTGATTGCTGTCATCGAACAAAACGAAAACTTGCCAGCAGAATTATTCCAAGTTGTTGCCTGTCTACTTGTTGTAATTTAGTATGCGTAATTGTAACAGATAACTAGACAAGGATCGTAAGAAGCGATCTCGCGAGGAAGTTCGAAAACGTCCTGGTATTAGTAATTAGTTCTGTATCATTAAAGTTTGATTACTCGCGGCTGTGGATACTTGCTGAGAGAATTAAAACATAAATTTGATAGATAACAGAGTATGGACATAGGTAGATAGTTTAATAGATATAGGTAGGTGTGGAAGATTAGATGCAAAGATAGGTGTGGTACATATTACGGAATTCGTGTGTATGATTAGTGATAAGATCTGAGTTAACTAGAGGAAAGGTCAGGAAGGTGTTTGGCGCGAAAGATCGCTTTATACAGTCATTACGTATTTAATAGAGAATAATATTTTTATCGAATACCTAACCACCAGTAATAACGTTAGATTGTATGTAATTTATGAAAGGCGAAACGCTATCATTTCGATCTTATTGTTAATGATATTTGTCGAAAGCAAAATTTCTCGTTAAATATTCTTAAGATATACTAGGCGTATAGTTATCGGTCTTAAAGGAATAAATAGAAATTGGAATTCAGAGTATGTTTCGTTGCCGACGAGTCCTCGAAACATCGCAACGCAATACTTAATTTATCTGCTTGTTTTTCCAAGTCAATTTACATTATGGATCTCTGTTTTTTCAATATTGCGATTACGCAAGAAAATTCCAAGCGTTTGCGTAACATCTTTCCAGCGTTATTCCCTCGTGCACCGAGTTTCTATAATTTCGCCAACTTTCAAGAAATCGAATATTCGTAGAACTTATACCTCGATAGCGATATATATCAGTTATATCAAGAAATATTATCCGTTTGAGGGTTCGGATAATCTTACGATCGTATAAGACAAAATGAACGAAAGGAGATTTAAACGCATCTTTCTCGATCGCTCGCAAAGGACAACATGCGTATATCGCCCGTTACTAGAAAGACGCGAACGTGTTACGTACGTATATTAATCTCGACTTTAATTGAAACGGTCAGTAGTATTAATTAGCCGAAGTAATCGACGATGTCAAGGGATATAGCTGTCGGTGTGAAATGAGTAAGCCGATGATAAGCAAAATAAGACGTCAGGCCTTTCTCTCTCCTTTTCTCTTTTCATCGTTTTCGCTCGTCCAAGACGACGGTATATCGTTCGAAGTCGCGGAATGTGATCGCGATACGTTTATATGGGCATTGGTATCAATTAACGTTGCTACAGGTATTAATTAGCATTAACAGACGAGCGCGTGTATCGCGGAATGCGTACCTGTACACCGTTCTAAACACGTATTGATCGATGTTACGTTTCGCGACGATCACACGAACCAGCGTTTATCGATTATTATGGAACTTCAGGTACGTATCGTTTCTCAGAACTACGGGTAGGTATATCTGTTCTCGACAGAAAATTTTTCGTGCTTTTCTGTGATAAAATTCGAGCAACACGGTGCCTACAGTTTTATATGCGATGCTTTTATTTCCAAATTATTCGTCGATTATCGTGGAACTTAAATAAACGACGGTTAAACGAATAACGTCTTTTCCAATATTTCTATTACGAATCTTCTTAACGCTCGATACGCTTAATTTCTAACGGATTTCTTTTACTCGAATACAATTGACAATCGTGTCGTTTTCCACAGGCAAATTCAAACTGAAACTTTGACCGAAACTACGCTTCGTACGCGTCAATTCAGTTTCGTTTAATTCGACGTAATTCAATTTAACAACTAAACTCGTAAGCAACACAAACCTCAATACGCTGAACATTTTCCCGGTGAATCATTCGAAGGCAATCCCACCCAAGTCGGCCAACTTCCAAAAAGGGTCACCGCTTCATTCCGTTCGATATAAATCTCTCGATTAGAGCTGACGTTCCTTCCTGTCGCGTCGTTGGTGTCTTGAACGGCTGTTCACACGACATCAACCTTCCTCGTGTCCAATCGTACACGTGTCCTTTTTGCGTCGAAGGTGTTGGTCAATATGTAGGTTGCGCGGTTGTTAGCTTCGACTAGGGCCACGCGTGTCCACGAAAGGGCCGCCCAATCTATGACAAGTGGCTCTTCCTGTTTTGTACGTTAATCTAGCGTAGGAGGAAAAGCAAACGAGGTGGATACATCAGAACAAGTATACGGAACCAACAGTCTCTGTCTCAAGTATATTGTTAAGAGCGCTCGTTCTATTAGTCTGTTGACATCGGTGGCAGTTCTCATCTTATGAGAACGGATCATCGATGAATCGAACGAACGATAAAACTTTTTCTCGCGTGAAAATAGCAGCTTGTACGTTGACTCTTACCTCGTATTACTTTAATTTTACGTTGACTTTAAACGTTACCGATAGTCTTTATCGTTTAAAACGCAAACTACGAATTCATCCTTTTCTCGTATATTATTAATCGCCTCTCTGTACCATGCAAATTAGCAGTTTCGATAGATTTTATCAGACTACAAGAAATTACGAATTTTAAACGACGCGAAAACACGCGTTCTTTAAAATACTCGTTCACAAAGAGGCTTCGAGGGAAGACAGAGATCGACTCTCGGACACGACCAAAATTCCGACCGAGACGCGATCGACACGTGCGGAGCGAGCGAAAAGAGAAGCTCGATCCTTATAGATCGTTTACCGTGTAATCCGGACGCTGTTGTAATTATACCAGGAGAATGATTGTAGCTGGTGTGCGAGTTCCACGACCAATTAGGCGATGCTTAAGCAGAACCGTGTGTGCACCTTCGATCCAGAGTCCCGATTAAAAGAAAGCCTGGCGTCGAAGCGAAACGTTTCGATCGCCGCCGATAATTCTTCCATGAAATGGCCCAGCGATCGATCGTGACCAGGCTCGGTACGATCGAGGCTGACGGGATTTTAAATGCGTTCCACCGCGTGATCTATAATTGTTCGATGAAACGGCCCTTTCAGACGTCGACGATTGAGCGATTCAGGCTTCGCCTCGATTGCCGGGGATCTCTTGCCTCGTGAGTGTTCATTGTTTGGTCACTTGATTGCTAATGGTATCTTGGGACGGCGTAATGGTACGCTGTTACATTTTATTGATGTGTTTATGCATTTGCCGTGTGTAACGTGGCTTTAGTAAGGGCGGCTGTAGCTTGACCGGGCAAACGTGAAGCCTCTGACGTCAGAATTCGAGCAGAGAGGCACGGTTTACACGGGGATTCGAGTTGCCACTACTTTACCCTGGTACAGCCTTTCTCGATATTACATCGATCTAGATCTAGTCTCGTGAACGGTAATTTTTCGTGACCCGCTCGGAGATTACGCCAAGTATGATTATTATCGAGAGTCGTGTGGCAACGAGCAATTGAAAATCGAGAAACTAGGTAGACGGTCGTTTTCGCGTAGTTTGCAACTCGATCGATTTTCGTTGACTGTGAATCAGCCGACGATTTTCAACGAGCAATTTCGTACTTTAATCGCGAAATACAATGCAAAACTATTTCGATGAGATTTGGGTCGTGCGATTGTAGGGACCAACGCGTGTCACTCTCGATACATTATCCGGCTCTTGTAACTCGCGGGAGTAATTTCTGCAAATTCGTCTCCTGGATAATCGAAACTAGTCGTCGCGTTTTACGCGAAATCGGAAGACGTGCTATTACTTGTGAACGACAGTGTACGTCTCCAAACTGACGGTACGATCAAGATTGGTAATCGATGACGTCGCGAAACGAAACTGCGTGTGACGGAGAAAGTACATAGAATCGGTGCTGGTATTTCTTTCCCACCACCGCATCATCTCGATTTCCTACGTTTATCGCCGAGGCTATACAAATGTTGGCCGTAACGAGCAGCGGTTCGATTGGTTCGCGATAATCGGCCGCATTCCCTCGATTTCTTCGCGGGAATCGTATGAAATCGATACGAAATCGGAGTTGGCGTCTCGATACGATGGCCAATCGGTGGAACGCGACGGAAGAATATGACTTCGATCGATAAATTATCAAAACCTTGCTGCGGTGCAAGTGTAATATCAGATAGTTGTGTCTTTGGCGTGCATCGAGAGACAAAACACGGAGAATATCCGTGCCATAAGCGGCACCAGGAACTGGCGACGCGACGCTGGTCTCTGCACCAGACGCAGCCAGATAAGCAGATTAGCGCCGCGCCGTTACCACGATTATCAAAGGGGGTCGCCTCTTGGGGCAACCAAGAACTAGGCGTTTGCAGTTCATTGATATACGAGCCTATCACGTTCGGTAGCTATACCGATTAATAAACTGCGGATATTTATGCAATTTCGTATTTACATTGACATATTACTAAAGAAACGTAATCCGCATAAAAATTTATTTCGTCTATTAAGTATCGCGTAACAGGTATTTCGCTTCGAAGTATCTTTTACGTTTCTACGTATTATACGTATGTATATTTTTGCTCGTATCGTTCTATTTTATTACCTTTTATCTTCATTTTTCTTCCTTCTTACCTTTATCCAAAATTCTTCATCGCCAGAATTACGAGTCTCTCGTTCGATAACTCCGTGTACGAATAAATTTCACTTTGATTTTCTCTAAAAGCCAGAAATTGCATCACAGTGTCGAGATACATCGATATCGCCGCTTTTATATTCCGTTCCATTATTCAGAGGATATGCGATACAATGTACGATCTCATCGCCAGTTGTGGAAGGTTTATTGAACTGAAACCATTTTCTTACGTCAGCCTTGTATAAGTAATTTTCAATAACGAGTTTCCGCTTTTGGATATCCGTAATCATCGGTCAGGCTGTGCTGAGTTTTTTCTTTTTTTTCCACTAATAAAATTACACTTTTGTTACTCGCCAGTTCCTCAATTATTTCGTACTTAGTCGCTACGGTTAGCAACTAAGCTGCGATTAGCAACTGTGCATTGCGCATTTCCGTCTGGGTAACATTAGCAATCCTATGTAAATGAGAGTTTACTGATAAATTCGATCTGAATGGCAGCATACGCCGTGCGAATAGTGAAATGTTGAGGCAATTTAAACCGCTATGTACGCTGCCTGCGCTCTACCAATCCTTGAGGTACTTATCGGTAAATATACAGATACTGAATGTAAATTAATGTAGATCCATCCGTATCTTTTACCTTTTCTTATCATTTAGAAATATGGCTATTAGACTGCGGAATTTTGTGCAAATTCATATTTTTGAGGATATAAGTCAAAAAATGGAACCACGGTGGAGAATTTTTTTACTTATAATACAAACTACATTTTGGATATTTTGTACATTTCGTTATACTCTGTGCATTCTGTGCGATCTTCCACTTTCGAATTTCCTATAGAATATAATAAATATAGAATATAGAAGAATATAAATTAAAATCTCCGACTCGATAATACCGCACCTGATGGTTTCGTTTTAGTAAGAAAAATTTATACGATATATAATATTTATACGAAAAAAATACGATATATAATAACAGTAATAATATATTGCTATCTATATTACCTTTATTAAAAAACAACGTTTCTACTTCTTCCATTACGTTTCTTTCCGATAATGGATTATTTAATATCTTCGCCAAACGAATTAACAATCGATAATGGAACTTGTTGTTTGCGATAAATAGCTTTTAGCCAGTCGCAAAGCTGTGAACAACGTTACGTTCCAAAGTTAATGTATAGTTGCCTTAATATACCATTATGGTGAGAAAATAACACGTTGAAGTTCTATTCTAAGGACCAAGATTCAATGGCTATGAACACGAAAGGCTGTCTGTCAGTGGTTGAATGCTGTGAAAAAACGAGGAAAGTGCATCAGCACCCTAATGTATTCTAAACCCAAACCGGTGGCCTTCTTCTACCTGAATGCTTTCCTGTTCTGGGAACGCGATGATCGATCACGTGAAATTTCAGCTACCGTAGCTCTAGTAACCGTTCATTCAGCTGGACGTGGTCGGATCGTCGTTCACGTTGTTGACGTCCACCTATAAATAGGTAGGCTCATTGAGACGGGTTCCAGAAAGTCGGGCCACGGTCTCGCTTCGGACGATCCTTGCCTCTTCCCGGGGACAAAAATATCGCGTAGGTGCACGCGATATTTCCGCCGAAAAGGCGAAAGGGGAACGCGCGTGCTTCCTAATTAGAGCAGCCTATGAAACCAACAGACACGAAGCAACTGGCCACGTTTCTTCGTCGTTGTGATTTCCGTTATACGTTTTTTATCTCCTAAGATCTTGACGATATCGTTTTGAAATTAAGATTGTTGTTGGGCTGACAGCGAAATTTGTATTGTACGATCCGTAAGAGCGACGATTCTCCGATAGAACGTAATTCGAAAAAATCGATTACGAATAAATATCGATTACGAATATTTCCGAACGAATAGAGAGCACTATATCCGTGGGTTATTTTCAGTCGTAACTTGTGAAATTTGCTTATCAAATTTCATCTGTTTTATCGTCAGACTCGTTCGTTTTATTTGATGAAATTTATCGATAGCGATAACTGGTGACTGTAAAATCTCGCTAGTAATATTATTTCAGTCGTGCGAGGAAACTCAGACATTCGATAAACGATATTCGAACAGAGTTCTACTGCGTTTCTAAAAGATAGTTAAGAACCCTGAATAAGCCACGCAGCCTTCGTTCACGTAATAATTTCAAGCATTTGATATTTTTCTTCCATCCGAACATTCTCCTAAATCCAATTACGCCTCTTTTTACCTCTCCTCGGCGCATCGAATAAAAACATTCCATCGGTACGACAATTTTAAACTCGACACGATTTTCCCAGCCGTCGAAGGATGATGGTCGATTAGCTGGAATCAAATCGACAGAGCCAACTAGAAGCGTTAACGTCACATTGTGTGTTACGCGACGTTCACAGGCCAGCGTAGTTTCCACGAAGTCATTATTATTGCATTAGCCGGCGGCCGAGCACCGATTTGAATTACATATAAGTTTGCAAATTGGAGGAACGGATAATTACGGCGTGCACGGTTAGTCGGCGCGAACGTCCTCGTCCGCGTCCTCGTCCGCGTCCTCGACGACGACGTTTCAAAACGACGTCGACGTGCAATTCGTCTTTCGCGTTGAGCTGTTCGATAGCGAAGAAATTTTTACGTATGGACATCGGCGTACTCTTATGATCACAAACGTATAACTTGGTCGATAAACGGATAACTTTGGTCGATTCGAACGAACACGTACGTCACTGAAGTATACGAATCAATGGCAAAGCAACGACGTGAATCAATACGTACTGGTTACTCGTGGAATCGACAAACGCGGAATTAAATTGCTTACTTACTTGTCGATGCCACGTTATAATTAAATATCAAAGCGTTAACCGGTTTTAAATATTATTGCTAGAATCGGTCACGATCTACCGTCTGTATCAATTTGGAAGAACCTTCTCTATATTATTCGTAGCTAAATAACCAAACTGCTCCGCGGTGTTTGACACTGACAGACAGCAATCTGCGATTTCTCAGTGTTAAGGCGTGCAGTAGCATGTGTTCAGCACGAGGTGATAACTTCATTTTCCTTAATCATCCGTAACTCAAAAACTAAGTCACGTAGCACATATGTTCATACGTTTACATTTCGTTTTTTTTCTTTTTTTTTTTTTTGTTTACGAGTGCGCAGGTAGATTCGCCTCTTGAAATATAGACACGTATTTATGACTCACCGTGTACGTCATATTTTAGCGCCACGAATCAAAGTTCTAGCGTTAAACGATTTTTTTTTTATCGCGAACCATTCAACCGGTAATTAACTACAATTTGACTGTTTTATTTTAGAATCGCGTTACGTCGCTCGCATTAGGCGTACACGGTACGTCGCGAATCGAGTCCAGATATCTCGATGAGTCGGCCTCGATCAACGAAGCAGCAGATTTTACGCGCGTGCAATTATCACGTTTCTGAACACGGACAATACCGATTCACTTCGAGCGGCGTTCAAGGATTTTTCGCGTGTTCCTGTTGCACATACAACTGGCTTAAACAACCATGTCAGATGAGAAAATGATGATACGTTCCGTAAATTAATCATGAATTAATCATAAACCCTCGATGTAATTTATATGGTGGCCAGCGCGGTTTCGAAAGATCCCTTTTTTCGGAGAATGTCATGTGGCTTTCGGAATCGCGTTACGTTCTCCTGTTGGAACATTTTATTGGACAGTGATCTATGGATTTATAATGATACGGTTGTTAAGGCGGAAGGATATAATTTCTTCATTTTATTCGGGGCTTTAATATTTTCTGGTTTTTTAACGATTAAAATTGTAACAAAATTGCAAAGTACGTGGAATCTCTTCGCAGTTTCTCCGTTGGATTTACTCCGTCTTTTTATGTTTTACGCCAAGGGGCGAGTCGAATGGCGCTCTTCGCTATATGGAAGATACTTTTTCTAGAAAAAATAATGCGAATGATTTATAACTTATTATAAATTCATTTAAAATAACTGTAGGTATAATGAAATGCAGGGAACGTCCGAATGCTAAATGTAGGTTTCGAGTAAAGGAAAATCGTCAAGATTAATGTCTTTTACAGGTGGTGAAATTCTATATTGAAACCATTAATAACATTTAAACGCACGTGTCTAATTTCTCTGCTCTGTAAGTTCGTTATCGTAATAGGCATTTTTTTTTTATTGCGTCGTTCCTTCAACAAATTGACTTCGTGCGATATTTCTCATGCAAGAATCAAAATTGTCTAAACGTTTCTCTGACAAATATCGCCGCAATTGTCCCGACTGGAAATAGAAATAGAAACGAAATCCCTTTGTCCGTGGAAGACGAGAAGGGTTATGTTGATTCGAAGCTGCAATTTGTCGTGCACGTGGATACTGTCGAGCGTACATAATGCACGCACGTACGCACACGCCGGTATACATGACACGCACACGCGTACGCACGTGTAGAAGAGGCATCGGGCCGATTTAGCGAGGCAATCGGGCCGGGCTGGTAATTAGCGACTGTTATGTCAGCTGAAACTCGTCGAGCTCTCGTATCTCTACAATACAATTCACGAATGGTGTTCCTTCGATGATTAGGTTTGATTTTGACAGAGGAGGCTTTCGATCGATGTTCGATATTGCGGTATAAGAAATCAATATGCGGTACATGCGTTCGTGTTTAGGAAAGAATCGACAGAATTAGCTCCAGCTATCGATGAAACAACGAATCGAGTAGACACGCTCCGATCGACGTGTTTCAAAATACAACGTTTCGAAAATTAAAGATCGCGTATTTTTAGCAGCCTGCGATGTTCCTCAAATACTTCGAACTATTTCATGCCTTTCAACACTTTCTAAACAACGTGACTCGCCTTCAAACGAGATACGAATCTACGTTATTGCATCAAATAAATATGAATTTAAACGGAATTATTCGTACGTATCGGATATAACGTATTAAACTGTCGATTAATTCGACGATATACGTTTATGAAAAAAGCCAAGCGCACTGACATTTGTAGCTCGTAAATATGCATTGAAACGTTTCCTGTTTCTGTACAAAGACTTGTACATTTATATAATACGATATGGTCGCACCGATTGGCCAAAAGCGTCACATACACGAATAAGACGCAACGCGTGACGCCGAGCAACGTTGAGACCAGCCAATAGAAATAGTCACTGTAACCATTGTATGTAGCGGACGCGTTAAATAACTAAACAAACGGACCGCGAATCCACTGTTCCTAAACGGTGCTGTACAAGCGCAACAACGCGTACTCCTTCGGTTATTCGCGCGCGCGTACGTAATATGTACGCGAACTCGTCCGCGCGCTCGCGCTGCCGCGACCGCGGCATACACGTGTAACGCGATAGCTATGTAGCATAGAGTTACGCGAACCCAATAATACGTCTGACGGCTGTCTAGACGGGGCTACGAACGATCGGCCGTGTGCGTGTAATCCAGCGGGCGGCCACAACGGTGCCTCGTGTATGCGCGCCACCGTACACGTATACATACTTACATTAATGGTCGACCAGAAAGAGAGAGAGAGAAAGAGAGCAAAAGAGAGAAAGAGAGAGAGAGAGAGAGAGAGAGGGAAGGGAGGAGCAGGGGGTTAAGTGCGTGCCGACTCGACGTATCCTGTACGTATCCTGCGCGCCTGCCGAACCTGTTAGACGCGAAAGGATTACACCACTCGCGGGGAGTAACTGGACTGACTTCGAGCGGGGACAAACTTCTTTTGATACGGTTACGCTCGTGCGGCCGGCAGACGGGGTTAATCGAGTTTCATGCTTCGAGCGTGTTTGGGGATGTTGCACAGGGGTGAACCACGGATGAAATAACGCGATGTAAGACGCGGGAATGTTTGGAGAATTTTTGAGACTGCGTTCTGGATATCAGGTCTCTTGGGTTTTGGACGTGGCCAGTCGTTACTTGTTGCGGAGATTTTCGCTGGTCGTCGGGTGTTCGAACGGAAACGAGATCGATAGAATGAAACGAGAATTTCAAAGTTCTTAGGGGTTAAGGATTTGGGATCCTGTTTCGGGCATTTGGTATCGGTTTCTCGTTGTTCTTGGTTGAATTTTTCAAACTCGAGTCTTTTAGGGACGCGTAACTTGAGATTGGATACTGGGGCTTTGTATGGTTTTTCTTCTCGTGTACGATTCAAGAGTTTTTCGATCGTTCGTTGTGTACAAATTGCAATTCCTCGTTCTCTTCGTCGATGAAACAATACAGCGATTTAACAAGAAAACCAAAATGAATAAATTTGATGATCGACACGATATCGTAGTGCATTCACCTCTCAGTTAGAGAGATCGTATGTGTAATTACTTTTCAAGGAAGATACGAGACTCGAGATTCTTTTCATTACAACTAATCAAGTTTGGTATCCCCCTTTTGTTAGATCATCTCCGATACCGTTGGTACGGCCAAACAAACCATAAAAGAGCATGCTCATCAGTGAGCGTTATTGGAATATAAAACCTCAAAATGAGTTTAAGGTATCGCATTTACGCGATTTAACGCGTTATCTTTTATTATTAATCTTACGTCGTATAATTCATTCAGCTGCGCCCCTCTGTGGTCTAATCAATTAAATCTGTTATTCTCATCGAACAAATCATTTCCTCTCCCCGTTCCACCTCTCGCCTCCTTTGCATTATTTTATTTCTCTTTTCTTCTCTTCTTGACCCTATATTTCGCGTGTTACACGTGTACAGTGGTTCACAGAAATACTTTGAGATTTCCATAGAAAATCTTCATCGCGTGTATGTTGCGTGTTTTATGTAAAACCCTGAAGAATTTGATCGTTTCTGTAGCGAGACGCGACGGTCGTGATCGTACTGGAAAAAATGCGAAACTAATCTGAAAATGCGCGCAAAAGTTACAAGATATTTACTAAAAAATTAGCATACAGGATTTACCAAAAAATTAATAACCATCTTAAACGTATATGTAACGAGTGCTAAAGTCGATTCTAGTAACAACGAGGTTTAGGAAGAATAATTGTCCAAATACGTTTCATGCTCTCTGTGAAACATACGTATACTTGTACTAAATATTTTGTAACTTCTGTGTACATTTTCAGATTTATTTCAAATTTTATCGATACAATCACGGCGGTCGGATCTCGATACATTTCTAATGAAACTTTCAGATGCTTCGCATAACACGCACGATACGATCGTAAAAAAGATGAATACGTTCAAAAGCTCTCTTACAAACGTTTGAACGCTTCCGTGAGCCACTGTATGTTAATCCACGACTACGCTGTGCGTCAAGTCTTGTGTAACGCCGTGTATACCAAGGATACGAGAGGTACGAATGCTACACGAGTACAGATTTACGCAGATAAATCGATTGAAAATGCATGATCTATGGCCGCGTGTTATTTCACGTGCTTATTCCAATCATTCGTTCAATTATCGATGATAGATCTGCACGCGTTACACTGTAAATTACACTGCGATGGAGCTTCATTATGGCACAACACAATCAGAGGGATATTTTTACTCTCGTTAATTATTTTTGACAGGCCAGGCAGATGGGTGGCTCGTAGATCGTTTCGATAACCGTTCCCTCCAATTTTGCCCGATTAATCCTATTAAACTCGATTTTTCCCGATCGTCTTCTCTCTTTCCTTTTGCAATTAGGCGAGTCGAAAGCTGTTTGTTAGTTTATTCGAAATTGATTTGTCCTTTGTTGTTGTACGATTGTCTCTCTTTGCGACATTAAGACAGAAAGGAAAGTGGGATTTTGTTGACTTTTTTTTTTTATAATTACATAGATCGATACAGACATGCAAGTTTTGATATCTTTCGAGCTTTTGTTTCTTATCCTTTTTTTTTTTTTTTTTTTTTTTAGGTAAGGTTCTTAAAGATCGTACGATTTCCTACAGAGTCTAATTAAAATTTATAGCAACACGACACATCCACGCCCATTGCAGGATTGTAGTCATTTATCAAAAGCTTTAGTTCATTATAGGTTTCTTTCTCCGTTAATGAATTTCTCGTACATACGATTGAAGCTGCTTCGTCGAAACCGTAAGAAGCTCAATGTGTGCTTACGAAGGCTTAAGAAAATTATAGTTCGTTCCTTCGTATTATATCGTAGCTATGAAAACAAAAATATAAAGACACGATCGATAAACGATAAAATGGTACGCAACTAGAACTGGAGCCGTACGATCGGAATAACTTTATTCAAAATATCTTCTCTTGTCGTTAAAAATTCTACTGTCACTTAACAGACGTACGAAAGAAGGGGAAACATAAAGTAGTATGAAAGAAAGAAGAATTTCCTCGCGATTTATTTCACTGGCAATAAATTCCCTATTTATATTTATCTCGAAACGATTTCGCGACAGGCTGAAAAATCCCGATCGTTTAATTACCCGCTACTTAGCGGAACGAGTTTAAATTAAAACAAATAATGATGAATAACGGCGACCATTAAATTACACCATATGCGGCTGCCCAGCTAAAAAAGAACCGATAAGTGGAAACGATATCTGGAAGCCCATCAATTCCAACATACGCTATAAACTATACATTCTCTTCTCTCGTTTCCTTTTCTTTTCTTTTCTTTTCTTTGTTTTTCCCACCCTAATATTATACTATAAATCACAATAATAATACCTTCGTTCGTGTTCCGTGACGAAAAACGAACGCGACGCGGTTCCATAATAAAGCCTGCCGATTCGTGTGTTTATGGCAATTTACGTAAATTTATTACACGTGCAAGGTATACAAAAGGCTTAGAGGAAAGAGACGGTGCGCGCGGCTCTTGAAACGCGATATTGACGAAAATAAATCAGCATCGATGATCGACTACATGCTGCAGCGTTTGGAGAACACGGGCGAGAGTACGTATTTACAGGGGAAACGTGACGTGCTGGCTCGATCTATAAACGAAATCCAGGAAAACACGAAAAATCGTGAGATCGAGCTGAATGGAGCGGAGAACGGTACGCCTACTTCCTCTCGGGATAAATCCATGCTCTCTAATCCATGCTTGCGCATTATATGAACGGAGCCCTTGAAGAGGAAATAGACGAAGAAAAAAGGAGATTAAAAATGTAAAATGAAATGGGAAAAATGAATAAGATCGAAGGAACACCGTGGAACCTGTTCGTAGAATGAATCTACGAAGATCTTCTTCTCACGCTACTGGACACGTCGTTGGTCGATGGTTGTAGATAGTAATCGTAATTACACAACCATATAGTTGATTTCAGGCGTAAAACCAGACGTCCATCTTCATCTTCATACAGAGTCCTCTTATTTCCTTCGTCCTTTGCTTTTCCTCTTTTCCACGTCCTCGCGAGATTTCCTTTCATCCTTCCATCTTCTTCGCCCTTTTTCCTTTTTCAGCTTTATCTTTGTCGTTTGAGTTTTATTCGACTTAATTTTTATTCTTTTGGACAGAAGGGGCAACGATCGTTTTATTATTTTGCTTGTTTTCTTAGATTAGAAATAGTATGCTTCGATTTCACTCGATCGTTTCTTTCTCGGCAAAGAGCGATATTCTGAGGATTTTTATGTTTGCGATTAGATTAGAAGATACTTTGCTCCTTTCGACGAGAAATAATCGTATTTTTCGATTTTTCTTTGCGCTTAGAAAAAGCACGCGTAAACATTCTAATGTCTTTTTTTTTTATCCTTGGTTCCTTTAATTTTCTTCTTGAATGAAACGACGCTTCTACGTTCGTGTAACATCGACCAGCATAATTATCGATGCGTGATCGATCGAAGAAGTATTGATTGTGCCGGATGATGATAAATACCTGAACATATGAGTCATCAAGCGTACGTTTGGTATTAATATGCTTGAATTCGAAAGATTGTCGGGGATAACGATGCGAGATTGCTGCGTATGTTAGGTTTTAACGAGCATTTTAAAACGGTATTAGTAAAAGTTCGCTCATAATCGCGCAGCGTTATAGTATAATAACATATTGTAGGATAAGATTCGTTAATCCGGACTTATTAATAGAAAAAATTGTACTCGGAGTTACTTCGGTGCTTGTTAAAACAAATAAAATCCTTATTTTCAGTAAATCATTAAACAATTTTTTTAGCTTTGCATTTTCTTCGTCCGTCCCTTATCCTATCCTTGATCGTAGTTTCTTTAATCTTCTCTGTACTTATCAAGCTCACTTCTTCTCATTCTTCGTACAAGTATACTTCTACTTTATTTCTTAAGATACGCGACAACGATATTAATTTAATTATCTCTTCGGACCAATACACGCGTCTGTATTCGTGATATATTTCCCCTTACGATATTTACGACATCAACACAAAAATATTTACAATTGCAAAAGTTGTTCTAGATCGAGGAACGCGTGGTTGAATGTATAATAGAAATATTTTTTTCTAATATTTATTTTTGTTTACATTTTACAATTTGTCCAGTAGGGCAAGAAATATATTTTAATCTAAATACTAGTACTGCCCTACCGAACAAATTGTAAAATTTAAACAAAAATAAATATTAAAAAAAAAAGATACTGGTACAATGTAGATATGTCAGACCTGATCTGGCCTAGACGCTGGCAGCGTTACATTACAACAAAACCCCCAAAGCCACGGGTCTATGGGCATTTATATAATTGCGAAGACTGACTTGTCTGCTGAAGTCGCTGCACCATCTGTGCAAGGCATGTTGCTGAAAAGTCTACAAGGCCAAGACCCTTCAAATTGGTCTATTACAGGACAATACTTAATGGCTTCAAGGACTAGGAAAACTTAAAAGTAGGAAAACTTAACAATAGAACAGATGTGGAATTTGTTCGGAATTTTGACCTGTCGGTACCCGAACAGCACATGGTCTTTCCCAGAGACGTTGGTATTTTTTACCTACTACGCTGTAAGCCTTTGCAATGCGAACACCGTAGAAAGGCAACTAGTAACCGAATGGCTCGACGGGTCAGTTTAATAGGAGCATCTGGTATCCACGTGTAATACCAGAAGAAGTACACACAAAGCTCATCAGTCACCAGAATGGTAGGAATACATCCCTACCTCGCGGACACTATCGGCAGAAGAAAATCCTTGGACGGGCCAAGGAAGAGAGGGCATCTTACAATAGTTTTTAGCTAGTCGGTCTTACGCTAACAGTCGACTCAAACACTTCTCACCTAGACCATACTCGGGCTACCCACAGCCTACATTCATTCTACATACATTCTTCACGTGTTCTCAAGTATACCACATACATATATGTTCGTTGTGTGCACCTGAACGGAGCGAATAAATAACATAATCATTATTCGTTATTACAATACCTCCACCCTGAACGTTAATGTCGTTCATGATCGGCGATATCAACCGATCGGTTGCAACCGACTGGTCGTCGCAGAGTTGAAGATCGCAAGAGAGTTTTCCTCGAAGTAATTCTTACTTCGTCGAAAGTCATATCCGTAGGTTTGTTGACGTTACATCTTTATTTTTCTACAGACGGAAATATGATCGTGTATATGTATCTATTTTCATCGTATTGCCTTACAGTTAGTTCTAATTTACCATATCCTGCGTATGTACCTAGGTACGTGTTAAAACAGGCGTAATTCTTGCAATTCTCATCCGTATGTCTGTACGATCAAATTAGAAATTTGATAAATCGTAGAATCGATTTGTTTGCCTCCTAGAAACATTGCGTTGCTCGAGTGATACGTCGTTTGCCGAGAACCACGTTGGTATCAATCGGAATCGTTGGACCGATTTCAGCGTGTACGTGTTGGAGCAACAACAACGACAAAGGGCGGTCCGTTCGGCGCAAAAATACTCGACTCGAGCGTCCCCCAGGCGAGAGCAACGGGTCGCGGGGATCGCGTTCGCAGTTGGATATCGCCCTTGCCGATCTCCGATTGCCGGAGAGTTTGGTTTCAGCGCGCGCTCGTTCTCTGCCACGTCCGTATCGAGTGTACTTCGGCTTCTCGTCAGGATGCGCGAGCGCGCACCCCGTGCGCCGTGCCCGTAGACTAATGATTCCGTCTGAGTGGGAAATTGACCACTAGGGCGCTAAAAACCTTCGGCCAGCGGCCGAAGAGAACGAGAAACGAGCGTCGGTCCATTGTCCCGCTGGCCTTAGTGGCTTTCAGTTTTTTAACAGCGCTTTACGCGAAACCTCGAGAGAGCATCTTCCGGTAACGGCGAACGAGAACCGCCTGGAAACGGCAACGGTTACCCTTTCGCTACTTTGACGCTGATTTCAGTCAACTTGTCACTGAACGTTCGTCGAACGCGAACGACGAGCATCGCCAGGATTACCGTTGTCGACTATGAAACTTTAGTAAAATGCTGGAAATTAATCGTTCCGTACACTCCGAGATAGTCGTGGCGCTAAGAATTTACTACGCAAGGAACATAGTCGCTCGTAGCATGGCTTGTTCTTTGTAGAGTAATTGTAGAAACTTAACCAAGAGGAATTATAGCCACTTATCATCGAAAGATCGTCGAAGAAGTAACTATTTTTCGGGATCGCCAGCTATCATTAAAGATTCATTAGAAGGCAATTGTAGTGGTTTCGTACTGACCACTCGTAGAGTACAAAAAGATACTCACGCTTCTCATTGAAAGCTGACCACACACAGACAATTGTCATCTATCATTGGAGATTTATTATAGAGAAACTATAGTGGAATATAATTGACCGTTGTTATGGACAATGTTCCGTGCAACGGCTAGTCGCGTATAGTCACTTGTAGCGTTAAGGATTTTTAGCGACAAGAAGGTTTCCAGATGTCGATCATATTTTGCAAAGTATTCAAACGCGTTAAACTAATCTAAGAAACGCAGAGATGCGAACGTACCGTACGTACAATGGTACGTACTAAAGGCTTGAAACCTAATCGGCTCTTAATTTAAAATTGTATGATAATACACAACCTATTACTCGAAATTTCCCAATATCAATTTATCTCATCATTTTATGTCTCTATCGTTCTCCGTACGTCGAAATAGTTGGAAGAAATCGCAGTGGTATCAAATTTAACGATATTTAATAGCTTCTTCGTGCAAACACGTAGCTTAAGATTCTGATTCTCTTATTAACGGAGACGGCGTAGCCGGAAAAGAACAATGTAATTGATGAGATTGCGCGTCTCGGAAGCGGAACACGACATTAAGCTCGCGTAAACCGCGGCCCATCGCGCAAAATCATATTTATTGTGACAACGTTTGTATTGTTATCGAACAGGCCATTCATTACATCTGGCGAGGCTATGATTAATGGCTGGCGCGAAGATAAAATGTGGGTAATTGGGGTCCTAAGTTCAGCGCACGGCACGGTGATGAATAGTAGAATTCAGCATAATTTATAGTCGGCTAACACCCTGTCCGCACAATACCCACGACCGTGAAATAATGGGCAAGATCTAGCCCTATAGCGGATGGAGCGGATGGTTTCCGCGAAAAATCCGCTGGATCGGCTTGTTTTAAATACAGATTGGTGTTCGTAACAAATGACGACCGGCAGGCACGTAAAACATAAACAAGTCGTAAATCACGCGGACTCGTGAGTCGCCCGTTAGACATTCCTGGTCCTCGCTTCGCGATACTACTCGAGTCGAGCACGGCGATTTACCGAAATTCAATTTTTTCGCGAAACTCCATTCCACGACTCCGCGAAACCTATAAAGCAAATCGTTCGTTTTTCACATTTTACGTTGTCCGTGCTTTTCCTTCCTATTTTCCTATCTCTGCTATTCCCGAGAGACGCGAATAACACAACGCCATTCGCTGGCACTCCATTCTCGAACATCAACTTCAAACACTTTCCTTTCGCACCTCCGACTCTCTAAATCGACTACTCCTTTCATCCACCAATTTATCGCTCTTTCCCAAACAATCTCAACTCGCTCCGCGTAAATTCTGTCGTTCCTACAATTTTACTAACCCATCCATCAGCTTTCTCTGCCACGTACAAAACCAAACAATGTACACCCTCGCAACGAACATTCCTATTGCCTGATATCAGTCGTCGAACGTCTCGATGCAACGCAGAACGGCATCCACGTAATTCTCTCTTTTCTTCCTTTCTTTTTCTTTTTTTTTTTTTTTTCTCACAAATCCATCGTTCCAAGAAACGTAAAGTTTGCGAAACGTTAAACAAACGGCAAAGTACGAAAGAGGGAAATAAAAAGAGAGCGAGGGAGATGGAGAGCGGAGGACGCGTCTGCTGAAGGATCCTACGTATGCGCATCGTTAGAGAGCGGGGCTGTCAAGTTGCGCAGGTGGCCACGTTGGACGTGGATAGATGTGCCACGGCGTGGGCAGCAACGAGCGTAGCCCCTGGAGGCGGTCGGCCGAGTCTCTCCCTTGCACGACCGCCTCTCGGTATGTTCCTGCTCCTCGCCTTTTCCAACGGCCGGTGCTACTACCACCACACACGTTCTCTCTGACCGCCTTCTCTTCCTGACTGGAGAACTCGAAAAGGCCATTCCACTTCGGTCCACAAGCCCCCGGAAGACTCACTCCCGGCACACGTCACTCACTCGCTTGGGTCACCGCGCGGTGTTCCCCGCTCGCTTTTATTGCATATATCGCCTCGACTTCTTTCCTTTTTTCTCTTCCCGGAGCAACGAGTCGGCTAACTGGTACACTCCAATCACCTGCATGCACGCCATCGTGCACACACTGTGTAGTAACAAAGTAACAAGAACGAAGGCAGAGGCAGAGAAAAGGAGGAGATGGAGGAAAAGGGAAAAAATATATCGAAGGCAAACGCACGGCGGTCGCACGAGAGCCGCGTCCCGACGTCTGACGTGGATCCGCGCCGGCGGTAATCATCGGTTGCGATCGCGTGTTTGTCTCGCGAGGATGTTGCTTGAGAAGCTGCTCTCGCCTCACACCCTTTTTGCCCGCTTTCGAACAAGTTGCAACAGCAGCAGGACGACCAGACTCGGCGGATACGTGTATGAATATGATATTTTTGAAGGAAAAGGGTCGATTTGGTTATTTTTATCCTACGTTGTACCTTGGTCCTGGCTTTGTCCGGCGTTTTTAAGGTTTTACTGCTTGGCGAGGATTTTCTTTTGTAAGTAGACGGTATTTGTGCAGCTCGTTGAAATAGAACTGTCTTTCTTTTTCTTTTTTTTTCTTTCTGCGATCTTTTTAGTACGCGTGCAATACGGAGCAAACGCACGTAATAATGGTTCTGGTACGTTAAACGGTACGAGTCCATTCGTCGGTGTGCTAAGAAATCGATACGTTTCGAAGATCGTCGATTTAGAGATCTTCGGAGACGATCTCATTTACCCCTACTCAACTTCTTTTCTTTTTCTTCAAACGAATTTTTTAAAGTTTTTATTTTAAACAAAGCTTGCTCTCAGCGCCCCTTATTTCAGCTACCACTATATAATATAAACTACGCGTCGTACGTTAAAGCTCAAACACGGTAGGACTTATTTTTCCTACCGTCGTATCAGCACCGGTCAGTATCGTAGAATTCAATTTCTAACATCGAAAGACGCTACTTTATTACGTTCAATGCGTTACGGTACGTCGCAGAATCGTCCTGTAACGTCGAAAGATTCATAAGAACGCACCTCGTCGTACCTGTAAGAACGCGATACTTTAAAACGTTAGTTAATCGGTAAATCGTTTAAGAAAACGAGGAATTTATCTTGCGACAGTCGTAACCCCGTACGATTCGATGTTCCAAATCTATAGTATCGCGTATAGTACTTCTCGAGTGTCATAAACTCACGCCTATTCGACGCGATACGAATATGGTTATCCAAGTTTTTCGAAAGAAGAGCGCGATATGTTTCCAGGACTTGCGTGTTCCGTATCTGTGCGAACATTTCACGGACATTCCGTCGTGATCTCTGAAAATTCCACGTCGCGTCCTTCGCGAAACGTCATCGCGCCAAACCATTTCTCGAGCTCACCCCGCGTCGCCCTCGCCACGCGAGGACAACGCGTTTCTCGCCCGTACTACGCAATAAACGCGATGTCGCGAAGGGTCGCTGAAAAACTGATCCTCCGGAAAGCCGCATTTGCGCGGGGCTAATTAAGCCAGGCAACGCAACGATCAGCCTAGAGCCGACGCCGATGAGTCAAGAAGTTTAACGGATCCTCTCCAACCCCTTCTACGTCGTCTCATATATCGCCAACCCCTTTAATCCCATCTATCTCGCTCTCTGCTCGCTCCTAACGTACGAACATCAGGCATCGCGACAAAGAACGAGAGGTTGGCGAACAGACAAACCGGAGCAGAGGCGGGCAAAATATACAGGGTGTCGCAAAACGTGTCGTTTGTTTTGGTTGGTCGGTGTCGTAGAGGAAGGAAACCGAGGTTCGAAGGAAACCGAGAGAAGGATTCGTCGGCTGATCCGTAGTTACCCGATATCTGTTTCCAATTGTAGTACCGCGAGATAAAAGCGCGACGACTCGAGAAACAACGATATTTCCATATGCGCGAACATCTTCTCGCGCGTGGAATCGCTTCTGTAAATATTTTTCACATATTTTGCGACAGCCTGTACAGAGGAGCAAGGAAGTGCATGCAGACAGAAGCACGGCACAGTCAGCCAGCCGGGACATATATCGAGAACATCCACGGGAACAAGGACAGAGAGAGAAGGGTGAGGTTCAGGGGTCCAGCCGCGCTTGAAACAGGGTAGAAACAATGAAGATTTGAAGGGTTGACTCGGGCGGGGGGATCAAAGGTTGAACGAAGGGGTGCACGGGTTTCAACAGCCCTACTGAGTGGCTATTAGGCACCCCCAAGCCAAGCAAGAGCAATTTGCTATAATCATTACCATTCAGGATCTCCGAGCCGAGAGGGTCCGTTTCTCCGTGCGTCTCGTGCCCTCCTTGACGAAGAACACCCGTGTGCCGTTGTAACGCTGCTCTATCGTCCTCAATGCCCGGGTAATATCTGACCAGCGCTCCCGCGGGAAACGCCGCTAATCTCGTCGTTGGCTGCTTCGTTTCGACGAAATGTTTCCAGCTCGTTCGAGGTTGCCGTTCGCGCGAGAATAGTAGACGATGGAAATTTCGTTGGGTTCTTTCTTTTTCTTTTTTCTTCTTTTTTTTTTCCAAAGGTAGGGTGTTTTGTATAGATTTCTGACTTACGGTGTTGGTTTGCGTCGATCTTTAATCACGTCAATGTATTGGGTCGTCCGACTTTTATCGAGCAACGCGAACGGTATCGTTCTCGGTTGGACATCGGAGGAAATTAAGAGGCAGAAACGCGAACGATTGTGAACATTCCTCTCGCATATTTAAGGAAATCTGCTCCTTTGATCCTTCCATCTCGAAGGAATATTTCGAGTCGAGCGAATAACAGATTCGCACTTATCGAGACGTTTCGTACGAAATAAAATCGAGTCACTTGGATTCGCCGGAGAGCAGCTACTTTGGACGTCGAGACCGCAGATAAAAAGGTTCGTACCTCGTGCCAAACCAGTTTTCCGTTCAACGAAAAATTAACGAAATTCCCAAACAACCAGTCTCGATCGGGCAACGATCGTAAATATTTTCCAGCGTCTATCTACCTTTTCCTCCTTAATTCGTCTCGCAGAAGAGAAAAGAAGAGAAGAAGAAGGAAACAAGGAAAGAAACGTATTTGCGTGGCCGTGGCACGATATTTTCCCCCGTAGCCGCTTTGTCTTGGCACTTTGCCCCCAAGAACGGAACAAGGGTACGGATCAAGGTGAGGAGGAGCTGAAGGGAGAAGAGGCGAGGTACAAGAAGAGAAGAAGAGAGGACGTCAGAGTATCTTGCAACGACGCTGCATGCAGCCTCCCAGCTGCACCCGCGATGCACCTGCCTCCCTTCATTTTGCAGCGTGCCTCTCGCGGAGAGACTTTCCAAGAAACCCAACCACTCCTCGCACCGTTTTTCATCAATTGTTCTTGCTAGCACATTCATGCATCCTTTCCATCCCCCCTTCGCGCCGCAGTTCGACTCCTTTACCGTACACACCGCCACCACCACCCTCTCTTTATCTGCCTCCGCTACGCTTTCTCACGCTTCCTTCTCTACCCTTTCTCGTTTCCTTTCCCCTTCAATTTTTCTTCGACCCTGCGCATTCTTCGGTCGTTCGGATACGCACTCGCATACTATCGTGCTACGAAACGTGTAATTTCTCTGATCGATGAGTTTTCCTACGATTTAAGCAATTTGGACCGTAGACCGTGTTCGTACGTGGGTTGCTTTTGGAAAAGATCCTCTATGGAAGGCGGTGAAGGGTATTTTGGCGAAGACGGTGGATTCTTATTTATTTGAAATTGATCTTAAATAGAATCTCGATTATTGAATCACGGGCTAAATCGGAAAATACACTCGCGCTTCGACTCGTAAGACTGTACGATAGTAGAGGGCGCATGGCACGGTGGTACGTCCTTTCGTGCGTCTCTAATTATTTCACGTACGAAGGAGTCAAATAAAGGATCCTACGACGAACGAAGCGCTTCGACCAGGCACAACCACTCTGTGTTACGTAGCCAGCATCCTAAACTCGTGGAAGCACGAGAAAGTATCGACGACAAAAACAAACGTCTCTTCTTAACGTTAGCGAGATTCGTCTCGGCTCAACAGGAAGAAATCAACGGCGTCGTGGTCGAAGCGTTCGTGATTCGACCATAGCGAGCCAAGCGAAGAAAGAGTATATACATGTGAAACATTGGCGAGAGACAGATGGAAAAAGAGAAGAGGATAGGTGGACGAAGGGAGAGAGAGAGAGAGAGAAGAAGAAACGAATCGGTAGATCGGCTCGGCAGGTTACACGTGGATGCGAGATCGGCGTGCTCTAAGGGGAAGCAATCAGGGTCTGGTTGGCTACCTGGCGCAGCCACGGTTATAAAACACAACCGAGCCGGGGACGTTTATCGCCGCCCTAAAGGTGAATTCACTCGGTGACGTCGCGACCGGACTCGAGAGAACTCGCGGCAAAGTCTAGACTGCTGGCAGACGTGGCAAAACGACGATATACAACATGCTCGGGCCCAAGCATGCTGCTCTCTCAGTCGGCCGGTACCATGATTGGCTCTGCCTTTACACAAACGACCACAAATACCTTGCTACCAGCATGGACTCATCATGGCCATGGAGAGGTAAGCGGCCAGTCCGGATAGGTAGTCTTTATTATCATGCGTCCGCGGACGCGTATGGCTAACGTACCCGACCAACCAATTACGCAATCAATGATCGACTTTCGTTTCTATGTCGGACGTTCACCCGAAATTTTCTTCCGCCAGCGGGTTTATCGTATAAGGCAGGACAGCTGGATTATTCCCATACGTTGGTAGACGGGTAAAAATCGTTACTCGATCAGTTACTTGTATCACGGTGGATTGGCAGATATCGTTGTTTTCAACGAGTATACGTTTAAGGTTTGTTCGTGAAATTCAAGCGAGGTTCGTGTGAAATTATTCAGCGTTCTGCAGGTTATCTCTTGGCGATTATTTTTAAGACACAGCGAATGTCTTGGTCAAACGGGACGCTAGGAAATGAAAATGTTCGTATTTTTAGCATCGACGTACGCGCAGCTAGACGATATTACGAAAACGTTCGCAGTATGCAGGAAACGAAGCGCCGTCTGAAACGTTACTTCGCAAAAATGATGGGGAAAACGATTGTGTAATTTCCTCTGTGTGCATTAAGACGTTCTTACGTTGCGAGGCAATATTTTTAGATGCTCAGATGCCTTCGAGGTAGGAGAAAAAAATAAGATGGTCGTGGGTGTCTTTATGCGAGACAAGTCCAGTCATTCGTATAGTTTATACGTACACGTTTCTTTTTTCTCAATTCTGCATTCTTTTATTGCGATTGTATCGGTATTTTTCGAGCCAAGCTCTCGTCACTTTCGTGTTAGGAAAGTATAAACGAAACGAGCCGACGTATCGTTACTTTTCGGCGCAGCTCCGATAAGTTATCGCTGTCGATTTAAAAGCCACGAATACCATACCACGCGTAATACGAGTTTCGATCGAAAGTGCGATCGGAAAATGGAACAATTACGCGATGTGTAGCGATCATTATACGTGATACGATAGTATGCGCGTAACGCGATTATTAATACTTGTTTTCGACGTAGAGAGTCGAAAGTCTGCATCCTTCGTCTTCGATTGCAGAAATGCAGAAAGTCATCGTCGTCATCGAAGAAATTCGTCGTTTCTGTAATACGATTCAGCCGCAACGTTTAACTTTGACGATCTTACATTCGTAAAAGGTTGCAACTTCTACTTGCTTTTAACTTATCTTTAAGCGCGGATACGATACGGAGCGATACGATTCCGACCTCGATCGGCTGCATAAATCTGCCGCAGCGTCAGAGGCGAAGAAACGCTAACGTTGAAATAATATCGTCGCAGTAAACGAAACAATCTCTCCGCGAGAAAATCGTCCATTCTGCTGGCGATCCAGGCACTCGTATTATGTAAATCGCCGCGCGACAAAGTTCGTTAAATGTCTTCGAAGTACGCTCTCGACTTACATCACGATGCCAAGAAGTGCATCGATTTTGAGTTAATGTTACCGTGGATCCGATATGTGAAATTATGAAGATTGGCTCACATGCATAATACATAGTGCACAAGGAGGAGAAGAACGACGGGGAACAACGGCAGGCGAAATCGCAAGAAGAAGAAGAAGAAGAAGAAGAAGAGGTAAGAGAAGCCCAAGAAGAAGAATAAATAGAAGAATAAGAGATAAAAGAGGGCCAAGAAGATCGGGTACATCTTTGGGTTTCTTGAATACTTCTCCAACTTATTTCTTTTCTCTCTTTTAGCGGTTCTTTTGTTCGGATTCCTCTTCTTGTTCACCAAATTTATTGCATGACCAATCATTGGACTCCCTTTTGCACAGCCACGGAAACGTTCTTGGGTTGCAACAAGTTTCTGCTCGCAACTCGGCCTGTTACTCTCGCATTTGCGGAGACGGTTATATGTAAATGAGGAACAGAGAACTTGTAGCGACGATCGAAGTAAGATCGCGACCGACCATTCCAAGGGCATGTTTAAGGTCCGAAGAACGTTGCAACCGGACGAAATATTAAATATTAATCGTCGTATGAAACTTCCTTACGGCAGATACATTGGCTCGTGAAAGAGGTTGTACGAAGTTTTTATGGGCGTATCGAAGTAAGTTGTACGTCGAGGAAGTTCGACAAGACAATGGGGATCAAAGAAATTCTCATAAGGATTCCATACGACGGAGGAATTTTTTGTGTCCAAGATCGTATAATATTGCGGCTATACTTCGATGCTAGAATCATCGACAACAACCATAAGATATGAATTTTTTACCGAAGGAATCGAAGTGAAAGATATACAGAGGAATACGTTAGAAACAACTATATGCACGTATGTTTTACGACATTGACAATTTACACTTTTTGGAGAAAGTTATTCAAATCCTTGATGTAAATGTAGTTATAAATTTCTAGCTTTTTTTCCTTTTTTTTTTTTTCCAATCGTTTGGAGTAAAAGGTTATCGACTGTTCGACCATTCGGTAACGAAGAAATATTTTTCTGCTCGGAAACTTTCGTCAGAATCGTGGAAACGATCGATACGTGGAGAAGAATAGTTCGTCCAGTCGTGAAAATTCGCGGTTTTGAGCAGAAAAATCGCAACCGGGCGTGTTGGTAACGTTTGTTAACGCACGTGCAATCGCGACGTTAACCCGTGGCAGTTGCTTAACTCTAATATCATATTCTTAACACGACGTGGAATATTGCATCCCCATCACGAGGGAAGCGCACGGTGAAAAATTAAAACAGCATTCCGTGCCTTATAAAGAGTTCTGTTGTCTCGTTACGCGGGATGCACGAGAACGTGCATGGAGGATGCTGTTGGTGCACGTGTGCAGCGTAAATCTCTTAACCTTACTGATGTGACCGTGTGTAGAGGAAAGAGAGGAAAGCACTGTGCAGACATAAACTCAGGAATGGGAACAAACACCGTCGGACAACGTTCGTTCCAAAGAGAAGCGAACTTGCAACGTCGTTCGGCCCGGCCAGAAAATATCGAGGGCTGAAATAATAGCGAAGGAATAGAGATCTCTGCCGCCGAACAACTCCGATATCCAGTTTGTTAATGTTAACGTACACTTACTGAGAACTCTTCCAATTTTAATATAATTCAACTAGTTTCGAATCGTTTATGTAAGGATATATTTTGTAGTATGCTTTTAGTAGATTGGTGGTAATTTTGTTTATGGAAATGTATATCGTTACGGTCGAAACTGGAGAAGCGAAACTACAGTTTTGACGCGCGTAAGAAATGTTATTAAGAAATGCGCGATAAATATTGATGCGATAATTTAGTCAACGTGTACGTTTAATTAAGAAATTATTACTATTACGTATTATTTAAGAAATGGAAAGCGCCTTAGAAAAGGAACAGGTACTCTACTTTGGATATTTTCAACATATTCCACGGATTTTTCAGAACAAATGTCGCTTTGTCATTTATCGTCCATTTATTATTTCAATTATCCAGAGAGTTAGATCGGACAGTTGAGAAATATCGAAAGATAGACTTACTTTGCAATAATCGTACTGAAAGAACGACGAACATATCTGGGTTGATGCAAATTTTTCGAAAGAACGCTTAATCGCGAAAACACTTTTGTCGATATCTAAACCTACTCGATGCGAGGATGCGATTCATCGTTCCAGAGTTAAAGAAACAAACGCCGGAAAGATTCGGTGGTACCGGGTAACCGGTTAAAAATATGCAAGTATCTTCGATTGTTCGAAGCTTACGCAAGCATTTACATCACACAGGAGTCGACTTTTGACGTGCGGAGTATACGCGTTGCGCGAGTTGTTCTCGCGAAACGTATCGTGAAATGGATTGTGGATAGAAAAAAAAAAAAAAAAAAGCGCGATTCGTAAGCGAAACAATAAACAAAGCATATATCCAGGAGGAAATTAATAGCCGAAGAGAATTACGATAGCCAGGCAATAAATATAAATATCGATAAAATATCACCAAAGGAAACACTCTAGGTGAGAAAATCAACGAACGAAGAGAAGCGAAGAGCAGCGTGTACGAGGCTAATTTCATTCGTCGGGCAGACTTTCGCGCAATCGTAATTCGAAAACGAAAAGATTGTAAACTATCGGTGAATACGATCCGTTAGAAAATTGATACGCAATTAGAAAATTACGATAATTCCAAAACGCAAAGTATCGCGAAGAAACAAGGACGAACGAGCAAAGCAACGATCGACGAAGAAAGAATCAAAAGTAGTATGTGCCGATTTAATTTCATTCGTCGGACATACCTTCGCGCGACTACGATTTAAAGCGTTTCACGGCAAGCGATAGCTACGTCGGGAAAAAAGGAGGAAACGAGGAAGCAAAAGGGAGGCAAAACGAAAGACGGTGGGGGGAAAATAGAGAAGTGTCGAATATACGTAGTTATTCGATTCGTTCGGGCTCAAACGTTATTCGCATATGGCTTACAATGTAAAGTCCCGTAGTCCCCTTGGGGATCGTGTAATTACGCAACGCTATTGCCGGTACGGTAGCATAATGTTCGCTCGGGGCTGCTCACGAGTCTCGGCACAGATTCGCCGATTATTCGCCGACAATTCCGCGTGCAGAGAACACCGGCCGTGTACTTGCATAAGTATATACCGGCGGGCGTATGTACTCGACCGTTGAGCTGTGTCGAAGGCAATCGAACGCGCCAAAATACGGCGCGATCCGACAACTTGCCGATCCCATTCGACACGCGTGGAATTAAAATTGATTCCTCGACCGCTTCGTCGTATTATTACGACTCGCGTCGTATTGTTATTTAGATGAGGCGAGTCTCTTTTTTCGTTTTCACTGTGTACTCAATGGCCATTTGGCGATCGAACAACGGCGAACACTGGTCAAATTTGAATTATCATTAACCTTTTGTATTTTATGATTTTTTAACGGTTACTTAACCGTTCAACACGCCGTCTCGACACGATTATTTCGACGATACCGTTTATACCTTTACGAATATCGAACGATTAAAGAAATGGAATCGCAGCGAAGATTGGTCTCGTCTTGGAAATATTAGCTTGTCCGAAAAGTTTCTTTCGTTTTGTAAGGAAATAACGGACGCGCCACGTTCTCTGTTTTTTTTTTTATTATTTTTGTCGAATCGCGTATGATCGTAATAACAGAAATGGAACAAAATGGATCGTACATGATCGAATAAAATAATATGAAACGAAAACAGGTTGTGCGTTTATTGTTTCCTTACAAAAGGAAAGAAACTTTCGGGACAACCTAATACTATGATACGAAAGCTACCTTACCTCGAGCATTTTATTTATTTTTTTACTTTTATACGTTTTTACATCCATTTACTTATATATATATATATATATTTCTATTTTTTTTCTACTTTTAAATTTATCGTAAATACATAAACATTCACAGTCCGTTAATTAGTAACAAGTAAATCTCAATCACTGCGTCGTAAGACGCTACGCTCCTATATAATCACTACGTTACAAACTTCGAAGATCCTTGGTAAATCCTGCACCGTACACGTTAGAATCTCTTCAAGAAAATGTACACGTCTACAGCACCCTCGAGGAAACTATTCTACCTCGAGCTTCTACCTTTCTATTCTACCTACCACGAAGCAAATGAATGCCCAGATTTTTAACCAAACAGAAAGGACTCGTCGGGTACCAGGGTCCTGTAACGAGATATCGTTGAATTCAATCCGCGGCAAATACCATGGCTTTTCCCCTCGTGGTAAAGACGTTCGAAGGGCATCAAAATGCATCGAGCGCAATTGCTCGACGCGAGTGCACCATTGCTGGGTCTCCGGCAACAAAAGTAAAGCGGAGATCGACGAGGAAAAAGGTAAGGAGAGAAAGAAAGAGAGAGAAAGAGAGAGAGAGAGAGAGAGAGAGAAGAAGGTGCAGCTGCAGCGTGCACACGCTCCACTACCAGTTCATGCAACGGCAATAAAGTCTAGGAAGTTGCCTAGGCTGGCGCGGCGAGTCGAGCGTTCTTAGCGACTGCTTCCGGTATACGCGGGTCCTCCTCGCTTCCTGGCCGACACCGTGAGAGCTTGTGTTGCGTCCCGAATCTACTGGCTTCTCAAGGTCACGTGCCTC
This sequence comes from Bombus waltoni, assembly GCA_014737395.1. Classification (NCBI taxonomy): domain Eukaryota; kingdom Metazoa; phylum Arthropoda; class Insecta; order Hymenoptera; family Apidae; genus Bombus; species Bombus waltoni. The sequence continues at coordinate 959,653 of JACXII010000043.1, read as the reverse complement.
GTTACGATAACGTCGGAACTATCCACGAGCCATACGTAACTCTGTACAAATCAGGATGACTGACACATAGAAAAAAAAGAGGGGAATGCGAAGCGCCATTCTTACGTTTCGCGAAAATTTGTTTGCGATTTTCTGATTTTAACGCCGCTTTACGATTAAGCGGAGAATTTCAATGACACGTTGTTAGAAAAATCTGTTTGGTTTAAAGATACATGTAAAATCTTTTGAGAATAGCTGGATACGTCGGTGAAATTTTGCCAAAGTCAAAGACGTAATTATTAAGACGAGCGAGACTTTTTTCGATAATTTAATATCATCGTAAGCGCTATTTTTTTTTTAATTTCGACGAGCTTCGAACCAAATATAACGACAATTTTGGCAATGGAATTGATCGACAACGTGTCGTATACACTCGTTTTATGTTACCTTGGAATTTTTAGAAAAATTAAATTAACGTCGAGTATCTTTTCGATCAATTTGTCGTTTTGTCCTACCTCGAGCGACTGTGATTGTTAAATAGGTCAGAATACGAATTATATCGATGGTTGGATCTTTTCGAAGGAAGAGTTAATGATCTTGAAATTTCTTTGATCTTTCGATGTACAAAAAAACTAATTAAATTGAGACAATTAGTTGCCTGAAACGTATCAATGTTGTTGACTTTGTTCGTATAGCATCGAATAGAAAGTATTCTTTGACAAAAATGTACCTTCTTGGCTCGTTCGAGTAATCACAATAATCCAAGTAATAATCATCCAATCATGGTTGGGCTTTCGAAGACGGAGATTGATTTCCTTGCGGACAGTTATATATCCTGTGGTTTATTTATCGAGGAGTACTTTATTCTGGATTCCGAGGAATTGTTTCGAAGAGTCGTTATACCGTGTTAAAATTTGTTTTGTTTCCTGCACAGAGGGCGGATAATATTTCGTCGAAATCGTGGAAAAGGAAAACGTCGATTCGTCAAATAAAATATGGCAAAGAATTCTAGCGCGTATATTATAATAACTCTCTAATTTTCGTTTACTCGAGTTTACAAGACGATATGGAATAAAAGAAATAATATGACGATTATTCGCAATATAAAATTCATAAAGGTAAAAATTGACTCGATATTTTCATCCCATATTCCTTGATATATGCGTTATTAGGTACATTGATCGCGCTCGGCATTTAATATATTCACCATTTATATTTATTTGAGATATTCACCACCCGATATAACTGTAATCAATTGTATTCTAATTATTCGCCATTTGCCGATCCTTTCCAAAGATTTTCCAACTATAAATTTAAGAATAACGATTCTCACAGATCGAAGAACGACGCTTCGAAGAGACAGAATGCTCGCTTATCCTAAGAGGGGGATAATAAAATAAAAGCGCCTAAACAGGTATCCCGATCGCGTTACCTTATATGTTCACATCTATCGTTGGCTGCCGAAAATCAGTTTCACCTTGGATCGGTGTAGCCGTTTAGCGGTCTTGTAGACGCCTAAATCGCGACGAGGGCCGTTTCATCGTTTCTCCTCGTCCCGTCGAGTTTTTCCAGTTTCGCGTGGATTGACAGACCGACTACCATATAGAGTATCTAGTCGAGACGACGGCAAGCATGAATGGAGCGCCGCCGCTCGACTGTCGCATCAGTTCTCAAGAACTCTCGATGGACGTCAGAAAATTGCAAGAAAGATAGCGGCAAAAACGCGGCGAGGGAATCCAATAAACACGAGAAACGTGTACCAAGCGAATACGGAGGACCGTGTTAGGAACGAGACGTTCGCACGATATTTGATCATCTACTCTCATTCACGATAGTGTTCCAACGTTTACTACGAAACCTTTCTGTCCATACGTTAGGCGTATTTCACGGAAAACACGTTCGTAGTTCCATCGGCTCGTTACGCGTAACTCTTACGAACGTGTCACGCGCGTCATACAAAACGTTTTCAAGTTCTCGCCGCTACATCGCAGCAACGACTACATTTTGCTTTTACCTATTCTGTTTGCTGTTTCCCGACTTCCTTGAATCAAAGACGCGGTCGCTCGTAACATTATCGCTTCATCCATCTCTCGTTCGTATCTTCGAGAGTTTGAAATATTCTCGTTTAGCAGGCGTACAATGCGCGAATATCCTACGATCGAGTAATTAACAATATCCGTTTAAGCATCGAGCTTGGATCGGTACTCGTCGCCAGTTTGTCAAAAGAGCGACGCGACCGAGAAAACTAAAGTACGATCCCTGGTGGCCCGCCATGTGCGTATCCATACCTGTGCCACCGGTAGCAGCCCGTCTCTCGGCAAACGTCTCGAGCGACGATCGCTTTGCTCGCGGTATCTCTTCCTCGGCTCCTCTCCTCTCGACCCTCTTCTCCCACTCGGCCATCCGTTCGTCCGTCTGCCTGAGATTCCGTCGGCGAACAGTGAATCACGTCCATTGACTGGACGCCGGCCAGACGGACTGGGCCCGACCATATACAGACTAGATTCACTCGTGTCGTCGGTCGCGCGCGAGCGAGAAGTCGATGCTCTCTGTGCAGCACGGCCGTTGAAAGGGAGGAAGAAAGGAAGAAAGAGAGAGAGAGAGAGAGAGAAAGAGAGAGAGAGCGAGGGATTGGAGGCTGGCTGAGGTACCTTTCTGTAGCCGCTTCCTGTCTCTGCACCAAGCGATGCCGTTTGCGTGGCATAATGGGCCGCCGATCGTTTGGACGACGCGATCGTACAGGTGTTCGATCATACGAACCAGCGTTTTCATTCCTTTTTCGTTTCGCTTTAATAACAGCTAAGCCGTACACTCTGTTCGTTCGGTTAATGATACGGACCGCGGACCAATTAGAGCAACGTGTATCGAAACGTCTTTATTGGTACGCGGGTCGCTGAGCTCTCGAGGATGTTTTACGTTTCGGTGGAAATACACTTTGCTGGAAATTGGGAATCTTTGTTAACGAAAAGCTGGTCCGAGTGAGCGAGACAGTGACAATTTTTGAGCGATCGGGGTAATTGGTGTTGGTTTTTTTGATTTGCTTTGTTTGATTTGATTACGGCGCTACATATCGGAGAATAGTTTTCGTACGGAATTCGTTTCTTGGGAAAATGCCGCGCACGTGCTTCGCGATACGCGGATTGTTATAAAAGTTGCTCGGAAATGCGGCTTTCGATTCGCCATCTAATCGATATCACGCGTAGAGATATAACCCAGTGACACGTTGAAAGCTATGGCGATTACTTGAGTCGCAGTTACAATCTTTTTCGTTATTCCGCGCTGAAGATTTGCCATTATCGAGGCGATTCTATTAGAAACCACGAATTGAAAACTCAACGTCAATTTCTTCCGTGTTGCAAAATTTATCGCAAGTTAAACGGACAAAAAGACACCGGAAGATTAAAAGATGATCCGTCGTAAAGCTTGGCGTGTAATTTTGAATATCAAAACGTGTAGCGATCGCCAACCACCGAATCCTTGCACATCTTACACGTCGATTATACTCGATAAAATTATGCCAGAGGCTTTAGGTTCTTACGTTCTCTGTTCCATATTTGTGGTCCGCTTTTGCTTCGCCTTGCAAGGATACGAGGAGGAACGAAGAAAGACGAGAGGGTACGAAAAGTCTGGACGATATCGAGGCGTGCAACACTTTCTCCTGTTTTTAAGAAGCAAACGAGATGAAAAAAGAAGCCTGTAAGGAGGCACGAACCGCGGCAAGGGCAGGAATAATTGGGGAATCAAGCTGGCAGAGAAGATACAGTCTCGCGAAGGATACGATCGTTCGTGTAATTCGAACCTTACGTCCTGCGAGATGCTCGTGGCACTGATCGATGCACCACGATATATAGGGTGCGGCGAAAATTGTGGCGCAATTCAGACTGGGGCGACTGCTTTTAAGACGCGTCGAAATTTTTGTAGATTACTTTAAGAAGAATACGACCGAACGTCGAACGACAGTTCGAACGGATCTGTAACATCGATTTCATCCAAATCGATCAATTTCATTCTGTAAAAAATTCTTCGCTCGAACCCTTTCGGAATCCGAGTTTCTCTTTTCCCTGTGCGATTGATGGATGCATCGATAGAAGAAACGCGTGTTTGTCGATGGTTTCGTTAGGAAGATACGACGATGTAACATTTGAGATTAGTTTTGCAGGAAAGTAAGTAGATATATCTAACGTTAAACATGTACAAACGTATTTATTTAATCGATAATCGTTACGTAGACCGTTCGCGTGACACGTCCGATGAAACACGTTCTGACAAAACTTGGACAGCCGATAAACAGAATTTTAAACGTTCGAGATTCCTCCTGTTACCTGACCCAACCTACTATGGAAAATGATTACTCTCGAAAAGATAGCCTTCGAGGAAAAATGTCTTCTCCCTTTCGCCAAAATTCTGTCGGATAAAAGATAGGACTTGGAAGCTCGCGACCAGAGACTCGCTAGAACGAGCGGCGACGCGCAAATTAAAAATAGTACAAGTATAATTGGCGGCACGGCGAGCGTTTTCCATCAGCGAGCAAACAGGCCAAGCCGATCGCGTGGAGGTATAACGGAGGAGCGAGAGAAACGTTCCGGATTTCCATCGTGAGAGAGAGCTAACTGGCTTCATTGAAGCGTATCAGAATCGCGCGGCGTAAAAGCGGGCATGCACAAAGGAAAAAGATTACCAGAACGAGACTAGGCCGCTGCATCCGGTCGCGCAACTGACCTTGACTTGTTCGTTCTATTCTTTGACGATCGACAGAGTGACCACCGAACCGCTTCGCTATATCTAGGTATTCACCACCTGTCGCGATTCTATCGAGTCGAGAAGGATCGACCACAACCGCACCGCGATCCACTGCCGTCCAACTTCCTCCCCTTTCGTTCGCTTTTTATCCCTTCGAAGCGGAGACGAACGCGCGTCGCTCGACTCTCGACGGGATACTTGCGCGCCGCTGATGGAATCTAGTCAGTGAATTTTTCACGCCGTCGATCGATAAATCGATGCACCAGAGGATTTTCTTAGCGTTATTCGGGATACCGATTGGTAAGGTCGATGGAACGAACGAGTTAGTCGTTGAAAGCGAAATAGTTTAGTCGATTTGAACGTTCGTTTGCAAATTCTTCGTTCGAACTTTAATCGATGTATGGCGGAATTTTGGAACATCGATCGGTCAGATTTGTGCAAGGGTCGACTGATTGGACAGGTGTTTTTTAAATCTGCAAGAATTTGTAGTTCGGACTTTGATTAATATGCTATGATCATCCGGGTTATCGACTGGTCAGAACGAACCAGTTGTTTATCGAGTGGAACGTTTAATCGACTGGAGAATTATTTTTAAGTCCGAGAACTATCCTTAATCCTGTTTCTTTGATCGGTCAGTTTTGCGAATGAATGGGTAACTCGATGCTTTAATTCGAGGGGTTGGAAAATTGCGTCTATCGACGCTGTCAGAAGCGTAGAGATCTGTTTTTTAAACAGATGATCTTTTAGATTATTGTAACTGTACTTTTTATTTTAAGCGTCTGCCTGAAGATTCGTTTTTAAAATAAAGTTTCTCTCTCTCTCTCTCTCCCTCTCGAAAGGATCGATTTAAATCAACGCGCGAAGAAAGAGGAGCGATCTTTTCGATTTCGAGATAAAGGAGAGATACAGACGAACGTACAGTTTTCGTATTTTCAGGCTGCATCTCGCGCAAAACGCATTACGCAAACGAGAAATCTATGGCGAATTAAGAAGAGGAACGCGTCTAGACAGAAGATCTTAAAAAGGAACGTTTGTTTCCCTTTGCAGCGACGAGTTCTTCTCGAAGTCGGAGGATAGGAAAGAAAGAAGAAGGAATGAAACGGGATCCGTATTGAGATTTCTTGAGTTCTGCTATAAAAGGCAGATCGTCATGGAGGAAATTCGGTTCGAATCGCTAAAATTTCATTGCACGGTGCATTAAAACGATGGGTTCGTTCAACCGTGTTTACCTTCCATTGCAGCTTTGTGACATTGTCCAATGTTTTATCCTGCCTTTATTTATACGCGTCCCTTCGGACGCTTGTCGAGCTGAAAAGAAGCCAATTCCATTCTGGATTCAATCTTTTGTCGCGAAAAAGTTTCTTGGAAGCAGTTTAAAAAGATAATTCGTAAATTTTTACGATGTTCAGGCTTTCTTTAGCCTTTTAACACTGCTGTTACTTTGTTTTATAGCGGATACTCCTCTTTTCTTGCGAAAACGAGAAGTTTTATTACTCTCTTAGTTGCGAAGTATAATAGCGATAGTGATTGCGTTTTATATTCCCTGATGTTTCGTGATGAAAATGTTGATACATTTTTAAGGGTATTTTTTTCTTTTACGAGAGTAGAAAGTTTCGCGATAAATTATCTCTTCGCGTTAATCGTCACGATTTCAACATTCTTCCCGTGGTTTTTATCTTAAGAGATAAATGTCCATTTTCCGAAACGCTTTATTCTTTCTATCTACACTCCGTCTATCCACGTTCCACAGAAAACACCAAACTTTCGCCTTTCGACCGATAAACTTTTGCCCGGCATCTTTCCGAGATCAACCGTTACGCGACGAAAAAGAAAAACACCGTATAAACGACTATAAGTTTTTATTTGCGCGTGACGATCGTCTTCTCTTCTCGCCCATTCTTATCAGTGAAAAAAAGAAAAGAAAGAAAAACGACAAATACAATTTTACGTCGCCAAAAATTCTATCAGCTATCTTCTCGCAAGACGACGTAACTTCGTAGCTCGATAAAACCACCCCTGAGCCATCCCCGAGTTTCTCAAATTCCAATGCACCCTCGATCCACCCAATCAACCTCTTACTCGTCAACATCTCGACGCGTCTCGACGCCAACACCTTCGTGCCATCTCCAAAGAATCCCTACCCCCGGTACTATCATCCCCGTGCTCGTTCTTTTCTTGGCATTGTCAACGAAGCGCACGAAGACGGTAGGAAACACGGTCGGAAAAAAGGAAACGGAGAAAGAAAGGAAGGAAGTACGGAAGGAAGCGCGGAAGGAAGGGTGCGAGTGGCGTTGGTGGGGGTTCTGGTTGTACGGTTTGAAGGGGGTGCGCTGCAAGAAGCGCGTGGTAGGTCCGGCTGCAAAGGTATCGTCACGTGGCCAAGGGGGCGGTACCGTTTTCTCGTGGCCGCCCGGTATAAAAGAGAGACGTAGCACCGGTGCATCCACCAATTACTATTGCACTTTGCCACCGGGACGGAGGCAAGGTCGCCGCCGTTACGACCCTCTTCTCTCAACTCGAATCGTCGTCGTTCGCCGTGGTGCGTGTGTGTCACGCTGTCCGTTTCTATTCCCCGTTTCACGCTCTTCAATGGACTAAAAACACAGTACTCGCTTATACTGTGTGTATCGTCGCGCTCGTTCTGCACGATTTATCGGCGGGGGCGCGTGCCCTCACGCACGAATTTCCACGCGGCTGTCGACTCACGCCACCCTTAAAAACACGGACCAGCGACACGGTGACTGGTGATCGTGATGTATGTACAAATATGTTCGTACATGATATTATACGCGTAACCGCGGTTTTCTACGAGCAATTCGAAGGAACTCGATGTCGGGCATATCCGCATCCCGTCTGCCTCGTAAAACTCGCGTCGCTCACGCAACCGCGTGTTCGTCGGTTTGAGGGTGCTCGGTAAGCGTCAACCCTTCACTGCGAAGGACGACACAGTTACGGGGGACCAGGGGTTCTTTGCTACTTGCTTTTCCATCAAATTTCATACTTGGTTTCATTTTGCCGCTGGCTTTGTTGTTTTTCGAATAAATGGTTAGTTGTTGTTAGGATTTATCGTTTCTTTTTTTCTTCTTTTTTTTAAAGAGTGGTCGGATCGCTAGATTACTGTTTGAAGGGAACTTGGAGGAGTTTGGTTTCTTCGTTTGTCGCATCTTCTTTCTTCCTTTCTTTTTCTTTTCTTTTTTTGTTTGTTTCTCGAGTCACGAGAGAACGTGTCTTTTTTTCAGTATCGTTCTAGCAAGGGTAAAGTAACAAAAAGAAGCGACGTTTCGTGTTTAGTCGTGTAGCAAACGAATAAAACGAATCGTGAAATTACACGTGCTTTTCTAAGTATCGTTTCAGTTTTTGTTAGGACACGCGTTATGTCATTTGTTCGATCGAGAATGTTTATGACCTTTACACGAATATGGTGAATATATAGTTAAGAAGACAGTATACAAATTTATCTTTTTTTCCTGTTTATTTTCGCATCGGATGACTAGTTGTTTTCAGAGTGATACGAAAAGATTGGTTCCAATTAGAAAAAAAGAAAAAAAAAAAAGAAAAATTACAGACTATTCGACTACGTTTGTAGCGTGTCGTTCTTCGTCCGTTTTTAGAACTTTGAACCTTCTTTTAATCATTGAGCCGTTAATTTACAGACCAAGTTAGAGATTAATTCATGTGCTTTGATTTATATAGTTCAAAATAAAAGAAAAACGTAGAAAAAGTTTACAATCGAACGACGATCGAACTCGAAGAATCGGTGCAAGTATAAAGTATCGTTGGAGACTGGGAGAATCTTTAATACCAAAGGAGCGAAAGTTCGGACGAACGAGCTATAAGCAAAATCTTTTCAACTCTCGCGTTCAATTTTATTTGCAGACTACAAAACAAACCGCGGTAAAAGTACTAATAACAATCGTTAAACCGTTACGCGACTGGAAGGAGCAAGAAAACAGAATGGGCCATTTAGTGCAAACGGAAACTGAAGAAGCGAAACCGAAACGAGTGAAAGGAAAAACGCGATTCTCGATCGTCGACTCTATTGTTTCCTCGCTACTATTATTATCGTTTAAGGAGAACGATTTCTCGATTCAACCGTAGAGACGAAATTGTAGGAATTTCTGCGCGAAAATGAATTCAAGCGCGGACTACCGTCTTTCTCTCTTTTTCTATAAAAATTTGAAAGTTTACCGCAGGTGTATTTAACAAAACACGACTCGTAGCGCTATGGATGGTAATTTCTACGGTAATTCGTGTAAAAATATAATTAATTGCGAAACTTTTGCACGACTTTAAAATTGTCCGGGAAATTAAAACAAGTTTTTTTTTTTTTAATAAAAAGAAACGAAAGTTTATTCGCTTAAAAGATAATAAAAATTATGGTCTTTTCGCAAGCTTCGCTTTTTTCACTTTTAACCGATGTTTCTTTATTTTCTACTAAAATAAATAAATCGCGTGCCGTAGTACGTTTAAGGACTAAAAAAAAAAAAAAAAAAAAACAAACCGATCGATTAATCGCGAAAGTCGTTTAACCACGTTCGAGAGCTTTCATCGCGAAAAGGAAAAACAGCGTTTCTAACGAAAAGTATTTTTTTCATACAGTCGATTTACGCTCGAACGCGAGAATCGTCTTTCGTCGCACTTGCAATTTCGTCCCCTCTCGCCGCGCGCGACGCAAAAAGAATCCGAAAAATCCGTCATCGGAGGGACTAGAGTTAACGACCCTCGACGAGGGAACAAAGAAGACACTCTCCGCTACTTTTCTTTTTTACTCCCCACTTCTCAAGCTTGTGGATCCTCGTCGAAAAAAGAGGCCTTACACAATTTATGCATCCGAAACAAACAGAAACGCGGCTGTACTATAAATATCGCGGAACCGGGCAAAAAATATCTGGACGACGAGATGGGACCGATCCTGCTGTTCGTGCGGCGGACAAGAGGAGCCGGACCAAAATCGAATCTCCCGCGGCCTGTACTTTCCTTCCACCATCCAGCGACGAATACCGGAAGTAAACCAGAAGAGAGGGGTATCGCGAACCGGCGAAGCCTAATAGCCGGTTCCCGACAAAGAGGCGCGTCGCCTTCGCAAAAAACGGAAGGACGAGAAAGCGAAGAACCACGGAAGAGTAAAGAAGATTAAGAGAAGAAGAAGAAGAAGGAAGAGGAGTAGGAGGAGGAAGGAGAGGAGGAGGAAACAGATAGTAGACGACATGCGACAGAGAGAAGAAGAAAAAGAGAAAGGAGAGATAGAAAGAAGGAGGAGAAGAGAAGATGAACACGAAGGTAAGAAAACGAAGAGAGCAGAAAGAGATGGAGAGGTAGAAGAAGTAAAGCGTAGGAGGCAACGGCGAGATAGAGAGTGGAAAGAAGTTACGGAGCAGTTTGAAGGAAGGAAGGAAGGCAGTCTCGGGGGCCGCAGTGAAGGGAGGCAGGAGGATGCAAGAAGTACGAGGAGAAGGAGAAAAGAAGGAAGAGGAGTAGGAGTAAGCAAGGAGAAGGAGTAAGTAGGAAGGAGGAGGTCGTGGATGGTGGAGAAGGAGGCGAAACATGCATGCATGCATGCATGAGACAGGCAGGCGGACAAACAGGCAGGCATACAGGCAGACATAGAGGAGGAAGGCAGGCAAGGCATAGAGGCATACAGGCAGATAGGCGAGTCGCTGCCGCAGCCGCAGCCGCGATCGCGCGCTCCAAGAAGGGAAGTGGGGACAACATAACACAGCGCGGCCGCGTGTGCAGACCGCTTTTGCAGAGCTTCGCTCGGCACACGGGCAAACGTTCCGCCTTGTACCGCTGCTGCTGGCTGCTGGCTGCTGGCTGCTGGCTGCTGCTGCTGCTGCTGCTGCTGGCTGCTGCTACTAGCTGCTGCTGCTGCTGCTGCTGCTGCTGCTGCCGCTGCTGCCTGCCGACTGTCGACTGTCGACTGCTACTCTCAGTCTGCCGGGCGGCCTCGTGCGCGCTTGGTTTCCATCCGACGAATCCGCGCGCCACGAAACTACCCGCGCTCGTTCTCGAGGCGGAACGGTCGAGCAAACGATTACGAACGAACGAGCTATAGGAGACGAGACGAAGGCGAGCGAGCGAGCGAGCGAGCGAACGAACGAACGAACGAACGAACGGACGAGCTCTCACAGGCCGTCGTCGTCGTCGTACGTTACACCGCCGCCGAAAGCATCGGCTCGGAAAACGAGAGAGGTGCTCGTCGTCACTCCTCGCCGGACGATCGACGAGGATCCGTGAGTGAGGCAGGTCGAGGAGCCGGCTCTCGTTCGCCGCGCGAATCGTTGACGGCTCGATAGCCGCCAAAGAGAGCCCAGGGTGACCGCGTTTTCGCGCCTCGCCGCTCTTCTTCGTCGCTTATCGCGTCCACGTGTCCCGTCGAACTTTCACGAGTCGTTACGGAACGAGCGAAAAAGAATAAAGAAAAATAAAGAGGAAAAGACGAAGGGACGGATAGGAGAAGATAATGTTAGTACGCGGGTGGTGAATCATCGAGTGACGTGATCATGAGACGATTTTCAGTTCGAAAGCGGAAGACGCGCGTCGTTTGAAATAAAAAGAGGAAAGAACGCGGGACGGAGAGTCGGAGCCCGAGAAAGTACGCCGCTGGTGGTGCACAGGATAGGATAGGACAGGACAGGACAGGACACTCTGTTGGTGCTGTTCCCTGGCTGGGGACCACACGCCGGAACGAAACGGAACAGAAACACGTCGCTTCTTCTACAGGTGTTTCGAATCGATTTCTCGGCTTCCGCCAAACGCTCTTTTCCCCTCGTTGTCGCGCCGTGCTTTTCCTCGTGGATGCTGTGATGTTCAGTGAGTTTCCTTCGCCGGACACGTGATCCGCCGTACTCTCGCACTGGCCCTGTCTCTCGCTCTCGTCGCGTGCCTCTTTCGGCATTACAGTTTCTCTCGAGAGTCGCGTTCATCGGACGTGAAGTTTCACCGGGGACACGGATTCCACGCGGATCGTTGATATTCCAGCGAGAACGGGAAAGGACGGTGTCCCTTTACCGTAAGCCAGTTGCCTTAGAATCCGACACGAGTGTTATCGTTCTTCTCGCGTATTCGCGATTAAGTTACTTCGAATCGTTGTAATCTCGTTTTCTATATGACGCAGAATTAAGCAAGAGGAAGCAAAGGAGGAAAGAGACGCTCGTTAAATTTTCAATCGCGACGAAGTCAAATACAAAGGCGGTCGTTCCGATGGATGTCGACAGGCGGTGTGTCGCGTCGCAACGACGCGTACATGAAACTTTCTCGCGAAAATGCAACCGATATTAATCGCGTGCGATCTCGCGTGGCACCGTCTCTGCGCGTCCTTATAGTCGCGTGACACCGATTCTCGGCGCAGAGCTCGGCTTGGACGTGGAACGGGCCGCCCCGTAACCGAATTTTACGTCTTACGCACAGAGGCAGATGGGACGATACGCGAAAGACATATAAACAACATTTCGCAATTCAGAAAATCTTTTCCACTCGACTTCTACTCGGTGGTTCCATACACGTACATATACACACACACACACACACACACACATATATACATACATACGTACAGACTACGTTACAACGTAAACTAGATACGCGTAAACGTATACACGCTACACGTATATAGAGTACAGAGACGTAAGTGATAGAGTGGCCCGGTTAAAAGTCGGTTCGAAAGGAGCCGGCACACGACTCGAGTTGGGGGATCGTGACTGTAAACGATCGAACGTTTCAGCGAAACGGTGTGTTAAATGACGAGGTGGCCTAAGAGGTGGAGGTGGTGGTGGCCCGATACGTGGTAAAACGCTCCGGACGAGATTCGGGGAAAAGGACGGTCGCCACCGGACGGGGAAGAAGCGACAGCGGCGTGGCAGATGAGATGTGAAGCACGAGGACTACGCGGCGTGGAGCTGGCAGGAGCGAAGGCGGAAGTTAAGAAGCCAAAGCTGCCGAAGGCGGTCGCAGGGGCGGCGGTAGCTCGAGGGGGCACCTGGCGGGGGCCGCCTGAGATGACGACCCTGCGACGGGGTATCGTGGCACCCCGGTACAACACTTACGTCCTGGTTTCGTTGATCGGACTATTGCTTCAGACCCAGTCCGCCACGGGTGAGTCCAATATTTGCTTTATATTAAACGCAACGAGTTGCACGGAGATGAAATCGACGAACTTTATGGAGATCGATTCATCGTTTTCGAGAAATTCAAACGTTAAGAGACGAGGACCGAATTGATTCGTCTCCGTGAAATTTTATGAGTAATAGTTTTTGTTGCGAAAATTATGAGTAATATTGCATATACAAAAAAATGACCGCAGAATCGAACACGATCGCGAACGTTGATTTGTTCGATCTTAACGTGCCATGATATTCTACGCCGCGTAATTATAACGATCGTTCGTATCGAGTTTAAAATCACCGTAATTCCATTTAACTGTAATTTCGCAATTGATGAGTTACGTCCTACTGAAAATAAACAAGCGCGCGGATACATTTCAGCAAAAAGTCAAAGTAATATACGTCTAATTGATATTTCGTACAGCGTGCAAAACGCTATACTCGCAGCGATGAGTATAGGAAATAGCGCGACGTCTATGAGAATCGTTCACGTCCGGAGTATTTATGTAGTATTAAAATTAATAAAGTTAAATGCAAGTCATTGAGAGCGATCAGACGATAGAGCGTTTCATGGATCGAATCGAACGTTGAATTTACGACGGATTTACGACAGTTTTCTTCTACAAAATTATTTACAACCTTTTTTGTAATTTCAAAAATTCCCTCGATGTTCAGCTTTACCGTAATACCGAGATTTTCGGGTTTCTTCTAATTATAACAACTCGTAAGTTTCGTTGTAACTAACGTCTGTCAATTAATCGTAACCGACGAAGATCGTTAGCGTATCTTCTTTCGAATGGTTAAGATGTTTGAGTTAAGATGTTTGATAGAGTGTTTATACCAGACGGCTGGGAAATTGGGAAATTATTTTTCATGCAACGGCCTGCTGATTATGCGTTTAACCTATAAAACGTGTCGAACGTTTTCAAGTTATTTCTGACGACGGTGATTCCTGAATTATGTCGTACCACTTGTGGCAAAGTACGATCGAAACGTGACTTCCCTAATATTTGTTCATCGATTAATTCTATATAATTAATTCGATATCGAGAGGAAATTGTTTGCTTAAAATTGCACAAACGAATCTAATCCGTATATTAATATCGATATTAATATCAATGTAAAAAGGAGATAATTTGCGAGAGGAGGAATTTGCGAAAGATATTTAAGAAAATATATAAATAAATATATTCTCTTATCTCTGTTGCTACGAAATTTATCGAAACCGGTGTTGTTCGCGTGTTTAAATTCGTAAGTTAACGACGATTAATCGCACGATTAATCGATAGAAACCATCGTCCCAAATTTCTCGCGTCGCCTGTATTAAAATGCAGCTGCTCCGTGTCATAAAGATGTCACGATGTTTCGAAAGACTGGATCATTGTACTCCTACATTTTTCATTTTTATGCGCGAAAGACCTTCGTTATTGGACTTTTACTTTAATAATAATCGTATAAAGTCCGGCACGAATTGCCGCTCTGATTAAGTAGGTGCGCTTACGTTATACGTATTAAGAACATCAGGACTCGATGTTCTTTACGTTTCTTAAAGTTGCTGCTAATTACATACGGCTATCGATATCCTCAATAAACGTCACATAACAATCACGTATATTTATTAGCGATACTTTGAGCCGGCGCGGGCAAGTCGCACGTATCCTGTTTAAAATTATACGCGTGTAACACGTATCGGCACTATTAATCAGCGTGTTTTCGTTTTTAATAGTTACGGACAAGAATATTTCCCACTTGCGGTTTCCGTATTTTCTGTCTTATCGCGATACGTTCCCTCAATTATTTTCTGCAAAAATTTGAACGCCCGAGAATCGGCTGCGAACCGATATCGAATTTATCGTCGACAGATGTGTGAAAGGTAGAAAATCGTTATGAATCCAACAAAAGTGCGATGTAGCCTTGAAGATAGCCCGATGACTTTCACATTCGCGCGCCATTATTGATATACGTATGATAAAAAAAATCTTTTAGTTGCGGAAGAAAATGTTTTCGTAATCGAGTGATCGGTAATGAAACTCGTCGGATACTTCGAACAAGTAATAAAGGACTCTCGAGAATCTTTGAAAATTCAACGTTTCTTTTCGTTCTAAATACTTGGGTAACGATAGTCGCGAAACATCTTTTAATTTCTCCTTTGCCGCGAGAAATTGTATTAAGAAATGACTCGACGACGAGATAAACGCGATCCTTTAGCTGTTAATTAGCTGTTTAACGGTTGTTTTTCGATTTTTCTCTCGGTAATCGATGGACGATTTACATTTATTTATAGATGACAATCGATTATCGTTCGTTGGAACGATTTATGGAACAATTAATGGAATCTTTATATATTTATGGAAAGTATAAGCGCGCCAAAAATATGTAAAATATGGAAATATTTAGCGGATGAAAGAAATGTTCATTCCTGCGACTATCTTCGTAAGAATATAAATTTTCGCAAACGTTCCCAGTCTGTTAAGTACCATTTACGAATTTGATACGATCAACGACAGTCAAATCTCACGAAATTGCGCGGAGATCGATTCGCTCGATCGAAGATCGTTCGATTGGTCGCAGACCATTAGCGAACACTTTGCAATGGTGACAATGGTTAACGTCTAAATGACAATTGGCGTTGACGTAACTCGAACCAGGGTGTGTTTCGATTGTTACGAGGATTGCAATTCTCGTTACGCAAACAACGGTGAACGATCGATCAAACGGATTGTTTATTTGTCGCGCTTAGAATAAACTGTGTCACCGTGAACGCGTCTCGATTCGATGTCGATCGCATTGTCGATTCGTTTCCATTTTACTCGATCGCTCGTAAGTTTCTATTTTCCAACGTAACAGGTAGACGATTGGTACTTATTTTTGTTCGCGTCGTTTATTTTGGCTACTTCCCGTCAGTCTGTTGCGAACAACTTCGCCGAGAAATTTCGTCGAAATGAGAATGCAAATTGTTGTAAAACGAACGAATTTGCTGGAAGCGTACAGATATTTATAGGAAGGTATTTATTACTTAATACGTTAAATAAGCACGATTCAGTTTCTCGTAATATTCTTTCGTCCCGATGTATTCTACGAAACTTTGTTCGACGTAACTGCGATTTTCGATATTTCTTGACTTCGACTTTTACACATTCCCGATACAGATGTAAACTTTCGCGAAGATGTGCACGCTTTCCATTGAAATCGTTATCGTTTCGATGTATGGCGGTGAAATTTTTTAGAAAGTATCTTCATCTTTGTCGTCCAATCGTTGGTATCGATGGAATATTAATAGAAGATAATTCTTTTGCCGATAATCGAAGACAAAGTACCACGGATTTCAGCAAATCCTTCCTATACCAGCTTCGTGGTTGGTCGACGCGCTACTGCAAAAGCGTTAAATGTTTTTACCTCGCGGCAAGCCGCGTAGCTGGTGTTCTCGTTCTATTATTGTCTACTTTGCACGTAATTTAAAACGGCTGCTAATCGTCCAACTGTCGTGCATTACGAGATCGCAGGCTTACGTACGAAAGAAATCACGCCCCCCCCCCCCTTCTTTAAAACGCGACCCACACTCGCAGAAATCTCGCAATGGACACTTTATCGACCAACGATAATTCTCGTAGACATACGCGACCAACTTTTGCAATACGTTACGAGAGAGCATGCGAATAAGGCAGAAATTGTCATAATTGAAAAGGACACGTTGGCGAGTGGACTGTGTCGCGTAACTTATTTTCGCTAGGCGCATGAAATTCGTGACACTTTGGAAAAGTTGCTCGAACTGTCCTCGAATGTAAAATAACAAAGATTCGTTAATTTAATTTTCTCAGATGTACAAAATTTCCGATAAAATTCTAGAAGGGAATAGAGATAAAAAAAATCAAAATAATAAAGTTTCAAATTTTTCCGACTCGTTCGACGTTTGAAACTCGTTTAAACCGTGGCCGAGATACAACGAGATGATCCTTCAGTTTGGTTTTTCTATTTCAACTGGAACAATCGCGATGCTTGTAACGAGGACGATTAGCTCATAGCCAATAATAGGTCGTAAAATCGAACTTAATTATCTAATGCAATTAATTGGATTTGATTCGTGTTATTTGACGAGTTACTTACGTCATCGTGGTTAGTCTAATTTCTCTGCTCCGAGAACCAGATAATTTCACGGATAATAATGGTAATTCACGGATACAAAAAAGATTCGCAAAGCGAACACTGTAAAATCTTTTGCATAAGCCTGCTGCATTCTTTGCTTCCAAGAGTTCCTACCAGTATTCTGTACCTGCTATTTTGGATACACAAATAAATGAAAATTATTTCACACTACCGAGAAATATTCAGAGAGAGAGAGAGAGAGAGAGAGAGAGAGAGAGAAGGCAACAGGGTTACGTTTGGTATTATGGAAGATTTTTTAAACGGATTACAGAGATATGGAGAACGTCGAGAGTTTGGATGAATAACAAATAATAGCAAGAATGTTTTGTTTTTCAAATTTGTATACGTAACAAAATATAAGTAAGGTACATACGCGTAAATATAATAAAATCAATATAATATTAACACAATGGAAACACGAATAACTTTTACAAACTCTCTGTCTAAAGGTAAAAAGAAAAAAGAAAATATGAATTTAACAGCAAGCAGTATTCCACGCGTTTAAGAATAAGATCGTACGTATTGCAATTCATGGCAAATAACAAAGCAATAAAGAAGCCGGTGCCTACGTTTTTGCATTTATCACGTCATGTCAAATCGACACAACGGGCGAATAACTATTACCTGCAGAAGAACGCAACGATTTTTCCAACCATCTAAACTCAATATCCCGTCTCGAACTCTATCACGATAGAACGATCGTAAAAATTACCGTAGAACAACAGCGGGAAGAAAAACCAACCAACGAGAGCTCCCTTTTCGCGATTAATCATCGATCGATAAATAAAAAAAAAAAAAAAAAAAAGAAAAGAAAAGAAAAGAAAGCCGAAGAAGGACAATCACGATCGTATCTTCTTTCGTATCGAACGTTCGATCCGATTCGATCCATCGACGCTAGAAAGAACAGAGTACTCGCGGAGCATTTTCAAACACTTATCGATCGCGCGTCACGCGAGAGGAAAGCGCGTCTCGAAGGTCTGTTTGTCGGCCGGCAGCGCGACGCGGAGGATGCGGTGAACAATCGCGAGCCACGATCGCCAATTATCCGCGCGTTGCCAGCGAAATTAGTGGCGTTGATGCACGCCGAGCCGGGCGTGGAAACGCGTGGTCGCTCGCCTTCGTACAGGCGATAAAGTGCGAATTAATTCAGCGCTAATTCCACGTCTGCCGGCGCGACTGGCCGCAGGGAAAACGCGACGAACAAGCGGTACACCGTCTGGCGAAACGGCTCTCGGAAACTCCATTAGGTCACACGCAGCTCTGACCGACGACAATGCTCCGACGAATCGTCGTTTCTCGCGAATACTCGCGAATTGTTGCTCGCAAACGTGCGAGGTTATGGTTAACCGTTTCGCTGAAACGATAAAGGTCAAAGATCGTCTGTCTGCTTGAACCGCGACTCGGTTCCTCGAGCTTTTACGATCCGAGCTTCTTACATCGGCGAATAAATCTTCTAGCTTTTGGGTAGAAATAAAGCGACAGAGCGAAAAGAGAGAGAGAGAGAGAGAGAGAGAGAAATAGAGATACGAGCGTCGATCGAGAGTCGTTTTACTCGCGATGGAAAGAGTTTTTGCAGAAAATCCCGAGTCGTATACTTGGATGGAAGACGACTCGAGGGAAAGAAAGAGAAAAGCTCGTAGGGTATCGGGTACTGTGCAGTGTCGTGGAATCTGCAGCGGTCTTGACGAGGCCGATCGTCCCGCAGGGGGTTGCAGAAGCTGACACGGACGTAGAAAGGCTAATTGTAAGTAAAAGAGACACAGTGATCGGGCGTAAGGGGAAACGGAGAAAAAAAGAAGCAGCGAAAGAGAGAGGGAGAAAACTAGAGGGAATCGAAGTGATCCAAGACGATGAAACAGAGGGACGAAAGGGGAAGAAAGGGGACGAAAGAAGTCGAGGGGGCAGTCGTTGGAAGGGAGGAAAGAGACAGGGATATCGTGAGAGAGAGCAAAGGGTGGGAGGGGGAGAAAGCCTGGTGTAATGGAGGAACCAGTTTGCGGGTCAGTGCTCCGCATCAGCGAGTGGAGCTTCAGAGGCTGTAGACGCGAGGACGATGCCACCGAGCGAAAGAAGGACGACGACGGGGGCAGAGGGACCCTGTAGGTCCTCGAACAGGGAGGCGAGGGAGGAACGAAGGGCCAGAGAGGCAGATAGAGGGGCCAGAAGGGCCTGGCGAGTCGCGAAGCCGCTCTCTCGACCGAGAGAGCAAAGAGTGTAGGGCTAGCCTGACCAGCGCGAACCACGCGCGAGGGAGAGGACTCTCCACCTTCTCTGGTCTGGTTACGATCCTCTCTCTCTCTCTCTCTCTCTCTCTCTCTCTTTGCTCTCTGGCGCCATTTTCCTCGTTCGACCGAAACAAACCAACATTCCTCGTTGCCTTTCGAAAAAAGTAAGAAAAAAGAAAGGGGGGAAAAAAGAGAGGAAAGGGGCAAGTTTTCCGCCCTCGTGACGACGACTCCACGAGGGGAAGTCCGACGGGGCTCCTTGGCCCCCGTCAGAGAGGGAGGAGTGGCAGGCCTTTTCGCCGGCTCCGTCTCTGAGACTACGAATAGTAGACGCCGGCGACCGATGATGGTGCTTTCGAATACTCGGGACAACGGGGCGTTCGCGACGGTTATGGAGGATTTCAGAGATTCTCGAGATCCGGCGCGACTCGCTACTTCGTGTCCATTATCGTTTCGGGGATTGAACGGCCGAATTAGGAGGAAAGTGTACGGCTTGGTAGTTAGGTGTATTCAGGGGATGAGTCGGATGGTTCGAGGAATTTGTAGAGGTATATGAGCTGGACCAGTTGGATGAACGAGCCGTAGAGTTTGGCAGAAGGAATCTGCGAATACGAGAAATTGTATTCGCGCGAATGCGTGGCATTTTTTGTTTCTTAATTCTGCGAGTTGCTTCGCTAATAACGATCTTGGCTACCTTTGGATGGGTTGTTCGATTGGCCGATCGTAGGATTAAGAAGAGTTTACGTTTCGCAACGGCAGGTATTAAAAGTAGACATTTGATCGGGAGAAAATTTATAGGCACGTTATTTGAACAAATTACGTAACTGCAGTTTTTCTATAAAGCCAATAGCGAATAGGTTGCGAAGTAACGCAGAACGGAATTGTTCAACCGTTATACAAAGCAGTATTCAGTTTCCTCGTTAACTCCTTTCGCTCCAAATGACAAATAGGTTGGCGTTAAAACTGCTCTAGGCATCGACCTGGTTTTTGCGCTATTGCAACGTCTCTTTAAAACGTGTAGGAATTGAAGCATTATCTTACACTGGTCAGTTCGGTGTATCGCTAATTGAGAGAAGATATCATTTTCTTTTTTTTTTTTACACCAGATTTCTATTTCGTCTTAATTTCGTTTTACGTTTCTCATCGATTGTTATCGTACGATATCTTTGATCACGTTCTACGTCGATCCATTATGAATCTACCAAATTCTAAAGCGCGCAATACATCCGAAATAAAATACCGGTATTGTACCGTTTAAAGCACGAGGCTCATAAAAATAAAAATTTACGTAAAAATTCGTAGTCTACCGACGAAAAAAAAGAAAATCTCTCGGAGGATGAATAACGATATCTGCGATCATATTTATAAAACTCGACTCAAAACAGGAGAAAGAAAACGACGAAAAGAAAAATGTTCCTCGTGCATTGCTGGCAACTTGACGGAGCGAAAGCGCGCCGTACCGTGCAGCTCCTCGAGCGCGGCAATCAGCCGCATCGCGTTGCGTTTACGCGATCACGTTTGCACGTCGTAAATATGGCTGTTCGCGTGTACGCTGTCGATCTTATTGATCGTGCCGGGCCACACGGGGCAGCCGGAACAAACGTACTGTCGTACGTTCGTTAACGCCAACGAAAATTTGCTAAGCCTAGCGTTATTCGATCGAGCGTGTAACGTTAGATGCTTACGGAATATAATCCTCGTGTTCGATATTTTTAGTCAAATCAGCTGCGTTACGTAATCCGGCGCGCGCGAGATCCTTTTCGTTCGCGATCGCACGACCGAACGAACTTTTCGATTCTTTTTGCGCGCTGCGTTGTTCGTTGACCGTCTTTTGGACTTTTACGACGGTTTCGACTCTTAAATCGAGATCGCTCGTTTTCGAGAGAAGCGCGAATTTTCGTTTCGTTATTATACGATCTACGATTAAGATTTTGAAAAAACGCTATGGAATTTTCAATTTAAGTAGCTTTAATTACAAAGGACTTTTGATAAACGAATGTAACACGGCGATTCAACGAATAAAACAAAGTTGCTACGCGATCTGGAAGATTATACAATTACGATATATCATGTTTTCTTAGTAATACAGAGATAATAGATATTTGGATCTTCCATAATTAATTTTAATTCAAGGCAACCGAGTAAAAGGCAACATAGTATGCTCCTAGAAATCAACCATCCCTTTAAACTTGGATTCTATGGATTTTTGGCGAAATTGTCAAATCGACGAATTTCATCGATTTCTGATTTTTCATAGAAATTGTACAAATTTGCAACGATACAGTTCGAACGATCGTTCGCAAACGGTTGGTAGTTGCAGCGTTAAACGAACATCCTGTAATACATGGATCGCGGAAGGCTGGAAATCACGATTCCAAAATCAATTATGTCGCGGCGTTATCGAACAACGTCGTTGAACGCGTTATCGAGCGACCTAATCGAACGATCGCGAAAAATAACGGATATGGCGTTACGTAAAATTATGCTAGCGCGGGGTCGGCGAGCTCTTTAACCTGCGCTTCGGACGAATCAGTGGGCGGCGTGTTTGTACAGTTTTGCCAAGAGTAGCATCGCTTTCTTGAATCGATATATTCTCTTACTCTTTTCTTCTCGTTCGAGTCTGGGAAACATCGCGCGTATATCTGTTTATTTTTAGTACATTGTCAAATATTTGATGCGAGGAATATCGAGTGTGACGAAAACGTGCAATCAAGAGTATAAAATACGATGAATTTTTCATATCTACTGGTACGATGTCACAAGGACATGTACTCGTTGCCTGTTAATGGAATATCATTCTTAATTGCAAAGCGTAAATTGACCATCGAGCATATATTATTCATGAGCACGAATAATATGTTATGCAAATATTGTTTAGCAATTTCAACGTAACACTCGAATAATAAAAATCTTTAGTAAAAAAAAACTACGCGCGGTTAAAGGTTTATTTGCAAAAAAAAAAGGTTATATTTTGCGTATACCAACCTATTACAATACATTTATACGAGATTTAATACTTTACATAACGAATGATCTTTGTCGGTATATTTTACGATGCGTCGGTTCAGAGATACTTATAAAAAGATTTCACGCGTATCCGATAAATCAACCACGATCTTCGCGCCATTAAAACTATTATTAAGAAAATAAAAAAAAAAAAGAAAGGAAAACCTGTGGATACAACGTCCCAGTCTTAAAATTACCACACGCTTTCGTTCGAATAATACGGACACCATCGATTCGCGTTAACTTCAAATGTACCGCAACTTCTGTAGGATAAACGTTCTAACAAACAACTGCGAAATACGTTGTAGACGCGTGAAACGAACCCGAAACACGCGATACGACCGCGTTCGAGTAACGCGAAAACCGTACGTTGGAATTTTCGTTGTCAGTTTCGAGCGTGTGTAGTCGAACGAAACGTACGAAATGCACCGGCGACGGCTTGTAAAAGGCGGGAAACGAGTCTGACAGCAAGATGACCGAAACTACTTGGCGATCGGTGAAAACAGAGAGTCCGACTCAAGGATAATGAGCGCGGGACGACGAAACAATGACGCTCGTGTTCCCCGTTGGTTTTTCGAAAGTTAGGCGAACCGGACCGGTGTATTTGAATATTATTACAGAGTGTGTGGTTCTGTGTGCGTGCGTATGTAAGTTACGTCCCGTGTACACACGTATCGGATTAGCACTTTGACTCGGAGGCCTTTAATATGAGTAGCGTAGCAAAAACAGACCGACGCGACGTGCATGGCCGAAGGCGCAGTCTGCGGTGATGATGAGGTTGCGATAAAACACTTGAGTTATGCGCGCGCGTGCGGTTAGTTTCAAGTTCCAACAACGAGAGTGATTACTCGAAAACCTGCACGATAAAAGCGACGTTATCGCAGCCAAGTCGGAGAAATGGTCGATCGTTGTGGATAGAGTATGCTGTGAGAATAGCATTCGATCGTGGATCACGATTAGAAAAACCATAGACGAGAGGAAAAAGGAAGTGGCAAAGGTTAAAATTTAACCCTTTTCAAGTACATCTTTCTTAGAAGAACGATCGTAATAACGCAACAGCGTTGTTGGATCGCGATACGTTCGAGTTTGGAAGCATATAGCGATCGTAATCGAAGATCACGAGGAGGAGAACGTTTTCTTCCAACTCTGCGATTAAACGATTATCGAGAACGACTGCGACGTAAAGATTCGAAAAGCCACAAATCTCTCAAAATCTGACGAATACTCGCAAGGTATTTGACAGGTCGACGACGTTTCGCGCAAGCAACAATTATATACATCATACAGGGTACATCGTGCGAATCTCCGCGAATATCTGGGAATCTCTCGCGAATAAATCTGAAACAATCCTGGAAGAGAGATTCTCCTCGCGAAAGTGTCTTCCAATCTACGAGCCATCGTACGCTCGATTTGTAAAGCCGGACGAAGCGCCGAGCGTCGAAAAATTACACAGCGTGGTAGCGTGGCGGAGGGTGCGCGAGCGTCCGCAGCGGGCGTGTCCTGTTGCTGTTGCGATCGACGGCGACGAAAGACCAGATCGAGCGCAGTCGACCGGCCGTGGATCCTCCGTGAAACGACGATAAATCGCGGGACCGAGTAAAAAAGCGGTGGGTTGGATCGCGTGAAAGCTGCCGTGCGACGCAAGGGACGTTCTCGACCGAGACGCGCAACAATGTAGCCATCAATACCCAATACCCAGTTGACTTTACAAGATTACTTGATCTCGGTTGGGATCGGACGCACTGACTCGAGACGAAGGCAACCGCGGCCGCAACGACACGCGGAGGGAAATGCGCACCTCCGACGACGACAGACAGCGAAACAGAGACGATGGAGGTGAAAGAGAACGATAGACGGAGAAAGGCGAGGCTCGGGCAAAACAACCAGGCAATGGGGGAAGAAGGAGAGCACGACGAGAGTATACAACGAACGAACGGCCGAACGGGGGGAGAAGCTTGTGGTTTTGGTCAACCGGTCGGGTCGCCGTCCGCGGGAATAATCTCCGGGCCTTGATGACTAACCGCGTGTCCGTCTTGCCTCGGCAAGAACTCGCCTTCCTGCGGCACGACGTGAATGCCTGCGCAGCGTCTGTTCGGCCGAGTACCGATCTTTTTACCACCTGCTGTCGCCCGATCCCGCGATACTCTTCTCGTGTTATTTCATCGGAGCTCTGGTGGCATCGCTAGCCTGGAAAAGGCTCGCGGGGATACATACGTTTACGCTTCGCGCTGATCGTCCACGCTCGAGAAGGTGTGGACGTCGGGATTTTTGCTACTGCGGCGACATGGTGTAAACGATATTGGTTTGGCCGAACGGCGAACGGATAGGCTCGTCGAGAGCGTGGACGAGCTTGGACCGCGATAATGACTTTGGTATTTGCGAATTTGGATCTGTGGCTGTTTTATCAACGTCTTATCTTGTTTCGGGTTTTCCACTCAAGGATGCCCCTCTTTGGTGTCGTTCGATGGAAAAGCCGTTAGATGGTATACGTTACACAGTCGCTCCAGTTTACGGACAAACGATCTCGTCGAATACGTACAACGATGATAACGCTGGGGAGAGTTTGCGACAGGTTCGGAAATTCGTCAACTTTGAAATATCCGTAGAAATTAAGTTTAAAAGCTACTAGAACGATGGAGTAATAATTATCGCGTAACGAGACAGAGCTGTCTCAAGCGTTTTCGACTTTTCGTTTGTTGCGAGCGGTACGCTACGCTTCGACGAAATTGACAACATACAGGCGATCGAAATTGCAGATTCTATCGATAATCGTTCTCAACGGGTCGCAGATACTCGGATTGGTCGGCGACTTGTTCGAACGCATCGCTTCCTAATGCAGTTTCGTAATATTCCTCGGTCTCTGACATCACCGATCTGATCATCCGTTTCACGGCCTAGATTCCACGCATTAATCCAAACATCTAGTTACATTAACATGCAAATATAGAATCGATCTGGGATATTATATCACGATCTATATAGGGGGTCGAGTGTGGATCGCCTCTCGAAACGTCGACGGGTTAATCGCGATGAAAATTAAAACGGACGTATTAACGAAGTAAAAGATCTGACGCGAAGGAAATAAACCGAAGTTAACTGACTGGATCGGTGTCTATTAGGGTATCGTTTAAAGACGCTAATCGCGCGAGCCGTTCTTGCGTCTGAATAATCGCGTCGAATTATCGTCGATCGTCCAAACGAGAAATGAAAATCGTTTGACGTGGCTCGATCGACGAAACAGTCGCTCGGATTATAATATCGTAACGAGAGGATGGATGTAGAACGAACGTGGTTAATTAACAACGTAAAATATCTTGTTTATTAACGTTGGAAAAACGTGATGCAATCTCGAAAAGCGAGGCAATCCCGACGCGCGGAGCGTCCGCCGAAGAAAACACGCGAGATTAGATCGAAACTCGTCGAGATTATCCAGCGGATTTACCGTTAATCGGCGTCAGCCGCGGCAGACGCATCTGTGTGCGCTGTTATTGAGAAAGGAGCCGCGGGAAAATAAATTCAGTTAAACCATTGGCATGAACCGCCGTCTGGTAGCCGGGTGATGGTAATTAGTCGATTAATGCACACGTTAGAAAAACTTTTAAACCGTTTCGTAAAGTTCTGCTAATCGTCGGTGGATATCGCGATAGTTTAATTTCAGCTTCGTTTTTCCAGAGGAATTACTTTATTTCTCGGGGTGATCCGACGTAGTAAAGTTTTGAAGCGATTAACTCGTGCACGAAGAAGAAAAAGGGAGAAGATGAGACGTTGTACGCTGGAAAAATAACGGGATTAATCGCTTCTAAGTTTTTGCGCAAACGTCATCTGTGCTGGTAATTAGCGGTATTTTAAAGGTTGCGTTTGCATATGCAAATAGCAACATGTACCATACTAATTATAACGATCAAGGCGGCGGTAGTATCTTAATACATCTGGTTTCTTTCATCGTGCCGCCGTTGCACGCGAATTTCTTTCTAAAAGGCAAACAATGTTCGTTTGATTTCGTTCTCTATGATTGCTTCCAATTTACGAGACTTAAACTTGCAGCGAACGACCCGTAACGAATATATCGGCTTGTCCCGAAAGTTTCTTTCGTCTTGTAAGGAAATAACGGATACACCGTTATTACATTATTACCATTTTTCTATTATTTTTGTCGAATGATCGTAATAACAGAAATAGAACAAAATGGATCGTACATGATTCGACAAAATAATACAAAACTAAAGGAGGTTGCGCATCTGTTGTTTCCTTACAAAGGGTAAGAAACTTTCGGGACAACCTAATATTTCGACGGTATAAGCAATCGAAAGCAAGGTGTTCGAAACGATTCCAAAAACAGATTTTTCGAATTTTTCTTGTTTATCGAGTATCGTCGATACCGATAGTGCCATTGACGATATCTACGGCATAAGACACGGATTAGAAAGGAATTGAATATTTCAAAAGCAAAGTATCTCCGTTCTCCGCTCCTCTCTCTTTCTCTCTCTCTCTCTCTCTCTCTCTTGTTAATCTAACACGAATTATCGCGATCACGTAGGAATCAGCGGTACTAGGTGACGATTAATAAATTATCGTTATTTCTCGCGCATCCTATGCATAAAGGAACGATTAGAATGGTAAAAAAGAAAAAAAAAGATGGCAAGCGAATGGCTTAATGACCGTGGCGCGATCAGAGAAAGGAAACGAAGGGGAAAAGCGTAAAATCGACCGATGTCTGTGGATTTACGCATCTCGTTCGACGATCTTTCCTACATTTTCCCCATTTTCAGCTACGTAATCTCTGGCTGATGGCGTTATCTGTAATTTATCTACGATTAGATGGTAATTTATTACTTAACGCGATAACGTGATTCTTCCGCCGGCGAGATTCAATTTACGTCGCCGCGAACCGATGGCGACCGAAGAAGTTAATTTATGGGAACACGTTGTCTCGAATGTTGTTATTTCCAGAGAAATTATAGGATCGGTTTATGCCGACCGAGAAACTACGTTGCGGCTTAATTAAATGATTTTCAGAGACGTGGCTATTACCGGTGGATCGGGAATGACCGGTGAATTTTAATTGGCGAAGAAGGCAAACACAA
Source organism: Bombus waltoni (assembly GCA_014737395.1). Lineage (NCBI taxonomy): Eukaryota > Metazoa > Arthropoda > Insecta > Hymenoptera > Apidae > Bombus > Bombus waltoni. The sequence continues at coordinate 932,374 of JACXII010000043.1, read as the reverse complement.
GTTTTATCTAAATCGTTATAAATTTACTGCAACTAATTTGCTACCTTACATGTTAGAAATGAGTTTCGCGATATCGATATCGATATCGATATTAAATACAGAATAGTGGTACGCGACAGTCGGCCAGGTATAAAACCGAGACATCAAACCTTTCTAAATTAGTCTAATGTATTCGTAAATTATAAATCCAGTTGATTTGTCAGTTTGATTTATATTTTCCTATGATTAAATTACTCCACGGTTACGCACTGCGCCAGCCAGATGCGATAAATATCGTCGTATAAGTTTGTTGCTCTAAAGCGACGTATGACACCGTAAATATCTCCGTAGTGTCGCGATAATTTATTCGTTAATTTAAATTAAGAATATTTACTTTAACGGGACGCTGTTTGTTATAGCGATTTACGATTACATTTTCAAGCTTCGACGATGCCGCGAACGTTATTCGCGTCAGACGCGAATTAATCCAAGTATCGATAATCGGAGTGACGGTAACACGCGATAAAATTTCACCCGATATAAATAGAATACCGGGAATAAATTTCACAAAATGCAAGTGGCATAAGAATCGTACTCGAAACAGCTAAAAATAACGCATCGATCGTACGAAATTCAGATCAACGAACGTACGATCCGTTAAGAAAATATCAATCGTTTAATAGCTGTATCGTCGAGAGAAAATATCGGGTCCTACTTCTTCCTGCGTCTCTTTCTTTATGCAAAACAGTTGCACTCGTAACGATAGGTTTCACGAGAGAATAGAAAGCCAGGCTTTCGAACGATCTGTCTTTGGAGAGCACATTCCGTGGCTATCAAGATATTTGCACGGGCCTTTTGTTCGATGTAACGGCATTACAACGAGCGGACAAACGGCCGACGGAACCGTCGGAAGACCTTGTATACTCTCGATCGTTTGTAGCCGTATTTGGGAAAGTCGCGCTTCCTGAAAAGCATAATGATCGGCGCACGATCGGAACCGAGATAACCGGTTTCCGGTGTTATCTCGCACAATAGGAAGAGCTAAACGTGCGAACGAGCCGGAGAACAATGAGACGCGTACGGTTCCTGTGGATGCCGGCCATGTGCGCGTACGAGAGCAGCGTAACGCGCGTGAAATTGCGAATTGGAAAAGCCACGTAGCGCGGACCGTGAAAAATTCGCGTTTGCGTGCGACTTTCGCACAGCCGTTATAGCGTCGTTGTAGTTCATTTTTTAGGGCAAGAAGGATGCTGTTACCGCAACGTTCCATGAGAATTTCTTCTGCAATCGATGTAGCGTCTTCGAACGTTCGAAGAATGGTTTCGTATCCTTTGAAAATGCTATTTGCAAACTTTCTTCGAACGTAAAAACGCAGAAGAGAAACGACGATTATGCGCATCGACGATACCGCTAGTTTACGATCCGAACTTTCTTTCGTAACGCGTTCATTGCGTTCTCTTCCTCCGTTCTCGAACTGGTACTCTAAGAAAAATTCCCCTTCTCTCTTTGTATCGTCGTTTACCGCAAAGAAAAAAAAAAATCGTACTTCGAAGTATCGTATCGCGGTATACCGGTTATTTAACACTTTGAAATTCAAGGGGACTTACGATAAAACCGTTCTTCGAGGCCGGTAGCAGGGATGCGCCGAAGGCTACCGTTGAAAATCTCCAGTTTTTGATACACGAGAATGGCAGAGTGCATCCGCGAAAGCCAAAGCAACAGAATGTACATACAGGAGAACGGATAGGAAGTTTAATCGGCAGCTTGTATCTCGCATACCGGCGTACCTGGCAGTGCCTAGAGGCTAGAGCCTAGAACCTCGAGTCTAGACCCATAAGTCTTGCGAGATTTTTCCGGCTCGATCGCATTATCCTCCTGTTTACGATAAAACCGTCTGACAAGCATGCCTGTTCAACCGACCGAATCTTCCACTTTGCGAAAATCTTCTTCCTCGTTTCGTGCAACGAGAAACGAGTGGGGCAGATGGATGTTTTTGTCCGAATAAAAGTAAATTGGTTTTATTTGTAATGCTGAAATTGCAGGATACGCGGTGGCAGGATGTCTGATAAGCGTCGTGCAAAGTGGGATACGCGCGTAGATCGACAATCGAGATTGTCGTGTGCGGAATAAACGTTGTCTTGCTTGTTTCGTAATCGACGAATATTGTTTCCGTTGAAGATTATTTCAAGCTAATAGCTAGATCGCCATTGTATAGATTCTTCGTTTAAGACGGAAAACGAATTATCAGCTATGGATTTCGAGCGCCTGTGCTGCCCGCGGACATTAGGTTTGCTCGACGCTGTCAGCTTTAAGCAACTTAAAGCCACCGGTTCGCACCGTGATAAATACCGATACTTGATAACGAGCAACTTGACCTTGGCGAACATTTTATACCGAAGATTTCTATTACGTCGTTTGATTTTTCAACGAAGAGTGAAATTACCGCGATTCGCGTAGGTGGAAAATTGGAGGAACGTAGCAGGCGTTGTTTTTATGAAAATTTTTGAGAGTTCGTGTTACGTCTTTTGTACGTTTTTTTTTTTGTTCTAAAACGCGCGTATTTTCTCCTAATAACGGTACACGTCGCGTCGGTGAGCGTGAGAAATTCAATTAGTTCGGTTAAATTTAGGCTCTAAATTCGTAGAAAGCGATCACCTCCTTCGCTCGCGTCTACCAGAAAAGCAACGTAACATTTGAGAAAGAGGTTACAATGTTACCATTAACCTGGTGAACGTCGGTCACCAACAGGCTGAAAGATAAAGTACTCTAAATTTAGAGTTCCTCGCCACAAACGATTCCCGTTCTTTCAACCTAACAGATCAATCCGCGCAACATTCGAAAAGGATCTATTTTTAAAAGACATTCGCATTTCCTCGATCTTTAATTTCAACCATTGGTAAAATACGAGAAGAATACCGTTAAATTCTAAATTTCAGCAGCGATTTCCTTTTATCGTGTCGCTTTTCTCACTTTCTCGAATATCTCGCGAACGCGACATTGATCGAGAAAATACCAAATTTTCCAAGCTATTCCTCTGTAGGCGATGGAATATGCCACTCGTCTTTTCCTTCTTCCACGGTCTTCGTCGCATAAGAACAATATGCTTCGAATTCGCATACCAGCAACGCTTATGAAGCAATAAATCGTTCCATTTGCCCAACTTCGTCCCGAATTATAAAGTACCATCGCGCGGAACAACTCCGGTCAGCGATAAAAAGAAGTAGTCCCGTAAGAAAAACAAAAAGACACCCGAAAATTAGCTAAAAATTTTGTTACATACAGCAAACCTCAAAGAGAACCAAAAAAATAAAAAGAAAAAAATAAAGATACATTTCATCGAAACGAAAACGCGACGAGAAAATTTGGAACGACGTAAGAGACAATCGCGGATACCGCGTGGGGTACACGGTTGCCCGAACGGCGTGAAAAAATCCTACGCCCGCGGGGGTGTGTCTCCCCTCGTCAGGCTGCATCAAAGCCACTCGCAGTTTCAGTGCGCGACGGGCAAAAAGAACGGCGGCATTCGACGAATCTCGTGGCGAAAGGTGTCTCAAAGTCAGCGTTGACCCGGCAAACGCGAGTCACGGCGCGACGCGACGCTGACGGATTGCCACGAATAATGCTCTGCGAGGTGCCAAAGTCGGTTCTCGGTTAGGTCCGAGTGTATGCGGCGGCTGAGTTGTCGGGACGGTGACGTAAGCGGTAGAGAGAAGCGGAAGGACTCGAGAGCGAGAAGACTTGGCTCAAAGTTCCGTTCATCTGGGCCAAGCTCGCAAATAACGAACTCTAGAACCGGAGGCGAAGCACACACGAAGGTGTGCGCGTTACGGGTTACGGTGCGCTTGGTGGCTCTCAGCGAACTGCGAGAGGGAGGTGGGGGGAGCGAACGAGCGAGCGAGCCACCAAACGGAGGGAATGGCAAAGCGACGTAGTGTGCATTACGCGAAGGGAAGGACGACGACGACGACGACGACGACGACGACGAAGACGACGACGACGACGACGCAACGCGGGGAAATCAACCAGAGGGGAAGGTAGACCAGCGGAGAGAAACAGGGAGAGAGAAAGGCCAGGGAGGAAGAAGAAGGGCGTAACTGGGCCAAACAGTGGCTGTGTCGCGCGGTCTAGACACCGCCGCGCCGCGGCGGTTGCAGAGAATTAATGCTCTCAGTTCGCCCAGACTTTCCTTTTCGCTCCGTAACAAGCAGGCGGTTCCGCCATCGGCGGATCGTAATCCGTGACGTCTGACGGCCACAAAGGATTACTAATTATAATGGCTTCGCGGTACTTTTGTCGCGGAACCGGGTCGCAACACACGCAAACTGCGCAAGCTATTCTCAGACGAACCAGAGTGTTTCTTGTTTGCGCGTTTCGATATTACTTACTTCCGTTTCGCGCAAGAGTAAGCGAACTTTTTGGCATTGTAGGCGAGCGGATTGTGGGAATAGCTTGGCCGCTTGGATCTTCAAACTTTTATATCTCGGCGTTGCTTTCGTTGTAGCAAACGGAGAACCTTGTCCATGGATCGAGATACTTTTTAATCTTAAGGAAATACGACTCGATCGAAAGAACGCAGCAACAGGGTGAATAGGAGCGAATGTATTGATAGAAAAATTGGTTTTAGATTTTGCAGGGTAACGTCGAGAGGGGTTAATTTCACGACTGATTTCAAATTCAATTTTAGTTTCGAGATGGAAATTGATTTTTAGTTAGGGAGGGGATCAAGGGAGATCTATTCTACGGTCTCTCTGTAGAAAGTATACACGAGCAGGCAATGAAATATTGGCGCTGGTAGATCGGAAAGGAGATGGCGATGGTAGATACCGCAATGAATGATGATTTAGAAGGATTGAGATAGCTTTAATGTTCAACCGTTCTAATAATGAATTATTAGCTTGTGTAGGAATCGATGTAGGTGGTGGAAGCTTCTCGGATTTTTTGTTTTTCTTTTTCCGAATTAGAGTTAATTATTAGAGCAATTTTTAAGCTACGATTAATGAAATTATAATTTCGTATTATATCGTATTAACTCTAAAGAGGAATATTGTTTACTTTCTGAGTTAATACGAAACATCGTTGATTCAAGATCTTTGCGATAAATTTAAACAAAGATATATCAAGTAATATTGGAAAAGTGCCTTTGCAAGGGATGTTAAAAGGGGATGTTAAAGGGATGTTAAAGGGTTGCCGTTTACAACACGGCACACGAACATAGCAAATGTTTTCCAACTCTACCTACTATACATATTAAAGCCGTTTGCATGGGCATTAGTCGATGGATCAGGAATATGTGGTTCGTGTGGTTATGATCGTATCGAATATTATGTAAGTCAGATATACATGAATAATAAAGTTCACTAGGTAATAAGAACCATCGCCAGTAATTTCTGTCGCGAAAAATAGTATGCTATGATATTGTGATACAACATCGATTTGCGGTAACCACAAACGCGATCACTGAATCTTTTTTTCTTTTCATATATCACGCAAATATCACATTTTTCATTGGCCATCTCCTCCATGCATAAGAGTATAAATAATTATTCGAATCGTTATTTTTTATTTGGATATGCCTGTAATTCCGATAGAATTTATTAAATCCCTATTTCTTGGTTATTTAACAAAAATATCGAAATTTCACAGAACGTAAACATCGAAGTACCGATATCTTAATTCATGTAGGTATTACTAAGGACAAAGAGAAACGGAATCCCAGAGCTTAACTATTAATACGCGTTAAAAAATTATTTAGCTTCCTAGTGGCGCTGGAAATAATTAAAATGTTAAATACAATGCTTCGCCGCTCGTTTGCGTAGAAATATATGTACTGTGAAGCTGAGCAACTAAAATTAAATGCCACGATACTCGTACGTTTCCACGCGTATCTTCCATAACCATCTTTATTATCATTTTATTATTCCACGTTATTTTATCGCGTATTCTCAACGTCGGAATGATTTCACAGCGTGCTTCGAGTCTCGTGATAAAAATCTCTCTCCCGAGAAAGAGAGACGGCAGGAGAAAAGAAAGGTAAGAGAAAGAAAAGAAAAAAGAAGACAGAATCGAGAAGCAGTGTGTTCCGATGAAGGCCGTGTGGATCGAGCAAAGGCATCTCGGTCGTTCTTTGACCGAAATAAAAATAGGCGCTGCTTGATTTTCGTCTGTGTGAAAGAAGGCATTTCGCGCGGCGTTAAGGGAGGTCAGTGGCAAAAGGCGAGCCTACGGACGGGGGTGGGTCTCGTCTGAGAATCTTCTCAGACCGCTTGGCCTTTGATCTCAATCCCTCAACCGGTGACCCGCTCGTTTCTGATTAATTTTTTGATCGTCATAGGGCTGTGCGAGTCTTCCCTTCTTCCCTTTTAATTCTTGTCTGTTTCTTCGGTGGTGAAAAAAAGGGTAGTTTGAAAAATTAATCGTATTTGAGAAGTAGAAGAATTTTTGGAAAATACGGCAATTTGTTACCAAATTATTGCAATTTTTAACGACGCTTTAAACAGAAATAAATTGTTATATTTAGAAATAAATATCGTATTCAAAGATAACCATGGAAAACGTTTCTTTTTTCTCTTTTCAACGCGAAAACGAAGCAATTCTGGAAAACGAAGAAATTTAGGTACTCGAAACGCTTAATTTTTACAATTTCGGGCAATTCGGAAGAATACAGAAGCGAGTATTTTATTTAGGAAAAAAATTCTCTTCCGATATTGCGATTCTTTCCATAAAGTCGATTATATACTGCTTGAAGTTCGATCAATTACTTTCTGTTCGACGTTATTGTTTAACTCGTCAAGTTCGCGTGAAATTTCTATTTTCGATAAGGTCCGCGCGAATATTCTTTGCTAGACTAAACTTTGACATTTTTTTTTAATAATTTCGAGGACACGACTATTCGCTGTACGCTTGATTATAAAACTATTTTTATTCACTGGCGTAACACGAACCATTCGAACGAAAACTGTGCTAGGTTCGAAAGGTTCTGCAGCTATTTTAGCTAGCAACAGGGCGTCATGCTTCTATCAGCTCATTCTTGCTACGGTTCACGAGATTTAGTCAGACAGTATTAGTCTTTACTTCTCTTTCTTGCAAATTGTAGAAAAAAAATGTTCGCCTGTGTTTTTGGAAAACGCGCGTGTTTAACTCAGCAACGTATCTTCGACTTTCAAAGAACTTATTTTACGCGTAATAAATCGAGAAACGACTACCAGTGCAATATTTATGCAGTATTTTACACGGTTATTTTCAAGTATATTTCTCAATGTTTTAGATTAACTAAAAAAAGATTTCGCGCAAACGACGAATAAGATTACCGAAACGTACATTCTATTTGTGCGTAGAATGCGCGATCACGTGCTAAATGTAATTTTCTAGATTTACGATTCTTTTATTACAACGAATCTTTCGATTACGTGGAATGAAATTTGGCAAAGAAGGAAGAAAATTCTATTGAAATTTAAACGCGTCACCGAAATGATATATTTATTTCTTGTAGTTGTAAATTATATTAATATCGATAATCGTTCTCTAATCGAAATAACAACAAACGTCTTATTTCGTCCGTTCACGCTTTTTATGCATTTATAGTTCGAACGTTGATGATTCTCTTCACAAGTTTAAGCGTTCGAATGAAATGGAAAAAAGACGCGTGGAGAGTGGACAGAATTTAATACACTCGACAGTTTCATACAATTAAACATCGTAATTTAACTCCAATGCGTGGTTTAAGGCTCAAGAATCTCGAATTTCGCGGCGCGATAAAAAAGGTATGAGCGAAAGTCGCCCGCCAGAAAACTCAATATCGAATCACTTGACTCACTGTGTTTAGATACTTTACGAGCAATGCAGGTTACGCTATGGTGACTATGCAACGAATAGCGTGACATTTCACGTACAGAGTTTGCGAACTTTCATAATGTCGTCGTTGTTATCGTTCCTCTTCGCTATTTCACTGACAAATCAAGATTGCTCCGATAACACTCGTATTTGTAGTTTCAAATATTGTTTATAAATTTGTAGGAGATTTTTGAAAAGAGGGAATCCATACGGTAACTCCAATTTCTTAATCGATCGAATATTCGAAATTCCGATGATCGAAAAGTCAGCAGAGAATTCTATAAGCTCTGTAAACTTCGAGACTAAATTTAAAGATAAAGACAAATTAAAAAAAACGGGCGAAGTAAATGGCAGGAAGGGCCAACCTTCTGTTAAGCAGTACTTTCTAAAATTACGAAGACATTTTATAGAACGTGTTGATCAGCGTAAAATGTTGGAAAATATTCTTCTGCAATTGCATCGAAGTAGCATCTAATCCTATAGTTCCGGGTGCTTATACGTCTACTAGAAATGAATAAGCGGTTGCTAAATTTACTGCTGATGATCAGTGGTATCGCGTTATGATGGAAAAAGTTTCTGGTACGAATGCCAGTGTGTTTTATGTTGGCTATAGTAATGGAGAAACAATTAATGTCACAAGAGTTGATTTACGCCAGGAATCTGCTAATGATTAGATTGCAAATCTTTATACATTTGTGGGAAATTTAAACGTACGAAGATGCATTCTGCGCACATGCACAGAGTCATGCATCTAAGTACATGCCAAGTAAAGTAATCGTTATACAATAAAATCGTATTTAAATTATATAATATCGTAATTAATTCAATCTCGCTTAATAAAGATTCGTTGTACAACCTCGGATGATCCGAGACACGATTTTCTTTCGTTTAATTCCACCACGACTAATTTCCAACAGATAATAAACGAATAATTCAAAAACAAAGCCGATAATACACGGTAAGCTTATGCAAAAACGAGCGAATTAATTTTCTACGCCTAATGCATTCCATCCCCTAAAATATGCTTACAAAAATACCAACTTGCACGAACGTTTGCAATCTAAAACTAATCAAACCGAAACGACTATTGGAAAACGTCATTCGCGAACGTGTTCTCGTTTGTGTCGTGCCTTTAAACGTTAACAACAACGAGGACTCGCGAGTATTCGACCGTGCCGAATTCCGAGGTGCCAAAGTTGCGAGCAAGTCGCGCGTACGATTTATCCTAACCGCGGATTAACGGAAGTCCTATTCGACGGATGCAAGAATCGATCCCGCTGCGCGACTCGTTTTCGTCGACGAGACGAGCAACGTCCTTTCCGCGCGGTTAACCCGAAGAACGAGCGATTAGGCAGAAGGGCCACGGCGTCTGACATGTGGCGAACGATGGCGCACGATCGACTGTACCAAAAACCGAATAAAATTCGCTTAGTCGTCGTCCGTCGCAGTCGCTTCGTTTTTTCGTCTCTTTCGGAAGAAATAATCGACCAACGGCCTGTGCTATTGTACGAAGGAATCGAGAAACGAGTCTGTAGCGTGTGACCCCGTTAATCGAGTGTAGCGACGAAGATTCCGCGAGTTGAAACAACCGATAAAAACCAAGGATAAGAAAATTAGATCGAGGACTTGAAGATCGATGGGGGATACGCTTGTATCCGATTGCAGGAGATACGAATTTCATTACGGACTGCTCTTCTAAGTGCTTTTGTACTAAATTGCTAAATAAGAAGTGGTGTTTACAAATAGATATACGTTCCACTTAATTCGAACGATTCTCCTGGCAAATGAAATTTTCCACGCAATTTTCTTATTCTCGATTCTCGTCTCGCGTTGGGTCGTAGAATCCGCCTTATTCGATTCGTACGATAACTTACGATCCGTCTTGTATTTCTAACGAATCAGAACCGAAGTAATACTACAAAGATAAGCGACAGAACGGGCAAACTAGAAAAATGGAGCAACGATGAAAGGGCGAAAAGGCGAAGGATCCGAGGATTCGGGACAAAAAGATACGAGAGTAGTCGGAGCAATTCGTTGCCAGACGCTGGCCAAGCTTGCGAAAAGAGCCGGGCAACCGGCTGTTTCCAATTGCATTATCGTGCGGTGATTAATTGGTGCCCGAGGAGTTCCATTGTCTCTGAGCGACGTCTCGGTTCTGGTTGCCGTGGCGTATCTCGGTCTTTTTATGCCGCCACGCAAAACCACGCCGAGCTGCGAGCTCTTTCTCCCTTTCTCCACCCCTTTCGCCGCCTCTTTGCGGCCTTTGGCCAGCGAAACGCCACGTGCGTGTCGGATGTTGATATTTTTGAATTTTGCTTCCGCGATTTAGATAGCGTCGATCGGTTCACGATGATGTTTTAAGGACCGTGTAGAATTTTTTAGGCACGGTAGCTCGCGAAAGTACTCTCGAATACTTTTAGAATACTTTTACGAGCATATTATGTTACGTCACCGACATGATTACGATAGTCGACTATCGCAAAATATTTCGTATAACGCGCGTCGTAACGTATTCGTAAAAAGAGCCTACGAACGATGGAATACATTGGCGGACAACTGTACGTACGTCAACCAAAAGACCAACAATTTCAATTTCAAACACACAGGTTCTGCTTTAACAATATCCTCTTCCCATAGCGACGAAAGAAAATGTTGGCGTACGCGATCAAGCGCTACCGTGCATCGCAACAAAACCTGATTGCAGCTAATAAATATCAAACTGAGTATATACATGCGTAAAGAACGGACATGCATAAATTGCAAGTCGAAGTAAGATGTCTTTCGCATTGCCTCGCTATCATCGTCGAACATCATCCTCGAACGAAAATGAGAAACGTTTTACGAATCTTTTATTCACGATGATGTGGACGCGTGTTCGTATTGATTCGGTGGCGCGTTTATCGCAACGACGAATCAGTTTCGAATTATTTTATTTAACATTTAGCCGCCGATCGTAACTGACGTTATTAACTAATCCACTTGGACGTTATCCGTTTATAACTGTTCAATGACGTTTATTGTTACAACCTCTTACGACCATAATCGCTTTATAAACGCATTTTAAACACACGCCTTTGTTACCGACGTCTGACTTGCTGTTTAACTGCGGTGAAAGAAAACGCGACCAAAGAGAGCAGAACAGATCCCATTACCGATCCGTTGATCCACAACCGTGCACTGCTTAAAACACAATTGTGATTCCACCAGCCGTGCATACTTTATATCTGTTAGAGCATCCTTTATTAGCATGATTCATTTCGTATTCTGTTGTTATGTTTCCTTACGACTTCGACGAGTTGAATGGTTAACGGCGAAGGGTACGAAGTTAGGGTAATCGATATATTCCTTGAATACGTAAGTCTCACGGTGCAATCATATTCTTTCCAGTGATCGCTTCTGTATGCAAATTTTAATCGTACGTCACAATTGTACCGGATTGCGTATCTGTGGATCGTGCCTCACAATACATGTTAATATGGTAATTTAAGTTTATTGGAGGGTAACGGTTGTCTGAAGTATACGAGAAAGCATACTTGCTCCTTTCGAGAAACACTATTATGTAAGAAAGTTGAGGGAATAGCGTTTGTCGAGATTATGGAATATAACGTTGCCTGGAAAATTCAAATTTCCATGCCTTCCTCCTAAAATTCGAGCTTTCATCTTGGAATTTATCTTCCGAAAATCATCTCTGTCGATATTATATAGAAATTCGGTAAAGAAACAATTGTTTCGTCTTTTAATTGCTCTTGCGTGCAACTCCATCGCGTCTCCGTCGTGTGCGCTTGAAATATCCATCGATAACACTTTTTAAGAGCAAGAAAACGGAAAAGTCGTCGAGGTGTGCTTTGAATGCAACGCATGCGAGGACTATTTAAATACACACAATCGAAAGTGGAAGTAATTAGTACGTTGGGTTGGGAGGTTCATTGTGGCACAGACGTTAGCATAGCCGCTAACTCTTCGTCTTCGAGGAATTTTACCCTAAGTCGATGGAGAGTTCGGTAAACAATGTCGACTATTCCTAACTTGTAGCCAGGAATTGGACGAGTCTCGTGTGTGCTGATCATACAAGCTAAAGTACTTGCACACGGAGTTCACGCTGGACGTTTCCTTTATGAGTTCGTAGTGTAGAAAAATACTTAACTTTCCCGCTTCTCGGGACCTGCGACTACAGACTGCAGTTTGTCTGTCTACCACGTCACTGATATTTTAGTGATTCTTTTAAACACCAGATCTATTAGAATGTTTAAGACGACTAAATCGATGATTTTTCATAGAAGTTCTATTATCCGCGAGCTTACCGTACTTTTGCAATATTATTAGATAAATTTAATCATCTGTATAAAGTGATATAATAATAATTAAAAGCATATAGCAGAAAGAAATAAACGATTAAATGTACGATCTAGATACATCTTATCAACGGGTTAATTAAGATTTGAAATGCAAAACTATGCGAATCGTTGAAACTTTATAAATATTCATTTAGCCAATAAATATTCATTCGCCGAATGAATATTTACGACAAATGTTTCTCACATTTTAAGTAATCTATCTTGTATCTATTACAAATAGCAAATAAAACAGTTATTTTCCATTAAGAATTTAATAATCTTTAAAAGAAAGTAGCGTACTTACTACGTATGCTATTAAGATTTTATAAACTCCGTCGCTGAAATGCTTGGATAGCTTGTTCGCCAAGAAAACCTGAATCTTCTTAATAAAAAAAAAAAGTACGAATGGACGTTTGAACTTTTTCAACAAGAAGACCAAAGTACAGTAATCTTTTTACGTTGTTACTGCGATATCTTTATTCTCGTGTTTAATCTGAATTTAATACCTTACGTTCGACGTTATAAACAATGAATTATCTAATCAAGAGGTGAGCCACTATGATCTTTAGAGCCTATTAAAATGACTTACAACGAGACAAACAATACTTCCTAAATACTTATATATACCATTACTATACTACTACTTCAATCAATTCCCTCTTCAAGCTATCTAGCTGTAATGTAACGATGGTTAAGCACGAAGCGAGTCTATATGTAGTAATCAAATCGACGCAACATAAACAACGTAGCAATCTGTGCAAATATTTACTTAGATAAATGAACAAGCGTAAAAAAATTGGCAAGTCGTTAAAGACAACAAGTATCGGCCTTCGTCGTTTCTTCATTTCTTTCCCTCTGTAAACTTTGCGTATTAAAAATGAGACCAAACTTTCTAACGCACACCATGATCCTTTGCAAGTTACGTTACGCATCTCCACGTTCCCTACACCGCTACGTAATTTCCAATCGCGCCTATTTATATTCGCATTCTTGTGCCACATTTAATTCGCCACGACTCGCAGTCACCTTTCCCGGTTCATCTGGGAAACGTATAGCCCGTGATTTTTCCCAGAAAATCAACGACTCATCGTTCTTGTTCCTTCATTCTTCATATCACCGCTGGCTGTCAGTGGTACACGTTCGTACGTGTACTCGTGTTGCGGACAACGTGTTTCTTTCGCAACTTTATGACACGTCCGTCGGGCTTTCTAACGAATGTCCGTCGATTTCGCGCCGAGCCTTGTTCCACTTTTTTAAAGTCGCGCGTCGCGCCCGCCGTACACGGTGTCAATTAAAACTCCTCGAAGGAATTTTCCCCGCGAACGCGTCTCATTAATACTACGTTCCGGGAATACTAACGCAAGCCGGCTGTCTTTCATTAAGAAACCGACTAAACCCGCGAGCCCCGCATTGCGCACCCAACATAACTATGGCCGTGATTAGGCGCGCCATGAAACAGAAAAAAAAATCCTGTCGACGATTCCCGTCGAGACTCTCGAGGCTTCGTTGTTTCGTCATATCTCGTCTGGAATTCTTATAGTTGCATTCTGCCAGAGTTATTTTCGTTCCTCCCGTTTCTCTCGAAAGCGTAACTGTTGGCGTGTTTGATCGATTAAAGAAAATTATTCGATGTTTTTAAGGGCTGTGCGATTTTTGAATTCTTACGTTGTAATACGCGAAAATGTATAAAACGCCTAAGGCAAGATACTCGTTGTAAGAGTCGGTAGGTGGAACAAGTTCCCATTTGCGTTAGGTGCATTTCTTTAATTGTGCTCGTAGAAATATGAATTTACATAAACATTCGCAGTCTATATTTTTAAAATAACGAACCGTATAAAAAGAGAATTATGGCAATGCCTGACCGACTACGATAGCGTATTAAACGTTAAAATTGCTTCATCGTGATTTATGTTTCCCTTCGTAATTCATCAATAATAAGCTTCGCGTTGACTTTGTCTCGTTATTCAAGCGATAATTCTTGTCTCTTTGATACGTTATAGGCGGCATATGCTGGTCTTCCATCAGTAACGGTCGTTGCAAGGAATTGTTGTCGCAAGGAGTGACGAAGGAAGATTGTTGCGCGTCGAACGCAGCGGCAGCGACCGCGTACTCCGAGGAAGATCTCGATAGTGGAAGTCTCTTTTTCTGGAAGGTACTTGGAGGAGGTGTCCAGTGTCGTCCTTGCAGAGGTAAATGAATATTTTATTTCAACTTTATCTCATATTCTCTAGATAGCGAAAAGTTCTCATGCAAGTTGAAAATAGAAAGTATCTAAAGCTTTACGATCGTTGTTACGTAGCGTCTGTTGCGACAGTATGTGTTTATCTATTGAGACGTGATTCCATTCCAAACGATATGACGTATACGCAACTTCTTAATAATTACGTACTTTTCGTAAATATTAATCCATTAACGTATCGATGCAGTATATCAGTCTTTTATAAATCTCAAGCTTCGCATAATTTTTATAAATAAATTTTTGTAAGATATCGTAAAATATCTTAGTAAAAATTGTACTAATCTATGTATAGAATTCATTGGTAGTTAGAGGGCTTACTTTGGATGTTGTTTCGTGAAAACACCAATTCAAAGTATCAACTATGTTTTTTAATAGAAAGCTGCACGGAAGTAAGGTGCGAGGAAGGGAAGAAGTGCGTGGTGCGTAGAGGAAGACCAAGGTGCGTGTGCAGTCCTGAGTGCAAGGCACCGAGAGGAGGAGGTCCAGTTTGTGGTACAGACGGCAAGAGCTACAAAAATTTGTGCAGACTGAAGAAACGCGCTTGCAAGAAGGGAAGCCACGAACTAGCGGTTGCCTATAACGGCCACTGCCAAAGTGAGTATGTATGAAAGAGATGGAATCATTATCACCACCGCTTTGTAATTGAATAGCCATCGAAAAGACCATTTACGATAGATTCTGTGATCCATACAATTTAATTTAATTTAATGTAAGTATACATTCGATTCAGAGGTCACATATGCGCACAAATTAAATAAAATAACTTTCTGATATTATTTGAAAGTTGCCAATTTGTTCATTTAAAATACTGTAGTATATTTCAATAATTATATATAATATTTGAGATTCTCGAAGCTATTCAGTTACCTCGAAACATTTCTCTAAAATCAGTTCCACAAACATAGCTTAATAACCATAGATGATTAAGAACGTATCGTTGATTATTTCTGACCACTTCGGTAATTGACTTCTATAAGTGTATCAATTTACGTAAACGAGATAAAAAGAATCAATCATACCGGCGAATCGTAAAAATCGTTCCAGCCAACCAACCAACCAACCAACCAACCATCGTTTCCATCATCTTTCACCATACTTTCTCGAGCTAACTGCAATCGACTAACCCTAGATATTCCAATCGACTCGATTAACGACACATCCGTTACTATCCAAATTGTCGGAAACTGTTCGATCTTCAATCATCTCCTACGTCATCCCCTAAACGTCGAACTTCGAAAACCGCGACCGAGAGAAAACCAAATAACCCGGGGTGGTCAGAAATCGCGTGCGCGCGCACGCGCGCTAGGCAACCGCGGCAAGTCCGCGCGTGCGCGCTGGCCGGCGCGAAAAACAAACAGGGAAGGCGACGCATCTATCACGGGGTCGGTTTACGACTGTGCGTAATAACGTGTAAAGTGTCGAGCAGGTTCGTGCGCACGAGTCCGGTGCGGCCAAGGCCGGAGCTGCGTGCTGGACCAGAACCTGAGCCCGCACTGCGTGAGGTGCGCCCGCAGGTGCCCCCAGCCGCCCCCGCAACAGCGAGCCACCGCACGCCCCGTTTGCGGGGCCGACGGAAACACCTACAAGAGTGCCTGCCACCTGCGACTTGCCGCCTGCCGCGCAGGTCGCGCCATTCCCGTCGCCTATAAGGGCCACTGCAAACGTGAGTCTCCTTTTACTTCTTTCTCCTCCTTTCTTTATCTTCGCTTCGTCGCTCAACTTCGTCGCTCCTCCGTCGTTCTTCTTTCTCTTCCCTCTTCTTTCAAGTCTTTCTCTCTCTCTTCCTCCTGTCACCTCGTTCCCCCTCGTTCCCCCTTCTTCCCTCTTCTACCTCACACCCCCGTGACTGCGCGGACGCACCGTTGTTTCCGTCTAGCCCCTGTGTTTGCCTTTTCTTCGCCTTCTCTTTTCGCCTCTCTTTACCGTCTCGTCGTGGCCTGCTTTTTAGTCGGTTTTTCAGCACAGCGGTGCACAACCATACCGGGTTCAGGGCAGAGAAGCCTCGCGGGGAAATCGTAAATATCGCAGGGGAAACGGTGGCGAGCGTTCGATAGAGAGATCCTCGTAATGGGAAAGGTTCGTCGTAAGGATCGCTCTGTCGAGCGATTTCATCGAATTTCTCATCGATCTTGTCGAAACGACCAGTTTCGAGGATTTTCGGGATCCGTTGGTTCGGTCGATGTTATCTATATGATTTTCGCATCGTCGAGAGTCTTTTAGTCGACTAAGTTCGTTTTATTTTAATCGTTGTAGAAGAATTTGGTAACGCCGGTCGATAGTCTCCTGTTGAGATGGAAATACGACTGGACGTATTTATTTATTTCCTACGTAACAGTTTAGCTCTGGTCGTACGGATAGACGGTCGATTAGATTGGTAGATTATAATTAGATTGTTGATAATTATCGTACGATACTTTCTTTTCAATTTCGTCTTGATAGATTGTTTTCAAATGCATCGCTGAATTCCAATTAAAACGATCATTAATCACAAATCGATGGCAATCTTTTTACGCGTCTTGCATTCATCTAAGTTGCTCGTTTATTATTATCATAGAAATCGTAGATTTCTTCCGTTCGTTTTATTATCGCGGTTTTGTGTTTTGGATTTTGCTTTTGACGAGCGTGAGATTAATGTTGGAGGATAAATTTCTGCGCCAGAGAGCTCGATTGCGTTTTGCGCTTTCTTTCGAAGGCACTACCTGTTGCTTCTCATGTAAAAGAGTGATTAAACGCAGGAAAACGGGTGTAAACTGCAGGGTGGCTTTTATACGGCCCGATGCAACTGGTGAATAAGAATTTTTTTAATGCAAGCTGAAACCAACATTGGCATTGAACGGTGATATCACGGCGTACCTTTTAAGACTATCTCCTGTTTTGGTTAATGACACAAAAAATGGAGCTATATATTACGAACATAAACATTTTTAATACACATGATTCTTATATATCCGCACACGAGAAACACGCGTGAGAATCTTGCACTTATTAAAGATGATGTTTATAAAAATAGAAAGTACTGCATATAGCGTAATTACTACAGGTAATTGTATACAAATGTTGCTTAAATTACGATGATTAGGTATTTATATCCTCGTCTGTTTAGAACGTATAGTAAACGAGAAAACGATTAAACAGATATTGTGGAATTTACACTAGATGAAAAGATTGTCAATCGATAATTTCGTATCTCTGGGATTACGACCAATTTATAAATTGTAATTGCATCAATCATATAGTATTCTCTTATCGACTCCACGATAATTTGAAACGCTCGTTACAAAGATAAATTCTGTATCAAGAATTTACGAAGATGTTGAATATATATCGGCAATTATCACGAGATAACTTAAATACACATTAAGAAATCAATGGATTTTATTTCTATGATAGTTAGCAAACATAATTAATAACTTTGTACGAGAAGGAATAATACCTCTTGA
This sequence comes from Bombus waltoni, assembly GCA_014737395.1. NCBI lineage: Eukaryota > Metazoa > Arthropoda > Insecta > Hymenoptera > Apidae > Bombus > Bombus waltoni. Next base: position 914,552 of record JACXII010000043.1, on the reverse strand, counting down.
GCTAGAAACGAACGCGGATGTTTTCTCTTTACTACTCGCCGCGGCGGCAGAAAAAGTGGCATGAAATCATGCATGTAAAGGATTCGAGCAAGAAAGGGTGAAGGACGGTGACGAAGGAAAGGAACAAAACAGGCGGAGAGGGAAAAGTTCAGTTCATTGGTGAGCAGGCGAGTAGTCAGACCGCCGCTGCTTTGCATCGGAATGTGTCTTATTGTTGTCTGGTTTGCACAGTGCCGAACTCTTCTGACAGGTGCCATAAAGTCACCGAGCCAAGTTATGTCCAAACAAGACTTTGCAGGGAATAATAAAATCCTGTGGCTGTGCAAGCGTTTACAAGCGAATCGCCTTTCGACCTCGTTTTTCTACCAAAATTGCCTGTTACCAACATTCCGTATTTCTTCTCTTAACTCTCGTAAGATGCAAACGATCGAAACGTTATTAAAATATCAGACGAACAATAAAATTCTGTCGACTCCTACATCGTCTATCAATGGCATTTTCATACTTTCTTCAGCACATTATGACGAACCTAGACAGAAACTAATTTTACACGATTAATTGTCATAAACGTTTTATTTCAACAATAGCTAAAAGATGGCGATTTGCTATTTATTTTGTGCCAACGGAGATTACCTGTTAGTTTTATTCCATCAGTAGCGATATTATTAAGTCGTAAGATTATCTATCGACGATTCCATAGTCTCTAACGACCGACAACGATTATTTCTAATTAGGATTGGCTCGGTTTAGGAGGCTGTTCTTAATTCGACATATGTCCATGGTATCGTTCAATATTTCAGACCAACACAGATCCCCGATTTCTACGTATACATTTTCCTTTAGACTCGCAATTCATTGTACCTGTAGCAAATTATTCTCATTTCTTACGTCATTATAGTTATTCAAGTACTCTTTCTTCCCTCTTTATTGCTCCCCATAGTTTTATAAGGCTCCCTTCTAAGAACGAACAGTGAGATCTTCCTTCTCGGAAGATAAATTCCATTTTATTGTTCCCTTTTCTCGGCGTTCTTTCCTGCTCGTTCCTAGTCGCTTGATCTTTCAACCGTTACATTATCCTTCTTCCAGGGATAACAGATACTGACCGTGTACGTATTCTGCGAATCGCTTTGTACCTCGTCCGAGCTCGCTTTCATTGTCTTTACCTCTACTGGCTGCTTTTAGGCGCTTTTTCTCTGCTCGGTAATTGATTTCGTTATTGTTACTCTCAGCAATGATCGATTCAGAAGCCGTAAGAAGAAAGAACGGCTACGTTTAATCGTGTTTCGTGACGATAAGACATCTTTGTTACGCCTTTATCAGGCACGAAAATGACGCGGTTTTTAAAGTTTAAGCATTAGTCATTGGAGAAGAATGTTGCCTCGTGTGCGTTTCGGTTTGCAATTTGGCGCGTTCGTCCAGTTTGTTCAAAAACGTGCTAATCGGTCCGAGCATTGTGCAAATATAGGGAGCTCTCGCGTTTCAACGGAGTCAAAGATCTTTTTTAACAGACCAGCGTCTTTGTACGGATGCGCTACGCACATTCTCTTTATCATCGGCAATTATCGACCGCCTCGGCGTAATGTTCGATAACCGGTCCATAACACGAGCTTGTATTCGATTAACATTAATACTAGCCATTAAGACGATCGGTGCTCACAGTAGGTAATATTTTGAAAGTACAAAGAACGAAAATTACTCGTTTCAAACGATTCCATAAATTCTCTGTTTTACACGTTTCTGCGCATTTAAATATTTCCCTTTATCGAGTACGCTTGCGAACATTTGGAACTCTTTCGAAACGCACAGGCACTGCTCCGACGAAATTTGCACGAATCTACAAAGGAGAGAATTCGCAATAATCTATTAATCGGTCGATGAAATATCATAACGCCTGGGAAATTAAAACGTTTGGCAAGCGACGTATCTAGTAAGTAACATAATATCTTATAATTTCTCTATACATTCCCTTTTGTTCAAACGTTACCAGTATAATCGTAATAGTCAAATCTCGCTACGCTGTTAATGACACGAACTTCTTACGGATTCTTTTAACGTTCGGTGTATTGCGTGTAATAGATTCGTGAAAGATGCCTATAAGTGTTGGAGTAATTTCGCGTGCCACTGTATGTGGCGCTCGCGAGTTTTTCGTCGCAGAAGGCACAATTTTTCGCCGGTGCCTCTCAACTCGAACGTCCAGCAATTGCATGGATTCAAGAAGAAAAGGAGAGAAAGAAACGTAGAGGCGAAAAGAAAGAAAAAAAAAAAGGAAACATCGGGAGGCAATCGCAAGATCGTTCCAGGAAGTTCATCGACCGAGACGCGATCTGCCTGGCTGTGAGAGAGAACAAAAAATTATAAAAAGAGGGAATACAGACAGTGCAAGCGAGGAAGAGAGCCAAAGAAGAGGGAAAAGAAGGTATAGAGAGTAGAGAGGGGCGAGAAGGGACAAGAAGAAGGAGAGGGGCAGGGGGGCGAAGTATCGTTTTCTGCGTATTCCTTCGAAGAAGTCGTAATAAAGCCTGCAACTTCGTACATAAAATCAGCGATTGCGAAAGAGCTTGCCAGACTTTTTTTAAACATGGCGTCACCATCCATCCCTTCGAGAACCTCACGCGATCCGTTCCGATCGTTTTGCCGACTAATTGTCCACAATGTCTGGAATCGAATCACAAAGGTTTCTGAAACTTCCATCGATCGTGTTCGGTATTTGAATCGTATATTTCGATACTTCGAGCAACATCTAATTTGCTTTCGAGGGAATCGTAAGCTACTCGTGATAATTTCCGCGGAGGTTTTGGTATTAGGAAGATTACGACTCGCAACGTGATTCTGAAAGAAACTGGCAAATAAATTATTATTCGATCGTTCGACACTTTTTTTTTATAATTGACATGGTATATACAACGGCCATCGTGTTTGTTTTTTTTTTTTTTTCGTTCTGCATCGGAACATACGAGAAGAAAACAACATTAGGTGAACTTCAAACGTGTCGAATTAAAATATATCTGTGCGAAACAATTTTCACAAAATCAGGGAAATTTTGCAAACTTTCCGTAAGCTTTTTCTCTCCCGGAGAATCATGCAAGAGAGTCCTTTCTCGAAGCTGATCGCTCTTTCGATTAGCAACGTCGTTTGCCAGCAGCACGCGAGCAATGTGTTACAATAATGTATACACATTGAATCAAAAACTCGTTAAGGGAATCAGCGCGAGAAAGGGACGGAGGGAAGGGGTTGAGCGCATGTAACGAGTGTATAACTCGAGGCCGTTGGAGGATAATCCGCGGTTTCGTCGTTGATTTACGACGCTTGGAATGCCGAGGACGCGTCAGCGGCGTCTTTCCTGTAATATTATCCCTTTACAGTCGTAGATCGGAATATTCTCGTCAGCATGCTTTTCCAAGCAACGCTTGCGTCACGACAAAAAAAAGAAGAAAAAAAAAACTATCGCTCGTTCGGAAAATAATACGAACGATTTTAATACAAATCGATTACGTACCGATTACAACGTTGTTATTGGATTCGTGATATTATTTATCGAAGAATAGAAAGGCCGGACAATTCATTCGACTATTCATGACCGTTAAATCATAGCCGTGTTACCAAACGTATTCGTTCCTATCAACCATCGTCATTTACACCGGTAAAACGAAGTAACTCGTAGATATTTTAGGACACTAAACTCGCACGATTTATCAGCATCGAATTCTCCGTTTCACCAAAATTCAATTGGCCCCGTCGTGTCATCTCCCGAAAACAAAACTCATGGAACGGAACCTCTTCGGACGTTCCTCGGTTCCGCGGAACTACCGTGTAAATTCATATGAAAGGGACACGGTTCATCGTATCTCGTACGACGAGCGTTCATCGGATCGAAGAGGCGCAAAAACAGCTCTTTCGAACCGACTTCTCTTCGCTCGGGTTCGGGCTAATTACGCTCCGGCTTCCGGTGGTTCGCCGGTCGCACGTTAGTCCTTCCGGTGGCGGAAGCGACGCGCCCGCAAAACTAGTAGCCACGCGTGCATAGTTTATCGCGATGTAACAGGAACGTAGAAGGAAGCATTGGCAGAGAAAGAAAGAAGAAGAACACGAAGGAGGAATAAAAAGGAAGAAGAAGAAGAAACGGCTGCGACGGCGGTCGTCGCGCGGAAAAGGGTTGACACGCGTGCACGTGCACGTGAGCGCGCGCGTGGAAGCGCGCGGACGTGTGTAAGGGCGTGTCCTTGTGGCGTCCTTGCCCTCCGGTCGTTCACCGTACGCACGCACGCACGCACGCACGCACGCACGTACGCACGCACGCACGCACGCACGCATGCATGCAGTCGGAGCGCGCCCACGCAACGTGCGTGCATGTTTGGAAGCCGGGACACGCGGTCTTTTACGTTTACGACACTTACGGTCCCCTTCCACGCTTGCTGCTTCGACTAAAAATAACTGGCGACTCGAGGAATTCGGCGTGCATCGATCAGCGTTCGCCAGCGGCCTACCGAAAATCTAATAGAATTTTATTGCCACGACCTTGGCGCGACTCGCCAATCTCTAGCGTTTCAGTATAGGGAAAATGACTGGAATAATCAAGACGTTGGAACGATTTTCAAAGGGGGAGATTGATAGTGTTGTCGCTTGTGAAATGGGATATAAAGTAGCGTAGATATAGCTAGATTTGTCGCGATGCGTGGCTCTGCTGGGATTATTAATGGTGTTTGAGAATGTGACAATCTTGTAGATAGAGTTTGTAATTTTCGGAGAAGTTTCGTCGCTGATTTACCAAGTATTTCGTCTTACGTTTGTGAATGAGTATGGGCAAATATATTTCTGTATTCGTAATATTCGATTTTATGAAACGCAGATCCTTGGAAACCAGTCAATGGAGAATGCATAAGGGCAAACCGTGCGTTGTACGTTTTGTGAACATGTTGTTCTTTGTTTGCTTTTCCGCCAAACTTTTCCCAAAAGTACCCATCCAAGCATACTCTGTACATCGAAAGCATACTCGATAGGGCTTGTTCTTCGAGAAAAAGAGGTTTACGTGCCAGGACGTTTTACTATTTTTGAATTTCATGAAACTCAAGCGGCAGACAAGTTTTTTTGCAGAGAGAGGGAGAGAGACAGGTATCGAAATGGGGGCTGATCGTAATGTTTCACGAACGTGAGTAAGCGGAATTACACGAAAAGTTTAATCCGCTATGACGTAACGTGGTTTGTAGGTTTTTTTTTCTAGAAAACCTTATGACTAACATTTTAGATGTGACTAATCTCACCGTGGGTGGAAAGTGGGAATAAGAAAAACAAACGGACGTCGAATCGAAAGTTTTCTATTTTTAAAGCGGTTCAATGTAAATTCTTAGAAGATCGAGAGAATCCTTTGAATCGCGAATGTTTGCATTCGAATACTCCGGGGAATGTAAATCAGTTGCATAACGATTTTAAAGAACTGGCTGGATACTTTTCTAAAATATATTTATTTACGTCTGCGAATGTAATGATACTTTCGATCGTGCGAAACGCTACTCTCAAGCTAGAGACATAAACTTTTTCTAATCTGTAAGCACGTTCCTCGAGTATTTTATAGCTGGGATGATATTACATTTTGCCATTAAAATCCACCGATAGTGGGTAACAATTTCGCCCATAAAATCTTCAGTTTCGTTTAAATAATGTTTCAGCTTCTTCGATAGTTTTCAATATATCGATCCTTCAGATTTTAATCTGGAACCATTTCAAACAAACGTGCAATTTATTTGTACTTAAAAATTGATATTAGATCGTTAATTTTCCAACTCGATATTTATCAATCGTTAATACTATTGGAAATAACGACTTTTCTCGTCGAACGTATCGACTTTTGTACGAGAAATTATCTTCGGCTGCTGTACTTTTGATAAACTGCACAGTCGTAATAAATCGTGCCGATATGTTGATAATAATCTCATAGTACAGTACATTGATAACTCACGATTGCTTAATAATTACAAAAAAAAAAAAAAAGAAAGAAAGAAAAACTAGAACATCTTCGAATCTACCTATGAAAATCTCGAAAGCCAAATATATCCGTGCACGGCGCAATTTTCAAAACAATGCCGATCCGCTTCCTGGATATTCGAAATACACGTTGCGTCAAACTAAAGCCAACGTGTTACCGCGAAACATCAGCTAGATGCATGTAATGACGTCAAAACGATCAGAGAAACTGCAGTGCTCCAGCTCGCATTTTCAAGATTCTCCTGGAAACGAAGAAGAGAACGGAGCGCGACCGAGACGACGAAGGAGTTCGATCCACAAATTATGCAGAGTTAGACGTCTTCTAAAATAACAAACCGCGCGTAGCCTTATTTTCATTCCAGGCCGATAACTCGCCCTCTCGCGTGCTCTTTCGGATTTCGGTGAGAGTCGGTCGCGGGTCCATCCGGCGTTGCCGCGACGGAACGTTACGACCATCTAAATCGGGAACTCGCGAAACAACAAACTATTCCCATCCCGATTTGAAGACCGAAATTTTATCCGCGGCACTCGTGAACGGCCGGTGAATGGCATCACGGCTCCCTGATGCTCCGAGGAGGTCGGAACGATGCGCGAACAAAAGAACCAACAAGGAACGAATCAGGGAACAAGGGGAGAGAAGAGAAACGAAGAAGAATCAAGTTTTAGCGGAAAGCTTTAGCGGACGACGAAAAAGAAAAAAGAAAAGGAAAAAGGGATCTTTCTATTTTCTCCGGCGTCTTCTCCGACAGAATCCGCCCGCCAAAAATTCCTGCAGTAGTTTCGACTCGGGAGAAGCTCGACACCGGGATACCTTTGATGCCTCCGGTAGCGTCTACCGGCTGAACTTCATCCTTTATTCTCGGAACGACTTCCGTGATCCAGCATGGTCGTCGAGATCAAAGGCGACTCTATCGGTGAGCTATGACGATACACACAGCGAAACCGTGGATCGTTCGTTCTGCGATTCTATCGGGTCTTAGAACGATTCCGTTTTGCCTCTGCTTCCAACACAACCTCCTGCTGCTCCTCCTTCCCTCTTTCTGACCGCTGCCGTCGGCTGCTGGCTGCTCTTCCTATTTCTTCTGCGTGTCCGACGAGGACCTTAGCTCTCTACTCGAGGGGAACAGGTGGGTCGCACGAGGTCACGCGTTTACCGTCCGAGAGGAAGGTAAGAGAGGAGACCGGTAGATGCAAAGAAGGTTGAGTACCTCGCACGAAGAAGGCCTCGTGGCACGACTCTGCGCGAGGTATGCCATACGTACCGTGTTTTTCGACTGGTCGACGCGGCGGGAGGAAAAGAGAGAGGAGAGAGGGAGGGACGTGCGCCGACGACGGACAGGGAGTAGGATACGCGCGGCCAGAGAGAAAGAGAACGTGGACGACCGGGCAACCAGAAGGGAGTAGTCCTGCATATGCAGGGAGCGAAAAAGGAGGAAGAGAAATATAGGGAGACGGTTAGACGAGGAGAAAGAAGAAAATGAAGCCGAAGAAGGGGGAGAAAAGGAGCCGATGGAAAGAGGGGCCACGCGAACAGAAAGAGAAGCGAACGTTTATCCGAGATTCCGCGCGCAACGAGATTCTACGGAGGATCGTTCGATGTGCGAACGATACGCCGTGACGCACCCCCGCGGATCTCACTCGGAGAAATATCCGTTTGGATTTCAGACACGAAGAAACTTTGAGAGTTTGTTAGTACTCCGCGCTTGTCCGAAGTTTTCCATTGTGAATGTTTTTGGGATTAAACAACGTTCGAGACGATAGGCGTCGTCTGTCGTGGTACGAAGCCGCAATCCTATATTCTTGACGCGGCGCTTAAACATACCTTGATGTTTCGTTCGCCGTAATGTTTAGGAAACGAGCTAACGAATGTTTTATCGTCGTTTCGAGGACCGATTTCAAGACGACTTTGAGGAATTTGGAGCAGAGATCGTTGCGATAGATAGCTGTCGAGGGGCGAATTGAGCGATAACAATATGCAAGTTTATAGGATAACTTTACGATCGCTCTCCGATCTCGGTAACGTCGAGGAGTCTACACACGACGATGCCTAAAAGATACACGAGTGATTTTAAAAGATACATTCTCGATATCTTCCTAGTTAGAGCTTGATCGTCGACTTTGGTTTGTAGGAAAGCGTTAGCCTATCGAACGGTGTGTTAATTATTCTAACTTTGAATTATCTGAACGAAGGCAAATGCTTCCATAATCTATCACAAGTGCGATTCGATACGTTGGAAGAAGCGACGAAACAACTACTAAAAACGTCCTAAGAGCGGAATCTTCGAATATTCCCACCGATTGCACCTAGATTTCACACGATATCGATTTAACCCGCGAAACATTCGTATCTGAAAGAACGAACGCGTATCTCTCTAATCCATTGCCTATCTGTAGGATCCATCCGCTTTTACGGGCGAGTACGGGCCGGGCCGGGCCGGTTGGTTGGTTCCCTTCGAATTTCGAGAGGGGTCCCGCTAAAAAGGCAAAGTCCGGTGACACGAGAGCGGCAGGGGCCCTTTTCGAAAGTCGATGTTTTTCTCTCGTGGTCGGGAAGGCTGGAGGCGCGTTGCTCAACCTTTCCTCGTCAGAAAACACCGTGCACGGTGCGGCGTGGTGTCTGGTCATCGGCGAGCGGCGTGGCGCGGCGTCCGCGCCAAGCTCTTCTTTTTTCGCCGGACTTGTGCAAGATCTGCCCTCTCCTTTTCTCTCCAGGTCGATCCACCCGTTTTATCCACCAGCCGAATCCGGCTATCTCTCTCCTTCTTCCCCGCGCCGATCTTTCCTCTCCGTCTCTTGCACTCCACGACCATGCACCAAGCCAGTTCGTTCGTCCGTTCCTTGCAACCATATCAACGTCCGCGCGTCTGCGTCCCGACATCGACATTCACTGGCGCATGCCTCCGCTCGAATACTCGCTTCTTGAGGCCGCGAGCCTCCTCCTTTGCCCACGCGTCTTACCCTGCTCGCTCGGCTCGCTCGCTCGCTCGCTCGCTCGCTCGAAAAGTTTCCCCCTTGCCGCACCCTTTCTCTTCGACCTTCCACTTCTCGACCGTTCGTCCTCGTGCTCGCCCGCTGCTCAATACTGTAAACAATCGGCGAAAAGAACCTTTGCCCGTATGCAAACCGTGCACCGTCCGCCCGTGACTGCGTTTTACATATCGCCGTGGTAACGGGCCGATGCGAGCTGCATTCGACCGCGGCTGCCGCGAAATCTGCCGGATCCCTGCACCGGGGACACATCGACGATGGAGCTACGGGAGAACGTTCGCGGTTTCTGAATATTCCGAACGGATAACTGTATACTCCGACGCACGGCACGATACGTCGCCTTGCGTTGCAGCGGAAATTCTGGCCGAATTTCTTGCTTGTCCGCTCGTAACGGGCATGCGACAAGGAGACACTTGCTCTGTTGTACCACTGTACTATCTTATCGCGTACTATCTGCTTATTGTGACATCGTTATACCCGTATTCGATTATCCAATTGGTAGAAGGTATCGATGTCCAGTTTTCAATATCGGTGCAAACAGCTCTGCGATCTATCGTAATTTTCCTGCTCATATGCAAGGAGAATTGCAGAGATTTCTTCTAGAGATTTCGATGTTGTTCGATGAGATTGCATCCATAAGGGATTCGAATATTTCGTTCGAGTTCGAGCCTGTTTGAAAGAAGGTAGAGCCGAGTATATTTCATATTGGACGAAATTTTAGGATACAGAATAGATCAGCGGATAATATCAACTGTAATTTGTTTCGTCGACGTTCGATCAACGCTTCGCTCCACAAATGAAGTAAAGTTTCTAGTAAATTTCTAGTAAAACTCACGTTCAGATAACTGTATCGACGAGAGTTTGTTACAACTTCGTTCCAATAATAGAAATTCTACTATACCTTTTACCGGAGTTGTAAAATTCACGAGAAAATGTCTCATCGTCGACGTGTTAACGTCTGACCCGACATGGGTTAACACTTAGCTGGCAGAACGCGTAGAAATGCGCTTTACATACATATGTATGTATTGCGTTGAACGACATGTTAATCTCCCTTTATGAACAGAATGCGTATTAGTTCGGATAAATGTCGAGACGAAAATGAACGTCGTTTGTCTGTTCTTTATACGACGGTCAATTTAATTTTAACCTACCTTTTTCCCAAAGGTTCTTTTCTTTTTTATCTTCGCTCAAGTACCCTTATGAAAGTTCTAAGTACAGGTTGCAATTCGTTCCTGTAAATAACGATACGTTTGTTCGGACCGATCTCTTCGATCGATATAATCTTGCTTTGGTATCGTAGAACGAGATCCGAGAAAGAGACAAGAGATGATTATACGTGGTATCAGTGCTGCACGCAAATCGAGGATACATTTTTATACTAAGCAAATAACTATCTGTTAAGTGAAAAGAATCTCTTTCTTGTCTCGCTCGCAACAAGTTCAGAAACACGTCTTTGCATTTACTCGTTGGTAACTTTGCTTCTCGTGTCCGTAGCAAGAAACATCGGAACGTCTTAATTATTTAATTCGATGGATAGTCAAGTTTCAAACTTTGCAACGATCTATCGTTCTCGACTTCGACGCGAACAGAAGATTACGTTTCGCGGATAAAAATCTTTATTCTTAGCTGTGTGATTTTGCTAATGGGGACAAAAATCGTCAAATGCTCGACAAATTCAACAGGGAATCCAGTAATTCAACGGGGAAACTTATATCGGTAAAATATCAATTATTTTTCATCGTCGTATGTCTGTAGGTATATTTCCGTTCAAAGGATGCGTATTCATTATGATAACATCGATTCGAAAACAAATTCGTTTATAAATCATCGACGATTCGTAGTCGATGTTACGACAAGTAAAAGATACTACTCGCTGAAACAACTTCAAAAATAGGTACACTTTTTACGATCAAACGCTGCAAGCATCGTGTTTTCTCGTAAAATTCCATCGTCCTCGTCGAATAAAACGCGCGGATACCGCTTGGATGGAACCCGCTAAAAACCGGTGGATTGTTCAGCGAGCATCGACTTTTCTGTTTCTGTTTTCCCCTTCCGGTGGAATTCAGAAATTTTAACGCTCGAGTTAATAGAGGCTCCGGCGAAACGTAAAAACTTCCTTCGATCGACAAGACACGAGGAAGAAGAGAAGCAGATGAGGAAAGGAGGAAAAGGAAAAAAGGGAAGGAAGAAAGGGGAAAAACGACGAAAGAGACGTAGACAGCCGCGAGAGGAAGAGAAGAAGGTACACACGAATGACAAGGAAGTAAATAAGTAAATAAACCAGCCGGCTTAGCGAGGAGGTGTCGCGATGTAAATAATCGTCTTCCTCGAGGATCCGAGGCGCGAAAGTGCACGTGTCTGCAAATATGCATACGGTAATATGCGCGAGCTTTTCCCAGTCTCTCTCTTTTCTTCCTTTCCACCTCTGGCCCCGCCGGTCCGGATTCTTTGATATTCTCGGACCTCTCGTACACGCGGTGCCATCTTCTCGCGCCAGCATAGGCGTTAAGTAATTTGCTTATTTCTTTTTGCTCGCCGCTAATAGCTCCTCCATACATTGGCACGGTTTTCTCGCCGCATCAAAATTTTTTTCGCGCCTCAACCTTTTTGACTCTTCGGGCAAGTTCCGGGGGAAATTATCCGTTTGCACGGACGTTGAAGAGATTGTCAGAGAGATTATTGCACGTGGGGTAAATGGACGGACGAGATTGTAACGACGCTTCATTTTTATGGGACTTTTCGTGTTCTTGATGGTGGATATTATTTCGGCTCTCGAGGAATATTAAGGTGTTTTAATGTTATTCTCTCGATATCGTTTCCCTTTTTTTTTATGAAATTTGGTTGTCCAACGTTATAATCTATCGTATATTAATAGATAAAACTTTGATAATTAAATACGTTTTAAAGTTATTCTTTTAATTTGACGCTCTCAAGTATATATCGAATATAACGAATTCCGCCAAATTAGTCTTTTCCATCGATCTTCGTTTTAAAGTTTATTTTAGCCTGACAATTTTTGTAAATCACCATTACAATCGGCGAAATGCGGTCGGCGTAAAATATACGTAAAGTAATAACGGACAAAGAAAACCGATCTTATCCTGGATCGTTAATTACGGGACTAACAACTGGTTCCTGCTGACGTGTCCATTTAATGCCGTTGCTAATTAATTATATCGGATCCCTAAGAGAGAACTAGCCGCGAATCCGAAGCAACGCAACGGTTCTATCCGTAGCTTTGTTACGACTGGTAGAACGAGTTCCGAAAAGGATATGCTTCGAGCTACCCCATCTTTCCTCTGGATTATTAATAACCGCGTCTCGTTAATTACGATTGACGCCAGTGTGTCCGAGAATTGCACCGAAATGATCAAAATCGATTGCTCTATTTGTAGACAGTATAATTGTGTGAAAAGATTGATACGACGTGACCGTACAAAATTTCCAACCTTTTCGAGACGAAGGAAAAATCACGATATTTATATACGAAGAATAATTATAATAAGAAATAGAGAAACTAGAGCCTGATCGTCATCCAACAGGGTATTAACTATGGGATAAAATTGATATAATTCCTAGAACACGCAAGGAACCACGCGAGGTATTCCTCGGTAAAGTTTATAGCACGATCGTAAAGCTACTTTCGAGTCGGAATCTTATAGCTTATTAGGGGAGCACGAGCAAACTGCATAAAAGATTTTTACTTTGTTTCGCACTCGATAACCAGCAACATGTTACTCACTCGGCATTTTCGAAGCGTACATTGAAACCATATTGAAATCGTACAAGATGCCGAGGTTACTGACCCGAAGGAGCATCGCGAGCTTTCCGAAAAACCGGACATCTCGCGTCATTTCGGGTGCCACGCCGGAAGAAGGCGCGTCAAGAACGCATGGAAGGATGGTCGTGACGAATTTTGAACAAGCGATCGACGCGTGTTCCGAACAAACTTGAGAGCTCGGATAGTCCGAGCGCGGTTTACGCGCATTCTAACAGAACATATTCTGACATTCGATCGGTAATACGAACGACACAAATACATACGTTACGCTGTACTCGTTTGCATAGCCGTTTCATTAAAGTCCAAGTTCCTTGCTACTATTGAATTTAAAAGACGCAAAGTTCAGTTCTACTTACCCAATCACTTTGCGACGTTTGCAACTGATAACCACAGTTATTCAGCGCGCAACGTTCGCGTCTGAGTCAATGAATTATCGGAGACAGACGCGTACTGTATAAGTTTATGCTGTACAACTCTCCGGATCCGCTTAAACGATTTATTTTCTCGTGTAACTAAGAATCGAGTCATTCGATCGAAAATTAATAGCTAGCCATTCGTTTTGTTTTCAATCTATACTTTTTAACACGGAATTTGTAGAAAACGAGATAACAAGGGACGCTTTGAAGGGGGAATAAAGAATTGGCTTGCGAGGAGTTAAAAGCGCGGCCGTTCTTTTCGTAGAGATATTCGGAGGAATACAATTTTAACTCTCGAGTAACTGCACTGTTTTAAATCATACGAACGGCTGCGTGGGCGTGTGAAATGAAACACCGTAAATTACGCTTAATTTATGGAGAAAAACAAATAAATTTCGTTGAAAGAGTTTGTTCGGTACGAAGTTATTACATGCTCTTTGACTTAACCGCCTATTAAACGGTTCATTCATCTGCTGTCCGCTTCTCATTTCTCCGTTTCCTCTTCATTCTTCTTTTTCTTTCCTTTTTCATGCACTCCGGCTTTTTATCGTCGCGATTAACATTACCACGATCCCATGCTATTTTTAGTCTGCTAAGAAAGTACCAAGCAAAGAAATATTAAGGAAATCCGGATTAACATCGGCATTGTAATTCAAATAACTTCGATGCACTCGGCGTTGTTGGGGGAACTCGTACAACGGTTAATAAACACGCGTGCTGATAAACGACAGCGTTAAATATTCGAAACGTAACGATTAAGGTAAAATTTTGCAATTCTACGAAATTTGTAAATCTACGATTTAATGCAAAAAAATAGGGATAACTTTTCAAGCAAAAGCAGGCACGGCGGATGAAAATTTTACGCAAAGTTTCGTATACGCCGTTCAAATGATTAAAAATTATAATCAAACGTAGATTAAACGAACAAATACGGTAGATTATCGTAAACTAATTTGTCGTAAATACATCGAAATGGTATCGAGATCATATCACGTTATTAAGAACATCTTTTAGCTATTTCATCGTATCGATTAATCACTTATCGAAATCGGCGATCACTTCGCGCGTCGAATGGCGTTTGCTGTCGAACCATGTTACGTATTACAGGGAGTAAATAAATGCATAAATAAGACAATATAATGCTTAAAAGACGAAGCGTATTTCTCTTTAACGAGCACGTGCCTTACGAACATATGTCCATTCGTGAGCCATAATGCTTATACGTATACGTAATGGCTGGCCGCGTGCATTCCTTCTTGCGTTGACCCTCATCACATATATGAATCATAAATCATAAGCACGTTATATCGCGGATTTGCAAACAGCCTCGTATTCGTCGAAGATGTCGTTGGTTCTTTATAAATTTACAGCTCTATCGGGACGACGTCTCGAGTGTTGCTATATTTTCGTAGACGACGGTTCGATACGATATATTTGACGAACTCGCCGATATTTTATCGAAATCATTTCGCTAATCTACGATATTTTCATTTATTCATAGAAATCTACTTTTCGTGCTATAACGTATTACGCTATTAATACTTGACAGTTTTACGAAATTGTTCCTCGTATTAACATCGCGTATTTTCTTTATTTTTTTCGTTTCCGATTATTCGATCCATAACCAATATTCGTCATTCTGACGAGTTTGAAATTAATTTGAAATAAATTTATTTTCAGAAGAATACCTCGATCTGGAAATATAGAGATTCGCGGAAATCGTCTGTTCCGCGAATCGCACGTGTTAAAAGATTCTTTTGAAAGGAAGAATAATGCAAACAATCTTGCTGAATCGTCTCAATAAACGTTTGTTCTGCTTGTTTTCTGCGGCCGCGCGCCTGTTATTACATAATTACGTATGTACACCGTGAATGATTCGGCTTAAATGTCAAAGGCAACGAGGCACTGCGATTTATCGTATCGTTTGATACGTAATGACTAAGAAACAGAACGTAATATTATGCAACGCCTTGCACGAGGGTCATTGGTCATTCAACTTGGAGTAGCATTGACACAATGTAGGTGCTGATTGAACTACGGAAACGTGCGCGAACCGGCATGATTACCTTGATATCTCTTTACCGTACAAATATCTTACGAAACGTCAGGTGAAATGTAGTACGATTATAGTGGTGATTTAAGAAGTATATCCTTTGATGCTGTCAATCCTTTTCCTCGACAACCTCTTTTGTGATAGGTTGCAGAATCGTTACTTTGCAAGCATCCTTCGATCGCGAGAAATTATATCGATAGAACGTGCGAGGCATAATGCGTACGAAGTCTTTCTTCTTATTTAAAAACATTTCGGATATACTATACTGGGAGTAAAATATGGGAATATAATTATTTTTAGCGACGATAATAAAGATACCTGTAATTCTATATATTTTATATATTAATACTTTTTATGAAAATTCGGGTTAGACGCGAACGATTTTGATTGAATTTAAATAACAAGAATAGTATAGAATGTAATTATAATATAGAATGTAGACTATAAAATAGTTAAGAATAATATGTATATATTGAAAATGACAGATCGGTATAACAACAAGGAGTATAACAATAAATTAAAAATGATATGAACTGGATTTACGGATCATTTATCTCTACTTTGATCGTTAGATATATACGGTCAACATATAGCTAATATAAAATAACGATGTTATTAATAATACTATATAATAACAAAAGGACGATAATATAATTTTTACAAACGCTCTATCCATATACGTTCGTAGGGAGCGAGTGGTTGTTTTCGACGTGTCCCATAACACGCGTTCCCATATATTTTTCTAATAAAGATGCAGCGTTGTATTCTCATTAATATAATGTTCTCGGTACTACAATTTGCGTAATGTGTCTTAATAAATCCAATTGCTCGCTCTAAGCAGATGTCTCTCAATGTATAACAATGTAACGCTAGCCAGCGTGTAACAGGCAATGAGATCCAGCATCGAGTAGACTTTCATATAAAAGTACGCACGTAGCCTAAGCATCGTGTCTAACAACAAGGATCGCATTACGGAGCGTGAATCACTTAATATTAATCTAGTACAGCCACGTGGTACGGGGCAACACAGACTACAACTACACAAGCCAGTGATACGATGATTGCTCCGATCGCAGCTTACACGTGCACTAGGAACCCTAGACTAGACAAAGAATTTACGTCCGCCATTTTGTACGTCAGACGTCCGGCAGACAAACAAATATACCTCATACGATGTTCGAGAATAATTGATATTTATAACTCTGACCTATGACAGATCGATATACACCATCGTACGATAGACCTGCACCATCTGTGTTATTGATCTTATAATGGCAATTAAATATACCCTGTACCAAATGTATTTAACATTTTTATGGTTTTGTCTAATTTATGAATTCTTTCTTTTCTTTTCTTTTCATTTTTTAACAAGCATTTCGAATTTCCTCGAAGTTCCAAGAGATATCAACTTCTGGGATCGTTGCAAATAGCAGGAAATAATCGATATTATTGGGAAAAATGAAAAGAAGTTGTATATCGATGCTTCTAAATTATAGATTTATTTAATATTATTCTAAATCAAGTGATCGAACAACGCTTCGAGTTCTGTTAAACGTCGAGCACGTACTTTCAAATTTCTTGGCAAAATAATTGAAGCTTCTTTTTTTTTCGTAAATTGTTAGTATCGTAAATCTTCGGAATGGAGAATCTGGTTATTTTTATATTAAATATATACTTTAGTTTCATAGGAGTGAGACATAGATAGATCAGTGTGGACTAAAGTTTGGTAAACTTTTACGTATCCTGAAACTGGCTCGAAGTATTTCACATCGTCGCAAATTTAAATTCTCATGGTAAATTAATTTTTTATATTACAGAGACACTTGGCTCGAACTAAACAGCTTCGCGCTTCATCTGTATCGGCTATGTTTACTCAAAAGCTAAAATTGCGAATTTTTAAACGATCGTGTCACTCGACCAAACGAATGATTTATCCGAAGGTAGACGGTCGATGTACGAATTGCGTAACGTTTCATCGGGTCGCGTACGCATTGACGACTGGCAGGATGAAAAATGAGCAATACATTACACGATCCCCCCGTGAGAAGTGGGCCATTGACCCAAGTAGGTGTAACGACATATTATTGCTGTAATCGTGTCTGCGAACGAGTCACCGCACGAATCTACCGAGTGGACGAAGATAGAGCGCGTCTAATTCGACGATTGAACCTGTCTCTCGTTTCTGCCTCGTCACAGTAGTTCTACTACTAGCCAGTTCCTTCCAGTGCCATTTGTTATTATGTAACGTGCACGTTCCCCGGTGATGTCTCGCATTCGCGAAAATCAATCCACATCCGTGACTTTGCCTGCCACTCGATCTTCCGCGATGAGGTCAATCCGTTTGAGCTCTCAAGGTCTTGGTACAAGGAACGATCGTGAACTTGCGTTTCTCAGACGGTACCACTTTAGACTTTCAGAGGAAGGTTCTTTAATATAATCGAAATGTTTGCGGAACGTTTGTCAAGTTGGACTTTGACGAAACATCAGTCGAGTCTATTATGCTCTTTGCTTTATTTTCGGCCGAGTCCTTTTTTCTTTTTCTTTTTTTCTTACGGTGGCAAATATACGAAAGCTGGAGAAGCTCGTTGCTAATAACCCTTTGAGCATCGAATTTCGTTCAGCCAACGAGAAGAATTATTTCTTATTGATCGTTTGTAATAGTAACACGTGATTTTGCAAGAAAGATATATCGTATACAAATTTGAGAGCAGTTTCGCCGGTAACAAATATATTTATCGTTCGGTTAATCAACGTTTAAAGATTAAAACTAAAGCGCGAATGGGAAGTAAAAATTCAAGGACCATGGAGTTAATAAACAATGAAGCAACGTTCGTATATGAGCAGGCGATCACGGACAAACGGAGCCTCTTAAATTCAATTCCATTACACACTTTTTTCTAGAGGGGAAAAGATTTTTAACATTCGGGTTACATCATCATCCATCGAGATGAAAAAAGGAGGAACAGTTATCCAAACAAAAACGATTCTGCAGCAGACTTAATCCTTCACAAGCGCCTTTACAAAACACACACGAGTCTCCAGACTCATCAGCATACGTCGTATCTGCAATTTCCGTCTGAGAGATCGTCAAAGAGCAAAAGGAGTACCGTTCTACTCGTAAAACGAACTCGAATCAAAACCCATCGATATTAATCATTCGAAAAAATTTCCATTCGTTCGATGAATGCGTGACGACGTCGTTTATTTCTTTTTTTTTTGGGGGGGGGAGGTATTTTTTACAGAGAACGCAGACCGTAGCGTAATTTATTTTTCTATTTTACAAAGAACACAGATTGCACGGTAAAAGTCCATTTATCGAATCGAAATGTTAGTTAACGCCCAATTAACTCGACTTTTGCTGGTTGAATTCGCTTGTCCGAACGCGGGTTCCAATTGTGCGAACAAAAAATAATAGGCAGCGAAGAAAATTGGAAACCTTTTATTATTCGAACCTAACTCCAATTACATAAATTTGTTGCGCCTCGACGAGTTCCTATAAATGGAATTCTACCGTACCACGTTTCGTTTCTGCCATTTTATAGAGAACGCGGACTGCACTACGATTGCTTTCCTCCACTTCGTACAGAATATACGATTCGCTTTAATACTTTTTCATAGAACATCGGCTAGGTATACTACGATTCGTTTTGCTGTTTTGCACACAACGCAAACTGTACAACGATTCGCTTTAATATTTTTTTTAGAGAACGCTGATTACGCTACGATTCGTCTTGCTATTTTATAGAGAACGCAGACTGTACGACGATTCGTTGTCGCGAGGGGCAGACGTGTCTATCGGAGATGAAGTCGGGCCGACCACGTTGCGTCACCTGTACCTATCGTTGTCCCCGGAAGCGGGAGCGCGTCCGGAACCGGACACACCGTGATCGAGATCCATCGGCGACCATGTTGTGTGCCACCAACAATATCACCTATCCAAGCTGGTGTCACATCGTCAAGGACGCCTGCGCTACCGGCTTCGTCCTCGAGACGCGACACGCCGGCCCCTGCAACGCCTACGACACCTCTCCTCTCTATATCGGTAAGTCCTCGACACGCGATTACGTAGATAACACGCGCTTGCTAGTCAATGAATACCGCTGGCTGGGCCCTGATTCTCTTCCAAGTAGCCTCTGTATTCAAGTAGCGAAGCTCGACGCTTCGCGCCTATCCAAATACGCGACCACGACATTTGATTATTTTGCACGATACTTTTATCTTTCTTATACGATTCTAGCTGGTTTTATCGGATTTCACCAGTTTTATGATTATGATTCAACGGGTCGTTTTCGTGTCTTTGGTAGATCTCAATCGTTAAATTCAGAGACACGATCGCGATATTTGATTATTTTACACGATACATTTATATCTTGCACAGGTCTTGTTGCTATGTGGTTTTATTCGTTCGAACGAGCTTTACGGTTTTTAGAAGTTGTTGTTCGATGGACTTCGATGAAGCGTGTATTATATGCGTTATACGCGTACTCATGGGTGGTAAAAGTTAGCGAATAGGTCTCTATTGGATTGTAAAGTATGTTTGTTTTAACGAGATTGATTTATGGGTGTTTAATAACGATGCTGATAATCGGAGATTGAATTTTTAGCATTTTCTTTTCTTTGTTTTGTTCCTTGTATTTGAAAAGTGACGTACGTGTTTTGTATGCGGTAAGTTCGATACCAAATCCTACCAACTTCTTCCAAATGTAATAACTTCATGCAGGAATATCAGACAAACGTCTTAAACACTGGCGACAGTCAGTAACAGACGATTTTATAAATCTGGAAATCGAAGTAACTCGCGATAGACCAAAATTGAACTGCTCTTGCTTGCCGATCTTAATCGTCCAATTGAATTCGAACTTCAGAGAACGTTCCACGCGTTCTCCGCGTTACCGCGTTATTATTTATTTTATGGTAAAACGTTCAAAGCTAAACACCTTCGACAGCGAAAAAGGAAGAAGGCGAGCAATAAAAAGGAGAAGCAGCTGAAATGCAGAGCGTGAACTCGTTTTTCATGGAGAGCAAGCGGAACGAGCGCAGACGGTAACAGCGTGGCGGTCGACACTTCCATTCCGATTTCATTTCGCATTTAGCAAGGGATCGCCGATGTCGAGGGGCCGCGTTTCCCATGCCGTGATAAAGCGGAATACGCGTCTGGTCATTTATCTATTTCTCTCGGAGGCGTGGGCCATTCACGAGCCGTCTGCGAAGCAAGCGATCGTCGTAATCCAGCGTGGAATTCGCCTTGTTCGAGTCGCCTCTGAGAATATACGCGCCCACACGCTCGCTTGTCTCGCCCGTTAAACACAGTCAATCGCGAAAACCCAGAGGAGAGCTAGCCATGGAATTCTAGAGTTCCGTTTGCGATGCCTCGTTGCGCCTGCACTCTCGTTTCTCGCTACGCTTCCTACTGTTGCGTTGTCGCCACGCCATGGGAACCTACGGGACTAGATCGATTTTTGTACGAATCTTCAATTTTTTTTTTTATTTTCATTCGACGTTCGATGCCAGTGATTGTTTCAGCGTCGAATGATTTTTTCAACGAACCTACGCATATCGAGTTTCTCGAGACGCGATGAAATTTTGACGATCAATTTTTTGAGATACTTGCGTCGAACGAACGAGCGATGGTGCGAGTCGATCGATTGTTTGAGAGAGTACTGCTTTCTGTTAGAACAGAGATTTTTCACCGTTTACGTTTTAATAATTTTATAATTTTTTTTTTTTTTTTAGTAATGTCGAGAGTTAGATTCTTGATCTTTTTGGAAGAACAGGGGAAAAGAACGGTCGAAAGTCTATCGAGAAACTATGAGAAATATCGGATCGCTTCTCTCGTTCTTTTCGACGATCTTGAAAGAGAAATTCAACAAACAATAGCACTTTTTATTTCACAATAAAATATAAAAGTTCTGGAATTGTATTAACCGAAGAAAAAGCTGTCGATACGATTCTTTCGTTTCTTTCAGCGGATAAAATGCCTTTGTCGTGCGTGTAGAAAATGTTTGTGTAGACGTAGAAACCTGTTGCATGCCGGACATAAACGGGAAAGTTTACGCATCAGCGTCTAGCATCCTAAATTATTCTGACTTTTATCTCAGGCACGACCCACGATTTTTCAAACCCGAGTAGAATTTATCGAACTTGTAGCATGCTCTACTTGACACGTGTAAGTAAGTACCTACGGTATCAATTAAATTACGATGCTTTCTTGAATTGCTACCGGTATAAAGGTATTCTGACATCGATCACCATTTCGCTAACATTGTCGATATTTATTTATAAATTCCGATGCCCGTGGTATTTCCTACTTAAAACTCGATCGCTAACGATAAAATTAAAATAACTATCCTACAGAATGAAACCACTAGTAGAATTGCAATAGAGTATTTTATGGCGCAAATTCCGTCACGCATCGTGATTTATTTTGCATTGCAAAATTCCAATAAAATAGACAATAAAGGGTGAATTTACAGAGTGGTTTCAAGTTGATCCAGAAAAGAGAAAGAAATAAGGAAAATCTTATGCTGCTTAAAATGCTTTATCATTCTCTTATATAGCTGTATTATTCTATTCTTTCGTTATTCTGTTCTATTCTCTCGTTTACTACAACCAAACTAATTATTTTTCGCGTCGATTAATCGATTGCTCGTGTCGTTTCATCGATAGAAGCTAAAACGATCAGAAGCTCGACACTTCACGAGATATTTAATTTTTGCATGTACGCATTTCGAAAAAAGTTTCTACCATAAAGCGACAGAGTTTGTTTCACTACGATGGTTTTTAACTTATTTGCAACGTAACTATAACCCGGATCGGTTACAGATCCGTTCCACGCGGTGACAGTAAAATTGCCTATGTTTCGATAGAACAATAATTGATAAATAAAACAAAGAAGAGATTGTTAATCGATAAAACAAACTGAAACGATAGAATTATATCGCGGTGATATAAATTTCTCGCCGGTGACATTTTGTCAATGTATCGTATCGCGTATTATATTTTTCACGCGTTTATTACCTTCAACGGTTGTTCCCGTGGAGAACAACGCGTAGAATAGGTTCCTTTCTCTAAATTATAATAGACGCGGTTGAATGCGGCTTTCTTTTATACCGCAAACGCGCGTACATGTATCGTAATTATATCGGAAAACGATACAATGACGGTTCGCTATTACGCAAATTATAAAAGAGATCGTAACACGTTCAGGAACAGAAGCTTTTGAATAATTTGCATTGTCTTTATGCAGCAAACCATAAAGACGGAGTAACGGTGCAACGTTTCAGTTTTTGTTAAGTCGGATACAGATAAATCTAACTTTGTGACACGTACTAGCCGTTGACACTTTTATAAAACTACACGAATGATATCGATGATGAATAACGCACGGTACATGCCACGTTTGCAACTAACGATCCGTATGTAAGATTTATTCACGCGCGGCATCATATATTATTGCTTTTTCTACGCGCAGTTACGAAATTGTCATCAATTTACTATTTCCTTTTGTTAACATATATATATATATATATATATATGCTAGCGATTCTGAAAGTAGTCTAAGTCAAAGGTGTAAAAACGTGGTACTTGTCGTTTACTTTGTGTTACGTTCATTTACATTATAATAACATCGAAATATCATTGAAAAACGATATGAATTGAAGCGTGAAACGAAGTCGGTAGTTATATCGTTAAACAGAACTCGATTCTTGTTTACATGGACGTTATGTGATTGATAAATCGTTCCCTCCGTGATAGACTTAGAATTTATGAATAACAAAATAATTTTTCCTTCATTTCGTTTGCACATATTTCAGCGTATAATTAAAAACGCGCGTCTTAATCCATCGAAGAGAAAAAATCTTGAAGCGAATGTCTCAGAAAGAAAAAAACGCACGAGATCACCTTCGTACAAGCCAGCAGATATTGCGTATTTGAATAATAGTCCTTACTTCGCATAATTTGTTCGTTCTTAAAACGATGTCCAATTAGTTCCTCCTAAAATAACGTTCCCCGTTGTTGAACGGTATTTGTTCCAATTTAAACGACAGTTTATCAAATTCAGATCGAGAAAGATTAGCCAGCTACGACGAAGAGAAGAGAGGAGAGATACGTTCTTCGACGACTAAATTAGAGTCACGCGATTGATTAAAATTTGCTAACGATCCGTTACAATCTGTCTTGAAAATCTTATATCGAGCTGTTTATTCCGCGTCCATATAGTAGAACGAATTAAGCCTCGCGTGTCATTTACATTTCAATTTCTCGTCCGTTCACATGTCACGTCATCGATCAACGCGTTCGATAATAACGAGCCGAGGGAGAAGAAGAGGTGAATAACGTATAAAATCGAAGTATGTAGCCAGTTTAACGGCATTTCTTATCGCCCACGATACAATGGATCGCACCATGTGCTCGCGATATAAGAAAGGAAAAGAGAAGAAAAAAAAGAAAAAGAAAAAAAAACAGCTCGGCGCACCGTTGAAGAAAAAGCTCGCGGAACGTTTTCGATTCGCATGGTGTTCGGTCTCGTTCGCGATCGTCAGTTAAAGATAGCATCGGTTTCGCAGCAGTTCCGTAGAAGATCGAGAGATATCGAAATCGGCGTGGCATGGCCGCAGGCGGCATATATCGAACAGGCTTTAATTTAATAACCACCCTTTTGCTTTGGCTCTTTGTTACAGAGGAGGACAACACTTCGAGCAACTACGGCGTCGATCTGGCGGACGAGGACGCGAGATTCGAGGACGCCGAATCCCTCTCGTACAACGGGCAGACGCATCGTTCTTTGGCGTTGTCGTAGCGCGCGATCGATCGATCGATCGGTCGATCCTGTTCGCCAACACGACACGAGTCGTAGATTTCTCCATAGGTGCTCGCTCGAAAGAACCACGCGGATAGGTGAAACGCGTCGCAAAGGAAGAGATATCACGCGATCCATTCGCGAATCCACGAACGATCCACGCGGATAATCGAAAAGCAATCAGATAAAATTCGTTCGTTCGCGGATCTACGTGGGCGATCGAAGAATAATAAGTTGAAATTCATCGATTCGCGGATCTACGAACTATCGACGCGGGCGATCGACTAAAATCGATCGAAGAATAAAATTCAACGCGAAAGAATCCGACGACTACCGCGTCCAATTCTCTAGACCCGATCTAGATCGTATTAAGGAAATGTCGCGCGAGATATCGTGCGAATTTCCGCTCCAACTTCCGCAGAACTCGAGGAACGACGCGTAACAGACACGTTCGCGCTTCTTCCTCGCAGGTTATACAAGAGCGTACATACTTGAACGCCATTAAAATCGCGTGGATGCACGAGCGGCGAGATTCGTGCCGGATAATGTAGATTAAGGGCAGATCAGTATTCTTTTCTCCGTTTTCGGGAGGATTTCGAGGTTTCGCAGGTTCGTTCGCGTACAGGTGACGACTTCTCTTTGTTTTCTTTTTTTTCCTCTCTCTCTCTCTCTCTCTCTCTCTCTCTCTCTCTCTCTCATTCGAAAGGAAGCGGAAAACTGACGAATCGAGACTAATTTAACACTTTCGCGATCGAAGCGCGCGATTTGCTACCAGTCGGGAGCCATTCACGCAGGTTTGTATCTATCGTCTCGATGTATATAAATATTTGACGAGTTCGACGCAGACAATTTTGTAAGAAATTGATCGTTTCGCATTTTGAGAACGTCTTCGATAGTCTCGTCGATTGTTCGAATACGAGAAGATCTGAAGTTTTGAAATTTCCCTAGTACTTTCTGCGAAAAGAGTATATTTTCCTTTTCTTTTTTTTTTTTGAAAGTATCATTGGTGAATTTAGTCTAAAGATAAAGTGTTTCTTAAGAGTACAACGTTGGTCTATCTGTTAACTCCGGTCGATGAAAATCACTATTACAAATAATATAGATAGTGGTGTACGAATTAAGCGAAGTTGTAAATTGCTGTAAGTATTGTTTCGTCATCTGCTTTCTTTCTTTTGCCTTTTTAGCGTTATTTTTATTCGGATCAGTTTTAATTGATAATACCACAGTGTTCTTTTGTATTAATTTATTATAATGTTAATTAATTTATTGTTCGAAATAATATGAATAAACGAAGTCTGATTGGAAAATCGTGTTGAAACTTCAACATAACACCAGCTTTTGATTTTCTTATTTTAACAGGATACACGGTGTAACGTGATCTTTTATTGCCAACGTTCATATGAAATACGTTTATATATCACAAAGATAGTAGCGCGATACGAGCCAAGTACGTGAAAAGTAAGCTCGTAATATTTTTCTTATCGTAATATCATTATTGTTTTCAATGTTTTCATCCAATGCACGTCTTTAGCCACGACTGCCGTTTGATATTGTAGAATTCTGTACATAGCACGTTTACTTTATGTTTATACGTTATTTCAACATTAATTGCTTAACTCGATTAATCGACACTATTACATAATTTATTATAGTAACATTTACTAATCCAATCACATTCATTCGCTAATATCGTTTAAACTGTCTCGTTACGTGTATCGTTATCGTAATAACAATCCACTTTAACCAATTACAGCCATACAATCGCACTGGCTCCTGACGATGTATCTAATATTCGTTTTCATGAAATAATCGCGAAAGTGTTAATGACGTCGATAAATAATAACCATTGACGATCGTTTCGAGAAACTTTGAAATCAATCGATCCATGTGCTTTTACTATCGTTCGACGAGTATCATGTAAGTAGATGATTTTAGGAACTCGAGTAATACAGAACTAATCCGAAAGCTTAACGACTTAAGCAAGTTTCGCAGAACTAATCGTTGGACCGCGCACTCTTATGCATTTATGAGAAATTTAAAGATGTAAAAATACACGGGAAATATATAAAATATCCGACTAATTCTCTGCTTAGGTTCCATTTTTCTAGTCGTGTTTATAAGATATGAATTTGCATAAATATCCACAGTCTATTAATCACAGTCACTTCGTACAGATATCCAGACGCCCGAATTTATCTTTACGATTTTAATTCGCATAACTGGCTAGCTATCGTTACATCGACCAAACTAGCTACACTTTATTGAAATATCGCTTCTTCGTTAACACATCGTGGATAACGTTGGCCATTAACGGGTTAATCTCTTGCCTTAGAATATCGTGTGACACTCGTGATACGTATCATGATCGACGTTTAACAAAGACACGTTGTACTTCGATTGTAGTTCAGTTTGCGTTCTAACTTTAATTTCAGAAACAGATCGAGAATTTCATAATTATCGATTAACGCGAATTTCGCAAAAATAAAGTAGATAAATCGCGAAGCAAGAGGTTAAGATCAAATCACGAAAATATGCTCGTGTCGAAGCGTATAAAATGCTGTCGAAGCTTCGAGCACAAACGTTATTCGAGGGAAACCAGACACAACGATGGCTGAATAAAATCTTAGAGGTTAAAACTGAATGCAATAAGGAAATTGCAGGTATCGTATACCGGCGACGTTCGGTTAGAAAATATTTGTCCGTGATAAAACTCGCCAGGTAGTCGCACAGCGCGCATTAGAAAAGTTACGGGAATTTTTCACTGAAATTGCGTCCTTGAAGAGGAAGGAAGAAAATAGAAAACCGGTGTGGGGACATGATGTATGCATGAATATTTATCCGTTGCCAAGTTAATAGAGTAGAGCGGTCGAACCGATGAAAAAGATTTTCAAAAAGGGGCAAGAAAGACTGAAAAGCGGAGAGTAAAATTAAATTTAACGAAGCTTATGGGATCGACGATGATTTATAAAATTACAGTACGCGATGTGTTAATGGGATTTTATAGCAGAGATTTTAATTTGATCTAAAAGAGAACAGATGATGTTTGATGGTTTTATTTAATCGTTTACCGTAACTGTTTCTATGTGGAATTATTTATTTTTACTTGTGGAATTTAGGATCTATCGTTAGTTCTTGGAGCATGTTTGCCTGTTCTTTTTGGTTATGTAATTATCGATGTTAAAGCTTGGAATAATTCTATAAAATTGATAAAGATTCGTCGTGAGAAAAATTTTTCCAGGTAAAAGGAGGATAATATCTCTACCTTAAAGCGACGGATGTTGTAATTGCGAGAGATTGAAATCGAAAGTTCCATCGTCTTAAAATTTAGCTCACATTTTTTGTAAAGAGAAAATGCTGACTTCGAAATGCGAGTTGCTTTCTAAAAGATTTTGTTCGAATTTACGTCCCTTTCCATTTAACATTCAGACAGAAGACTAATTCTGAACGAATCAGTATTATTCAATTTTACGCGATGCAGGCATATACTATGTGGAATCGTAATAAACGACCAAACTGAATTAGAATTAACCCATAAGGATCATTTGTTAACAATGAACAACATCCATTCGTTTCATATACCAAAGAAGCAAATACTAAACACCAAGGATTACAAATGATCAAAACAGTACGATTTTTCCAAATTTCGTCGCAGTTTAAACATTTTCTTCGAATTTACATGTTCCCTCGTTTCTTGCTCTTCGATCGACGAGTCGAATAATATTTTTTCGTCAAATCGACAAAATTCCATTCGACGTTCGACGTAATGTTATACGATATTTCCGATTCTTAAATAACAACTAGAATTCCGTGTCGACATCGTTTCGTTTTCGCTATCGTGTATGTATCAATAATTTTATCCGTATCGACCAGAAACCACTTTGTACTCAGAAATGGCATTTAACGATCGTGCGTTTAAGTTACGTGTTCTTAAATACGTGTACGATATTAGACAGACCATATCTTCGATATCAGACAGCACCATTTCCAATCGTTTCAATGCCTCCAGTCTGGCGCCAGTAGAATTCTCATAATATTCGTACTTAATTTATGTTAGTTTTACGACTCGCGTTAACAGCTCTGCTTATTCGCTTACGTTAACAGCTCTCTGCTTATTCGCTTGCGTCTTATTGGTTATAGTTACGTATCTCAGATTTTTCCCCCCGATATTGTCAACGTTCTACGTGTGTTATTTTTTCATCACTATGAGCAGGTTAGTTATCAGCTACTATGTGATTAAATTAATAGGGATATGGAGGAAGGAAAAGATCCACGAATAAAACAATTCAACGAAGAATGGTAGAATGGCCCTTACTAAATCATTAATACGCTATTTTAGCGTATGATTTTCTTCGAGTTCTTAACAAATTTAAAACAATAGCTCTAAAGGAAAATTAAACGCTGCATGGGAGATGTAGAATTTTTAATTATCCAGAGAAGATTGTCGAAGAATTTTCTATTATTTTACGATAGAAATTGATTATATTTTTAATATTGTGTATTATTCATATTAAAATTTAACACGTTTCAATTTGTTAACGTTATCTGCGTTATTTATTAGTTTTCAAAATGGTCTAATTTCTATGTAAAAAAAAAAATCGTTATTATTTTATGAAGAAACTTTTAACGGAAAGCCTATAACATTGTGTGCAATTTATCTTTGCAATTTATTTGTTGGAAAACGTGACTATTTGATAAATTGTTTGAATCGTTACGCATTGTCGCCATCCTCTTTTCGAAGGCTATCATTTTTACTTGACTTGCTCGGTTCTTTGTTCATTGAATTCTGTCCCATGGGATTGATTTTGCGGAATGCAAACTTCTCCTTAGCTACTATCCCCATGAAACAATTAACGTTCCTGACAGGCGCAAAAGTGTTCCAAGAAAGGGGGAAACTTCGCGACACCCCGCATCATGAAAATACAAGATTGGAACTACTTTGCGATGATGCCAATTGTCGCTTAAAGGGTGAAACAATTTCTCAAATATTCATACGAGGAAACACGATCCTTTGGCATCTCGAATGGCCACTGTGCTGTTAAAATGTCGTTTGTTTTCTGTTATTGTTTCGGAATCAAGAAATTTTAATTGCAACTAATTCTGCAAAACTGCAAATAATTCTTCGATTATGATGTTTCAAATTCGCGATTCTAATTATATACGATAGTTTTACAATAATTATGCAATAATTATACGATAGTTATACGATAATTTTATATACATTAATTTTAACGATAGATAATTATCTATATCCATCCGTGTTACTCTTTTATTTATTCGTTGTTCCAAATAAAATTAGACTTCATTTCGAAATATACAATGCATTTATTCTGTCACGAATAACAACATTTTTAACGTTTCGATGTATTAGTATAAAGTGCATTTTTTCGCGACCAAATCTTCTTTGGTCTGAGAGGAAATTATCCCTTTTTAAATCGATTATTAATGATAGAAACGCATTTTCTTTCAATGTATTTTTGTAAAAGGACTCGATGTACTAAAATTTCAAACAAATAATGTCTCGTCGAGGTACAACCACACGTATACATGTGTATATGACAGGTATTCGAACGTGAAATGGTTCGATTAAGAAACAATGTACATTAATAACGATTCTTCCGCGTGTTTCTGCAAACATATGAAAAAGTAACAGCGTTAAATATATTGAAATCGAACGAATTATTAAATAACGTGAATGTCGGCATCTATACGACACGATATTTCAAAGACAAGAATCTACGATATTTGAATCGTTGCAATTTGGAGACAAGAAAACCATCGAATACAGTGATCCCAGTTGGATAATTTCATTCTTGCAGGGTGACGCGCGCGACAATATTACAAAATTCGAATGGCGATAAATTTATGCTCGTTTCGACATTTACGCGAGCACTTGTGCAATCTCGTATTGGATATTTCTATTCAGCCTTTGTCTTATGTATTCTATTCGTCTATTTCGAGGCTACGTGAACCGGAATGAACGTTTTATCCGATGAGACCTGTCTATCGTTGTTAGCAGCAAGGTGTATTCGATAAAATCATAGAGCAACGCCGAAACGACAAACAAATAAAAGATACGCGAACGAGATATTAGCGACACTTAGCTTTAAAGAGCAGTGTCTATTACCTGTGAAATCGTTTTTAGATGGAAACGCAATTATATGCGATAATATAGTTCCTGTATTATACATAACGTATATATATATATATATATAAATTTAATATAAATTATTCTATTAGTAGCTTTAGATTATTCTAACAGTAATACGTTGTACGAACCAAAAATTACACGTCGCATTAATATCTGTCGTAATTGTTCTTTCGATGTTCATTCAAACTAAATCTCGTAACTCGCGAGCGTTTAAAAATCTGCTCGAAAGTTTTCTTCGGGAGATGTTGATTCGAGTACGGGCGACCATCGAAACGAGAGGAAAACAGCACATTATACGAGAATATATGGTAACGTCGAGCAAGGGACAATAAAAACAACCTAACAGATAATTATCCACATTCACTGTTTCTCTTTTGATCAAATAGAAGACAACGTAATAGAAGAGAAAAACGGATGATAATTATCAATGAAATTTCGATACAAATGTTGGACGTGTTTCTCCGAGTTTTTAGGAAAAGAAATCTTGCATTGGCTTGTTATTATATAATTTCGAGATTTAACTTTATACATCCTATTTATTTTCGCTAAATATTATTATTATTATGGATCTTCATTTTCAGTTAGACGTTTGTAATAAATTCTATATTTGATTCGTTGCTATAATAACTTATTTAATAACCGAGTATGGATTAATATCATAATTCTCGATTAAATTATAACGTTGTTGGTATTCATCAAGACTGTGCTTTCGATTAATTTATCGCGATACTTGATTTAAAAATGTTGCCATTTCGCTTCGTGTAAGAAACTAACGCGTATAATTAAAATATCTGACATCGTTTCGTAATAATTCTATGCACTAACCAAGATAAAAGATAAATATCATTTACATAAACATAGGCGCAGGTGTTTCTATACAATAAATATATAAGGGAGGCGGACACCATGTATAATTTCAAACATGTTTGAGAAAAAATGATAATTTCGTCATATACTTCCTAAGCTCGTGATATAAGTTTGTTATGTGCAACAAATGAACGTTTATATTGGCATCTTTAGTGACGCATTGAAAGTAAGTAGAACTTTTAAGAAACGAAACTTACTTTTATTTTTCTATTACGAGATATACAGTAGAGCATCTTAAAGAAAAGCTCAAACAAAGTATAAATTATTATCTAAGTATAATTTTCATTTACACGTATACAAAAATAACGGAAAAGTTATTTTGTAAATATTTATTTATCGTCGTGTTTAATTAGGAAGTATATGACATACTTTATGTGTTCGTGAAAACATTAGTTGAAATCACATTCTTTAAAAAGGTGTTTCTTACGTATTTTGTCATTTTTAATCTTTCCTGGCGATGAAACGTAAAATTTCTGTTCTCAATTGTGATTAATTCAATGGCTGTAGAGAAATTCGAATCTTATGCAATTATGTTACGTTGGCACAAATATATCATACCACATTACGTCGAAACATATGGTGTTAAACTTGTGATATGATACAAACAGAAAATATATCAATAGTTTAATATTCGCTAGATAAGAGAGAAAAACAGGAAAGAAACGGTTAAAAAACCAGAATAATTGAATCTTTCTCTCTCAAAATACGAAGCTTGCATTCATATATGAAAATGAATAAAAAGAGAAACGGAAGATGATAAGAAAATTACAATAGCACGACTTTTAAAGCATACAACATACGCTTTAATTTCTACAAATATTTCTGCGATTATAGCTTAAGCTCAAGAATTGCAATTGTCCGTATGATTTTCCACAACACGTGTACGATGTACAACATATCGCATGATTCACATAAAATCTGTATGATCAATGCGAGACAAACCGACGGATACAATACATGATAAAGTAGGAAGCTGCTGTAAATTAAATTAAGTGTATCTTAGCTTCCAAATAATTTAAAAACAATTTAAAAACTTACCATGTTGTCGTTCAGCGAGACGTAGAAAAATGGAGGAACGCGAAGTCAGGAATGCAGAATGTTTCAAAGATAGAACCCATGCACTGCCGTGTACCTAAAATAATCGACAGTAATCACTGTAAAGAGTATATAACATCGAAACTGCAGTCGTGAACTCTACAGACATAAACGGAATAGCCTAATAATCATTGATTAATTCCTTAAGTTTCGAGAATGCTTTATCTAGATGGTAACGAAGTGGTTTTAACTTATAAATAAATGAAACGAGTAAATAAATGAATTTATATAATGTATACATACTATATGTATTTATGAGAACGATCTATCTATGTATACATGTACCGCGCATATATGTGTATATAAATATGTGTCTGTATGTGTGTATGTGGATGTATATACATACGTATACATATATATACATATATATGTATATCGGTTAGCAACTACTTTCAAGACTGTGGAACATCATAGGTGTATAAATGTTTAAATAAATTATTATAACGTGGCAATCATTCTTTCCCGTAGTCATTTCTCTATTTCCCTCTAGTTCTCCCTCTTTTCTTTTCCTTTCATTAGACGTTTCATAATATGTACATTGGTTCATAAATGTAAAGATTATTGGACATAGATGATTTCACAAGTTTTATAAATGATATATTTTAAAAGTTCAAAAGTTCAGTCTTGTTCAATTTTCATATTTAATATTCATTCAATATTCCGTGTATACTGATTTTGACAGAAATAGGAAATTGTATAATGAAAATTATACGACATAACCATTTTTGTTGATATACTAGAAGATTTGTTTTCATCTGTTGATTTCATTTATCGAGGAGAGTATAACTTTTAAACTTACCACTTTATACTGCAAGCAGCCTACTTCTTTTCGAAGTTGATATTTAATTTTATACGACGTTGAATTTACACTGAATCTCGTTTGTATTTTACACAAGTAAATTTCTATCGTCACTTCAAATTTTCAAACGTTCGAGAACCGTTACTATTATATTTTGCTCGCTTGACATGGAGGCAGCACCTATCGTTTCGATTGCGTAGACATCTGGTAGATAATACTACATCTTCTTGAACTGCTTAGTATGTATTTCAAAGGTTATGTTCATTAGTACATTTTGTAAACAATAGTAAAGATTACTGTAATGAAATAATTAAATACTCGTTGACAATGGAAACGGATCAGATAAAATGATATATGTTTTATTTTACGCTTAAAAATTTGACTATTGCACATTGTTATTGCGTATAAAAAGCAATAATAAATTTTATACGGATTCATGTGATACGAAATTTTATCAAAATGTATTTAAAATTTGTGATTACTTTTTGCATTTTTCATTTAACTTATGCTTGGGAGGTTCGTATTCTAATCTAATTTTATAATATCTTCTGAATTGTCATTGTCGATTGCGAAAACCTAACCTTTACAGATACCGGACAACTTCGCTAAGACGGGACATTCGAATAACTGGGCAGTATTAGTCGATACCTCAAGATTTTGGTTTAATTATCGACATGTTGCAAACGTGCTATCTATTTATAGGAGCGTTAAACGCTTGGGCATACCAGATTCTCAAATTATTTTGATGATAGCAGACGACATGGCTTGCAATCCAAGGAATCCTAGTCCAGCTACTGTCTTTAATAACATTAAGCAACATATTAATGTTTATGGAGATGATGTAGAAGTAGATTACAGAGGTTACGAAGTTACTGTAGAAAATTTTGTAAGACTGTTAACTGGGCGGTTAGCGCCAGAAACACCAAGGTCCAAGAAGCTGTTAACAGACGAAGGATCTAATATTTTGATCTATCTTACTGGTCATGGTGGAAATGGATTCTTGAAATTCCAAGATTCCGAAGAGATTACTAGCAAAGAACTTGGGGATGCATTGGAGCAAATGTGGCAGAAAAGAAGATACCATGAAATTTTGTTCATTGTCGATACTTGCCAAGCAAGTTCAATGTACGAGAAGTTTTATTCTCCAAACATTCTAGCAGTTGCTTCCAGTTTAGTGGGAGAAGATTCGCTTTCTGTGAGTAATCGATGTTACCTTGTAATTATTAATATGTTTTTAGCTGAATATTATTAATATCTTCCTTCCTTTTACAGCATCACTTGGATCCTGCCATTGGTGTTTACATTATAGATAGATATACATATTACGCATTGGATTTTCTGGAGAAAGTAGAACCTTTCAGTTCCAAAACTTTGGGAGAATTTGTAAGTTATACAAAATGCAATTTTTACTACACAAATAAACTAACATATTTTTATTTTTCCAGCTGAGAGTATGTCCCAAACATTATTGCTTGTCAACAGTTGGGGTAAGAAAAGATTTATTTAGAAGGGATCCTGATAAAGTACCAGTTACAGATTTCTTTGGATCTTTAAGGCCTATAGAATTAACCACGAATATAATGAACGTTTTACCCGTGAAAATAAATAAAACAAAAGCTATCGAGCCAGAAAGGAAGTATTCTTACGTCGCACAATTTCCAGATGTATCAAAGTTTACGTGATCGATAGAAACGAATACGAATTTCCTTGAAAAGAATTACGTTTGCTTTCTAAATATTTAAGTAAAAAAACGTAAAATAATAAAATATGTACCGTTAATAAAAGAACGTATTTCCTGACATGCCCTGACTCATTTTTGCATCACCATTGCAAACATATTGAGCAAATCTTATATGTCATAAATTGGTACGTGATTCTGAAAAAAGTCAATAAAGTCCATGAGAGATAGCAGATACTAAGCGTACCATATTGTTATTATATCAATGTCATAGTGAGACTTAAAATAATTCTTCGTAAAAGGTATTTAATAACTCCAAAATTTAAGAATATCGTTACATTTTATATTTTCGATGAAATGTTTTTCTTACGAATCACTCCTATAATCGTAGCATTTTGTAATTTAGCAATTCTACAGCAGTTAATGGAACAGACATTGTAATTCTCAATGAATTACGAGAAACTTCACCTTGCCCTAGAATCATGAAAGTGGTCATGGTCATAGTTGCTTTTCCCAAAATTATCTCATTTCAGGGAATTGGAAAAATGTCGAAGAAATTATTCGCAAGCGTTATCAACTGAAATATTAAACGCTTCTCCATAATGTTTACATTAATTTTATGTACTATGAATATAGTATATATACTTCAACTATATAGAAGTCGCACATATATGTACATATGTATGTATAAATGTAGTACCAGCGCTGTTAACGGCAGTTAGCAGAACGTGCTTGATGACATCGTACGAGAAATTGAATCGATCTAAGTGTATACAAAAGTATTTGGGACATCGTTAAAATCTTCCAACTATTGCAATTTTTTTTTAAAGTTAGTATTTTCGTTACATCTACTGTTACATTTGGTAATAAAAGTAAAAAATTTCAAAATTCATGCTAAATATAAATAAATTTGATTTTTATGTTTTTTATTCATAATTTTGTACGTAAACTTTGATCGTTTGTTTTTTCTCCGTTTTGAATCTTTAATATAATATGACGCATCCAGAATCAAAAGAACGTAAGTGACATTTGTCTGATATCGAGTAAATCGCATTTAAAATTTATGTATGTTAGAAAATATAACGTATCTGTGAAAATTAAATTATATTTATTGCTTGGTGTATATTATATACGCAATACGAGATATTTGTTTTTAGTTTATGAATTATCGAATTTGAAGGAAACAACTTTATCGCACATTTATCCTTTCGACACCAACAATATTTTGAGAAAAAAAAAACGTGAAACGTGAAACGAAATATTTTAAAAATGTCTAATATTAGAAAACGCATTTATTGTAAACACAGATAAAATAGTTTTAAATATTATACGTATGTTAAGTTTATACTTACGATCGTCTCGTACTCAACAACCTATCTCTATAAAAAATAGTCCATAACATTCTATTGATTCTAAGTGTCTTATGTATGTCATCGTATTTTGTTTATTCTTTTAATTTTTCATATGGAGATATTTAACTGTTTGCAATGAATTAATTATCTCTTTTAATAAATCTACGAATAGTGTTTTGAATATAGTCTTCCTTTATGTAATATCACAGAACGTTTCAGTGTGTGTTTCAGCGCATTAA
This sequence comes from Bombus waltoni, assembly GCA_014737395.1. Classification (NCBI taxonomy): domain Eukaryota; kingdom Metazoa; phylum Arthropoda; class Insecta; order Hymenoptera; family Apidae; genus Bombus; species Bombus waltoni. The sequence continues at coordinate 878,354 of JACXII010000043.1, read as the reverse complement.
AATGTCTATGAGTTTTCCCAATAATTATTCGAAATCAGGCGCACCTCGCCGACTTTTATGACCTTGAAGTATGTCGTCAATGTCATCATTCTTAACAACTTTTCCCTATACGTGCCTTCACCGTTCGGTTTTAGCTTCCGAAACATTCGCAAAGAATTTCAATAGAATTTAGATCAATATCTAGCCGCTTCGAGGAGGTCGGTAACGCAAGATTTAATTTTTATTTCGTTCGATTTTGAGGTAAAGTGCCATTTATTATTATCAGTATACATTATCGTAAATACTTCTGTACACGACTCAGAAACTAAGAGCGTACGAGTTTATCATCAACTACGTTGTATACGAGGGGCATGTATATATGATTTGTATATATTATTTTGATCGATCGAAGGTCAAGATAAAGTGCAGCTATATATTAATAGATCCAGATATTTATAATCATATATTAATAGAATCGTTGAAAATTATTTCACGCTGGCATTGCCGGCCGTCTGGTCGGATACTAATTTAGCTCGTAATTTAACTCGTAACGCATAAATTCCTCCTTTTTATTTATGCAATATTAAAAATAGTTATCTCTTGAGCACCAATGAATTAAGTTTACGTTGGACGCTGTAAAAATGCGGCCATCTAATCCAGAATAGAGTATAATCTAAATTCTGTTGAAGTTTTTTTCTGAATATTTAGGAAACTAAGGCCGAGTGGCGGTAGCACGTACAGGGAATAGTTGTTCAGATTGACGATCTTGGCAGCATACTTCAAGGTCATAAAAATCGACGAGGTACACGTTATCTACAAAGTTATGAATTTACTATATGCGTACTTATTTTTGTTTTTAGATGTATTTCTTCAGGACGTTGGTACTAATCATCGCAGTCTTCACATTATCATTCGCGTCTAAGTTAAATGGAAAATATGTAGAAGTTTATGATATGGAGGACGTATTAAGCCACAAGAGACAACAATCACCTAAAGATCCTGCGATTAATTCTTTCCCAACCGAACCAGTCCCTCCACTGATTCCAATTTGCGTGAAAGAAGGATATTTCAGAGACCCTTTCAATTGCAAGAAAGTTTATCATTGTACACATGAGAAAGCAGTCCCAAAAGCTTTCTATTGTGAAGATGACTTAGTATTTAACATCCATACCAATTGGTGTGATTATCCACAAAACGTGATATGTTGATCGAACATCTAGGTATAACATCCGAAATGTTTTATAAGGATATCCTTGAATATACGACCGTATTTATTGATTTTAGTATATGGTTTGAGAATTTTAAATGATCTGTTACATTCGTGTTAGTATTAATATCTATTTATAATATCGTTTATAATAAATTATCGTTGTGTTTGTTGCAAAAGTTACGTAGTTAGTGAAATAAGAAAGCATGAAATGTGTTTTTATAGGATATATTATGTGTATAAAACGTTACTTTATTTGCTTATCTGATGCGAACGTAAGTTTGAAATTATAGAAGGGAAATGTAAATAAAATGGAAAAAAGTTCAACAATCACGTAATTATGAATATGGCTTAAAATAAAGGGACCCGAAACGTTTTATAAATTAAATTATTTAAAATATTCTTCGATGTTTCTAGAAGTGAAGACTCAACGAATACAATGAATCATGATTTTATTTGTTATATAATAATATCTACAATAAAAATACCACATCGTTTGAAAAACAATTTTCGTTACAATTATATAGTAATTTTATATAATAATATAATATTTAAGTTTTCGTTTCAAATAAGATGTAGCGATGAACATACATCTCGCAGTGGGAGTGAGAAAATACATTTTTTTTGTTGCAAATTCCACATTGATTTCTCCACTCAGTATTATTTTTTTTCTTTTTCATCTTTTTTTTTGCAATACGTAACGAACACACTCGAAACGGCACCACGACGTATCATTTTCTTATTATCGCGTTTCCCCTCGCTTATTTCTCATTCGTATCTAGTGATTCTCGAGATGAAAAGAAAGATGCACATCTTTCACCAGCCGTGGTGTAAGGAAATCGCTTCGAGTGTCCCGTTCCTATCGTTTTCTTTTTTTTTTCTAGTTTTTGTCTGTTTTTTAAATATTTCGCGTCGCGAGTACGCTGGTTCACCTTCTGCGCCATTTTTCTGTTTTTTTGTTTGTTTGTTTCTTTTGTTTTCATTTAGCGAGATTTATAGAAATATTGGACTAGAGTAATCCAACCTTTTCCTATCTCTTTCTTGTAACGCGAACATCAGCCCGCCTAATTTTTGTTTAACTACACTTAGTTAATAGTACCGTAATGTAATCTCAATATATATCATTGTATTAGTTGTCATAATATATAGAAAATACATATAACAATTATTTAAATGACTCACAATCAATCATTTGTTAGAATGTATATATATGTGTATACATACGTGTAGATATGTATACATATATAGATACACGCATACACACATGTATACATACATATATTTATATATATATATTTATTTATATATATATTTATATTTATTCATTTATTTATAATATTTATATTTATATTTATATTAATCGGTGTGTTAATTTTACATGATATTTTTTTACACTCGTCGTAGAGAGAGAGGAAAAGGATGCCGAGGAAGGATTCTGCGGAAGGAGGAGGGAGAGGAAGGGTACCTTTGAAAGGATTAGGAAAGGGCTAGGATCAGGTAATTAATAGATCTTTCATACATTTACATTGTCCTCATCGTACTACTATTTCAAAGTGAAACTCCTCAGGGCTTAGCCGATATCTTACAAACATTTCACTTTTTATTTTGTCTATCTTGTACTGTTGTACGTATCCTCGCTCTTTTACGAACTATTTTTCTGTTTTTTTTCTTTTCTTTCTCGTCATACCGTTTTGTCAGGCGCGGAGCTGATGGAATTTTTCGTTACTCCCATTTCTCTCTCCTATTTAATATCTCGCAATGTCTATCCAATGTCTTTTTAACCTTTACAAACGAACCTCTGCCTCTCGTGCTCCGAACACCGGGCGCTTTGCTCTTTCTCTCCTCTCAAATTGTCTTTGATCTTTTCGTTAACGAGGCATATAAACATTTACTCGTCTATTTATATATATCTAACATATTCGTGTATCGATACTTAGGTAAATTGTCGCCTCTTCTGCCGATTTCTATTCCATTTTGTAATCGAAGTTTCAACCACGGCCGCTTCGACTCGATCTTTCAGCTGGCGCGTTTTCGAAATATTTCCTTCGCGTACACCTGCTCCTATATGGTATAAAAGGACGATAGGGCGACATTTGCTTTCACTTACGTTTTGTTCGCTTTTGTAAAGGAGTCACGATCACGGAAATCGTTAAGCAATAATAACATTGATAACTGGTCGCGATTCAACGCGTTTTATCTCCTGATTACTTTTGCAATTTCACTCTCTGTTCAATCCTATGGTTCAGTGCTTGCAAACAATCTCTGGCAAAACTTTTCCAAGGTTTGCACGATGACACCGCGTCCAATCGAATGACGTAATTTGAACGATGTCACGTTTAGAAATTTTAGAATCGGCACGCGATACGAAGTTCGGTAATTCGCTTATTGTACGAAGCAGGTCTTTCGACATTGATTTTTGTGCCTACGAACAATTTTCCACGCTATTGTACGTGACGAAAAAAAGGACGAGAGATCCTGCCTTTCTTTAATCGTTAAAATTTCGCCGAAATATCTACATACATTCGTCTACCGTCTCTGTAAATGGTGTCGAATTCTTTAACATTAAAACATTCTCAAAACATCGTTATGTTTCTCTTCCCTTATTATCCATATTGAGCGGAAAGGTATTGCTGTGTGGTTTCTCGTCAAGAAGAATCCTGTCTTTTGATATGTCAGACGTCTAGCTGGCTCTCATTCTCTCACTCTCACACTCTCTGCTTTTGATTTGTTTTTTTTCTCATCCTTTATTTCCATCGAATCGTAGGGGACCGATCGATAAGCTTCGACTCTAATCTTTCGCACGAATGTCGCTCAACGATAAAAAATTTGTCGTTTGGTAAAAAATTTCGTTCAGCTACGAAGATGAAATGCTCAATTATCATTGTACGATATTTTGGATTTTCGTAATTATTCGAAACTCTCTAGGCGTTATGAAAATCCACGAGCAGGATTATTCGCATTATTTGTCGCAATTTCGAGAAGAGCCGCGAATCTTTAATTCAGGAAGCTAAGGCCGGTCTCATCGGAACAGGGCTGCGACGATTTTATACATCTGACATTCGGTAGAAAGATCAAAGCGAAACTCTGATCGACCTCTGTAGACTTTTTCGTGCGCACTTGCGAATGCAAACGAATAACATCGATAAACTTGTTTGCTATGTACACGCGCAAAGAACACCGACAAGAAATATACGATAAATAAACACAAGTATTATCCTAAAGAATGTCCAGTCCTGTTATTTGATTATTCGATTAACGCGATGATCTTTTACTTTAATTTCCCGTTCCATTAAGCACGAACAGCCCAGTAAACTTTTGCAAAGCGAAAACTATCGATGATTGTTACGAATTTTTCTATATTTTCGTCCTAGTAAAAATCGTTCGATTCCCATTCGCACGGTATCGATGTTACGAATTTTCCATTATCAATCAACGAATGAAAAAATCGCGTGCTTCCCATCTCTTGTCCGCGTCAACGTCGACCTTTGATCAACGCTTTCGCTTTACAACGTCGCTTAAAAATACGAACAAAATTACTCGACGAACAGTCCTATCGGGAGCACGATTAAACGTGCCGATCATCGATGCTCGTATCTAGATCTGTGCATTTTGATTTGGAGCTTCAGCCACGGTTACTGTGTACACTGTATAATATATGTATATCTTTCACATAAATAGTAGCTAGCATACGGCGAAGCGCGAACGAGGCTGCGTCGATCTCTTCTCCAAAATCGAAAATTCTCCTTGGATCGACACAAACCGCGCCTTCCTCGCGGAACTATGCACTCGAGAGTCCAATAATCACGGATAAAATTGTTGGCCGAAAAGCATCTTTAATACCGTTCGATCATTTCCATCGTTTACTTCTCGGATCTTTCCCTCTTCGTATAACCTTCTTCGTACATCGACAAATTGTTCTCCATTTTTGATTGTCAATTTTGATTCTTCGTTATTTTCTTTGAAAGATCTTCGAATCTCGAGCGCAGTGTGTATCCTACGCGATGTCGCTTCGATCTCTTACGCGTCTAAATTGAAACACACGAGTCGTGGAATTGATGAGGAGTATCGGAGGGACGGGAGGGGATTGGATCGAGAGGATCGAAAGGATTTCGTGCAGATTCTTGCACACCGTTGCTCACGACACATATAAAATCCAGGCTCTTTATACAGAATATTATTGCATACTACACGTTCGTGTAGCTCGCCGGCTACGATTCACCACATTTGCACTAACACACTTGCGCTAAAAGGTACTATAACGCGTGTATAGAGACGAGTGGAAAAGGAACGAGAGTCGATTCAGCCTCGACGACGTAACTTATTGGGAGGAACGGAAGATTCACGGAACGACATACCCGAGAATTTTTGCTAATTTTTACCGCAGCAGTGTTTCTTTTCCTCTTTTTGATTTACTACATCGACCGAGACCTTGCGTCCTTTCATTACAACGACGATATTTGGCACGATTATTTATTGTTAAGCGTTTCGATTCTCGCTCTCGTTTTTCAAACAATTTCCTGTTTCTGGTCGATGTTCGTCGTTTTTTGATTTTTCGCAGAGCGTAAATAGTTTCTTGCTACTTTACGGAGAACTTTGGCGAGGCGTTTCAGCGAAAGGAATTTTGCGACATTGTTCTCTGTACGAGTTTTGATAACCGTCGAAACGAATATTTTGATTAGAACAGATAACGCGTATCGACCGTTTCATCGCTACGATAGTCACTCGACGAAATATCAGTTTGAAAAATTGAACATTCGTTTTTGATATTTGCGTTTAAGACACTGACTTCCGATATTAACGTTTAGCAAGCAGCAGCATACGATCGCGAATAAAATTTGACGACAACTTGCTTTTGATCGAATAATTTACTTATCGAGATATTCTCGTACGTATAAGCGTGTATATTTGTCTAGCATCGACTGACGTAGCGAGAAGGTTAAACAGTCTACGATAATTCGACCGCCAAGAAATCTTGGATATTTTTTCAGGGATATATCAAATAAAATTTTTCTATCGTAAACTTTGACGCGTAGAATTAGCTTAGAATTCTATACATCACGATGCACTCCAAATAAATAAATTATTCCATGCGAATTTTGACGAAGACATCGTCTTCATCTCCACGCCTTTGAGAAGCCATCGCGGTTACAAAAATTATCACTGAAAACACGATACTCTGTTGTTCATGGTTAGACTAGACATCGAACCATCGCTTCGTGATTTCCTCATAAGTTCCGAGTCGTTTCATTCTCTGCAAACGATGCTTCGATTATTAAAGATCGACCTTTGTTTAATTCTAGCTAACTTTCGGTTTCGCCACTGGCGATAATTACCGCATCGTAATCTTAAGTCTATACGAAAGAACGTAAACGTTAAAAAATATCTCGTATTCTCTCGGGTAAAATTGAAATTCTTCTAAAACACGTGACTGCTCGTTTCCCGATTGTTTCTTCAGAATTTCTTCAACGTATTATCCATATCGTACGATGGTTCTCGGTATCGAAGCTCGTAAAACAAGCCAACGTCTACAAGAGTTTGAAGAGGAAGAAGACAAATGTTCGCAAGATCGACGTACTACGTAACAAGCGGATACGAAGATACGTTGTAAGATACTTGGAGAAAACTCTTTATTGGCACCTGATCGAATTTGATTCTCCGATTCGACATACGCTATCGTTTACAAATCTTATTCTCTTTCTATTTTTCTACGCTTAAAAAAACATTTAAACTACTCGTCCGTTCGACCAATAAAAAGCAGCGTGCGTCGTATCCGCTTCCTCTAGGAATTAGGTGTACTCGTATCTGTCTAAAGATCGAGAAAATATAAAGAAAGAGGGGCGAGGGGAGAGTGCAGGGCTATAGATGGCAAAGAGGCGCAATTACATCGGCTCCTTACGAATTAATTAATACTTTCCATACGCTTCATTCATACACAGGGACACGGCACGCGCGTATTTAAGGACTAACTAACGGAGGATTGTCTGCTTAAAGGGGTTTCTCATCCGATTCGATGCATCCATGAGGCAGCAATCGCCGTTACACTTTCTATGAAACGTCCTCGAATTTTATTCGAACGTTCTCGTATATATAATTCGTTTGCCTCGTCACGTACTAACATCGTCGCACAACGATTTCTTCTTTCTCCTGGAGAAAGAAATATTACACACGATTCGATTTAAAAGCGCGTCATGAATGCAGAACTCCCTCGGCCACGACACATTTGCTATCTACCGAGATCTACTATGTACATCAATTCCTTTTAGACATAGCTAATATTTCGTTCCTCGTCAGAGTTATTAAAAAGATTAAGATTACATTAAGTGTAGAGTCGCCGGAAAGAAACGACGCGTACATCGGCGTGCACGCGTCATCGCAAACACTCGCTGCATCTCCTTCTCTAGTTCTTTTCTTTCGCTTTATCCTCGCATCTTTTTTTTTTTTCTTACGTATTTCTCGCATAACGCACAGTATACACATATACATACATACATACATACATACACACGATTACGCAACACTCGTATTCCATTCTGCTCTGACACCTTCGCCGTCTATCGCAACACCAAACGATTCCTGCTACGAACGAAAATCACCACGTTTTATTCGTTTATTCGCTTCTTTTATTTAGTTTATTCGCCGTTTCCTTTTCATTTCTGCTAACCGAGGATCTGAGATGGGACGGGCCCAGAGCGCACCGCGGCAGAAGTGATTCCATCGCTAAGCCTAACGGCAGTTCGATCGTCAATTTTCGTCGTCGAGTTTCCGATCCCTTTCCCTCTTTCTCGCTTCCGTTCGCGAAATCAGCTTCCAACGCGATACGATACCCGACACTCGCCTCGCTTCTGGCCAACTTTCGTGGAAACTAGAAGCGGTACTGAACAGCGTTAAAAGCATTGTTGATAGCGTTCTTCTCGAGCGCTTGAAGGAAAAGATTCTAGGTAATCGAGGCAGTCGATCGAAGTTTCTGAGTACGCGAACGAAACTTGGAACGACAACGCGATACGGTGTAAACTGAATTTTCATTGTTTTTCTCGCGGAATAAATTCGACGAGAGGATAATACGAAATAATAATATTGATAGAGGTGAGGCTTAGTGCAGAATGGATTAACCCGAAGATTTGTTTGGAGCAATTAACTCTTTCGCTAACATAGGCACATACGCTACGAAGGGTGAAAAATTCCGACAACGAAGACACGTTGCAGAGTTAACGACATTTCGTTATTCGTAAAACATGAGATCAATTTTTTTACGGGCAGTGGAAGTAGGGAGAAACCGAGCGATCAAAACGAACGTTTTTCTCTTCGTTACGCATAGTCAGACGGAAGAAACGTGAAACTAGATTCACACGCACGATGGTATTACATCCGTGCTTTGGCACATCGTTACAATCCGTCGCAACTAATAAAGAAATTCATACGAATTTTTTCCCCGGAGCGATACACTCGCAACAACGAGAACTGGTATCGAAGAGAAACGTCATCGTAGAACGCGGACGATCGCGCGCTTTGATTATTCGATCACTCGAATATACTTTCTATTCCATCATTTAAATACTGTGCGTCTCTGTGTTATAAAAAATACCAATTCGCGTTTCGGAAATTCTCTTGTTTCTTCCCTCTTTCGAATCGTTTATCGAAATCGTCATGAGAGGTTATGACTCATAAAAATTCACGAGTCGTTAAATCTGCAATGAAATTACTGAAATTAACGCGACTGAAATTATTCGAGGAGCGGATATAGCTCGGAGCAACGATCGTTTAAGATCGTATAGAAAGAGGAGAAAAAAGTGTATTCTTATCCTATCGAAGAACACGCTTCGCTTTTCCTTCGAATCTCATATCAAAAAGACCTTCGATTTCGTTCTCCCGTTTTTTTTTTCGCTTCTCCTCGGTGTCTCTTTCTCTCGTTCGTTCTCTCGTTTTCTCACTTCCTCTAATATCGTAGTTAAAAATCAATGATTAGTTACCAGAACACAAGGCACTTGGCTTACACGTCATACATATTTTTATTCTTTTTTCTTCATTCTCTTTTAATCTCTTTCGTTAGTCGCTTGCTTTTGGCGTAGCTCGGTGTTGGGATAGCTTGCGCAGGACGCACCGCATACACGAGACGAACGACGCGAGACATCGATTATGTTCGTTATGATCGAGAAGCAGCTGACTCGATTCACTACCGCTAGTTATTATTTACAATGTGTTTACAATTGAAAAATATCGTTATGATATATCTATTCCACACTGAAAATACCAACGCTTTTTCGTTTATTAGATCGAGCTTCGTAAGACGTCAATAGCGAATAAATTAATCGACTGACAAATTAATAAGATAGTTTGGGTTACGTTTCAAATTAAGCAATCGTAATTTGGTAAATAACGACAAGAGAATTGAATATATCGAGGTAAATCTAAAAAGTTATCGACAAATATAACGATAGAACGATCGATCATTCGTATTACGTTTCGTTGCTTCTTAAGTTATACTCGATAACTAACACGGAAAATTAAATATACTTCTTCCTTAGGAATCTTTTTAATTTGCTACACGTATGTAAGATTATTTCTGTAACAATTTCAGTTAGAAACAATGGTAGTAAGTCGTAACTCCAAAGAACATTTACACCATATAAAAAATTCTATATACTATTTACGGTACTTATGTTTCGTTTCTCTTCGTACGAAAGTTTTCAAATAGATGCACGAATAACGACTAGCTACGCTCTTTTCTCCAGAAATGTACATTCAAACGAAGTTCCATTTAGCGCTACATCACATCGATTCGTCTACTAACCGCTAAATTAGCAACAATGACGTTAATATCGACTAAAATCGGTCATTTCGCGTCTCGTCGTCGGTTGCAGAGTGCCTTGCGACGTATGATGGAAATAACACGCAGCAATTACTCGCAATATCAATAGAAGAAAATAGTCCATATGTATATATATATATATATATACACATTTATATATATATATATATATATATATATATGTATATATACATACATACATATATATATGTATATACATTATACATTGTATATATAATATACATGATATATACATATGATATATATAATAAATATATATATATCGCCACACATATATATATATATACATGCAATGCAGTTTTAATACATATTATGTACATATATTATGTATATATATATCATACGTTATATATCACATATATAACATATATAATATATAAATTTATTTATTTATTTATTCCATATATCCATTGCTCATCATCCATATCCATTTATAAACGACGGTTAGATTATACATTACATCTGAGTATTAAAACATCTTTCCTTCCTTTCTCTTTCACGCTTGTCTTTAATTTCCCGCGGCGGTATTATTCCACGGTTATACATTTTTTCTTTTTTCTAATGCTCTCGTGCACTCGTGAGCCAGGGTTTTCGGTAAGTTTTGCTCGATACCGTCGAAAGGGCAAACATCCGGATCGGTCGATCGAGGAAAAACTGAAGTTTCGTTCAGCTAATCCGTGAACAATTTCGTCGACTTATCTCGAGACACGCGAATCGTCGAATTTCTGCAACAGGCGGATCGTTGGTTTCAAATTCGATCGTGCAGTCAAGCATCGATCGTGAATGGTTGACGCGGAATGATCGAAAACTCAACCGATTTCGTCCAAAATTTGACGAATAAGTTGATCGACGGTTCGACGATCGCCTTGCAAAGGATCGACGATCGTTTCATTGCAAAATATCGTCGCAAATATATCGAAGTACATCGATAAGGATTTGAACGAGCACGATCGCGAGAAGTCGACTCACGATCTGCGAAGATCGTTTTCCTGTATATTCGACGATACTGTTGGGAGTTTTTCATCGTTGAAAAAACTGAACAACCGAGGCAAGCAATTGCCTCCCTTGTTTTCCAAAAATCTGCCCGTTCCATCTGTGTTTCCTTTTATCGCGTACCGAAGTCCCATCGCTCACGATTCCGAAGCGTGAGCTGTTATTTCCTTTTTACTCTTCCCCCTTTTTTTTAATTTTATTTTGTTTCATTGGAACGAACAACATCGAGATTTAAACCGCGACCTATCGAGAAGCGCGTCGCTGCTGCCTACACTCCCTGCACATAATCGACGCCCATATATATATATAAATATATATATAAATATATATATATATATTTATACATGTATAGGTATTTATATATACAAATATATATATACAAATATATATATATATAAGTACATATATTCCCACACATCTATATAATAATTAATAATAATTAATAGTTAATAATAATAATATCGTCCTTTCATATCCAATATGTATATATATATATGTGTGTGTGTATATTAAATAAAATCGTATGTACGCAATATATTGTATAATCACTAGACCAGTGTATATTAAGTATCGCTCTTCGAACGTAATACTGATGCATAGGAGCTCGTCGCTCCGGCTAAGCCAAACACGTCACATCAACATTTGTCTCATTGTTTCTCCCGTCATCGATGGAATCCTTCTTTCAGTTTGCATCGATGCTTTCGCCGGACCTCGAGCTCCTCGATTTTTGTCGACCGACGTTAAAATCGCAAACGCACGCGCCTCCAAACTCTCGTCGATCCGTCCCTTTATAAGCTTCTTTAAATATTCGGAATTCACGCAAGGACGTCGTAGCACCTCGGTCAAAGGCTTCGTTAAAACTTCGTTAAAATGACGAAAAGCAAGCGATTACATCGTGGCTATCGACAGACTAAAGGAGGTATACTAACACAGTGATCGATTCGAAATTTTCACGAGGCCGTGCGTAACCGGACAAAATCCACGTTCCTCCGGTTTTGATTTGTTTAAAGGATCGATAAGGTGTCACAGACGCGCGCATTGCGTTTCAGAGGATCAGCTGCGACGTTTGTGCCGTCTTTGTTGGCCGAAGACCAATGTGGTGGAGTCGCGTGTCGAGGGGTTTTCGTGTCACCTATGGGGTATTTCGTTCCTCTCCCCTCGTAGATCGGGGAGGAAAGTTAGTTTAATAGGCCTTCGGATCGATTTTCGATTCGTTTCGTCGACGACTCGCTACCACATCGCGCTTCAAATTGACTGAACTGTGTGTAAAAGTGTGGAAAGCCACGCTATCGTTTCCCATGAGCCGATTGCATAGTATAGAACGTCGAACTGCGCGAAAGCGCAGTCGAAAAAGAATCATTCAAATGGAAGAATTTATAGAATTAGTCGAACTAGTCTATACTATATTAATAAGAAATTCGACGATGAAAGTTCAAAAGCAATGTTTCCTTTTATTTAGATACTTGATAAGTAAAGGTAGTAAAAATGTTGCTCACGAGGGACGATCACGGGACGTTTCGTTTTCGTAATCGCTTAAAGTGGAATCCCTCACTCGGCCAGCTGTAGAGTTAGCGCATACGTCATATAACACAATTAATAATATATTGTCCATATTGCTTATGGCACCAACTTTTGAGCGATATCATTGTAAATTTTTGCTTTTTTTTTTTCTTTTTTGCTTGTTTGTTGTAGAGTTACGAGAGGTTCGTCTGCGCTTTTCCTGGCGTAGCCTCAAAATCGGCTTCCTCGATATTTTTTTTTTCACGCGAGTTTTGAGCAAAAGACAATACAAGAGTCGGAGAGAGAACGGTGTTTTTTTTCTTTTCATTGTTCTTCTTCTTTTTTTTTATCGTTTCGTTTAAAAGACTAACCGTGACGAGGATATTTTAATGTATACAGCTACACCTTACAGATAAGAACTAGTTGAGCAGAGAAGTGGAAAAAACAACGACAGCGCGGACACGCGTCCACACCGATATTGCTACCGAGCACACGTTTCTTCTTTCACTCTATCGTAATAATTATTGCGATAATAACCGTGCGATAAAAATGTCCGTGTCACATGAAATACTCTGGACCGTGCTGTTCCGACGTTCTCTATATATTCGCGATTTTTTCACGACAGCAAAACAGGTTAACGATAAGGGCTGTCTAGAACAAGGGATCATTGAACATGAAATCGAAAGATTGTTCGTGTCGAACGAACGAAAATCGAATAATCGGAGGGTTCGGAAAGTCGAACGAATCTAATCTCACAAAGTTGTCAGGCAAAAAAGACAGAGAGACGACGATGGTTTTGTCTGAACGAGATCAAAGATTTCCCAATGCCTCGCGTTCTACGAATTTATTTCTTTCCCTTTTGTTTCTCTTTCTCTATTTCTCTCTTCTCTTATTTTTTCTTTCTTCTTCTTTCTTTTTTCTTTGTTCCGCTATCTTCGTGTATTTAGATCGAATCGATCGGTTCTCATGTGAAACGCGACATTACGTATCCGTGGCTCACCTACAGCTGACCATGCTTCGAATACATTTAAAAACACTATTAACAATACATTTCGTTTTTTGTTTCTCCGTCGTAGTAAAAGTTATAATAGAGAATAGTATTAACATCAAATAGAAGAGTATAAAGAACCATGCTGGCGTATAGAGATAGATATTAAAGTAGGTAATAGGTAAGAGGACGATAGATTACGATATCAATATAATCCAATAAATAACTTTTCACTTGTTTAAGAGTAGTTTTTTTTTCTTGCATAAACGATGATGATCATTTAGTAGACTTTTTTTTCTTTTTAATACAGTATTTTGAGCACATTCCTCAGGTGTATAACCACGCTACACTTTCTTCGCCGAGTTGTACCAATATATTTCGCAACGTCACCTCGCCATTGCTTCGATTTGATTTATCGACGATATGAGTGAGACGTATCTTTTTCTTTCCGCAGACATACGAGTTATGGCGTGTTAATAAATTATTAAATAAAATTCGACTAACGAAAATCAATCACATTCGCAACGAACAATGGTAACGACAGAATCGAAGACACTATGTTGCCTTGGTCTGCTTAATGATTTAAATTAACTACGAATATAATATATATATATATATGTATATATTAAAATATCGTTAAATAATTTTATACTTCGTCGAAGTTTCAAAATTAATCGGCGCATCGTGAAACAATTTAAACTATACATTTTTTTTTTTAAAGACTTAGATAAATATAATCCATAACGCCTAGTACGATATTAAATAAATTGCGTAACAATTTCGTGCTCTATAAAAATGAAACTAAACTTTTCAGGTCATGCTTAAATAAAATTTTTCGTAAAAATCAATTTCACTCGGTCTAGATGGTCGCGTAGAATTAAATGTAATAAAGTTGATCTCCGAATTCGGATTTGCTACGCTTTTCGTTCGGCTGTACGATTTTGCCGGTAGAAACAAAAATTTCATACGATGAACGTAATCCGTTTCGTCGTCAATCTATCTCCATTCACTCGATGTTATCCGCTAACTCGACTAATGGCAGTACAATATCGGTACAACTCACTAATTAATGGCACGGGTCCGCCTATGTACAAATATGTAATACCATATACCACATACCATTTAAATACATCACATATTTATCATTTTTTTTTTGTTATATATATATTCTCCATATAGATATATATATATATCATTCTTTTTTTCTGTGACGTGGAGGGACTCGTTTGTACAATTCATGCATATATTCGTTACTGTTTCATTGCTTCGTTTTATCGTACCTTTCCTCAAAATTCTGAGTAATCAGCCTCCAGAATTACCTTTTGCGTTTACATTTGCCAAGCAAATCCAGAGAGTGTCGCCAAGCTTGAAACTTTCTCGTTACAGGAGAAAGAACGTAGAATAATTACGTTTTATTAAGTACACGTAATCTTACCAACGAAGGCTGATTAAAAGCTAACTAAATTTTAAGTACATAATTACTTTGTTTTTTCTTAAATCTGTAACGCAATTTCACAAGAATTGTTTAACTAGAAAATTATCGAAATAATTAATTCGGTTCTACTTCAAACAATCAACGATCGCGACCTCTGGATTTGATCTCGCTGCTGTGTAACAATTCGACCACTTTCTTCTTCTTTTCCCTTTTTCTCGACCTTTCGTTTCTTTTTTTTTTTTCTTTTCTTTCTTTTGTTTTTATCACTAGCTACGCCGTGTTTCACTTCGAATCGTTCTAAATCTGATTAAGAGTTAGATTACGTACATATAATAAGAATTACATTAGTAGAAACGTAGTTTCCGTAACAAGTGTATTGTCTTAAATGATATGTCTGCTAATTTTGTTGCATTTTCGCTTATGCCCCGAACCTGTGGCCGGGATTCACATATATAACGCTTTTACACCTTAAATGAACTTATTTTTAAATACTCGAATCACCTAGGATCTTAGTTAGTATAGTTAATTATAGATTTCTAGGATTACGCGTCTTATTCGACTTATTTCTTTTTCTTTCTCTCTCTCTCTCTCTCTCTCTCTTCCTTTCCTTCTGTACTGGAGGCCGTTCACTCAGAGTTTACAAAATCGTGTGTTCTTCTATGGTCGTAAAAGAGGTATACCCATGGGCCGTAAGTATCCGTGATATTCGCGATTTAAGATTCGAAAATAAATACACGCGTCGAACGTTCGAACGATAAAATACTGCTTCGATTTATTTATGCTTCATTGCTATCAAATGTGGTCAACGTGATAAAAATATTTCTCTCAAACGAAACGTCGTTCGTTGCGTGTCCGTGGAACGATATTAGGTATCTAGGAAACAAGGATCCATTATTTCCGAGCGGTTTTCTCTTTCCGAGAGATGATTTTCTTGCATCGAATAGATAGAACGGTGCCCTTGGCCATACGCCTTTCTTTTTTCTTTTTTTCCTTTTTCTATCGATACGCAATTCTTGTCTGTAAATGAACGAATGGTGCGTGGCCGGAACGTTTGTCGTTTGAACAGCGCGTTACACATTTCTTTCTTGATTTCATTTTCGTCGGTGGATCAGGGAGGTTGAGAAGGATTGGAAAGGGAAAACGTGGAAGAAACACAAGACACACACGCATAAAGGACAGACGATTCTCTCGTAAGCTTAAAATCCAACGAATCTGCTCGAATGCGGAACGTCAAACGAAATTATCTCTCCTTTCTCCTGGATCTTTCTCTCTTTCTCTTTCGAAACGTGTTTGCACGTTGGTCGCAACGATATTTTTTCCTCGCTTTCTATTCTTTCAGACTAAAAAAAAAAAAAAAAAAAGCAACATTGGAAAATTTCAAGCCATCCTTTCTTTCTCGTTCTCTTTTCGCTTCCTTTCTCCCCTTTTGTTTCGTTTAAAACTTGGCAGATTCTTTAAAAGCATCCTCAGTCACTTGCATCGCTTTTTTTCGCTTTTTTCCCCTTTTTACACGTGAAAAGTTTAAAAAGTTAAAATGTATATCGTGGTTTTTTTTTTTAATCCCTTTTAATGGTAAAAGTTAATAAGAAGAAGAGTGTTAACAATAACAATATCTTTAAGGTAGAATTAGAGCAGCTACGATCGGCGGACAAATCTGAACGACGATCCATCGAGTGACGTCGACCAATGGATACATGTATACGTATTTTTTTAGCGTACGCCACGCCTAGCCTTTTCACGTATATTTTTTTACTTGTAAAATTTCGCCGAGATGTTCCGATGTTCCTGTATATACATTTAAAACAAGCAAACAACGTAATACAACGTAACTAAAAACAAGCAACGTCGAATTTCTGCCTTCAAGGCCGAATTTCGTACGGCGACTTAAATATTAATTAATTAAACGATATAATTGCTAAATAATCGCTAACATAATTATTCTTTAATCAAGTTACATTTGTACTACCTATCGGATAAAGTTTCGCAACGTAAAAGCGAGACAACGTACATTGTCAACACCGCGATAACAATTGATAAAATTAACGCAAACGATCGTTTAAGGCACCTTACATACAGGAACATCGTTGAATTTCGTTGAAACGAAAGGATACAAATTTACGAAACTCGTATCCAGTTAGGTGACTCACCGTCAATTGGCTCGACGTAATTGTCTCGCCTCGTAGTCTCTAGTAAGGTAGAAAATCAAGCCAAGTATATATACTTTATTTATAATATAGATCCCTCCTAAAACAACCTAAAACCTAACCTACGTATTTTTTTTTTGCGTTAAAATTCATTCGAATTGTACGTACAGACACTGACGTTTAGAATTATGTACAGACATGTACACGAATTATGTACACATAGAGTGGTGATCTAACGCGATCATTGTTAGTCGAATAATAATTCGTCTCTTTCTTCTTTCTTTTTCTTATCTCTTACGTTTTCTTTTGTTCGCATCTCGATTTATTTAAATAAACGCTCTCTGCCACGTGTCTGCGTTCGATGCGCCTATATATAACGTACTCAATGGCTGTATGTATAATTAATTTATGTTACAGTTCGATCGCGATCGCACGATCGATCGCGGCCCGAAGTGAAACTTGAACAACGTGTCTCTCTCTCTCTTAATCTTTTTTTTTTCTTCTATAGAGGACTATATCTCGCCTAGGCTACGAGTCATCTTCAAATTACATCGATCTGTTTATACATATGTATAATATGTATATATATATATATAATATATATTAAAATTTATTCTGACAAATATAGTTAATATATATATATATTATATATATTAAGTAACAGAGGTAACAAAAATCTTGGGGAGCTTCAACAAATCTACGAACGTTTTCTCTTGACGATTGATCGCATTACTTATCGACATTTAAATACGCTAAATGTAAATTTAAACTAAGTAGAACTAGAGCGAACGTGCAACAAGTCGTATTAATTTTAGAAGGACGGGATGTGCTCGCGAACCGTTTACAAGATCGTTACCTTTCGTGCGTTTCTAAAAACAAGATCGATTTTAGATTAAGTTCATCTTATATTTACGCAAACGTTCATGTTACATTTAACCGATCAGCTTTATACTTCAATTTATATCTCTCTTTGCTCCAATCGTTTCGTTTTTCGTTCGAATCTCGTTGGAAAATACCCGAAAGAAAAGGTTGCTTCTGATCGCAGGTTAAACGATTCGATTCGTAAGCCAATCTCGTCTACGATAAACCACAAAAAAGAAGAAAAAGAAAAAAAGAAAAATAAAAGAAGTAATGAGAAGTAGATAGCGAAGAAAAGACGATTAAAATTAATCTAAAACGTTTAAAAAATGACAAAGAGGCAACAGGTAACAGTTAATGTCTTGTGGCACAATCCTGGGAACATTTCACGTGCATATAGCCATAATAGGTACATGGAAAACTGCGAATAATCGTTCAACGCGTTACATCGCACTAAATCCTGGCTAATTCCCTTATCCTAACTCATCCAGTCGAGTTTCAACCTCTGTTAATTTGCTACTTTGAAAAAAAAAAGAAAAAAGAAAAAAAAAGGAAGTACTTAAAAACATCATCCAGTGCGTCGCTCGTGTAGGACACGATCTTTCCTGTAGGCCATTTGATTCGTCGATGACGTTTTCACGCGTCTCTCAATATCCTCTTTCGTTAATCGACAAAACGAAAATGATCAATAAAACAGACGGAAAGCTTGCACGTTCGATTATTATCCCATAGACAAATCCAACCGATCGCTGTTGACCGCTGCCGTTGCTGGACTGTCACGATGTTTCGTTCATCCCTCGTTTGGGGGACTTGCGTTACCCTGTCTCCTCGTTGAACAGAGCTTCGACTACGGCTGCGAAGTATAACATCCACGCGATACCTCTATCCTCGTTTCGTCATTCTCTATGATCTAGATTCCTTTTCAAAAATTAGAATCTTCATTCTGATCGTACTTGCGCCATTTCTTTTCTCTTTTCACGGTTTCTCTCGAAATCTGTTACTAACGAAGGATAGAGGTACCTCGGGACAGGTTCGTCTTGCGATGCACGTGTTCCGCACCTATGCGTGACCGCGTATGTGTGACTTATGGTATGGCTGACCTGGCAGAGAACACGCGGCATTTCGCTTCGCTCAAGTCCATAGCGCGTACAAGAGGTATTTCTCGTTTCTTTTTTTTTTTTATCTCATTTGTTCTCTTCTTTTCATTGTTCTTGGAACTATATTATCTATCATATGGAAGTGTCCGTTTCTCATTTATAACTCGCCTAGAACGTCGGTTAACGTTTTGCCTCTGTGTAGGAGGTTTCGAGACACGACTCTCTCTCTCTCTCTCTTTTTTTCTCTCTCACTCATTCACTCACTCACTCTCTCTCTCTCTCTCTCTCTCTCTCTTTCTGTGTGTGTGTAGGTTGACACTGGAGTCACTAACTTTTCACGCGTTTTCGTCGTGCCATCGACGATCCTTCGACGATCGTGATTTATTGTTTTCTAGTTTCAGTTTTTCTTAGTAGTGCCTGCCTATTAACGTAGCGCGACCGTAAAATACTTTCCTACCGTACCGTTACAGCCTTCGTTAAGGTAACTTTAGTTGAACCGGCTGGGCATCGTCCTATGGTGGTCTGAGCCGGGTTGGGTTGTGCCATAAATGCGCTTGATTCTGAGCGCCGGTGTCACTATTGCTGGGAGGCAGTTGTTGCTGATTGAAGTCTTGGGCTTGCGATGAAACGCTGCTCGATTGTTGTTGTAGTTGTAGTTGCTGCTGCGGTTGTTGCTGCTGCGGTTGTTGCTGCTGACGCTGTTGCTGCGATTGCTGCACCTTCGATTGCTGCTGTGCAGGCCTTTTAGATTCCTGTCCCATTGAATCGGGCGAGGGTACCGGCCTGTGAGATTTCATGTGCGCGCTTCTGCTTTTCACTTTGTTGAAAACTCTGCAAAGACAAATTGAACGATCGTGTTAGTTCGATCAACGATTTACCGGTGGAATTCGATTTGAACGGATTACACTGTAGATAGGTAAATGTAAATGCCCGGGGTCGATACATAACACAGAGAAAACTATGCGAATGAAAGAAATTGAAACTATCGAGACGCGGATAAAATTGACAATGTTGTAAACGAGAGAGGATCTTTCATTTCGTTTTTTTAATCTTCTTTTTTCTTTAACAGATTGGTGTATAATTTCGATGATTTTGAGTGTTTGTGATTCTTGTCGAACGTATTTTCAACGATGCGTTCGGTATTCATGATCGTGACGACAACGATGTATGAACATTGAGCTAATTAATGACAGATCATGCGTATGATGCGCTGCAACATTAATTATCGATTCCATGGTAATGCAAGCATTCTAAATATTTATTGCCGGAATTATTCACCTTGACGTGCGACGTGTAACCGTATTGGAACGATTGCAATTCAAATGAACGAGATCGAAATGCTGGTTTAACAGCGAAAGGAATGTAAGTGACAGCAACGTAAACGTAATTCAACGAGGGAAATAACAAATTTATGAAAAAATTTTATCGAGCAAGGAGATGATACGGATGTACAATTTTGTTCACAGCGCGTTTATAAACGATGGAAAACAAAAAGAAAGAAAATTTGATTTACGTATCATAGTCATATATGCTACTACGTATCGTTAGAAATTTTGTTGCGCTATTTTCTCTACTTTATACGTGCGTCGATGATTTTCTAACATTTTTCCAATATTTTGCGATGATCAGTCTAGATTTAGAACGTATACGTTAAGGCAAATACATTGATCTCGTTATAGAATTATGCGTAGAGCGTTGCAAGCAGATCTTGTAACAAATGAATAAATTTCAAAACAAAAAGAATTAAAAGTAGAGAACAGAGACGATCAACAGACGTCGATTAATAATATCGTTTTAATAAATTTGGCGCAATTATGGTTGTTGAAAGGATATGTACCAAGCAATTTGTTTGAATACATTATACAGAGAATAGTGCGTTTTCATTGAACATATCCAACTTGCCGCGATAGCATATTGCATAATTACTGTCCTACGTTAATACGTAATAAGTAAAACATCTATTAAAAAGCGGCATTAACATTATCTAGCAGTAAGTAGAATACAAGTATCGTAATGAGTTTCTTTTGTGAAGATATGTTTGTAGTACAGAGTGCTAACGAATATCAAGGATATCTTTGACTTCTTCGAATCATCTTTTCATTGACTTCTACTTTCTAAACACTTATTCTGCAACTTTAACATTCAATTTGTCAAAAATCGTTCGATCCAAGAATTCGCTTTAAACTCTAAAGATTATCTATATTATTTCTGCAAAACGATAAATCCAATCCCTTCCTTTCAATTATTTAATTGCAAAGTTAAGAAACATCCCTTATAGAACTACTATTAACAAAATATCCCTGTTATTCGCGAACTCTCTCGTGTATAAGACACGTAACCGAAACTCGAATCTACAAAAACGAGCACTGAGAAACGCTACGTGGTTCGAGATGAAAAAAAAAAGAAAAAGAAAAAGAAAAAAGACAAGATAACGTATACAGCAAGGCTCTCTTTCTTCCTCGGCCTGTTTCTCTCGCCCTCTAAAAAAAAGCAAAGGTGTTCTCAATAGTTGTGCTTGCGCCGATACTTGCCGCTTGTAACCCGTCGTGTTAATTAATTCGCTTGTGTCAGTGGCTAGCCGTCGGTTATTTTATTCGAAATGGACTTAATTTTTTGTTTAGATTAGAGATTGGAGACTTACTTCCCGCAAATCTTGCAGGGGTAGTGAAGTGGGGTGGGCACGGGTAGTTGTTGCTCAGAACTAGTGTGAGTTTGTGAGTTGGTGTTGACTGTGGCGTGGCCGGTATTGCCGGTTTGGGCGGTTTGGGTGCTTCCGGCCATCGTTACTGTTACACTTCCGCTAAAGCTCTGACAACACAAAGAAACACAAAGCCAAAATAAACAACACAAACAAACAACAACACGTACGACGACGACGACGACGACGACGACGGCGACGCCGCGACGACGACGACGACGACGACGACGGACAAAGATAAGTAAACGCACAAAACGTGTTTGGTTTTAACGCAACGCACAACGCGCTTGTACCTTGTGAGAAGAAAGCGTGAGAGAAAAGTAGAAACGACAGGTCCAACAACAAGTCACATGCGACACTTAAACGTTCACGCGTTTATCTACGCGTGTCGAGTGGTCACGCGCTGTACGTACAAATCGAATACGAATCGATCATTGTGAATTTTTGTAGATTTTTCGTCACATATTACGTATCGACAAATTTGTCAAATTTCCGGTATTTTCAGGTATTTTCTTTGAATAAAAATGCCGTATCGTGCGTACGCTTCTTTGAAAATGAATTTCTTCGCTTACTTTTCTTACATTGCGATCAAAATGGTATAAATTGTTAGATTGTTTGAATATCTTTTTAAAATATGGTATTTAGCGTAGTAACGATATTTGCCATAGATAATACTATTGATAATAATTCAGGAGTACATTCGAGGTAGATTGTTCGAACGATTCGTATTCAATGCTCGACGAGTAGTTGGTTTAATAATTAATAATTTAAAAAAATAGAAAAATAATAAAAGTTCAATGGAAGATACATTTAATAGTCTCGACAATCGTCTAGACATTTAACGATCGATCTATGCTTATTCTTAAAAAAAAAAATATATATATATATATATATATAAAAGTATATTAAAATACTCAGTATTATATCATATATTCCTAATCAAAAAGCAGCGGTGACATTAAGTTATATTCAGCAGCTAACAAACTCTGTTACTCTATTACTTTATTTATCAAAACCGTAATGTTCGTTATCGTTTGGAGTTACTCGGTCTCGTTGTATCAAGTAAAGCTTGTAAGTAAAAGATAGAATACATAGAGGGCGATGTAAAGTAATGGTACTCACATCGGGGCAGTCGTATGCGAATAATCTCAGCTCTCCATCGCTGGTGGTGAAAGTAGCCGAGTTTTCTCTCTCGTTTGTCTGTAACTGAAAAAGAAATTCAACGTGAAACGAAGAATCAAACTTGGTGCAAATAAACGTTAAATACAAATATCGCGATATTTAGAAATTCGACAATCGCGATAATGAAATTTCCTTTAAAGTCCTCAATCTTTACAGGATATAAGTACAAGGGTAATTTTCTATACTTTAAAACGAGATTTCTTTATTTGTACATTTAAATGTCCCTTAAACGCACAAGCATCCGTGATTTAACAACAATGTTGTCCGAATCTCGATTGAACTTACCAGAGTGCGATGAAGAATAGATTTGTCTTCGCTAAAGTCCATCTCCGTGACCGACGCGATGGCATCGCGAAGCTCTTTAGTGTCCTTGCAATCCTTGCTCTCTGTCTTAATCTTTGGTTTACCATGGCGAACACGCAGTCTCCTGTATTCGTCCGGGCACAGCCTCTTCCACAGATAATAGAATTGCACGCATTGTTTCGCGGACTTGCCACCCACGTCTCGCGAGATCGCAGAGAAGTCCTTGTTGTACTTCAACAGGCCCTGGTAGAATGCGTCCATTTCCTGCGACGTCCATCGGTCGGTCTCGTGACACTCGTAACTCAGCAACGGATGTTCCGCTGGCAACGGAGGCGTCGGTCTCATCAACTTTAACATTGCTTCCTAGAAACGAACAACGAACCACGTTGGTACTATTAACGAAAGAATTTAGCAAGAGAGGAATCGAGAAGATGAGAAATCCTAGCTTTCTGTATTTACAAAAGTTTTATAAGAAGAATATCGCCAAGTTGAAATAAGTTTATGAAGATGACTAAACAGGAGTTGAATAAAACAAAGTGGAAAGTAGAAGAAGTTAAAATAAAACAAAATATGTAAAATGAATCAGTGATGTTAGAAAATATGCGTTGATTTTTGTGCATGCGAATAAATGGTAATAAAATGTGGGAATACAAAGATGTATCAGAGATGGCGATATTTCTTTACTTTGGAATAGGAAGGTATAAATTTATTCGATGCTGTTTGCGAGTTAATTGAAATGTTTAAAACCATAACAAACAGCGAACGAATGTAATATAATTTGGGGCTACGTGTAATTGACGAGAAGCTTGAAAACGAAAGAAATTACGATATAAAGTAATGGAATATAGACAATGAAAATGATCTCGTATGTACATAGAAGATAGCAGAGACAGAATAGCATGGATCGAGTTCAAGGAAAAGACGTAATTTTTTAATAATCGCAGATATTTCGTGTGTTTTGTATAAACAACCCCAGTGGATGAAATTACGAAATGTACGCAATATATGACAATTAAGACACTGGTTATGTACAATTTTTTTTAACCTTTTTGTTTTCAACTACAATAATACGCTGCTCAAAGGTGTATCAGGAGGAAAAGAAAAGCGGAAAGGGATTGTATTGGAATTTTAGGGATAGTGGAAATGGAATAAAGGAATTAAATTGAAAGAATCGTACATGAATATTTCCTTTGCACATGTGCAGCAGATGAAGCGCGTATTCTTTGTTCCTTCCTCCACCTGGTACCGCAGCGCAGCATGCAAATTGTAGGTACATTTCCACTGCAAAAACAAAAGTTTTTTGCTTCAGATACAAATTCGTTCGCGCGGAAACAACGCATTCTCTAGCGTGAAAGCGTAAACTAAATGTAATTTGTGTATTTGTAGCGTGACGATATTGCGAACGTTTTACCTTTTATTCTCGTGTGTTTTATTACAATCTATACGTTTATGGATAAAGTAATCTACTTATTCTTTTAATGCATTCTCTGCGATGCCGTATAAAAACGCTGAGAAACATTAATCAACGAATATCGATTATTTGTTTTGATGTTAACTTTATGGAAAATAATAATTATTACAACTGCGTTTCTTACGAAATTATTGCGTACGTAACGCACGGTCGTATAATCACATTCTATATACAAAATCCCGAGATACACTGTACGATCATTCGCACAACTATCATTTGTAGAACCCATTCCCTCTTACTTCCAAGAACGTATATATACAAGCCAGAGATAGTATCGTTCATTGACATCACGCATCTGATACAAACGAGAGACTCGGAGGGAAAAAGGTACAAGAATCTCTAATTTGAGAACCCGTGGATTATATAGAACCTCGTTAAAAAAGGATAAAAACATTTTTACATATGTACACATATTCGTAAAAGCTTGGAAATTCGCAATAAAGTTCTCTGGCTAAATACCTATAATTGTAGATATTATTTCTTATATTCATTTCGTCAACAAAAAAAAGAAAAAAAAGAAAAAAACATTTATCCCATTTCTCTCTCACAAAAAAAAAGAACTCTCAATAAACCCAAGTCTCTCATAAACCAAATCCAATAACTTCTAAAAGCCGCAATTACTTACGTTCATTATCTGTCAGCACGTTATTTATACCAGGATCCCAGAGCAGATGATCAGCTTCAGGCTCGCCCTTTCCTCTATCCCCATCACTCCCAAACGGCGGTATCGTCGCTTGGTACCTCGTCCCGATATTAATTCTCGGTGGAGGTCCATCGTTCCCTTGCGAATCATCCGAACTGAAGTCAGAATCCCTTTCATACTGATGCAGCCTGGCGTACAATCCAGCTCCAGGTCTGGAAGGATCCAAAATCGGTGGAGGCGTGTAGCTACTATCCCAATGTCGATCGCAGGCCTTTCTCAATCTCGATGGATACGAATGTGACGTATTCGCGTACAATCCTCCATCCATACGAGGCCTTTTTCTGCATTGTCTAACAGGACTGCCAGTTGGTACGTTACTAGGATTAAGGAAAACATCCTCGTCCAGAAGCTCTTCCTTGATCTGATCCACCGGGATAGGCAAGTTTCCACTGACCGTTTTCTGTCTCATATTGTTATTCTTAGCCATATTCGTCTGTATAAGAAATTTCGCCGGATTCACCACTTGCTGTTGATTGAACTGGCCAGCGTTATACTGATGATTGGTGTGCACGTTTAGGCCGAGATTCACAGTGACAGGTTCCATCTTCGGAGTCGTCAGCCGCATCTCTTTCTTGAATGTGAGCCCCGGGCTCAGAGAGCTCGTCTGCACCAGCACGTTCGTCGTCTTTTGCAGCCCAGCCGTCTGAATCAGCTTGAACTCGCCGTTGTTATCCACCACGATACCAGCTAGGCTACCGCCACCCAGCCCAAAGTCGACCAAGTTTTGGCTGGCGATGAACTTGTACGATTGAAACTCGAATCGCCTACGGCTGGCTGTCGTGAAGTCCTTCGGAGTCGACGACAGTAGTGGGTCCTCCGAGTTGGGCATCATCTGATTCTGAAGAGCGTGATGTGGCGACACAGGGAAGCTGGTGCCCGTGAACGACACTGGTCCTGGTGACGAGACCGAAGACGGCGGTAACGAGGACAGTGGCGACGGTGCTGGAGTCGCCGACAAAGGGCTTGGCAGTGGAGAATGCGGATTTGGTGAACCGGATCCGTATAGATCAGCGTCTGCTTCGGATTCAGCTGGCAATACTTCGCTCAGAGCTTCCTCTACCGCTGCCGCGGAGGACATGGTGGTCGCGTAAAAAGCCGCTGATAAGGGCGACGACACTTGTCTCACGCTCTCCGGGTCCTCTTGAGGACTCAATAGAGGGAAGCTTCCGGTTAAAAGGCCTTCTTGGCTCGCTGGTGGCGTTGGATATGTGAAACTTGGACTGTCGTGTCTCGTTAAAGGCGATGGCAGGGGAGACTGGGTTGGTAACGTATGCGGGCTTTCTGTATATTGGGCACCGTAAGTACTGAATTCGGCTAGCGAGTCTGGTAACGGCGAATTGACCAGTGCTTGTAAGTCGGGGTTCACCGTGTGTTGAGATGGGTATCGGTCCTCTAAGGTGATGTCTTGTAATTGCTCGGTAGGTTGTTCTTGTAACAGGCTCGTTGTCTGAAACTGAATGGTTTGGTATTTCTTTGTTTGTTCGATTATTTCATTTGGATTATTCATAATTTATTAGACGATTATTATACGATGACGTATCGAAATAATTTCATCAAAATCCATCGAAGCATTTAAATCGATCAAACCCGCAAACTATAGGAGTTCTTATTCGAAAAGTAACATCGTCCCAAGTTCCACCTAAGACATCAATAGGGCTCGTTCT
Source organism: Bombus waltoni (assembly GCA_014737395.1). Taxonomy (NCBI): domain Eukaryota; kingdom Metazoa; phylum Arthropoda; class Insecta; order Hymenoptera; family Apidae; genus Bombus; species Bombus waltoni. Next base: position 851,305 of record JACXII010000043.1, on the reverse strand, counting down.
AGAAGTTCTCGTCAAAAGTTGAATTTTCCAGGGGATTGGGGATGAAAAATTCGCGGAATAAAAGCGTTCCAATGGCACGTCAATGAATGCAGCCATCAGGCTGGAATTTCATAGGCAGGCGTTAATGAGTCTCCTCCACGACGAGAGAAACACGACGAAGAGAGAGAAAGGGAAGGGGTGCAAGATATCCGATGGATAGGTGGAGAATACAGGCGGAAACGGTGCTTTCCAAACGGCACAAAGCATCGTCGACGTTATCGTCGGTGCAGTTGGTGCCAACTACTTAGATAATTCGCCTTATTAAATTCTGAGCCCGGAGAGAGAGGCGGCCCCTGGCCCCGCCACGTAATTGAAACTAAAGTGTCTTCGACGCTTGACACGGAACGAAGAACGGGGCGCCAGGTGTAATTAGCCCATCAAAGGATCTTGGATATATTCTGTTTTGACACAAGCGACGAAAACGCGGATTCTCATATCCGTTCGCGCGTCGTCGCTTTTAACGATCTTCTTGCCATGTATTTTTCGGTGGATGGCAGTCGTGAGGCGAAAGTTGTGGGCGCGAAGCATTTAGGGAAAAACGAAGGAAGACGTGTTTTGATAATGGAATTATTATTTTGGGTGTGTGGGGAATAAGCGAACTGTTTATTGGAAAATTTGAGGGCTATTGTGGAGGTTTACTGTGAAATGGCGATAGCAACCGAATGTTTTAATTATCGTTAAAGTTAGGTATCGTCAAATTCAACAAAGTTGATTCCTGTTACGTAACGTTGTTATACGATTTTTGAATTTTGGATCGTGACTCTAGTCGATATCTAATTATCTATTTAGATGATCTAATTATCGTCGATTGATTCATCGCCTGATTGTACGACAGAGATCAGAAAGGCAAGTGCATCACTACAGGCAAGACGGATCAGGTAACAGAAATAAACGAGGAAAAGAAGAAAACAATCACTCACCTGAAGAGAATCCAATTGAGTAGCATGAAGCAGAACGCTGTCAGGAACCGCGGTGACTTGCTGGAACACTTCATCTTGAAGACTTGGGCTAAAATAACCACCGTCTTCGGAATAACCTGCCATTGAGAAAGTGTCTGTAATTGTAGGCTGAAGTTGAGGTTGATTATTTTGCTGCTGTTGCTGCTGTGTTTGTTGCTGCTGTGCTTGTTGCTGTTGCTGCTGTGTTTGTTGCTGTTGCTGATGTTGCTGCTGAAGCTGGTGCTGCTTCTGGTGATGTTGCTTCTGATGTTGCTGCTGATGCGAGTTGGTGGTCAATTGAACCGATGTTTGATACGTCAGATGGAATCTTTGCCCAGGATCGGAAGTCGTCCTCTTCACAGCCATTTTGGTAGTGCCCTGGAAAATTAAAGATTTTTTTCTTATAAAATCAAAATATATATATATATAATAGTATAGCTGTTACGCTACACGAAACATTATAAATTGCGAGCTATATTTTGGAAACACATAATTTCTACATTTCTAAATATTCAGCTATTTATGAGACACTTAGGAATGATATAAAAACGTAGGCAAATCTTGAATCAAAGAACAGAAGCGCACCTTCAAGATCATGTCGGCCAGCGCCTGCGCCTGAGCCTGTGTTTGTGCTTCCTGCAGCTGCTTCTGCACGGTGGCGTGTCCGGAAATCGTGACATTGGGCTGCCGGAAGTGCTCGCCATCCGAAAGTCTGCGGACCTTTTCCGTAGAGGCCAAAGGAGGCGGTGCTGGTATCGCGAAGCTCGTTTTAGCGGAAATCTGCGACGCACTGTCGACTTGCGTGGTGAAAACCGTTGCGTTCGCACGAGACTGTTGATTTGTGCTCGTATCTGCTGCTGAAATATGAAAGAATATTTTCTTGAAATAACTGTTCACTTTATTTCCGTGTATTCGAGGCAATCATTTTTGTAGGAGATTTCCTTTTTACGAAATGAAATTCTTTGTGAAAATGTTAGCAGATTAAGCGATAACAGTATATATACAATATATTTAAAATATTCTCAAACGTCTAAACAATTTTATAATATGATATTTACTTTATTCATATCGTTTCAATATTATATCTTTTACATTTTATTAATACGGAAGTGCAGAAATATCAAACATAAAAATTGAATATTACTTTTTCTTCGTATTTTCAATGGTAGATTGAAATCCCCTATAATTCATTATTTGACGTATTCAATTATTATCGATGGTTATTATGTTATTAGTACTTAAATTAGTTTAACGATTATCATTTGTATTTCGAATCGATGCACGAAGGACTAGAAGGAATTCAAATGTCTATTCTATTTCAAATATTAATTTTATTTGGATGCAGTTAATGCAATAAGGTTGAGAAGCTTTAGCAATAAGGTAGCTCGCTTTCTAGTAATCATTAAACGGTATTTCGATAGATTCCAATTCAAATAAACCGAATTATTTACTTTATCGTTGCAGTTTAATTTCTCGGAGATCGGCGTGTGTGTTTGCGTGTAACTCGCGTGAATTTTCGTCGATAAAACGTGGAATCACGGCGCATGCTTCTCGAAACGGAACTGTATCCTTTCGATTCTACGAACGAACATATTTTATTAGTTAATTGAAATATCTTTCGGACTGTACCGCGCGCGGGTCTTAAAGTTAATATCAACTCGTTTCTAATTAAATATATTTTTAACGACGAAGATACTAATATCGATCATCGGTTTGGAATTATTAATGGAAAATTCTCCTGCTAATAGAGCATTTAAGCACAGCAACGTTATAACTGTGTTGGAATGAAGTTTGCAAACGATCCAGGGATATCAAAGTATTTTTATCTAATTTTGCAGTACGACGTTTACTCAGAAAATTATATGAAAAATTATCATTCTAAATATTTCCCGCGATGACACGTAACAGAGTGACGATCAATATCGGAAAGGAACCTATTAAGATCAATTAAAATTTGCCAAGTTAAACGATATTATAGACCTATGCGCGAAAAATATCGTTTCTAAGTAGAATGTACCAATATATGATCCGACGGCAGACAACGGACGCTACGAGAACGAACAGGCGTACAATTTTACATAAATAACGTCTTAACAAGAGACAACTCCAGTGACGTTCTTCGAGCACGGCTTCTTCTTTGTCGAGATCTTTTTCAACGACTAATTGAAGAAACGAGAAGGGAGAAAATGAGGGGAGAAGATCAGTGAATGCAGCGGAACGATCCGTTCTTCCTGGCTCGTCTCAGCCGTACATATTCTCTCTTATAATGACGTTAATATGAATTAATCGTACTACCAGTTAAGCGAACGTACTTTGTAAGAGCGTTTCAGTTTATGGGGGAATAAATTATAAGATCTGTGATCTTCTTAAACGAGCGCCGATTCCGTCCATTTGTGCGTTCTTTAATTCGCCTTTTCACGACCGTACAAGCTGGAAAAGGGAATAATCTTTCGACGAAGGGAAATGGTTTTATTAGCGTGCCTCTGTCAAAGAGCGGGACGCTCGTATTTATCTGGAACCAAAGAACATTTCGCCATTTCCAAGTAGATAGAAGACGTATGTACACATATATTTTTAAAGGAATTTTTACTTCAGAGCATCAAGTAGAAAAGATTCTTGTAATTTCAAAATACACTTAAATTTACGTTTTTTGATTCTTCGTTGATTAATACAAAAGGAATGTATTAATATCATTCTGTTTTTTTTTTTTCGGTGTGAAATATCGTTCAATATTTATTGGCAAATTCGACGCGAATGATTAAAAGCGTATAAACTGTGAAATTATTCGGTAATCAGAAACCCGTGAATCAGTATACGCATACTTTAATAACGAATTGAACGCGTAATAGCGAAAATGAATAAGATATTCCAATAAATCGGCAGGAAAAACAAAGTGAAAACAGGAAAGTTTCATATTTTTACGAACAATACGTTGCTCGGCAGTATTCATTTTTCTACGTGGATGTATCTATAGTTGAAGTACCCGCAAAACGTGATACTAAATAATCACATAATCGACATTTAAAATACGTATTCATATAAACACTGTTCCCTTTATTTTTGGAAAAATAAAAATTCCAAATAAAATTTACTTATCCGTAGAAGACTTAGTCTTCTCATTATGACAGCCATTTCTTTAATAAAAAAATATATCGTCTTTTTAAAAAGATTTATATACGAGCCTATCAACGATCGAAAAGTATTGAGACATTCGCTCGTTCATTACAAAATGTAATTTAATTAGAAGATCATAGATACTGGAATAGTCTGCACGTTATAGTCGTCAAAGTCATGCAAGTCGGGAAAGTTCAGTATATAGGTTACTTAATCGTGTCATGCTAATTCTAATTACGGTTATTTCACCATCATCATCTGTCATCAACGCCGATAAACTATATATTATCTGTTATCTACTTTCCACAATACGTATGTACATTTCCTAATTAGAACAATATGTATAGTTTCTATAATTTTGATCGAAATATTGGATTGCGCGAGAGTTCGTAGGAAAATTAGAATCTTGTAATTGTTGGCAATCCATTCGTATACAATCATCGCATCGATCAACAACAACACATCAAAACACATCGAAAACGCTGTAAACTTGCCAAACAACCTAATACCTAGATGCTTACATCCGATAGGATACCTCTATAAAATCGATCAGTAGAATACGTCAGTGTGTGATCAGACGTCGCACATAAACAACCTCTACGAGTAACGAATTAACAGGAAACAATTTCACCGTTGTAATACCGTAGGTTTTCCATCAATTGCTCGAGTACGATCAGCATTGACAGCCGATGCATCCGCGGAGACACGACGCGGTGCTCGTTGAAAAATACATTTCGAGACGGGGAACGTCGTTTACGACAGCAACGAAACCCGACAGATATAAATGCTCGCATATCCTGGCCGAGGCGCGAGAAGGAAATGGGATACGTCGAGAGCGTGCGGTTGTGTATGGCGAGAGGAAACTTTTCTACCACGATATTCCATGAATATTTGGCCCTCGTTCTGGCTACGAGCCCGTGAGTTTGACTTCCTCTCGGTTTTTTACCTTACATTATACACCAGAAACCGCGAGTTGCTCGATGTTTTTGCTCATTGTCGACTGGGCCCACGCGGCCAATAAATCAACCGAAAGAAATTAATATCCGTCTTTGGCTATTGCTTCTCTTCCCCCTGGGGGTAAATTGAAATCGTTGTAAACGCTTTTGTTCGAACAATGGAGATGGAAATTGTAGCGACGTCGATCGATCTCCGTGCAATTTGTCGTGCGTAGTACCGGCAACATTTCGACGAAATTTTCTAGCTTTTTTTTTTCTATTTTCTTTCCCCACCTTTTCCCCGCGGGCAGGCGCTGAGTTATGTGGCGCGATGAAACGACGCTGAATTACTCTTAAACGAGCAAATAATAAAAACCAAGTGGCAAATTACATTTGAAAAATAATATTGCAATCAGAACGAAATTCTAATTAAAAAAAGATATAATATTCCAATCGGAGCATACGTAATTTTTGCTTTTAAACGTGAAAAATTTTTCTGTATTTTAACGAACGTTTACGCAAACTCGCGTATAGATTCACAATGAAGCTTTACATAGGCAGGTGGTGATCGATAAATCAATGTTTCATATTAACCCGCCGAAATTCACGCAGCGCTCGACGATGGAGCCTCGTTACATTTTTCAGCCGACGCTTCTACACATAACGTTATGCGGACCGCAAATCCATTTGATAGCCGCGCATTTGTACGGTCACGTAACGACGTAAATCCGCGCGGGCGAAACCGCCGGGGATTTTTGCAAATTGCCAATCATTGATCGCGGTAAAAGCAGATTGTCCCCGGTCCAAGGGGCCCTTCGTTGTTGTTTTTACTTCTCCGCGAGAAAATCGTTGCGGGTTTCGCTATATCGGCGAAAAGCACGCGGAAAAGTCGAGTGATCGATATTTTTTCAAGGTCTTCGCAGAAACCTCGATGGCTGAAGCGGAAGAGTAAAATCGTCGCGATCGAACGTTTCAAAATAAACGTAATAATAAAACCGTAAATAAGCAAATCGAAACGATTTAAATTGGATCGATTGGAAAGTATTTCTTTATTTTTTTCTTTTTTTATTTTTTTGTACTATTTCGATTCGTATGTTTTTATTCAAGGATACAATTTGACGTAGCGTTACTCGTATTTCTATTTCGTAGGAAAGCAAATATTTAATTTATCGTTTGAAACCATTAACTCTGGAATATCACAGTGCAACACTGCATATTTGTTTTAAGAAGAAATTATAGCTTCTCGTTATTTATGATTTTTTATTAAAAACAGATAGATACGAAATAGACGTGAAATTATCAAGATTTATCGTCTGCTTTTGTATTGTTCCCGAAACCAACAGAAAATCATATACAGATGTATTTTTATACATTTTCCGTGTGATTTTCGATTAACGACGAGCAGCTGCGATACGAGAAATTATTGTTGACAAAACGCTTAAAACGAGGCGTAACTTGGAAGTAATATCGACACGATAATTCTTCAAGTAGAAACGACGATTTACACAGAATTTGCTGGGGATCCTGGCGGGCTACGAGCCACTGCTGACGATGCATAGCTCGATGCTGGGTGCATCGCTGCAATTCAATGGAAAGTACGATAAGATGACGGCGCTGGTTATGGGGAGCCGGTAAAATATCGTGGTTATCTGCTGATCGTTGCGAAAGTTTGGCAAATGGATAGAAAATATGTGTTATAAAAGATAATTTCAACCGTTCTCGTCAGTGCGAGACTTAATATCGTTGATAAAAGCGAGAAATAATTATTTTTCACCAACGTTGACAAATTCGTCGCTACGACGACCAAAGAATAAAAATTCTATTTTCGGAGAATCCGATCGTAGAATTATAGATTACGGAATGAAGAGAAGACTGCAAAGGGCTATCTGTTCATTTTGAACGCGTGTACAAAGTGAAATTAAATAAAGAAATAAATCGTTCGAGCTGCGATGTTACGTTCGAGCGAATTATTTTTAACGAATGAACAGCTCCATGACCGATGTTTCATGGATTTTAAGTATTTACGCCGGCATTATCGTTTCAAATTGTTTTAAAATTCGCATCATTTCTGTTATTACGTTATTACGAACGTCATGCTTCGGCGCGTTCGCACGCCTGTGATCACTTATTCATTTACAATCAATTTATCTGCTTATGAATGTTTTGTTCGGTGAATACATAGCTCCCCTAAATACGCAATGAATATTTATATCGTGTTTGCCGCAACGCGTGCCGTGTTTTCATCAAAGAATTCGCGTTCCCAACCGAACGATTTTTTCCTTCTTCCTTCACCTTTCTCCTCGTCGCGATTATTAAAATGAATAATCGTCTGGCGTAGAAACGGACAGTTAGGAAAAAGGCTACGCGTGCGCTAAACGAAGAGCGATAGCTTTGAAGTGGAATAATAGCTTCATTGAAACGGAAATTCTATCCGTGACGTGGAATTTTCAACGTGTAGTGGAATAAATTATATTTTGACGTGCAATTGTTTTTCCTGTCAGACGTATGCGTACCCGGTTAAATTAAAAAGCAGCAAAACAAGGGGAAATGTCGTTTTTAGGCTCCGTTTTAATTAACGCGAAATTGTAAATTTATCGATCAAGTGAATTTTTTTTTACACGGAAAGGAAATAATTATGCGAATATGAATGGTAATATAACGGGAGACGGAAAGGTATTTAATATAACTTGAATAACGTATGCATGCGATAGTACTAATTAAAAGGACGTCAAAATTAATATTGCTAATTACAGAACTGTATCTTATTTCTCAAATCAAAATTGTTAATTTTTTCAAGCAATTGTATCTGATTATCGTCACCCAGCGTAAACCGAAGGAACGAGTAGAATGCGTGGAAAAGTTGTCAGACGTTAGAAACGATACGAACGCTGGAAATAACAATCGACGAACGTTCAACTAAATTAAACTACACGAGTAAATTATTAAAAATAATCTCTACATCTTAAAATTGGATAAAGAATTCTAGCTTCTATTGCTGGAATCATACAGAAGTAGAACATACCAGGCTTCTATCGGACCATAAGCTCTAGTCCGATCGCGAGACATTAATAAAAGTTCACGAACATTAAAGTCCTTTATACCAAAAAGAAAAAAAAACCACGTAAAATTTTCTAATATAGCGATACTACGATATATAGCATAAATATGAAACAGAAATATGAAAATGATCGTTGAACTCGAAAATTGAATGCGCAACATATTTTCCAATGAACGTTCCGACGAGCTCCAATGAATTTCCGAATATTTCGAAAGATGAGAAATCAGATTTCGAAATCGTCGAATCGAATTCACACGCCGACGAAGCGTTGTCGCGCTGTTCACTGTCGTTTCTCTTGAGACCCTGACCAAACATCGAGCCGTTTCGTCGTCGACAACTAACTCAACCAGAAACCATCCTCTAATTGCATCGATGCGTCGACGACGGACGACGCGACGCGACGCGTCGTCAGCAAGCGAACAACGTCGAACGGCCGATTCCACCAAATTATTTATCGATCGATCTCGTGGCCTGGCATTATAGGCTCGACTGGTTGATTTTCCAAAAAATAAATGCCAACAATTTGTTCCTTACCAATCCGACGATACACCGAACATCGATCGACGATAATCGATTGACTCGTAGGTTTATTTTAAAAATTGGATCGTGCCAGACACGGCCGCAGCGAACCAGCCGTTTTTCACGTATCTTTCGCGTTGATCGACTCAATCACGTTTTCGTATTTACAAAGGCATTTGCTTTCTTCCGCCTCTTACCTCGCGTTTCCAATCCTATCGTATTGAAAATGAAAGTATCAGAGATTGAAATGTCAGAGGTGAACTTGTATTAAAAGTGAAACAATTTTGTTAAAAAAAAAAAAAACATTGTACATTTATGATCGGACGGATGGAAGAAAACCGTACGTCAAGAGGTGAGTTCAAGTAGACCAATCTGAATATGGAACGAGACCGGTGATCCACGAAGAATCGTCGCGGAAGAAACGACAGTTTCGTCTGGCGTTGCACTTGGCAGCGGTCGACGACGAAATAGCGCATAAATCGCTAACGACGCGCACTTTGTTACAAAAGCGCGGCATCCGGCCACCCTCGCGCCACCCTGCGCCACCCAGGACCATCGCGGCACGGCTTGATTTATCGTTCGAACGTGGACAATGCGAGAAATATTCTGGCGTGTTCGCTTCGTAAATCACGATTCTTCGGCAGTCCATAGAGCAGCGAGGAGGAGGCGCGATTTCTCGCTGGCTGGAATATCACGCGAGCTTCTGGCAAGTGTACACGGTTTTCACAAGCGGACAGACGTGGTATACAGACACACGGACAAACGGAGCGTGTAGACACGGACCAAACATGGACATAGACGCAAATATAGACACGTATATAGATACGAAAGACACGGATACATAGCAACATGGATAGATACGAAAGAGTAAGGAGAAAAGAAGAGAGAGGAGATGGGATTGGATTGAGATACGCCGCGGATCGCATGAATCATCGGAATCGCGTTCACGAATTTTGTGTTCTCAGCGTTGCCGTTCCAAGTTGATCGGATTAATATCTTGCTACGGAAACGACTCTCCGAATATTGATTCGGAGATTAACATCGATCCACTTTTTCCAGCGTTCTACACTGAATCGCGATTTTAATAACGTACCTAATTATTCACACATTCAACGATATAACTTAGATCGTATCGAACGTTACGTCACGTTATGTACGAATCGTATTATTATACAACGTACAATTAGTTTTCCAATAGGAACGTATCATGTTTCCAATCTCATGGTAAATATCGAACATTCTCCGAGCTTAAATTACATCAAAATACAAATGCGAAGCAAAGAAAAGGTAATTTTCTAACTCAGACTATTATCGTCTTACTCCCCTGATTACACGAATCTTTATCGCGATTATATTAAAACGTCTTCTCTAACGCGTAGTTATACTCTCGCTACGTTTTGCGAGCGAATTCCACGTTCGTTCGAGCTGCCCTAGTTCCGGTCTTAAGTATTCGCGAGCGTATACAGAGTAGCTGAGCGACAGATTCTCTGTAACCAGATGTCACGTTAGACTCGTGAATGTGTCTAAGGGAAAGTTAACGTAACTCGACAGTTAATATAACTCGGTCTTGCTCCTTATGATAGTTCGCGAAATGTATCTGTAGAGAAGACAGATCGTGATAAAGAGAGAGATTGGGAGGAAGAAAGATAGACGTAACCCAACCGAGATACGTTTCAAGGCACATAAATCATCGAGATCGTATTTCTATTCCGCAAGCTCTTTGAATTTTCACGTTGTTTGATATTAACGTCGTTATTCGACATTTCATAGAACTATAAATTACACGAATAGAAGATATTTCTACTCTTATCCTTTTCTCTTTTGAATTCGCGCTTATTGTCGGACTCGTTAGCTTGCTATATACGAAACATTAATACTCGTTATCAAGGTTCTTTTAATATTAGTTGTAAATATTATTGCGAGTGGTACGATTTAAAATATCAGTACTCGATACAACTTACCAGTCGTTCTTTTCTGTATGATTTTTTCCTCGATCAGCGCTCTCACACTGACAGACGCGGTTTGTAAAGGCGGACCGACGACCTCTTTCTTCTCGCTTTTCTTGTTCTCAGCATCCTGGAATAATTAGAAATAATAGGTGTCCATAAGTTCTACTTCGAATCAAAACTTTCGTCTGTTATCAATATCCAAAGAAATTAACATTCCAAACGTTTTCAGACGTTCATCTTAAAATTACCAATTCTTTCCATACTTCGATCTGTTTTATAAAATTTGTCCCGTATTTTATGGTATCGTGTGATTTTCATCCAATCAAAAATATTAATATTATCCATAATATGCTAATATAATAATATTTATGCTAATAACTTTGATATTGTTCATCATAAATTTCCGATCAAAAACTTTACTTTAATTCCTTTCGGTATGCATATACACACGCTTCAATTTAAATGACTTAATGAAGGAAAATAAAGAAAATAATATACGAGTTGACATTAATCCCGATAAATCCATATTCCTTTCAATTGCCTCGCTACTTTATACATCGAAACATACATATAACACAAACAACGAAAACGATCGCATAAATCAATCACGTATCAAAGATTCGGAGTAAATTCCACAGAAATGTACTCTCCGTTACTAATTAGCTCGTTTCGCCAAACGTACTACGAGTCTTGCTTATCCATCAAAGGTTCGTTTCGCAACACGATTTCTATTTGACCCAGTTCGTCATTCGCGAATGATCGAAAATCTAATTTCACAGGGCTTGTACCGGTGAATCGATTAGAATGTTAAACGGTGCTTAAGCGCGACGAGAGGAAGAAAGAGAACGAATAAAAAAAGAGGGGCGATCCAGTGGAAAAGTAACATGGAAAAGGGGCGGGAGAGACAGAGGGACGTCCGTGAAATGAGATTGAAGAGATCAGGCGTTTCAGGCAGAATTATAAAAGAGAAGGGAGAAGATAAAGATGACAGTTGAAGAAAGGCTAGACGGGGAAGGGAAAATGACCGAGGAACAGTGGTCTGTATTATTGGTTCTTTTTCCTTTGTTCAAGAACGTTTTTATATCTCTGCAGTCTCTTCGTTGTTCTAAGTGCGTAAGCCTGCTTCAGATAAATTCCTAATTCTGTTTGAAAGAAGTAGGATTTAAAAGAGAGATTATTTTTGGAACAACGTAGATGTTCTTCGAATTAAGGGAACGAAAAAATTCTATTTGACGGATCGAAGCTTGTTATCTCAATTTCATAAAATAATATCTCACTCGAGCTTCGACGAAATTTTCTTGGAAAAATGCACAACTTCAACAAAATCAACAACAAATATCGAGAATGGTAATCGTACCGAGAAACCTTTGTACTTCTGCGAGGAATATTAGCACCCCAATTAATCTTAATGTTTGATAAAAATCGAGAAACCAATCAACTGTAATATCTCCCTACTGAAGATCGCTTTAACGTGCCTCTTGATGCCAGTTGCAACGTCATCTCGTAAAAAGGCAGGCATTAATGGAGACAAAAAAAAAGAAAAAAAAAAATGCAAAATACTCTTCGTTTCGACTTTTCGATTCTTAAATTGCAACCACCGTATAATCGAATCACGTCCTCGGACGCGTTGCTTGCAAAGGTATCGTTATCGCGATACGAGGCAAAGTGAAGAAAAGCTCCACACGCGGAAAAGTACAACGGAAACAGCTACAGAATACGAAGTAACGAAATTTTATGGTAACCAAATACCGGCAATCGAATTGAAACGATTAAATGAATTAAAAGGTTAAAGGTAAAGTTTGCTTAGTAACGAGCACTCCCTTAATCAAATCGAAAGCCATTAATCACGAGTACGCCCACGACTCTCTGATCACACCGCTGTCCCCGTTTCCTCAACAAATCTTAACTAACCAAACGCATCTCGAAACCCACACGTCAAATGCTCCCCACGCGGCCCATAATCCTCGTCTCGTCTATCATGGGTGCAGCTGGTTAATCGGAAACGCATCCCCCGCCGACTGATACTTCGATCGGGTACGACCGGTTCGCAGATTAGTGGTCCCGATGAAACGAAGGGTTAATTGTGCCAGTCCTTCGGACGCCGAGGCGGCAATTAGCATACGTCCACGTCGGACGTGCTATATATCTTTGTCCCGTTTCACGTGAGAGCCAGTCCCCTTCGAGGAGCCATGCATCACCGTGATACGCACGGCACAGCGTCCACGTTGTCATCTTGATGAAACCTTAATGGCGAGGGAGCAAGATAGAACGAGGTGGAGGAGGACTACGGTGAACCCGGTAATCGCTGATCGTGATCGTGCCCCTCAATTTCCTACTTCGATATGCAGCTGCGTTTCTCTGTGCTTTGTATGCGAGAGTATCTACAGGACGTTCGAGAAGTCGTGATAGGATTGGCAAGGGGGTGATTCTACCGGGATGAAAAAATCACACATATACACATTATATCACACATATACATGTATATTACATGGATACATTTTGTACTTCGACTGCATCTTTCGTGCACGATTAAGTCCAGCTACTTGAATATCCATACAAGGATATTTTGCACCTTATACCAAAAATATTGATCCTCTAATCCGTATCAATCAAATATTTCTGATTTTTTTTTGTAAATATTAAAAACTCTCAAAGTCGTAGATTCATAGATACTCTTTTTCAACACTCTGTGCACAGTGTATATTGTTTTACACACACATATATAATCACGTGTATATATATAATATAGCAATATATAATACTATGTATTCTTGTTTTTTTTATATATATATATGTATGTATGTATGTATGTATGTGCGTATGTATGTATATCACCTGCCGCGAAATTGAACTCTGTCTTTGACGTGGCGTACCGCGCTCGCTTCATGAATATTGATCGGCCGCCGTTAATGCGCGGAATTGATTGCGGAACGTTCGCAGGCTCCGACTCATCAATTCGATCCGTGTCGATTCCAGCCCCGAACGCGAGTTCTCTTGTGTGCCGTAATGTACACACGTCTGACTCTTTTTTTGTACTCTCTTTTTTCCCTGCTTTTTTGCTCCCATTTTTTTTTACCACGTACCTCTCGACACAGTTCGAACACAGGCTGCTTCGTTGCGTTGATCTGTAAGTGAATTCGAGAGTCGCCTTCTTTTTTCTCGTTTTGGTTCTTTATTTCGTTGCTCGCATATTTTTTCATCCCCCTCTTTTTGGTTTGCTTGTTCACTTTTGTGTTTTGCTCTGTCCGGTACAGTTCGAATCATAGAAAGTCGATGGCCCGATACTTTTGTGAAATAAAGAACTTCGAGCGGTGTCTTTGCATATACACAAAGCTTTGTTTGTGTCGGTTGTATCGCGTTCGATATCACGATTCGCTTTCGAGTTGGCAAATTAACAAGAAACAATACGAAAATTCTAACGTATATATCGTAAGTAATTTTATTCTTCGTCCCTATACTAAATTCAAATATCCATTGAACTTCAAATTTATGAAATTGATGTCATTTCCGATCGAAGTCTTGTGCGACTTTATTGCAGAATTAAAATTTTTCAGTTGAATGGTAAAACTCGGGTGCGCGATTGAAAATATGATTGAATTTCTAAAAATATAAACGAATCGTTAAATTTTTAAAGATACGACGAACGAGATTTACAGTATGATATGAAGTTCGTGCCGATGATGTAAAGAACGAATACACGTATAAATATTAATTTCATTTTTAGCTGGATATTTGATTCCTTTTCTTTTTTTTAATATCGAGTGCTACTGTCGATCACGATAAGAGTTACTTTAATATTCAGATAGCGTATTTTTACTGATGTTTAATTAAAAATGCGGTCCAACGATAAAAGAATTTCAATATGAATAGTATCGGAACGGCATATAATGGATTCGATGGGATTTTTCGTTTAATAATGAAAGAACAGACACATGCAGATTGGAGTGCCGAGGAATTTCATAATTTTTCTTGAATTACACAGTTCCAATGCATCGAATTCGCAACGGAGGATTAAAAAATGTAATCATTATTTTCTCCATAGCGAAACGCGAATAAATCGCCATTATCCGTCTTTCTTAACGATTTCGTCTTTAATTCGAGCTTTAAATTGTTCCCAATCTCTATTGTCTCTAATAATTCTCACAAATCCTTTCAATTTCTCAACAGAAAAGTTAAATACCTTCTCTGACACGTGTACGCAGGATTATGAAAGATTGATTACGAAGCTTCGCCAATTTTTATATCCCCAAATCCATGTCAATGGCACGATAATAATTATTTCATATCTTCACCTTCTTCTATATACGATTTATATTTTTACGTTAGATTAGATCAGTTTAACATCAGCAAATTTCACCAATATAATCACGACAGTAACGTCTTGCTACGATGTTAATGAAATTTCAGAACGTTTCATGTAACACATAATGTACGCGAGCGTATATTTAATCTTACTACTAGGTTCCTGGAGAAGCTTCTCTCGCGCTTCACCGTAGAAATCGATGCTGTTTTCCGTGAATCGAACGAAACAGAACCGCTACCATCGATAGAACTATAATATCAAATAGTTTCGATGGTTTTTCATTCGGCTATATGCAAATTAGATCGCGTTAATTTCGTTCTGAAAGAGAGAAGGCATAAAAAGTCCAGATGCGAACGCACGTTGCAGAATGACGCGTTTCATGTCGCCAATATGTCGGTTAAATTAACATCCGTGCGTTCGAAACCTTTGCGCGGAAATTGTCGGACCTGAAGCGTTTAAGGTTTCGTCGAGCGGACGTTGCACGAGGAACGGGGATTCACGGGGACTTTCAAGCAGTACAAATGTACTCAGCAGGCTGGTTTCAGGTAGAATACTTTTCGTCCGATTGCCGGAAACGCTGCGTTCCTGTACAACGACCGAGAATAATCCTCGAATAAATAAAATTTACTCGATTATCTTACTCGAAATCGATGAAAAAGATCAGCTTCCGTGTGGGTTCGCGCGTATTTTCCTGCATTTGATAATTCTTTCCTGCTCATCACATCCTCTACCCTCCGAGAGATCGATTATCAATTAATCGAAGGAAAAACATTGGTGAGAAACTTCATCGTTCTTAGTTCTCGTCCTTCGAAGACCCAATCCTTAACACCGGCTACATAAATATTCGTAATCGACGTAGAAACAATCACCAATCTATACCAACTATCTAACACCGATTCGGAGAACATCCCCAAGCAATAGCCACGTGGTAACCCATTAACGTAGGGCAAAGTGCACGTATTCAGATGTCGACTACAAATATATTCGAATGCACTCACGCCTCTGTTCCCCGGCCGTGAACCATGAACGTTCACCTCGTGTCCCTGAACGGCTACGTGGACCTCTCTGACGCTTGATCGTGAACACGGCCACGACGAACATAAAGGCCCCCGGCCGCGAGCATGAATATGAATCTGTGTATGTACACAGATCAAAATGAATGGATCCGGACGCCGCGCTAGCGCACGAACGGAAAGCTGGACGCGAAGCCTTGGATACGCTGGAATGCGCGTGGATTCAACGTACACGTGCACACACACACACACACACACTCACACGTACAGAGATGGACGAGAGAGTGGCGAGTTGAAAATTCCGGGTGCAGTTTGAAACGAGAGCAGACCACGTTGAAAACCCAGCCGGTAACCGGTTCAGATTCAATCTACATAATGGAGAAAGCTCGAGACAATGTTTGCACAGCCCTCTTCGACCGTGGCTGCTTCCCAATCTTTCCGTCTCCGGCCGCCACCGTCCAAGCAAAGAGCTTGTTAATGGGTTCATTTGGATTCGATCATCGCCTTACCATTCCATCTCTCGATTTTATTCTCTCACGATCTCTCGCTCGTTTACCTCGTGTCTTTGCTCGATCCACCGATTCCTAACTTTTGAGTTTTTAATTCTTTCTTCTTTTATTGCTGTTTGCAGCGAGGTTGGCAGAGAAGATTCGTGCGATTGAGTTGGAACGTTGAATCGGACGCGAGAATCAGTTGGACGGTCTACCATGGACGTGAATTTATGAAAAAACGACGAATTTCTTGCAAAATGTACTACGATACGTAGGAGAATATTATTTGCCGGAGTGATGTAGAATCTACGCGGAGTAAGTTCACAGTTCGCGGAACAGGGTGATAAGTGTGCGGAAGATGGATTTACAAAACCTCGACTTACGAGTTATTTTTAAAAGATTTTCTCGTACGTAGCTAAATGATTTTCGCTTTTGATCGTGCCAGTTATTAACATTTTCCCGATCGATCGTACAATTACGTTACAATTAGAAACCTATCAAAAATATATCGTCGCAGGAAATTGTCGTTTTCTCATTTTGCGATGCATCTGCAGGCGATAATCGTTGCAGGGGAAGGAAAAAAGCGAGAAGAAATCAGGGATAGAATCTCGAGGCGAGATCTGCTCGATTTCATACTTTTCTTTCTCTTTCTTCTCTCTTCGCGAGCGGAGAATCTGAACAGAGAGGCTCTTAATAAGGTCAAGGAAGAGGCAGGCTGTTGCAGTCGTCGGAATAGAAAGATCAGCGATTCTCCACCCTTCTTCCTTCCTCTTCTCTGATTCCGCCCCAGTCACCACTCTTCTCACTGATTAAAAATGTCTTAACGAACGACGCGGCGTGTCGTTTGTAGGGATACGCTGAAAAAGATTCGCCCCAAGTTTTTTCTCGCCATTTCGATAGAAACTACATTCAACGTAGAAACGTTCGCAGTTGTTAGATGGAACGATAATATCGCAGAATTGACGCGGACATGGATAACGAAAGACGAAGCAACGTTTCTTGATTCTATCGGAAACTGGATGCAAGTAATAAAATTAACAGAAATAGCAAATACACTTTTCCATTCTATCGGATACATCTTGTTCCATTTCTTCATCCACTTTTGATCGTTCGTCGTTTTAATTGATATCAACGAGGAATTTTACGTTTTAACGAAAGAAGACCTCTTGTTTTTTTTTTCCTTCTCGGTGATTATCGTCGTCTCGTGTGTCACGAAGAAAGGAGCGTCGTAGAACGTAACCGGTCGAGATTTTCATGGAATCACCGGTTGATTGCGTTTCGGTCGTCGAGATTTTCATGAAATCACCAACTGATTACACGAAGCTCTCCGTGCGAGTTTCTGGGATTGCGAATTCATATGGTAATGTCGCTGAACCTTGCAGGTTGCCGTAGCCTTTGGTAAACTTCATGAAATTCTTCTTGAAAATTCAATTCTGCCCCCGCGGGATGAAACGCGGTTCGTGGAAGAGGTAAGCAAAGCCCGGATTCCGTATAATTTTCATCTCGAGACCGTCTCGAGGAGAATTGATGAAGCAAGCGGAACAAACGCGAGACTAGAATTAACGACTCGTCCCTCTCAATTACTTTGTCTCGCTGTTCTTGTCTTCTTATATGAAATATTGCAAATTTTTACGATGATTTCTTGGATGACTCTCGCAAAATTATCAGCTGCAGCTATTAAATGACAGCGCTCGTAACTTTCGTACAGTTCTTCGTTGTAACTTTTTCGAAGACTACTCTATTTACACTATTGTACTAATCATCATTATGTTTGTTATTTATATGACTGCTTTTATGTAATTTATAAAAAAAATAACGATTTAGAAACGCAGCAAAGAAGCAGTTCCAAGAAAATCTGCGTTATTGACACTTTATCGCAATATTCCAATCTTATTAGAACAAAATATTGTCCTTCCTTTGAAAATATCCCTATGATGTTATATATAATACTGTAATAATGTGAAAATGATCGAAAGCGTAACTTGCTTACCTTCTTGAAATAACCACCATGGAGTCTCATATGGCCATTGAGTGCCGGTATATTTTTGAATTTCCGATGGCACAAATTGCATTCGACCGGTTTTGGCTCGGTGTGCAACTTGGCGGACGCCGTCAGAGTGCCAGGGGACGACGAATTTCCCGGCGACGGGCTGCTTTTCCCCACATTTCCACCTCCTGGCGAATTAGCCTGTGGCTGTTGTTGTTGATGCTGCTGATGCTGTTGATGCTGTTGATGCTGATGTTGTTGATGCTGATGCTGTTGATGCTGCTGTTGCGGTTGCTGCTGCTGCTGCTGCTGCTGTTGCTGGGCTTGCTGTTGCGTTTGCTGCTGTTGCTGGGCTTGCTGTTGCGCTTGCTGTTGTTGTTGCTGGAACGAAAAATAAATAGCTGAAATTATTAATTTGTTACTGAAATAAGATATAATATATTTACTCTGTATGAATCACAGTATTCATTATATTAGAATTTCATTATTTTCAACGTTTCCAAGGGATTTTTAATGCAGTACCTTCTTCGAGCTTAGATGAGTGGTATGCCTGCGTAATTACGAAACAATTAATTTTGTTAAATTTGTTCTCGTTTACGCTTATCACTTGTTTCAAAATATGAGAAAAGTATCATAGAATTTATCTTCGTACAAATTATTCTTCGAATAGTATACTTCATGTTTTTATATGCTATATTTTATAGATCTAGAGAAGATTATTTAAATTATGCTGATATCGTATATACTGTTATAACTTATAGGTGGTATCGCTGCTGGTCTCAGCTATGCTAACTAAAGTGGAAGATGCGATGCTTCAAATGTAAAGGAACCTTCGGGATAGCATTTAATTCCATAGTTCAAAGTGGTTCTTTGCCTAACAAAGTGCGAAACGAAGAACGGGGCATTCTTTTCACACTAGCTTTGACAATTAATAAAAACATCTTATGATTCAAGCATACTTTCCACCGCAGCTTTGAAATACCAAGCGCTTTTGAAGCGATTACCATGAAATTAAATATTCAACGTTGTTATCGTTCCTCATACCATACAGTTTCTTTTCCTTCCCATTGTTTTAATGGTTTCTTATACATATATTACAGCATGGTGTTTCTCTATGACAATTTTTATCACGATTCGAGTTTGTAAAATTAGCGTTCGGGAAGGTACTCATTTGCAACCTTCAACATTTAAATCCTAGTTCGTCTTCGAGTTCAAGTACAAGCGCAAATTACATTTAAAAGATAGGCACGCGTGAAATCAATTCGATCGATAGAATTTTCGTATGATTTTTTAAATATTTTTCATCCGACTTGAAACATTTGAATATCATAAAGATAAATAAATAAAAGGACTTTTAAATACTAGCTTTTAATACAGGTTTCACCGAGAAAACATCCGACACGCGCATAATCATACTCGCGCATCCATTATTGTCACAACAAGAAAATTGAAATTCTTCGAATTGTGACAGTTCTTCAGCATGAAAGCTGCATATTTGAGCCTCGACCAACAAGAATTTATCGCGCGGTGTAATAAAAATTCTAATAAAAGCGTGCGTTCGTTATTTCATCCCTTTTCCTCCTCGCGTACACGTTTTTCGTTTCATCGCTTTCACAAGAATAATGAAGAAGAATAAAGAATAATAAAAAGAAACAAGGAACAACGCACACGTAAATAATGCGGCTACATGGAATATAGAATTCCTTCTGCCCTCCAGTGAAGTCTTTCCATGAGTCTGTTCTCTTTTCTCTCGCCTACTTCAAGCTCCGAGGTAACTTTGTAATTTCGCGAATGTTAAGGCTGAAACGACGATGCCGGCGGAATGGTTAAGTACAGATCGAGAACGATGCAACTTGTTACGTGGCGTATTGTTCTGTAATTTTCGTTTCGTTGCAAGAGGTGAGAGGAAGTTTCCGTTTTATCGCAGTAGACGAGAGCGTAGGAAGAAATGCTACAAGAATATGTGTATTTCCATTCTCTTGTTATTTTCCTCGGCAAGTTGAAAAAACAACCAAGATTATATCATTCGATTACGCGGATGGAAAGTTTCGCTATAGAGACGAAGGAGGAATTAAATTAAACAGCGATTAGTCGACATTTACGACGTGAAATTGATCAAAGAATACATGTGCAAACTTTCGTTTTCCTTTTATCTTTAGGTGAGGTGAGGAAATGATACGGCAGTGAATTCAAGTAGAATAGAACCACGCTTAGTCAGACATACCGCGTCTATGACATCGAACAAAGACATTCGTCCAAACTTTCATGGAACCGCGTCGATTGTAGCTTTAGAACAGTCCCTATGATCGGTTGCCGATCATACGGAAAGTCGTGTCCACGCAACGCTCGAACGAAAATTAATCTTCGTTTAATTTCGCTGTAAATTCGAACCGCGTTAATTCTCGTTACGCCTCTGGCCTCTACCAAGCTTCATTGATTCCGAAAGTAGACGCAGGTTTCATTAAACGTCGAATTAGCGCGACGAATTTGAAACGACCGATCTTGCTCGTCGAAGCGAAAACACAGAGCACCGCGACACACAGACTTATAGAAAATTCGAGGGTAATCAAATATAGAAGATACTCGCTTGGCTTCCATTCCTTTCATATCGCTCACAAAAATATGAATTTACGTGTAAACATTTTCCTTTCCTACATGTGAGTTCGATCCTTCGTGATCTGGCGCCATTCGGACGATTAATATTAATATTTTGCCGATTTTCTCGAAATTTGCATCGAATAAAAATCACAAAAATGGAAAGTCGACAGAACTTATGAGACAGTCTACAGGTTTACTTTAACAGCTTCGGTGTATAGCAAGAGTAATCAGCTTTAAACTCGGAGAGAGTGGAGGTCAGATCGGGGAATGTGTTTATATAGACGGGATGGTTGGACGAGGATTTTCGAGAATTCTGTTGGTGTGCATCTTGCCGGTGCAGGATCTTGCCGCCGCAAGCTCATCGGTATTCCAACGACGATCTCGACGCTACGATAAATCGCAGAGCATCGAATCCGTGCGATTTCAGAGTACAGCGAGCAGTTCGGAGTGAAGTATTGTTCGAGTTTTCTCGAAGGGACATTGAGCGTATTAGGGAATCGAGTAGCTCGTTCGATGAAAATTTATGGATAATGTATGGGTATTCGTCGTAGAAGATGAAAAATAATGGAAGAGGTAGCAATAATCGTATTCGAATGTTATAGATTAAGGAGAATATATTTTTATATGCGAGAGGTTCCATATCGATCACTCTTTCCTTTTTATCCTTTCGTGCGATGTATTGTCATTGTCGTACCCCGATCAAGGCATGTTATTTTTGTGAATTTTTGGCATCGATGATGACGTTTCTAGAAGCTAGGAATTAAACGTCTCCTTAGATACATCGTACATCACGTTCAATGAAAATCTTTCTATTTTAGTTGAAATTGATCGAGATGTAGGTTCCTTGAATTTACAAAATCTTATGAAAATTCTTAGACGAACGAAGATAGAAAAATCTCTCTTCAACGATTTCTAGTCTACTTGAAAAAGTATATCCTATATAAACCATTAAATTAACCATTAAATAAGGATAAACGCTTTAAAATCAAACCTGCAATCTAAAAAGTACCTGTGTCTGACTATCTCTTAGCAAATTCCACTTATGTACTGTTATCGTACTTATATCCACTTTTCCACGTATATAGCGTCTATATCGTAAAACCGAGCATTTACTTTGATATTTCTAACGTCCATCTCTATCTTTGCCAGAGCACTTGCTTTGAAAACGTACTTTATGTCAATCTTATAATATCTACGAAGTAACAAAGTTTCGTTACGCAGCCGATTTCTCTTTAGTAGCTAAAGAAATCGTGTCGTATCTCGGCATCCATCAAAGCGCAAGAAAAGTTGATTCGACATTCGTAACGCGCAATCGTACGTGCATCTTAGGTGGAACGCGTCAGGTTCGCACGTTCTACGGAAGATTTCGCGTTGGCAAAGGATTTCGAGAAGTTTTCTTTCGAGTCACATCTCGTCTCCGAGTGACCAGCTGTCGTGAATGTCGGCTGAAGTTTAACGATCGCGCGAATCCCGTCCTTTTGTTATTTAAGAGAACGTACTTCCGGCGAGTGGCTGCCGAGTCGACGGGTACGAACCGCCGAAGAAGCGAAGCAAGCGAAGAAAAACTGTCAGAAGCGAAGGCAGGACTCTTTGCGATCGAATGGTTAATTAATCGAGCCAACGGGATCACGTAGTTATAGCGCAGACTCTGTCCAAAGGAGGTTAACGAAGAAGATTCTTTTCCTCTCGTTACGATGATACTTTTTGCGCTTCAACTTTACCCGCTTACGAAGGATCGCTGTGAAACGTTTGCTTCCCATGCTCATGTATCGTGTAGTAAACGACGATCTACTTCAATTCGTTTTCTTCTTTTTAATCGGTAATTTAAATTGGCAAAATAACGTTGCTTATGTTGGATGATTTTTATTTATTTACAATTGAATTTCAAACAGGCGTGTTCGTATATACGCGTTTCTTGTACGAATGATATATTTGTGAATTAGTCGCCGAATATATACACGGTCTTTGAGTTTAGTGTAGCAATTTTTGGGCTTGGTGTTTCAATTTTTCGAGACGTGGATTGGCCTTGTTTTATTTTGTATCGTACTTCACTGTTCAGCGTTATAATTGATCATAATCTTACATTTGACGTTGAAATTGTTTTATAACGCGTTCACTTTTCTTATTTTATACAGTTTTTCGTTCTTTCCGGCATAATATAACGAAGATTCGTGATATGAAATTTTGAGAAGAAAAGAAGGCAGTTTTAGAATATCGTACGAGGAAGATCCTGGAGCGGAAACGTTGAGTCTAGACATGATGGTTAGCGTTGCGATTACAACAAATTGGTACGTCAAAGTGAACAAGTTAGGATCCGTTAAAGGACTCGCCAGAACTTGGTAAACTAACGAACTCTGTGCGAATTAGAACTTGGAACTTCGTAATGTTTGAACTCGCTAAAGTATATGGACCTTTGAAGTCGATTCGACGTTCGACTCGTTTAAAAGTTCCTTCGTTAAAGAATAGCAATATCTATCCTCAATTTGCGAGTCGGAGAATTTTTATTAAAGTACGTAGAACGAAGTGAAATAGTTGAAACGAATATCTACAATTCGGTAGCTTATTATTGAACGTTGAATTTCATAAAAATTTTGTCCCGAGCTATATATACTTTTAACGCTACAAATTGCGAATTATAAATTTTGAATTTTTAATTTCATCTTCCATTTTACGTTACGAACACTGAATTCTATTTAAA
Organism: Bombus waltoni; assembly: GCA_014737395.1. Taxonomy (NCBI): domain Eukaryota; kingdom Metazoa; phylum Arthropoda; class Insecta; order Hymenoptera; family Apidae; genus Bombus; species Bombus waltoni. The sequence goes on along the minus strand of JACXII010000043.1, from coordinate 827,663 downwards.
TTGTGTAATATTTCCGAATATTCTAAAATTAAGATTTTAAGTCTTAGCTGGAGCGGAATTTCAACACGTAAAACGACGATACATTCAACAGGTAATTTGTCACGAAATAAAAGAGTCGTAATCATTCTTTCGCTATATCGTCTTTCTTCGTGTCTTTGTATCTTGATTGGAACGGGATGACACTTTTTGTTGCAACGATCGGTGCACTGTCTTGGTTGAAAGGGATAGAAGTATAGCGACAGTAACAAAATACGAGGCGTTTTTTTCTGGCTGACTGTTTTGTTTCGGAGGTCGCGAATTGTAGCAGGAATAACGAGATACGGCAGCGTTAAAGAAGACAAAACCGTGCCACACAAAGCGAAGAAACGGCCACGTTTCTTGCGCGAGTTTGAGAAAAGAGTTTGCCCTACTTTCTATAAAAAAAATGGACTAAGGTAAGATAAAAGGAGAGCAAACAACAAACTTCTTTTAATTATGATCGAAAACTTCTATAAATCATTAAAATCACCTGTTTTTTGTTATAACGTTAAAAAAAAAATAGTATTGGATATTAAAGTATTGTTATACATCAACTTCGTGAAAAATATTGATATAAATGTGACCGTGTACCTTTTCTCGAATTCAAGCTCCAATAGTTTCAAAAGATACGATAAACTTATCACGAATAAATATTTCTGAGTTTACGAAATGCTTTAATAAACAGTTAACACTATTGGCGATATACGCACAGTTGTACGTTTTCTTTGCCAGAAAAATAATACGCAATTATCCTAATAAAAACCACTATTGAAGAAATTAAACGACAGTTTAAATAGTATCTGAATTTTGTTCACAAGTAACAATAGATAGATAATGAAGCACGTAGTCGTTGTATCGTGCAGCGGCTGACCAACAACTTACTTATTCTACTGATAGTAGACGAAGGAAACATTGTCCCGCCTAAATGCTTATCGCGCGCCTTGATTAAATTAAAAAAAGAAGCCATTGAAACAACCTATCTGTTATAAATAAATACCTCTTTATACTCTTCAAGAGATATTTTTGTAATATTTTAAAAAATTCAACGTGAAATCGTCTCGTTTTCACAAAGGAGCAATATCTCTACCAATTCGTAGGAAAGCACCGTGAAGTAATCGAAACGTAATTACAAGCTAACGTCAGGTTCATTAAGAAAGAAGATAGCCGTTCGCTACGCGTTTGACGTTTATCATTATTTCCCTGGCATTTTGATTCCCTCCGGGCGATCTCTCGTGCCGAAAGCATTCCGTTCGATTACCTTTCTCCTTTTGCTTCATCAAATACGTAATCCAGTCGATCGACGATAATCGCGGCTCGTTTGTAGCGTCGATGCATGGCGGAGTACAGAGCGAGTTTAATTTAAGACTCGACCGCGGCAATGGCGCGCCGATAAAATCCGTTTAATTCGTGCAGCTCGGCCGATTATATCCCCCTCGGTTCGCTCGTTCATCGTTCGAGAAGTCGCCGCGATGAAACGACGCGACGGTCAAGTATCGATCCATGGCCGGATAGCTTTCGAGACAATCTTCGTGTAGCTCTTTTTACTTCTCTGCTCTCCTTTTGATCGTTAACGATGCTCCCACTTTTGAAAACGATAACGCGGCCTCGTTGCAAGATCGTAAAAGGCGAACTTAGACGCTGGAACACAGTTTTCAGCGAATTCTATACGAGGTTTTAATCGCTTGGCTCGAAATGCTGATTTTTTTTTCACGCGCGATAGAAATTTTAAGCGATAATAAGAAAGATGCGTCGCGTGGCTTGAAACGAATAATTGCTACGATTTAACGCAATTTTTCTATATTCTGTGAGATTAAGCATTGTTCTATCGTAACTGTGAAAACAACGTACATCTAAGTTACTTTACATTTATTTTATATACATGCGCGTTACTTAATAACCGATGAGCAACACGATGGTTAAAGTAAATCAAGACAATTCGTTTCTAGCACTTAATAACGTTCTTGATAGCCGGTTTAAACTTTCCATTCTGAATTCTATAATTTAACGTTTCTAATACCTAATTTGAATTTCCCGCCTTGGTCCTCTAACCTAATACCTACTTTAAATCTTGCAGCTTAACGCCCGTGATTTAACGTTTCTAATACCTGGTTCGGATCTCTTACCTTGATCTCTGTGATATTCTTAAAATTATATTACTAGACACGATTCACGATTGAATTTAACAACTGTGGAATTATTTCAGTCCTTCGGTGCAGGACATTAAACGTTCAATAAATGAAAGATTTAAAAGCATCAACGTTTTCTACAATTATAAAAATTAACTTCCACTACTAGTAATTTCTGCACTAGACATTTCTTACCACATTGGCAACAATTATCTATTTTGGACTATTACCTTCATTAGTCGCCCCCTGTCGATCGCCATAATTTCATTTTCCAAAATCCTGGCGTTTCTTCGCGTCGCTTATCCTTTAAATCTTCTTCCGTCAATGCCACCTGTATACAACAGCCCTCCTATCGAGCCCAATTTCGAGACACGTAATCGACCACGGGGAACGACATCGATAAAAAACAGTATCTAAAAAGCGTATGTTTCCTCTCAAAGTGCAAAATTACGGGGCGTTTCCGGATACGGTCTGCTCGTGAAACAGAAGAAAGACTCCATGGACCAAGATTGCGTCCTTATACTCTACGGACCGTACGCTAACACGCGTGTCGTCGTGTCGTTGACAACGTCCGACGAACGCCGGAAACGATGGCAGATTGTGGCGAAATTAACGAAGGAACGGGGGGAGGAGAATGGCTATCGAGAAAATTTATACAACCGTGAAGAGGCGGGGTAAGATAAAGAGGAAGAAATGCGTACACGTCGAAGACGTCGTTGGAGAAAAAACGACGAGACAAGGGTGAAAGGCGAGAGGAAAGAAAAGGTAATTGGGGACCGAGAATAGAAAGAAGAAGTAGCGAGCAGGATGAATGTTGGGGTAGGAGGGGGGAGGGGATAAAGATTCTTTGGGTTTAAGCGTTGTACTGTTTGGTAAATGAAAGGAGAAACAGCGGCGTGATTGTGGGAGCAATTTGTTCCGAGTTCTTTGGTGAAATTATTCACTGATTTCGAGCCACGGTGGAACGACGCGAAAAACACGTTTTATTTAGGGTTTCCTTGCGAGAGTTTTCGTGATAGAATTTCCATAATTTGTTATTACTATCGAATTACGGGACGTTTATCGATAAACGCAGTACTAGTCGTACCATGGTGGCGAAAAACCGAACCGTAGGATGACTGCTGTTCTAAAGAGAGACGCATAATTAAGTTTCATCCCTCGTCGCCCGGATTTCCTTTGTTACATTAGCTGTTCCCTGTTCCCCGCTCTTGGAACCACGAACGCGATTCCAGGCCGATGACGTTAATCTTTAACGAGCCGAGCCGCGCCAACGACGAGGATGAGAAAGAAGGAAAAGAGATCTCGAAGGCTTTGTAATCGAATCCCTTCGCTTCCTTTCGTTTTTAGCGATCAACGTGATTCGGTTTACGTATAGTCGAAGACGCGGGAACGAAGAATTTTGTCGCGCGTGCTATCCGTGATCCGATCGGACCAACGTCTCGAAATCTTTCGCGTGTGCGAAGGATCTGTCCAATTTGGCTTCTTGAATGAAAAAAAAACTCATCGAGTCTTGGATCGACGAAAGTTGGAGTTTCGAAACTTTGAGAATCGAGGATACATCGAATTCGGTAAAATATTGTTCATAAATAAGAATAAATCCTACGAGCGAAATTCTTTACGCGATTCGGTAACTTTTCTGCTTCCCTATCAAACCTTCAAGTATAAATAGCAACGAATAATAAATTGCACTCGCGTCGCGGAAGCAATCGTTCGTTGTTATAATACCGAATTCTTAAACACCGGCCACGGTGTGAACTCATAAATTCTCCAAACTCTTTCTTCACCTTTTCGCGTGAAATATATGCGATGTCTAATCATAGCAGCGTCTGCGCCACGGTAGCAAGGTAATCGAGCGTGTATCCTTATGCGTACTTGTGTAAAGCGTATCCGTGTGTGTAAAGCGAAACGATACATATTTTGCCAGTGGTGGCGGACAATGGAAAAATGAACGAGTATCGCGACGAGCGAAAAGAACGTAGTTACATGTATAACAAAAGATATCGACCCGTCCGCCATGCAACCTTGTATTTTTTTACCATTGTAACTTAACTCTGTTTTATCACATATCCCGTTGATAAACTTACCTTTCCTACCTGCATCGTACAACACGATATCGCGTCTAAAATTTCTTTTATGTAACGAACAAGACAGAATGATCCGTAGTTACGCCAACCTATTCTACTTCCAGCAAACCATCCTTGCTCCATGCTTCTCCAAGAACCAACTGCAACATCCTAAACCTGAAAATTATATTCACGTTCCCTCTCGATTCTACGCGAATCCTTCCCGTCTACGCGAATTTCGCCGTTTCTTCGATGCTTCGAGAACGCGACGTGCCATCTTACATCGACGCGCACCCCTGTACACGAATTTACGTGCAAGGGGGTTGGATAGGCAGGAATGACGGCACCAGTAATGGAAACAGAATGGGATAATTCCGCGAACCGCGGACGGACGCGGTAATTGCGAATAATTGCATTGTCTTCGAGTCGTTCGCTCGAGTTCCCCTGTTCCTCCTTCTCCGATCTCCGCCATCCTCGGTTATCTCGCTTCGTTCCTCTATGGTGCGTTAGTTCGTTCCTCCCGCGGGCTCTCGTTGAATTGCTTCGGGTACGAATTGAGAGTCGGCTGGTGGAAACTCTCATACCGATTAGGAGATCCCTCTCCGCGTCTCGGCTGTTTCACCCTCCTCTTTCTGGCGTCCGGTCTGGTTAGCCGGGGTCCAGATCCAGCGGCCGTGCAACGGAATTACGTTCGAACCAGAGGACACGTGGCTGCCTTCTGAATCTGATCTCATCGGGTGTAATTAATTTTTGCAGACGGAGATTGCCCGGCGAATTCCGGCTCGGCGAGTACGGACGATTGTTTCAGGGGTTGAACGTGCTGAGGGTTTCTGCGCGACAGGGGGAGGGGGGTTAAGGAGCGTTTTAAAGAAGGGACTTTGCGGTAGAAGCTTTGAAAGACTCGCGATGAGGGCGAAGGACGACTCGTGAGATTTTCGGAAGGTTAGATTTTGGAATGAAAAAAGATACTGTGTTCAGTTAGTGAAAACGACGTAGCGAGGTCGTAGACAGGCTGAGTTTGAAGCTGATTTTCAGAAGGACAGACATCGCGCTAAGAATTTTGTAAAATTCGCGAACAATATGAGAAATTGAGAAAATTAGATGTTCAAATAAGAATAAGAAGGTATAATAACGTGTTACGCGTATTCGTGTACTTGAGATATAGTTAGCACGTAAAACTACTATAAATTTGTATTATTTTGTTACCAAGTTAATCCCTCGCGTCTTGTAAATTCATTTTTCCTTTCGCGGTATTTATTAGACGAGAAATCAATAATCTAAGTTTAGAAGATAAAGATAATTACCTATCAAGGTTTTCAAGAAGTGTCCCATTCAAATCGTCCATAATGGAAATCGATCGCGTTTCCTTAGGAAATTCATGATACTGCCATGCGACAGAAGGATCATTCAACATAATGTAAACGTTAATAATTGCGCGGATATGCGTTAGCTCATCCGTGTGTCGCGCAACAGCCGCGTCCTTGTTGCTTTATCTGCGTATTTTACGTCGACTTCGCAACGAGTGCTCTCCAGGACAAGAGCCGACACGTCGATGGAGCTTGAGCCCTGTGTTGATATAACTCGCGGAACGAGAGCAGAAACGAAAGGAAAAGTGAGGCATTAAAAAGTGGAACAAGCATCGCATCGAGCTAATTACCATTCTTTTCGTTGTTGGTTCTATTTACAGGATAATTAGGTACCCTTCGAGTAAAATGCCGATTCGTACTCGATTCGAAGAGATCTCTAGAATATTAGACGAGGAAAATGGTTTTCTGAGTTACGGTTGAACAAACTGATATCGTATCGACTATCGTGTTGCGTTGTGTCGGTAAATTTAAACGGAGAATTGGCAAAGCGAATTGTAATTTATAAATATTCTCTGCTAATTTTCTGCGAGGATATCAACATTTCCGGTATTTTCAATCGTTTTCACTGTTCAACGTTTTTTGATAGAGGAAGGATAAAATTCTCCATCGAGTCTTTTCGTTCTTGATAATAATATAAAAATTGTAATACTTTCGTTTTCTTTACAGATACTATTTTCATCGGTTGTGATAAATTATACTTTGGAAAAAATGTTTTTCCTCTTTTCTTAAAAATGTCCTTCCATCCGTGTTCTTTAGATCCTTTTCGCACATTTGAAAGTGACAAGACAAACGATCATGCTGGAAAGAACTTTCTGTTACTTCAAACACGAAGCTGTTTTCCTGTAAACTGTCGCATGGTTCAAGGCTACCATGATGTAAGCAATATATTAATATTAATATTAATACACATACGTATGAAAATAAAAATAAGTACTAATCACTAATAAATATAAATCTTATAGAATATTTATTATCTAGTTTTTTAGCTCGCTAAATTAAAGCGCTACTCGTAGAATGATCGTTTTATAAAAAAACAAAGAAGCAAATATTTGTTTTTTAAGTAAATTTTATTATCGACATAATAGAAGAAGAAATTCGGTAGAATAAAACGATTTTGCTATCTAAGAAAGAATAGCGTTTAAATCTAAAACATTTTTTAAATTTTAAATGCACGCATTACACTACCAAGCGTTTATCGTGCTCTTTGATTCGAATTCGTTTCGACGTTTGTGAAACCATTAAGGTTGTCGTCGCTATCGAAAAAATGTACATTTTAATTATTCGCCCCCCCCCCCCTCTCACACTTCCAGAACTTCTCGTCCGCGAAAAAGTTTGGCTTCTATGCGACGGAAACAAATTATGCTGAAAACAAGGGGCTCAACGTTAATTTTCGGCCTTGGCGTTTCATGGTTCTCGAATTTCCTTGATAAATAATACTCCGGGGTTTGCGGAAAGTTTGGTGATTGGTGCGAGCACGTTTCAAACTTTATGCCGACTCCGTCTCGCGTTTTTCGTTTCTCATAAAGCTATGAATATTTAAACTTTTATAATTACCGGTTTTATTTGCGCCGGTGATTCGTTCGTTCGTTCGCTCCTACTTTTCGACATGCTGGAAATACAAGATGCGGAAAGATACTTTCACTCTACCAACGAATCGAACGCGACTGCTCCGTGACACGCTTGAGAAACAGATGTTGAAATTGAATCTCATTTATGCAAGCAACTTTACGTTGATTCTCATGGAAACGTGTCTTGCATTACTCTTAAATAATTCGCAGGTCATATTAAGATTGAGCTTCAACTTGCAATTGGATTTACAAACATTTCCAGTTCCACAAGTATTCTATGTTAATTGCAGTTGAAATTGTCAAGAAATATATGAATATATGCGGGAAGTTCGTTGATAAATTATATTAATTAATTTCAATGAATATTCGAGAGACTCGCTGTGTTTTAGGAAAATATGCTCTCCATGGATATTTATAATATTTACAAGATACTTTTATACGTCGATCAATCACGTTCTTCGTATTCTATACCAACCAATATGTACCCGATGTCAAGCCAATTCACGGAAACAAAATTCAACAGCCTATGAAAAATTCAATTTAGAACTACGATCCATGCCCTCCTAACATATTTATCGCGTAACCAATTCAAAGAACACGAAGAGTACAAATGAAAAATCACAAGATCATCCTCCAACCAAATAGTCTCCGATGTTTACCATCGTATCAAACACCGACGTCACCCAAAACTATATCCAAGTTGCTTGACAAAAAGCACCCGACCCTAAATCATCCATGGCAGACCTGCCAAAAAATAAAGCAACGTGGCCGAGGGACACGGTTAACGTAGCAAGAACGAGGACTGGAAAGCCGAGCAATCCGTTGAGAAGGGACACGAAACAAAGCAGGTCGGGGTATCTTGATCCAACGCGACATCATGATTCATCGCGGGGGTCAAGGAGAGTGGAGGTTACCACGACGTAGTGGAGGGTGGATCGAGCGTTAACCGGAGAAGTAAACACGACCTCGGTGAACATTATCGGTGCACGGTGACAAATCCAGTGCGGGCGAAGACAGAGAGACAGAACTCTGGCGTGCACTCGCTTAGTCGGACAAACGTGCACGAGCACAGATAGAAACCGAGCGGCACACTCTTCGCGACGATGGTGTGCTCGAGACACGAGAGACGACGAGGATATTCTCTCGGTGCAGTTCAGCCAGCGCATAAATTCCTCGAACACATGGCGCCTGAGCTTATGAACAATAACCACGGCTGGCTTCTCCACCTCCTCTGGCTGTCGACGTTGATGCCAGCGGCACGTTAGCCGACCTCCTAGCCGGTAATTACGCCAGACCCATAAACATTCGGCTCACGGTTCAATCTCGCCCGGAAGACAAGGGACACAAGTGCCAGGCGTGGCTTCCTGGCACATGTCTCCTCTGCGCGCCGCCTCGAATCATCTGCATAACGTTTTCTGCATCGGAGACCCGGCCTCCGTGGATTTAAACCGGCTTATTATGGCGGTGATGCATGCGTCCGCTGCTAAGGAGGAACTCGCTGTGCTTCGCGGCGACCGTGACTACAGGATTCTTCGAGGACAGAGTTTGTAGGTGGATGGAAGTGTGTTGGTTAAGACAAACGGATAGGATAGTATTCGTTGGGGGAAATTATAATTTTCTGTTTTACTAGTTCTATTCTCTAAATTCTATTCTGGAAAATGATTTGGATTAGAAATTGGTTTGGAGCCGAGAGACGTTTCATTCAGTTTGGATAGATTCGGTTTCGATAGAATGGAATAATCGTAATTAAAGCGTTAACTGAAGCAGGTATTTTTTTATGTTTTATATGTTTTAGATTAGTTCCACCTATTGAATGTTGTAACGAATATTTTACTTTAGATATATTTTTTAGATATCTTTAAACAAGCGATATGAATACTATAATTAAAGTATTTTATTTAATGATAATAAAATAAACCGACATAGGAGTCTCGTTCTATGTAAGTATTCTTTCGTTTCGTTCGTTTACTTTTGAATTTGCACGCCTTTTTTATGTTTCTCGTTTCTCTGACACACATTTCTCTCTCCCTTTATCGATACAGTTATATTTCTTCGCGTCCAACGTCACAATAACTTGACAGCTTAGTAGAATTTATTGTACTTTCTATCCTGTGTAATATTGAATGCTAGAAAAATGTAGGAGATAAAAGGTTTTGCGTCGTAACTTTCTGAATCGATGTATAGATTCGTTAAAAAAAGTACATGAAAAGATTGGCCTTGGAATTCACAATAAAATATTTTTGTCCCATTGTATTTTTTACCAGGAGAAAAAAATGTGTCCGCACCGGGAGAAAAAAAAAAGAAAAGAAAAAATCATACAGCGACAATATTTACTCAACAAAGAACTATCTTGTCTTCCAACGAAAATTATGTTTTATTTATAGTGTTTTATTTTTCATAAATATTTAACACATCAGGCAAGTATATTTCAGTGAAGACTTCGCGTCGCCTATGTATATAGTTTCCCATTCGCTACACATGTTTGAATTCATAGCCTCGTAAATTGCTTTCAGAATCGTGGTGTTACGCCGCGAGATAAAATGTATTGAAAAATGGTTATTCTAAAGAAAACTGGTGCAGCGATCGGACACGTGTAAGGAAATGGTGTAATATTTATTTATTACGATGTACCAACTAGGAACGACACAAAATGGTAGAAATGAAAAATGCAGATTTCCTTTGCATATTTCTTTGCAGAACCGTCTTCGATTACGCTCGGTACACGACTTTTCGTAGAATCGGAGAAATCCAGAAAGTGTTTCTGCGTGTATGAAACATGTTCCCTAAAGAAATCGAAGGAGCTTTACTGTAAAATCACTTTTTTCGAATTTATAAGGAAAATCTTTACATGATATTTTTCAAGAACCATTTTGTCAAGGATCGAGTAATTTCTTCTTCGAACACATTTTTTTCTTTCGTACAAGGCTCTTGCACGCAATTTTTACTTCCATGACATACAATATGCGCAAACGTTACATAAAAATGTTTCGCATATGTCACATTTTAAAACGATCGCTTAAAACAATTAATTATTCAACGCGACGATATTGCCAGGACAATTTTATTTAAAAGTTTCTATTTTCATCGATAACCTCCATCATCAAAAATTACAATAAATATTCAAAAAACATCGATATATCAAAGTATCTCAAATTTTCATCTTCTGCATATTCAACATTTTCTACGTATATCCTATATATACAAATATTCCACAGAGACTTTACAATTTTATAAATATACAAAATTCTACATTGTTATACGCGTTTAAAAAAAATTTTTTTAATTTTACTAATGCCCATACTATTAATTTTCAACCAAACTTATTGCCTATTTAACATATAATTCCCTGGCCCAAATTCAAATTCAAGTATCCGTCAAGTCAATTATCACTATATAATATACCCGATCCATCTGCATTCGAATTACCAAAAGACACACGCACGAATCATTCGAATTTGAACAGCCATCAATTTGTAGGAAGCATAACCAAGGAAGCTTGATGCAGGGATACGTGGTCCCGTCTCGGTTCCTTAGTTCGCGAAATCACGTTACGTCGACGATAATAAATACGACGGCGTCATAAATATTCGGTTCACGATTTAATCTTGCCGACGAGGCACGAGTGCCAAACGTGGCCTCGGTAACAGATGTCCCTTATTTGACCGAGTACCGGGGATCATCTGCATAATGTTCCTGGCAGAAGTAAACGATCCTGAGATTAGGTCAGGAGTTCTCTCTTCGAACCCTCTGCTCCACTCCGTAATGCTCTGGTACGCGGCACGTCACGTGCAGCGTGTTCTTTAAATTACCGATTGTCTCGTAGATCTTCGCGACAGAATCGAGCCGCTACTACTTTGAAAACTAGCGAGACATGTCCCATAAATCCTCATTATTCTCGCTTCGATCTCGAACCGGCCGAATTTCGATGCCCGATTGGAATTTAACGCGAACCTCTTCTTACATTCTTCTGAATTCTCAGAGCGAAGGAAAGGTTATTTCTTTAGCATATTTTTTTATTATGGCACTATTATAATTTTCTCATACGAGAGATTCTAAATATTGACATCTTTCCCTTTTCTTCGTCTTTTGACACGAGAGACTTTAAGTAAAAAATTGCATCAAGTAATTATAATTTTCTTCTTTAATCTACCACACGCTCGATGTATTTGACATCGTTGTACCTTAATCTCGTATCTGTACTTTAATAATTCTTTAATTAATCTTTTCTACTCAATATTGGAAAACAGCACCCGTATTAATTAAAAACCTATTTTTTTCTTTTTTTTTTTTACTTCTTCCAGCTACCCTCGCGCCTGACATTCAAAGCAACTCATCGAGTTTCGCAAGCATTCCAGGCTACTTATTTTACCCAACCATTCCCCGCCGCGAAATAAAACTTTCTCTTCGCTCTTCAACTCTCTCAGGATGCCTTATACAAGTTTGTCCAGCGAGGCCAATGCCGACGTGCCTTAAACCGGCTAACGGTTGTGTAGCTCGTTAACTCAGCTTCGTCGTTCAACCTCACCCTCTATTCCTATCTTCCTCTCTTTCCCCCGCTCCTCCTACCTCTCGCGCTCTCTGACGATGTTGCACCAGAAAGGTCTAACCAACCAGGACGATCCGCATTTCGCATGCACTCCGCGCGACAATTGTGCGACGTGGATGCGTTACGCCGTTTTAACGGTACCGGACGGCGAGACTCGGTCGACGAACCAGCCCGGCAGAGGATCGTTCAATTTAGTCCCGGTGAACCTTCGTCCCAACGAATGGACGGTCGTTCTCTCTGCGTTGCGCTGAAAAGGCACCGACCTCTTTATCTCGCGTCTCGAGTCCGAGAGTTTAATGTCTCTAGGTAAACTGGACGACGTGTCTAATTACGTGCTGCAAAAGCCAGCCTCGCCAAGCCAAAGGCGGTTCTCGTTCTTTTTCCAACTGCTGGATATATGTATGTATATGAGTATATAGATACGAAAGTACAGGCGCTGGTTAAGCTCGTTAGAGACGCGCAACAGAAAATGTGCTTTTAACTGGCCGTAGAATATTTTTCATCCTTCGAGGTATCCCGATGGAACGAGTTGAGTTTTCTTTTGATATCATCGTGTTGTAATAATCAACAAACTATAATAAGCTCAAGCGTAATTTGAAACATTCACTTATAGAATATTATTATAGGTTTTTATTATCAGAGTCATTACCATTGTTACTATTATAAAAGAGGATTTGTCAAATCTAGCAACTCGTAAACTTGCGATGTACGAAACGTTGCTAATAACGTTCCAGCGTGCAACAAGTTTCAAATTCATAGATCGTATGAAAGAGCTTTTGGTTTGTTATATCGAATCTATGATTCACAGGAAACACGATACAGCCAATAACTCACTGTTGCAGATATTTTTCGTTTTGCGAATACGTTACAACAACAGCGTTTTCCAAGAAACAAAATTACCTCTGAAAACGCATCGACCCATATTTCGCCTGCTATTTGTCGTTCCGACGAAATTTACCGCTCGACGGACCGCGTATCATGCTATTTACAAAGCGAACGAAATTTCGTTGCGACAAAAATTCGGTTATACGTATAATTTCCAAACGTATCGCGACGACGCGACGTTGGATCAGCAACGGAAACAGTGAAATGCGAAAAAATGCATTAAAAAAAAAAAAAAAAAAAAACGGAAGAAAATAATAAAAGAAAAAAGCGGGAGGATCTCGCTGACATTCAAATAATGCGAACCGTGTATGACGTAGAATATAAAATGGATCGCCGCGCTTGAACCTTTTTCCCGGATGGTGCACGGGGGATTTATAGGAGCCTATTTTGACAAGAGGGAATCGCACGCACAAAAGAGGTGCTTCGCGAATATTTGATATACACCGAAAATACGCGTGCATCAGACCGCGGGAAAAAATGTAATTTCGCAGAAAGCTTCCTTCGTTCGCCGACCCTTTGAGCATCCGCTGGAACACGCTCGGTACACGATGATCTCGTAGATTGCGTCAGTGACGACAGTTTTCGAATATTAAGCCGAATTTTTCAATACGTTTTCTGCGTGACAGGTCTGGCTTCAGTTCAATGCGGTTTAATTGAGTCGTGTGTTTAAAATGCACCGACTTGTGGAGTTAGGCAAATTTGTCTCCGAACCTAATAGATTCGATTTCGAGAGAAAGATACGTCTCTGACGTGTATTTTAAAGCGGAGAGGATCAAATATTGATAATTAGGCTATGGGCATTGGTTCTTTTTACATATTGATCGTTTCTTACTCCGAATTGTATCGATCGATTTACGACCATTCTTAACAATTTTCGTTACTTCATAAGACAAAATTGAAATTTCTTCTACTTTTAGTTTTAGCACGATATCTCGTATTTCTCTAAAATTAGATATTCGTGGCGGATCGGATGTTAATTTTTGACGACATACAGTCTTATCGTTCAAACTTTCTTATTTCTGTATTCATATATATATATATATATATATATATATATATATATATCTTCAGTTACATTTTCCAAGCTTTTTCTCCCCGATCTAGCACATAATTATTTATGTTATACAAAAGAAATTTCTTTCTGCGATCGTTACGTGAATTCTTCGAATTACAAGAATACGTGGATAGACGCGATGAAATTATCAAACAGACGAACAGGGAACAAACGATGACTTGATGGTCGAAATAGCTGCAGGTTTGGTCGATATTTGAAACAACTAGCAATGAATAGCGACAGGAAACTAGGCGATAACTTGCTAATGAGGAGCATATATCACTTTTCCGATACTGCAACGAACGCACAACGCCGGTGTTGAATGGTTCGAATTGCAATGTGGAAACGCTGAATCGTCCCCGCGAAGCAATGTACTATGAACCGCCCTGTAAATCACAACATAGTCTTGGCAAGGAAGTTAGTTGTCGAGCTGGCGCGTTTGACGGATAATGGAAAACATTAATCTCAACGAGAAATATTTGTCGCTGCTGACCGTTTTCCAACCGGTGGAATTCGCGTGCATCGTTTTCACGCAACGTGTCTCGTATTATAGATCCAATCACGCGTAACGAATCAACAGATCGTGAATCGTTCTTCTCTTTATTTGACGTATAAACTAACAAGTTGTAACGTACGATCCTTACAGCGATGAGTATCTTTATCGCACTGCGATTATTGTCTAAAGATTCCTATCGTTAATGGACGAGGAAAAAAAGCGCAAGAACTCTGCAGATAAGTTCTTTCAGTTAGTCCATGCACGTACATAACAATTAGAATTCGCGCGAGGAAGAGAACGAATTTGAATTACCATTAGAGAAAAATATTACAATATTCGGAAATTACTATCTCGTTCGAAATCGTACGTTATGAAGAACGCGTACATTGATATTGCTGTGATATTCGATAATTAACTCGTGCTTATTTTCACGCTTATGCACGTAAAATTTCGGTTCAAACAGAGAAACATACGAGTTTCTTTTTAACGACGATTCGATCGCATCCGATGCTCTAAACGAGAAAAATCAAAATGTAAAAACGGATCATTCTATACTCGAGAAAACCGGGTGAAAAAAATGCAACTATAAAGTCTTGTGACAAGCTCGTTCTTAACGTTTATCCGATAAATCCACACGCACATGCTGCTTATTCATTTCCAACGAGATCGTCCGACAAAGAAATAGTGCACGCTGAAACAAAGGGACAGTTACTCTTCGCATTTTCCTCTCATTTTCCAACCAGGCCACGACGAGTGTTCATCGGTGGATCGATCTAAACGCGATCTCAACACAACAGGAAAATCCGATGAAAAGTGCGCTGCGTCGAGAATCTGCACGGATAGAGCACACACGGTCAGAATGTAGACGTCATTGTTCCAAGCCAAGTCTTTTATCAGCGAACGAATTACCGTTGCTGTTTAGAACGTTCTATCTCCCCTTCGCCCCTTCTTGTCCTGTCAATGTTGCATCCATCGTACAACATCAACCTGTCTACCCTTATCACCTTTTTTCTCTTGCTTTCTCCAACCTTTCTCCATGGTTCGCTCTTTCTCTTTCTCTCCTTCTTATTTCTTACCTTCTTTTTTCTTCCATATGTCTATCGTTCTACTTTCATTTTAATTTTCCTTCGGTGTTTATTTCATTTGTTTTTCCTCGATCGACGTTTCCTGCCTCGTTCACGATTTTATCCTCTTGATTTCTTATTTAGTTCGAATGATTTCGCTGTGTTCTTTGCAAACGCAAAGCTGATCTTTCCGTCGTTGCGATATAATTCTGTCGAGCGCGATTCTTGCGCTATATCGACTTTTCCTTAGGATTTGTTCTTGCTTCAGAGTTTGTCGTATCGCGAGTCTTTGACGGAACGGAACAGGAATTAGATCTGTCAGGATTTCGCGAGGAAAACGTTTGTGTCTATTCTCGCTTTAATCGGAAAGGAATTCTCGATTCGTTCGAGCACGGATAAAATTGATAAAATTGATACAATTTAAGTACAGCTTCAAAGTAAATACCGACAACCATTTATAACTTTGGACGAAAACAATATAGTATGCAGTATTGTTGAACGGACTGACGATAAGCCATACGAGGCTCTACATCATTTTTTAACTCTCTGCAAACAGCTGCTTTGTTTCGTAATAATTTTTGTGCCATCCGTACAATGTTATAATCGCTGGCAGCCAAAGCCCGTCCATACACGGCCGCCAGCTCGCATACGTGACACGAAACTGTTAGGAAAGAAAAGAAACGAGAAATGACCTCCAATTAATCCTTCGCCATCGCACAGGTACTCGAATTCCATGATCGAATGTACACGATCGACGAAATGCTCCTGTGCACGATATTCGGCCGTACCTTCGACCGAGCCAGCACACAGCCAGTGATTATCGGACGAGCACGTTATCGATACGAAAATTGTGCACTGATTATCTCGAACGAGCGATCTGGCGTGTACAGTTTCGCGCTTTCGGCTGCGACGCCTAACGCGGGCCGGCGATCATTATCGGTCGCATCGATTGCCATGCCGCTGCCGCGCTGCGCCGCTTGTTTCGCTTTATTGTTAGCGTGGCCCGCGTCGCTATTTGCGAGACTGGCCACGTTATTGCAGTCGTTACCGTTATCAGTCCACGGCTGATTTTGTTTCCCATACGCGCGACACCCACGTTTTTCGGCCACCGCAATCCAGATAAAACCACGTGTCCCTTCTGACGATCCAACGGAATGATGGATGCGCAAGTAATCGAATCCGGGATTTATGGTGGCGTATCGTTTCAAGTGCTTTGCAACGATCGGTCCGTCGTGTTATCGTTAGCTGGTCTGATCAGCGGCACTAATAATATAGCAGAGTTGATGCAACCGTTGTTTACATTGGTCCATTAGGTCTTTTAGGGTGTTGCGTTGGACGAACGATTTTTGGGGTGGGACGATTTTAGGGATGGAAGAGAGCGAGGCATCGCGTAACAAACGGTGGTATACCCTGTGTTCGTTTCACGCGTTTCAGGTAACGCGTGATACCGTCGAAACGTAGCAACGATACAGTTTTATCGTTGCGTTGCATTTTTATATATTTTGTTATTTTTAAACGACACGTTTAAGTATCCATCTCGGGAAGGTTTCATAAAGGTTTTATAAAGGACACCGTGTGTTAAGAATGTTGCTACACCGCGTTGTTCCATTTCCAGAGCATCGACGCTCCAATATGATCGAAATTCTTCTACGAAATAATTCACCTAACGTCTATTCATCGACACCAGAACATTTTCCAGTCGATCGGTTCCCCCATTAAGATCCAATATCTTCGCACTCTTACAATCCTAGTGCAACAATTAATCTTTGTTCCATGAAATAATTCACCGTCGACGCTCAATTCCGTTGTAAATCGATAAACCCAATTTACTTTCATATTCGCGAAGAATTACACGCCTGGTAGCTATTCGTCGACGTTAGAATATTTTCCAGTCGATCGATTTAGCCGCTGATTCTCGCCAACTAGCTAGGCCGTTCACGCGAATACGCGCGCTTATGGACGATGCAATTTCAGTTGACAGTTTAACGATCACAGGCGTTTCGGAGCGGACGACCTGGTTTTTTTCCGCGCTGGTCTGACGAGTCGTAAATCCGCTCTGCGCGAAGATAGCCGGCTACGATCGTTCGCCACGGGAAGAGCGAGCATAATTCCGCGCGCGTACGACGCGCGTAATTCACCGCTGTATCTATACGACGCGGCCGATACGCGTCGCGCACGCGTCTTTATTAGGGCTCTTTGTTCGAATTTTTACGATTGTCGGTAGCAGCTACCGGCTCGGAACTTGGAAACGACGCGACGGGAACGACCGTCGAGATTTGTTACGACACAGTGAACGAACGCTTCGCGAGATTTTTCGTTTCACGCGACGCTTTTTAAATCTCGGATACGGTGAACCACAAGTTTTTCGTTTACATTGGAGAGTGGTTTGTTTTTCCATGATCGTCAAATATTTCTGTTTTTGTTCCGGCTTTGAAATTTAGTTCGAAGTTCTCGAAGTGAATCATTCGCTGTTTTATTTTCTGCTTCCAATTTATTTTCGGACTATAGCGAGACAGATTTTCAGTTTTAGGTGGGAACATTTTCATTTTTATATCTGATAATTATACAAATTGTAAGGGGAAAGTGTAGTTATGTAATCGAACGTTCGTTCTTATGATTATCCTCAAAAAAAAAAAAAAAAAAAAAATAAAAACACTGCTCCTCCTTCGAATAAAATAACAAAGAAACTAAAGAGACCAAGAAGAAACAAATCCCAATTCTTCTTAAAGAACTTGTCTTCTACAGAAAATATAGAAAATAATTGCTCCAATTGGAAAAATTCGAACCGTGAAAAACACTAACTAACCCTGCCCCATTCGTGTCGACGCCCCATCCTATATCCGTCAATTATTCCGGCAAATTCTGACGTAACACCGCAAAATCCAGCGGAATGTAGAGGAAAAGCGAGGTAACCATCGAGTAATTGGACAAAACGGTAACCGAACGACAAACAAAGCCGAGTTTCGCTCGTCGACATCGTGGACCCGCTGTACGCGTAATCCCGCAGAACGGAGCAGGACAAGTTCGAATCTCCGTGTCAGAAATTTGCGACAAGCAGAGATCCGCGGCATTTCGAACGGAAATTCCGTCTGGTTCGTTCGTCGGATGCCTCTCACGGCGAGAATCATAACTTCGAGGATGACGTGCAATGCGATAGAGGCACGGCTCTTCGCTCTTGCCATCGACCTATACTACTGAAACGACCATAGGGGATAACAGAAGCATAATTCGGACACAAGTAACGCGTAAGTCTACCGGTTACCATTTGTCAGATGAAGGCACCGTCCTGTTACCGTCGCTCTACGTTGGATAACGAATTCTATCAGTGATCGATGTCATTACATCCTTTGATTTTCTAGATTTATTTGCCTTTGTGTCTTCTACCCTTCTAACGAGTTTCACGATCGCTCATACAATGGCAGTATTTGGATGAGTTGCATCGAGGATTTAAAAAGTTTGGAGAACAGGTATTAATTTGAAAAGTCTGCTATATAAAATCATGTCGGAATTGATAATTCGGTCTTCGGATAATAAGCTCTTGTTTATTGTTGCTGTTATTCAATTTTATGCGGAACATGCTTGCCTAATAGTAGGCTACCGATTTGTCCGGTTTTATCACCAGGTTTTCGGGACAAAAGAAAAAAAAAAGACGATATCGTATATAAGTACTGCCTCCGAGCGACTTGAATTTAACTTTCAACTATAACGTTAAAAATGTTAACCAAACACAAAATATTGTATGTCTACGTCGTATCGTCACGTAACGGTACTCCTGCCAAAATTACTTCCTAAATGTAATTCATTGTTTATTGTGAATGTATATGTAATGTATATTTCCTTGGTCAATAAACGTTTATTAATAATAACGCTTGCCTAACAGTGAGTAGTAACATCGAACAGTTTAAATAAAATTGTATCGAACCTCTTTCGTATCCTTTTTCGCTCTTTCGCGAAATTATTACGATAAAAATTCCTACGGTAATCATTCCAGAAATTTTATGAAAACTAATTAGAATAATTAACACATCGATCGAGAAATTCCCTAAAATCGGTTCCGTTGAAATCGCACGTTTATGTCGACGGTCCGCGACACGGTTAAATCATTTGGTGAGTGAATCGTGACACGACCGATGTATCCGTCTGCACGTCCATCTATCTGTGTCCCCTTTCCGCGTTTCGCTCGTTTGCTCGGCTCGATATGCGGTTGTTCATGCCGACCAATGTGTCGAACGAACGAACGTTGCAAAATCGTACGGGCACGGTCGCATTCGCGAACGTTGCACGTTGCCGAGTTTGATTAATTCTCGACCCAACGCTAGCACCCGCCTGATAAGGAATATATATGGTGGATCTCGAAAATCGTTTACGGTATTTCGTAAGAAATATCGTTGTCATGATAAATGGTCTTTCTGATTCGCTAGTGTTGGTTTCAGTTATCAAGAAACCGCTCCTTCGGTTCTTAAAGGAAAATCCTCTCGTGAAAAGCGTTTCCAATCATTGTTTCTTCTACCGATCTATCGATAGTTCCTTAGGATCGCGAGAACGATTGGGTTCAGATAATATCCGAAATATCAACCTGATACGCAACGTGTAAAAGACTTTGTTGTTACATTCATTCTAAACAATTTTCTACGTTGGCTAAATTGTTTCAGAATGTTTCGCGAAGATTTATCATTTGCACGCTGACTTGAATAAACGTGAAAGCTAAAATTGTGCGTATGTTCTAGAAAGTAAAAAACCAAAAAGGAAAAGAAGAAAAACAAACGTGACAAAATAAAATTCTCGATCACTAGTAAAAGAAAAAGTTGCATAAGATTAATAAAACGCAAAAATTTAATTTGTAGAGATCTAAATTTTTTAACAAATCGTCGATATGAAACTTTAATGTAACTTTTTATACGAATTTAAATTTAACAAAAGTTGTTCCTAACATTAATTCAACTTTTAGTGAATAGGTCCAGGGAACGGACAAACTACCATGAATATGAAAAATTAGGTCAAAATTCGTAGCAAAAGTCTGGACGAAACGTTATTTACCTGCAGCGAGAACCGATAGAGATAATCTGGTGGATACTGTTGTAGATACTGATGATGCGCATGATGCTGATAGGGTTGCTGACTATACTGCTGCCCTTGTTGCGGCTGAAACTGTTGCTGTTGCTGGTATTGCTGTTCCAGATGCGTCTGATGTTGGTGCTGATGCTGATGCTGGTGTTGGTGCTGATGATGATGATGCTGGTGATACCAGGCATGATTGTAACCATCCATATCACAACGAAGTCACGTTTCCGGTTCACAACCTCGGACGTATCCTCAGTTCGAGGTGAAAAAGGGAAGCTCGCGCAAATGGCAAACATATCAATCACCTGCCAATAGGGTCCGGACGTTCGATCGTCGTATTCCGAATTCTCTTTCGCATGGAATCCCCGACATCACATTCGAGGCGGACCTCCGCGTATCTGTCTATTGTTTGGAAGCTTCCTTTGTCCCGATTGACGGATGGCTCGGCGAATCGACGAGAAAAATTATTGCGCACCCGCGAGTACCGATTGCGAGTTTTTGAAAACGAAGCGGCCTGATTGTTCCGATGCGCGCTTCGTCCGAGAGCTCTTAATCTTCCTCCCCTATTTTTCTCCGATCACCTCGATGGATTTTAATATATATATAATTTGCGGACAAACACCGAATGATTATTTGAAAATCGAACAGTGCGCGAACATTTTGAGAGTCTCGATAAAACTTCGATCGAAAGACGTTGCTTCCGCCTGTTAGTCTACATCGTAGTAATCGAATACGTAGATCACGAATCTTCACAAGATGTACAGTTATTGGATAAACAGCGAATTATTAATTGGTAGTGGAACAGTTTCAAAGGATTTTCGTGCTGTTTCTGTTCTATCCTATGACTGTGTGTTGCAGCAACAAATGCGTAGATCTTCTATCCTCGAATATACAGCGAACAGATAAATATCGAACACAAAGGATTTTTAGAAATTTTCAACGAAAATATAGAAGAACCACCTTTGTCGTTCTTCTATATTGTACCAGTAACTGATCGTGGATTTTCACGAATCCGATCCGCACGAGTTTCATCTACGATCAAACGCGTCCTCGATCGATAAATAAACGCGCGCATCCAGAACGCTTAATGGTTGTAAAAATACGAAATTTCAAAAAAAGAGAAGCACGCGTAAAGTTAGTCACTGAACGTTCTACAACGTCTGGTGGATAGCACGAAACTTAAATTCGAAAACTGAAACGATCCCTCGTTCCCCAATGGTGTTACCGATTTTCACATAGTTCACGGGAACAGGAAACTTGGTTCTCGTAACTTCGATGCTTGCACTTCCGCCGGATCTCGTATTGCACTCTACTAGGTGATGATTGCGGACCAACTAACTCGTGTTCAAATTGCCGAAAACGCGGTGAGCCGCTGGTGGTCTTTCCCCACTCTGCTTGACCCCCACGGACTATTATTGTTCGCCCCTTTTGAGGATTCTCTTCCTTCCGTCTCTTTTTCTCTCTCTGGGAGATCCGCTGGACCGGTCAGCCTTCTAGCTTTCGTTCCTGCTGGGGGTCGTCTTTGGGAAAATGGTGCCACGCATCAGGAAAAGAAGGGGTTGGATACGTACACGTCGTGCATAGAATCGTCGTTTGAATCGAAAACCTGCTGGAGAGATTCTTCCTGATGGATACCACTTCCTTCGCGTTTTTTCTTTTCAATTTCTAAACAACCAATCATCGAGGGAAGATGTTTACGTTTATAGATGGCTTCTTGAGATTTGAACTTGTTTCTTGGGTGCGCTACGATTTTAGTATAGTTTGTAATTTTCGTGACTTAAGATATTCCTTATATTCGATTATTACAATGTGATAGGAAATAGGCTCTTCGTGGGAATTTAAATATCTTCGATAAAGAAGGATACGTAGATCTTGAAACGTTAGGTATAAAAGATTACACCGATCGTTGCGTTAGAGGTCTGTACGGATAAATTCGACCGTAGGATATATTCTCAGTGATTTCTTTAACGAGTTACACCCATTCGAAACACCCGCTATAAATATTCTGTTGTTCGAACATTATTCCAATTATTCGTACCGATAATAAAATTTGCGAAGGGAATTTCAGCGAGGTGTATTTTTAGAAGATGTCACATCTTCGTTTCCTCGTTAATTAAACATCGGTAGTACGATCCGGGATAATATGGAATTAAGATAAAATATACGACATATCGAATTCATTATTTCTGGTGAATTTCCATTTAAAGCTGATTTAAACTGGCAATTAACACTAGTATTACAGCCCGCGCGTTATCAGTTGCACGGGCACGAATCCGTTAACGATTATGCACTTCTAACACTCACCCGTTTCGTTTTATCGCGGCCTGATAATCATTAACTCAAATTAATTCTAGTCGCGACGGTCCATTACAGAACTGTAATTGCAACGCCGCGATTCCCATTACCACCCATTTAGATTGCATCATAGGCAATTAATACGAGTCTGGATAGGAATATTCTAATTAATCCCGTCAACGGTATCCGTCAAAAATCTCGGTTATACGAGCTGATGAGAGAGAGAAAGAGAGAACGCAATATCGCGTGACAAATTGGACCAAATACGAGTAACTCGATCGCTGGTCTGAATAAGCGCGCGAATGAATTTGAAAAATTGCTATCTGATGCCGGTCCATGCGACACACACACACGGTTTAAAATGAAAAATTCTAATTTGGAAATGTTATATAATTTTTTTAACGGAATTTGATACTTCGTGGCCAGCTTGACTTTGATACGTTTTTAATTAAAAACACAAGCGAGATATATTTTGACTTTCCTTTTTAATCTTCAGTGGATAAAATTGGTAAAAGTAAACGACGAACTTTGTCTATTTAGACAGATATGTCGTGATAGAGACATACATGTAACCGATAAATATCAAGCAATAATTTTGTTCAATTTGTTCGATTTCGAATGATAAATTTCAGAACGAACATATTCTGTATTCCCTATCATTTGTCAAAATTACGGCACTCTAATTCAAAATAACGAATAAACGAAATACCGCTGCCTCTAACACATTTTATTTCCACTCTGTCAACTAATAACATTCAATTTCCAACTCTATCAAACATTCGCGCAGCCTCGTCCTTCGTTCCTATCAATACCGACTCCGTTATCATTATTTTTAAATCCACCCGACTTTCCCTGTACGTGGACGCATCCTTTGGTCTACGAGCAAACAGGTTAGACAGGATTTGGTGGAGTCCCTCGGACGACGCTGCTAAAAAGGCGATTGTTCGACGAAGGATAGGGAGAAGCTGAGAGGGTTTGTCCAACCCTTTTCGCGTGGTTCGAAAGGGTAAATCTAATAATGCACGGCCCACGACACCCTGCGAAACGTCGCTGGCGACAAGTGTCCGATGAGATTTCCATCGGGGAGAAGGGAAAGGGGGAGAGGAGAGAAAAAATTCGAAACGAAGCAGGGTTTGGTCGGTTCGAACTGTTCTCTTTCCCTCTCCCTCGGATTTCTGCGCGCCTCTTTCCTCGGAAACAATGGGCACAGCCGTAATAACGAGCTTCCATTTTCGCGAACGTTACACCAGGCAGAAACAAATGGTCGGCAAAACAATGAGACCGAGCACTCTGGTTGGCCGCTCGCGAAGGTAATTCGAAAGCGTTGCGAAATTTTTGCGGAAGCGGGATTATTAAAGGCCGTAATCCTCTTTAATAACCGCGCCGGTCAGAGCATTAAACGGCGGTTATTCTCAGCCCTGAACGCGGGCTAAGTGGCTGAAAACTGTCGAATCCCGATCAAATGGCCTCCACGTTCACAGTTTTCCTTTTTTTCTTTAGCTTTCTGTTTGGTACCGCGGCAATTTCCATTTCGAACAGTTCGATCTGTCGTTTGGCTGATCCGCGGATGTTGTCCACACGTTAATACGGTAATCGTAGCTCGCGATTCGTCGGTGTTATTGCTACGGCAATTTTCAAGCGAGACCATCATTAGCGGAATCGTGAAACAGCGATGGTTACTTGGCTGCAGTGGCTGGTGGTAGTACTGATTTAGCTTTATTATTATTTAGACTGTTTTATTTTCACCATTTGATTACTACGGCCGAATACAATCAGCTTGCATCGACAGCGTGTTGCCTGTTGCGACCGTAAAAATTCACTCCATGAGATTCCCAATATTTTTTCTTATTTTGGTTTTACGTATCACCGCTCCAATTAATTACGATAGTCTTTCTATCGAAACTTTCTTTATTCCCTTATTATAGAAATTAAACGATCTGAAGATAAAGAATTTCTCACAAATGACAGCAGAAAATTTCGTAAGATTTAACAATCGGGAACGTCGAATTTATCTTTACGTATTCGTCGTATCTTTATTATACACTCGTCATACCTGAAAAAGAGCATGTCCCTATTCAGCGATGCATCGTGCACAGAAGACACGTGCAGATCTTATCGAGAAGACGTATAAAACGTCTAACATAATTAAAGCGCGACAGGGCATTCCAATAACACGCATACATTTGCGATCCCTTAATGATCCACACGATAAAACCCAAGCATAATTATATAGCTACCTTCTTTCGTATTTTCTTTGTATGGTTTGGCGAGCCGCACGTCAGTAGCAATTAAAAAAAGGAGGGAGAAGGAAAAGAGAGGAGAAAAGGTAGAAAGAACATGAGAGAAGAGGGCGTCTATAACATCATTTCAAAAAATTGACGTCAGTACGCTCGACCTAGTTTTCCCTTGGCTCTACGACCGATTCTTCCGGCATGGCGATACGCGCTTGTAAAAATCCAACCGGGATAACACGATTGTAAGTTACACGCGCTGGAAACGCGCCTGCACGTTCAATGGGGTGAGGTCGAACCAACGTATACATGTGTGTGTGTGTGTGTGTGTGTGTGTAGAAAAAGAGAGAAAGAGAAAGAGCAAAAAAAGGAAGAGACAGGGAAAGTCAAACGAGATGGGACTGAAAAAGAAATGGAAGGAGAGGAAGGGAAGAGATGAACGCCAAGTGAAAGAAAAAGGATAATTAAGAGGAAAAAAGATGGTAGAAGAGAAATTAGGATTGAGATTTTCAACGAATATTTTTACTGAATATATCGTAATTTTGTTTAACGGGTCAAGATTCGTAGGATTAAAAATGAGCAGAAACGAAGAGAGAAAGTGAGAGAAAGGTTATAAGTAGTGTTAGAATTAGAGCGAATCACCATAATTTCGCTATCTCTCTAGTTCCTGCTAGAATTACAAACGAACCAAAATGCAAATGTAATTTTGAAAGTGAAAATGTAAATCACGTTGGCGGCGCAAGCTCTGTTTTAAGCTCGCAAGCATTAAAATTGATTAAGAAAAAAAAAGGAAGAAAAAATGTTACAAAGGGTACAATTACAATTATCCCTCGACACAGAGATGATAATCTCAAAGTCAACCGTTACGGCATGCTATTTTTCATTACCTAAGAGAATATTACAACGAAATGTATTATCTCGTTAGATGTATACATATATTATTATACGCGTCGATATAATATGGTTATTAAATTTGATAAATAATATAAAACGAGTTGGCAAAGGGGACAGAAAAATCGAAGAGAAAGGAAATCGAAGAACGACGAGGATGATTAAAACGGGACATACGTAGGATCGTGAAACGGGAAGAAACGAACGAACGATATATACGGTAGCCGGAAAATGAGGGAAACGCGGCAGCGTTGGTGAAGCGAGGGAAGTTTCGTTTCGCACGCGTACGCGGTTCGACAAAAAGAAAATCAACCAGCGCGGGGTGCGGGGCCGGTGAAAAATTCAAAGCTTCGCATGCAAGCAAAAAGCAGCTGGATAGCATGCCTCTTGAATCTCTGTACCGGCGAATTTCGACCCCGCTGGACGGAGCATCGCCGATGTAGAACTTTTTTGCACGTCCAATCATCGTGATTCGAGGAGACCCACGCGTATGTATTCGCCGTGGCAAAAACAGCCATCGCGATGAAACATCACCTTCCTTTTCCTGCTTTCCACTATAGACGCGCA
Organism: Bombus waltoni; assembly: GCA_014737395.1. Lineage (NCBI taxonomy): Eukaryota > Metazoa > Arthropoda > Insecta > Hymenoptera > Apidae > Bombus > Bombus waltoni. The sequence continues at coordinate 801,431 of JACXII010000043.1, read as the reverse complement.
GGCAACTTAGGCATTTCTATCGATAAACGCGATTTCACTGGCTAACGAGATCGTTGAAACAAATTGTAGCTTATTCAAAGTATCTCCCTTCTTTGTGTTTTATTTTCTAGCTTTTCGAAAATTCGCTGTTCCTTTCTGGTTTCGTTTATTCATTCTGACACATAGATCGTTAAGTATGATCAATAAAATTGAATTCCCCTTTTTGGTTATGGAGAATGATGCGAATCCATAAGAATAATTTCGACGGATATAAAGGTACGTTACTGTCTACATATTTCTACATTAATATCTTTCGAGCGTTTAAAAATACTTTCCAATATCTTTTCGACTTGTTTTGAAATCCATGACAGGTACACGTTTGATTTCTCTTTAATTCGAGCGTGATTCTAAAGCGAATACAAAGATATAATGTGATATACGTGTTCGTTGTATCTCTTTGACGTTTGACACGTATACATATTTATAAACATTTCAAATCAGTTATTTGATGTTTCTTCGTTTTTTATCATCGCATAATTATCAACCGGGGATACTGATTTTAATTACGCGAAGTAGTTCAAGTGTTTTCCCACCGCACGAAATTCCGATTACTTCACAGTTTCATTCCCCAGAACCATAAATTCTTCCAGTCTCCATTTTGTTTTTTTCTTTACCATAGTATTTTTATCTCTTCCGGGAAAAAATTCCTTTTCGAACGCTCAGCAACCGTATAGTTCTCTCTCGCGTGAATGTCGCCGATGAAAAAAAAAAAATGAGACTCGCGAAATGTGGTTTGGTTACTTCAACCCCTTAATTTCGCATTAATTACTTTTCGAATTCAAGCTTGAAATAATATCGATGGAACGGTCGGCAGTAAAATTTCCGTTCGTTGAGATTAAAATATATTTATACGTAAAAAAATTAACGACAATTTATGTATTACGATTTATAAGAATTCCATTGAAATCCATCATTGGACTCGATAACAGAGTCACAACTATGACGTATCTATATATATCGTACATTTTATTGCACTTTTTGTTACGTGTCTGTTTGCATATTTTTGTTGTGTCAATCGACGATTGATAATCGAATCCAAACAGCAGTCACCTATCAAAATCTGCAAATCCTTTCGGAATCGAAAAAGTAATATAGGCAAATCTTTTTAATTTCACGCATCATTACCGTCATCATTCCTATATCAGATAAACATTAACGACACATTCAGTCTTCCGGTGTTCGTAAACGTGAAATTCGGTGGACATTTTAGTCGCGGGTTAATAACGCGACGACGCACGTTACAGTAATTCGTCGACGGACGACGAACGAGCGCACGGCCGACAAGATTAAAGGATCCATGCGCGTGCACGTATAAATTCGAAATGGAGATAATTACGATAGCAGCCGTATAACGAGTCCATAAAGCGTCGCTTGGAATTGGTTAAATTTATCGATCGTATCCCTGCGATACGCGGTCGCTTTTTATCTGTACGATCCCCTGGTAATTCCATTCCACGAACAAATATACACGAGACTGCTGCACGCACGTATATATGCCATCCGCCAAAAGTTTGTAATCACAATATGTTCCATAAAATCGAAGAATTAAAAAAAATCAACATAGAAAATTCATTCGCGAAAAGTTTGGCAGAATAAAGGAAACTATTATCGGTATTAATCCTTTAATAGCGTGGCCTGAGATTCGTAGGTATTGTGAGTAATAATCTCTTTGTTGGACTTTTTTTATTAAAATAGAAATTACATTGACGAGAAGCAAAATATAATTTTCCACTGGTTAAAAAATTTGTACGCGTGTGTGTTTACGTTCGGCTATTTTATAATTTCAGACATACGTATACGTATAATTCGAGTAATACCAAATCTTCGACCGATAGTTAAACGCGCGCGTTGTACAGCACAGTTGGTATTCCCGACCACGCCATTATTTGACGCTGTTTCTGCACCGAAAAGTCTAGCGACGCGACGTTAATTTGCAGCATTAAAGGAAACGATTGTAACTGCTTTCGTGACCATTTTCTCGCGTGACTGTTACGATCGATGCAATCAGATTTCAAAGTACGATTTGTTTAAATACGAGAAACACTCCCGTGTCGAAGATCACTAGAACGTAAAAGTTGAAACGACAAGCAACGCATTTACATTCTAGAACCTCGTTACCTATCGTATGAAAATAGAAAAACGTATTTAGAACTTCATACCTGCCTGATACTTTACTTTATCATTAATCGCAAAGACGTTCTTCCATCGTTATCTCATTATCCTCGCTTAGTTCGAACGTTGTCCGAATCAATAAATCCGCGTGCCCGTTATCCAATATTCGCGTTCTTCGTCGGTCCGGCAAAAAGGACAGGTTTCAAAGGCTGCGAGGCACTTCGTCATCTCGTGGCAACGAGAGACTCCCCGGAGGTCTTCTGTTCCGCCTCGTCTCTGAAAGCCATCCACCACCCCCTCTATCCCCTGCCGGTTCACGATCCTCTCGCCTCGTATTTATGTTCTTGAGAGCAACCTGCCAATTAGTTCCTACCCTTACTCGGCTGTTATGCACACTTTGAACAACTAGAGACGCGGCACGGTACTTGCAATTGGATACCAGTATTCACTTTCAAGAGTATTCTCGACGAGCTTTGTAGCCCACGTGCGATCCCCCATCCCCTCCAATACTCTGTGCACCCCCTCGACCGATTCGATCCCCTTTTCCATGTCTCGTTCGCTCACGCTCTTCTCCCAATTACGTATCCGTCTCTGAAGATCGTTTTCTCTTTAGATATCCAACTCTGTCCGCCCGTAGAAATCGAATCCGCCTTCGAGCTGCTGAACGCGGAAGCGTCACGAAGCCGCAAAATGATTCCCCCGGCTTGGATTCGCAATTGCCAGACGGCTGCATACCATCGTCGAAGGTGGTTAGAGAATATGAGAGAAAGAGAGAGAGAGGGGGGGGGAGAAGGAGAGTGCTTGGCAACGAGGGACTTGGAAAAGGGCGACGATAACGTCTGAGCAAGGTGGCTCCGATCGAGATAGCTATTGCGAAATTACCAGCGAACGGTGCGTGCGTTTTGCATGTAACGACCATGGCAATGATCGCCATGTGCGGCGTTCCATGGCGATCGCAGCCTCTAGTTTGACTTTTTCTCGTCGATTTTTTAAATGGAAAGGAGGAAGGACGAGTTGGGGTAGGTTGGTAAAGGATTAATGAAGTTTGAGGGATAATGGCTTTTGAAGGCATTTAACGATGTTCGTCGGGGTAATGGGGGTGGAACAATGGGGCCGAACTCTGTGGACGAAATGAAGAAGTTCAGTTTTTCAACGTGAAATACGGCCCCCCTTTGTGGATTACTTTAAATCCCTCGGTTTTTAATACTATTTCAACTTCGAGCGGTTCTCTCCTCTACTTTGGATCCTACTTTTTGCGTTATGGTTCCTGTATGTGTAGGAACGATTCTGTATTATAAAACTGCCAGTCTTTTGGCTTAATCGTTGTGAAAGAAAATACGAGAGATTAAGATTAATGTTTGTTGTAGAAAGGTGGAACTGAGCCATAAAGATTGCCAAGCTAGTGAAAATATTTCGTTATACCTTTCGATGTTTTTACGCTACATTTCAGCTAATCTGTGTGAACGGTCGTATATCGGACACGTCTCGACTTTGATATCTTGAAACATTTCCCTTATTTACATAGATAAATTAAAATATGCGTTTCGTGCATGTCTATCACGATTTCGAAAGATTTCACGAACCAGTCCAACGTACGTATCTTTTTCGTCGAGCCCTCTTTAGTACGTCAATCCGAGCTTTTCAGGTAGCACGCGATATTTCCATTGCGATGAAATTGTCGTTCCGATTGAAAGAAATCACACAGAATGATTATTCAGTGACGCGTTCAATTTTTTAAACAGACGAAGGTCGATAACGAAGCATTGCAGAGTATCAAATTATAACGTTCGTAATTCCTATAATAATAGTACAATCAATTTTGTAACACTTCATATTTTTTAATATCTGCACGCATGGCGAACATACACGTTTCATTCCAAACGATTTTTAACTGTATAAAGTCGAATTTAAAAGAATATACAACTTACCACCACGCGCTTGTGCACCACGTCGAAGACTTCAGAAACGTTCCTTCTTATTAATACTTATCAATATAATTAATAAAATTTCACAAATTTGACGTCTATTTCCACGAGGATTCGTATCTTTCAACCAAACAGCTATCTCGATCAACAGGTAATATCGGAACGAACAAATCAATGAAAACGCATACGCGTGCTCTTCGTATTCGTAAAAATCTTCTATGCTATTTATGCAAATATGTATTTTCACCTGGTCGTTGTACGGAAAGTTTGACGGTACAAAGACAAGGTGCTGATTTCGTTAGTACGCAGCATTGTAGCAGCAAACGTGTCTAGCCCGCTTGTCAACAGCACTTCCATTTCATCGTTCGGTCGATCGAGGAAATTATTTCCGAACTTTGCGCGAGAGAGGACCGCGGGACGGCGAAGAAGCCGGCGTGCTTCTTGGATCGATTCGTTCGGCAGGGAAGAGAGGTTCGTGTACACAAGGAATGATCGTTAATGGAAGATGTAATTGGAAAATACTTGGCGCGCCTCCGTTCAATTCGCCTTCGTGTTTGTTTGCGATACCGTGCCAAGCCGCGGCGAGTTATTGCAAGAATCCTGCTACTACCCGCCGCCATAATCCCGCGCGCTATATAAGCTTCCTGTTCCCTTGCCACGGCATCGTCCTATACGCTTTTACGCCGACATCCCCGTCATCTGAACAGAGATCGATGCCCTCCGCGTACCGGATGCCCGACAGCCGATCGGCCCCGCGAAATATGCGTTTTCATCGCTGGGAAAAAATCATTTCCTTCCGCCCTGGCGAGCCTCACGCGCCAGCCAAACTTTAAAGCGGGAATATCCAATATAAATACCGTGCCTCTCTCTTTTTTTTTACGACAAGGTCCCTACACCACGGTTTTTGTTGTTCCATTGAAATATTGCCAAAGCTAGGGCTGCAGTTTTTTTTTTTTTTATTTAGAAGCATTTTCCCGGGACGTATATTTTTGTTAAGAATTTTCAAAGAATTCGACGGGGGTGAGATACGGATAAAACGATGCGTTTCAGAGGAAACGTGGAATTTATTATTCTTTACTTTTTTATGGTTGAGATTTGATTAGGATAATGGACATATAGATTTGTAGTTTCGTGATAAATTTATACGGGCGTATGGAAATAAGAAGATACCATCGGGCACATGTATTTTTCTCAATAATTTTAAGAGACCTTCGCGGGTCAAATAAAAGCGTTGAATGTAGAATTTTCTTTCTCTCGTATTTTACGACTGAAATTGATTAGGTTAAGAAAGGAACATGCGTGTCTTTCAAACGCGATATTTGTATCAGATATTCGGTGTTCTGATCAAAGATGAATTTTATATATTTCTTCCGAACTCAAGTGAATGATATACTTTAACCAAATTACTATTATTTATTACTTCAACAACGACGAACGCGGCACTGTAGTTTAAAAAGTCGAATCGTCAAATTTATATTATAACCTAATTTATATTATAAATATTATAACCGAGAAATTCTTCGATAAGAATACCATTATCCAATCACGTCCAGAAAATCACGATTACTCCTGGCCAATATATTTCAACGATAACATCGACCGATGGAAATTATCGTCCGCGGGCGGACGTACAAAAGGAGAAACGAAACGATTCAGGATACATGTTCATCGCCGAGGACCCCGTCCGAATACTAACGGTCCTCGGTGACCCAGAAAAAGTTGCCATCCACCATCGACAAAGAGGAGAAACAGTTCTGCAGGGTTATTAGCATGTACGTTTCGGTTTTTAAATTTAAGTCGCCACGATGAATGGCGGAAGGGATCGACCAGGAAGCTGGGCCATCCTTTTAAAGTTTTCAACGTACTACTATTAACTAGAAACAACGAACTGCCTATCTATGATCAAAGAAAGATAGCAACAAGAAAAATGAAAAGAAATTTCACGCGAGAAAAAGAAGAAAATAATAAGAGAAGGAGAAGACGAGCAGCTGCTGGTCCAGACTTTCGAGTTAGTCGTCGTCGAGTAATAAAAATCGGAAAAGAAAACGCACGTGCTTGGACATTTTTCAAGGCCATCTGACGGTCCAACGTACTCGGAACGCTTCGAGGCAGAAAGACACGCTATTGGTCGGAAATCAAGATTTTTCCTCGGTGAAATCAACACAGAAATCTTTCATTGGTCGCTATCCGGTCCAAGGGGGGTCCTTTCTCTTGTTGGAGAGAAAAGGACGCGATAAAACTTGCTGGGGGTCCTTCGAGATTCATTGGGGGTCTTCTTCTTCTTTTTAAGGGTGGACGAAGCGGAGAAATTCTTTCGTCTAACGGGGTGCATGTGACACTGGTCCGACCGGATCCAACTGTGAGAAGATACGTTGTACGCGTCTACGCGAACCGAAGGAGTTTCGGGTTAGCCAAGTTTCACATCTTCCTCGTCGTTGGAGGCAAGCGAAACACCCCTTTACGTACCCCTGCGATGCGACCCGTTTTCGCCGCTACTCGTTCCGAGAATAGTGGGTTATTTAAAGGGAACGATGGCTTTTACTTCCGGTCGTCGAGACAGTTTGAATTTTTAATCACGCACACGAAGCATCTCGTTGTAACCGGGGAATTTTATTATCGATTGTTCGCTTCGGGAAACGTAGCTAAGATTTTACGCGCCAAGATTATCTAGAAGTTGTTTCGCGGCTTTTGCTTGCTTTCCGAGGAGCGTTACGCTTCGATCTGTCAAATATCTGTCACTTGGAGTTTGAACAAAATGTTCCGGTAGAAGTTGAGAGATTCTGGGCTTCCGAAATCTTGAACGAAATTATTTTTGATATATTCCTACAATTAGAGATTGTCGATAAACCGAATTAATATCTCAAGTTGTCCGAACGTACAATACGAGGTAGTTGCCGTTAAAATTATACAGATGTTGTTTGTAAAATTAATTTTGATTTTTATTAAAACAGAAGCAATCGCCTGTAAGTGTTTTCTTATTTTTTTTATTCAATCATTTTAGACGTTGAACGTTTGAAGCCTCGGTTGACGTTAAATTTTGCCTATGGGACAGTAGTCGGATGTATATACGAAGGTACAGGAGACTATGAACGATATTCTTATTTTTATCGTAGATAATTTTGTATATTTTAGAATTTGTATCTCTGGAAAGAATGTACCAATAAGGTATTTGATTAAAATTGTTTTGGCTTCTTGAATTCTCGAATCCGAAATTTACGTATCGAATTCTGTTTCTTTTCTAAACAACAAAGAGAAAATTCTTGATAAAGTCGTGTTTCGTCGAGTGGATGAAATTGTCGCGACACGAAAAACCCTCAGATATTAGCGAACACTTGGCAGACGCTTTGCTTCGTCCGGTCGAATTTAGAGCGAACGCAATGACACGAACTATTTTCGGAAATTCCTTCAGAAGTTTCGCTAGAGTTTCCAAGCTATTTATAAGATCATAGTCGTGTGTCGTTGGGATTGTGATGCATGGACAGTTATTAAGTAACGCGTGGGCTTCGATACGAAGATCAATAATATCAGTTTGCACTATGGTAACAAATACGTATAATAGAAACGTTAAAGAAAAAGAAAAGAATATTGAAAGATGAATTATAAAGAATAAATTTAACACGGTTCGATTTTACCATAATTTTACAATTAAAATATGCAGACGCAGTCAAGTATAAGCAGGCGCTGGTCGGATACTTTTGCGCAGCGTATATTTTCAAACGTCACTGCTATTTCTTCCTCTAATTACTTTCTTCGATCTAAAAGCGATAGACGACACATAGTCGTAAACTCGTACGATCTAACAGATATTGGATATAATAAATAATAGCCAATAATAGATATAACACGAATAAACGGATAACTTAGATCCTCAAAGCTCGAATATTCTTTGCAAAACATCGAATGGATTGCAATCGATTATATAGAGAGTGCAACTATTACGGTCATTTAAAAGCGGTCTCGAGAGCGAATAAGAATTACGATCGAGTCGTTAGATTCGCAGAGAAACAAGGAATATAGTTCGGTAACGCGTCCCCGACAGAATAGAACGAAACGGAAGGGGAATAGGAGCGGTTCCGGTGTGTCGCGGTCGTTTGCACTATCGTAAGTTTATGTCGTCGGTTGCAGGCTAACCTCTGCCAGCCTCTCGCGCCCTTTTATACGACACGATAGTTTCATCGCGAAACAGCCAGCGTTCGCATCTGTTGCCTTTCCCATTACCGTGCGAACATATACCAGCCCATTTGCTGGCCGGTAAACTCGAGTACGCTCTCAATTTCCTCGTCTCTCTCTCTCTCTCTCTCTCTCTTACCGTTTTCTTCCTCGTCGTCTCTGCTTTTGTCGTCTCTCCTCTCTTTCTCTCCTTCCTCCTCTCTCCTTCTTTCTCTTTTTTCACACTTTCCTCTACTGTTTCGTTTTGATTCTGCTTTTTGGTACTTTCCTTTCTGGCGCCTTTCTCTCGTCCTTCCTTCTTTCGTCGTATATCCCTTGATCATTTCTTGCGCCTTTTCTCGATTTCTTTATGTCAACCTTCTTTTTCCTTTACTGTTGCAACGTCTTCCTTGTAATTACTCGTTTTATTCTCGTAACGCTGTTCGTATCATTTCAGCGAATCGAATTGTTCGCCCTTTTGAATGGCCGATATATATATACGGATACAACATGTACAAATTTTTCTGGAGTTTCGATACGAACTTATCAAACAATTCAATAGCAGCGAATACGATTCGTACGCATTCGATTTCTTTTTAACATAATTTATTTTACGTAAATATTTGGAAAGCTTGGTAATTTTGTTTCTCTGAAGTTATAATATTCTACATGGTAACGCGTGAAACAAAACACGCAGTAGCTACGCTAAACGCAGCTCATTGAAACAACATTCGCGAAAGTTGAACCTGAAAGTTTCGCGTGTATAAATTTGCAATCTGCTCCAAGTATCATTTTAACCGTGAGCTCTGGCATTATTTCAACTTCAGATTGAAATTACATCTCTCACTTGCCAATATGCGAGTAAATTCGATACATTTTGATCAACGAAAAGGGTCGTAATTGGAACGGAAATGTGTTAAAACTGTTTGCTAAATACATATATAGAATTTCAGAATGTAGATACGCGAATAATTTCTCCTTGCTTTCCCGATTACAAAATGTTCTGTTTCAAAGGTCAGACGTATGAAACGCAACGTCTTGTAATCAGTAGAAAATCACAAAAATAACTTTATCTCTAAAAAATAAAGTTACCATATTATTAAGAGGAACAACAGAAAAACAATTTAACTGTCTTTCATATTGTTACATTATCAATACAATTTTAATGAATATTTTAATAACAATATTTTACTTCGGCAAGATTGGTGTAACGATGTAAATAAATAAATAATATTATGTAAACAGAATAAAAATGGATATAATAATATATACAAGTATTCCATTCGAAGCATGTCGATAGAAAAATTCTATTATTTTATGAAAATATCCAAAGTAATTTTTCTTTTGCAACAAAGCGGAGGTAATATAGTAGTACAAAAATGAATACGTGTTCGCAGAAATTGGCGTACATCGACGTCCGCTACGGCTTGACAATTTTCTCGGAATTTTTACATACTATAGCGTTGTACTAACTCGTAAAACGTACGTTTTCGCAGCTGACTGCTCTCTTTCCGCTGAATAAACTCCTCTTATATCACGGAAAGCGTGCTTTATAGCTATGTACGTATAACTGTTTTTGACTATTTGCGGGTAAACGTACGGGATATGTATAATATACGTTCTTTTCTCTCAGTGGAATCCAAGATTTTATATCTTCCATTATGTTTTACTTTGCCGAATATAATTGAACAATTCTAATTGCAAGTTGAGGTTTCTATTTGCAAAGAAATCTTCTGTCCGAATCATAACGTTCTATAAATTGAGAATTCAGATGGATATTAAATAATAAGAGAATTCTTAGAAAATGTATCAAAGAACGAGAAACTATTACGAGTCTGCGCAACTTTAAAAAATTTCCTCCGTATTATAGGAAAAGTACCTATGTCCTCTGGAAAATATATTATACCGTAATGATTTTTCTTCGAAATTCCCTTCGTGTGACAGTTTCGTTGCATTTCCTGCTTTTTACGCAAAATTCTTCGATAGTATCACGATCATTAACGAACCGATCTAATCAATTGAAAATAAACGAATTCATATTTAAAAAGCAAAAAATGAAACACGAGAAATCCGATTATATGAAGAATAAATAGTACGTACCTAACCCAAATACGCAACATTCAACGCATATAGAATACAAATAAACGTTTACTCCCTATTATTTAGATGACCAAAACAAAAAAAAAAAAAAAAAAGAAAAAGAAAAAATAACAATTACCATCACCGGCAAAGTCTACCAGAACGAAAATGTTTAACGCGAATTAAAATAGAATTTTACATTTTTCTTTCGCGTCTTTCTTCAACTGCGAAATGACAAGAGCACGGAAATGCATTTGGATGCGCGAACCAGTTTGGTCCGGTAAGTCAGAAGCAGCGAGACGAAAGCGTCGAAACCCGCAAATACGAATCTCCGTGGACCAGCTGCATAAAGATAAAGCCGTCCAACGAACGGACCGAATCCTCTCGATCCCTTCATTACTATGCGAGGGCGTATCCAAGAGCGCGTACCAGATCATATTAATTTAATCCATACTCTCGTTACAAACTCTATCTTATAGCCGGTTAGGTGAAACGACGATCCGAGGTTGGCTCTCGATCGTGTCGCCAATTTGTTTCACGAGTTTATTCGTGCGCACGTCCGCGAAACGCGCCTCTATCGCGCAATCCGGAAATATTTATTATTATTACTCGCGTTTCTATTCGCCGGTGAAACTTTGTGCAGCTTCTGACCTATCCACAACGATGGCCGACCAGAGTGCATACATATTAATGCAACCGAACGATCGTCAGCTTGCATCTCGTCTCTTCATCTCGTCCTTTCTCTATCCTCCCTTTTCGTCGTTACTCCCGTGTTTCCTTTCGACATACAATTTTCCACCGCTGTCGCTGGTTAATATTGAACACCTTTCTACGTGGTAGTTTCGACGAATTTTCGTTGTTCGAGTTTTACCGTTAACTGCTCAGTTCCGAGCGGTTGAGCAGAGAATTGTACGTGTGGGGTTGCATTGTACCGCGAATTTCGACCCAAATGGGAAAATGCGGACGCGGGCGATGAGGAAGAATGTTGGTTTGGTTTTTGATGGAATACGCGATGTAGCTGTTTTGGAGAATTAGAGATGCATTTAGCAACGAGGTCATTTGAAAGGAGAGCTTCGGTTGGAACAAGATATTGTTTGAGGTAAGAGCAATCTTTATCGAAGGGCAGCGAAAATTGACGAAGATGTGAGTGATCGAACGAGATTTTAGTTCGAGCAGTTTGGTAATTTCTTGGTTCGTGAATATTTAATATAGAGTAATAAGAAAATGAAGTTTGATACTTTAGCATCGGCAATATCGAATAGAAAGTTCGTTTGTTTTTTTTTAATAATGCTTCGAGTATCTTCTTTCGTAAGAACTTGTTGGACAGTGATGAGGCAGTGTTTCGTTTTAACGAAGTTGGACGAAAGTCAAAGCCAAAATTCCTTTCCTACTTGAACGTGACTTTTCTCTTTAACTTTAAACAGCATAGGTTCGATAGGAAGATGAGACGACTGGTTTGCTCTGTCTGATCAAAGTAAATTCCTAAGTATACGTATAGCGGAATTGTCGAAATATTTCCAATTCAAAGGCATCGAACGAATTCTTTTTGTTACTTTACGTTCGACACGTTGCCGAAAGAGCGACCTACTTAGACTAACGTGATTTCTCGCTGATAATTTATATTTGAAGTTCTGTTTTAAAATATAATTAATTACATAAACGAAGCCAACGGTGTTACACGAAAGGAACGAGCGAACGAGAGAAACACGAGAACGCAAACGGAAGAAAATAAGATTGTACGAATTTTGCGGAGCAAAATAATATGTTTAGAATCAAAACGTATTATGTTCTTATCGTTTCATTTCTCTCACTTTATCTTTTAACAAATACCATTTCTATCCAATCTAACTCAAGCCTGATCGAAAAAAAATCACACGAAATTAACTCGTAATTCAAACTTCGTTATCTTTACGTATTCGAACAATTTCTAATTTCGAAAAAGTCCTCCTTTTATCTCTTCACAGATCCATCTACGCGAACTAATCTCCTTCGGCGTTACATTTACGCCGTAAATCTAACGAATACGTCCCAACACTGCCGATACGTTGAAAGAAGGTCTCCGAGTCGAAATGGACGAGTAAATCGGTCGTCATTCGAGTCTTGTAACTGTTATTGCCTCGTATCGATTGGAGATCGACGCACTGGAGGCCTCGCCAGGGAAACGATTTAAGATAATCGAGGAGCCAGCCCTTTCCGTTCGTTCGTCGGGCAACGACGAGCTATCGATAGAATAATTTTCGAGCGACTGTTCTCTCCGCTCAATCCCGGTTCTTTATTAATATTCGTCGACGTCCAAGAGTTAGGTTCGCAGCTGTGCCGTCCGCGGCGCGATTGAAAAGAGTCGGGGCAGGTGCTTTTGGAATTCGAATAGGGGGGAAAAGCCGTCAGAGCGGGTTACTTGTGATTGCAAATCCTTCCCGATTCGATCTCGTTTCCTTCTCTCTTCTCGCTTGCGCGGGTCATTGTGCTTCGAATTGTGTCAGAAAATTGCCAGCCCGCGCCTTGTACAACACGGGACGGATTTAGAAAATTCGAATCCGTGATCTGCTCGAACAGTTCCTTCAACGAATCCTGTGGTTTGCTATTCCAGATCCGATGGCAAGGCGCGAAATATGCGAAAGAAGAGAATATATGGCGCGGATACATGGTGGATCGAATGGCGGGTAGAGTGGAACGAATTTTTCAAATTTCTAACGAAGAAATTTCAGCAACGATTTCAGAATTCGAATAAAGCGCGATTGGAGTAAAACTGTTACGTTTCGAGAATTTCAGCCGTAGCGCATCGTTGGAGAATTTGATAAATCCATATTGTTTTACAATTATTATTGTCAGCGTTCACAAACGCCGTAAATAGCGAATTTTTCGTCGAAGTAATTTAACGATTTTCCAGAGTCGCGTCAAATTCGATCAATCAGAATGTTTCTGTGAATTTCGATTATACGAACGAATACTCGTTACTACTGACAATTAGATTGAAATTCCTATCATATTTATAATCTGTTTGTCCTTCGATAGATTCATTTCGAACAAAATTCTATTCTTTCTAGAAACAAAAATTCTGTCCGTGGTTCGATCGCAAAAAAAGGATTCGTATCCCGATACCTGCAAAATATTTTATATTACACGCCTCGACCCCTCTAAACGTTCCAAAACGTCAGTACCCAACACCATTTTTACAACCATATCACCGTATTTCTTCGCCCAACTGTACCACTCGTTCGAAAGCGTTAGCGCGAGATTCCGCGGAAACCGAACGCGATGGGCTCGTGACGCGAGTCATGGAAAGGAGAGAAAAAAAAAAAGAATGGGCAAAAGAGGATATCGTGGCGCGGCAAGGAACGCGCGTGGATTTGTCGTTGACACGTTCCGTGAATGGGGGCTGGTTAAACCGAGCGTGTAAAGCTCGAAACGTTGCGTGACTGCAGTCTGCAGCCGGCTGTTACACGGAGGAACCTGCGCATAGTGTGTGCCATGGTATCGAATACCAACGCATATACATCTCTTATTCGCATTCGTGCACGCACAGACACGGAATACGCTATTCGCAGCGAAAAGTTCGCCTGCCAGAACGGTGACTAAGAACACGTCGTTACCTGTGCAATTTGTGGCCGTCGTGTTTACTCTTTCACTTTCCCTCCCTGGCCGGGTCTAATGTTTTAGGCCGGCCGCTTTAAATCACTGCCTCGCCTCGGCCACAGCTATTTCCGGCGGAATTGGAGCAGCCGATCGGTCCGCGCGCGTTTTTCCATCTACGCGGACCGATTGCACCGTTCGTGTAATTTACGTTGATCGATCAGTTCGCGCTTCGTAACGCTGCCAGAGATTTATTTTGTCCGTAGAAAGTAGAAATGTATATATATATATATAGTATTTTTTTTTTTTTTTTCTATGGAAATTGATGGTGGCAACGTGATCGATGAAGATTAGACAGCTGGAGAAACGAAGTTTCCAATGGAAAAAGTCATTCGTTGCTGGTTTGGGTTAGCTTTATGTCATCAATTACGAAATACGATAGAGAGAGAGAGAGAGAGAGAAAGAGAGAGAGAGTCGAAGAAGGTTTTACGGCTTTATAGAATTTGTCAAGAGGAATAGAAAATGTTCATTTAGAATTGATTCTGAAAACCGAGCAACGTTCGTACTTTTAGTATCAAATGTAATTCTGCCGCTTCTTCCGAAAGTACTTTCTCTTTAATAAAATTTCAAAAAGGTACCACGTTAATCAAGCAGTCTTTTTATTCTTTCTAACAAGTAGTATAAGCCCTTGAAGAGCCAGCCGCTTGTTTCTAAACACCACGCACAATATCCTATATTTAATATCCTACATTTAATTTCCAAAAACTACAACTCTATCGCGATACGATCTCTGATCCAAAAATCGCTAACGATCCACAAATAGACCAAACCTCTGATCAAGCTTTCGAAAAACTTTAAATTTATTTAAAGAAATCTAAAAATTCCGCCCACGATATCTCCATCGTCAAGGCTGCTCCGAATTGATCCGCTAGGTAAAAGTATTTCTCTCCAGAGTAATACGAGCCATCCTTTGATCTCGCGGAATGGAATAAAGCTCGAATGCGTCCCGACAGTGTCGATTGTTTCCCCGTCTCGACGAAAGCAGACCGAAAGTCCGTGAGAATTCGTTGATCCGCGAATTCCTAACCAATTATGAACAGGTCCCCGTCTCGTCTTCCTAGGGTAACGACGATTCCAACAATTTCTTCGTTTCTACTCTCCAATAAAAGGGATGGGGGACTGGAAGAAGCGGGGGGGGGGGGCGTTCATCCAGCTTCGTCGTTCTATCGGCGAAGATCTCATACATATTAATGGCGAACCGATCGATTTCGAGGCGAATTCGCTTCTTGCTCTGTTTAGGGACGTCGACGTTTCGGCGCGTAAGCCCTTCCGTCGGCCACAATGGTTATTATGCCATTAACGTAATGAAGTTAGGTGACGGTAAAGGTTCCGGTGCCGCTGGGACTGCCTCTGCCTTGTTCAAAATACGAAGATCGTGATAAAACAGGGAACGTAGGCATTTTGATGGTGAACGAAAGGCGAACTCTGCATACGTCCTTTGGTTAATGGAAAGCTTCGACCGATATAAGTGACGTAAGTAGAGAAAGAATAAGAAAAATGGATTTCTTAATGAGAAGGGATGCAAATTATACGTGGAATATGATGCAACACCGTAGCAGACGTTGCAGACTGTAGAATATAGAAGGTGTTTTCTTCAACAACTGATTCCTCTCCTTTGTTATAATACTTGTCGGTAACACGTCTGCCTTCTATATATTTCAATTAAAATCTTCCAAAGAATAAAAAGAAGCCCGCAGCATTCTCGATGAAACATTGGCACGTTCTCGAAAGGTATGTACATGAAATTCATTTTTACGTTCATTCAAATAGGATCGATAAATTTTAAACAAGCGTCGTGTGTTTAAATTTAATTAAACTACTATATTCCATTTCCATGCCCAATAATACTCACGCAAATTTAATCATTCTTTGCGTTGCTGGTTTTATCCAAACCTGAAATATCAACACCCAGGGCGTTTTAAACGAATATGTCGAATAAAGAACATCGCAACCTCTCTTTCTACCTACGTGTCATATTTGTATTTCAATCGTGAATTAATAGTCGTTTAGTAAATCGAAATTATTCAAAATACGTATACGTGAACAGCGTACAACTGTGCGTAAATTGTGTTAAGAAAAAAAAAAATTAAAGGCAAAGGATACCTCGGGGATTTCTCAATGGATGTTGATTCTTGCTAATGCATCGCGATTAGCGTTTATTGTTCTTATACATAGATTGGAGCAAACGGTAAACAATTTGTCCCCACGGTGGACTGAGTAACTACTATTAGATCGATTAAGTCAACGTGCAAGACGCATGGCTGATATGTTTAGGTGGTTGGAAACTGAATTCCTTGTGGCAACAACGTGGCTGTTTGCCGATTGTATTTCTTGTATCAACAATTGAGAAATGTACCGATGTTACGGATCGTGATTGCTTTTGTTTCACGCGACCAGTCGAAACTAACTTGCACGAGAGAGAATCACTCCAAATCCCTGTGTTGCTGATTCATTATTAAACGTTCACTCAGAAGTCGTCGAATATTACTATTTTTATACGAAACACGTCGTTGGCTGAAACTTTGAAACCACTTTTCCAGTTATATTTACGGTATATAGAAGTGATGTTTGAAATTACACGTAATTCTATTAACGATAAGACGATTCCTTTTACGATGAATTACTAGCGTAATTACAAAAGGAACACAAACGAATGCTAAAGCAACGCTTGTCAATAATCTCCTTGTCCTATTCCAGCGTTCATGAAATCCAATAAATATTATTTAACGTAGACTCGTAAATGTCCTCCGCTGTCCGTTATAATTTTTGGCAACAATTTGCCATCGAGAAGAGAATTAGTTGCAGCAATAACCCACAAAAATCACGGTTTAACGTTGTAATCAGCGAAACCGTCGAGAAACAATTTCAAAACATCCACGTAATCTCTCTTTGTGGATTTTTATCCCCGAAATCTTGCATTCGTCGTTACAGAAATTACCCATGTAATAACCTTATTTCGAATTGAATCCTGAACCAGAACGATGAAAAACTGAAGCTTCTTTCTAAGAAGCTTCAAATCTCCGTTAAATTTCATATTCACTTCTAAATTAATATCGTATCTAATGAATGAAACACGCGATAAATTTCGTTTCTACTAATAAAAATTCCCATCGATATTATTTTTTACAAAAAAATCTTTTCATCTATTAACTTTCGCCCGTTTGATCAAAGAACTGGATTATCTGCATCGTACCGATTCGCGTTAATGGAACTCTGAGAATTCAACCGAATAAACCGAAACGACCAACTTCTGAGAGCGGGAATAACAGATTAATTATCATGGCCATTTGAAAACGGAGCTAATGTAAATTGGCAAATTATCGTAGCCAAAAAACCAGAGTCAGCAGACAACGAATCGCGTGGAAATGCTCGCCTCCATAATTTGAACACTGGCTATCGGCATTTTAACGGGCCACGCTGATTAGTTGCAATGACAAAATATATCATTAGGCATCGTGCCGTCTGCTGTCTCGTTAAAATGCTTTTGCGTCCGACGCGAAATACCCCGAGTAATGTATGCACTTTGCAACGTCACAATGTTTGACCGCTATTAAGTAATGGTCAACAAGATATTTCTTTGTCGCGCGTCGCGTCTTGGCCGGACAGGAATTTCAACGAGTATATTGCGTATTGTCGTCAACTATTATATCGTATATGACGTATATTCGATTTAAAATCTTCGTACTCGTCTTTGTTTTTTCTTATATTTTCTTGCACTGGTATTTCTTTTGGAATTCTTACTCTGTTCATATATATGTACACGCAATATGTTGAGAGCAAATTTCTTCGAGGAGCAAACGAAAACGAAAGAAGTTTCGGAGACGGCTTTAAAACTTTGTGCCTGGGTATTTCTTTCAGCTTTCAGTCGATGTTTGCGTAAACAACGTACGATTTTCTAGCGTTTTAAATATTAATAAAAGTAGGTGAAATTAGCTTTCTGCCAAGATAGAGATACATATTTATAACGTCAACATTCAACGTAAAAAGTTCGAGCGAGAAAATAATTTTTCAAAATTTTACTCACCTGCACGTGACTCCAGACTTTGGGCTTCGGGCTGGATCTTGCGTTGTTCGTTGCATTCGAACTTCCAGTGTTATTCGAAACGTTTCCAGATGAAGTTGTGGACTTGACGGACGGTTTTTGCGTTTTTTGAATCTGTGCTGTGACTGTGGTCGACGAATTGTTACGTTGTTGTTGAGGCTGTTGCGCGGATGTTTGTTGCTTTTGTTGCTTTTGCTGCTGTTGCTGCTTTTGTTGTTGTTGTTGCTGCTGT
Organism: Bombus waltoni; assembly: GCA_014737395.1. Taxonomy (NCBI): domain Eukaryota; kingdom Metazoa; phylum Arthropoda; class Insecta; order Hymenoptera; family Apidae; genus Bombus; species Bombus waltoni. The sequence goes on along the minus strand of JACXII010000043.1, from coordinate 783,220 downwards.
TGCTGCTGCTGTTGCTGTTGTTGCGTTTGCTGCATAATCTGTTGAATAAGCTCCAATTGTTGCTTTGTGAGGCCATCGTTACTGGCACCAGGAGACGTGGCATTCTGTAAAATATAGAAAAGGAACAGAGATATCAGCAATTATTCACGTTTCTCGGACAAGTTGCACAACTATTGAACTTTTATTTATCTTAGTATCAGTTAGCATCGATCTTGATAACTACGGAGAAATATTTTTGCTCTAGAATACCGAGATTCAACAATATGTTCCAATTACGTAGAGACGAATGAAAAAATATGAAATAGCTCGAGTAATTATTTGGAGAATTTTTTAAAACAACGGAGGAAGCATGGATCGTTTTTCTTATTTCGTTCCTGAAACTTTCCGAGTCCCTGTCTCGCTTAAAAAGGAACGAAGAAAGAATAATCCTACAGAAAAAATTTGACGATCACGTAGAAAACTTAATTGATTAAAGCCAGGTTGAAAATCTACTTCGAAATGGACAATTTCGTTTCAGTGTTTAACGATCTTCTCTAAGAAGTTCACTTCTTAGAAATGCCCAGACGAGAAATCTCATTGGAATTCTAGCTTCTCCAGCCTTATTTTTTCTCGCGTCTTTCGAATTTCTCAATTACAAATATAATTCAAACGCATTGTACTCTATAAAGCGGGACAATATTCGAAGACTCGACGACCAAATTTTAAACGTACGCGATCTTTATCGATCGAAGAGAACGAGCAACACAGAGGAGCGAGCTTTTCCCTTCTCAAGAAATTCTATTCGCCACGAACGTTAACGACCATCGTAATATTCGCGAAAGAATCGCCCCATAATATCGGTGCGTTATATGCTTGGTTTACGTACATGCACGCGTCTAAACGCACGATACGTGGCCACCGAGTGAGCAATGAAACTTATAGCCAGCGTATATGCTGGACGATGCAGCTGTGCCATGGTACACTATAGTTGTACGCACACGATTGTTTTATAGTCGAACATCTCGTAGCGTGCAAGCTTCTCGAGATCGAAACCCCGTGGCGACGTGCAATGAAGAAAGATGCAAGTGAACCGCGTTGTTTTATTTGGATCGTGTTCTATAGAAAGAAAACAGGAAAATAAAACGCCTGAAATTGACTGTAATTGGATTTTGTATACTTTTATACGGACTGCAGCGAACGTTAGTGTTAGGAAAAGTTTTCATTGGAACTATTGGATACAGGGACTAATAAAAAAAAAAGAAAAAAAAAATTGATACATTTGATGTACAACGAATTTTTCTAGATCGACTACTAGAAAAAACCGTTTCGTCTTTTTCTTTCTTTGATGCAAGCATTTTCCAAATCCAAAGATTCGGGTTTGTTGCAAAACTATCAGACTCCCGCCGCGGTAATTTATCTCCTCCAATCCTAAACTCAGGAGAAATAATATCCGGACGATAAATTCGGATAGAACGTTCCGCATGAAGTACAATAAAACGCAGCAAAAAAAAAAAATAAATACGCGAGGGAGGGAAAAAGGAAGGAAAGAAGGACAGTAAAAAAAAGGGCAATACAGGGAGAAAGAGAGAGAAATAGGGAAAAAGAGCGGGAGCGCGAGAGCAGACGCGTACCAATGAAAGAATGGCGGATGCGAGCAGTGGTTGTCCTGCCCGCCGATCGTTTTTCGACGACACACCATGGAAAAACCGTAGACGACGGTACGTTCACCTTTTTTTTGCTTTTCTCTCTTTTTCTTCTTTCTTCCTTTTTTTTTTTTTTTTTTTTTTTATTCTACTCGATGGAACGGCGAATGACGAGAGCGGTAACAAAGGGACACGACGGGGGCCGGATTTCACGATTTTTAATTAAGAGACCGGTCCCATTGGGTTACCACGGACACGCCCGGCATGCCATTCGTGTCATCGCTTTCCGAACGATCCTCGGACTCGGTTTCCTGAATTATTCGGGTGTGATCGCGGGAAGGCCGGCCATTCAATGCTCCCTTCGTTCCTGTGCAAGCGTTTTGGTTATTACGGGCGGCACCCAGTCGAAAAATCTCCGGACAACTGACGACAAGCAAGAGATATGTGCGGGATATGCGTTTTTGTGTTACGCAGTTTCATTGATCCTGACTTGTCTGTAAGGACCAGGCGCAACGTTTATTTCGTACGGAGGGCCAGACGTATTATTTTTCAATTTATGCATGATGTTTGTTTGCGATTAGATCGGCGGGAATATTTCTACCTTTCAAGCGGCTAAGCGTATATCTATATAACGGGTATAAAATACAAGAATAACGGAATAAAAGAACGTTAAGACGTAAAACTATAAGCTACTGTATTTTAAGAGAAACGTGAACTATTTTATTTATTAGGCGAAGGTTAAAAAAAAAAAAAACACTCGCCAAGTTAAATTTGTTAAAGTTTCAAATTATTCGAACACTCGTGTTCTCGAAATAATTGAAACGATTAATTTTATTTTATCCTTTAATCGTATTTCCAGCCAAACCATAAAGAGATAAAGTAATAAAGCGTCTGGATCGCTGAATTTTCATGTTCAAATTTCAATACTCTACAAACAAGTGTACGCATACTTATTTTATTACGTAAACAGTTTTCGACCCTCGCGCTTTATGGCAACCACGGTGCCCAAAGCCGAAAGAAAGAAAAAAAAAACAGCTCGGATCCAGCTGACGCGAAATAATTTCGCCACGGAGGCAGCCGCTAATCACTTTTACCCGGGCGCAACGAACATGGACCGTGGGACACCTACAGGGGGTGGCGAGCACGAATTGGAGCGTCGATTAAAATTGGATTTGTTAATTAGCACAGGGAATGTGGCGGTACGGACGTTCCCGATCCGTCTCATACCTTATTAAACCTTCATTTCGTAATTCCCACGCTACCATTTGTCATCGCTGTAATCAGTAGCCGGTTGTTTTCCGCTGGCATCACCGCGTTTTTCTCACCCTCCGCGCTGACACGGGGTAGAACGATCGCGCAAGATATTTTACGCTACCTCGCTGCCACGTCCGTTGGCTATTGTTGCGTTACACGAACAAATCATGGTGAATTGTTGTTCCTCTGTACGTAAAAGTTGGATTCGACTATGTAAATTTGTATACGAAGTTAGCGAAATTATTTTCCCTTCCTTTTTTGGGAGGAAATAATACCAGAATTGTGTCTTTTGTTTGTTGCGCTTTTGATCGATTAATTGTTTCACGACGCTGATGAATATTTTGTTGATCCAGCAGAATTTAGCCGAATATGGCTATAAAATTTGATAATATATTTAACGAGGAATTTACTGGACTCATCCTTTAATAATCGTTTCCAGTTTGGTTCAGTCGCATTCAGATACGTTCATTTCACGATTAACCTTATTATTCAGGAATATATAAAATTATAATACAAGAATTTAATTCTCATTAAAACAGTGTAATTGTAGTTTTCTGAAACTTATACGTTCGAAGTGAAAAACCATAACATTTACGATATTGATGAAACAATTGAAAAGAACTTCCATTAAATCGCTTAAAGTGCTCAGAATTTTACAGTAACGTGTACACAATCGTATCCTTTAATTCTTTTACGTCGCTGGTAACTCGTAGGACTTAATGTGACTATACAGAACGAAAAAAAAAAAAAATAAAAACTACCGATAAAACGAATATACGAATGTAAAAGTCAGTCGGAAATAATTTTCATTGATCCGTCGTTCTCGCAAAGGTGCATAAAACAAACCCACCATATTCTTTCCCAATCAATTCGCTCCAAATCTTGCCCGTCCGGTACGAGGGTTGTGCGACGAAGGGCGAAACAAAACGAAACGCGCACGGTTAACTAACGTGGCCGAGTAAATATCGAATAATTATAATCAAATATTTAGGAGAAAACGCCCTCCGACGAGTTTCATAACGTATGAAGAATTAAAGGCGTGAGATTGCATACGTGTGCAACGTACAGTGTTTGTCTTCTAAATATATATGCGTAGGTTTTCGATCCCTTTAATTTTCTGCTTGGAACAGAAATCAGCCGGCGTACGTTCGCTTGTTATTAATATCGGACACTTTGTGGTCGCATAAAGGCGTTGGAAAGAGACAGGGCTTTCACAGGAACTCGTTTATGGTTAGAAACAAAGCGGCCCTCTACCGAGCTACGGATCGCTATTGACTTTTTGTGAACGCGAGGGCGGATTCTGATTTCGAGCGTGTTTCGAACCGGTTCATTGATATTGCGTTATTTCAATTCACCGATATACTTGCGGGCGGTAGGAAAAATTTGCCGAACGATCACGATTGTTCTCGTTCAAGCGATCGTTACGTTTGAATCTTTTAGAGGCGCGAAAGCCCGCCTCAATTTGAATCTTTAACGCCGTTTACTTTTGAGCGCGGTTCATTGGCGCTAGGACCAAGTGAATCGTTCTTTTTCTTCCCTCATTTTTCTATTTTGATTGTTTAAAGCTTGAAGCTGTAGATTTTGTTTCATTGGCAGGCTTTAAGAAAGGGAAATAAAAATTGTAAGATCGAGAGTGAAATTAGCGAATCATTCCGAGTAAAGAGCTACGCGTAGGAATTGTTTAATTGTCTCTTTATAGTTATTTATAGTTTGTTCAAATGCGAATAAAATTAGTAAATTCGATAAAGTTGAGTAAAGTACTTAAAGCCAAGAGTTAGTTCAATTATTACGAAGAATTCGGAGTAGAAAAGAAAATGTAGAACGTTTCGATGTCTTTTGACATCGTTGAAAATTGTCCTCGATTACTAAAAGAAAGTTTAAGATATGTTTAGAATCGTTAGAAAATTCCTAAGCAGTAATTCTATAAAAATAATTCTATTCTTCTCAAAGTAAGAATTTTGCATCTTATACGTTGAATTATTAAAAAAATTGACTTGCTTCTATAACTTGGAAATTTTTCAATTTTCATCGCAAAAGTTTGACGCGTTTTATACCTAGATCACACTTGCGATGCACGTACACCGAGGAAACGACTATTTGTAATCATAACAAAGTGGCTCCAGACACGGTCCATGAGGGAAACGCATTTGTTAGCCACTAGCTCACGGATGTTCGTTCTTCACAACGTCTCTGAAAGTTCGGTGTTATCTCTTGTTGGACGAACGAGCTTCCTTGACAAATCGTCGTTTCCGACGATAGGAGTGTGTCGACGAACGGGAGCACTTGGACTCGTTTTCACCCTCTTGCATCTTTCTTCGTTCTTACTGCTCGCTCACCATATTCCCTATCCACGTGTGAACGAACACTTTCTTCTTCCTACCTTCCTATACGATATATCATCGACAATTACAGGCAACATTTCGCAAAATTACTTACAAGAGCGAAAATAGCAACAATTCTTATTGGAGACGAAGACGATCGAATTTAACATGTATACAATGGCGCTTATTAACGATAATATTGATAAAATAAGAAGTTGTCTGTATGACTTCAATTTAAGAAGATATATATGCGTTACTCGTGAAATTAGAAACATCGAACGAATAATCCATGACTGTAAATTACCTTGAATTTTGTAATTATGAATTTATATAACCATCTCGAATTTACCGAACTTTATATCGTAAGATCGTACAAATTACGTATCTGTTTCTTAAACGACACATCCGAACGTGTATATATTCGTACAAGAACATTTTCGATATTCCGATTCGGAATATCACGTTGCTGCGAATTTAGGTTGGAATTTCAATATTTAAAGATATCTGCTTCAACGAAGAATCCATCATTTAAGCATCAAAGGCCCATTCCGAGGCTTTCATCGCGTCCGCACGCCATAGTAATTTTCGCTGCAATTATTGGCTACGATGTCTCGCATCATCTTGCCACCCTCCTTAATTCCTTCCTTCCTTCCTACCCTCGTTCGACACTTTCCAACGGCACGGCTGGCGCGTCCGCGATTTCAGAATCCATCGTGCTCACGCGAGAATCGCATTATTTTTCTGCCAGCCTCCCTCCATCTCTCACGTCGCTACCACGCTCGTTTATCATCCGCCTTTTCTCAGAGACGACCCACTTTTCTCCGGGGCGCGGCTGTCTTCCTTCCTCCCGCTGTTTATGATATTTTCGCGCCTCCGTTCTATTATTTATAAGCATATACACCGATGCTTCCTCTGTTCGTTTCCGGTGTTGCTTTCGCGCGGTCCCGCAACCACCAGAGATGCTCTTTTATTTCAATTGTTCCAGAGTGAAGGAAACGCGGCGAGCTTTTAATTATTCGACCACGTTTTTTGCGCTATAGCCAACGTAATTCTCTTTACCGTTACGTCTCCTTTTTCTCTTTCTAGATTTGCCTCCCACTGTGCTAGTTTTTCGCGTGATCGCGTTAAACTTTGTTTATATGAGAAATTTGCTACCGATTTAATCTTCCTTTAGGTATGTTCGTCAGCGATTAGGAAAGAGTTACACGATTTTGCACATCATACGCGTTAAATGCGTATGTACTAGAATCGTATGCACTAAGCAATTACAAGGTTTTACAAGAGCGTAGTTAAATTTCTGTCGTACTGTAAATTTTATAAATTGCTGATACGTTCTCTTTCGGTAAAAAGACTTCCAAAGAAACTCGCCGCAATTTGCAAATTGTGTTACATCGTTACGTATCGTTACAGATGTCTATAAACGAATTACATCTTGCGTATCTTATTCTTTTTCGCCATTAATAATTTCGTTTAGCGGAAATTTAATGGATACCAAAGCCAGATATAACCCGATAATAACGTAACGTAATCATTATTAGATTACAGCATTTATAAATTCTCCAACTATATTAAATGCATGTACAAAAGTACACAAGTTGACAGTGTTGTGCAAACATTTATGGGTATGCAGCTTAATCAGTTATGTTAATTATCTAATATATTTAATAACGTGCTCGATAATGTATCACGTTGATTAATGATAGCACTAGCTATTAATATATTCATGACGTGGAAGCGAATAAACATCGATTCAACATCTGCAACGGGGAATATTTTACTTTTCAGTCCCATTCGCAAGAGCATAATTATTTTTCATTTTAACAGGACGACGTATTATTTCCACGCTGTTCGAGATTCTTGTAATTTCTTTCCTCTGGTAACTCCCTTCCGAGGCAGCCGAATAAATGCGTGGAATTTCTCACTTCCATATCCGCCCCCTTCTTTCGTGTTGTAATTTCAATAAACAGCAGTGCAGATGTTAAAATCCCCGAAGGCGGCTCGCACTTCGCGTTTTATACATTGCGTGTGCAACTTCGTTCGACGATATACAGGACGTTTCATTGATTTCGTCACGAGACATTTTTCTCGAATCTTTTCATCGATTTAAAGAGACTCGTAAATTTTTCATTAGGCAGAAATACGAAGAAAATATAAATTTATATAATTCGATATTGAGGTCAATGTTAGATAAAATACAACTATAAATCCAATATAATTTTACTCTACTCGATTAAACGTACTAATTGATCTACTACTTTTGCAAAAATAGAACGACTCGTGTAGCTGTTGTAGAAAGATTAAGTTAATGATTATTCCAGTGATCGCGCAGAATGTTAAAAATTTGATTTAATTTGTGGAATTCTCTTATATTAACGTCAGGCAGTAAGAAGGAAAATAAATATTAAAATTTATGAGGATAAATTTCTCTATCCTTTTATAATTTCTCTCCTATTTTCTTTTCTTTTTTTTCTGGAATTGTCATAATGCGTTTTTTACAACGTACTGATAACTCATTTAAAAACTTATTTTCAAGCTACAAGATCTTACATTTATTCGCCTTAACAAAAAATTAATAATTCTTTAATCCTACGATAATTTGATCCCTCAACGTCAACTCGAATTTGTTAAAACGAAATGGCAGAATAAATCACGCAAATTAACGAGTACGCTTTATCACGATATATTTACTATATTACGTCCCGAAACACGAATAGTGAAACGACCTGTACACGCGAGGGAACGTGATATCCTGAATCGAACGTAAAGTTCGACGCGGCTGCAAGAGGCTGAAACGATCGAAGGGCTTTTCCACGAGACAGGAAATGGGAGCTTGAAAATGTATTCCAGCATGAGTGACGCGTATGTTATTGTCGAGAGACTGGCGAACGAACATCCGGTGTGCAGGTAAACGAGCACAGGGAGGCGGAGACGCGTGGAAGATGATTGCACGCGCGTTAGTTCCCTGAAAAATTTCAGTCAAGCCCACCGAGAGACACTGACGTGCCTGGTAATAGCGTTAACAGCGCTGGAAAATCAAATTCGATACAATACGAATAAGCAAGATGAATAACGACGAAGACGAGGGGTGGAGGATTAAAGCGGTTCGTTCTGGCTTGAATGATTTTATCTAGACTGCTGTATTTTTCGATAATTAAGCACAATGAAGCGCTCGTAAATGAATTTCTTTCGCTGTTATATTTTTTCAAAAAATTGTTGGCTCGTGTTATAAAATTTCATACAAAGAAGTCAGACGCAAGAAGATGAAATAGGCTTCCTTGTAACGTATAAACACGAAAACTTCGCGTTGAAATAAAATATTCCACGGAAGGTATTCTTCTAACCTCTGCGCACTCGCCCTTTAAATTTCATTAAAGTTCTCAAGCGCTCAACCCTAGGGTCTTGTCAGTAATAATTATAAACGAATAAACAGAAAGTAGGGCTTCCAGGCCCCAACTTAGTTTTCATTTATGCTCTTCCAGCATATATACGCAACCATTAAAATTACCATATATTCAGAAGCCGCAAAGTTCCAGCGTCTAAAAATTTCTTAATTCAATCCGTCTTTCTCGATCCTTTCGCTTCAGCAAATAATTATTCTTACGAAAGCACGTATCTCGCGCTTGTACACGAATTACTCGCTGTTTATTCGCGAGACGAAAGTAGAGGGCAGGTGAGAAAAGTTAGCTCTAAGTGCGTCGCTTTTCGAGGAAGTGGCGTCTCTTAATCGTCTCGGGACAAAAAGGTGCAAAGACGCGAGTCAGCCAAACTTCGAAATGAAAATTGACGGAGAAAGGCGAAAATATGTGACCACGGAAGGATCTTAACACCTGCTTTCGCCAGCGACGAAGTCCCAAGGTGGCCACGATGGACTTAAACGAAATTAAAAGTACGACGTGCTTTTTTTTTCTCTCCCTCTCTTCTCCAGTCTCTTCTCGACGGTCTGCCGGAGAAACTTGTCCGTCCACGCCGCTTCTATCGAAGTTTTTCTTTTTTTACATTCGTCGAGATAATCTGGCTTAATTAATTTAATTCCGGAGGAGAGGCGTAGCCAGGGCCGTTTCTCCTCGACCTGATTCTCCATCTGCCACGCCACGAAACTATGGCAACCGGTTCGTTAACGAACGTTTTATTATGCGAAATACAGCTACCAGCGGATATCGAACACGCTATCGATACGACGAGCACGGATCGCGATTGGTATCTGCGTCTTGTAATTGCATGATCCACGCTTCGACGCTCTCCCATCTTCCATGGGATTAGGTTCTGATGCTTGTTGCGTAGAGAATGAGAGGTCGAATATCCACGGTCGTTTCGTAAATAGATTTTAGAAAATGAATTCTTTTCAGACGCTAGGAACTCTTTTCGTTGGATAAACGTGGGTTGTATGCGATCGAGAAGTTTGATTTTGAGAAATTTGAGAAATTTGAACTTGGTACAATTTATAGAGAGGAAAATTCAAGTTTCTGTTAAATCAACGTATAAAGATCATTGTTATCAAGAAAATTATGTACTTTATACTATTATTTATACGTATATATTACGGTGTGTTTTAAATATCGTGCCGATTAAAAATTGAAGTTTTATCGCGTTTCACGTTTCTAATCCTCAATTTATCAATTACAATTTTCAACGTTCTAAATAACTTTTTCTTAAATTATCGTAGCGCGATACGACCTTTCATTCTTGGAGTACAGGTAAATTGCCCAAAAATCAAATTAATTATCATTCGTTTCTGGTTTGTACAATTTAATTTACTCCTTGGTTTTAAGTTGGCACAATATATAGACGATCGATATATTGATAACACGGACGATTAAATTCGCAAACTCTCTTATTGAAAACGAAAAAAAAAAGAAGACAAAGGAAATGATATTTCCGGAAACGATGAGGAAGACGTGTCGTATTTTTTACATTCATCGAAAGATATAAAACTGACGCAAGAGGCGGTATAGAAAAATTTGACTATAAAAATTCTCCAGTTCGCCAATCTAAAATTTATATCGTCCACACGAAACATACACACATACATACACAAACTCCAGTTACAACAGAAAAGAGAAAAAGGAGAAGGAAAACGGAAGAACCAGACGGAGAAGGACGATATGTCGCTCGTTTTTCGAGCATTTAATACCCAAGCCAAACCAACTGGCTTATCGACCTGCGAGAGATCGACATCGTTTCGCTACACAAATCGTCAAGTTTCCAGGGGAATCGACAACCAGACAAGTTCGTTTGTTAGTTCGTTCGCGAAACTTTTCCGGAAGTTTCGTGGATGTGGTCGCGATCGTTCCTTCTTTTAGCCCCAGGACTCTTTTTGACGAAGTAACTTGAGAATTCTTATATTCTAAGCTTCCATCCTTATATACTGTTCTATTCTCAATTATCTAAAAATGTAATATAATTAATTATATTTTGTTCTTAATTCTGTCTTCGTTGGGTGCAGTTTTATCGGACGAAATTAAAGCTTTCCATACGTATGTACAAGCAAATAAAGGGAAAAAAGCATGAATTTATCCTAAAAAGATGTATAATTTGCAGTTTAGTACGTTTGACTCAAGTACTTCTGTTTGATCTCTCTCATTGACCGAATTTCCTACAACTTTATCGGTCTGTGACTTTATAATTGGTCGATCGATAGTTGAAAATATTTTATATATTGAGATACTCTCTTTTTATCTGTTCTACGTTAGAAAATAAACGGAGTACTGATTGCGTTACATATAACCTATTATTCTTTTATAGAATAAATGATAGAGCTATAAAATGTTTAGCTTGAAACTTCCATAAAAATAGCGAATGAAATACTGTATTTTATTAACTCACCGAGTGAAACGAAGAAAGAGTTCACCGTGATATATGAGTTTGTTCGCGTAAAATTTGTCACGAAATTGACGCAACACCCTATACATACGGTGCAACAGGGTATGTTCTGTTCGATCGACTGTCACAAGCCTAATTGCAATATCGTCAAGGGGTTGGCATTCGGGGTTGGCATTAAAGTGGAATTCCGTTTCGATTGGCTACGACGCTCAAGCGACATTTATAGATACATACATGTCTCTCTTCCTGTTTAACTTTTAATCTATCATCCTTTAATCTTTCTCTTTACCAGTTTATCCTCGAAGCATTTTCGAAATAAAATACTGCTGAAGATTTCTTTGCGATATTATCCAACCGCACCGAACTGAATTAATATTTAACACGAATTTAATTGTAGAAGGATTCTCGTTCGACTGAATTCTGATTTCGAAAATAAAACGTTTATAAAGGAAAGGAACGAAACCATATCTGTTAATAAATTATTTTGTACTTTTTGTGAAATTCGAGCGAAACAGGTGCCTTATAGTTTCATAACGATCATATCGTTCCACGATAAGACATAATTTACAACCGCAGTACTACAGTACGTGATTTATAAAAATCTTCTACCTCTACCAAGGAAATGAAATGAAATCGTCATTTGCAGTTTGCAAGATATAGGCGATGCATCCATTGTACGCCAGACTATGACCATTAATATATCAGTGATTAATAGCTCCGTTAAAACCATTTCTCTCAATGATAAAGTACGATCTCTCCTTTATGAAACTTAATAAATCAAAAGGTACAAAGGAAATAAAATCGAACTCCTTCGTAGATTTAATCACGGGTATAGGCAATATATCATATTTATTAAACTTATCGAGGTTAGAAATTCTTTTGATAATTAAACATTTTCATTTTAATGCTCTTTTAATAGAATTATACCCGAAATCTTAATACATCGCCTGATATTTAGAAGACTAGCGAAACTACATTTTCTCGTTTCCTTCCAATCCATAGTTTATAATACACAGATTTGTATAATATACGTACTAATAAATAAATACTATTTTAACAGAATTACATTCGAATTTTTCATGTAGTATCTAATACTCGTGAAACTTCCGCGAAAGTACATTTTCTCCTTCGTGCATTGCAATTGCAATTAATCCAAAGTGATGCGCAAATTTGTATACGCGAACGTTTGAGACAGAAACGCGAAATCTGCTTTTTCGCGCTAGCATTAATCGGATACGCGGGAACAAAGGGGTGAAGTTGCCGACAGGGGTGGAAAAAATTCATGTTCCGACTGCGAGCCAGAACGAACAATGAAATGTACATTAAACGAAGCCAATTTCAGGCCATCTTTGTTCGCAAACATTCGGATATTGCGTATTTAAAAAAGAAGGTAATTCGTCGTTTTTTAGCTACGATATTCTTCGTTCGTCGACGAGTTCGAGCCGAAAAGCACGAGAAAGCTTGATAAGATCTCGACCCCGTTACGCATCGCGTTAAACCCTCGAAAAAATGTGATGGAAGATTTCCACAGCCACGAATGGATACCCGTTTTCGAACTGCGAGATACACCAATTTTTCTTTTTTGGCCACTTGATGCCCGTGTGTGCGACCATTGGAAGAATTTACCGTAGTCGGAAAAAAGTCCTCGCCTTCGTTTCTTTTCAGCGATGAAGCTAGGATTGCGAAGATTTTGTTCAGGCTCGAGAAATAAAATAGATTACGAGTTGTGATATTCCATTTTTCTTTTTTTTTTTTGAGAGCGGTATTATCTTTTTTAAATATTTGATTATACTCTTTGCTCTGTTGGAACTTTTATACGAAAGAACGAACTAGATCGTTGTCTTTGGATATCAAGCTTTTCCATCGACCTTCGAATATCGTCAATGTTGGGCGACTGAGTGTTAAAAAGACTAGAAATTTCGGGATATTTTTATTCGCAGATATCTTGCAGAATATTCTGTTTTAAAAGCGTGAACATTTTCTTTAAAGATTATTAGTTCCTAACGATCCTTACTTTTTTTCTTTTTTCTTTTTTTTAGAAATTAAGCGACCATTTTAAAGCCTATAACACGTCTTTATAATACGTCTTTTATTTATTTTATAAACTGCTCGTGTATGCGCGAGTAGCGCGTTAATACAATAAAAAGCTGCAGTCGTTTCAATACATAGACATTTTTGTTTCCTCGTCAAACATAATCCACAAAGGACAAACATTGATCGACATTGAATAATCTATTATCTTGTTGATTGAAAAATCCCATTATTCGTGCATGTACTCCGAACGCGTACCACGAAGGAAATTGCAAGCTATTGAAAAAGTATAATTAAAATCACTTAACACACACCTCATTGGAAAATCGTGTTATCTTTAAAACGCGCGCCCCTTTTATGTTTGACTTCAAGACCATTAAACAGTGACAATTTAAAAACAACGGAAGGGGTGAGATTGAAATCACGTTCGAACGTTTCGATTTGTAGCTTCTATCGTTTTATTTTATTTCTGGCTTCGATATTTCCCTGGTTTTCACATCTCCCTTCTTCTAAATGCAATTATAAGAAAACTTTAGGTAAAGTAGGATATGATAAGATTGCATAAAAGTAAAATTCACAATTGACGAAACTATTAATTATTCAGAATCTAAACTCGATAAAACTCTCCGTTATCTTCGCAAGCATGAAGAAGCGCAAATCTTAACTTTGGTCGCGTATTTTTCGCTTAAAACTCCAAAGAAAAAATATCCGATTCTTTCGATAAACGTTATCGAAGGAACACGACCAAAAAGTCCGCTTTTCTCGAATAGCCTCGAAGGCTCTCCTGTCGGTGCTTTATACGATATAAGAAAATGCGAGGCATCGAGCAAACGAAAAGAAAATTCGTTTACACGTGGAAAAAATTGCCCATTGAGTGGAAAATTTCAAAAATTGAAAAGCAAATTTTGCGGCCTGCCTCGCGTTCCGGCATGTGAATTTCGAAAAGTACGAAAACTCGATAAGGTCTCGATCCGATTACACATCACATCGGCTAAAACTTTTAGGATATGGGCTTTTGTGACTTGCTTGTGTTCCCCGAGGGACAAAATCTACGCTAGAAAGCATTGCCCCTCTTTTTCGATAACCCCTTTTTCCTTCGGACACAACGAAACTTCCGATCATTTCTTCGTACGGAAATCGAAGATCTTCCTCTTCGACTGATATTTGCTCGAAGTCAAAGAGACAGCTGGGAGAAGTTTGCTCTACCTTCGCCAATCGAGCCGCCGGTCGAGGAACGAACAAAATTGGAGTTAAACTTGTTACTTAAATGGAAACGAAACGTGCAATTTGATCAACTTCTTGGCAAAATTTTAATTAAAAAAGATCGAACTCTTATGTTTTTAGTTCGATATTTTCGTAGAAAATGAAAGAAGAGTCGACGTATATATATATATTTTTTTTAAAGTTTGGTAGAATCTTGGCGACTTGGCAATTGTGCAAAACTTGCGATACACGTCGCATTTAATAAAACTTTCATTCACATAATTTACTTCTATATGGAGAAACATGCGATACGAGGAAAGACCAGACCTTATCTGTCTAATTTGATCATTCGATCGTAGTGCTAAAATCGAAATAATTTAAATAATCAATTATTTATTATCCAAGTATTTGTCGCATCTCGCGTGATTTGCTTATAACCATTTTTCTTTTAACGTATTTCGTTCTCTGTATACCTAAGGTCCTCCTTACGTTCTAACCGAAATTTAAATTGCAAAGTGCACTTAAGACTTACACGAGAAATAACAGCATTCCCGTCCCTGCTCCTGGTATTAGACTGGTAAACGCGCTCAAAAGATCGAACCCATTGGTTGAACATTCGATCCCTCGTCCCATCGTACAACGGGACGAAACTGGGTTATTCAAACAGAGAACTACTAGACGCGATAAAAGGTAAATCTTATTTCTGAAAGCAAAAATATTATTTCTAGATCCCGACCGAGCCGCTATTTCTAGGATCGATATATGTAAGTTTTCGACCTGTGGACGGGTATTCGGCTCGATATGAAATATTTTTCTTCTTTTCTTGTAGACCGCCGTCGCAATCAGTTCTGCACGCAATAACAATATCATACTTTTTATTAGAAGAATAGATAAATTCAAATAATTTTAATTAGAATTTTAAATCAACGACCCGAGAGAATGAACAGTAATAATTCGAAATTATAATTAATTCAATATATATTATCGTTATCATAAATGAGCAGACTAACCGATATTTTGTTTGTTATCCATGTTAAATGAACCGGATACGTGAAAAAAAATTTTCTCTTTCACATACACCGAACTTTTTCTTTGTTTACGATATTTAATTTAGCTTTTTACGTATAAGCATCGTAAATATTCGTTCATCAAGCGTTTTAATTCATTCGGTAATAATTGGTACATTTAGTTTCTGCTTTAATAAAAACGCACGAATTGCCTCGTAATTTAATGGGCGATTTTGCAAACCGTATTATCCGATTGTACAGTCAGTTCCGAACGGTTTTTAGACGCGAATAGCTACTTCATTAATATTTTAAAATAATACGCCAACTTTACGAGGTCTCGCGTATGTTTTATAAATTTTGTAAAATATATAAAAATATACTTCGCCATTGCGGCACACGGCGACATATAGCAACGCAAATGATAAAGTTTTACATCGATTTCTGTTCCTTTTGTGTCTGTTAAATTGCGAATTTGTCGAGCCTTATCTCGTGCAGATAAGCCGCTTATGCGAAACAAATATAAACGATAAATTTCGAAGTCACGCATTTAATCCATTGCTGATTCAGAATGGGAATTAGAAATACGTGCTCGTAAAATTGCCATGTTCATCGTATCGTAATCGTAATGCAGCGATGTTATACATAGCGCAATATTTAACAAGAGTATAGTAATTCACTGCAAACAAAATCGTTTTTTAATCTTTCTCCCAGTCTTCTCTAAAAATTCAAATTATTCGAATTGAAGGTAATTATCTTAGACAGTTACCAGAGGAAAATGAGTTACTTTTAATTAGTATAGAAATCGCTAGCTAAACGATGACACGATTAATAGTTTTAACTGTTCGATTATAATTATTAGGCTTGAACAAGTAATACCTCAAATGGATAATAGTATGAAATATCATACAGTCGTAAACTAGTTTGCAACATGATTAAATTAATTTACAATTCCGTATCAGAATAAACGTAAAAACGATAGAACTACTTCTATGATTTTCGTTGCAGTCTGCGAATTTGATCGGTATTAGTTGTCAATTAATATTTGTAATCAAGATCATTCGATACGTGTAATAAAATACGGTAGTATGCAGCTACGAGCCTTGAATTTCACGGTTGATATAACGAAGGTAACGAAGCCGTAGAGTTGCGTGGAATGCAACTTATGTATAAAATCTATTAACATAAAACCAACCTGGCTTTGCGTTTTGCGCCAGAGAATAAGAGAAATGCTTGCAAATTAATTTAATTTCGATGTATCGATAAAAGAAAATACAGGAAAATTCACGGAGGTTAGTGCGTTTGCTTTTTTAGAAGTCCACTGTCACTGCCCCTGCATCGAACTGCGCTCAATTCCTGAGTCATTTTTTCGACTACAAAAAAAAAAAAAAAAAATCGTTTACATCCATTCGTTAGCTTTCGCTGACAATTTGCAGAATAAAAATTGGTATCGGTTTTGACTTTTCATCGTAAGTTTTGAAAACATTGCATTTGCCATGGAAAGTATTTCTGGTATCAACAGCGGCGTATCCTGAATTCAAATATCAAACAGAAATATTGATTTTTCTAAAAAATACAATTTCGAATTAATTTTTTCCAACAGTTTGCGAAACTAAAAAGACGCATACGCTTCTGGCGATTGGTCGAAGGGCGTTTCTTTAAATTTTTCATAACGATAACTCGAAATGCACATTTTTCTGTTCGCACGATAAATCAAGTACAGATCTTTGTGCCCTTGACGGGAGTTTGATAGCGCAAAAATACACAAAATCTATTTATGTAAATTAGGCGCTAAAATTTCTTCGGAAACGTGTAAAATACCAACATGAGAATTTTAGAGGAAGTTACGGCAATTTAGTAATCGCGAATGACGCACGTGCATGTTATTCTATGTCGGCCAATGTGCAATGGCGCATGCATTTCTCGAATTATTCCGAGGAAGCATTTACACTAATCGCTATTCCCAGGTAGTTCTCGTGAATTTCATCACAGAATACCATAATGGGATAAATGAGGCACCTAGTTAAATCGCCACAGATAGGCGTGCCAAACTACTTGTCGAAACGCAAGTTGAAACAAATGAAATCAGGATATCGATAATTCTCCGTGTGTTCAGATCCACACACGTGTAACGTGTTTCTAATACCGTGATCGTGTATGTATATGAAATAGTATACGAAGAATAATACGAACAATTATACTTACTTCCTTCTTTCAATAATAAAACAGAAACTTTTTCGTTTACTAGAAATTACTTCGTGTATAAATTACTCCTTATAGATTAGCCTTTCAATGTAAAACGAAACAAATAATTTAACTCTAAAATGACTTTCGCTCGGCGCAAACCGATTCTCTACATTCCGAACTCTGACTCTCGACTAACAATGGATGCTCTAGATACCAGAGATTACACATTCGATGTCTCCCACTCGATCCTCCGTCTACTCGTCATTCACTCAAATTCTCACCTCCTAAGAAACTTCCTTCTCGCTTGAAACGAGTCTGATATTAGTCGTGCATTAAACTAGTTCTAATCGTTTCTACCTCCTCGTGTTTTACGCTTTGGAGCAAGTCCGACGAAGGGACGTCGCGTCGATTTGAACGGCGATCTCACGCGTGCCAAACGTGCAGCAGACGCGCCGAGATTCCGATCTTCAATTAGCCCTATATCAAGTCGACTGCCTGTTTGTGATTTAAATACGATCGCATGTAGCAGCAGTAGTCGCCCGAACTCGATGCGATAAATTTATGGCCGATTTTTGGACTCGTCCTAGCTTAGGTAGGTATAGCTTTATGGTTCGACGAATGGCTGCACCTTTTAAAATATAAGATCGAAAACGTCTCGTGCTAATGTCACTTGCGTATGGTTTTTTCATAATATTACGGTTTATTCATTCTGTACGAGGACGAACTTATGGGTAAAGGCATAGGAGGTAAGAAAAGTAGACGAATGAAGATTGTATAAGATTGTAATTATTCACGTAGTACGAATGTGTAAATGAATAAAAGAGGAAGAGAAAAATAGACAGAGTGATTTCTATATTTGATTAATCAGATTAATTTATGTCGGAAATATGATATGAAAGGAAAAGAAGAAAAGAAATTTTGATCAGCTCGATCTCTAAAGGAACTCTTATGCGATAACGAACAAATGTACACATACATGCGTATATGTATACATGTATGTATGTATGTGGGAAATAGAATATAAAGTTTTAGAGAACATACGCAACTATGGAAGAAAGAGACTTGAATTCGGAATATGTGAATGGAGTAGACAGAGGATATTATGTAGAGGATGTAGAGGAAACTTAAATGCTTTAGGAATTGTTCTCGAGTATCACTGGGTAGATTACAATTTAGTTTCGAAGACGAGAACAGTGCTTAATTTTGACCTAATATCGTTGAATATTTTCCATATATTTCCATAGAATTTCTAGAGATTTAATTATGAACATGTAAATTGCTTCGCAACCGAATTCATACATATAAATGCGTATGGGATAAAAAATTAATTTAATCGTGTAACAATATGTAAATGCCATGTAAATATAGATGGATCTTCCTATTTCTGATATAGATATCGCTGATATATTTATTGTTTCAGACATGGATCAATTTCAAGCAGAATTACTTTATGAAAGTTACTTTGTTTGAATAATTTTAGCAACTTGCTGCATGCACGTCGCGATTACTATGCAAATGAGAAACGAAATAGATCCGAACGTGAATTATCATATACAAATATCGGAATATGGAAGAAATTATGAAAACGATTAATCGAAACGCAGCTGGAAAAATAAGAGGATTGCGTGACGTTGAATAAATTATTTATTTTTGCATGCGTTACGAGCACTTAACTCGACAATCGAATCATCACGTCCGATGATCAAATTAAATTTTATTCATTAGATTGCGAATTGTCATTCTTCCTTGTTTCTTCTATATTCTTTAATTTTCCAGGAAATCAGCCTTGTTTCTCATTGAATAGGAAAACAATGCAAAATATTTTACTAATAATTGAAGCACAAACGACCGATAATCCAATACAAATAGGACAGAAACGTTGAAAATTCAATATTCAATAGGTGAATATTTATATCGGGAAAATAAATTCTTGGAAAATCTACGCAATCCGGAATTCAATTCCCGAGAGAATTATTTATAATACTTTTTTATCTACACCTATAACTATGAATCGAATTAATCGACAATTTAATCGCGCGAAGAATTTCGCTTTTTGATAGGTTTTTAGAGAAGTGGATTTTTATTTACACATGTATCACTAATAATTCCATAAAACAATGAAAATTATCGTTTGAAGTATCTACCAATTTTTTATTTCTCGAAAAACAATTTGTCTGACATTTGTGTTCTCGAATTACGTTTCAAAGTTTCTTTTCTAACTCCTTCAGAAACATACTCGAAGCTACAAAAATGAAAAAAAAAAAAAAACTGTAACAGGTTGAAGCGTAATTCGTAAATATGTTTTCAAAGCGAAGATAAAAAAGATATAAGAGCTCGGAAGCATAACTCCGACAAACGCTTAAAAACGTAAAGGAGTCTTAATGCGTTCGTGAAAAATACCATCAAAGTTAAAAAACATAAAATAGAGTTCGGAAGTTCTGTAAATTACAAAATCTGAAAAGATCACAGAAAGGTTATTAAGGATCAAAGAGTTGAAAAAGAAAATTCCTCCAAGTTTGCCTCAAATACTTGTTCGACTCTTTTATCCTTACACTTAAACTTCCTAAAACTCCCTCGTCTCAGATTCGAATTCCATTTCATCATTAATCGTAGAAATTTCAAGAAACGATGTTTGAAAGTGCCTCCATATGCCTTGCGAATCGTTCGCTTTCAGATTCCGATCTTCAATTAACTGTTCATTAAGCGGCTGCATTCAGCGATATCTCTCGCCGTTAAGCACCTATAAACGAGCTAAACGAATATATAAGTAGATGCGGTTATGCTAATAAAAGCGTAGCACAGAAAGGGAAAACATCGTACAATAATACGAAGAGTAGGTACTTCGATGCACGCGAGTAAGTCGAGATTCATGATTTTTCACTGTTGAACAAAGAAAGACTCTCTTCGGTATCTTTTTATTACTGTATTTTCTATTTACGAGAAATATTTTACTCTATTTATGAATAATCATCGAACGCATTTGCTCTGTTGTGATTACGCAACAAACAAATTTATTTCTACAGATAGTTGCAAACATACCCGGAATCGTTTCAAGATCGTCGCCGTTTCACAGAAAGAACCAACTTCTGTTAATCCATCGAGAAACGAATAATTACTCAAATTAAAAAAATATACCGAATCACGACGACATCAAAATTCAAGATTTCAAGATAAAACGATGCTCACGTCTCTGAAAACGGTTCGACGATCTATGTACGTCAACCACGTTAAAAGCTTTTGTAATCAAACAAATAAAACAAACAAAAGTAAACATAACCCGTGCAATTCCTTTTAATTAGACACATGAAATGAATCTAATTCTTATCTCACGCACTGACGCTATCTCATCGCGCGATATACCTCTCGCTTCCTCAATTACACGCGTTCAGGCTCCAAATTCCCTCAGAGAGAGAGGATTGCAACACTCGCTCAAACCAAACAAGTACACTCTGAAGCAACGCAAAACGTTTCCCTTGAATCTCGAGCCAGGCAAATCCAGATTTCGATCTCTAATTAGCTGTACATCGAATGAACAGGCTTCTGCGAATTCGCTGTAACGTTCAGTTACAAGGATAGAATGTTCTAAAACGTTCATTTTATTACCGCCACTCTCTAATTCCTCTGTTTTTTTTTTTTTTCTTGCTACTTTATAAGATCGCGCAAAATTCTAAACTCGCGATTACAAAGTACACCGCTTCTTGCCTTTCTCTGTGTCGCGTTCTCTCGCTACTGCTATCCCGGTGTGCGTGTGTTTGCGTTAATATCGTCGGCGCATTAATGTGTGTTGGTTTTGCGCCCCTATATGAATATGTATACGTCGACGTTGCGTAGGATTTATGCGAGGGTGCACGATCCTCTTCCATCCCCATTTCCTGGTTCTCCGTCACTGTTCCCTCCGTTTATACGATAGCACCACTGTCACCGTTTGCATACGTTTCGGTGTGTTGGTAGCTTTATGCGTGTGTATGCGAGAGCGTGTGTATGGATACGCGTACAGGGTGTACCGTTTGTCTTGGATCTCGTAATACTTTAGTTACTTCGGTGGATACAAATAATCGTGTCAGGGCGAAGCTTGTTGGTCGAGAACGACAAATATTGTGTTTCGTGGTTTGTTTCCTCCCACCATATCCTTCCTTTGGTTTTTAGATCCGATCGTTTCTTGTGTTTATCACGGTTATTATTAGTATCAGATATTTCTTATTTTTCCATTGATGCGCCCTTCTATCCTGTATGGAAAGGTATCAAGATACTTGTGTTTCGGAAAAGAGCAATTTAAAACACAGTTGAATTTCCCGAAGCTTAACGCGTACGAAAAGGTCGAGGAAAGTGAAAGTTTGTTAGAAAGAAAAGAAAAGCAGACGGAGTAATTAAACGGGACAAACGAGCACGTATAAAATATCAATTGTCGAATGCTGAATATTATTTTCGAAATAAAATTCAAGGAAATATTGGTAAAAATAGTGGAAACATTAAGAAATCCAAGATAAACGAATCACCCTATATATGCCTACATATGTGTACACGTACATGCGCTGTGTACAAACGTCGCTTCTCATGTTTCTGCATCTTCATCCAATAGCGGGCGAGACTGTCAGTATCCACGTGGAATGGTGACTTTGATTTGTAACTCGCATTCACCCTTGCAATCAGTGGATCGACCAATAGGTGGACGGATGAAACATCTATGTACCGTGATCGGTGGATGATTAACAGTTTTCGACCGAAGCTGACATTGGCTATCTCTTTCCCTCTGATTCTCCAGCATGTAGGGAGGAGACGATTAGGATAATATTTCTGATGAGATTGGCGTATGTGGTTGGCGGATGAGCGTTTCGAAGGGAACTGGAATACCTGGAGATGCTTTAGATAGGATTTTAGGGTAATGGTTCAATGCGATCGTTTGATACGATATCTTCTGTGAAATGGTAGATCAAGAGGTTTTAGGTCGCAGGTTCCATCTATATCTATTTTATAATCCAATTTTCTGCATAATATACATGGAAATGTATATCGTACTTACAGGTATTGCACGTATAACGACTATATCGAATCTACAGGAGAGCGTACGAGACGTGTATATACAACGACAGTATAAAATTGACGAAGTTACGTTATTAAAATTCACAAGCTACAACCTACTTCATGCCACAAAATTACGAGCTTACATGATCCTTACAGATCTTTCTGCAAAAATTCTGCCCTTTCTCTAAATTCTTCTACGCTGCTATTCCACACCGAAAACCAAAAACCATTCATACGCGATATCTTCGAATTATATTCGCGGTCTCAGGTCTGGTATTTTCTTTAAGGTACAAGAGGACTCGTTTGCAAACGCAAGTACATGGTATAGTAGCTCGCGTATTTATCCGCGCGGAGAAACTGGCGCGTGTACACACACGTGTACGAGCACTTTAGATTAAAGCTCTCATCGAGCACTTTGTCCGTTGGGATGCTTCAGGAAACTCGATTAATTCCACGGCTCGAAAGGGATACACGACTTTTGCGGTGCTTCGGCCAAAGATAAAGCCAATGCTAAAGCGAGATTCTGCGCCCGTTTGATTAAAGCCTCCCACAAACCCGATTACCTTTTTATATCTATAGATACGGATGAACAAAGCAAAGTCACGAGAACATTCAAACACTTGTAAAAACCTCTTGTGAATATAATATCCGCGTTGTACGAAATATTTTTACGTCTCATTAGCATGACGAGTTACGAGACTCGACTGTCATGACTATATTGACATAGATCGATACGAATCTGAAGATATATATGTAGCTAGAAATTACAAGGTATTTAGTGCAAGTAAGCCAGTTAATATCTGCCTTGTTTCTTAGTAAATTTTAATTACCGCCGAATTTATTATTTTGCCTTCTACAAGGATATCGAAAAATAGATTGGAGAAAATGAAAAGTATAGCAGAAACGAGCTTCGAATAAAGGAAGAAAGAAAACCGAGTATAACAGCGAAAATAAGGCAATAATTGTATTTTACTATATTCTTCGTGCTTTAAATTCGCTTCCTTTTTTAAATTTCTTCTTTTTCGTATACGTTTGTGATCGTCGAAAATTCTCGATAAATTCGCAGTTACGCTCGACAAAGATATTCCTCTGAAATTGGACGATCACAATGACGGGGCACTCGATCGCCTCGATTACAAATCGTTCAAAAGCGCAATCGCGCTCTCCAACAAAATGCAACGCAATAAGTGCATTTCGCTCCGATGATTATTCCCCTAATGATTGAAATCATCCCGTATGCAGCGAAACATTTGAAACGCACGATTTCAAGCGTTTTACAACCAGTTACGAACGTTTCACCGTTAAAACGAACAAATGATCCCTGTACTTGTTAAAACCCGCGACGAACGACATGTTTTCAAAATTATTTCAATGAGCCACGCTGCGAAACAGCTAAACTATAAACAATCTCTTTTGAACCATATCCATCTTAACTTTTCGGTTTATACGGAAAGGGAGCTAATCAACCCTTAACTGATATACGTTCGTTTTCGAGACAAATTCGTGAAATATACGATCATAGAGAAACACTTACAGTTTGCAAGTTGTAACTATAAGTGTTCGTTTAATTGAAGATTATTAGACGTTTAAAATAATTAAATAATTAAAATAATCGACACCAAGAAGTTTCAATTTTAAAGAATTGTGCTCAAGTTTAAACACCTTCAATTAACTATCCTACGAATTCTATTTGTTTAACCTGCGTATATTAACGATCGGAATTATCATTAAGCGGTATGTTGAATGCGATCGCTTTTCCATAACAGCTTACTCGTATCAACGTAGTTGAAAGATAGTGAGACCATAGTCGGAGTTATAAATGTTCTAGAATATACGTAATATTTTACTAAAAAAAAAAAAAAGAAACAATTTGCCCGTTTTATAGCGTGAAACCTCCATTTTCAACCTTCGCGATATTAAACAGTTGATTAACCAGTTCTAGAAGCTAGAGGAAGAATTTAAACAAGAGGTAGGGAGTAGATAGAAATCGAGGTATTCAGCGTTTAAATCGACTTCTCATCGAGAACGTCGTCGATTCGACCAGACACGGACCACGTTCATTCGTTTCGTCTCGTCAAAGGGCGTACATAATTTTTTTTCTCTTCTTTCTTTTTTATTCAACGTCGAATTATTCTCCTCCATCGAGAGCCACGGTGGCCGGACGATACCAATTTGCCTGGGAATTTACTTTCCGTCGAACAAAAAGGTTCCCTTTCAGCCGTATCCGACGCGAATAAGAGAATACGGACGTTCCATAAAAATCGTACGTGAACTCCCATGGAATCGATGGATTCCCCCTCGTTCGAGTGGGTACTTCGTTTTAAAAGCTCCGCGGAGCGAAATTAGAACACGTCGAGACTGCCGGGAGAAAGGGAAAGAGTGGAACCAGACGAGAAATTTCGTTGCTCGTTCCTCACTGAATCGCGGGTTATTATGTATTTGCATCGTTGCTCCTCGATTTCGTGGCCTACTCGAACTTCGAGCCGTGCGGATTTTCCTTTTTTTTTTCCCCCGTTCCTCCACTTGTTCGTCGATGATGGTCGGGCAACGAGGGTTCTGTTCGAAATTGATCGAATTTACACCTGATACGTGCGATAACTTCAGATAATTTAGCTAACTAAAGGGTATCTGGAAATGCTGGAAGAAAACGCGGTTAAAAGCGATTGAATCGCTGTTATTTAAATTCGTCTCTTCGTGTTCTTTTCGCGCGTTCGATGTATCGTTGAATCGTTATGCTTCTTAGAATTCCAGCTTTTATCGAGGTAAATCGTGTTCCTGATAGACTTTGCCCGCTGCGTTCTTTCGTAATTTCTATGTTTACGGAAATTGCTATGATACTGTTGTACGTTGAATGTTCATTCGACGAATTCGATGTTATATTGCAATTAACAGATAGAAAGGTATAAATAAATCAATAAACAACAACAAAGTCACGTATCGGTGGAGAATTACCGAACGATAGAAATACTGTATTCTCAAAAACAATAATCGTTCTTGATTATGTCATAAACTTGGTCTAACGACAAACTCTAACGCCCCTATTTCGAAAATACCGAACCAACGATATCTCTATGAAAATACACGATCGATGAAATTTCATTCGGTTATCCTTTAGCGCTAGGCCAGCCTGTATTAACATAAATTTCCATTGTCACGCATTATTTACGACTCGATGCCGCTTCTGGCGTTCACGATTTATCCCCGTATCGAGCGAGCCGTTTAATAAATTTCTCCGCGCCGCTCGAACGGCCGCTTGTTCGCCTAAACGCAGCGCGATATCGCCGGAAAGAGAATCGAAACTGTTCTCTTTGATAACGTACTATCTATTTACGGTGGATCCGAGCGGCAAAAGGACCATTTTTGCGATATAATTCGCGCAGGAAGTCTGCCTCAGACGCGAGTTCCGCCACAATCCCACTTTCCAAGCGAAATTTCGCCAGGGTGATGATTAACCGTCGACTAATTGACGCGTTATGGAGCAACAGGGAAATTAACCTCTGTTGCGAAATTATAATTTCCAGATCAATTTCGGTATATACCGTCCGTTTGTTTGACTTTGAGTTTACGCTCGGGAAATTATTAAAAAGGGAAAATTGCCTTCGCGGATTGTGCGCGCTTTAGATCAGCTTCTCTTCTTATTTTATTTTTTACAGGGCGGACGAACGAACGAAACTTTTCTTTGCGCGTTTGTATTATATACAGAAGCGAGAAGATTCAGACGATTTAGTTTGGTCATCGACATTGCTGCGAAGAAATATATAACTACAGATGAATGGACTATCACAGGTCCCGTATAAATTATTATTCGAGCTATGCAAAAAGTATATATAACGAAAATAGTTGGAATAACCGGAATTCGTTTATCCACTTTATTCCTCTAACTTGTTGTTCCTCCTCGGTATCGTACGAATACAAAGATCTATCGTTTCGTACTTATCAACTAAAATGACTAAAAGCTTTCTACCAATAATTCCAACAACGGATTCGAACAGTGCTTTTCAACAGCACGATCATCTCCAATATTCAATAACCCCGTTAGCCGTGACAGAAATTCTCCGCCGAAAATATGATTCGCGTACTTTTCGGTCGCATAAAAAAGAGGCAGCCGCGTGCTCTGCATAAATTCGACGTCGCCGTCGCCAGGATTCTCCCGATTATTTTTGTCCCGGGGAGCTAATAGAACGCGAATAAAGTTTCCCGTGAAAGTCCCTGGAACAAAATTTCATTTCACAGTCCGTCGTCCAACTCCGGCAAATATTATCGTAAATTTTCAAGCCCCTTGCCGACCTCCATATGTATCACCTGCGCGATTCTCCATCTTTTTCTCTTCGTCTTCGTCCTCCGTCTCTTTCGCCTACACATCGTGAGAATATCTCTCACCCGTGCACCGATAAATCAATCTAGCCCATTCGACACGTTGGTCATCAATAACTATAGTGCTTAGACTTTTTCTTCAAGGCTTCGACAACGGAATATCGAAAGCATGTTCCGCGAGAGAACAATGCGCTTCTAACCCACCGCTATGCTCTTTTTTCTTTAACTTTCTTTGTCATTTTTCTTCGTTTCCCTCGTTTCGCTTCGCCACCAAAATCATATTGTTTCTCTTCCTATTAGAATGAGAAAGCTCCGCGCGTTATCGATCGACACGTACGATGATTGAACATGTCAAAATCGCGTTACGTCGCGTTTGTAGAATACATCGTAAAGTTTAGGGGGCAAATTAGCAAAATGTTTCATTTGAGAAAACTTTACGAAAATCTGTATGCTTGCAAATATTAAAATGACGTAGTACGAGTAGAAACCTATTTCGCTTATCTTTCATTTTTTTTTTTTTGCAGATATTTTTTAGGTTGTTGTTATAACGTCGTGAAAGTGTCGTTGCGTGGTATATCGAACAGCCATGTACAAAGATACGCGCAACGCCGTAAAACTCGCGAACCACCGCCACTTAATGACCCGGAACAACGTTGCACCCGGTTGCAGCGGCTCGTTTATTTTCCACGACCGAGGGGAACGGAGGAGCTTGGGGCGGGAAATCGGCGGCGTTTCCGGTTCTCGTTTTTATGCGGACAGTCGAAGGAGAAGCTGCTTACGGAAATCGAGTCGCGGGATTTACGTTTGAAAACGTAATTACTCGAGGGTTGTTCCGCGTTTATTCCGCATTCTGATTTCTACTACATCAGCATAGCAAATTTTTTGACGCTGAGATTACCAACGGACGAGAGATTGGACAAGTTCTGCAACTTTTTCGTCCCTTTCTCCTTTTCTTCTTTCTTCTTCTGTAAATATTCCATTGTATATGCATAAAGCGTATTTTAACTAGCTGAAAAATCTTAAATTCGCCGGTAATTTCTTCTCTAAAATGCTCGCACCTAAATAAGCGAGTTCGATCGATAGAATTTCGTCATAGTTCGGGCAACGGCTGAAATTTCGTTTCAATAAATGGAATTCCACCATAGGTTAATTTTCCATCGACAGAGCTCTTCGTAAAATAAATCACTCAAAGAAAATCGATCATTCATAAGCACTTCTTCTCGAAAGCAACGAAAGCAGCGTACCACCCAGAGCATTCAGATTTGAATTCCTCTTAATAAAGCTCGAACAAATTCAATCCGTACAAACACACGTGCAACATCGAGAGCAAAGCGACCACGAGGTAACGTTGTTAGCGCAACGAAGGAAGCGAAGAGCTTCTCCCAAGCGAACCGTCCGAATTGTCGCTAATCGGATACACTTTCAGGAGGAGAGTCGGCCGATATCGAGCCATTCGCCTCCCTCGCAGCTAACTCCCACGGGAAAGTACGTCAATTTCCGCTCGCGATGGCGATTCGTCGAAATCCCACACGGCGATGCTTAGAAACTGCTGCTCCAGCCGATGTCCGGAAATTTATCTTCTGCCTCCGTTCCTTCCTCTTCGTTTACCCTTCTTTCTCCTATTCTCCACTTTCACGTACAGTTTCGCGAGTCTCTAGATATTATAGATATTTTCAGATACAACACGACCAGCTTCTCCCATTCGATGAGACTGTTCTCGAGATAGGAGCAAGGTAGAGGAAGTATCGAGAGGAGAGAGGTTTCTGATCGTCGAAATAGAGATAGTATTTTCAACACCGATGTCGTTGTATATTATTTTTTTCGATAATCAAACGATTTTTTCTTCGATTAATTTCATTGCGCGTTAAGACTTCGAGTTTCATTCGAAGGATTCAGCCGTCGTTTATTTATCGTCATAAAATGATAGGAATATTATTATATACATTATTATGCTTGATAATCGTATAACGATTAAACTTTCGTCTAGTCTACTTTTGCCTCCCTCTTTCGAATCCAATCCATCGGTTCCACGGAATTTTTCTCGTCCTAAATAACATTCTATCAACGGCGATCTCGCCTCGATCGCTCAAACCGGTCAAAAACAGCGACCGGTTTCTGTAAGCGTATTGAAAGATACCTTCGTTAGATAAAGCTCGAATTAACAAGTCGGAAGGATGAGCGTCTTCGCGGTGATCGTCCGGAGGTTTCGTTAAAATCGGCGAGTCACAGTTTTCGCCGCTTAAAAGTTCGCCTCGCGAAGCGCAGACGATAATTGCAATCGTACGATGGCTCGTTCCGATTGGCAAAGTAGATAGGGATCAGAGCTGTAGCTCGCGAGCTGGAGGCTATTACGCCGTAATTCCGTTTAAGATGGCGCCACGGAGATACGATATATCCAGGCCAGACGAAACGAAAGCGCGACCGGGCGACAATTTTACTCGGAGAAATCGAAGGAAATTCGATGACGAGCAACGCGCGAGGATTACGAGAGATTAATCGACGACGACGACGACGACGACGACGACGACGACGACGACGCGACGACACCGGGACGCGATTATGCAACTCAAAGAAGTCGGACCTCTTCGTCTCGGCGGCCGCGCGAGGAACTCATTTCGAACGATCCTTTGTGCGGGGAAACTAAATTCTGCGGCCACCAGGGAAACCCTATTTTTCTTTTTTCTTCGCGAAGCTGCAATGATTCGTTGATAGCGGCTCTGTGTTGATGTTTTTGTGCCTTGGATGAGGGATTATTGGTTTATCCACTTTGTAGTTACGATTTTACTTTTTCGCAGCGATGAGATTCGTTCCTTTGCGACGTATCGTAAATTTCGTTCTTTTAACGTTCTTGTTTCCATAGTAGTCTTGTGGTAACAGATTTAGAATTGCGAAAGGGAATGTTGCTGGTACTAGGACACTTGACGATCTCGTATAAAATGTAGTAATTGGTACGAATTTTGGTTACTCGTCGTTCTACGATAGCAAGGAACCATTTTTTTTATATCCTGTTATGCTTTTATATGCCGAGTATAGATACGGAGTATGAATTTTATGAATTTAGAGATTTAGCGCTTAGTATTTTAGTAGTTGAACCGCGTGTTTCATGAATTTCGAAATTTAATTTAGTTTTTACGTTGAAAATGGTTCTCGTATTTGCTGTGAGTCGTGTTGTTTCGTGATTAATCTTTTTAGTTACGGTTTTATACGTTAAACCTTTGTGAATACGCTTGTATCATGATTTTTCGGGATTTACTATATCGAAGAGATTTTTTTTTATCCGTCTCCCGCGTACAGTATTTAATTTATAAATTTAGTTATATTTCCGAGTAAAATGCTATTATACGTGGAAATTGAAAGAATAAAAAAAAAAACGTTTTTCCCGTATGATTTAAAAAGTGTATTCATTTATTACGTTTCGATGTGTTGACTTTTAGATTCACGTAAGACATTTTCTTTAGTTAAGCATATGATTTCTATGTTGTAATGTTCGTTGTACTCTTTGTTCTACTTTCTTTGTTATACTTTGTTCTCCTTGGTTGCGTTTAAAAATAATTTGCACCAATTATTCCTGTTTTTGTACGAAAGTTAAGTAGATATTGTTGTTTACTAATTAGTGTAATCGGGTTATACCCCCTAGTGAAATAAAACAAGGGATTAATTAAAATTATGAATAGTTAATAAAACGAGGACACGTCTCCAAGTACAGTCACTTTTCTGGCACGATCTTCTCATTAGCTCTACTTTATACAATTCCGTATTCATTAATTTATAACATGGAAAATTTGTTTCGTTAGCGATTGTCTAATGAAAAATGCAAATAAAAGATTTGCCAGCGAAATGTCAGTATATCTTCATGATTCAAAAAAAGAATTTACCTTTATCTTTCTGCACGGACAATATACACGAAAGAGCGTATTGTTAAAAATTCATAAAAAAGCTTTCTGCTCTCGAACTACAAATAAATTTTATCCTGATGCGTCAATTCGTTCAAAAAGTTTTCAGTATTTTAAAACTTAATTTCTTGTAACCATAACGCTCACATCCACCCGCCCCTCCCTGCCGAACTCTTTGATTATGTATCTACTGTATTAAATCTCCCTCATTAATCCATTCCAAATCAATTAGCCAAAACTGTTATAAAACGCTCGAACCATAGCGTGTCAGTCGAACCATTCACCGCGAAACTTTATCGAATTTTGTCTCTCGAAAATCCGATTCTCTCCTCTAATTGCTTCGCTTTCCAATACAAAATACAAGCACGGTTGAAACGTTAACTTGGAGAATTGTGAATTTCACGATTGACTTGCCGGTGATCGCGATATGCTGTCTGCGCGGCTGAAAGGGTTTGCTGCGTGTGTGGAGGGACAGCCACGAGGCCGGAACACGGTCGAACGTAATTTGCAAACTTCGAGACACTCCGATTCCGATTTCGATTGAGATTCTAAAGCCGGCGGGCACAAACAGTCAAGAGGAACCACATGAGCGCGCATCCCATGTGTACCGTTCGTATCGTGGCTCTCGTTCGACCCAGTTTACGATGTCTCCGCACTAAGAAGATAATTCCGGACCGGAGCGAACGCGGAACAAACCTCTGAAACGGTAATCACGATCGTATCGAATCAAGGTCGAGTGAAACTCCGTAGGATACACGCGTTTATCGTAATTATACAGGGCTGTACGAGCCTCGAAACGAGGGAAACTTTATGCGCCGGGATTTTCGGAGGTGGATGAAATTTTTGTCAAAAGGCGATCGCTTGAGATACGATGATTCTCGGTGCTCGAGGAGAAATTTTATTCCGCTTTGTTCGTTGGAGTTTGTGTTAATTTTTTTAAGCAATTCGTTCAACTTTCGTGCGAAGATATACCAAAAGGAATAGAAAAATGATCGAGTAAAGGTATTTTTCGATTGTGCTATATCATGATATGTTCGATCGATGTTTCTGTTAATTGTCCGAGCATTTCAATTTTTCGCATGAAAATGCGCCGGAGATAAGGCGCAAGATATATTTGTTAAAAGTATTTGTTTTATGAATACCATTAAACATCAAAGATTACGATAAACGAGATGCGTATAAATGTTCAAAAATGAAATCGAAGAACGTGCGCTACAGTAATCGACAATTTTTATTTCCATTAAAACATTTATGACATATAACGTCAACCAGCTGAAAGACCTACATTATCATTTTTGCAAATCGATAAAACGCCGTTTTCGATTTTCCATGAACGTATCTCGTGCCCCGATGGTTTTTAAAGTACCCGAAACGCACGTGTCCATAAATTAAAAACAACAAACGGTTCACGGGTGCACCGTTGTTTCTTTTCATAGAATTCATCTGCAAATTAAGAATACCATCGACTTCCGGCTATAAAGTGCATGCACGCGTTCCTCGTCGTCTATGATTAAAGGCAATTCATGGAATTCGCGCGATTCGCTTGATTCCAACTAATTACTGGCTGAAATTCCATCGGCTGCGTATCCTCTGTTCCATGAGAATGTTTTTCATGGGTCTCGACGCGTTTTATAGCGAACCACGCGCGCTTGGTACTTTCGGTTCAATTTTAATCATATTAAATTCGAAGCTACCGGGAGCTCTTTCAGCTGCCATTAATATTGACAAAGAGTCCCGGAATTTCATATTACACGTCCCTGTTTCCATGAGTGCGCATTCATTCTCCCGTGAACATCGTTTTCGTTGCTATAAAATTGATCACTGCCGCGCGAAATACGTCTATTGTGCACACATCGCATAATACTCATTAGATGAATGCGTTAGGACTCCCAGGGGTTCTTTGCTTTCGTTTATTGCTTTTTTTTTCTCAGGATAAGAATTTGTCGGAAGAAATGTCTCCGAGTGTATATCTATGGAAACTAAGTATGGTTGAATCGACGATCGTGTGTTTGATGTATAATCATATTTTACGATTTTTTACTTACGATCATCCCATTTTAAATATTCTGTCTTTTAAATATAGTTTATACATTTTATAATAAATTAAATTTTATAATAAAAGAAATTAGGAAATAAAGATCCATTTCTCCTTAGTAACACTTATGGCAATTTCTGGTCAACTTTTCAATTTTCTTATCCCTTTTTAATCTTCGTCCTCGATTGTTTTCCGTTTAATTCAAATTCAGAGCTCACAAATGTCCTTATTGCTCCAAATCTAATATACGAGACGTTCTTCGTGTACCTATCGCTATTAATATTTCCAAATTACGAATCAAATTACGATGAATCCAGTCGCAAATTAATCCGAACGAAAAATTCAACTATAGATGCGGCAAATTTTCAAATCAGTAATCCTCTTCTCTTAAAAGGTATAATATCAAAAATGTTATTTTATCGCCGAGGAAAAAGATATTTCTATCGATACAGAAAATTACCGGATTACTAGCGGGTGACCAATACACAGAGACGTGCAACACGAAAGACAATGGCCAAACCCGATGCCACGTTGGACCCCTTTCCTTTATGGTTCACCTTGCCCTTTGCCGCTTTTGTCGAGCGTACACGCTTCCGCGAGCAAGAAAGTGATTTTCTGCCGCGATAAACGTGATTTCTAAGACACGCTGCCTTTACCGTGCAATCAGAGGATCGGTTGAACGACCGACAGACGCCTTTTGATGTCGAATCACCGCCAACGTCCCTTCTACTGGCTCATCTTTCCACCACTCTCGAGTGGATTTCACGCGACGAACCGCTCTTTACATCTGCCTATTACGTTCACGCGCCATTCTTGTTTCTAAGATCTTCGATTCCTTCGTAAATCTATCGTAGCTATCTCGTGTTGTAATTGCGTTTGATTAAAGAAAATAGAGTTCCTCGTATTAGTGGATAATTATGATTTGCCTGATTCCTATTAATAAATAATAACACGTAACATCGTAATATCTAGATCATAATTGTGATCTAAAATTTAAAAAACTCTTCTTTGGAAGAATTTTATATTTTATCAGTTATAATTTACGTCGTAGGTACTGTTTCTCGCTGTTAATCTCTATTTGACATTATTATCGTCACGTTGTAATGGGATGTAATTATCATCCAAAGTTTCGACAGTCATTTTTCATTAATCACGATCAAATTAATTTTAGTTAAACGTACACTATCAATTAATCAAAGTAGCTGTGCAAATCTTCCAACAGGAGCGTTGAATTTCTTTTAAACTATATAATATATGTTAATATTTGGAATCAATTGATAATCCTACGAGTCGTCGCTGTTGATGCGAAGTGCATTTGTACCAAACAAGCTCGAAAAGTGATTTTCATCCCTTTAACGTACAATAACATACACTGGGGAAGACAGTCTCAGTTTGTGCTCTCTCGCCGCTATCATAGGGACTTTTAATAAAGGTACTTCAACGTTTTTACGTTGGTACATTCACGGTGTATAAACTGACCTCTTCTTTGCACTCGTGCCTGGTGTTTAAAGAGATACCTCTGCGCTTCTGGCAGTATTTTTCTACTTTGCATTTTTAGCCAGCGTTGCGCCTGAACAAACGAAACGAGCAACGAGCTTTTTGCAAATTTCTAGAAAACTCCAACCTTTGTGAATAGGTTGAAAATCAAATAAAAATACAAGATAACGTGCCGGATCATTCTTACGGTTGTTTCGAGAACGATAGGAAGCAAACTAAAGCAATATCTTTAACAGAAAAAATATAGCGGAAAGTACCATGGAAATGTAAGTAATACATTGGATTTATACAAATAGACAGTATGGATTTTTCGCGTTATCTAAATGTGAACGCAAAAATATACAAAATACCGAGAGCGGAAGAAACATAGAACTTTTCATTCATTTAGTTTTCCATTTGCATTATAACAAAAACATAAATTATAAGAGGAATACGAACCTTGAGAAATGAAAATAACGAGGAATTTCATTTCTAAAAATATATATTGTGCGTGGGTTTGCATAATTATCCCAAAAAATTAAATTATCCGCATCAAATAAAATTTCTACAGCGTTAACCACTGTTCGCCCTCCAGCAAACATTCACCGAGGCAAATACGCGTCGTCGTACTGTGCTAATCTTTACAATCGAAAACGGCGAAGATGAAGAAAGAAAAAGAAGAAGGCGATGAAAATACCTCGGTTGAGCGACGTTGCAGCACCTGCTCCACGAGGAACTCGACGATAACCACTCGGGTTACGCGGGTGAAGGAACTCGAGGTCTGTGTAACGTCCGATGAAATATCGTAAATCACGGAACTCGTTGTGTCTGCGAAGTTTTCATAGACGGCCGATTCGACCAGCCCTCTCCAGTAACACCCAACCACCCCCAGGTTTCACCTCTTTCCGCGTCTCATTCTCATTACGAAGTTCCCGGTCATCAAATTTTATTAGCCCCGCTTCAAGGGTTCGCCTTACTTCTAACTCAATATCGTAGATTTG
Organism: Bombus waltoni; assembly: GCA_014737395.1. Taxonomy (NCBI): domain Eukaryota; kingdom Metazoa; phylum Arthropoda; class Insecta; order Hymenoptera; family Apidae; genus Bombus; species Bombus waltoni. The sequence goes on along the minus strand of JACXII010000043.1, from coordinate 748,037 downwards.
TAGTCTCGGTTTAACTACCCTCGCTTCTTTCACCTTTCTCTCTTATGCTCGCGCATATACGTTCTCCCTTCTCCTCTTTTCCGTCCTTCTTTTCGCTTGTACTTTCTCGGGCGTCTCAGTGAGAAGGCCAAGATGTAAGCACGGCGAGCTCGAGCTCCAGCGACTTTGAAAGCAGCAATAATTTCGTGCTCCACGGCCGAGAACTAATTTCCACCGGGTCTGAAGGCGGCTCTGGTGGACGGGGGATCAAGTCAGATGAAGAAGGGTGGACTCACCGACGCCTTCTTTCGTCCTTCACCTCTGATTCTCTTCTCTACTTTCTTTTTCCCCTTCGCCTTCTTCTTTTTGGTTTCTTGTAAGTAGTTCGTTTTCTCTCGCGCCTTTTTACAGCCCGACAATGGCCAACCAGCTCCACCTGCTGTACCAGATCGCGAACCATCGCATCCAGTACGGTTAGGAGGAGGCTGTCTGATTCCGCGAAGAGACAGCTACAGCGAACGCAACGGCCAGGTCGTGGTATTTCCGCTCGTCGAATTGACCGAATGCCTTGATCAGGAATGGAAAATTTTGCCATTCATGGACCTATCGTGTAATTTATTTACGATGAGCACAATTGGGGAAGTAGAAGCTACAAGCAGAGATCTGTTATATTTTTAGTTCATCCGTTGTTCTATCAGTTCGAAGGAATTTCTTTTTGCTAGTCTGGCTTGCAATTTGAAAGTTTCGATAATTAAAAATGTCAGTTTTCGATTTCGAAAAATCAATTTAATCGCATCGTAATAATGCAATGCACGCGGCTATGATTCTTATAAAGGACAAAATCAGTGAAGATCGATTTATCCATAATTTTTAAGTTCACGTGATTACGGAGATGGACAAATCTTCGAATACCTTTGAAATATGTGCATTATTTATAGGTTGTAGGTTACGTTTAATGGCAATTCAATGAACGAGTTTTCGTTATTTATGTTCACAAAGTACTGTTGGACCTAATATCCACTAGTATCTTCATAGATACTACTATTGGCGATGTTTCTACAAACTCCTGCTAGTGTCACGGCTGGCTGATTATATGCTAACCAACTCCACTGTTAGTAGCATCCGTCTCTGTGTGCCAGTGTAAACGATGGCTGACTGATACGGTCAGTTCCTGCTGCGTTGGTAATCGCCCGCAATATTAACATTCTGTTTGTCTAGGGCATCGTATTACTGCATTCTTGGTAATTATACTCTCAAGTTGTTTAGCGTAGAATAAGATCATTCCTTTTCTATCCAATATTGCGATAAAAATAAAATTTGCTCGTAGTAATATCGTAAAATTATCAGTCATTCAATTAACGTTAATGTGACACTTCCTCGAGATAATTTATCCATACAAAATATACAATACATGGTTCCCTTAACGAAAACGTCGAAATAAAAATAACGATATACGATATTGTATAATATATAATTTTATCCTAAAAAGTTTGAGATATATGTTTCACAAAATTGAAGAAAGTTTTAACGAATCGATTCAATGAAAAGAATAATTCCAATAATATTTCCAACCATTCCATCGCGTGTATCATTAATTCTCCATTGAAAGCCAAGTGTCTTATAACACGCGGAAACAACGGAAACCATTTCGTACATTTCTCCATCGACCTTATGGTTTTCCAATAATTACACTTAGCAACAGATCGAGGAAGAAACATCAGAACAAATGTCGGACGACGTTATTAAAGAATTTTTCGCAACGGCTATAATCCCTAATCTGTCTCTGAACTGATCTAATTCCTTGAATCCAGTTATCGGAGTCACTGTACCGAGCCGGACAAATTGAAGCTCGTGAATGACGTATAAAAATTAATGAGGGTGCAGTTAGAGGTCGCGTAACATCGCTCGACGATCAGGCAGATCAACGTAATCCTCTTATGTCGCTGGATCTTCAGATCCACGTTGACCGGACTCATCCAAGAGAGCCGCTATTCCCTAAGCCTTTAAACCTATCTCAGACGAACCAATATCGGACCAATTCCAAGAAAACGGTGTCGCCATGTACATATATCTATGTATACATATATACGGACGCGTAGGCAAGCATTTGAACTATATTAGTAAACGGGATGATAGATAGATGGATAAGATACTTTCGCGGGAAGATTTCGTTTTCCTTTCGTTCCTTTGATATCGTAACTGAGCTCGTTTGCATAATCGAATAAATATTATGAGCGAGATTTCATCAACTACAAATTATAAATTACCAACTAAGTATATCCCGTAGAACTAGTCTGATTGAAAAACATGTATTTTTAATATATAGATTCGAGCAATATTTAGTATATTTCTTGTCATTTCCGCTATGTTATTTCAGCCGAGTGAAATGTGAAATATATGGACACTTACCTTTTGCTGTTGCGTCTGTGCCGGTTCTGTGGCGAGTAGTTGCTTCAAGGCCGGATGTCCGTGTCCACTCGATGTCGACGTTGCACCTGGTGTGCTAGGCGTACTGGGATTGCTCCCTGGAGTGTTTGGTGTATGTGGGCCCGTATTAGGACTGCTAGGACTCACGCTTTCATTCACCTTGCTACCGGCATGATGATTCTCCGTGTGCCTCCTCAGACTCCTCGCGTCGCAATACGACTTGCCACATCCTTCCGCCTTGCATTCGTACGGCTTCTTGTTTCGATGCGTTAGCATATGCCCGTTCCTGGAAAATAACACGGTATAAGAATTATTTTAAAGTTCGAACAATTGTTGTAGTAAATTTTTCCGACAAAAGAAAGAAAGTCCTTTTGGAATATTTATTTTACGATTTGAAAAATGATAAATTTTTAGCGATATTCTTTGATACCATTTTTCAATACGATAATACGTACCAAGAAGTATCTTCGTTCTAATTAACAATACCAAAAATACGTAATTGAACACAGTAGTGAAAGATCCATACACGGTCGGTGATGTTATCTAGAAGCCCACATTCTACAAGAAACACAGGATTCCTGTCACGTATCACCGAGATCAGATCAACGCTCTGCCAAAGCGTTTCATAATCCACCGCCGATATACAAGAAACATCCAAGAGAACTCGATCATCCGGCGCCCTAATCAAGCGTAGAAAATTATGTCGGTCCAATTAAGTCCCTATCTATATGGAGGATCGCTCAACTCCGGAAATCCTGTACAACGAGTTACACGGCGATCTTCGCATCGAGTTATCTGCGAGGCAGATCTAAGCTTACCTCCGACGTGACAATCTTACGACCGCTTCACTGTGCTAAAGACTGATCTCTGCAGGCTATTTATCCGATAACCATAGCGTGCAACGCCATCGATAATGCCAAACGCACCGGCTCGATAATGCTATGAAATCTTTCAATGAATATACCGATCGACTATTATCATGTTAATGATATTCGAATACATAATACAAAGCGACGGATTAATCGTAGTACAACCGGACAGAGGGTGATTCTATGTTCAGTCCGGATTAGCCAAATTTAAATATACTTGTCGAATCTTTAAAGTCGATTTTCTCAAAGACGGAGCCTCGGATGCCTCAGAGCCAATGAGTACAACGATTATTGCCCACTCTGTATACGTATATCGTACATGTATTTAAAAAACCTGTATTTAAACAACCTCCTCAATAAACAAATTTTCCTACTTTATTCATCAAACACTTCGATACTGTTAATACTTCGTTGAACAAGTTTTAGTTGTTTGCTAGTTTACCATTCTAAATCATTTTTATTTATACTATAAGCCATATCCCTATAACAACTGTTACCTTAAAAAAAAGAAAAAGAAACAGGAGTGCAATAACAAGAAAAAGACGGAGAAAGTGCAACAAGTTGGCCATGTGGTTGACGAATAAAAGACACCTTTACTATCCCCCATGAATCGTCTGATACGTTCATCTCCCATGATAGTTGGCCCTATAATTGCATTAATCCAGAAACGAGGTACACGGTGGGAACGACATCGTTAAACGCCATTGTCTAGTCGTAACTATAATCTAGAGATTGGAGATTTAACGCGGATAAAACAGCCAGTAAGTACGAGGGTAAATCGTCGATCTGTATCACTGGCGGCGCTATGCTTGTTCTCGTTGTCGCCATCGATACGAACCACTATGCTGGATCCGATTTCTCTGGACAAATATTTGCCTGTAATATCAATCGCGTCGATCGAGCCGAGAGGGAAACGACTCTAACGGAGTATTTTTCAGATTACTCGATTAATTTGCACCGTCGCGTGGTTGCGTGGAAAACGTAAACGAAAACGATTTCGAAGTAAACGAGAATCAGATATTTCGTCTCTCTAAGAGACTATTTTAGGAATTTATTTAACCGTTAATGTTGACTTTTTAAATCACGAACGAAGTGACATTTTCATTCGGCGGTGCTTTCTACGGTTCAATCTGCGAAAGTACCATCTTTCCTTTTTTTTTTTTTTGTCGTTTGTGGAATATCCTCGACGTTAAATATCAAAGGTTTTAATTAGTAAATTAGTAAAGGAGCACGGAGATGGGCAAAGTTCTTTTAAATGTTGTTTGCTGTTTAAGGAGATCGTTGAGCTCGTTGAAAAAATGTTACCTTTAACCTTTCGCCTACGCGTCAACCTTTAATTTTTTAAGAGCGAACCCCACTTGTTTCTTCTGTTAAGAGTAAAAGCAAGAATACTTGGAGCTTTGTAAATAGAAAGCAAAGCGCGCACCTCAGTTAGGAATTATATAGAAGTATGCGACGTGAGAAACATTTATATTATTCTTGGTTCTCGTGGCAATTAATTTGAAACAATAAATTTTAAAAAGACATTTCTCGTTTGTCAGAAACATCCTATGTACGAATCTTATTTTATAATCTTTCTTATTTTCCAATGCAACGCTTTCTTTGTTATCAGGTTCACAAATACCTTTTACAATCGTTATTATACGTAACACACATCATACGATATACTCTTATATATAAAATTTTCCTATAGTAAGGAATCAAATACTTTTGCGAGTCACTGTATATGTAACAGAAAGTTCATCGAGCGAATCTATCCATTTCAATGTATTCCAACTAGCTATTCTCGTGTCGCAACCCTTTCTCCCTTCTTGTGAAACTTTAATGAACCCTGGAACATTGTCCACGTCTCGTATCTTTCGACACAGAGAGGATTCTCTTGTGGATCGCGCTAAGAAGTGGCCAGAGCATAGCACAGATGACATCGTTTCCAGTAAATTTTCCAACAGTCCATCGAGTCCATTCTCTCTCTCTCTCTCTCTCTCTCGCTCTATTGGTTCAAGTTTTATAGTCCATCGATATACGAACGAGCTCTCTTAAATTCTATCGCAGCATGAACTTCCAACAGGGCAGGGTTTAATTTGTAAAAGCTAATTCGTTCAACTTTAACGTATTTCCTTTCCGATTCGCACACGGTTCACGCACACGCACAGACACGTTGAATCCCGTGGGAATCTGCATCCATCCGGGAATCGATCGACCTATTCTTGCGACTATTCGTTGTTAAGTGGTGAAAGAGAAAAGCAAATAGCTGTTTGCAAAGATATTGGAAGGGTAAGAGACGGGGTGAATAAACAGTAGAGTAATTTATTTCGTAATTTTCTCATTCACTTTGATATATAGTGCAACAGAAAGTGTAATCTGAATAATTAGATTTTATAATTTATGGAACGATCAATTTTGTTTGATACTTCACTCGTCTGTATAGATCAATTGTTAGAGTTGTAGCGAGATTTTGATTCACAATTCAAATATAAAACGAGTAATCTAAAACTTCAAAATATTAATAAAATTAATCTATCTGAATCATAATTTAATTTTAAACAAGTCTTGAATTTACTCAACGAGTACTATGCCTACTGAGAGTTGTAGGTGTTTGTTGAAATTTTGAAAAAAGAAGTTGCAATTTTTCTTTGCATATGCAAGTCACTCTCAGAGTTAATTTTTCCAGATAATTCATAGCTTAACAAATCGTTGATATCCTTTTATGAGCTGCATAATATTATTTTGCTACAAAAACCATTACAGAGATCACGAACTAACATTGATTAATTTTTCGTTGATTCGAAATAACCTTAGGTTTGCCCGTGAAGAAGATAAGAGCGTGAAAGATGGAAGATGTATACTTCCATAATTTCTTTCGTTCCAGTTCCTTTTCTCTCGGATCCACGGCGAAACGTTTTTAGCGAGGGGAAAGGAAAATGGTACGAACAAAGACCGTATTGAAGACGTCGAAGCAGAAAAGGAAAGCTTCGTTGTTGAAGGAGAAACAAAAGAACGAGAGTTCTACGGATCCTTTTTTTCCTTTAATGACGATGTACCCTTTAAAGAACCACGTTGAAACTATATTTCTAAAGTAGAATCGATCGTTATATCAATTTTTTAGGCTAATGATGTCTCTGGATAATTAGCGCAAATCTTAAAAGTAAAATATTCAATTCTTTGAAATTGAAACAGAAAAGCGGACGTTCATCGTCTCTTTTATTTTAAGTTACGTAAAAAATTTAACGGTTTGTGTTCCACGTACTTTGCATACGAATCGGTGACAAAGGAAAGGAAAGGATAGTGCTTCCCTCTGAAAACGAGCCATAGCTCTTGTTTAAAAAAATTCCTCTTGCAACGGGGATCCGATGCAAACATGAGAAACAACTCAGCAATGAAAACACCAAGGCTTTTATGACTGCTTATTCCCCTTGAAATACAACGCGCTACGATAAAACAAGGTTACATAGACACGAAAGAGTTCACCATCTTTAAGTTCACCATTTGAACATCCTGCTCGATCAACCGTATTAACGCGACGCCAGTGTGGTATCGATTAGAATATTTTATTTCGATGAAAACGCGAGCTAATAAATTATACTTCGTTTTAAGACCCGATGACAAATGGCTGTGAACGGTGTAACGTAGTAATTATTAAAATTTAAGTTACAAAAATATGTGGACTATATATATCAGGCAGAAATGTCCAAAGTTGGAATATTTGGGGAGTCCAATACAATTAACCATCGTGAAGAATTGCAATACCCTTCATAAGGAGGGAAGAGTCTTCCATTTGCCATCACAACCCCCAGCAATTTATTTATCCACGGCCCACACATTTGATCTTTCATTCGAACTTTCAAATATAATAAACTAGTGGTTCCTTTCAATAAATTCAATTTCATTCCATTTTCATGGATTCTCCTGCGTAACTTCCATTTAAAACGACACCTCGATATTACGCCTCTTCTCGCTGTTTTACAGAAATTAGAAGTGCGATTATATGATAAAACAAAATACACAGATAAAAGATCAATTTTGCTGAACAAAAGAATTCCTCCAACGACCCTATCACCGTACAACATCTCCAATATCGATCCTTCCCTCTAAAATCATCCAACAAACTCTCCAAACCTGAACAAATTTCCCACGCGAAAATTCCCTCCTGGATTCAGCTGTCGGGATCGAAGATTAAATTCGCGCCAATTATCAACTCTCCATTAATTCCAGCAATGACAGAGAGACGGCAGTAGGGACTAGGCTCCACTAAAGAGGAAGCACTATCGGGCTCGCGGAGGCTGTTTCCCCCGGTCTATTTTCTTTCATTTCACGGGGTCAGAGCATCCTTAATGCGAGGCGGGCGAGACGGAAGCGGAGGAACAAAGGGGGTATCGACGATATCGAGGTGGGAAAGCAAGTCCTCTTTACAAGCGGAAGACCGAAGAAACGACCAGGCTCTCTCCCTACTGGCTGCATCGGCAACGACTCTTTCTGAATCCCACTCTCCCCGTCCCTTCGCCCTCGCCACCTCCAAGTTGTCGCAAATCCCTTTCGGACGGAGAGACTGCCCTCCGCTCTTTCTATGTACAGGGTGTCCCAGGAGGAAATCGAATAACTTTGTCAGAATGTTGGGTAGGTTATTCTGAATCAAAAAGGTCAGAGTATACTATATGAATCTTGGTCCATTGGACTTTGATTCGTTTCAACAAATAAATTCTACACACACACACACACACACACACACACACACACACACACACACATATATATATATGTAATTGGAATAGAGAAATAGAGCAAAATTCTTATCTGTCTTTACTTGTACATATGAAAAGCGTTCCTCGTTTCATATTTGTTTACATATATCTTTGTTTTTTTCCATTTATCCAACCACAAACGCCTAATAACGTGAAATTAGAGGCAATAGCGCTGATTCTTCTTCTTTCTTTCTTTTTTTTTTGTATTTCGTACTTTTATTATAATCTTTTAAGAAAGCTTCGGATGACTCATATTTGTACGTATAACGCTCTCTTGTTTATACGCGTGAAATACACCTATTGTCGTAGTTTGGCCGTTAAACTCTGGGACACTCTGTATATATATTATATATATTTTTCTCTCTTTATGTATACAGTATATATGTAGCCTGGCTCCCGAAGAAGAGCTCTCGAAGAGAATACCTCTCGAGGTATAAGCGCTTCCTTTCGTCTTTCCTCATTTCAAGCGGCACCGTCGCCGTTCGAACACGGGAAAAGGACTACGTGGATTTACTTCGATAACAGAGATACGCCGTAGAACTTACAATGGCGCGTCCGCTCGCTCGGCAAGAAAGGGTTGAACAGGCATGAGAGAGAAGGGTGACAAGGCTATGCTCGCTGGACCGAGTCTCTGGAAACGCAGCTTTCTCCTCGAAGGAGAATAAGAATTTCCGGGGATGTTGCGCTTCGAGTGCCTTCTTTTCTTTTTTTTTTTTTCTTTTTTTAGATTTCAGTTAAGCGACTCTGGAACGCTTTTCTTTAAATAGGGGAGAAAAGAGTCGTCGTTGGATTTGCCTGTTAGCGTGATTAACGTTATAGGTTGCGTTGAAACGGCTCGTGTTACCTGAAAATTTGGTATTCGGTAGTTGCTTTTTTTCTTCTTTTTTTTTTTGTTCGGTGTATGGATCTTTGAATGGTTGGGTGCGTGAAAAGTTTTCTAATTATAGAATTGTTAAATTGTTTGCTAAAAGAATGTTGGTATTGTGCAGTTCGAACCAAAGTTATAGCTTGATGCGAAAGCTTTTAACCCCTGGCTTACAATATCTAGCCATACTTGTGACAGAGATTATAATTCCGATTGAACGAGGCCAGTTTATATTCTCTTTCGTAACAAAGTTTACTTTCAACTCTAACTTTAGCTTCCATTCTTCAAACTGGAGATCATTAGATACAAATTGTATAGAATAGTTCGGTATTTCGCCATCTGACAGCGTCGCACTCACTTAAGTTGCTATTTATAAGTCAAAGGCTTAATAGCTGCTTAACTTGCTTGGTAAATTCTGTTACTATAGATTGTTATAATAAACTGTAGATGTATAGAAAACTGAAAACAATTCTTTTAAATTAATTAATAACAATTAATCATTTTCAACACTCTATATATCTTTTCCCTTTAGCATATTTAAGTACCCGATAAAGGTAATAATATCTCCGATCTACTGATTCGATTATTTTATATTTATTCCACGATTTCTATAATATATATATATTAACAACGTTAATATAATAAATGTAATTCTACAATGACAATAAATAAAAGTTGCACGCGGATAAATTCCACGAAACGCCATTATAAAAATTCTCTTGAATATTTCAAGTTATAAAACGATGTATCCCAGTTTCAAAGTTTCATGCAAGTCTATCGTGTGTATGTGTGCATGTGAATTAATATATTTCGCAAACTATTTTCGCCAAAGGGTACACACACGAACAGTTTATACTCGAGGAAATCAAAAATGTGCAAAATAGAGAGAACAATTGCAGCTGCGAAGCTGGCAGCGAAGGAAGGAAGGCCCGTCAGCGTTGTTCTTTTATATTTCCTTTTACCCGTTTAATTACTGTTGCGTGGAAAAACGAATTCTATACAAATTCTACGTAGAGTCCACGAAATAAGAGGCTTTCAAGGGATAACAGGAAACAGGTTAAGTACTCGGAGATTCTTTCTTTCCTCTCCAGTGTACTGTTGCCTAAAGTCGAACGGCAAACGTTTGGAATGTTTTTGATAATAAGAGCACGCAAATCACGGGAGAACCTTTGCGCTTAGTACGAACGGAAAACAAACGAGAGAACGAGGAAATTGTTGCTTGTGACCTATAATAAGTATAAAGAATCTATGTTTTCTGCGTCTACTTTTTGGTAAAATCGAGCCTTCGCAGATTCTGTCACGTGTTAAACGTAACAGAAATGGAATTTTCTAGTCTTTTTAAACATTTCGAATACGTTCAAATATTTTTAGTTGTATTTTTTTTAGAAAAGATGTCAACTTTGCGGCGTTTTCTTCAAATTAAAAAAGATCTTATGTGCAATATGAAAAAGTAACGAGCAGTCTAGTATCATTGAAATTATAATGAATAAAATCAAAGATATCATATCGGAGAATTACCGTATTTAATGTACGTTCGTTGAAATGATTGTATTTACTTAATTCTCCTTTGAATTGGATTCTATAGAGAAATGCATGGACTAGCCACGTTTTAATGAAAGTAAATTAAAATATCGAAAGATTAAAGATTAAAACAAGACAATGAAAAATAAAATCATACGTTAATTACAAGTTATTACAACGATTCGTCGGTAAAAATAATTAATTGCATTAATTTGCAGGAAATATGGGTATATGTTGTTTGGTCTAATAAAAGATCCCAAACGAAGTAAATTTAGTTTAAGAGCAATCACCCACCGGTATGAAATGGAAAATTAATTGAGAAAGAAAGGTGTTTTCATCCTTTTTCTTGTGAAAAATTTCCCGATAGCTCTACAAACGCGTTACGTGATCTAGAACCCGCTCTTTCCCCCTATTATATAATGATGAGAGGAGAACAAAAAAGGATATTGAAAGGCTAGATAACAGAAAGTACCAGCAAAAAGTGTAATTCGATGCTTATTAGTTCGTGCAAATGGAATTAAATTACGTTCGATCATGGGAGCATTACTTTTATTTCCTGATCAGCCGTCAAACTTCCTCTGAACGATGAGAGCTCTAATCACGTTTAGTCTGAGGATGCCTATCTCCGCACTTTTCCTGTTGTCAGTAATTCGAGGCTCGTTTAAACGTCACAAAACATTTCAATGACAAGGAAAACTATAGACAATCTCCTATCTCTGCTTAATCTATCGAATCGATCTCGAGTTTTTTCTCTCTTGATTTTTCTTTCTTTTTTAATTAGAACATCGAACACCGTGTAATGCAAATGAAGATATTTATATACCTACAGGTATTCAACAATAACGAAATTTGTCTATCTTTCCAATTTAGATACTAGTCTTCATGTGTTGACGCTCTACTGTTTGTGTGTTTGTATTCGTGTATTTTATTATTTATGACAAAGGTTCAAAGAATTCCGACATTAATCTCGTTTGATACTCCATTTCGGTAAATTTTTGCAGATATTTAAAAATCGTCTGCCACTTGATTGTAGCACTACAAAATATTAACAAAAAGAAATTGTAAAAAAGAATACTTGTACGTGTCAGTTTGATGACTGAGAATACAATTATATTACATACGTATTCGATTGCCGTTCGAATAATTGATCAAAGTGTTTAAATGGTTATTAATTAATATTAATATCATTACTTAACAATAGTACATGTACATGCAACGAGCAAAATTTTACAAGGATATAAAAGAAAGAAATAACAGGGATTCTTGCACGCGAGGAAAACACGAGGGACAACAGGCAAGGTTCCTTTTGCCCTCGATTAATTAGTTGATTTTCTTTATGCAATGGGAGTTTCTTACCAGAGCCGCGCTCCAAGAAAATTCTTTGCTAAATACTTGAAAGGCAAGAGACTTCAAAGAAGTATTTCAGTCACGACAATTGCAATATTACATCCACCCGGTTGAAATATTACGTAAAAAGCAGGCAGGACGTAATTTTTTTCTCTTCACTGAACCTAGGAAAATTTCCAGCTCGATGAGCACGAATTAAACTTTACGCTGAACTCGCGGGACAAGAATCTCGAAGTGCAATTATACTTAATTTTCATACGTAATAAACTGTACGGCGTGGAAAAAAAAGAGAGGGAAAATGTTTATTTTAATAACAAACAATTTCTACTTTTCCCCTTGTAAAAGTTTAATAAGAGACATGCACAGTGAAACAGGAATTTGTGTTTTGAATTATAAAAACTTTAACTTGACAAGGAATAAAAATGTGTTAAGTAACAACCACTAAAATATGAAATTCCCCCGGTAATTCTATTCTTCGTGTTACTAACATTACTTCTTTTCAAACGAAACATTTCTCTTAATAGAAAATTCAAACGACATTTTCTACTTTTCAAGACGCTTAGAAAATCAGAATTGTCACCGTTATCAAAGATACTTAAAAGTTCGATATAAATTCACACAATAAATTTGTCTCGCTATCAAAGTATCTCGATGATTTTTCAGCGAATTTAGGAACACGCGATATAGATTAATAATTTTATCGCTAATTGCTCCACTCGAGAGCCGTATCGACAGGCTTAATACCAATTTTATCGACCCCGAATACGAATCATCGAGGATCTTATATTTTGCCATTCGAAAAGCTAGAATTCGCGGGATAGCAATACGTTGGTTACCGGAAAACTTTAAAAGGATTCGTAGGGAGGGAAAACACAATTCTTTACGATTCCGTACGTACAGAGTTAGGTACTTAAGTCCCTCGTCTGTGCGAGATATCCGAGGTTAACGGGATTTCAATAAAAACAGGAAACAGGCCAAGGACTTTTTCGCTGATCGGATAAAGTCGTCCACGTCGTTTACTCGAATCCCGGCATATGCTTTCTTGAAAACGAGTTTCCAAGTAACCGACCAGGAAATTTTATGGACGCAAGCCAAATGGAATGCCCGCATGGGCCAATGTTTTTTGCCGAGCTATTCTTGCCATCGTGTGCAACTTGTTAGGATTGATAAAAAAAATCGTTGCATTCGTGGCTCCTTTGATAGTTTGGAATTGACGAATGAGTTGTTTGAAGTGGAAGTGGATGATCGGTAAGCTTAAACTCCGTTACGATCTTCGAGTCTACGTATCGACATAGCTCGCATTCAAAGAAACAGATGCCACGAATTGAAAGTAGTATAAAGTGAGATAACTCATACGATCCAACTGTCGAACTTTAAAATATTCCATCGAAAGGTAGCGGCATATTTAAAGAAAATTCTTCGATTCAAAGTCGAAAACAGGGAACATTCCGTTGAATTTTCACGCCAGAAGCAAGCGTACAGCAAACTCCAAGATAATTGATCTTGAATCTCAGGCCACGAAAGAAACTCGAAAAAGGAACGATCAGCGAGACGATATTTTTGAACAAAGCAACAACAACAGAGAGAGGGAACAAATTCTGGGAACCATGGATGAAACGAAAGTAATTCGAAGGGCTGTTCGTCAGCTCGTATTGAGCGGAGTGTTGAGCGACCCTATCGAATAAAATACGTACATAAAACGGAGGCGACACAGTGGAAAGGTCGAGGAAAAGAAAAATACGGTCTGCTCGAAGTGAATCCAGTGCACGTAGCACAGACGGAATCAAGCACAAAAGAGGATTGTGCCGATTTCGACGAGAGTACAAAGATAAACTTTCGTACGTCCCCGTTATAAAGGATTCTTATTAAATATGTGATAATTGAAATTACTACAAAAATGATCAATACTTCTTTGTCGTTTTCAATGTTTCATTTAGCATTATTGATTTAATTGGCATTTAGAATTTATATTATGAGCCTGAAAACTTCATACGACGTTGTGCCTGATAAAATTATTTGCCTTCAAAATACATTCTCTTCCTCGATTTTCTCGAGACAATCCTGTTTTAAAACAATTGGCAAAGAAATAAACATAAAATGTAATATAAACATATAATGTTTGACAAACTTGCTGCAATTAAAATGCTGTACGAATCAATCAAGGTTATCTTAAAAAGTAAAATTAATCTGCGTAATATTAGTTTCCTTAAGAAATTACAAACTCGTATCCAAAAAAATTCACGACGAGGTCTCTCCATCAAACAGACAAAAACGAATGAATAAATATCCTAAATACGAGAAGCGACATTTCCATGAGGTATCAATAAGTTCTCGACAAATTATTCAACGAATCGCTAGTAATACTGCAAAGCCGAGTTGAACGTGACAGGGTGAGAGAGAGAGAGAGAGAGAGAGAGAGAGAGAGAGGAGGGCGGGTACGAGATGCCAAAGAAAAAGGAAAACCATACCGAGTGGAAACGTGGACGAAGATACGTGGCGAATTTCGAATGAGAAGGAAGAAGAACCGTTGAGAAAGCAGAAGAAACTAAGGGAAGATTTGTAGATCCGTCTACGCAAAAGGTAATACAAGTCTAACTCCTTCCGACCAACCAACAAGTCTGACCAAGGCTAGCAACCGTTGCTACCACTATTGATTCCCCTTTATTTCTTTTTCCGTGTTCTCGAGGAGAATAGAATCTTCAATTCTCGCGATTCTGCGATCCTCCAAGGTCTTTCTCTTTTCACGCCATTGCCCGCGTTTCACGCCTTTCGACTGTTGGCAACTTTGACTCGCGATCAGCGCAGAATAATCATATCGAAATGTTTCTTTGATTCGAGCGATAGAAGAGATCGTATTGAATTCGACCTTTTCAATTTTATTCAGCGATACAGCGAAGAGTTAAAAATTAAGAGACGCAGGAGTTTGGCGAATAGAGATTAAATAATTCAAGGATTCAGAGATTTGCAATTTCGAAAATGCAAAGATTAAAATATTCAGAAATTTGAAAATCCACGGGTTTTAGAATGTTCTAAAATTGGCAAAGAGTTAACAAATTCAGAAATCTGAAATAATTATTCCATCGTGTGCGTCTGTAAACGGTAAGAAGCAACGTCGATTCACCAAATTCCAGAACCTTTTTACCGCGGTACAAATCAGCATTCAACTAGCACCAATCACGAGCAGCGTGGCTCGGAACAAAAGGCGAGCTTTCCCCTTGAAATCCGGCCTAGAGAGCAAGCTGCACTCGAGTCGTGGCCCACTCGTGCGTTGCCTCGAATCGCATATCAGAAACAATCCTCTCGTCGAGTGTACAAAGCACCAAAACAGCTATTCCATAATATTATGTAATGCACAAGCCTTGGGAAGCCTCATTCTCTACCAGAATAGCGTCTATTCGTCGAGAGGCTTTGGCAGACGTAAACGAGAAGCTTCGGTTTTTAGAAAGAAGCGTTTTATTCAAAGACTCATTGAGGATTCACTATCGATGAAAGAGGAAAAGAAGCAAGGTTCTACTTCCTTTCGAGAATCGAAGAAAAGATATGGACAAAAAAAAAAAAAAAAGATAAAAGAAGAATGCTAATTTTGCGCTACAGGGAAATCTACTCCGATAACCTTGACACACATACATACATCATAGAAGCGACGACCCTAACAATGAACAACTTTCAGAAGGTTTTAGTCATCGCTCGTTGTTTATCGGGAAGTTATTTATAACGGAAAAGCTTTAAAAAGCGTAGCACTTACTTTGAATAATAGAACTCTAATTTTATAATTATTTCAATTCGCTATACTACAATTTCAATGTAATTCTACGATGTTATCGTAGAACTGATCGACATTGATTCTCCGTAAATTCTGTGTTATTTATACCTTAAACTTAAACTATACAGTGTTGTAAATCTGCATGGTACTAACGAAATATTTTTTTAACGAAGAATTACAGACGCGTCGTCTCATCGTTGTAAAAGTTTATAATCTAAAATTACCCGAAAACTTATCATTTTTCATTAATTTTATCGCGACGAACGATTGAACTGGAAGAGATGGCACAAGTGTCGGTTAATTGACGCGGAAAAGGGGCGAATGGTGTGCATCTATACTCACAAGTGGTCCTGCCGCTTGAACGCCTTGCCGCACATCGTGCACACGTATTTCCTCTCATCGCTGTGCGTCAGCTTGTGCTTCGTGAGCGCCGATGCGTTGTTGAACACCTTCCCGCAGACCTGCAGACAGAAACCGTGCTACGTGTCAGCGCGTCTTTGTGCCGATGCTCCATCCCTGACAATCGGCTTAATTGGCTATTTACGCTTTCAAGGTTACACGATTTTTCTCTCTCGCGTACCAAATATTTGCTTACGAAGGTATTTCAACATATTTTATCGATATATCACGCGTGTTGAACAAAACATATCGAGATAACATTTATGCGGCACATTAATTTTTTTTCAACTACAGATTGGTTCTAAATTTCAGCAATTTAATCATGGTAGTCGTGTCTCGTCACAGGGCTAATAAAATTACGAAAATTTAGATATTTTGGTACCGTATGTATGCGAAATCATACTTAATTAATGTATTTAATCGATATCGATTAATGTATAATATATTATAAATCAGATATAGTATGAATTGTACAGAACGTTTTATACATATACCAAGTCGAGTAGTGAAATCTTAAATTTGCGTTGAAATTTTTTCCCACGTATTTACCTGAAAAATCAAACTGACTTTTAATAAAATGACTTTTCACGAGCCATTCGAAATCGTTGACAAACAGGGAAAATGTAATTTCAGTAAACCTATATTTGGCCATTAGCATTACGCGGAACACATTTTCAGAACCGTCTAACATTTGACACATGTTACTGCCAAACGTGCGAATGTGCTTGACGTAGACAGCGCTGCTATATGCTCGCGTACACACATTTCCTAGCATCCATTAATGACTGCGTTCTAAAAATACACCCGGTTTCCTGTGTTTTTTACGCTACAAAACAAATATACACAGTCGCGCTTCTATTTCCCCCCCCCCTCCCCCGTTTTCCACCGGACAAGCTTTGCTTGAAACATTACAAAAATATTTGAACGTAAAACGTATAAAACAGACGTTCGCGACAACAATTTAAACGAAAATGCTTGTGCATATTAAAAACCCATTTGGATAATTTAGAATTTCTATAATATTAATCGATGGATTAATTTAATTATTAAACTGCGAACTCGTTAATGTAAATTTATCTTTTCACGATCGAGTTACGAACGAGTAAATAGAAATTTGTTTCGTCGATAGAACGCTACACGAGGTGTTTTACTCCCTTGCGTGTTATATCTTTTAAATATCCCACAAACGTATAATCATTCGCAATGTAATAATCAAAAAATCAATCAAGTCATCAAAACATTACCAAATCGTGGATCTTTATTTAATAATCGAAAACATAATTCTGGCCATAGCTCGAAAGCATAATTCAATCCGAATTATACATTCTACAAATAGACTTGCGGTCTTTTATAAATAATTTTACAATCTCCGAAACACTCCGCCTAAAATTTCATATTGATTTCTTCGTACAAGTTCTACATCTACTTTGATCTCTACTTTAATTAAAGTTCTGGTATCTATTCCTTTCTCGCGCAAAAGAATTGTATCTTATTCGTTCAACTCTTCGTTTCAACCTCTGAATTAAACGAAACTATCTCGATTTAGTTAACGAATTCGATCGGAACGAGGGAAAATTTCGATCTAACGAGTATCACGAACGGCGATCAACGTCGAATCAAGTGTAACGACTTTCAATCGAAACTGCCGCGCTTTTAATACACGGCAATCGCGGCGCGTATCGCGCGAATGTTCGCAATTCCGCGCGGGCCGTCGCGCGTTTCGAACGGTTCATTACGGACACGTGAAACGGAACGAGGTTGGACACGATTTTCAATTACCACGCGTAGCTGTCGTAAAGCCAGGCCGGACGCGCTTTACGACGGACATTAGAACGTCGATAAAGATACCATTGCGCCGCGTTTCCACGTTCGCGTTTAGCATGCGTCAGGGTGGTCTGACTCTTGCTGATACGTTATTGCGATCTCCTTTTCATTCAAACGAATCACGATCCATTTCAGTAGCTCGAATTTGTTTGGTTACGTCTATTACGTCTATGGTTTAATGTGCAGTAAGCCTTCTCATAACTAAACTAATAGAGTGGCAAAAATGTTCGGACAACGGAACAATCGCTTTTCTGATATCAAATTTCATTTGTTCAAATAGCGACCGAGGAAATTGTCAGTTAATTATTTACCGCTAAAATATATACATCTTTGAGGCGAGAAGATGGTTATATCCTCGTTATTTTTATTTGCTGTTTGCGCTATTAGAGACAGAAAAAATCATCTGTTATTAGCAGACAGTCTGTTCGGATAAAAGAATATTCGGAGAGTGAAACGTTCAGATATTAACAGACACGTTGCCTAAATTTCAAATATCACAATTCTCCGAATATAACAAAAAAAAAAAAAAAAAAAAAAAAAAAAAAAAAAAAAAAAAAAAAAAATAAGAAAAGAAAAAGACAGAAATCAACAAATTCGATTCCGCCATTATTAGTGAATAAATCATAGCGTACATGCCGTATTGTAATTCGGAAGAGTGAAATACATAAACAGATTTTTCTCATTACAATTCATTCATACACGGTAGAATAGACGAAGCATCAAAATCGATAAGAATTTTCTACAAACATTCTTGATTTATCAGAATGTTACAAAATGGAAGTCAGGAGAGAGAGAGAGAGTAGTTAAATCATTTATTATCTTATGTATATTTTTATAAAGATGAGTTCTTCGAAGCCGAATTCATGCTGTATGAACGAAGATAAGATGGAATCCTGTTCTACACAATTCTCAATTAACGCGAGAAGCTGGCACAGCATTTCACGTGTTAACAGCAGGCAGGCCGAAGACACGGTCGAGAGCGTTAGACATGGTATGCCTGTTAAGTATGTAGAATTGGGTTTATTTCTCGGACAGGGGAGTGTACTATTACAACAACTATTTCAGGAAGCCAAAGGCCGAAGGTTTGCGCGCACGAACTGCGCAAGAACATCGGCTATTGACGTCGAATTTGCCGTCAAACATTGTGTCAAATTCCCTGACTCGAATTCGTCCAGGAACGAATGGCGTTTCTGATAAAATTTCAATGAAACTCTCCGTCTACCTTTCACCTTTACTTCCTATTCAGCGTTGCGTTCGACAAGATTTCCTTGAGATATATTGGAAATTGTAGGCTACTGTTAAATTCCGATTTAGAGATAGCAAAATAAATCGCGTTTTGTTGAATGGTATTTCAGTAAGGTAATATTAAGTTTATTGTCACGAGTAAACTACGGATGCTCATGCATTTGTGTAAAATTTAAAGATGGACAAATCTACAAAAATGCAAATATATATATAGAATATCGAAAGTAAAGTGTTCAGGATATTATTTAGTAAGCGAAATAAATTATTTCTAAGAATCTGTTTCTGTATTTATGTAAAAAAAAAAAAAAAAATATGCGATACAATACGTATACAATATGAGTTTACGTAAAAATCCACAGTTTAGTTTATGAGTTTATTAAAATTAGTATAAATATCGTGGTATTGCAATTATACCAATAATTTTGGGTAAAATAAATTACGATACGTCTTACTTTTGTTATTTACGTTGATGTTGTTAATATCCAGTTTTTCTTCGTTGATAAAAGTCCACATTCGGACACGGCTTCCACATTCAAAAGTGATGTAGTGAAAGAGATACTGAAAAAGCCCCTCTTATAAAGAACAGAAAACAAATATGCACAAAATAAAAACGTAGAAATGTTTCTGAATATAAGTATAAATGAATCTGCCGGAATATTTATGTCAGTTTATCCAGGAGAATATGCGAAACACGAGCTTACAGAGAGATTTGTATTAAGAAAAACTAGCACACATAATTATATCGTAATTATAGTATCAAAAGAGCAACTGTGCTATTTGCATTTTGTACAACGTTTCATCGCTACGATAACGACGCTTAAAACATCGTATTAAAAGCCAGATTTATTTATTATGCTCGCAATTATCCTCAACGTTTTGATAGTTAAGCTACTATACCTTCTAACTTTTAACAATGGATGGCAAATACATCAAGTTTTATGAAAAAGACTAAAGTTATACTAAATATGTATCTATATGATAACCGACATTTTTGCAATTAATATTTTGATGTAAATATTTTTCAAGAGAATTCCAAATTTAACGAAAAGACAATTTGATACGTAATTGCTTGACGAGATACCGGGCTGGCAAAGTTGCTGTCACATGGAAAAACGTTTTTCCTGAAGAAGTAAAAGACGTTTCCCTATGGGTCTCCGCAGTTCACTGTACATATATTAGCCTGTTTCTCTAGCAGCTTTTATTTCTATTCCAAGCCAAGAGTCTAAACATTGTTCGTACGAATTTCCTATTTACGTGGCATAAAACTTGATCAAACTTCTATTTACTACATTTCAATAGCAACTAATATATTTCCAAATGGCCGAATAGCCATCCTCCGCACGAACTTCGGATCGTTAGCTCGAATCGTAAAATGCCAGGGAACAAACTCGACTTTCGATTCCGCCCATTTACCCTTCTCGTCCCTCTGGGAATCTACACGCATCAAAAACTCGTAACGCATCGGAAATCCACCGACACACTGGGCTCGGAATTCGCATCGTTAAGTCGAAATTAATTTCCAATGCAGCTGCGGCCAGCACGTGGCAACGGATCCACGATTCTCGGCTCCATTATCGGAAAACTTCTTTCCACTTTTCGTTTCGCCGTTATTTTCATCGATCGAGCCTTTGGCTTCGACGACGACGACGACGACGACGAACGCGAATAAGTCGCGCACTCGACTCGTCCGTAGAAATTTCCCTCGCCTTCCAATCGAACCACCAACTTTCTTCCTTCTTCCTTCGATCCGTGCCCGGAAACGTCCGTTTTCCTAATGGAACGAGAAGAAAGGATAAACTGTCGACTCAGCGATCGCTGATACTTGAGTCGTGAAATTTACTGGTTTTCTGCGGACGGGCGTACGGGAAGACGGTTGGTAGAATTTCGATACTTCCAGGAAATATGTATCCTATGTGGCTTATGAATTCTTCCCCTTTTTCTCTTGTCTCTTCTTTTTATATCGTCATTCATCATTCGAGGTGATCTTTCGAAGGAAAGATACGAGGCATCCATCATCTTTGCTGGACTTTGGCGCTTTGATCGAATGTCAGGTAATTTCTATTAGCCGTTTAAGTGTTACTCGGTTTCTCTTGTTTTTATCGTGCTGTTTCTTTTGGGCTAATGGTTTTTAGTATTCGATATATCTATATCTTATTACCTCTTCTTTATATTACACTGTTCATGAAAAAGTATACCAGAGTCTACTAAAAATAATCTCCCAAGTTAATATCGAGAAATTTTTTACATTCCACGCGGAACACTGTGTGCAATATCTTCATATAACCATATATTACGTAGAACACGTGAAAGATCCATAAATGAAAACTCGCACGCTATCTTTTAATGAAATTCATGAAGAATCATAGTTCAAGGCTGGTTATTAAGGTCACTAATTTAAATAAACCGCCGTTACGAGCATAAAATGCAACCTTCTTATCAAAAAGAGAAGTTTATTATTCGAGATAAAACAAAACTATGTTTCCTCGCGGAAGATGCACAACACCCTCTTTATCCCTCTCCCTCGCACTCTTTCTCCTTCTTTTGCACTTAATGCAACTACGTCAGTGGAATCCAGGTTAATCGAAAGACGAGTTAACCATACAATCCGTGGTATCGGGCTTTCAATCTTAATTAAACTACTGCTTGTCAGATCTTTTGTATCGTAATTGAAAAAAGCTAAATTCTGTCAGATATCGTATTCTTCTTCTTTTCTTAGAGGGACTCCTTTCACTTGCTATGCATACGTACAGGAAATTAGTATAACACTCGTGACCTAATTATTGCGAGGAAATTCTCTTGCAAATATTTCTCTCTATTTTCCAATTGGTAAATTTGAAACTTTGGCTCGTACCAAAGCGACGAGAGAAAACAGTTGCAAACCCATAGAAAACGTCAGAATCTGGTTTCTGGATAGATCAAAGAGACAATAGAGAAATTAACAACGCGATTGCCTAAACTGATATAGTTGATACGCGCGAGAAAAAATTGTATATTATTATATACAACCATGAGATTTTCTTTCTATAACCCCTATCCGTATATCTATACATTAATTTCGAACCAGATAATAATTCCTAAACAGTTCGCTAACCATTTCACAAGATAACTTCATTTTCTGCAAGCGACTCGACAATTACAAATAATAAACCTAAAACCCAACAACAGGAACACGCAACCAAAAACAATTTTCTAAAGAACATCTTAAAACATCCTATTGACTGCACATGCCATCAAGCTCTTGCTTGCGATTTTCAAACTGAAGTACGCGTAAGTTACACGAGAACCTTCAGTGAAGACAGAATCCCAGAGAAAGGGAGGAGACCGAGAAAATCATACTGCCGGTACCTAAGCAGAAAATCTAATTTACGTAGCCGAACTCGTAAGGTGCTGCGGATCCACGGACTTGAATACACGGGAGTTTCAATTTACGAAGCAAAAGGATCGCTAGGCTCGAACAGAGGACCATCTAGAGAGGCTGACGGAGAGACGGATACGAGATGAAAAAGAACGGAGACGTTTGAACGAGCCTCGACACCGGCTGGTCGTTTCAACCCTTAACCATCATCTTCGTGCCAAAACCCGTATCTTCCAGTCCCGCTAACGGTCCTTCCTCAAGAGTTAAACAAACATCATTACTCCTGGCCTTTCTCGATCCCTCTGCCGCCACCAGCAGACACGCCACTCGGCTTTCTGCCACCCCCGCTCTCTCCAGCAACGTATCAACGTGCAGCACGTCTGCAGCAGCAGGCTCCTCGTGTCCGCGCTGCCAAACCCGCCAATGTACACCGAGCAACGCCGCTCCTGAATACGTAATCCGCCGGTGGTAACATTGATACTTCGTTAGGGATGAAGCTTCGTGGCTGCTACTGGGAAAGGGATCTGCAAGGAGAGGGTCGATGGATGAAGTTGGACGATAGAGAAACGGCGATTCGTGGTCTGAGAGACATATCGTCGGTTGGTCGATTCGATTAACGTTTGTTCTCGCCATTCACGCTGTTACGCCGCGCTAGTAAACGAGAAGACCTACTTCGAGGATTTTTTGGGAATTTATTGTAGGCCTCGAAGATATTAGTTAAGGAGGATCTATTGTCGTCTATTTTTTTTTTTTTTTTTTTAGGATTCTCGGTGTTTTGTTGCCAACGAGGATTAAGGTGTGATAGTTAACGCGAAGACAGGAATTTTTCAGCTAGTGATCGAGCTCCGCTGTGTAAGATACACGCGGCTATAAACAGTATCTAAATACCAGTGTATTTATTACAGTACATATGTATCAATCAATCAGGCACAAGCGTATGAAACGTCGTATCATTCGCTAGTACTTTCGTATCCTGCCATCGGCATTTTCATCGCGCTTTTACACGTCAGGCTCCCGTAAATAAACCAATACAGGAATCTCAAACAATCCTGCAGTCTAACCACCCTAACCAAACTCGTGTATCCACATGCTCAGCCCTCTACTCCATAGAACTTCCTAAAACCAACCACAAAAAAGGAAACAAACGTGAAAGAAAGAAAAACAACAGTGGAGCTTGAAACATCGACACGCTGCCGCATTAGAGTTTACCTCGTTAATCCTCCCTTGGTTCGAAAGCAGCTGGTTGATTCGAGTTTAAAACGCGTCCACGGTACTATCCGGTTAACGTTTGTTCTGGCTAACCACATTCGTCTCGACGAGGTTGCCTCAAAGCAGGGCGGTCTGCGAGGACGCTAGATGGAGGGTGAAGGGTCGGGCAATGCAATTTGTTGCAGGCGGAGTCCTTTAAAGAAGTGCATCTTATTAGCAGCAGCCAGCAGGCAGACGAGAAACTCGCGCCCCCGTGAATAATGAGCGAGCCAACGTCGACGAGGCGAACTCGTCGTCGGCTGCTGTGCCGTTGCTGGGACACAAAAGTGAACCAAGCCACGACTTCGTAGTCCTGGGATATTATTCGCAAGTAGGAGCTTTGGGGGCACGAACGGAATACGTCGCGAGGAAAAGGAGACGACGAACGTCGCGACGCTACTTGAAGCCCCTTCATTGTAAGTGAACGACAATCGCGTCGAGTCACTCGCTCGAGCTCGAGCCCCGTTTTGAGTTCGTTTTCAATGGGGAATTATGGAATTACCGGTGCGGGAATGCGAGCCTCTGTCGCTTCGAGGGATTTCTTGTCTTGACGAAGGGTTTATGGTATTCGTACGGAAGATAGAGGTTGGTGATTTTGTTTTAGTTGGCAGTTTTGGCAGAGTGAGGTGTATTTGTTGCGAGTGTATCTGTTAACGACGATGTAGGGATAGAAAGTAGGATAGAGGAGCAGAGTAGAATCGAGTACTTGCTACGATGGTAGGAAGATGGAATCGCTTAATTGCCGAGATATTTTTAGCGAATTCGAAATAAAAATACGGCGAATTAAAGTACAACCACATAATGTCACTCGCGCGTCTTCCCTGATGCCAAGTTTGGCGCGTGTCGTTCGTCGATGACAGATGTCGAGCGAGCGTATTTTTCCCGAGAAAAATGACAAGTCACGCCGATTCGAGAAATTTTGGTCATTCGGTACCGCCAAACGTCTAAATTATTCGAAGGTTGACGCTCGTATCGAAATACTTACGATTCCCACTGCAGTTTCCTTCGCTTTATCTCAAAACTCTTATCCTCGGTTCGTCGTTCGAATTATATTTCCTCCGCTCAAAGAACCTCTTTACCACCCAGAAGTATACCCACTGAATAAAATCTTTCCAAGTATCGTTCAATCCCCGGCCTCTGCTACCTCTCAAACTCTCTGAACCATAAACACAGCTGCGCCAACTACGAAAATACCGCGTAGTCGGACGCACATAATCATCTCCATAAATCCCGATGAACCACTTCATCGATCAACCGAAGTGTTTCTCCACCCATCTTGCCGGGGTTGCAGGCGGATCTTCGCAAGTGTTCTCGGTGGAAGCTACGTAACGTCGAGCGGCCCGTACAACCGGGTAACCTCCTAGTCAATTAATTAACTTAACGACCTGCACGGTCCGCGCAACGGCACGCTTTAACGTCCCATAACTCGGGAAACGGATCGGCCGTACTCTCTGAAAGAGGTGCGCGCTTATCGGGTCCGATCGTTGGCGAGCAGCACGTTGTATGCCAACTTCGAAGAGTTTCGATTCCGTGTGCTCGAATCGCGAGAGGATAATCGGAAGACGAGGTCAACGACTCTCGAAACCCTTCTACGAAGTTATCGGATTCAGGACTCACTGTGTAAGCGTGTTGCGTGTATCGATGTGAGAATCTGCGAGAGTGGTGGGATCCACGAGAGAAAAGAGGGAAATGCTCGACGAAAACGAGACAGAGAGGAGAACGAAGAGAGATCGAACTTGGTACAGGAGAAGGAATGCCATCAGATTTCGCTCGGTTCAATCGGTTTACCCCCATTGTGCTCGGTGTTCCTCGCTTTCAGATTACCGTGAATCGACCACCGACGCGTCTACACACACGTGTATGTATGACCGACAGGTTTGGTATCCTGCTGCTCCTCGAAAGGATCGATGCAATCGCTCGAATTATCTTGGACGTTCCTGCTGCTTGTGATCTTCGCGCATTCTGTTCGAGGATCCGTTACATTGTTCCGCGACAATGGACACGCGGCTACGTCAGTATGAGAATTTATACGCTTCCCTATGTCCCAGACACTGGCAATTGCATGGCGAGCCACGCTCGCGTATGCGTGGATTTGCATTGTTTCACAGGCTCTTGGAAAGTTAATTTCTCGTCGTTCTTTTTTGAAAATTAATTTACTGTCCAACTCGTGGCCAGGCAAATTTTGGCTAAGTAGGACGAGTAGTTTATATTATAAATGTACAACGGAGACAATATAAAAATGTCAAGGCTAACATTCGTCAAGGTCTACGCTCGGCACATAATTCTCAGCCGCTCTTCAAAGGATACAATCTGCTTCATTTATCTACTTCTTAACGATATATTTAATAACAGTAACGCTCCTCTTGCGAAATCATAATTGTTTCACGTGGAAGATATATTTCGTTACGAAGATAAATTCGCTTAGCAACTTGGATCGAAACGGTCCGCAAAATCCATGTATTTCGGTTTGTTATTTCGTACAAATACGAAGCTCTAACCGATTAATCCTTTCCTCGATAATCTGAATCAATTGTCTTAAAAAAAAAAGAAAAGAAAAGAAAAGAAAACGAACGAAAATAATTTTGCTCAAACTCAACAAGATCGGGAAAATTTTGCCAAAAATTACGAACGGGTTTATCGAAGGCATCCGCGTATTAGAAAAATACAACTTTCAAAACTGGGAAACCGATAAACTCGAGAAGATCCAAGTCAAAGACGTTCGAATGGCTGTCTGAAAATGAGCCGTCAATTAAAAGTACGGAACGCTGAACGACGATTTGCCGATAATTCACGGATCGATTCGCCAAGGTCTTCACGATCCCCGCGCATCCTGTAACTATTAATTTCCTGTAAAATTACGGGATGGTCGTCGTTTGGAAACGAGAGAGGCACGAGCTAGCAGCCGCTTCTGCTCGAGGTTCGCCTTCTCCTTCTCCTTTGTGGATCCTTCGTGCCAATATCCGAGCCATAATCGAGCTGTGGAGGATCAGCTTAATTCGTCGCTAACTCGATACATCGACGGGGCTTGTCAACAAGTCGGCCAAGTCATCATTTAATTATGTAACAAGGCGACCCGTAATTCACGGCCCTTCGGTACTCAGCTATCCAAGTTGCTAATACAAAACGAAGACGCCACTTTGAGGGCAGAGGATAAAACTAGCTATAGAAATTCGAATTATCTCGAGCTTCGGTGGAAAAGTTGTATTTAGAATGAAAACAAGAAAAGTTGAAGTCGCCAAGGGAATTTACTATATACGTTCTTTAGTTTTTAATTTTTGTAATTTTTATTCCAGTTAGCAGCTCGATACTAAGTTGCCAGTATTCAATATATACCACAATATGTTGTACGTAAATGACCGTAAGTGGAGTCACGCGAACTTTGTAATTTTAATGATTTCAGCAAAGTTTCTTTTAATTGCGAGATTTAACAGAATTTCCTTTCTTATTATCCTTCTTAAGAGTATATTCGTTTCATACTTGAAAAACAATTACCGAAGAACAATGTGCTGTTGTTTTCAACAAAACGTTAGAAAAGGGCGCTCGTCCTTCTCCGAACTCAAAAACTTCTATACAATTGTTCCTCTCGCTGAAAACAATCGTTCCTGCCGATTTAATAACGAATCGGAATAATCCAGCCGATCTTTCGGGCGTTCAACGACATTCAACGTTTCTCCATTCTTATTTTTCCCTTAAAATTACAAAGTCTCGCTACCTTCAACAGCTTGCTAAAAAAATGTCAACGTTCGGTCTCTGTATTCGCTAAAAGCAGAGCAGAAAGAGGAGGAACGAAGCGAAAGAAGAGAATAACGACAACGTGACGTAACTTAAACGGGGTGCGCAAAGACAAAGAGAAGAAAAAACAGTCGCGCTTCCTTAAATGGTCCTTGACGTAACTACGCTGCTCGGTTACGCGAACGAAGAGATATTGCGTTCGTGTGTTATACTCGACGAGGCGGCGTGTTTCCCCTGGCTGCTCGAGGATCGCATCGCCTGAATATTCAACAGCCTTTCCGAGTTACACACAATCCACCGGTGTTTGTGTAATGTAGCCTCCCTGTGTATGTGTGTACACGTGTGCGACGACCAGTTTGGCCGCTGCAAGCTCGCCTGCATAAACAGTCCGGCATCGATAGAAGCGTGGCTTTCGCGTCTCGGTCGTTTCATACCAATCTGGGTCACGCGTGCACGCAAAAACGCACACGTGCCACGAGTATCTAGCAACTACATCTATATGCGACTATGATCGAACGGACTAGCTCGGAGGCAGACGAAATTTCAGGGGATTTTCGAGGATTTCGATGAGATTCATGGGCGAGACGAGGTGGTTCCAAAACGTTATTCCGGGCAAACTTTAAGACAATCGGGTCGTAAATAAATTTTTAACCCCTCAACGTGCGAAGATTTTCCTTTTGGTTTGTCAGCGGAAAATGATTAAGCCTTATCGAAGCAAAATTTCACTCTTGAATTACACGTAGAGAAAGTTTTTATTTATACGAAGCACCGTTTCGAACGTTTTACTGAAAAAATGGTTACGGAACTCGACGTGACATTTAATTTTGTCGTAGACTCGTCCGTTTCGTTCGTTAGAAGTATGAGAATGTGTTTAAAATTTCGGAATGCGATCGGCAATTTCAAGAGCCTCGTTTAGAGTATCCAAAATATCGATCTGAATATCGTTATGGCTTTCAACTTCTTGAAAACTTATCTCTGTCAGATTAACTGTATTACAATAACGCGCAACATCGTAGAAATCTGTATAGCGTTCTGGAAATTATTATACGCGCACGGTGAATTTAAACAGAGATTGAAAGGGCACAATTTTCAGATGTTCTTGCGAGAAATTGCACGATTCGTATTTTGCTCAATAAACAGACTTCCTATAAGAAACGACGTTTAATTAACACGAATTCGAATTCTCGCTTTGACATGGTCCTTGCAAATATCTTCAAAGAGATGAAATTAAATGCTCCGACTGAGCTGGATGTGTTCGAAAATCAGTTTACCTTATTCGCGTCGTACGCAGCGCGTGTGTTTAATTATTAATGTTCAAGAGATTCACCGCGATGTAAATTAACAGAGAATGTTACGGGCGTAGCCGCTTCTACATTTATTCTAGAACCGTCTGTATCCGAGCGAAACGTTTGAGCATTGAACCGGTTATATGCAAACAGACTTAACTGAATTATTATATTCCCAATTACTCTCGGTTTAAGTTAGATGCTTCAAAATTGTCGAGTTACCAATGCTTAATTTCTATCAAGCATAATTTACATTCTTCGGGACAAATCTCATTAAAGTAGAAATTTAATAACTATAAACGTAAGGAAATTACACAATAATATCGTATAATAAAAAAATTTTAATTGATATCTTCTCTTTTTTATATTAGCAAATTTCTAATATTGATATAAATATAAAATTATAATCGAATGACTGTAGCTGTTACGATCGTTTATGCGCATTTCACTATTAAATTTTTGTAAATAAATAAATAAGTAAATACAGCAAAGATAATCTCAGTTTGAAATATCGGGATATAAAAATCAATAGTAGAAAAGAGTCATTTTTACTTTTCATATTGATTGCAGCTGAAAGTAATAGATAGAACTGAATTGCAGATTGAAAGGTTTCGCTCCAATATTTCTCTTGACTTTGTTCACAAATTGGGAATAGAAATTAAATCGAACGCGGCTAACGAAGCGGATAGTACCGAAATGGCCTTGAACTTTTGGCCTAATTCGGTCGTTACACAGATACGCTTCCGCTAAGCTGCGTTAGGTCCACGAAATACAAGAACATAAAGCAGTAATTAGCCAACGATGGAATAATAATTATTCACAGTGTATCGTTCTGTCATGATCGACCAAGTTACACCAGTCCGTTGTACTAAATCATACGTACATAGAAGCGTTCCTTGTTTTGCAAAGAGAATACAACGAATTTAAAACTACAAACGAACGATAAAAGATCATGAATCGAGCATCAAAAAATCGAAGTTCGAAGCGTAAAGTTGCTAGCTTAAAATTCTGAATGGATTCGAACTGTCGTGTTCGAAACTAGAAATTCAAGATCAAAATCTCCGAACAATTCGTATAGTTTGAAACGGTCTTTATTCAACTTCCTAAAGTTAATTAAATCGAATCGTAGTCAACTATATTCTCCGCTCGTTTCAAGTTTACGATTTCGAATCGTTTTGAAATCCAAACGTTTTAAATTTCGATAACTGCGATTACTATCCTTCGAAAAAAAGAAAAAAGAAAAGAAAAACTAACAAATGTTACACGTACAAAACACACGGGACATAAGCAAAAAGGAAAGAATTTGCTCCGAGAAATATAGGTACGCGGAAACTAAAACCGCAGAAAAAAGGACCGAGAAGAAAAAAAGATTGTAACATCATAGAACGCAGGAGCACGCGGATCGTAAACGAAAAAACGAAAAGCAGAATGCCTAGGGAAACAAGAGCGATAAAAAGTAAAGTACATGTGGAACAATAGCCGAGTAAAAACATGAAACGAGAGAATAAAAGGAAACCGGTTCGGTAAGCTGGCGTAGATTTTGTGGACTTGCGGTTTCGCGAGCACACTTCGTTGGCTATCGATCGACATTCTAATTCGATCGTCTGCGTGTCGTTAATGAACTGTTCTTTCGTTTCCCGCGATTTCACTGGAAATTCTCTTTGCAGCCTGGGTCCCGACGAGTTAATAAAATTGTCAAACGAACGTCATCGGGGACGCTGATCGGACCGAGCAGTAGTTCACCTCTGACATTAAAACATGTTTCGTGTTCTCACTTCTCTTATCTCGATGTTCCGCGTGAATCCAACTGTGGAACGACTTCTTTTGTATTTCAAACGTCGAAAGAATACTGTAATCACGAGCTTGGCTTTGAAAGATTGAGAATTCGATTTTCAATCGAAAGAAAATTGTTCGTGTTAAGGTATTAGTGAGTCGAACGATCTATGACAGAACATTTTAATTGCAAGTATCCGACCGACATGTTTATTCCGCTTTTACCTTGGGGTTTTTCTTTGTGGCCAATTTTGGAATCCTATAAGTAACGAAATAGCTTATCTTTGGACTATTTTCTATAGTAAAATTATACAATCTGCGTGATACATTTTTTTAATAAAACTGTCATTAAAGAAAAAAGAAAAAAAACTAACGTTGGTCGATGATTCTCTGAGTTTCTTCATATACGAAATACGAAAGCATTGATACATAGTTGTTTCGTTTAATTATGCAAGAAGGCTCAGTCATAGCCTTCATAGTCGGATGAAACTGAGAAATTTATTGAAAGGCGAATTGCAGCGGTTCGGCTTGCGAGAGGCTCGTATATCGAACTAATACGACTAAACGAAAAAGATATGCAATTTTTAAAAAAATAACAACTCCTCTACCTGGCATTGCTGTGGTCCCTGTCGGTTGGGCGACGAAGCCTTCGGTCTTGATTTCTTCACTCCCAACTTTCCAGGATCACCAGCTCCAGGTCTCGATTCCTCGCTGCTACCTGAAAGCAAAGAACAGATCTATGAGCTGCTAACTTCCTTTCACCGATATACATATATCTCGATGGATCGAAACGTACCCCCCCCCCCCCAGTGAAAATCGCACGATGACCACGCGTATAAGAAATCTTTCTTCCTGTTCTTGTTGATCGACGACGAAACCATTACTTACACATCGAGCCGATGTTTCGAGATTCCCGATCGAAAATTTCTTGCGACACCTCGCGAGAGATTTCGCTCTCACACGCGCGTCAGTTTCTTCGTTCGATCGAGAACGTTCGATAGAACCGAGCGGGTGTTTCTTCGAGGCTTCGACTTATCGAAGATTGATTGCCTGTCGCGTCTCTTTTTGCGATCAGTAGACAAGATATACTTAATGGCCGATTGGTCCGTCACCACCGATCGATGCCACCACGAAGAAACGATCTAGAGTATCGATTGGCTACGAGTAAAAAATGTCTGACTTGTTTCAGATATAGAGATTCTTTTTTTTGGATAGTGTTCTTCCTTTTATTATTAAAAGCCCGTATTATAAAGTACTTTTTTATATCGATTTTCGATTCGATTTTCGATCGAATCGATTTTGGATTAGAGGCGTATTAATAAAATATTTCACGTAGTGAGTGAATCGGATAATCGAGGTGCTTTCGCGTTTCCAGGTTCGTATTTCTGCCAAAGTACCAAGAAACAGTTCGGTGAAAATCAAATTCTATTCGCTGGACTGTGGATGTATATTCGGCAAATTTAAAGACGCAAAGATTTATAGAATATACATAATATACGGTGAACAAAACAACACGAACTATTCAAAACGGAGTGATCATTGCGGTGCTTAGTAGGTAAAGCAAATTCCTTGCTTCCGTTTCTTCCATCATGTATAGAAAAACAGGAATTTACAGGAACGCCCGTCTACTAAATATCGACAAAGTCAACAAAAGCACGCTCTTTGCTATCAATGTATTCCACCAATTATCCGTTAAGAATCGTTCAAATAGAAAAGGAGAAAACATCCCTCTTTGATAACAAGAAACGGTGTTTGCACAGTCGCGATATTTGCATAAAACGGTAACGAATCGCGAGGCTCGCCAACTAAACTCTAGTTTGCCTCGTATCCGTTTACGGGACCATTGTGTCTTTGGACGATAATAACACAGTGCGGCCTTGAAAGAGAGATGGACCGGTGGACGGTCTGCCACGATGGAGTTTGCTCGAAGAAAGGGAAGCACATGGTGCTAAGTCCCTTGAGTCCGCGACGACATTTTCAATTATGGCGGACACATCACAAAGAACAAAATGGAGAGGCCTTCTCTGACCGGAGATTGTACTTGGCAAGCCTCATTTCCGGCCGAGGAACAGCCCTACCCCTCTGATTTACTTTCAAGGAGAAACATGCTCTCTCTTCTCGCCTCTATCATTCCCCCTTGCTCTTCGCTGAATCGTCGTTGCTGGTTCAGCCACACCTGCGTTCATCTACCTTCGTATCTGGCCAGTTTCCTCCTTCATCCTTGTTTTATGGTGAATCTAATTAATGATTGTTCCAAGAACGACCACCGTACTGGAATTCTACAAGTACGGATCGTTCTATTTTATCTTTAGCCACGAAAAGAGAGAGAGAGAGAGAAGCGAGAGTCTTGTGTACGATCTAATTATCATCGTATCGAATAGTCGAGAGAACACATCTCCCGCTATAAATGTGGACGCTGTTTCTTTTTTTAAGCTTGAGATTAAGATGACGAACCTTACGATAGTAATCGATGAATATTAACTGATAACGATAATTCCTATTATATTTCATAAAGGAGAATCAAGCGTAGCGACGAACAAAGTTTCCATTTAATCGTATCGACCATTACGAAACTCATAAATCACAGTTTATGCAGGATGTTTATGCAACGTCGTACTCATATCGCCATACAAAAATTCTCCTTCGCGTCTTCGAAGAAGAATACCTTTTCAACGACACCCCTTCCTGTAACATCATAGCTTGTAAACTACCCCTCGATCGTTGTATCCATCCATCGCCAACACAACCCTGGTACCGCCCATCATCTGTATCCAAAAACGAATCCAATTTCACGATGTTGAACAATCAACGCGTCGACTCTGGAGCGGCCCTTCCATGTACCGTAGCGCAAACAACCCGAGCGGATGCTCGTGCCGGCCATCTTTAAGAGGGACGGTGGATTCTTCGCGAAACTTTCCCGTCTTAAAATAAAAGATTCCTCGTCGAAGTCGCCTTAAGTACACGCGGCTCTGTTTTCTTCCCACCCTGTGAAACTTTTTTCGTCGCTGTCCCGGAAGCCAACGGGGCACAGCGACGAGGTAAACAAGTCGCTTTTCATCACCTTCGACGGAGCCGTATTTACCGGAAGAAGCTCTTCTCTCTCTCGCGCGCGCGCGAGCTATCTCGTCTCAGCGACGCAAACATCGGACGGAAGATAAATGTGTATACAGCGAACTTTAATAATTTTGTCTTCGAGCGTCGCCCCCTCCCCCATCCACGACAACGACGATGACGACGACGTCGGGCGACGTAAGCGACGCCTCGTGACGTCGAATCCACCGTTAATAGATTCCTCTTTCGGCGGCACAGCCACGGTTTCATCCGGCCGCAATTTAATAAATCAACGGCTCTGTCTTTGATGCGGCGCATACCGAGCGAATTTGATAAACGAGCCGCGCCTCGCGTCCTCCGCCGGTAATTCGCTCGACCGAAGCTGAATTCGGCGCCGACGCCGCGGAATTTTCGTTCCTCTCGTCCGTAGCCTTTTCAACGATTCCCCGCCTCCAATTATAGTTTATTTGAGCCAGTCACCGACCAATTTTCGATCGTTGATACGGGCACGAGTTCGCGGTCCGGTCTGACCGTCATTGCGATGAGACGTGCTGAATTACGCGGAAAATGTTTTAAAATTACGCAAAAATATTTTATGAGATGATAATTTGTTCTTGGTCCTTGAATTGCAATTTTGAATGCGTTATGAATAAAATGTAAAAAGAATAGGTAGCCGATAGCGACTTTTAGCGATTTGCGAGAAGGTATTCGCCGACAACCTAGATAGCTTCATTGGGAAGACATCAGTCTGGCAAGAAGAAGATCCGGGTTCGAATCCCGAATCTCGAATCTAGCCAGTCGATCGGACAATATTTATTCTCCCTGTAGAATGATAAATTGTATTTCCTTGTATCGGAATTCAACGTTGAATCTGATTTTATCCGATGTGATTATGAGATTCTGCGTCATCGAGTAAGACTGTGTACGCTGCTAGATCGTGTACAACGAGTGTACCTATTATCTAGTAACAAGTAAACCAAAAACTTTGCATACTTTTAATAATTGCAAAACCCACAAATTCCAATATCAACCACTCTAAATGATTTGATAGTTGCAACATGAAAAAGTGCCAACTCCAAACTTCGACATCGCCCCAAAATCTGACATCGGAAATCCAAAAAAAACCTCGTTCTCAGATACGCTTGCCATCATCACCATCGTTCGACTTCTTCCCATCTCCCATCAACGATCATTCAAACCAAATTAACCGAACCATCTCGATCGATCTCCGAATCGGTCCAACATCTATCATCCTTGAAGAATACCGAGTCGACTCGTTCGACGGGTATTTAATTCGCGAACACGCGGAGAAATTTCGCGCGGAGCCGCAGGCAGACCCGTGGAGGATCGCGCAAATATAACGCCTCCGCGATCGTTGGTTTAACGTGTGTGTGCGTAAGCCGCGCGCAGAAGGTGTCAGCCGCAAGCGGAGATCCGCGGGCGGTGGGTGGGATGCGTTTGTAATTCCATTTACCACGTAAGTGGGTGATGCAACGCGCAGACGGCATGCTTAATAAAGTGTACTTAACCGAGTACGCGGAGCTGGTACACGACCCCGTCACGATTGCATTCGCCTCTCGCACATCCGAGGGCGACGGAGTTTCGCCCTTCCCTTCCTCGTGGCTGTAGCTTGTCTCAGAAAGCGAAGCATCACGATGACGACGACGTCGACCACCAGGACGAGTGTGCATAATTGCATCGCCGATCGTGGCAAACACGCACGTGTTATCTTCTCTGCAACCATCTTCCGATATCTTCTCTGTACTGTGACATCCTAAATGCTGCTCCGGGGAGAGTTTCGCGTTAACGCTAAGGTTTAAACGGTATTTTGATATGGCGCTAAAGTTCCAGGTCTTGTTCAGATTGATCGTACGATAGTCTTTTGCATAACATTCTGTAGCCTGTAAAATTGAGAAATTCAGTAGCGAGATAGATACTCAGCAATAAACTATCTTAATATCGATATAAGTTGCTTTCTAATACTTTTTGTACGTAAATTTTCTAAATTTTACTCCGACTAGGAAGCTTCGTTCCGACCGATCCACCCTTCTTATCTAGTTCTTACGACCAATATCGAAATTCATTTCCTAAAAATCTATTATTATGCGTACAATCATACCACGCATTATATTCTGTATTTCATAGTTTTTAAACTTCCTCGTTCCACCGCCCATTTCAAATAATTGGATATCGATCCTTCTAAAAAAAAAAAAGAAAAAATAAAAAAGGAATCAGTGTCCCACTGACTTGAAGAGTACTACGTAGTTGGAAATGCATTTATCACGGTAGCCACATGGTATAGCGGAGCAGTAATTTGGAACACCTATCTTTTAATTGCCGTTCTTCGTTCTACTGCACCGTTAAAAGTTTAACGAGAACGTTACGATGCATTTTAATGGGTGGTCCAGTGCTCGTCACCCGGGGAGTGGTTAATTGGCAACAATATGCGAGCAGAGTAATACATTCGCGATTGGCCAACGTTGTTTAGTCGGTCGGTCGCATTTCATTCGCGTCCCTTTGGGTTTGCCTCTGTCTCAGAAAGCGAAGCGTCACTCCTCGGCTCCACTGCATAATTGCATCGCTAATTTTACTAGACAAATACACGGTCTCGTAGCCGCGCGTATACTTAACAGGCCACAGAGGACGCGGCAATTGTACAACAGCTCAAAAACCGTTTAATATTCATACGGCCGGGTAACTCGCTCCTGTTGCGATTAACTTGCCAGGATATCTCGTAGAATACGTTCTGGGAATATTCGGAAATAAACGACGTTCCTTGTCTGTTTTAGTCCATCTTACGCGGCATATGCATATTTAGATGGTTTCGTATATGTTTTGTCGTTTCTTGATACGTTAATGTGATCATTTTTGTTCTTTCTACGAATTTATCAAATTAATTTAAAATAACGAATTTATCGATTAGATGCCTCGGTGCAACTTTCGTACAATTACTTGATAATTTTAATACGACCAAAGAGTCGAGGCTACGAGTTTGCTATGTGTGAGACAGACGCTGAATAATTAGAATTGCTTTGTATCTGCGTTATATTATTTTTGGACCGATGCTATATTGATCGTTACACAATTCCCGATCGTATTATTGAATTACTATTTGGAATTTTCGAAACCCTTCTTCTCATTCTTGAGATGATCACTTAACACGATGACTAAGATAATTATAAAGAGAATTATCAAACGTCTTTCTTCCATTTATTCTAACAAGTAACACATAGTCAAACGATCCTACATATTTTTTCGCTTAAATGTTTTGCTGGTTCGTTTGATAGTGACATATGGTTACGTCGCTCAGAAAAGAAAGACGAGACCC
This sequence comes from Bombus waltoni, assembly GCA_014737395.1. Taxonomy (NCBI): domain Eukaryota; kingdom Metazoa; phylum Arthropoda; class Insecta; order Hymenoptera; family Apidae; genus Bombus; species Bombus waltoni. Next base: position 711,286 of record JACXII010000043.1, on the reverse strand, counting down.
TAATTAAAGGAAATGAAATAACAGAGCTAACAGATGCCGCGAATCTTGTATTTTCCCCGCGGTGGCTTTGCTGGTCTTAATTATTCGGCTCTTCTGGCACTTTACAGATCATGCAAAACATCGTGGCCGTCCATGTTCACGCGTTCTGTCGCATTAAGCCGTGACCTGCAAAAATGTCGGAACGCTGAAAACGCAGCAACCCTATCCCAACATAATCCCTTGTGTCGCGGTTGGAATAAGTAATGCATGAGAAATAATTGTCGGTAGCGCGCTTTTCGCGGCAGCCTCGTTTGTCGCTAAAGTTTGTTTATGAATTCCCAGAGACAAAGGGAGGGACCAAATTGTTAATATCGACAAGTCTAATTTGCCTTTTCTTCGTCAGAATTTGAAAAATCATAACTGCTTGAATAGATATTTCAAACGTTGAGGAATGTTTCCTGACCTTTTTTCTCTTTGCTACGATAAACGATGAACTTTTTTTATTACGTACTGCGTCGAAAGAATTACTATTATATATTTAACGAAACAAAGGAGAATTTTTAACTTTTGCACGTAGAGTTTGATAATTACTTCCGTAAAAAATATAAATGCCATTTGTTCCACGATACGAATATTACTCTTCAAGTGTCAGCTTAGTAGTTAAATACTACAGCTAGAACATAAATTTGTCATCTTCCATGTTCTAACGACAGGATTCCCTAGAACAGGGTATCTGATAGTTAATTTGAAAAATTGTATAATTCTAAACTTCAAGTTACGACTGAGCTTGTTACGAAACATGTACTTATCTGCTCCTTTCAAAATCACACGAATGTATATATATATATCGAACGAAATTTCAGTGAGAAAGGAAGATAATATTTGTCCATTGAGAGATTAGGAGGTCTACGATCTAACTTACATACCGCAATAGCCCATTTCGGAATTACTTATCGTTTCTCGAAAAGTGGCCAACCGGGAATGGCACGCTGATAAGTACAGAACGGAGATGAAGATATTTGTAGAGAATAGGTAATTTTAGCCAGTAATTACCAGCCGTTGATAATTCCTTGATTGGTAACGGGAATTAGAGGTGGAATCTAATTATCTAGCATTATCGTTAAATCTGATCACTGACGGACCTGTGGTCCCCTGTAGTGGCCTCGCCTTGCTATGTTAAATCCCTGAAGCCAAAATCGATTTCACCAGCGTCGTGCTCCATACCCAACTACAATTTCAGCATGGTTATTCAAAAGTACGCCGTTTATTTGGATGACTTTGTCGCGTTCTCTTCATCCAGTGGAAAAAGGTTATCCGATATGATAACCTCGGCCGATACATGGGAAAAAGAAAGACGATGTTTCGTACGTAAGCTACGTTTGTTCACTCGTCTGTTCGATTTGGTCGCGAATGGTCGATTGATTTTCCGACCGGAATATACGTATTTCGACGTCAAACAGACGGATCTATAAATATCCGGCTTTCCAAATATCGCCGATATTTACATTTCGCGGATTTGCACAATACTGGTACACCGAAAACAATTCGCGTTTATAAATGTATCGCGAGACAGGAATACAGTTTATATAAGAAACGGTAGTATGATTAGAAAACTCCGAATCGTGGGAAGGACATGGACGAAGGGACGAAGGGACGAACGACGAAGAATCTCGAAATAACCCTCTGCTTCAATTTTAATATATATTTTTCAACCCTTTACCTTCCACTTGTTTAATCTACCAATCTAATCTACATAGTATGAAACGTTATATCGTTGAAGAAAAATTGGATTTTTTTTTTTTTTTTAATTGGTAGAATTCAGAATTTAGGAAAAGCGTAGAGAATTTTTGAAACACGGTGGCTCGCGAAAGTATTTGAACAGTTGTCGTATGGTTCGTGTGTAATTGTATATTGCTTAATTTTCATGATTGAGTATTTGTATCGTCAGGATATTATGTAAAAATTCAAACTTGTCGTTGGAACGGAATAAGCATACAGGCGTGTTTTCGAAATCGCACAAAGCGAGAGCTTTTCAGAGGGAGAGAGCTCGAAACGATACGTATGTTGAACAAACATGGAAAACGTTAAACAGTAGAAAATATATTTTAGTAGAGGCTTTACAAATATTGCAAATGACGAGACTGGAGTTTCGTCGGTGCCGTAAATTAATCAGTATAGTACGTTGGTAAACTCGATGATATCGATTAAACCTTCGTAAAACTGGCGATTGTATGGTTTATCGTGGCAAGAAAAAAGTAAAAAAAAAAAAAAAACAAACAAATAAAAAAAGAGAGAAAAGAAAGGGAAGAACAAAATAAAGTCCCTAGCGAACGAATGCCGAAACACGGAACTTGCGAGAATTTAACACGCGCGGAAAGTTTTCTGGCCCGAATACACGTGCACCTTTTACGAGAATCCATAAAAGGCTGCAGTGAACCTTAACGACTGCATAATGAAAACGGTGCGTAAACCGTGAAAAGAGGCCGCCACGGGTCCCTTGACCTGTTTTCCGAACAGAAAAAGCAACCCTTCTCTTGAAGTAGTCCCTACCGTAAAAAGTATAAACAGATGTATAAAGCGAAACGATTCCGTGTAACAACTTGTAGTATCTTCCTTTACGATTAAAGCTTGGATTCCGGTCACCGTTTCATGTCTCCTTCAATATTCGCTATTGTGTTTTTCTATGTGAGATCTTGATCTACGCAGAGATCAACGATCTTGCGAAGATAATGGTACTCGTGTACTAATGACAAAAAAAAAAAGAAAACAATATATTTTATTAACATTCTTAATTCGCGAAACATATGCATCTCGTTGAAATATCTATTTCGAGAAAAATAACTATTTCACGTGAATATTTACATATATAGGAAAAGATAATATTATAGTAGCGAATTTGCGATATCATTCTACGTAAACAGCATCTGCTTGACCACTGCGATATTTACTTACATTTACCAACGGTCATGAAAGATTTACGTAATATAAAATTCAAACAACACACAGAATCTGAAACTTCGCAATACCATCGATAATTGTTCGTTTAAATTCATTTCATTGGAAAGTTTTGAAACGTTGATGCTTTTTAATTGCGATACGCAACGTTTCAGTTTCTTTTCGATGATTTCCAAGAACAAATGAAACCGAATTACAACTTACGGTTATGGCCGTATCCAATTAAAACGCGAACAAAACACCATTGACGTAATTCGCGGGCACGTGAAATACAATATTTAACAAGAAACGAGCGATATAAAACTTTCGATCGATAAGTGCATTCTGCGTACGAGGTTTGCCGGAAAACTCGCAATAGAGCAATAAAAATATCTGGCTATAGAATACACATTTTAATTAGTCCACACCGTGATATTACGTATCGCTGAAATCGAACTGAATCATTTCGCGTTACACATTGAAAAGGAAAACCTATTCGTGGTTTCGTCGCTCGACATTTTTATAATTACGCAGACAGGTAATATTCTACTGTGGAACGGGAAAATTCACAAAAGAGCGCGATGGAAACATTGGTATGGTTTGTATGTTGCTCAAAATTTTACATCGTGGCCAGTTTCGTATTATTCTTTGCAACTTTGCTGCACGATAACCACACGCATTTACAGAGTCAAAGAAACATCGGAATATCGTGTACAATTTTCAAAATATAATTCAAGATTTAAAGGATTAAGAAAGTCAATTTTTTTTTTTAATCGTTATTACGCGTATTTCCAAGTCGTCGAATACTCAATAGTCGTTCAACAGTTTTTCAAGAATAGATTAAAAAAGGATCCTGATCGTTGCGTCTCTGAAAACGCTTATAGCATCTCGTTGACAGTTCTTCGACGTTCTATGCTGATCGATCGTCTCAATGTCGAGTATCTCCAGCATCTCCATCTGCATTCACCATGCATCTATGCAATTAAACGTACAAAAAGACACGTGCACGGAAGAGGCACTTGCGACTGTGAATGAATGCGCTGGTACACATGTGTGTTGGAGTACGGGCTCGAGTGTGGAGTATGAACACGCGTACTCCTGAAGTGGGCCATCATTCCGCGCTGCAGATGCACACACCGTTCGCTAAATGCATGTTGCAATAAACATGAAAATGCGATTCTGCGTGTGCATGCAGAGAATTCCGCGCGCGATATGCATTCCAGCTAGGTATCACGAGGAGAATCTTTCCGTTTCAATGCGTTAACGTGTACGTAGACCAACGCACTGATCGTTCCCTGGTCTCATTTAACGTTGAAACGATCGTCGTTGAGAGCTCAGAGGGACGAGGATTTTTATTCCTGGATAAATATGCCTTTTGTTCTTAAGACAGTTGGAAATTGTCAGAGGTCGAATGGAAAATTTGTACGATTATTTACCGCGAGTAATTAATGTTTAAGCGTTAGAGATGTACAGATGGGTCGACTGCTTGAAATTAGAATGGGTGAGAAAGAGAGTGACCGATCACTGTTTAACCCTTGCATAGGTACAAACAAATTTTTGTGAGAAATCTTATAATTATATATATATATATATATATATATATATATATATATATATATATATATTTAATTATACTATTTAATATTAGTAATACTATGAGTTATATTTCTTAATAAGGTATACTGCTGTAATTATACATATATGAATAAAATTATATACACTGTATAGATTATACTTGAACTTATTTCACTCTTTTCATCGTCTCAGCAGAGTCACGAAAACGAAATCCCTACAAAAGTAACAGAATAGCGACAGTTATCGCGTTATGGAACGATGTGAAAAATATGCGATACTAGACATCCTGCCTAATTTAAAATTCATCGCAATCCTTGGTTTTATTACCGAGCGTCGCGTACACTCTGATCTGCCGTTTTCGAATTTTGCCAGGTCGTAAATTCTGGTTAGCTCGCGACGATAAATCGGAGAGGATGACTTATGTAAAATTAATCTCAATAACTCTGGTTGAAACTGAAAAATTCTCGGTTCTGAGCAACTGACGCTTTCAACGTGATATCTCCCCAGCTATATTTCAAAACCCGAACAAATTCATAAATTCGCGTATCCTATACGCCATGTTACGCGATGTGCAAACTATTGTTGTAATTTTGGTTGGAAAATGTTTTTGAAAAAAGAGCGGAAAAAAGCATCTAAAAACTACCATTTCCGCTGGAATGCGTTTTTCAGTACAGCGTTATTTAACAGGAACAATGTCCAGTGAAAAGAAAGATATTTATGCCGGTTGGAAGCGAATAAAGGGCACCGGCAGAAGTATTTCTTTTAACAAGGCGTTAGCGATGCAATTTGAAATTGTTCAAGCTGTACCATTCAGAACTGCGTTCTTTGTGGCAACGCGCGAAAACGTATTTTCCCGTGCGTTTCTATATTTATTCGTGGCAACCCTTCCGCCAACTTCTTCGTTTTTTTTTTTCCTACTACGCCGCTTACTTTTACCGCGGCTCGACCTTCTTTTACAGAGAGCACTTATATTTTTAATTCCCCTTTATGTTTTCATCGCCGCCATCCCTTCAAACCCTCCTCCTCTTCCCTTTTTATTACTGTGGCCGGGCTTTCGCTTTAATTTTTAATCCGCGCTGATTCCGGAATACCCGCGGAACGAAAATTCCAAAGTTTCCCGCCCGAACACTCTGCCGACTTGCCCGAGCCTCCTTCTTTTTTTACGGCCTATAAAAATAAGTAGGGAACTCCCGTGCCTACGAAAAGCACGCGTTCAAGCTGAAATAAAAACGGAGACAGCTGAAAAGGAAATGACGTAGCCGAGTAACTCGATAAAAAGTCCCGTGGCATCGAACGTTTTGAATGAAAGATATTTAACGCTTTTACGTTTAGCGCTGCAATTACAGCGGAAGATCGTTCACTGTGACGATATTTACTTTGACAAATGGCAAGAGACAGCTTTGGAGAGGTAAAAATTGAAAATCACTCGAATGTAGTTGTAATTACGCCGTTTCTTTAATCGCGAGAGCGCCAAAGTACGAAAGTTAAATTTCGTAGCTCGCATCGAATGATATCGTTTCACGCAGGAAGTAGATATTCTCGAAGACGTTATTTCCACCGGCCGAGCACGAGGCAATCTCGCTACTTCCGCAACGTCGCTTGTACAAGCAAACACACACCTTCCACGACGAACATATTGCATATAACGGCCAGCTAAAGCAACTTTCGATATCAGAAGGAAAATAATATCGAACATTGGTTTTCTTCTCTTCCTCGCCTCGAAGACACGATGATAGATACAAGGGAAAGTTCTGAAATACAGCGTAGAAGAAGATACGTCGACGTGGAAATGATTAAAAAGTAAAATTTCCTTAAGAAATTTCCACAGCTTTTGAAATTGAATTACATTTTTTATTCTATCGTTTACTATTGCAAAAATAATATAACGATCGATTTTTATTATTCTAAGGGTATTCGTAAATAAAATAAAATTTAAATACGACAAACGTATAATTCTCTGATTTATCTCGATGATATATACAGATGTTAATTATTTAGGTAAAAACGTTATGAATTGATAGATGTGTCAGTGACAAAATATGAAAGGTAACATCGTAATTAATTATCATCAAAGAATAGAGGGAAAATATCGCGTATACATCTAAATATACCTAAATATTCGAGCCGGTATTTGATGGATATTCATCGTTTCGCTGCACTTTTGCGGTAATATATATATATATATATATATATATATATATATATATATATATTTCACCTCTTCCACGAGAACGTGGGGATCGTTGCGTTATACGAAGAAATTTTTCGCTTGAGCAAACAACAGAACGTTTATTTGTTCCGATACAATTTCAAATCGCTGTTTATTTTTAATACACTCCACCAAAACACGGAGGTACGCGCATCCAATAAAAATAACATCTAAAAATGCATCTTCATCAGGGACAGCGTATAAAAGAGTATTTGTACAAATGCGTATTATTTTTTAAACATTCGTTGCGAAATAGGTCGAGCATTGTACTATTACTATTCATGCGCGAATTAATCAAGATTATGACAATTGTCAAACGTTTAAGATACGTTTTTATAAATCAAGATCTTTAATGGAAAGTATAACCCTTTGAAGTTTAAATCATATTTTTTTACAATATTATAGAATACCTAATAATTAACGATGGTTTAAATTTTACCTACATTTTTATCATTCGTTTCGTCATTTCTAAAATATTAAGGAGACTTTTACGTAATAAGTGCTTAGAAAGTTCATAGAATACCGCACTAAAAAATATTCCTATACCAAAAAAAAAAAAGGGGCACACAACATTTTCAAACAAACCACGTTAAAATCTCTCTCTCGCCAACTAAATCAATCAACGAATTCTTCCGATAAAACAATGTATAAACACGCTTGTAGTCCGCGCTGCGAGGCAGTGTTCGTTAAAGCTCCAGCTATGGTCAACCAATACTAATAGCGGCGATCGATGATGCATGAAATGTCTACGTCACGAAGGACCAGAATGATTTAAAATATTCATCAAAGCAATCGTTTACGGTTTACGCAGCGATCGATCGCGAATCCGAGCAGGACCAGGTAAAAACAATTTGTCGTCGGCCGATTGTCAGTTTCAGGATGTTTCGCGACATCTTGTCTAGCCGAAAATCCATCCTGTCCCATGTCGCCGTACTATGAAAGTTGCCCTCCAGCCAAAATTCGAAAAGCATACGTTTACATTTGTAAACTTAATCCTATACAATGGTGAATATTTTGGCAGAATTTAGTTTTTCGACTGTTTCAATGATCGTGACAGTGATTTTAGAAGGGTATGGCTGTTTCACGATGTTAAATTAGATTGATTTTGTAACAATTTTCAACCATTTTTTTAAATAATACTTTGACATTTCTAGAAATAGTATCCTCTTTCGTAAATATGCTCGGTGCTAATAATCCTTAGTATTTTCCGGTTATACTACGCTCTTTCGTTTCAACAACCGTTTGATCTTTAATCAAAGCTCAGGTAAAATTTACTTATTCACTTTACTTATCCAGTCGTTAAATAACTGGGTCGAAGAAAATAATCTTGGATTTTAAATAACGTCGGCCCTGGTCAGTTTTGTCGAAGGTGTAAAATTACGACGAGAGTTTTCCTAATCAGATGGACGAATTGGACGGACGTTTCGTGCGATGTCCGTACGAATAACGTCATTAATGATTACAACACAGAAACTTGAAATTTGTTCTCCTTCCCTTCTTCTAAAATCTCATTAGAAATAAACTGTCCAAATCGTCGAAAAAACGGAATCTGCAACAGGTGAAACCAGGCCAGATTTGCCAATCTCCTATAATATCCTGAAAGAAACCACCTTTGGAGTGGTTTTACTTAAATTCAGTTCAGAAGGAACAAACTTACACGAGCCGTGCCGGGTATATCACGACTAACCCAATTGTTTTATCCCGTGGATTTCGCAAGAAGCTTACCAGCCAGTGAATTAACAATCCCGTACCGCACAGTACGGGGCAAGAAACGATCTGAAGTCATAAACGTGTGTTGGCGTTTGTCCTGGTAAAAAGCTACGCTGACGTTCCGGGGCAGAGGTAATGGATACGAGGCCGGAGCCAATGGCGCAAAATCGTGGATCGAGGGCAGGTCTGGCGATAGATAGTTCGGCTTTTTATCAACGGTCTGTGGAATATATTGCGGGAAGATGGAGAGAATCGTTAACGTCCACTATCGTTCCCTTACACGACGCTATCAATCAACCAGAGGGAAAATAAGTATCGCGCGACTGACTGCGCTTAATTCATCCCTGTCGATGCGCTCGGATAAAGTTAGGCGACGGCGAGATCACGGCGAAGCCTCTTTAAAACCAGATAATTTTCGGGGCACACGACACGGCGAATGTTACGGGAATGAAAGTTCTTTGATCTTATTCGTAGATTTAGAAGTAAATTTAAGTTTAACTTTACCATTGTATTCGTATGATAACGAAGGGCAAATCACGTTTGTAAAGCCGAGAGACTGATGAGTTGAAAATATGTCAAGAAATATATAGACATGTTGTATCTTGTAGATTTATACATAAATTAGATTTGAACGTAGGAGAAATGGAAAGTATTAATTCAGGGTGGGGGGCAGATAGATAACCGCTTCATCCAAAGACGAAGGTAATTAATTGTTTTCTTAATTGATTCTTACTGATAAATTCGAGCAGCAGTGTCTACAGATATAATTAATCATACTGTTGTTACGTTTTCTCGGCTCTTAATCTCTTTCTATCGTGACGTATATATGCATAATTTATTTAGTAACTTTGGAGAACGAAGATATTGCTTTAAAACGTTATTTCTTAACGGTGACGTTACAGTAACAGAGTCGCGCGTCACGATTGAAAAGTCTCAAAGCGCACGTAGGTTTTAAACAACCGACTCTCGAATTAGTTATTTTACTAATGCGTTTATTGTAACTTAGACTGTGTACACGCTGTTAAATAAAGAAAACGAACAAAGGTACAACTGTCTTTGTAAAAATAAAGTAAACTAATAACGAGAGACATTTTTTAGATTAAGTTTTCTACATCATTCCTGTTACTGTGCGTTGTTCTTTACCGAAAGATTCAAATTAAAAAATATTTAACTAAAATTATTGCAACGCTATTAAATTAATACGAACGACGTAAGAAAATCAAATAATTCCAAATATAGCATCGCAACACAATGATTGTCATAATTAACACATCAATATCAACGTTCTGAGCACGCTCGACATTCTTCATTCCCAAAGGGGATGGAAATTTCGTTAGTTCGGAAAACGGCCGAAAGCTGACTTCCTGACAAAGACTGGTATCTTGATTTAATCCGCGCTTCGATGCTAATTAAATTAATTAACATAGCGGAACAATACGCAGCGCCGGATGGTCTTTTGTTCCATCGCAGCTTTGATCAAGAATCTCCCTTTGTGGAATCAAACCGACGATTGTATCTGACGTTTGATATTCAATTCTGCGTTTCCATTTTTAGCCGAGGCTCCATGCGAAGAAGCTCGCCCGATGCTTTCTTTCTCCGCGCTTCACTTTTGTGACCAATTTCATTTCCTCGCGGATCTGACGCGTGAAGCATTGTTAAACAAGACTGTATCGTAATTATTTTTCTTTTAATATTTCACGTGGAACGCGAATGTTGTTACGCCGTGAATTTTTCGACTTCAATTTAACGAAATTGGGACAGTCCGGTATTGAAACAAAATGGTATTAATGAATCCGTAAATTGATACGTATCGGTTCAATAAATTATAATTAATCAAGCTTTCGTTCGATGAATTTTATTAGGCAAAGAACAGAATTCTATGCATTCGACATAATACTATGCTTCTTCGAACAAAACGTATCCTCATTGTTTAACGAATTGAGATATTTCCAATTACCGAAGTGTTCTTTCGTCAAAAAAGAAAAAAAGAACATTAACGAATTCCTATCTATTTCTGATTTTATTTTAAGCCACTTTTAAAATTACGATTTTTGTTCTTTCCGCATCACGAATTTCTTATATCTTGTTGCCAGAATCAAAATCTTCCGTTTGAATGCAGTCTCTTTTTTACGAATAGCCTTCTCGTTCCGCTTTCCGCTTTCGCACTCAAAATATACAACTAATTATATAAATATAAACCTAAAAATACAGAATTTGTTTTCTGCATGCAGCATTTTATTCTAAACTCGCGACATAAATCTTCTGCTCGCATTTCAATTGCTACCCTCTACAGGACAGTTTCCAGCTAACTTCAAAGCTCCAGAAACACAATGATTCCAAGGTATTCAACGTTACCTTAAAATACAAGTAAAACCTCGAAGAAGCATCCAGCCTAAAGTAAAGGATTAAACGCAACGAAGCTGTGATCTCTCTAGAAACGCGATAAAAAAAAAAAAAGAAAAAAAAGAAGAAAGAACCCTCGAGCCCAACATCCACGCTTCCAAAACCATCAATCCGAAACCCAACCGTTCGACAAGCACTCCGCCGTTTTCATCAAAGCATTTTGAGCTGGCGTATCGTTTGTTTCCGCAAAAACCGTCGTCGTCTGCGGCGGCAACGGTGTACATCTCTGCCATCGAAACACCGTACGCCTCGAGTGTATTTCGAACGAAACGTCACCGTCGAGAGGAGAAACGAAAGAAACAAAATACAGCGACAAATGGAAGGAAGCGGGCGGGGGAGGCGGAGGAGGAAAGAAGCGAATGAAACGAAGGAAAAGAAAAAGTAGAAGGGCGGAAATCGAGGGATGGAATGGAGAATCGAGCAGAAATGGGGTGTAGAGGAAAGAAATAAAGCCCGGTGGTGGCGTCGCGATACCGGCGGCCAATAACGCTCGCGGACCATCCCCGCCGTTAAAATCGCTTAAACCATTCCCCTCCGTGGGCTAGATTTATCACGAAAGGGCTTAAAAAAAGGAGACCAAGCGAAGAGGGGTGGGAGATGGTGAACGAAGGACGACGATATATATTCGCTGGCTCAGTGGAGTCCTCCTCGCGGGGGGTGGCTTTGTGAGCGAGCACAGAAAGTACGCCAGACACGGAGAACGCGATGGGAAAGGGGGGGGAGGGAGGAGAGTTGGCTTCGATAGAAGGGGGTGAATAGAGTGCGAGAAAGAAGAGTGGACGAAGAAAAGGGTAGGAGGGTGCGGGGAAGGTGGTGTTTCGTGTAGCCGACAGGGAGGCGAGAGCGAGGGGAAACGACAGCAACCACCCCAATTTATAATATTTATCGCCGCTAGCCGATAATGGAATTTCGCCTGGCGCGTTTATGCGCGTATATGTACGGCCTTGGCCGGCCCCTCTTAAATCCTGAATCGGGACGTATGGCTGGCTTCCACCCTCTCGTAATATTCCTGGTAAATACTCGCTACCGGTTCGAACGTATCCTTTCTCTTTCGTTTTTTATTTGTTTGTTTGCTTCTTGTTGTTGTTTACTGATTTCTTCTTACATAGGGATAGGTTGAATGATTAGCGAAATGGAGGCGGGATTCGTTGGTAGCAGGGACAGTTTCTTGTTCGATTTGGCGATAACGAGACAGCCGCGGTGAATCCATAAATCAAACGGTATCGTCCGAATAAATTTATTACGAGCTTGTACGATAGTTCGAGCTGTGGATCTTTCGTTTAGAAGTTGCACTTTAATCTCGCGATTTCTTCCATAGAACGAGGTTAGAAAGCGAAAATGCGCGGGAGAATCAGGTTGGAAACGATATACGTATATGAACGTATGAAAATTCTTAGAATCGTGTATTTCGCACGTACGTGATTTCGCTGTATCGTCGAATGCTTATGAATCTTGCGACTACGACGCGTATTATACGATTTGTTGGCTGCGGCGATGAAAGGTTCATAAACCTACGTGCAACGACGAATTCTCAAATCATTCGGACTTTTTCTGAAACAACGTAATCTCGATAGAAAAATTTGGTCGCGAACTTGCCGCGAAAAGTTAGAAGAAAGAAGAATGTAAAACAAAGAGCCTGCGAACAAAGAGGGATCGAACGTTTCCCGCGGAGCACGAATCCGTCAAAAAAGTCGTCGCGCGGAATTCATTAGTCGAGCGATTCCAAATATTCGTCCATTGAATCGGTACGCTTTGTCCGCGCGATCGCCGAAGCGAAATCACCGTGTCTAGGCCGTAAATCCCGCGGCGGGCAGCTTATCGATTCGCGCGAACGAAACGGAAAGCGGGCCGAGGGAATGGCGCGTAACGAGCGACTCGTAAATACGTTTCATCGCGTATCAACTATCCCGTTTGTCCGGCCACAGGCTGCATACGCGGCCGTGTTTATGCTCGCGCGGATAATGCGTTCCGTTATAAATTCTGGCCCACAATGCAACGCGATCCACGTGTCTATTTGCGACACGCACGCAATTATCCGTCTCTCTCGTTCGCGTTCACCTTCTATTCTCCGTCTCTGTTTCACTCGGTTGCGAATCGGCCGAGCAACACGCGCAAATCCACGCCGCAAACTAGATACGTCACACAGCGTGACCGGTTCGCTAATTAACCCTTTTCAATTTTCTCTCAAATATTGACGCGTGTGCGCGCCTACTCCCGCGTTCACCGGCTCGAGGTTTGGCCGAGCGCCGCGAAATTGCGAGATATCCGCGCGGCTGCTTCCCAATCGAATCGCCGATCCCCTTTTTATTCATTAACGAGAAACGGCTGGCAAAGAGGCCGCCCTCTGGGATTGTTTGTTCCGGGTACACGCTGCCGCGAATCTGGGACACATCGGACCGACTCCGGTTTTCATCGTGATCGCTAGCACACCAGGCTTTTGTTACATCCCCGGACGCTCCTTAATTACGTATTTAGCGATTCGCTCGCAGAGATGCGAATGGCGTTCGGACAGCGTTGCTCCGTGGTTCGATCTTCGTCTTGGTTCTCCTACGTTTTGTTCCCATTCATCGAAGAGCGGCTATTTTCGTCAAATTAATTCTCATCCGTGAGAAGGAAATGTATTTGCTTCGTATAATGGTTGTTACCGTGGGAATAACGATGAGACTCGTTCTCGGTAATTAATTGGCGAACTAAATTGGATAAGGCGTAGAGGTTTGGTCGTTGAATTACGATTGTCAAGGATGGAAGCGTTTTTGTGTGCGCGTTCGATAAATTTATTTCAAGTTTTAATAAAATTACGAGTCGCTCGGATGCACTGGCGGGTAAAAAGAATCAAAGCTTCGTGCACTTACGCATTTTATGACGCTATGACTTTTATTTATTCGTTCCTCTTACCGCGTACGATCCATCTCGTAAAATTACGTTGCCTTTTTATATTTCTCTTTTTATAAACTCTCTTTCATCCGCAACTGTACATCGTGGTCAACGTCAAGTACCTGCGACTATCAACTTTCAGCGATAAATTTGTGCCATCGCGTCTGGTTGAAATCACGACGAAGACAGCTATTAACCGTTGAATGCCGCTCGGTATTCGCCTCGGTGGTGAGGATTGTTCGAGATTCTTGCAAGGTCGCGCGCACACGAGCGCGTAGGCGCGAGGCGGGCAAAGGAGATGGAGCTAGTCAAGGCGAATTTCTCGATAACCCAAGTTATTAACTCATAAAGGCCGAGCTAAGGCTGGGTTAGGGGATGAAGCATCCCCTGCTATTATCACGAATTTACATACTCGGCGGCAAGGCTGACGGAGATGAAGACACAACCACCCTCTTGTCTACTCAGCCCCGTGCCTCATCCTCTCGTTCTTTCACAATAAAACCACGCATCCTGAAGTATAATGATTAAATGTAAACAAGCCGTTGCTTGTCGCCGTTGATGGCGAACGTGAAAATCTGTACAATTGATTAATGGCGTTGGCAAGTATCGATTACTTTGCTCTTTGGACGTAGAATCGTATCTGAAGGGGTGTTTAAAATAAAGTAGTGAGAAATGAGGTAGAGTAATGACGTTAGTAAATTACTGTTGCTAATTGGCGCAATATAGAACGGATAATACGTTTGTTGTATATGTGCTGCATAGTAGTATTTTTTTTTTTTTTTTGGACGAATAATGGGAATCTGTTCCTTGTAGTAATAACGAGGAATCGAATGGAAGTTAGATGGTTAAATGCCGAATAACTGTAAGGATCCTAACGTTATTTAATAGCGATCGAATGATCATAATCGATGATTGCAAACTGAACGATAATAGATAGAATTATGGAATAACGTTTACAAATCTTTCTCGTGATTTTTAGTTCTCGAAACTTAACGAATTCGCTTGTTGAAATAATTGTCAATATTTTAAACTCGCCAAGATGGCCGTATGTTACATTTACCGTGTATCAATTTCAGAAATTTCTATCCGCGATATTATTGTAATAGTGTACGACGGTAGCGTGATATCGTTTCACAGCAGAATTTTACACATAAAAGTAAATAAACATAGAAGCCCCTCCTAACTAATTCTCCGTATTATTTTTGGCATAATCTTCTAAAATTGAAGACCCGAGGAAAGATTGAATCGACGACCTTACAAAATATTACTGTCGTTCTACGGTATAGAGAATGCGATTCGAAGATGGCACTTCGAAATATCGTTCAGTTTTACTCTAGCATACTTAACCAGAGTATGCTAGTAAGTATGCTCTAAATAAATTTGCGTTTATGACGGATACTTCAGGTTTCTCGAAGACGCAAGAGCGTTTCACTTTCGAAACAATTACGTTGGAGAAGGGGAGCAACTTTTAACAGCACCTTTCTCTTTATGGTCGTTACAGTGCCAAAGTAGCGCGGCTGCGCTCGTCGCGTAAATGAGTATGCTTTATGGTTTAGGTTTAAAACGTAAGTTTTTCATGGCTGTCAGTAGGCCCCTAACTGGATTGTATTAACGCATTCAGTTGCGTATTGCCATGAATTAATGGACCTCGCGAAACGCTGCAGAAACTTGGATGGCATGTATTTCTTACGTTGTAACTCAACGCTTTCGTTCTTACGCAAAATGAAACAAAAATCTCGGAATGTAAATGCTCTGCTCTACTTTGGATATTTTATATGTTTCTGTTTGTCGTATGCATTAATTACGTGTATTTTCGCATACTTGAATTCCCCGTAAATGTACGGACATATATATCGCGCAACCCTTTATATTTCCTAAAAGATCGATTCTCAAATAATTCCAGGAGAATATTCACAGTTATTGATTCTTGATTTTGAAAGACTTTCCTATATTCTGACATTTTTACAACGACCAGGACGTTGTCCGACCTCTATTTTCTCTAACTCGTCGATCGCGGATCTAATTTCCCGTGGAAAGCAAGTAATGGAAAAAATGGATGGCATAAAACGAAAGGAGGAAGAAACCAAAAGAAGAAAAAATGAGAGGTCGCCGACACAATAAGAAGAATAGCGTACAGCACAATCGGAATAAGGACAAAGAATAAACGAGATAGGGGGGTAGAAAGAAGGGACGAAAAGGGTGGCGGTAAAGGGAGAGCAAGCCCGCTGAGATGTGAAATGGGTTTAATTAATCTCCGCCTAATTGTGTCGGAGACCTGAGATTTCCAGGGACGTATTAATTTATGCCGCCAAATTATGCACCCACAGCAGGTGAACGCTTCTGCCATTTCTCGTTCGTTCAGGACTTCGCTGGATTCGCCCTATAATTGCATGGATTGCTCGAACAACTCACACTCCGATGTTCTTTCTTCTTTTTCTCGTAAATTCTAACGCTACGCCCGTTTTGTACGAATTTCTTTTTTTTTTTTTCTCAAGTACCTTGTACGTGTATGTTAAATAATTGGAAACAACGATAAAACGCGAGCAAAAGATTATAAAAATACATAAACGTGTTACTCGTTTATACGTTTTCGTAAGAACGTTACTTTGGCCATGAAAAAAGATACGGACGCTCCGTTCTCTCGCGTTGTACCAAGACGACGATGACCGAGAAACGATTCAACTAACACGTAAATTAGCATCGATCGAAAAAGATAACAAAATGGTATCAATAGTCGTCGACTAAAATAACAATACCAAGTAATTATCTACTTTCTAAACTGGTCGATATATCGAAATCAATCCGCAAAGACAACGTACACGTCGAACAGTTCTATTCGAATCCTAGTCTTAGAAACTCTTAACCCACGATGCTTGCTAAACAGATCAACGATGAATAATTCCCTTTGCAATATCAAACACGCCTAATACCGTCTTTCGTCACACGGTTCATATCACATTCAGAAAGGACTCGTAACCATTCGCTTGCGAAATTAGTAAGATTCAATATCTAGTCACCGTCGTTTACTAATATCCCCATTAAAACACAACACAAGGCAAGAGGAAGCTCCATTAACCACAGACAGAGTTTCATGAAAAATTTCACTTAATTCTTGTCTTCTGTGAAACAGCAAGAAGGCGTATCGACGAGAAGAATGAAGAAAGTAGCGGTGAAAATGGGCATACTCTATGCGCCGATCGTTCGGTTGAACGTGTGAGTAAACTGGAGCTCTTATCATGGACGAGTGTGCAGCCAAGAGATAGCGGCCGGCACGTCAAAGAGAATAAGCGATCGATACTCGATGGCCCCTTTGTCGAGGGATTAGCTCGCGGCTTCTACGTGCACATCGGACGCAGAGGCTGAAAGGGAGGAAGACGAGCCAACAGAGACCAGAGAAATCCTTGCACCGAGCGTAAACTGCGGTTGCTCGACCGCCAGGAACCGCATTACACGGCTGATCCGGGCAAAAATTGTTTCCCTTCAAACAGTATCGAAGAGGAAGCACGAGAGATCTAGCGAATTGTTGTTGTTGTTGTTGTTCCTGGAAAACGAGCAGCAAACTTTCGATGCTATGGTTCCCTATATGTACGTAGTCTTCTATGCAGCTCGCGGGACGTGACAAATAAAGTATGTTATTTGTTGACGCGAATGTACATTGATATTTCGAAGTACAAAGTTGGACATGAATCGGAATGAATCGGACGTATTAAAATTTCTAGATTTGCGATGCGATCGTTAGATATTTTACAGAGTTCGAGGGTTCAGAGGGTCGATTTTAATTAACGATATTACGCGGAACATTTTTAACATCGTTACAAAATTAAGTAAACTTAAGTAACAATACAGATTAAGTAACTACGCTGTCTGGAATATCTTTAACGTCGTTACAACACAACGCGAAATATTCTATCGTTTCGCGGTTAACGACGTTCATTGTATACCGTCGATGTATATTTTACTTTGAAAAATTGTTTTCGCATTTTTACGTCATTTCACGATCTAGAAAGCGCGTCGTCGAAATGAATTAATGAATTCTTGCACTTCTAACGCGCAAACGGCACGGCAAGTATCCAGAAAGGAACGAAGTTAAACCAGCAAAGCGCCGCGCCGTTCCGTTATTTCATGATGAAGGCACTTGCAGTTAAATGGAACGAAGAAATGGTATCTCGAGTTGTTCCTTCATTTCGTTTCGTGCTTTCGTTCTCCTTTTACGGAGTTACACTGAACTGCAACCCCCTCCCCACCCTTCCCCGTCACTTTCATCTTTGCAAAGAACGAACCCTTAATTAACGTTTGAAAAAAAATCCATTACCCTGCATTTTATGCATTGTTGTACACGTGACGTGCAATTTCGTTAAATAAAGGAAAGAGTAATTTGAAGATACATATAATAACAATTTATATATCTACGAGATCTAAACGATCTTATAAAGTTTCATTTAAAATATTTTCAGATATTCGTTCGATATATCCGTGTTTATAGAGTATTTCAAAATATTTATTCAACGCGTCTATCGAATATTTCAAAATACTTGTTCAACATATATATTTCTATTAATATAGAAAAATGTCCATTGGAATTTTACATCCTACTCTGTCGTTTCATCGAGCTTTCTGTATCTCACGCGCTATTTTGGAAAACGCTTTTATTTCCATCCTTCCGGATGGGACGTTCGTCTCCGTTCGAAAGATATAACTCGAAAATGAAAGCAGGATTGAAAAGAAACGAGAATGCCGGGGACATAATTCTCAGAAATGGAAAGAACCAACGGTCTTATTGACCACGAGTACGAGACGGGGTTAGGTTGACACATGGATGCACGCGTTACCTTTGCAACGTCCGATGTACCCTTTTGCTCCTCGGCTTTCATTTTATAGATGGATTGCTTAGATTTATGCTCACGCGACGAACAGACACGGCACCACGTTCTCTATCTGCTTCGAGAACCAATCCGTTTCCATCGAACCATAATATCTTCGCTTTTGCAACACCTCGTGTAATTCGATATTTTGTTATCGCCGACGAAGAGAAATTTCTTTGGAAAATTTCCATTTCTGAAAACTTACGACTACGATTGATAATTACATTTTCACTCGTTTTATACGATCGTTCGTTATTCTGGAATGTTAAAATCCACGCAGAATTGTGTATATCTGTATTTCACGCGTCTATTACGTAAATCATAATGGAAAGTTATTACAACGAACGTCTTAAGACGAATATGAATTTGTATTTAGTTAGGAGAACAAAATTGAAAAGTTGATTGCTTTAGCTTTTCGTAAAATTTACAGTTCAATAATTCCATGAAACGTAAACTGGTCGTCGGGCGCGTCTGATCGCGATATTCCGTATCTACTGTACGAGTCCATGAATCCTATCTCCAAACATTCATACATGAAATACCAACGTTTACCAAAGAAATTACTTAATAATTCCTTTGGCATTATATTAGTTACTCAATAGCAGTAATATTCAGGAAGTCTTTGGCCACCTTTCATCGATACACGAATAAATCGTTGTTTCGCTATTCGCTATTAAATCTCGGTCTAGCGTTTTCCTTCGTTTTTTCTAATTCGAACAGGCAATAACGTTTCAGGGTCCACCCACGCCTATTTCAAACAAATTAACGAGTCTCAACGGTCGTAAAGATCGTTCGTTCCTTATTAACTCGGCAAACACCGAGTATCACAGAAGACCAATATTTTACATCGGGAATACTCTCCAGAACTTCGATCGTATATCCGTTTTAGAGTTTGCCTTCCTCGCTCGACCGTCGATCTGTATTTACACCCTACCTCGTTTCGAATTATTGTACAACGTTTCATTCGTAATAACCGTCGGCATCTCCGACGATCCTCGAAGACGAGCATAATACGGAGTACGATTAAGTTTCGTCCGAATGTACGATGAAGTGATCAATAGTAAAATAAAGTAGCCGCGTTTGAAAAAGGTTTCCATGAACTTGAGGAGAGCAACGAGTATAGTAGAAGAACTTTCTCGTAAGAACATGTATTTTTCTCGGTGGTAAATTCTATATAGAATATTTACCGCGCATTGTTGCAGAATAATTTAAAAACTGATAATATTAAATTATCGGATTGTAGATCGTCAAATTCTGCTTTTACAATCGTCGAACGATTCATAGAACAAACAAACACGTGCAACGACGTATGCCACTTACATGCATCGATGTTATAATAAATTCATCTTTCAACGATAAATCTAATCGAAGAGTTCGATCCTTGGTCAAATAAACGTTCATAAAGAGCTGTTCTATTTGAGTCAGTAACTACAATAAACTCACTTCTCACACGCCGTAAATCCAAGACCTACGTATCAAATATCGCGATGGAATAATCGATGAAAAAGTCCCATTAAACCGGAACCCACGCTCAGCCCAGTTTTCCTCGTTTCCGTTAATACTCTGGCCGCTCTGGCGTTAACAAAGTACCGAGAAGAATGCACGATCGCGTGGCTCGCACAAAATTCCCAATTATACCGAGAGAAACCCTGGGTTTCTGTCCTTTTCTCGCGTACAATTGTATGCACCCTTCAACGATGTTCCGGGAAAACCGAATGCGGTGCCGGTCGATCATTTTCGACTGGAGAAGTTCGAGCACCCTCGCAGTTTCGAGAGGTGGATTAACGAGTTTCCTCAAAGCGGTTCCCGACGCAGGAGAAGCAAAAGGGGAGGAGAGACGAAGAGGTTGGCGGGACAGGCACTGTCAGAGATTCCAGGGAATGACAAAGTCTCGAGACGATCGTTAAATCCATTCGTAACTCGGGGAACTGGTCGCTTTGACTGATGGGAGACGTCGCGGTTAGAACAAATCACTTTTGTCGCTAATGCCTTAGATGTTGCTCTCGCGTCTCCTCTGAAACGCTGCGCCGTGTTTCTATCGGGGAAACTATCGGCTTTGAAACGACGTGCACCGTCGCGTAAAAGCAGGATCGTATACCTGCGTTTGATAAAGTTTTTTTTAAAGTTAAAGTTCTACTGGTACGCAGATAATTTGGATATGGAAAGAGTCGCAGTTTATTGACAGGGTGATGATCGATATTCTACTGTTGCGTCTGTTGTAAAGTCGTCGTATTCGAAACGATTTAGAAATTAACGACGGTATCATCGCTGGAAGAGCAATCGTGTACTCGTAGAAAACTGATAAACGATAATATACTTAAACCTAATTGAGGGACGACGTGTACTGTGGCGTAGAAAGAGAATCGTACGTGTCTCTTTGATAAAGACGAAGCTCTGTACGACGAGGATATTGAAAATTATTTATGCGTTACAAAAATGCTCATTTAGAATTTCTTAGCAGAGCAGCGACCGATCTACGTTTCTCATACCGATATCAAGATCTCAGAAGTTTCCTCAATAACTAACGACATAAATACAAATCGCTTGAAAAATTCCACGATCATCCGACACCTAATCGAGTTACCTTCTGTTATCAATCACATCTAACCCCACAAAATATTACACAAAACGCATCATCAAAGCCTCATAACTCTACGCGCCCCGTGTTCAATCTTCCCCACGAGTAACCCACATCTCTGAATCAACTATTTCGCTTTATTACCAAACTCCACGTCAGAACCACGTTCGTAGCTTTACAAGCTGCTTACCGTCGAACTTCCAAACTCTTCCCGAAGAGTTTTGCTTAACGTCCAATTTATCATTCCTAACTCCAATAAAACGGGCCTAATGAATACATCGTTCCATGAAACGATCATGACTGCTACGGCCTATCGCCACTTGTTGCTAACACATGACTCGAATGCCACTTCCGCCACGAGAAACCGCGATCTCGCATCTCTAACCGTGCGTCCAGCAATGTCCGTTGAATACCTCTCTTCGCGTGTCTCATCAGCTCTGTAGAATTCTTCGGGCGTGTTTGGCTTGCAGCCAAAACGCTGACTAACCGCTATACTCTGGTCAATTATACGTATTGTTATCTTGGCAGAAATCGTCGGGTATTTTTGGATAATTAGGCTCAGCTGCTGACACGACGTGGATGATATGTAGTGGCAGGCACGAGCTTGCGTCATGATTCTGAGAACGATTTTATGGAAACTTCAGCAGAAACAGAGCGATCGTGTTGGTTGGTTTTTCTCGTGGCAAACTAACCAACACATCCGCGTCTGGGAATTTAGATTGCGGATGATAATCATCGCGGATTGCCAGGTGATTTTCGGTGTTAATGGACCGGTTCGAGACGCTTTTATCGCGACGCGTCGTGTTCTTCGTCCAAGGTGGTTTATTAACATTTTAACGGCGGGACACGCAGCGCCAGTTGGCGTACTGCTAATAATATGATTTGACGAATGTTAAACAACAGATATACGAGTCCATTAGAGGCCAGACTGATCGACTTCGCCTTTCGTTAATTTTTTAATTTCATTACACGCGTATACGATCATACTCTCAAGAAGAAGAAAACTTTCACGAGTTTACTTATTGGAGGAAGATGACACTTGTTTCTGATCAAATGTGTAAAAGTTGTGAGACTAACAAAATATTCTGGAAAGAACGTTGCTCTCAAAAGTAACTGAAAATTCTGCTAAATTTAGAGAATATTCGTTTTACGACGTTGCTGTACAAATGTCTGTAATTCATTTCCTCGTAGTGTTTAGCTCCTTCTCGTAAGTATTTCCTCGAAAGTTCAGCATGATTCACGGAAACACATCTCTTGTCCCTTAAATGTAGCATAACTTTACATTGCAGTCCTACGTGAAACTCATCCTTCTTGAATTTCACCCCTTCAGAGATAATTGCCGCTGGCATAAGTGGTCTCTTAACAGCACTACGTGTCATCACATCGCGAACAAACTTCCTACCTCGCGTCACATAATTCATATATTGTGTTACCACATTCGTTGCGCGTCAACAAATTCAGTTGTATGTCCATAATGAACGCCAAAAAATGGCGGACGACGAAACTTTTATTTCATTCGTTTATATTAGCGTTGTAAGACGATTAAACAAAATCTTCTACAATCGTAGAATTAACAAGCGATAGAAACAAATTTCCATTTCTACTAGCTTCGGCTTTAATTCTTGCGCATGCAAGTATGATATAATTCGACCCTAATAAAAATCGGTTCTCAAATAAACAAACAAAATATCATATTCAAGAGATTGACGATCCAATTCGCGTTTCACGGTTATTAACGATTTAATTTAACTTTTCAACTTCCAACGATCACTTCCGAAACATCTCGTTCCAACCTCTATCTACCCAGACCTAATCTTCCATCGTCAACAACGTTATCTACGATACTCGCATACGCTCTCGTCTCTACCTTGTCTCCGAGAATTCCTCCTAACAAATCTCCAACCGAAACTCCTGGCTCGTATACTTCCTTACTTGATTTTGATCTGCAAGATCGACCATCACCAGGAATCGACTGTTGCACGGTTGGCTGGCTCTGGATGGTTTTTCGCGGCAGCATACGGCGCCGACAGGTCACAACGAAGAAAGACAGAGAGATAGAGAGGAATAAGCAAGGAGTGGATAACAGGCGGGCTAACCGGCTCGGAGAATCGCGAGGAACGCAAGCTACGTGGTGTGCAGTTCAGACCTGGCCTGGATCCTCTGCGCTTGGCGTGAAAGGCTGTTAGCATAGGAATGGTTCAGCTTCGAGTGGAGTGGTCCATTGTCGGGTCAGCCGTTCGTAGAAGTGCCATCGGCCTCCGAGTGTCGTATATACTCACGGAGAAAGAACACCTAGCTCACCCTCTGGCCGTCGTATCGAGAGAACGGGACAACAATAGACGATAGGAGTACGGTGCCCCGGCCGACTACTGGATTCTCCTTGTTACACAACCGTCCCGCCATTGTCCCAGCTGTTTGCGCTTTGCCGCGCCCGTGCGCGACGCCTCGGCTCGTTGCTTCAACCCACCCACGCTTCTTTCAACGACCACTCGTGAAACGGTTATCCGCTATGGTTTAGAAGTCGCAGGGAATATCTCTCTGTTAAACGACACGATTCTTCCCTTTTTTTTACCTTTCTTTCTGTTTCCTCCTTTCTTCCTTTTCTTTCTTTCTTTTTTTTTTTTTGATTGTGTCGATGCGCCTGAACTGTGGACTCTGGAAGATCGTTTTCAGGATGCGTAGGATGTCTGCAATGGAATGGTTGGGTTGTTGGAGGAGCAAGGTAGGTGTAGCACGAGGAAGTTTCGAGTCAAGCTGACAGAGTACATGGAAGTGGCGATTGGTTGGACGATTCGAATTTAACGCAGTGGAATTCCATTAGTTGTGGATTTTAATATCGAGTATAGAGTATATTGCGTAGGAGGTTTTATTACTGTTTTATTCAGGTTTTATTCGTTGCTAATCGAATTTTGGTAACTCGTCATACGTCAGGGCAAATAATTTTCGCACGAAATTTACCTTCGTGTCGCAAAACTCGATACGCTACATAACTTGGTGCAAATCCTATCAGTCACTCGACCAACAAAATTCCCAACACATTATCATAATACCTAAAACCATCCAAAGGAATAACGCATGATACGGTTCATAGAGCCGGAGCGAAATAATTATCGTCTGTTATCTGTCTCTTCATCAGCAGTAAAAATAAACGAAACGCGCAATTAGAAAGACGGGTTGGCTGAAGGGTGCGTAGAACAAACGAGCATCTTCCATCTTAGCGATTCGACGATAAAATTGTTTTTCCGGTGCCGGTGGACAGTGAGAAACGCGTGCTAAGTGGCCAGATGTCTATCACGGTCCAAGGCTGCTCCCGCGTCAGCGTTGCGTGAAACTCGGTCGGGCGTTTATCTTCGCTTCCTCGGAAGAATTCTTCGTAGCTGCATAATAAACTGTCTCCCTGTGCGCGCTCCTGTTTCCGTCTTTTTCCATTGCCTCGTAAACACGGCAAATAAAACAATAATATTATGGACCCGAGCCAAGCGAAACTGCTTCGCCCCTCTCTTCTTTTCTACGTTTCTCCTCCTCCGTCTGTGTCTGCTATACTCTTCCGCTTCGTTTCCTCGCGCGCATTCCGCGTACCACGCATCCAGCTTTATTATCGTTTAATTTTGGAAATCAGCCAACGCGAAATATTATGTTAACTATTACCGTTTCTTCTTTTCGTTGTGTTTGGCTTCTCTAGTCGTTCGATCGTCGATGATAGACAACTAGGATTTCTTTAGATTTCGTGTTCAGACGAGTGACGTTGGACGACGATGGTGATGGAACTGGCGTTTCTCAAGTTTCGGATAAATTGTTAAAGGTTTAGAATGTCGAGCGTGTTATATAATTTTCGTATACGGGTGAGGATATTCGAGGACCGTGTCGCTGGAATTTTCCCTAGTTGCGAAGATGGTTGAAAAGAAATCGAAAATACTTGACACGTTCTACGAGAAAATCACGTAAAAGATAAATCACGTAATAAAATCTTGCGATTTTGGTAATGCTAATTTGTAAACGCATATATAATATGAAAGAGGAGTATTTTCAGCACATCGTTTGCCAATGTACGTTATCTATTCGATGCAGATAAATGGCGGATGATAATTTCTCTTTTATTACGTATGCATGCATAGCATTGCTCTGATGTTGATGAGCGCGCCTGTTAATGTATCAACGAATAATCAAATGTGTTCGGTTAATGCGTTTAAAAATATATAATTCCATTTATGAAACAACAGATTTAATATTCATACATTCTCTACACCTACAACGAAATTAACGATGCTAAATTATGTTTCCCTTGAAATCATTCGACCTTTGTGTGAAACACTTTTCAACATCAGCTTTCAAAATATCTACCTTGCGTATATTCTACGATATTGAACAACGTAAAATACTCGAAAAAAAAAAATATCACTGACACACGCTTGTCATATACAGGCCTAATTTTCGAAAGAGATCGAAAGAATTTCAAGCCACGTATCAAGCTCGATCATGGAAAGCGTAATCTGAAAATCGATGAATTCAGGAAGTTCATACATAATAAAGGATGGCTGTGAAATATACGTAACGTAGAAAGCGAATAGAAGGTCGATTGCATGCTCCACCTCCGGAAAAAGCCGGGGTATCCATCTATCGACAAGTGTGGCTCGTCTTCACTGGAACTTGCCTATCGATCACTTTGTCTGCCCTATCGTCGTGTTCTACTACTGCGACACTCGCTACCCTCAGCCCTATCGCGGCTGCTATCTTTCCCGGTGCCAGCATCGCTATAACCAGTGCAGACAGATACCGTCCTGGCTCGTATGTCACTATTACCAACGCCATTTCTCTTTTTGACTCTCCTTGCACCTAGTCCCCCTCTTTCGACCGCTATCGAACAGCCAGACAAACCGGGTAATTCTGTTTTTCCTTCGCGAACCGACCGACTCGAATAGATCAAAGTGCTATCGACGAGCGTAATGTAATGTGTAACGAGAGGAGAAGAGAAGAGAGCGGGGAGGGCTCGTCTAGGCTGAAA
This sequence comes from Bombus waltoni, assembly GCA_014737395.1. Classification (NCBI taxonomy): domain Eukaryota; kingdom Metazoa; phylum Arthropoda; class Insecta; order Hymenoptera; family Apidae; genus Bombus; species Bombus waltoni. The sequence continues at coordinate 685,160 of JACXII010000043.1, read as the reverse complement.
GAAATCGATTGTGAGCGTTTTGATAACAGGTAGTAGGTAATATCGGTGGTGGTACTCGCTAAATTACTTCGACAGCAGTACTAGCAAATTTATTGGAATGACGGATTTTATATGTTAAACATGTAGGTATAAATGAAAATACGTAGGTAGTTTGTGAAAAAATAATTCTAAAAAGTAGCTTATAACGGAAAGTGAGATTTTGCAAATTTTCGAAATTCCAATTCCGCGTAATTGAAAATTTCCATCTTCCAACGAATATTCTGACCGAAGGCATACTCCTGTGAACTTTTCAAATCTGTCACGTTTCGCTCTTCCAAATTTTCCACGTTCCAATCTTTCACGATAGCAATGTCACGATCTTGCTAATCTTGCACGCTCGAGTTTTCAAATTTCCTACGTTCTGTGTTTCTACGTTTTTCGAGTTCTGATTACGTATCAACGTTAGAATATATAGATAAATGTATATTACACGCGTACAGATATACGTTAGAATATAGATGTAAAAATATCGGCAACACAAAAAAAAGAATTACCGTCACGCATCTAAAATCAGACAATACGAATTCTTCCATTTGTTTTAAACAGGCAACGTTTACTAGTAGTGATTTAACTCTTGTCAGCAATATGGCACAGCGACAAAACATACGCGCGAAATAGAAAATTAATTATAGCTATGTTGCAAGAAGGGTAGTAAAATGTCTACGCACAAGTAGACAGAAAGCTGAAACAAGGAAAAGATAATGGAACGAAACTTCAATTTGACCAGACCCTTAACGCATCGCGAGAGCAAGAGTATTTTCGTGGAATTTGCTTAAAAAACCAGCTTCGAAGAAAAAGAAAGGGGAAGAAGGGAAGATCGTTAAAAAAAACATTATCGTTCGCGGAGTTTCCATTCGCGCAAGGAATTCGTTTGCGCGTGCATAGATAGGGGGCGACATTCGGTGCTTCAACCCCTGGGCCGTTACTTCAAGGCGAAATATTAATTATAACTTTCTTTATTAAAGAGCTGTATAGTTAACGATAATGTTTGAGTTTATTATGACAACGCCGGAAGATGATTTACTCGATCGATCCACAACGCTGGGTTTTAACAGTACTGGTAGAGAAACTTACAGCCACCGCGAGTGGCCCGGCCGATAAATTAAACTGTGGGATGATGAAAAGCTGACCGAACCATTCAGAATCCTTTGAAGTAATCACTGTAAGGTTGAAGATTTTTGAGAACACCTTTTTGAAGAGAATATTTTTAACATCCTTTTAATATTTTAGTTTTTTTAGCTTGCAAGGAGGTGCAGAAAAAAAAGTTCTGAGTGTTTATGGAAGAATCAAAATGTACTTAAATAAAACAATAAAACACGACGAAGTGTACCTTCATTTTATAAACGAACATATTGTTGTTAAATTAAATAATATCGAATTAGATTCAATAATTATCGTTCTTTTCAAATGCCGAATGTTTGCAGTTAGCGTAAAATTAGTTTTCACTAAGAAACGATATCAGAACTAAATCGTAGAGTCACTATTGCACCAACATCACGTAGCAATCTCGTGTGATCAGATTAGGTTTTAATTAACAAGAAGCAGCCCAATCTGTCTTTAACTCCTAAGGATTATGGAATCCTCGAAGTTAATCGAGAATAGTGAAGAACCTTGGATGGAAAAGAAATTTAACCGACCTACTATGAGGTACTTTTAAAAGAGAATCTACGCCTGACTAGATAGCCTATTCCGACCCTTGAATGTAACCTAAATTCCAGTTAGGAAAGAAACGGTTACCTAATATCAACCGAGACAACGAGATTCGTCTTCCAAATGATCAACAGTCTGCGGATTTTTACGCGCCTAAATTTGTTCCGAAATTCACAGAATATATAGATACGATACACAAAATATAATAAATATAATAAACATAGAATACGTGGTAGTAGAGCGCCTGCTGTAATATTTATCGAATAAGACGAAGCTTTATTTAAATTCTATTTCTTCGGTTATAAAATCAGAAATTTGTGTAAAAAAGATTATTAATCAGACAATTGCATCGTTTATTCTATTTAGAATTTCCTGTTCACTGCGGAAGTAGGAAATGACTGCGACCTATTTTCGCCCGGGATGAACTCTTTTTTTAAGAAGCGAAAGCCTACTTAACGGAGCGCATAAATTCCCGGAACTAGTTAGTACACGTCCCGATATCTTGCCGAAGGAGTTTACGACCAGTAATAAACTCGCAACGCCTACAGGTTCTGCAAACACGAGTCGATTTAATAGTACGGAAAGATTCTTTCCCTTCCGGAGGAATCGTGACGTTGCATCCACCGTAACAAGCAGTAAAAGGAAGAAGAAAGGTTGAGAAACGGTGTCATCGGAACACGAACGTTAAATTTTATTATCCTCCATGAGGATAGTATCAGTAGAACGTACCAGTCAGATCAGACTGATTCTACTTAAGTATTTCCAAGTATTATCGAGATGACATTTAAATTACTGTTAGAGTTACGTGCCAACTAATTGGCGCACGAAAGTTTAAGCAGCCAAGTGCTTAATTACACTAACGGTTTGAAGTCACGCGTCATTCCGTGCCGGCTAATTAGCGTACGTGCACGAAAATTTAAAAGCGTAATCGCTAATGCAATTCGTGGAAATAAAATTAATTGCGGATTTTTTAGATTACAAAGTCGCTTGTCTCGCAAATAATACCTGTTTTGAACGGAAGTGGACGTTTTTACGAACGCGAGTCATGGGGTTTTTAATGTTAAAAGTGGAATACATGGATGAAATTAGAGTTCTAGGCGAGCGTGACTGATTATCCTCTATGAATATTTAGGAAATTTACCAGAAACGATAGATACGTAATAATTTTACGTAGGATCTCTAAACGTATATGTAATGTTTTGAAAGAAATTTAAAAAATGTTGTTTTTATACAAAATAGAAAAATAGAACATATCCCATCCAAAGAATCTCGTCGTATGAGCAATACGTTACGAGATATCTTATTTACAGATACGAAGGGATTAGAGATAGAATGATAAAAATTTTATTATGCACCACATACAACTCTCTTTAGCATTATATCTATTGGAATTTCGCGGAAGAATCAACCTTGATCGATCCTCAGACTTCTGGCTGGCAAGGGTGGATAGTTTTCTCCTTATCCAGCAAGGACCGATTTCTCAGCAAATATATTCTGTATTCGCAACAATATTTATATATTAGAATATACAAGTGCGTTATATTTCACTTTCCTTCTAAATACTAGATTTCGTACGCGACGATCTTACAACAAAATACAGAATAAATGAACGAAATTTAAGTTGCTAGAAACTGAATCATTTAATTATATTATTTCTCCTTCCTAAATGAACGTTAAATACGACGAGCTTCCATAAAAATAACATATTTCGTTCCATTTTACTTCCCTTCGCCAATAAATACTAAAACCTTAGGCTTCCTGCTAAAAATGCCTACCAAATATCACAAAATTCTTCGTAATAAGAGTGAAAACGGCCAAACAGCCAAAGAAGAAAGAAAAGGTGGTGAAGAATTCGGAAACGATGTCACCAGAGCGTGATCGTTAAATTGCTCTGTTTTCCCGGTGGCAGACGAAGTTTTCTCTATTAATATAGCCGATTGACGGCGGTGAAACGAGCGACACCGAGTTGGAAAAAGGGAGCAGTGACGGGAGGACAATCGAGAGGAAGAATGAAAATACATTGGCGCGTGGCCGTGCAGTTGCAGCCGTGGAGGCGGCGATGGGTAATTGAGTCGCGCGAATCGCCGAGAATTGATTACGTAGCCACGTATCTGTCTCCCTTCTTTTTCTTCTGTCCTCATCTTTCTGTCCTTTTTCCTTCAACGCGGATCTCGATGGAAAAGTGGAAGCCTATCTCGTTTGCTTTTTCTCTTTGTCCATCCAGTTGCCGGTGCACACTGTCTCTGCAAATCTTTGTGACATTTTCATTAACCCGCTACAGAGAACGCTCGAAGAACGACTGCGTGAAAGAGGATAAAAGGAGAAGAAGGAGGACAGAGATGGAGCGGGTTAAAAGGAAAAAAAAAAAGAAAAGCTGCAAACTCCCGCATAGAATAATTAAATACGCTCTCGCGGAAATTCATATTTACACTCGAATCCATTATACGCGGCAGCTACCACGTTTTTCTCCCTTTCTCCTCTTTCTCCGCTAGAGCTTTTCGAAGCTTCCGCGCGCGCTGTATCTCGCGGTCAACGTCTTCTTCGTTTGTTCTCTCGCTCTTCGTTACTGTTCGCTCGCACGGCTGTAATTGGAACACGGCCGCGGAAAACGGGACGACATCAGCCGCGACTCCTTTAAAATTAACCATATACCGTTTATATCTCGGAACGCGGCGAGTAATGGCCGTCTAAACGGCCGGCTGAAAAGCAGACCTGTTGAAACACCAGTGTTCTACTACGCCAGAGACATCGTGTTCGTTTGTTTGCCGAAACTAATACGATGCGATGGATGTTAATTATTTCTTGGAAAAACGACGCGATGCAATGCGACGGCGGACCTGAGTGTGTTTAGCGAATGTGACAACAGAGAGAAACGTCGAGCACCTTGAAAACTGTTTAGAATGAAAAAATAGACTAAGGTACCAACCCCAAAGGAAGAAAGAAAGATACGACACGTACATTCTCGTGGGTATTCGTACTTTAGTAATTAAAAGGAGATACTGCAATACGAGATAGCTAAAAGTGGAAAGATTATTCCAGGTCTAAAGGTATACTTGATAAAGTTTTGTTTGAAATGAAATATATGTATGTTAAGGTAAACAATATTTTTTAATATCTCTAATATTTTAGCATCTCTGTAAGCAGTATAATTGAATGACGGATGAAAAAGTTAAAAAAGTGCGCGTTTAACTAAAATTAAATGAAAGGACAACTTTGATTACACGGACTCGATCGATAATATACTGAATTTTGAAGCTGCTGCTTCGAAAGAGAAACAAATGAATTATTCTTAGAAATATTTGGAAATTTTTAAGTAAAATGGGAAGATAATAAGTGTGTTCCCATGCATGAAATTATTTTGGAAATATTTAGGGCAAATTAAAGGAAGAATAAATTAGGACGAGTAGACTAACAGACACCCTCATTTAGGAATGTCCTGTGGAAATGTTTGAGAATTATGAAATACAATAAAATACATAGAATACCTGATGAATTTCCTTGCGCTAGCAAATATTCGTTAAAAGTATTTGAGAACTGTGAACTGAGATAAAATGTATAAGAGGCATTTAATAAATCCGTCCATTCGCGAATTTATCTTGCTAAATAGCAGGGAAGTAGATTGAAACAGGTGCAGTATCTAATAAACATCAAGATGTATTTGGATATGTTGTGCATAAATATTCGGAATAAAATACGCGAAACTTTTGAAACCTTGAAATAGCGTAAAATACATAGAAAGTATTTCTATTCGTCATTCTCTTCGCAAATATCTAAACTTAAGAAGACATTTAATAATTATTATTAATTATCCGACAAAAAAGAAATATCAGAAAATTAGAAATAACCTAAAGTCTTTCTTGGAAATACTGGAGAGAGTTGGAAGAAAATGACTGACTCGAAACGTATATTCATTGTTATAAAGTCTCATATTCTTGTTCCAGCGGTTATTCCGCGTGTTTCTGATTTTTGAAACGTTCGAAATATGAAAGAAGTATCATACGAGGAATTTCTTTGAAATTCAATGCCTAGGAAAAGTGCTTTTTGCAGTAACCTACGAAAGAAACTCAATTTAACGCGTTCGTCGGTCAAATTGACACAGCCCTTTTTAATAAAACGTCGCAACGAATTCAACATAATATTACGCGAATCTCAAGAATACCATAATGAGAGAATGGTACTTCATAAGGGAAAGAATTTAATGTAGCTCCGGTAGCTACGTACATGTAATATGAATCTAAAACGCGAAATATATGTGTATAACTTCTGCGACAACCGGAACGCATTTTATATGATTTAATTTCCTTTCTCCGGTTTCTTGAACCGTGTTCAGGATTCGCGTTCTTTCAGGTCCCAAACGTTAACGGTGGGACTCGAGCGAACGCGTGATATTCATGTTATCCAAATGCAACAATTACGGTGCTAAGTTAATTGCACGAAGCACTCGAGAATATTACGATTTTACGTGAAACGAAGAAAAGATTCGACGAGTTTGTTTAATAAATAGAGAATAAATAATTGAAGAAGCAAAATATCGAATAACGTCAGTAAGGTGGAATAAAATAAATTTATTGTAATATCATTTATCATAAAATTGACAAATTAGGAGTTTTAATTCTTACTAATTCTAAATTCGTCGTTAAAAGTATAAATACGAAGAAGATTAATTTCTCGAATATTAATGACTCAGCGGCTATTGTAACGCGTAAAAGGAGCACGTTAAATTGCACTGAACTACTTCGGAATAATTGCTTCACGCATATCAGATAATTACGCCACTCGAGTCTATGACCTTATTAATGTCATTCGCGAATATTCAGGGACTATTCCTGAATCGATATCGAGAACGATTTCGAGGACAATTCGCGAGATTCTATGCACTTCTCCGTAAAGTGCATTTCAAACGATATTACCACCAATTCACGGTCATCATTTGCCAAATTAATACTTCATTAGTAGTTTCACAGTCATTCCCAACTTTCTCTTCAATTAAGAAACCTACTGATATTGGTTTACTCTGCTTAATACCAAAGTCTTTTCAATTTAAGTAATATCTTCTTTCGTTCTTAAGTTTCCTTTTTGAGCTGATATAAAAAACTTAATGTTCTCGTTCAAATGCTTCAGCAATTTTATTATCCCTTCTTTAATCTGGATAATGACTCTCTTTATTCATTAGCGAAGATTTTTAAATTTAAGTAATACCTTCTTTCGTTCTTAAATTCTCCTTTTAAACTCTCAGGGATACCGGTGATTAATTTAAGTACCATTCCGAAGAATATAAAGAAATATAATGAGTATACATAACACGCATAGTGCCTATAGTAATTTCCATTAGTTTCGTTTTAAACGCTACAAGAATCTTACTGTTCGAAAATTCTTAACCTAAATGGCATTACGTAGGAATATTTACGTAGAAAGAATATTCTGAAAAAATTCAAAGTTCGAATATGTAAAATATTATATAGAAAATAATTTAACCATTATATCGAGATATCGCAGCATTTCTAACGTATAATGACGTTATCCATAAACATTTAGCTTTTCAGAGATGAACAGTTTTATACCGTGTAAAACATTTCCTTGGAAATGATTATAACCACAGCTCAATATGTTCTTCTTTGACTAAGGTGTTTGGAACGATATCTCCTTTCACAAGGAGAAAGGAGATATTGCACGAGGTGGTTTCGTGGAAGCAAATTGCAGTTTCCTATCGCGCTGGAACAGCAACGCGAGTAGACACGTAATGCTTTCCATCGTTTCTTTTCTATTCCTGTGCTTTGTTCGGGCGCGCGTCTTCGCGATCGTCGAAAAGGAAGTGTGGAAATATTGAAGCCATTCGTGAATGCATTTGCCGCGTTAGATAAGCGTCGTACGAACGCGAAATGTCTCTCTACGTCTTTCGTATAAATCGAAAACTTAGAGTATCTAACATACATCGTAGCAAAAAGTTAACTATAAAACTTGACAAATTTCTTTTAATTAACAAATTTCAGAAACGATATTTTAGCGAACGTGCATGTTCGACGTCTTAACGATATGTCACTTACAAATAGACAAAACTACGAGTATCAATTACTGTTCCAGCGTATCAAGCAAGAAAATAAGATCGTAATACAAATATAAACTTTTATTTCAATCATCTACAGAAACTACGTCGACTCTGTATTAAAAATTTCTTTTTACGCTTTTGGTTGTGCTTTTGAATCGTGATAATTTCATAGAATATTTCATCCGCAAGTTGTACCACTCGTGTTAACGCATATATGTATATACCTACACTAATGCATTATACACCACACAAAAAGCAGCAAAATCAAGCGCTAAATTTGTTCTTGCGCGAAACATATATTTCCCCGTCGTTCTACAATCCTCCGTATCAATCATTCCCAACAAAAACGAGTAGAAAATCCCAGCCTCCCCCACGAAACCCACACGACACGTATCCGTGTTTCATTAAGCACGCGCACGCCACTTCGCCGCGCATATTATATTTCCGCTCGTTTAACGTCCGCGTACGTCTAATTGGAAAAAATTATTCCATTTAGCCGGCTCGTTCGATACGGACGGGACTAATAAAAATTCATCGTCGCGTACGCGCACTTTGCTAAATTGCCGCCTCTCTCGCCCTTCCCGCGTCCGACTCTCTCTGTTTCACCCCCAGGCGTGTGCAGGCGCGCGTGTACGCGTTCCGCGTGGCGAATGCGACGCGTCGCAACGCATAATAGAAACCATGGATGTCATAGAGAAAGCTGAAACACGGAGATAGAGGAAAAGAGAGAGAGAGAGAGAGAGAGAGAGGGGAATCCGTGGTCGAATTTCAGCCGTCTCGATCAATTTACTTCTCGCTCGCGGCTGCATATCAATGTAGCACGGCATCGTGCATCCGTCACGGGCGAAATCGTCCGACGAAACGCTCGTGTAATTAGGTATTCCTGCCGATGTACGTCTCGCGGGAACGTTTATGATTTAAATTCTATTAATGCGTTCACCCACGCGGATGAAAGGAACGCTGCTCTCTTCTGGAGATTTATGGATTTTTATGTTTTTCAGAGGATTCAGAGACGAGCGTTGCAAAGATTGGAACGTGAACGCGAAAGTTCTTAAGGATGTCGCGGTGGTTCTGATTTCGATGGTTTGCTAGGAGGTTTGGTACGTCAAATACGTTCGGTAATATGTAACTCCGTAGCTAATTGAGAGAAAAGATATATTCGTAATGGCACGATTATGAAAAATACATTAATCAAACGTATCCTATGTATCAATCCGAAGAATCCAAAGTTGTTCACGGTTGTAAAAGGCAATAGTACTCCCATAAATATCTACTCATCTAATCGGTCAAACTACTGGAAATTGCAACACTGTTCGTTGCTAGGAAAGATATATTCATATATTCGTAACGACATAATTATCAAAAGTACATTCATCAAACGTATTCTACATCGATCTAAAGCATTCAAAGTTTGCCGATGTCACGACGAGGATTCAACGAATATGATGGATCACCCAAGTTCTCCGGATGCTCCATTAATCCACGGTGAGAAGATACGGCTTAAAACTCGCCGCAATATTTTTCCGCGGATGTGCTGCGGGCACTGGGAAAAATCGTTCTCGTCCGGCGTAGAAAAATTAACGCCACGCTGTAACTCTCGCGATTTGTCTCGCGCGGACGTTCCAAGCGATTGTTCCGTGCCGGTTGCGATGGAACGAGCGTCGTTACCGTATCGTTTCTCGTACGGCGACGATCCAGCCGTCCGTGGAACCGCTCGTTTTCCAGAAACTTTATCGCGGACGTCCGCCGCCGGAAGAACGGCCCCCCGTTGCGCTTGAAAGAGGAACGGTGCTCGCAATTGCAACACGGTTATGGAACGAATGGATCTTGCTCGCCAAATAACATCAATGGTAAGAGACTGGAAAGAACGTTACTTCTAACATCCAAGCAATTTCGTGAAATTCATTCTAGAAGTTTTGAGATTGGAAGAAATTGTTTCGTCGGTTTGTGATTCACTGACGACCAGATTTGAAAATTTTAACAGCGAAGGTCTTCAATAAGTATCAGTGTACCCTGGAACTGTTATTCGGATATTACGTTATTCGGTGTAGTTGATTTTGTGTTATTGTAAGTTTTCAATGACTGAATGGGGTAGAATAGTATATATAGCTTCGAATTAACGTTTATACCTCTTAATGGAAAAAGCTACGTAGGTACTAGTTTGTTAGTCAAAGTTGGCTTTAACGAGGCAAAGAGGCAACGGGAATTTAAAAGCTCATTTTGAAAAACTATACTCGAAATAGACTCGGTTTGAAACGAATAATCTAAAATTAGACGGAACGCGAATCACGCGAATGTAGAATTCTTTCAACTTTGCAATATTTCGAACGTTGTTTATTTAATCAGTTTTCTCTTTCGATAAAATCATATTCGCTTGCACATTAAAAATATCCAATTATTTCCGATATTGAACTTTCCAAGAATTATTTACATATATGATACAACATGTAATAATACGAAATCAAAACTTTCCCAATTATCATGCCGATTCTATGAATTTTCGCGATACCGTTTTTGCTTATTTTGCCTCTCGTCGATTGAGAAACGACGAAATGATAAATTGGATCATCCAAAACAAAATAATTTCGCGATAAAACATCTATTTTCGTATTAAATACACACACACCGAAGATTTATTCGCAAATCACGAGAGCATGTTGTAATTATTCAAAATTTCGAAACGACTACCTTCGTTTCTCTCGTCCTTTTTTCTTCTTTTTTTGCTCGAATATGCGGAATTCCAATTTCCCTCCATTTAGTTTTATAAACCTTCGTTTTAATTATAAATCGACATATCCAAACCAGCGCGAAGAAAATTATTAATATACTTGATGAAAAATTGTGGCAAAATTGCTACAGCCGTTTTTTTACATTGTAACATAGCACGAAATCCTTGTAAAATTACATTGTTTCGTATATTACGATAAAATTGCTATTGCAAGATCGGCAAATTTTTTATATACATATTACCATATATATAGTTCAATAAAATACAATACTCAGTGCACACGAGTATTCGAAAAGTAAGCTGTACTAGCGTCGTTCTTCGCCACCATGTAGCATCCCCTTCGTACACACTAACCAGCGACCTTACTATTGCAAATTGCCATCCGGACGTTTTTATTTGGCCATTCTCTCCCCGTGTAGAGCTCGTCCTTCCCATTCTCTCGCAACCTAATCGGCGAGAGTCGTTCCGGGCTAACGTTACGTTCCCGGATTAAATTTCTACGGGGTGCTTTTCGAGCGACCAATGTTTCTCTCGCGCTAACACTTCTCTACACGCCTTGCGTCGTTGTAGCGCACGCTACCATCGTATTCTCTACTTGCTGACATTCTAAGCGTGTTCTACCTGTTCTTCTCGTCGCGGATGTTTAAGTTTCTTCAGTGAAATAGCATTTTACGGGAGTAAAGTCGAAGACGATGACTTTATGACGAGCGTCGCGAGCGAAGAAAAATATTTCGCCGATAGTTATTAATTATCTGTACGATGGAATTTGTAACCTTCTCGTACATTTTGAGGCAGAAGGGTCGGATGGATCGTTTTTCCGCGAGAGAAAAATTGACCACAACGACGATGATAAATATCGCGGATAAAGAAAAATATTTTCATACTGACAATCAACGGTCTGTGCCTAGCGAAGGAACTTTCCGGTAAAATTTGGATAGTCGATACAGCGAAACTATAAGGACGCGTCGTAACGTCTTCGATCTTTGCAACGTTGAATTGTACATCTGTAGACCATCTTGCACTTCGTTGTAAGAAACAACAAAGAACATCAAACTTCCTCGAACTCCCCTTAAAGGCACGAGAGACGTTCTACCTTCTAAAAATATTCTTTAGAAAAGAAAATTTTCATCGACGAAAGCGAATATTGTTTCGTTCGAAAGAACTTTAGAAAACAGAGAGTCTTCGAGACGCGAGTTCCATTCGACCATAACGCGTCAAATCGTGCTTCTTTTTAAAAAGGGAATCTACGGCATGTCCCTTCACGGATCCACGCGTACAGCAAGTAAGAAGAAGAAGCGAGAGAGAAAGGAAGTCAGCTAGGCGGCACTTATTTCAATACTCCGCCACTTTTAGCCCGGAAGCGATGTAGTAGTGACAATTCGCGTGGCTTTGAGGGCGCTGTCGGATACCTGCCACTCGCTTTTGCCACGATTATTAAAATGCACTTCATCCAACCACCGTCTCTTATCTCGGTCCTTTCCTTACATCTACCAGACTGGTTGCTCTTCCTTTGCACGTCCTTCTTACCCTTTTCCCTCTCGCTGTTCCCTCTCCTTGCCGCGGAGTCGGCAGTTCTTTCAGCTATTTACTCGTTACACCAGGACCACGGGAAGAAAGGTAGAATCCCTTGGCGAAAGCATGTGACGCGGCTGCGAGGATAGGCGGTGAGAAAGAGAGGAGAAAACTACTACAGGCTGCACTTTCCGCGAGCTTGCTCTTCTTTCTCCCATTCCACCGCCACGTTTCGTCGTACATTGTAAAGGACACTTTCAATTTAAGTTCGTCTTTCGCGAGCTTTTCGCCAGACTTGTCCCGGAACGATCAAAGAAAGCCCTTTTCTGTATTGATTAACTCTATGGTCTTACAAGGATGAACCACCGTGGGATTCTCTGCGCTCTATGTCGTTGAATCTCGAAGCCGGAAAATTGATACGGTATCCGCGTTGCAATCAGCACAGGATAACGTGATACGGGGCTAATTGTTTCGGGGATGAATTATTTGAACGGTAAGAGAAATATAGAGAGCAGTGTTATTAGAAGTAAATTGCGGACAGATAGACGGATAAAGGGCAGGAAAAAAATGCCCTGTTCAAGAATTTTATCCAACGATATCGTATGTAGGAAATAAAAATTTGATTTGTTTTAAGAGAAAGAAATATCCTAACTCTTGGCCGTTTCTATAAGAGATTCTGTATCTTATAAATCGTTTAGTAAACGAGATTTACGCAGTCTTCGACTTATGCGATTGACGCATGGCCGGAATTTCCGCGTGTAAAACAAAATAATTCCAACGGCCCATTTGCTCCATCCTTGGTGGAGATGTTAATTTCATTCTCGCAGCAAAGGGAACAATATATTACGAGTTGCATATATTATTTCGCTGCCAGTGCATTTCGTAATATTTATCGTCACGAAAAATAGTACGCGTTTTCAGCAGGCTATTTTTTATTTCTACCTCAATTTCTCGACCGTGGAAAAATAACGATCCGAGTGTGCGTAATGCGATCGCAAGTATGGCGATGATGTACGGGCGCACGTCTATAAATTCCAGCCCCGTCGAAAAATATTTTATACATTAACAGACGACGAACTGCATCAAAGCTGAAAAACACGCGCGCTCGGTTATTTTTATCAATCATATGTGATTTCCGATATGACACGTGATTTTTTATGCCGATCCCCTTTTTTTCTCTTTGAACAACCAGAATTATAAGTTCCGTGTATCAACGACATCGAAGTCCGGCCTTAAAACAGGCTCCAGTGTATAACGCAAACACGGACGATATATATTTTAACACGAGCATATATTTTTTCGAAGCCTTTCATACAGCGAGGACGTTTGCAAGGTTTCGTTTGATAAAATATCGGGCGTTTGACGTAATCGACAAATTTACGTTGCTTCGACATAAAATTAAAACATCGACAGGGGCGAGCGAACTATCGCAACAAATTTAAACAATCGACGCAATCGTAGCCGGGCTCGAGGGCGAAGGCGTTCTCCACGTTGAAAAAAAAACAAAAAGAAAAACGGCGATAAAAGTTAATAAATGTCACGTGATCGACGGGAAACCAATACGTAAAGCAGACTCGCGAACGGTGCTCGGAAATACGACTATACGTCTGCCTCTCTCTGTATTGGTATATAGATATTATGTACACGTATATACGCGTACTCCAAAGTATTCGATATCCAATAACTCGCTTCATAATTACAAATCGATACTTCGAAGCTCGCTCTCTGGAATAAAGTCTCCGCATCAACCCCTTCTCCACCCCCGATTTCCTTTATTACAAATTTACTCGTTCGAGGGTAATTCCGTTGGAAGAAACTTAACTGACCGAGAGCCATTGTGACACACGGCCGTTTCCACCGTTGTAATTCGACCAAATATTCCAACGGGCGTAGGCAAATTTTATATCGTAACGCGTGCTGGTAATAACGATACGTTCGTGAGAAACGAATGCCTATATTGGAAGGAAAAAAGAGGTCTCGCAGAATGGTTAATCGATAGTCGACGTGAAAGCAAGTTTCTAAAAGCGATTATGGAAAACGTGATCCTTTTCGTGCATCCTTTCGCGCTCGAATTTTTTTGCGCGTGTAAGAGAAAAATGTGAGCTATAATGAGAATCGTTCGAAAAATACGATACTTTCCACAGACAGAATAGTTCGCAGACGAAGAGGGATTTTCTTACAAAGGTTCGACTATGGTAACTTTTGAAGTATCCATTTTATTTCAATAGCTTCTAATAAACTCCAACTATTTACTACAATTATGAACAACTGCCGATCGATTCTTATACCGATCGTCCATTTTATTTCACCCGCCACCGTTCTATCGATCGATTCTCAATTTCCGATTCCCCATAATGCGACTCTTTTATTAAACCTTTCTTTCCACGTTTAAAATCCTTTCTGCGAGCTAGTCTACACTTTCCACCGACGAACAAATGAAAACAGAGCCCCACAAAACCAGCTTACGCCTATACCATCCATTCTTTTCTCATTCCATTCTTCCCACACCGGCAAAGAACTTTCGTTTAAAAAATCCGTACGATCGTATTCGAGCATGTGTGTACTCGGCGCATGCGTACGTACGTATGTATGATGCCGCGCACACATTTACAGCCAACACCTGTGCCTGTGGACGGCTCGTTGGATGTCGGAGACGGTGAAATCGTATTACTAGTGCATTGTGGGAGCTGAATAGCCCGCATTAGAGCCAACGAGGTTGTACCATCGACCTTCCTCTCCCGTTTCCCGCTCTCTCTCTCTCTCTCTCTCTCGCTCTCGATCGCACGCTCGCTCGTCCTGTCTTTCTTTCTCTGTTGATCCCACTCACACTTTCCACGATCTCTCCGTATCATTACGCCGACATCGCCTCCTTCCTCTTCAACCTTCTCCGGCGTTCCTTCCGTCCTGCCTGGAACCCCTGCATTCCGACACCCACGACTATCTTGTTCACGAACGAGCATTCTACGATGCTGTTTACGAACGAGAAGCGAGATAGGAAACACGAGGCCAGGAGAATTCCGGAAGTTTATGGATTACGAGGCGAATTAACGCTCGGAAGATCGTGCAAGCTTCGACTCAATTGATAAAAGAAAGGGCTATATCCAAGTTGTTATTAGTCTTTGATTGTTGAAAATTATCGAACCGCGGATGTTTATGTTGATTCATAGTTTCGAAGACATTAATAAGAAATGATATATGTAAGCTTGTCTCGTCCAATAAGATTTATAACGAACGATACATCTCTGCGTATGCACGTTCCATGCATTTTTGCATCGTCGAATCTCATATAAATGCGTGGACATTCGCAAGCGTAGAAAGAAAGTGTTGGGATGGTGAAGGATGTAAATATTAAGAAAATAATAAATAGCTACTTCGGTAAGAAATGCAAATTCTACCTGGAATCCAGTGTAAGAATGATCACTGTTACGTTAATCCATTCCATCTCCCAGACAACAGTAAATGCAAACCTATGCGCAAATACAAATAAAACTAACTAATCCAAAAAATTGTTTGCCATTAATTTCTTTTCCAACGATGATCTTAATAAAAGATACGTAATCAATTTCGTCAAAAGTTTCAGTAAGTTCTAGAAGAAAGGATAGCTGGTTCTAGTATTAACTACTTAATCTCGCTCGTCCAACGAAAATTTCCTAAGTTCGCAAGTGCAGATCCACAAAAATCACAAGCGAAACATTCGACCCTGTTCGATCGTCGATTCGTCGATGATCGAAACTTCGTTCACCACCAACGATCGTTACCTGTTCTTCCACCCATCGAACCGCAGAAACTAAAACCCAAGGTCCCTCCATTCGCTGCAGTAGAACTCGTTAAACACGTCGCTAATACGCGAACCGCGTCGCTGAAAATTTCTACGTTCGAAAGTTTGGCCACGCGAACGCGAGACCGTGCTCTCACCCGCAATCCGTTTCGCCGCTCGTACTCGTTTACCACTCTTGTTCGAAGTTCATCTATTAGCGACGAGGCGGCATAGACGCATAGACGCGAGAACCGAACTTCTCCGAAATACTCGCTCCATTCGTCGTAACAATCTCGGCCGGCTCCTAGCGACGCGACAGCTGCGTCGATGGCAACGATCCCGCCTCTCATTACGCCCGAGCTTTTACGAGGTTCTCGAACAACCGGCGAAAGACAGACAAAGACAGAGGAAACGGAGCGAGGCTCTGCGAGTGGTAGTTTCAGAGATTGGATAAGGAATCCATAAGTTCTGACGTAATCTCGACGCGTTTGGCGTTTGAGAACAGGACTCGGT
The DNA here is from genome assembly GCA_014737395.1 of Bombus waltoni. Lineage (NCBI taxonomy): Eukaryota > Metazoa > Arthropoda > Insecta > Hymenoptera > Apidae > Bombus > Bombus waltoni. The sequence goes on along the minus strand of JACXII010000043.1, from coordinate 668,915 downwards.
CTCGGAGGACCAGCCCCGGTGATTTTCTCGCCGCGACGTCGTTCGACGACGTGAAAGTCGTGGACCGGAGAGAAAGAACGTTGTAACCGAGCCATTTATATCAGCCACGAGCCAGAACTCCGTACATGAATTTGTCGTGGGGACAAGTATTTTATTGAGTTGATGCGTATAGCAGGAGTACATTCGTTCTCTTCATCAGCTATGTTTCTTCGTTCTTGCCTATGTATATATAGAGAATAATAGTATGTTCACATTTTGATACGATTATATTTTACGCGTTCGTTATCTCAGCATCGATTAAAACTACACGCGGTTACAGAATTTTATCGTGGTATAGTGGCAGTTCACTCGTACGAATAACTACGTGTTAAATCAATATTTGTAAAAATCGACATTACAAGTACATGTATTGTATATCGCAGACCCAAATAATTCGTTACATTTCGATAAACGAAATTTCAACTCAGTTCTAAGGTTAACACGATACAGCAAAGTTATATCGTATTACGGTAAAACTCCATTATCATAATATCACTCAGTGGTCGATAACGAACGCGAACTCCTATTATTCCTACGTATCAAAATATTTCGTAGACATACATGTGGCAGATAGCTATAATTAATATGACACGAGAAATCTAACGATAGCTCATAACTCGAGACTTGTAAAACTTTGCCAACAATGTCAATTCGATTCTGTCCAAGAGAGTGCAAATAGCGAGAGCGGTACGTTTTTACTCTCAAAAATAGGATTCGTTTCGGACCTTGTCACAAAGGGAGCCTAACTGCGAGCTGTATAACTGAAAGCTGTAACGGCCGTAAGGTGATGGAGAAAAACGACCAACAAAACTGGCGAAAAAGCGGCCACGAGTTTTTTCAGCGACAACCACCAAGTGCGTAGTGCGCCCTTTCCTTTTTTTCCCCATGTTCCGGGTATCTGGCCGGGTCGCGCGCGCGAAACGGCGATATCAACGAGCGGCTTGTCGCTCCTGCGTGGCAGTCGTTATTTACGGAAGCGAGCAACTAGTGCGGCTGAATTGGTCCTCGGTGTAACGAGAATATCCGGGTCAGCGTGTATGTCAGCCACGTTACGCGGAAGTAACGCTATTATTGTGCGAAAAATGATTGGAAGCTCTTCTATTTTTGCCCTTCTGTCTCTGGAAACTGGAGATCTCGCTTCTCTATTCCGGAGAATGATGAATACGTTTGTCGGCTGCGCGATTTTCACCCTCGCGATACAGACTATTTATCCTGGTAACTTTTGAGGCTAATGGTTGCACGAAGCCACTGGATGACAAGTATAAAAAGGAGACGAGGGGAAATAGAAATTGTGTTCACTAAAAAGCAACGAACCTTTTGCGCGCGAAATATACACGTGTTTGGATTTGTGATAAATGGTGGTTCCGTTTATAATGTTGATTTTTACAAAGACTAAAAACGCGTAATTAATTTCCTTTATATAACGCGTGATCGAACCAGCGTCGATAGAAATATGGCAAATACGTTTAACAAAATATCAGATTAGAGAATCTAAATCCATAATGAAATACCTAATCGTCTAATTACGAAATACGGAAGAATCAGAAATGAATGTTCTTTGTTTTGTCAAGATCTTTATTCGCGACTTATACAAAGGAAAATTAAATTTCCCCTGGCATGGAAGAAACTATTATCAAGGGAAAATTTTCATTGGATTTCAACTTGGGATTCAGCTTTCGCGTGAAATTTTTACAAGATAATAAAGTTATATAGAGTAATTTCATGGAGAATGCTTCTTTTATCATTATTATTTTAACAATAATAGAACTCGAGAAACTACGGTACTTTCTATTACCTTCGTAACTATTATATAAGTAAATTGTAAAATGTAAAAAGGAAATTACTCAAATAGACGAGGAATTTCCATTCTGTTTATAACAGAGTGAGGAACGTTTTCGATATTTTTGCATTGTCGACTATCTTTTAACAGTAATGTGGTAATATCGAGTAACTTTTATCGCACTGTTTATTAGAGAAGATATCGATACGGAAGCCATGCGTTAATAGCTAGACGACAAGCTACTATTCATAAAACGTGTGGGAGTAGCTCCTGATGTAATGCTCCGGAAGAATATCAGTGGATTTCATTGCCAAGGGAGAGTCAGAAGTCACATCGTAAAAAGTTGGCACGGGTTTATCTTGGACGGAAAAGCTAAGGAGAATCGGCAATCAGCGAAGATTTTTACGATTTCATCAGAGTGCCTTTTTTGGCACTAGATAGATACTTATGGAGATTGGATCGATTAATTTTCTGCTTGCTTAACAATTTGCACAATTGCTAGAAATTCCGAGACGTACTACTCGCGATTATCGTGCCAAGTTTCCGACTATAGTTTTGGCTTTCCCCGATATTTAAAAATATTATAGTTAATTTTGAAACTTTGTCGACTTCAACCTTGAACTTTAACGAAATCACTTTCGTTCTAGTTCTTGATTTCCAAGTTCCGTCTTCAAAATACGTTAATCAAACGTTCCGTTAAGAAGTTGAAAAGATAAGATTTATTTTATTTCGTACGAGGCTACTACCAATTAATAACAATGCGAATTAGAACGAAATTAGAAGGTTTGGATAATGATCAGGATCGAGATTATGCCGATAGCATGAAATCTATCCGTGTATGTATATACATATAGATACGCGACAAATCAGCAAGCATTTTACACGCTGGAAAATTGTTAAGCAAAGAATGATCTTTCAAAATCAATCGTTCACCTTCTCAACGAAGAATTTTTCCCCGTACACATACATTTCACCCGCATAAGCGGTTGCACGCAAAATTTCATATTTTGTACACGGAATCGTACATCTGATATTCAAAAATTTCGTGTACGAAACAAAGTGTCAAATATATATATATATATATATATATATATATATATATATATATATAACGCGCATCGCGGCGAAAAATTTCATTCACCTAAAAAGGAGGTTCCGACACGTTTCCTCCTATTTCGCTGTTGTTCTCGCGAAACGTTCTCGCGAATTACTCGACTCGCCGAGCAAAACAACAGAAACCTCGGTCCGATTTATTTTAGCGATCAGAGCAAACGTCCAAATCCCCGAACCACTTTATCCCACCGTTCTTAACAATTTTTATACACACTCTCGCGCATGGAATTCGAGCTCGCCCTTCTAAATGAATAGGGCCAGCATCCACGACTGGCAACAGGGTAGAGCAAGCTCCCACGCGAATTGCGGCAACAGCACACGCGAATACCCGCCGCAAGATCAATCATATCGAGCAATAAACCGACGGGTTGAAACGATCGCGTGCCTGCCCGCGTACAACCCCGACCATGCAACACGCGTTCGTGATTGGGTTACGTGCGATGTTTACGGCTTCCCGTAATTGATCCTCCCGCCATCGTCTAAAATCGACTCGGTCTTCTCGAAAGAAGCAGAAATATCGAGCGCACACGGTGGAGAACTTGCGAAATGGTTGCGTACGCTAACATTTACACATCCCCTTTATACGCGCTCGAAATTATTGATCCGGTAGTTCGCTTGTAATTCGACCAGTCTCATTTCGAGCTGGACCTGCAAAATACTTTGTTACTGTACGTTAGTCGAGGGTATTAGGTACAGGTAAATGGCTGGCTGAGAAATTGCAATCGAGACGGGGGTGATGAAATTTTTGGGTTACCGTCGAGTTGTCAAAGAAAGTTAATACATTTTTGGCCCTGTTCCTTGTTATTAGAGTAACTGATTATTTGATAACGTTTTGGACATGAAAAAGTATAATATTCCGTTAACGGCTATTAATGCGCGTGTATATCGATTTAGCACGAAATAAATGTGTTACGAATAGAGAGGAAAATTGATATCATAAAATTTAATCAATCATCGGAATTTACTTATTTTTTTTTTTTTTTTTATACAACGACCAGGAACGACAGATATTTGTGTCAAGTTTTATATCGGATATTACCTACACGTGTGTAAACACGTTTTAATATCGTATAGATGGTTCAACAATTTTTCCAGCAGTTTTTCCTCAAAGTAATAAACGCTCTTCGAAACCAACAATTGAGACGAACGAATAATAACCAAAGTTACAGAGAGTCAATACGTATTCCATGAAAAACAACTCTCAGGCGATTTTCTAAACTCGATCTGCCGTCGTTAGGTAATAAGCCGCGATATTTTACCGAATTTTATCTCAAAAGTATTTAGAGAACTACGTCTTGTACAATGAATTTTACCGACGATTTTGATCATATCCATGCTTCAAAAATATACCGTAGCATTTACAGTGTTTCTCAAGCAGAATCGAGCCAATAACGTCGGACAACTTCACAATTCGGACAAAAGTTGTACGAAGCGTATTTTAATAACCGAGTATAATCGAGCTTCGCAAGCCACGAGACGACGAAAAGCCGAGGAACATCGAGGCTGGAAAGACGAACAAAAGAAAAATCGATCGTCCACAAGGAGATATCGAGACGCGTCCTGCTCGGAGTTCCATTAAAACCGCCGTTCTACGCTTCTGAAACTGACACCTCCTGAAACGAGATCGCCGTTGCAGTTTCGAGCATGGCGAAAACAACGAAACCGGGCGCGAAAGCTGAATCACGTTCCGCCAGTGCGAGAGAAAAGGATAGATGCACCGGGCCGAGCCGGAGAAAAACAAGCGTGAAAAAGCTGGTCAACGAAAAAAGAACTCGGTTTCGCGATACACCATCAGATTCGCGTTGGAAAAAGGGAGGGAAAAAACGGCAAATAGACAGCTAGAGTGCACGAGCCTGCGCTTACACGGAGGTGATCGTCGAGCTTTGATAGTGTGAAAGTTGTTAAAACCTTGCTTTTTATTGTTACATCCGTGGTAGTGATAGTTTGCAGCGGGTGAAATTTAAAACAGTTGGATTTCGTGGGTTTTTGGTCGTCCGAAAGTAACGAAATTTAGAATTTTCAACCTGCAATGTACCATCATTTAATAAAAATCCCGCAAATTCGCAGCGATTATGCGAACCTAATGGCGTCTTTCTTTGCTTTAAATCTCTTACGAGTATCGAGGAAGATTCGAAGGACGATATTTTTTATACACTTCTATCGTTCTCAAGTAAACGTTGTACTCTGTCGCGCGCTCCATCTATAGATAATAATAAAAAAAAGAAAGAAACCCAATCTGGTATAGCGTAATCGTTTCTCAAGTTTCTGCCAAATCATTGATACTATCGTATAACGCCACCGTTCGTGGCGGAGAATTCATGCGAGATAAAAAACTTCCAGCGAGAGGGACTAACGTCGTGATTCCAAATAGAGACACGAAAAGACACAAATTGCGGAGTCTTGAAGTCAGAAATGAAGTTCTTTGGAGAACAACCGGGCTTGTGCGCGAAAGATAGAGAGAAACGGGAGCGAAAGGCGGCGAAGAGGAAAGGGAAAAAGTAAACGAGGAGTCCTAGATACGATCCTTTGCCTGGTATTTTCTATGGTGGTGGAAAAGCGATCCCACTTTTTTCTTCTCTTCCCTTCCTTCGTTTCTTCTTCCTCTGTTCGCTTTCGAGCATTTTTCCTTAGTAGAAAGTTTCCGACGTGTAAAGGCGACAGAAGAACGATACCTCGGCGCGCGAGTAATTGCTTCAACGTAAGAATGCAATATTCCTCTGTCTACAACGATTCCGGCGTATTTTTTCCCCCTCAGGCTGAGGTTCATCCCCTGGTGACGTCCGCGTGCCAGTCTGATGTCTTATTACGAGAGCTCGCGTCTCTCGTTGAATTTAATACGAACACCATGGCATACCGGCGCTGCCTTTCTATTTCATCAAAGCTTGTTTCGCGGGATCGTTTAATTAATTGTCTGGAACGAACTGTGGAACTTATCTCGAGCAGAGGATTTCACTTGCTTGCGAGGAACAGGAATGCGGCTCGTTGGTGATACGATGTGACGATCCTCTAGGAACGAGTAAACAATGTAAAACTGAAAATAATACGGCCTCGAGTCTTGTTTTTATATACCTATAGATACTATATTTAAAAAGTTATTGCAACGAAACGTCGAAATAGTGGACTAGGAAATGGCGCTTTGTTACATTTTCACGTATTCTTGTTCGGCCAGGTTGAACATTTTATCGGAGTTCTTAATTTCGACTAATCCGTTAATCGAACGAAAAGAAGAAGTAGAAAAAGTCGGAAGGAACTTGCGCCTCTGTTTTTGAAAAATTAATGTTTAAATTCTATCAATAATGTAATAAATATAACCACTCTTTAAGATATGTTACTTAAAAATACTCTTTGAATAAAGGATCTTAGTTTTAAGTTAATGTACCTAATTCAAATTCAGCGTCGAACGTCAATATAAAATGAGTTTACTGCTACCACTAGTAACTTTATATCGAGAAAATTGAAATCTCCACAACGAAGTTACTCTGCGACACGCGATTACAAATTATCGAAGGATTTGTAATTACGATTCTCGGTTTCTACGTTACCGTACAAATCCGCAAGAACCAAATGGCGAGGATCAATAACATCTCATTTGCATACGTCACTGCGAAAGAAATGTCCATTCTTTCATATTTGAAAGGGTATCAAAAATCGATTCGTAACGAAATAATGCTTTGTCGCAGCTCGCAGTGCGTAACGTTGAAAATCGAAAAATATATGTATGTCCTTTTACAACAGGAAAATACGCCGGCATTTGCATGTTTCGCGATTTCCATGTAGCTCGTTTGAATTGCAAGTCGAATAAAAATCGGTCCGTCCGTGGATTAGCATAACAACGTTTTTATTTTCCTGGTCGTTGTAATTCGGGGAATTAATATTCCCCGAACGGCAGAAGGTAGTATAAAAAGGCCAAAGAATAAGGCGAAAGACGCTCTTGACGACATTTCTCGGCACAATGTCGTCGGGATAACCTCCTTAGGAGCGGCGTTTATCGTCGAGCAACGCGTCGTCTTTCATATGTAGATTGTCTCGGTCGACGTTCGTCTCTAACATCGTCGGACGAATAATTTTCTTATCGGTGGCAGTTCCTTAACTTGGCGAAAGGAACGTCGAAAACTGGAATAAAAGGGAAGACTTTGGAGATCCTTCCAAGTTCTCGTCAACAATGGAGCTTTTACGTCAGATCGTTGACATAAAAATCGTTCGTTAGTTACTTTATTATTATTTCTTTCAAAGGAGTAAAACGAAGGTTGCGAGGGTCTCATAAAATTTGGCAAAATTTATAAGACAGCCGATGGAACAGTTTTCCGAAGCGATTTCAGAAAATATCGAACATTTGCGACGATATAAAAAAATGACACGACAAAGGGTCAATTACAGTTATCAAAGCAACGAATGTTTCATTTTTGTTCTATTCTCAACCAGACGTGCGCATAATTTGTTATTCCTCTTACAAACAGTTGCTTAATTTCAACGAAATTTGACTAACCATTAGACACTTGTTACACGTACGAAATATTTCGCATTTATAATCTTCGCTTCCTTTCAATTTTACCTATCAATTGTCTGCTTAGAACATATAGATCGTCCGTTTGAATTAAGTTTAAAGTTAAAGTTGCAACTTTCAAGTAACAATCGTAGATATATTTCATTGTGCTCTGTACGTGTTTCGTTGAAACTAGACGTAAAAAGTCTACCAATATGAGCGAGCGTAGATCGATAGCAGCATGCAGAAACTCCGTTCGTATCGCACAGTTCCTCGTAATACGGTAGAGTCGAGCGTTTCGATCTGGCTTACCCTAACGCGACATTCGACGCGACCAAGGTTCGGCCGTCACGTAGCAGGTAATATGCAAATGACATATCGTCACGGTGAAATTTATTCATGGACGCGACTGCCCGCAGCTGCGGCTTCGAAGTTCTCCCGGCCTCCCTCTGTGTCCCTCAAAATTGTCGTAACGAACTTACTCGCTCGTGCAAAACGCCTTATTCCCCGCGATCGCGGTCTACATTTTACAAGTAAAACAAATCCGCAGTTGTCCGAACTTTCGCTCTTAGACACGGTTAAAGCGAGTAAAATATAGTTTATCGGTGATTTTGAACGTTTCGAACTTTTCGAAGAACGTCGTTGGAATTCGAGCAATTTTCAACGAATCGCGAACGAAGATTTCGCGAATTTTGATCGATCGGTGCTATTGGGGCAAATTCGATGGATTTCGGTAAATTCTAGTTGAAAAAGGAGAACATTTGGGGGAATTTAAGAATGCGATTCATTTAGATTTTACCTTGGTAAGTAAACATTTGACAAGCTCGAATATATTATTAGTTAGATCAGTGGAATGTTCGATAGCAATTTAACGTAAAACGTACATCGGTACCTTTAGAAATGCGAACATTGAAAATAGTAATAATACACAGTGACAGAATAAGCGTTATATAAAACACGATCTTATTTGCAAGTTCTCAATCTGTCAAACATGGACAGGGTTCAAGAGTATCGTATACCAAAGACCATACGACTCAGATCCGTCAAAAGCGTTCGGAAAATATAGCACTACGTAAAATCCAATTACAATGTTATTCACCAGCAGCTCATAAATCATTATCCTCAAAAATGATAAATCTTTACTCTGTATTAATTAGAATCTGGTTACTGTCCAACTTCACACTACCTGCAAAACGAAATACCTACTACTAGAGTTCACATACGTATCTCAAGTTCAATTCCCAATTGCATAAATTACTTCTGACATTTTGACTAAAACGAAGCTATAATGTCTATACGAATTTCATCGATGCGAGAAATTTATGAATTACCGTGAAATAAATTCATGCAACTTCGAATATTTTGATGACGAATCCCGATGAAATTTATGGGATTCGACCCCATAAATTACTCGTGACATCGTGAAATATTATAAAAAATACAAAGTCAAATTTTCAAAGTATTTTTCCGTAACGAGTTATCGTTCGTGAAATCTATCAACGATCATTGACGGATACCACGATGACGAATCCTGACGTACTTTTTCCCGGGGAAAACAACCCCGAAGACACGCGACGGCAATTAGAATGCGTCCATGTGACGAGAAAAAAAAACAAATCGAATCGCGGTTTGACACAGCGAACGCAAACAACTCGCTTTTGGCATCGGGCATGACACGCTCAGTTGTTGGCTCGCCGCTTGAAATCCGATAGTTTTTGGCCAGGCAGCTCGTTTGTTTTATCCCGCGCGAGAATCGCGCGTCAAAGGATGAGAGATTGCGTCATGTTACTACATTCTATCGCAATTACGAGAAGGACTGGATACTATGTATTTTTGTTTCTTGTAAACACGTCTTCTTTCGATGATTTACGTGTCTGAAATTACGGATATTTATCGAAGCACAGTTTTCTGACACTCGAGTGCAAATTATTTCTTACAACGAAAGGGTGGATGCACAAGTGTCTTCGTTAAAATAGATGCCTCGTGTATTAAAAATGGCCACGAAGTAACTTCCAAGATAAATCTTTCCGTTCTTCCAATCTTCCAATCGTTCAATTCTTATTCTTTCAAACAACTGGACAGTTTTTGACAATTCTTAAACCGATCATTTTTATAAATATTTTTACAGATACGATATATGAAACTAGTACGATCGTCAAGTCGAGCGTTATTTCATTTAAGTAAATGACGTCTTAACGAAACAACGTGTACGTCCGTACGAAATACAAACGAGCTAAGGTTTCAATCAGAAACATTAAGTTGTAGCTTCCACTTCTGGAAAGGCGTGTTGATTACCGTGCACCGTGTCCCCAGGAAACAATGCGGACATTTTATAGCCGGTGTACAACTAGTACAGACCCCTTATACTTGTCGGGAACAATGGGTATTATGTAGCGTGGCGCACGCACGGAAATAGCTTCCCCCGGACTTGTTCGAACTAGTTGTAACTCACTGTTCAACTGTACCCGTTGACGAGCAGCGCAACAATTACGCTAATGCATTGTCCTCGGTTCCTTCGTCTAACGACTCTAAACGATCGACGGCCCACGCCCTTTAGACCGTTTCAATTAAAGGAAACACGGGGTTCTACTAAAACGCCGCGACGATTTCGAATCTTGATTTATTCGTCCTTATCACCAGCTTCGTTTGTCGAAGGTTAATCGGTTGAGTGGATGTCTAAATAGGTCTTAACGTTGTCCGACGGCTAGCGCTGCGTTTTTCAAATTTTAACAATGGGACAAAACGAATGAAATGAATTTCAACGAGATGAATTCGGTAGAAGAGGTTTTGCAGGTTAAGATTTAACGTTTGCATAAAGAAGTAGAAAATTTGGCAAAATTTAGTTGTTCAAGATTTCGGTATTAACATTGCATCAATTTTGTCAAATCGTTAATAATTTAATGTTTCCTCGGAGAAATGGAAAATTTGTTCGGATTCGGTTAATTGAAATTTTCGAATCAACATTCTGGTTGTTTACTAATTTACGGATAAAGTTTCTTTGCAAAACCTCGCTCTTCTAAAATTTTATATTTAACGTATAACGATTTTCAAACGCGATATATAAAAAATAATCTTCGCTAAAGTATCTGCATCGCAAGACAAATGGAGAAAACGAATGAAAAATGCCGCAGAAATTTCATTTATCAATTTATAATATCGTGTAATAAAAGAATTTTTTAGGAATTTTTATACTTTAAGAGACTCCCGATATCGTTTCAACTTTATTATCGTCGTAAAAAGAAAGATTTAAAAGGTGCGTTTTCACTTATAACGCGGAGCTCAAGTAGAACAAGCACGATAGTGGTCAGACAGCGCGCAATAAAAGTAGAATTGGAAACGACACTCACCCGTATCGTTGTCTCCTGGAACACCAAGACTATCACTATTGTCATTGATGAAGGCCTCCGCCGTCGACGTGAAGGTCTGAGGTGATAGTGTGAGGTCCGGCCCGCTCTCACTATCGAACAATTCTAAATTCCCGTTGCCTGAAACGGGTCAAGAAAACACGTATCATACATTTTCTGACAGTCAATATTCAATCGAATAATACATTTAATAAATTGAAACGCGGTTCAGAAAATACGCGACTAACGCAACAATAAATTTTGCCAAATAATTTCGTTGTATGTCAATCAATTTCAGAATATTTTGCGATTCTTCGTATTGCGATATCACTACTATGAACTTGAAACTTTTCATTTATTTTACATCGTGTTTTCCTCGTCATTTTCACGTATTTGTTATCACTAGCAGCGATTAACGAAAGATTCGAATTGTAAATTTTCTCTCTTTTCGCTTTTGTCGCTGGGTATTACATTAAAAATAATTGTCTGTTTCATAATTTATTATTCGCGTTTATGTATTTACGCGCTCCAGCTGCATTATAAATTTATATAATAGATATTTGCTGTTACGAATATGTTAATTGCATTTCCACTATTTTGCAATTATTTGTCATTGCATGTAATAAGAGAACTATCGCCGATTCGATTATTCAAAATATTTTTCTCAACGTTCATCTCGCCACATTTTCATCTAAGAAGAATTTTATTATTCCGTTAATGTCTCTATATATCTTTTAGCAAGAGTAATTTCTTGTATACGTTGCTTCTTACGAGAACAATGTTGAAGAAAGAGAATCGCATGATGATAGTAAATTTAGCAGAAATATCCAGAATAGAAGAATTCTTCGAACGAATGCTAAGGGACGAAGTTAATGAATCGAGGCGAAAAATTAGTAGAAATGATTCTCTTGATTTCTGTGAACACGCTCGCCCCATCTACTTTTTTATGGCCACGCAACACGCAGAAACAAAATCTCGTTCGTTGTTGATTCTATTCGATGCCAGGTTACTCGACCTCTGGATTGGCGAACAGCGTCGACGAATGAACAAGATTCTTCGCGTGTTACGAAGGCACAGCTCAAACATAATTGGCCATGTTTCCGCGGCTTATCGCCTACGATACTGTCACGTTTCTCCATAGAGAAATTAATTGCTTAATCGACATAAAAACTGTTTAATTTCTGCAAAGAAAATCAAGCGTAGTTCGAGGCTACGATATGTAAATTATTTGTCCACCAATGGGAATAACTATGTAATTTAGATCCAAAGAAATCCGATGTGTAACGAATGATTTCCTCGATACAAGTTCGAGAGTTTCGTGGATTCTTCAGTAGCTTTTTTTATCATCAAGAGTCGGGTGATTAATCTTCGTAATCCAAGAAAAGATCGATCCGAAAGATTATGCACGAATTTTCTAAAACTTGCAAGTATTTCTTAGAAGAAACTGAGAAGAAATTTTAATCGATCCCCACGTACACTTTCATCGAGGTTTCGCGTGTTTAATAAATAATGGGACACTGTTTCAAAGGACAACCGATCGAATTTAGCAAACTAAAAATAAAACCTAGCAAAACTCGAGACAAAAGAAAAATATACGTAACATGGTTCAACGAGTTGATCGATCATTTTCGTTATCAGGATGATACGTAGAGGGGGTGAAAGTTGGGCAACGGGGCTGGGAGGGTTAAATGAGAAGTTCTCGGGTATGAGACGAGTGTCGCTTTCGCATATTCCTCGGCGCACTGACAACAACACTGGAGCACTCTTACGAGAACTAGCAGCCAGTCGAGGATCTCTCGAGACCTTAGGTGGCCTTCGCGATCCGAGGACAACTGCTACCAAGTGGTAGCAAACTTTGACTGTGGATTTTAGGTTACGAAGCTCGTCGCGCTAAGCGACCTAAACTCCGTCTCCTCGCTTGTCAGACCCTCGTTACGATCGTCTCGGTTCACTCGATTATACCGCGTCGTCAACTGGGTCTCGTCAACCATAGTCGAGTCGAGGAATGGCGAGATACATCTCTGTTTTCGTTACAGTTTAACCAGAAGAACCATGAGACAATGGTTGCTATCGATGATTAACAAGTTGTAAATTCGTCTGACGATTCAGTGGCTACATCGCCAGATACGAGTTTCTCAGAAACCAAACTGAACAATTCAACTTATTGCTAATTACTTAGATCTCATTGCGCGGGTACAGTATCAACGTTTAATTGCCTCTGAGTAACAAGACGAGGTCCTTCGTAAACAATAATTGAAACTCGACGTCAGGGATGCGAGTGTATATAAATCTACTACAAAGGAATCGACGAAAGCAACTAAATTAATCAGAAACACAATTCGAGTAAAAATTCTGATTTACATCGTGGTAATCCAAAATCGTTACAAAAGCGATATAAAAAAAAAAGGGACGAGGGGATTTCAATACGAACAGTCGCAACGCTGGTAATACCTGGGATAATTCAGCGCAAAAATATACGATATTCAGCCATTGTCACTGACGCAATTATACGTTTGACGTAGGGGTACACACAAAGCATTACATGTCATATTCGTCCGCTTCGACATCGGCCGTGTACACGATTCGCGTCGTAGACGAGCGTTCGCGTTAATTCAAAGCGACGGTATGCATCTCGCGGCGGATTAACATATTCCAGATTATCCGTCCGCGTTTGCGTTAATGCTTCCGCCGTTGGGTTAGTTAAATATGTAAATATAAGCGGACCAGCTATGCTGGACGTTATCCGCGCTTACGAGAGATCGATGAATCACACGCGAACACACAGGACGCGACACAAAACGTTTGCATATAGCAAGAGATGCGCACGCGAAAGGGAGTTGAACGGTGGGAGGGGTGGGGAGGGATTGAATAAAATTCTGAAAGAAACGAGAGCAGAGTTTCGACGCTGGAATAAATCATTGGAAACGCGTATTTTGTATACCGCTGCAACTCGTTGTTAATTTATTATATAAATAATACGTTCAAATAGTTGATGTACGCTTTTATAATGATACACGCGTAACTTTATGTTTAATCTTCTATAGTAAATACGAAAATAGAAGTATTTTCCGTAAAAATTTAAGCAGTAATCGGAATTTAAGCAACGAAGTAAACTATAAAATAATGTTTAATTTAACGAATAATAAACTTACTCGATTCTTTTTATTTAAACCTCGATTACTTTCATCGCTGTTCACACGTTTCTCCAAAGTTTAATGGATTTCCAAATGACAAAGACTGCCGTATTTAATTTTTCCTGCGAAACTTTCGATCTCCTGAAATATTCTTGCCTCGGTATTGCATTCATTTCATAACACGCATCTCTATTTTAAATTAAAACGTTTCTCTAATATATTGCCCACTACTTTCATTATCTCTCCAACAACGCAATCAATAAAATACGTAACCTAAGATGCAGCATATGCATCAGCGAATACGTTGAACCTCCATCGCAAAGATCAAAACGTTTCTTTTGCTATTTCATGCGCACAGTCCTCCAACCATTCCCATATGTATCCTCCTCCAATATACGTACTCGGAAGGAACCTCCAGAAATCTAAAGAATTACCTAACCTGGCCTAAAGAACGCCACGAACAAATACATCATCAGTGTCATCGCGATTCGCGCGCAGGAGCACGAAAAAGAACCGAAGAAGACGCAAATAGCAGACCCGAACGAAACAAGAATACCACACGCGCCGCGTGATCAGCAACGGTGCAACGATCGTAATCCCAAGAAACAAAAGGAGGAAGGAACAGTGGCGATCCGGAATTACAGTTCCGTCGCCAAGTTATTAACGAACGCGACCGTTTTGCGTTCGCGTGGCTCGGCCAGCGATGCTTGGAGCGGGGAAAAACGGGAGCGCGAGGGTGTTCGAAGACAAGGGGTTGATCATCGTCGCCCGGAAGTAGCGAGGGAGGAAGAGAAACGAAGGAGGAGCGACGCTGGAAGGAAGCGGCCGCGCAACCGAGTTTATTCAACGCGCGAACGAAGCCCAGATATTAATTTTCTCGATGTATATGGATGAGTTCCGACTGGGCCACGGTGCGCAACCCGTCGAGAGAGGAAGAGAGGGTGGGAGCAGCCACGATGATGATGACGCTTCTACTGGTTGCTGGAGGTGGACCTACGTCCGAGGAAGGTACATAGATGTAGCGCCGGCAAGCGGTCGTACAGAATGGCGAGGGGCGGTTAAATTGCTATCGATCTGCCAAGCTTCGCAAATATCGTTTACCTTACCCTTGCAACCCTTCTAAAATCCCATCTACGCTCTCCCGACGCTCACCATTCGAGCGCCATCCTTCCCTACGAACACGATTTCGTTTCACGTATCGTTCTTCGTGCCGCTTCGGTTTTTATGGAAGGTTAATGTCGCGGAGAATTCAAGCTACTTCGGATGGGTTTTTGACGAGCTCTTCGCGTGCTTTGTCTTTAAAACCGTAGTGGATATTTGTGTCTTACGTCGGTAAGAAGGGGTAAGTTTGCTGGTGGACGACTTTGAAATTTGCTGATATTTCTGTTTACGAAGTTAGACGAGGTTAGACAGATAGGATTTCGAAATGCCGAGGCAACCTTATTCCAGTCATTGTTTAGGTATTTTATTCTGCTCTCTTAGCGCTGGTTCAGAGATTTCAGCGAACACGTTGGATATGGAACTAGAGATGGAAGCACGAGTTGCTGCTACTGGTAATTGTTAGGGGATATAAGAAAAAAAAAGAATAAAGAATGGAGAAATATTCTTATAGGTTATATCGTAACACGTTGATTAATACTGGCTTACACCAATTTCTATCTTTATCTTTATCTTATCGATTTTTATCCTCCAAGAAAACTCGTAATTACTTGTACAGAGAATATTGACCATAAAAAATGGAAACTTAAGACGATGGAGAATACAGAAACTATCGGAATCATTCAAATTCTTCGTTATACATGCACCTACGTGTCTTGAATCCATAAAGCGAAATAAATTAAACAATGCAATCTTTGTACGCAGTAAAATGGAACATCGCAACATCGCGGAACAAAATTGAGCGTCCATGCGCCTCTGCTTTCATTGAGGTAGATTCGACGACTCGACTATTGACCCAGTAATCATTTCCGAGCGAGACAGGATGTCGTCGAAAATTTCGAACGACGAACAAACAAAAATTTTAATCAAATTGAAATTAATGATGGTAAACGTGTTCGAACTGTTATGGGTCCAAAAACATTTTTTAAACCATGCTCTCTTTCTCTCTCTCTCTCTCTCCCTCTCTCTCTCCCCACGAAGCACCTATGTACGTACGATCGATCGATTCCAATATTCCAACATCGCAAATTTTGTTTACCTTTCGGCAGCTGCGCTGTCAGGATTCTATTCTGTCAGATATGCGTTATCAGTTGAATAGAGGTTCGAAACTCTATGTGCTGACAATTACGATCGGCGATATCCCCGTTTGATTTTTTCCAATTTTTTTTTTCTTCTTCCGCCCCTTTTTTTGCAATTCAGTTCGACAGTGTAAACCATTTTCAATTTCCTCGCGCGCGTTAAATTTATCTTCAACCCGCGGTACAGCGAGGTTGCACTAACAGTCAATTGTAACTCTGTTAATATTGACGATCGTCCTGTCACGAAGAATTATGGAATGCTTTATCTGACGGTGCACGCAATTCGAGTCAGTGGCTAATTCTTCTTGGTGCCTGGTCGTTCGTCATTACTTTCCTCCGCCATTGTGAGAGGTCAGTGATTTACGAGGGATCGATACCTTTCAAATTTCTTGATTGTTGTCAAGTTTGATAGAAATGTATACGCATCGAGAGACGATATCGTAATATTTAAAACTGGAAGAAAAAATCGTAAGAGTACTGCTTTCCGTCAACTTGCAATTTTACGCGTTCGATATCTGCCGATGCGATTCTTTAAAATCTGAAATCAATTCTTAAAATTAATATTCCTCGGCTATGAAAACAATATTGGAAATTTCACAAACGGCTGATCGCCGGAACTCGTTTCAAGATCGATACTGGTATTAAATGCTTACAACAGATAAAGCCGAGACGAATAAGGTGCAGCTGGTTGGAAGCTGAAACTCTGCCCCTTCGTCTATGAAGTTGCGAAAATAAAAACTGGTGCGTATATAAAACTAACAAAATATGCGAGCGAGGGTATACAATTTACATAGGGGTTTTGTTTGGCCGTTACGCGGAATCGAACGGTTTCCTCTCTGTAAAAGATATTCAGAATCACGCAGCCGCGGTCGACTCGGAATTTTATGAAAAATATCGCGTTTCACCGCTCGATGAACGGAGCTTCCGGCGGTTCTCGCGATGCACGCCGACCGTAAATGAATTCGTTCGCCAAACAGTAAAGATGAAACTTCCCGTACGAGATTTCAAGTATATTAAATAAAAATCACGTACAGGAATAAACATCGTCGAATTATTTTTCGACGTATTGGTTAACAAAATTCATTCTGGATGCTGATAAACCGTCGTTAACAAAGAGCTAATACGGTAATATCGGATTCTTATTTGATCGATGACGTTAATTTCAAGCAGAATTTCAATCATGCTTCTAAATATATACCTTTTAATAAATTACGAGGAATATAATATCGAGACTATGACGTAAAGAATCACTGCCGCTTCGTGATATATTATTTTATATATTGCGCGACGAACAGCTCTTGTCCACCTAGTTTCCAACTTTCTGTAGAATATTCTGTAGAATATAATATAGACGGTATGTACGAATCATTCTCTCCGCAAGATGAATACAAACACTTGACCACACTTTCCCCCAATCCCTGACCGCCACTGTACAAAACCCCCTTTTCCCAGTAAAGAATAAAAAAGAGGCGAAAGAAAATAGCCAAGCATATTGCAGACCAAAGGCATTTTCATCTGCCCGGATCGCAACCCTCGAGAGCAATGAAAACAAGGCGCACTGCTGGAACAACGTTCTTCGGCCAAAGGTCGGTTTCTTTAAGCCGAAGATATGCAAATTGCATTAAGTGTCCTCCTAACGCGTACAGTGTATCACGGCCGCTCGGCCGGTATTACGAAACTTAAGCCGTAGCGCACAAGTGTCGCGAGCTGCGGGCACCGTCCTCCCTTTGTGCAGACTAAGCCCGAGCTATTATCTCTCGGCCAGCAGCGAGCAACTCGAACCGGAGCTACTCGTCGGGCCCCGCGCCATCTTTCCACGTCCTTGCGTATTCCTCCCAAGGATTCCTTCTCACTTTCTCCCTTCTCTGTTTCGCTGATCCTTCCAGGGCCAAGCCTTTGTCGGCGGACGTTTCCACGCGAAATATTTCTCGGCCAGCTTGCTGCGGATAATTAAACGTCTTAGACGAGGCGAGGGGACCAAGGCGATGGTCGGGCTTGATGAACCGAGACACCAGAGTTCGGCGCGCAAGCGGATGCTGACTTGGGCAAATTGTTCGGGCGACGGGATGGAAAGCAGTTTAGGGTGACTCTCGGGGTGAGAAAGGCTTTATGGGGGTGCGCTCTCCGGTGTTTGCGCGATATGAAGTTTGGTTTCGCAAGGAGTCAGGCGGAAAAAATGTTTTCGAACAAGAAAACCAAGCGAATTGTTTATTTATCGTTTGACAATACAGCGGATAGACTGCGGCGGAACTGCTCGTTCTTCGCACACGAGCTTCGCGTACTTAACGATCGTCGAACTTTTGAGAATTTTCTACGTTATTCGTAAGGTGTTGGGTTGTTCCGAAAGTTTCTTTCCTTTTGTAAGGAAATAACAGATGCACAACCTCTTTTCGTTTTATATTACTTTATTCAGTCATCTGCGATCCATTTTGTTCTATTTCCATTATTACGATCATACGCGATTCGACAAAAATAATATAAAACGGAGGATGTGGTGCATCCGTTATTTCCTTACAAAACGAAAGAAACTTTCGGGACAACTTAATACAAAGACGTCTGTACGAGGAGACGCGCGTCTACGTTCAATAACGCATCGAGAGATTGCTACTTGCTAGAGAATTCCTTGAAGCTTCCAGGTCTGTCGTGTTTCTGAGCGTTAAGCGGTGTAGGCGATGTTAATTATACGTTTTCTACCGTAGTGTATTTTTTTTTTAAACTTTCTCTTTATTACGAAGAAAACTGTCCGAGATGAACAAAGAAGTTACAACGCGAAGACATATATACGCACACTGTGAGGCTATCGTTCGGGTCTGACGAGTGATCGAGCGGGTGGTACCCAGCCGGTGTCGACATTAGTTACTAGGTTGATGCCGGCGTGCACAAAGACGGCCTAATCGGCGCAGATGAGACGGGCAGGGGTAATCATGCTCACGGCCCAATAATCATACCATTATAATTAATGTGCCGCAATTAAGGCGGTAATATAGGACAACCGACAATCGAGCCGTGATTGTCGATTAAACGTTTTCGCAGTGCGAGGCGACGCGTTTATCGGCACGATGCGCGACCCTCGTTTCGCGAGCAACCCTGCTCGTTACACGACATGCCCTGCTGGAAAATGCGATATTTTGATGCCTGCTTTCTATGCTCGCATTAGAATAATGGAAGGTTTTAAGTGCGGTTTAAACGGAGATTCCAGTAACGTTTCATTTTCGACCCTGACACGGCAGAATCTTATTTCATCAGTTGGTACATGGTACTCGTGTAGAAGAACGTAACTGAGTTGATAACTATAACTTTCGTATAAATGATTTGTCGTTGTCGTTAATATTACGATATATAGAAAACATATAGGACGCGACAGGAACGTTTTTGTATAGTTAAAGCTAACTTGGACGATTTGTGGATGTCGCACACAACGAAAAGATAAAATACGAACATTACGCAAAGAAATGTTTCATTGAAAAAAAAAAAAATATATACTTTGTACTCGTTACCAGTATGACAGACGAAATATGTACGTTACGCGATTTCACACGTACGTTATTTCATATAGGCGAAAATGTGATAAGTTCTTAATTTTCTATTTCTCGATTCGATTAGTTACATCGTATAAACAGATTTTTAACAAGTCGTACGATAATGTAACAGTGAACAGCTTCGATTATAATAGTATCGTTTGTGAAAATTTTTATAATTTGATAGATTAAATTATATTAATTAACAAGTTGCGCGAGATCAATTTTTCCAGAGGCGCAAGAAATTCTTGCTTAAAATTAACCTGACGTATACAAAGATAGAAGGGAGAAGTTTATTTACCGTGGAAGGCGAATTCGTTCCCCCTGTTCATTGAAGAAAATAAAAGGTCCTAGTTGGAGGTCCGCGTTGCAAAAATCACAGGGTCTATTTTCGAAACCGACCGACCATGAAACGCATTCAAATTACGCGCGCAGTGAAATCGCGCAAGAATGCACAGCGTCGGAGAATTTTCCCAGCGTGAAGTTTTGCGAAATTCCTGTTTGGACGTTGTCGGTTGGTCTCGGAAAACAAAGGCAGCTCGTGCATAGTTTCTGGCGTTGCCCGTTTCAAAATCTCTGCTCTCAATTTCTTTTTTCTAACTGTAGACAAACCGAAGAATTTTTTCCAAGCTGTATGAGCGCCGTTGAGAGAATAATTTTTTTTCGATTAAACGAAGATTCAATAATCGATAATTCCCACCTTCTCCTCAGAAAGAAACAAAATCTCCTGCGTCTAATTCATTTATCAGAGTGTTAACAATTATCCTTTGATATCGTACAATTTTGTAAGACGCGGTACGCGAAAATTTTGAACTGTTTCGTTGCAACGAGGAGAAAAAGTAGACATTTCGTAATACAAAATTATCGAGCTATTAGGCGAAACAGTTCAACTATTAAATATCATAAATATAACTTAACTATTAATATTACAACTATTATATATTAAATATTATATAATATTACAACTATTAAATATTATATTAATAGCTTTCCTTTCAGCCTTTTAATCGTGAACACAATAGATAATAACTAAAGATTTCTTCGTTTATTTGGATAAAATTGCATCTTAGACTCAACGTTGTATCTCGACCTCAAAAGTTCTGTAAAACCTGTCAATTGCCAATACCGTCGACGAACTCTATCGAGCATCGTTTATTACACACGAGTCAAATTGTCTGAAACGGTAAAATCTTTGAGACGTTGATAAGTAGCGAACGACATAGCGAAACGAAACAACGGAATCAAAATGAAGGAAGGAGAAGCAAGGAGGAAAGAGTAAAGACGAAGAACGGGCGAATAAATTGGATTACAACATACTCGACAAACGGTCCGCTACAAAGAAACGTAGAAAGGAGACTGAAGGTAAATAATGGAGTTGAGAAAAGGACGGAAAGGCAAAGGGGTGGAAAGGGTGGGAAATAAAGGGAAAAAGAAGAGAGTAAGCGAAACGCGGGAGGAAGAGCGGGCTAGGGGGTGGCGTACACGTACGTTTAAACAGGGGAAACGAAATGTGCGCGTAGTGGGAACGAAACAGCGAGCGGACAGAGAAAAAGAATAACCGTAACGAACTTGGTGCAATAAGAATCGCAAGGTAACGGGCTCGCCGGTATTATTTCGGTAGCGAAGTCAATTTGCAATCAGCGGTGCAGCCGTTCTCCCCTCGTTTCCGCCGGAACGAGTATAGTCCGTATTTACTATAATGCGATAAGAGGCGAGCGGTATCGTACATTTAAATGAGACCGGCCCGCGTACTCTGTTTCCTTTCTTTATTTCCATCGTCCCGGGCTTCGCCGCCCTTCTTTCTTAATCCGACGCGAGTATCTGCTTCGTTGGCTGCTACGATAAAAATGACGACGACAGCTTGCTAGATTACCAATCCCGCGCTAGTATATTAGAAACGTTCGCAGACTCGATGGACTCGTTGCTTTGCTTCGATTTAATGCTTTATGGTTTTGTTGGTACGTATACACTTGGTTATTCAGGAAATTCGTAGCGAAAGTTAAGAAATTGATTAAAGAGACTGCGCGTGCTTCCATGAAGCTGGCATTTCATCGAATAATCTTCGCGCGAATCTTTCCAAGAATCGTTTACTTTTGTTTTCGGTAATTAATTGCTTCCGATTGCTTGTACACGCTTCTAGAGTATCGAATGTTTTGCTTGCGTCTTTCGAATTTTTATCTTTTTATTTACGCGTGCTGTGCGATCGCGACTAACGCAAAGAAGGAGTCGCAAAATATCTTTCGAGTCGAAGGATGCTTAAATAAAGAGAGATGAAATCGTAAGGGGAGGAGGTAAATTGAAAGAGCAACCGAAAATAGATCGACAATGCAGAATGCTTAGAAATGGCCGCATGCATGCCAAATATAACGTGTTCGTAAGTGGTTTCGTTTAACAAGGGCAGAAGTACGAGCGTTGAATATAGAGGAAGACATAAAGTTGCAAGAGATAGGGAAAAAAGCCGACCATCCACCATCTCGAATATTTAAATTCATAAATGCGGGTCCGTTCTTCGATCCGAGCTGTCCCTTTTCCTCCGCAAGAAAAAAAAAAAAAAAAATTGACCTCTATTTGCTATGAATCATCGCCAGTAACAGAATCGTTTAAAAATATAAAGATACGCGGTTTCGGTAACAAAATTCTTTTACTTTTCGACAATTTAACTGCTTGTGACAATATGTAGAATTGTGTGACGTGTTTTTAATAAATAGAACTAACCACGAGTGTACTATGTCAATTGTACAAGGAGTTATTAATCATGAAATTGAACGTTAATTGAGCCACATGAAAGACAACTTATTTAACGAATATGACTAATCGTTTGTGAAATTGAGAAATAATTTAAAAGAGAAATCGAGAAATTTAACAAGTTTTCCGAGAATGGAGTTGATCGATTCGCATTTTGTTTCCTATAGAATTAATTTAAGAAAACTGATCAGGTAGTTCGACGCTAATACCGAGAAACGTTCAGAAAATGAGATTCAATTTGACTTCTGAATAATTCAATTGTCGAATGAGATTTAAGATCTTATCGTTTTAGATGTTTTAAATACTTTACAATCCTCTTTCTCTCTCTCGTAATTCTACCTAATGCTAGAATCCAACTAAACCTTAATGCTAATAATCCTATCATAATATTTACCACACCCCTTCCAACCGCAATAATCCTACGATAATAGTTATCAACTCTCTTCCCACCCCTCTCTCTCTCTCTCTCTCTCTTTCTCTAATTCTAACAATCCCAATACGACTTTTACCAATTACGTAAATCCTATTAACTACCTTATCTATTAATAAACAAATATCAGTTGATTGCATCAACCAAAAGTCAGAAAAGAAACAAAATGAAAAATTACGTGTGGAAATATTCAAAGTTCAAAGGTTGACAAAGCTGAAGTCTAGCCTAATTATGAATTAACAAATATCGTGCCATTCCAAAATAAAATCATAATTTTCGTTATGATTTATTCATCAAAATTAAAAGACGAAATAAACAGAATTTTCGTATTAAAGTATTTGACGCCCGAGGATTCGTATCGTTTAACAAAGCGCCGTCCACTTTAATTGCATTCACGCTCCTTTCGTTTCCACTGACAACAGCCTCCGAAACAATTACCCACGAAAGTATACAGAAGCTAATTAGAGTTTGAAACACGTGTACGACGTGGAAGCCTCAGAGTCACGGATCAAGTCTTTGCCTTCGTAACGAGAATAGCAAAGGGAGAACACGGTAAAGGATGCGTTCTCTTGCGAAGCTTGAGTGGTCAATTTATCTGAGGTCACTTACCCGTTTTCCCCAAATAACAACGCCGCCGGAATATCATCCCTGTGTTCAACGAATCGGACAACAGTAACGAGACACTTCAACAGGATCTCTGACAGATAGTATAGAAGTGTGATGTCGGTCGGAGAATTTTCTTCGAAGAGAAAGATCGATGGTCTTCTTTTTTCTTTTACCAATGGGATTTTCTCGTCAATAAGATAATTAATAGATATCGCTGCATAGTATTATTGTTGTACGATGTAACGTGCAGAATCCACATACTAATTTTTCATGAATTTCTTTGTAATAAAGTTTTCCTGAAATTCTGTATAAAATAAATTGAAAGATTGTGGTATATAGTCAGAATACCCTTTCGTCAGAAAAGGTAAATTATAATGTCAAATAATTTGAATTGGGATGAGTTGAAAAATTTATGCCGAATTCCTTATTTTGCTAGGAAACCTCATTCTATCTTTATCTTTTTCGAAATGGATCGTATGTAAAAATTGATACATCGTATCGTGAAAGAAAATTTGTAAACTCCAGTTGAAGATACAAATAGTGGATAATAGTCAAATGGGTTAATCTCTAATCTTGCGATGGTATCTATATAACTGATTCGTTTATAATACAGAGTTCCGTTTCTAAGGAAATTTTTATTTGATCTCGTCAAACGTTCTTTTTCAGGCATTTTAAAACTTTGCTTTTGCTGGCCGCGATTAAGAGGTTTTAACCTCGATCCCATATAAGCACCATCTCGATCATCACTAGCCTCCGTAATTTATTTATCCTTTTTCTATACGTTCTTATTAAAAGAACAACTATTCAGAATGCACAAAAACAATTTTTAAAAGCTCGTTTTTCTACCGATCGTTCGATATGAAAGAATTAAAAGAACTAAATAATAATTGTCGTAAATCCGAAATAGCAGTTTTTAAAACTTACTTAAAAAGCAATCAAGTCGAGTAAAGAAAATCTGATCTAGTAAATCATCAACGAATAGCGTAAAAAAATCCCATCGTATCCATCGCCGTCAGAGATTGCAAACAACTAAATTATTCCAAATTTAAACATCTTGTAGCTTAAAATACAACTTCGTTAATCAGAAAAATAGCCTTTCTTCGAAAAGAAACCTTCTTAATCGCGTTACTGACGAACCAACGCGATTTACCATTAGATCCAGTAATTGCCAGCAAAGGACACTGCTAAAAGTTCACCTCACCGAACATCCCGAATAAACATTAACTCATTTGCCCAGCTCCCTGAAAAACTTCATCGAATATGAAAATTACAACAAGCCAGGCGCTTTTGCCGCCGCTTTTCCCAACGTATTCGCCCGGGCATCCGTGTCGCGAAAAACCATCGAGCCACCGGTATCTCGCGCATGGACATCTCATTATGGCATCGTAAAAACGCAATTTCCGGCTGAACGCAATTTCGTTCGTTCGTTCGGGACTTTCTCTCTGGACCAACAGCTGGGAGGGCCGAACGATGTTTCACGACGAGGGTCCCGCCATATCTACGCGGGGAACATTAATTAAATCGGCTGGCTGGCTGGCTGGCTGGAGCTGGCGGCCAAGCAAAGGGGTGGAGAACGCGCAGTGCTGGAGGGGGTTGGAAGCGCGCGGCATCCCTTTGACAGCGCAGTCAGCTTCTATCGCAAATTAAAGTCCCGGCTCACACTGGCCGGCACGAAAATAATTTCGCGCGCATAAGTTTCGCGTCCCGCACCTCCCGGTCACGATTTTCATGTTAATCCGTTCGCGGCCGGTGCTCGCATACACTGTGGCGAATTATCATTCTTTGACAGACGGATTCGAATTGCGAATCGTCGAGGGACGCCCCTTTGAAGCTCGCCTGCATCCACCGAGGGGATGAAACGCGCGAACCTTTGTTTGTTTTCCGCTATGATTAGGCGATCTTGTTTCTGCTGGTAATGGCTCTTTCGAATCGTTTTCTTTTTTTTTTTTTTCACGCTACGGAATCAAGGGGACGGTGATCTGATAATGAATTAGATATTTTTGGAATTAGGGGCGGATTATAAGAGGGAGGTTATTTGAAAGTTCTTCCGGTGTTTAGAACGAGGGGTTTGATTTCAGTTGCCGAAGTATTCGAGCGACGCTTCGTGATCCGGCGTTATTCGTCACACGTCCATTGTCGTTTGCAAATTATTATCTTCTAATAGCGGTAAGAACGTTATCGACGTAGGATTGAAATTCGGATCGTGTCACGGTTTGGCTAAAATATCTTATCTCGGCTAAATTCTCGCGAAAAAGATCGTGCGAAGTTCACGTACGTACACATATACCAAATACACGCCAATGTAAATATTCTACGTCGATCTAACCGTTACCACGAATTAATCAAACCGAAGGAACTTCCAACTTCTGAACGCCGAGAAAGCATTCTAATCTGCCCGACAACAGTCACGAAAGCCTCTCGGGCAATCTGAAATAAATCTTGAGGGGGGAAAAATCGAGCGAATGGTATTGCCGCGGGATATAGGCATCAATCTAAAAACTAGACGCATCGGAGTACGTACAAGCGAAATCGATTACAGGGAAAGAAATGCCGGTGACATCGTCGGTTTTATCGCAGACCCGATTAATACCAAGCGCGTGCTTTTACATTCCATGGAAAAAACAGCCTCGTATCCGGAGCCGGCTCAATTTTTTCCCTCGATTCGCATTCCCGTTGCGTCCTGCACGCCCACGCAGTTTCTACTTTTTGCGTGTCGTAGCTTCCGCTCCGGCCCGCACACTTAATCAACTCTCGTTACGGTCTAATGGCTTAATACCGTGGGCTAGCTTTGTCCAGAGGCTAGCAGAATATCTCTCGCCTGTAGGCTAATTCGAATTTAAACCCTGCCACTTGCTTCGCCCGGCCGCCGCCACTCTTCCCAGAGAGTTACGCGCTACTGTAGTTTTCGTAAACGTTCCCGACGCTGCCAACCACTCTACTTCTCTCTCTCTTTCTCTTATGCTTTCCTGTAACTCTTGTTACCGTGCCTTCAATTACGGTCTATAACTTTCCGTTGACCGGTGAAATCACGCTTTTAGCTGAATGCGTCCATTACGTCGTAACGCGGAACGAGTTTAGCCGCGGTAGCGGCTGAAATATTTGAGTGCTGCAGAACCGGGGCCAAAAGATCCCGACCGAATCTCCGTTTCGAAATGCTGCTTAGGTATCGGGCGGTTCGCGTACGAACTTTGCTTTCGATACCGTGGATCGTGGATTTTCGTGGAATCGCGTGAGAGGGTTGTGGGTAAATGATTACGGTGATGTGTTGGAGAAGACGGTGGGGAAATTGTGAAAATTTTCGTTGTAGGAATTATGTGCTAGATACGAGGATTCGTGAAACGCGAATTTAGACTTCCTTGCTCAAACGAGTCCTCTCATTTATTTCGACGCGTATCGAAAATGTTTCGAGGATACGTAATTTTCATAGAATGGGAATCGCGTGATTCTTGAATGGATCCGTTGCAGAAAGTTTATCAGCGATTTACAATTTTCTTCTGCGAATAAGACAACGTACGGTCTACGGACGAGATGCGACTATTTGCCAACCTCGTGGCGTGGAACAGTCACGCTGTCAGAGCTCGTAACGTACTCTATTGGATGCAGTAACTAATAGCTGTTCCCGTAGATTAAACCATTGCTACTCCAGTTAATGGTTGCTGTGTTAATGGTTACCATGAGTATAGTAGAAATGTCAAGCATAACTGCTGCGATTAACCATCGATTCGTAAAAGTACAACAAATATCTTTTACGCTTTGATCTGTCGATGAACGAATCTCAACGTCAATCGACTGTATTTTCACGATAAAATAGGATTTCAACAAAATAACGATAAGTAGCGTGGCAATTGGAAACGTGGCTTAATGATAAAAAGAAGCAAGTTAGACGAATATTTTATATTCTCCGAACGAAACGATGCAAAGACTCGGATACAAAGAAAGTTTAGATCTTACGTAACGTGTTCGTTTCGTTCGATGAGATTGATTTACAAAATTACGCGTTTAATATTAATCGCAAGATTTAGAATATTTCTGAAACTATGTAAGCTAGGGAAGCTCTGATTAGACGATTAATCTAATTCACGCGTTTAATCGATACATGCTACCTATCTTATATGGAAGCGCACTCCTCGTGGCTGATGTTTGGAATCATCAGCTTAAGCAGATCAAGGGTCACATGTAATTAACGTCCGATTAATACAATGATCTGCGCTCCGTTTCACGTCTATAAGACCGAGCAACAGGATGGCAAGGTTCGAAGCGAAAGCCTTTCATACCGTAAATGGATCCAATAATCGCAAGATTGCTATCATCTCCGGTGCCACGAACCTAAAAATCACCTTTAACGTCCTCCTTCTGGCTCTGCCAGCCTCCCCATACTTTCTAGCCTTTGATTTGCTAATTTCAAAGATTCTTCGGCGCTTCGTCAGCCATCAAAGGCTATAATAAGGGGTTTCGATTGAAGATGTCGCTTAATAGCATGGTTGAAAAGCGGATATTTCATATTCATTAAGCAGAATGGCGAGAAAATTGTTTTACAACGGAAACATTTTTCTCTTTGTGGAAAATCTAGAGGACACGTTGTAAGAGTGAAATAAACTATTATCATTGAAAGAGAGGGGGAGAAAAGAATTATACAAGATATCTCCTCAGCAGCAACTCAACTAATAGGAAAATTAATTTATTGTTCTTTAGTTTTGTGGCGCGTAATTTGACAATTTCGAAACACCGTACACGCTATTTCGAAAGTCACATTTCCAATATTTACCGCCACAAAAGTTCCGCCATAACGTGGGCCGCGATTAAGAACACAGCGCAATAAAGCACGCAAAAGTCCACCAAAGTACACGGCAAACTTTTATCAACGTAGAATTTCTTTCTCAAACACAAGGAAAAAGACAGTTCGATTATCTTTCTACAATTCTACGATACATCGCATAATTCGCCCACGCCAAAAATGATTTCCCGTGCAACAAATTTATTTCCTACAAAAAATTTCCACCTGTCCATCTACATTAGCGAAAATTCCAACGCATGATCGTCGCGATAAGACAACACAGCCCTACTACGTAGACACGCGCGCAACGCGCGTTAACCGACGTTATAAGCAGCACGAAACGCAACCACCTCGTAAGCGATCTCGCTTCGAGATCGATCGAGGGCCAATGCCCATTATCCGGTATCGCGTCGATCCTGCGATCGCGGCCGTATGGACAGGTACGGGCGTCCCAAAGGTGAACGTAGGTATCCTCCGTGGCGCGGCAATATCGTGGTAAACCCGGTGAAAATATGTATCGCGCGCGGCTCATCTGTTTTAGCCGGTAGGCATGCGGCCGGCATGTGCGGCCGCGGTCGACTCACGCCTACGCGGCTCGCTGCCGATTACACCAACACGCCCTGGGTTATAACCGGTCTCGAAACCGGTCCCGAGGGATACAACCGTGTGCGGTAAATATGGGACGTTGGAATGGCCCTGCATCCCTTTCCCATCTGCAATCGTTCGCGCGTCTTTACCCTGTGTGCGTAGCCTGTTGTTCGAAGTTGTTTGTAGTAGTTTGAGAGTAATGGGTGGGGGTAGCGAGTGGTTTTTCGAAAGTGCGTGGTGGAAGACGTTTTTCTGCGTGTCCAACGTTTCACATCTGCGACGTTATTGGGAGAAATGGTGTTTCCAACGGGGATGATTCGTTTGCGAGAGGTTTGTAGATTTGTAGCACGGAGGTCTGTCGTTTCGTAGGGTTTCGTAGGGTTACGTAAGGTTGCAGTTTGTAGGATAAATATTTAGGAAGGCAAGATCGGAACGAGACTTGACGATAAAACAGTTTATTTTCTCGTCGGATGGGCTCGTAGGTTGTGGAAGTTCGATACATTTTTGTATGCGTTTGGTGAGAGATGTTTGTGTTGGGAAATATAGCAACGATATAGTTTCTAGAGTCGAAATTGTGAACGGGATAGAGCGGAGAGCTGTAGCGATGTCGTGGCGATTTGGATAATATTGTGCGCCAGTGCGCTGACATTTTGCGACATATGGAAATCAGTATCGGAAGCCTGGTGGAAACTATGTAGTTACACTGTAACATAGTATATGACAGAAATGACGTATGAAGTGCGAGGGCGAGTTTCGTGGTAATTTCGATGTTTGTGTACGTTAATTTAGCGTAATTTGGGTAGGGACCAATTTGTAACGATATCGCCAAAACTTTCTAACATATAGAACGAGTGATGATCTACTTTATATTAAATGAGATATCATTGATTTCGTTGTAAAATATAACAGTATGCGAACATTAGATGTAATCGTGGCAGTAATTCGATGTTATTGTACTTTACGTGTAAAATCAATTTAACCCCGCAGGCTATCAGGGTAATTTTAAATGACGTCACATGTGACCCCTTATTTTACAATCTCAACACACACGCTGACCTCGTATATTTCCGACGGAGAGAAAGAGAGAGTGCGCTTGCTCGCTGTGTACTCGCAGACTTACGTTCGTTGCGTTTTAAACCAGCTAGTCTGGGCGAGGCAAACAGAAAAAGGAGACGAACGAGCAAAGGTACGGTCACTCTGTGACTACCAATCGCTACAAACTACCACTACTTTATACCGATTCAACCCACTCGAACCCATTCAAAGCTTCCACTCCAAAAATCTGTTCCAAACTCTTTCACGTACAAACGCTTGCATCGTAAAACATTTCAAGCAAACAACTATCCAAAGGAAACACGAACAAACAACTCGAATCCATAAACCACGAATAGGTTCATACGTGAATAGAATTTTGAAAAATGTAGAGTAAATGGAACGCAAAGTGTCGTATATTCTTTACACATTACACGTAGAAATCTAACGTTGTGTGGTTAGTAGATTAAAGATGTGTACAACACGTATATCCGATGAAACAGAATATAAGACGGAAAATATAGAATATCGAGAGTATAATATTTAGTAAAACATCTAGCGGCTGGAATAAACGTTTCCTTTGCTTCTCTTCTCTTAGCTACGTTCGTGAAAAATTAACTTTGCGCAAACATTCGCCATCCAGCGACGTAATATTTGGTTTACAGATGTTTAAGTCTGGTTATCGAAATTTGTAACCAATGATGTAACACCGATGTTATAACAACTAACCAAGTTCCTGCGTGGAACAATGAAGAAACCAATAATCACGAACCCACGTACATTTTGTTTCGCGCGTTTACATTCCCCTAACCCTAACTTACTTCGCGACTCTGCTTTGATCCTTTCGAACGAGTGACGGCCACGCGGCTTGACACGCGGTCCGAATCGCGCACAAATCGAAGAAAATAGAGCAAGCTACGTGGCTAAAGAAACACTTTTCGATATTTTTTGATTAATCCGCCAGCAGGCCGATGGAACTCGACGAGACAAAGAGGGGAAAAAATTCACCTGAGCGCGACACGAAACAGTTCGAAATAGGCGGTTAACAGGATGGCGGAGAAGACGAGAAGGGAAACACGAGTCCAGTCGTGCGTATAAACTTTAATTTATGGCGTAACGCCTGGAGAAAGGTTTCGAGCTAATTTCGCGTCAGCTTCTATGCGGTGGTCTGTTCTTTACAGGTTCAATCTACTTTGCGCGGGTTATACGCGTTTCTAGCTTTATGGTGCTTTTCTCTGATACGGCGGGTTGAATTGGTCGGTTAAATGAAAGGATTACTACTTTTGTAGTATCGTGCAGGTTCTTTGGAAAGAAAAAATCCAAATATTGCTATCGAATTGGTCGTTGCTTGTTAAGCGGAGAGAGCTTAGTGGTTAGGCAACTTCAACATGATAAAACGTTTGAAGTAAAATCGTTTTATCGTCCAGTGCTTAACTCGCTATTAGAACAGTTTTGACGGAGCGTGCTTAATTAATGACATATTATAATAAAGTTCTATATTTCAGAAATAAACAGTTTTGCAACGATAATACAGACTTTTAACGAATATTACAAGCACGATAATTAAATTTAAAGCGGAGTATTTAACCGAGTCAATATCAGAACAGAATCATATTTCATGGAAATCGGGCCAGTGGGACATGAAAATCACGTTTTAACGTTTAAAAGCTATTAGTTCATTCGCAAATGAGGATTTCGTATCTTTGCTCCATAGTCTGCTTATTCTCGTTCTCGATCGTGTCTAAACGGTTACACAAGCATGAAAGCTCGTGAATGAAACGAACCATTTCCTCTTTGTACATTCAACAATAACTCTTCGAGATCATAGATCTTCGTCGTGTCAATTTCGTCGAGAACGTTAAAACTAAGATCTTCGCGTTCATCGCGAGTAATTTACACAGGTTCAAGACGAGATTCGAGAAATAAACAAT
This sequence comes from Bombus waltoni, assembly GCA_014737395.1. Taxonomy (NCBI): domain Eukaryota; kingdom Metazoa; phylum Arthropoda; class Insecta; order Hymenoptera; family Apidae; genus Bombus; species Bombus waltoni. The sequence continues at coordinate 637,161 of JACXII010000043.1, read as the reverse complement.
CCGTACACTCGTTAATAGTTTATCGAATATATCGACTTCCATCGGATTCGCAAGTGACTCACGCGAGGGCTCGCGTTCAGGCGGTTATTTTTTCGCGCGATCTCAGTCTCTACGATCGCGCGAAGAAATGCGTCGAGACGACGCATTTAAATCGAGTCAGTGGGCGTATCTTTACGTCAACCACCCGAAGAATGCTGTTACTTCTAACATCCGATTGACGTCATTGGAATAGGAAGAGGCTTATCGTCCAGTTGACATATCTATTTGTTTAAGACTTAGAAACCGACGGTACATAATTCTTCTTGGGTAAAATTGATCGGCTCAGCGAGGATACAAATGAGATATATTTTACTGTTCTCGACAAGTTATACGACGTATCTATGAGATGATAAATACAAAAAAAAATAGTGTTCTACTTAGTTTCGAGAAATGATGACAAGTCGATAGTGTATTTTTAGTGTATTTTTGAAATAAGTATCATTTAAAATACATATTGTTATGTACAATTTGCGCAATTTTCTTTCTTTCTTTACAGTTTCAAATTTCTCAGAAATCGCACGAAAATCCGCAGCCTAATGATAACACGCGACGATTCAGAAACGTTTATCCGAATTTCATTTGTCATAGAAAAGAAGGTAGCTTTCTAAAGGCAAACTTGCCACGACCACGCGCGAGCTGTGCGCGACCGGACTGAGGCATTCGAGGCGTTCACCGCGTTACAACAATAGCTGGACAACAGGCATTCTACGGAACTGTAATATCATGCAAAATGATTCGCGGCGTGGTGCGATTTATCGAGCGATAAATCTCGAACGAGCACGACAAAACGCGGTGTCTTTTCGAGCCGCGTGGAATTAGAAACACAAGTGCGGCGCATTGTTTGCCAGTAAACGTTTATAGTTGGCAGATTTCGTAATTTGTCGTATAAAAAGATTTTCGAGACAAAGAGTGGATGCTCGAGTCCTTTTATTGTTGTAAAGATATAAACGAGCGTGTTTGTGATCGTATTGACGCGTATGCAAAGTTGTTAGGAACTTTGCGTTTTTAAACTGCGCGCGTGTTTTTTTCCCCCTAGTGGATTTTATATGAGGTCAATTAATTGAAGTTTTATCGTGTTCTTATGAATATTTCTAATAAGAGCGTTGATCGCTATAATTGATAGTGTAAAATTAATACTTCTTTCTAACGAAATGCAAAATTTCGAAGAAACCTAGAGACTACAGAGAACTTGTAGTTCGAAATGCGCTATATACATTTGAACAAATGTAACATGGGCAATTATATTCCTTTTGAGAAATGATTATGTAATCAACGGTTTATGTCAGAGAAAAAAACTAACAATCAATTAATTACATACTTTTAACGAATAGGCGATGACAAAGTTAAACTGTATTTTGAGAGAGAAATGTCAAACGTTCTTTTCATTTGCTTACTAATTTCGTTGTTTCGCGATTCTTCGCGTTTTGGCATTGATTCTGGCAAATTTTCAACAACCCGCGGCACGGTTCGATGATTTAATTACAACTCTATTTTATGCCGCGCCTAAGCGCCCTAATAGAATTAATCGCAATGCATGCTAAAATGTACGGTTGAATGGCAGAATTAGGAAATCGGTGGTATTAAACAAGCTCGAGCTTTCATTGCTTCATTACACAGATTATAAACTTCCAAGCTACTTAATCCCGAGCACCGGCCAAACAGTTACGAACAATCGTAACGCTTGTTGTTACAATCCGTGAAATTATTCGAATAAAATTCTTACTTGCCAGTCTCTTCTTTCGCATGGAAGAAATACTTTTATTCATAGAGATTACATTTTTCACGCTTACTTCTTCTTTCTTAAAACGATATACGATTAATTAAACTCGAAACAGTTCGAGTAAAGAAGAATTCGAATTGAAAATGAGAACGTAGGCCTGTTATTCGACCATCGTAACGACTATTAATTCCAATTCGTACTGGAAATATCCGCGTGTAAACCTCGAAGAAGAGGGACCCAAGAAACAACGAATCTTCAAACTCTTGTAATCAGTCTCTTCATTGAATTACCATTCTACGGTATCAAAAACTGTACATCCGAGCCACCATTCGACAAACAAAGATGCATCAATTGCTTACAATCAAGCCGTGCATTCAACCATAATTCTACAATATCAAAATTCTGCCTCCGGTATCAAAGAAACCGAACAACTCAAGCTCCGTCGAACAAACGTCTACTCCGGCAGCGACGGAAAATGCAACGCCCAGGACGAACGTGATCCAGGAGAAACGCGAAAGAAAGCAGAGAGCCCTGTCCAAGGCATACACAACACGTTACGAAAACATGTAACGAAAGGTTCGGTGCGACGCTTTCGAGAATTTATTTGGAATCAATGGCGACGAGATCACGCGACAGCCGAATGAATGGCTTTAACGAGGCCAGGGGCGTGCTTCCTCGCGCGGGTTCACAGTTAAATCTTCTCCGGACTCGTTCGTTGGTTCGCTACCCTCGATAACCAAGGAACACGTGCGATCTACACGAACACAGGCCATGAAATTTCGTTTCGTGCGCGAGACTGTGTATCCCTCGGCTCCCTCTTAAATACGTGATGCCAGGATAACGGAACCTGTCCTCCCAAAGCGTCTCTAGAAACAGTGTTGGCACTCGTACGAGTTCACGTACACAGGCGTTCACGTACACTAACCGTATACGGGATTAAGATTCGATCGGTGATTGCAGTTCGAAGAAAAAGCGCGCGGTTCCCGGCGGCCGACCTATTAATGACCGGAGATAAGGGAAAACGAGAGATACGATAGCGGGACCGGGTTCGAAATTTCAGATAAGCCGACCGGGAATAACGACGATCTCGCTCTGGGTCTTTTAATACCGCCTCTATGGCCGCCGCGTTCTATGTATTCGGTTGTTTTATCAGCCGCACGGTTTCTTCGCAGGGGAGTGTACCTATTTAGAAACTTTATCGAGGTTTTTCTTCTTCTTTCTTTCTTTTTTTTTTTTGTAGAAAGACAGAAGCTTTTTGGAAGTTTTATTAGAGGTGTGATTTGGCGGAAGAAAAAAAAATAGAGTGGGAAGATGTTCTCTTTACGATGATAGGAAATAGAGAACGAACGAGTGACGTAGGTTGGGAGGATCTTTCGTACTTGTCTGTGATCTATCTTGTAGAACGTAAGCGTTTCAATTGGTTTAACGAAAAACGTGTAGTTTCTTGTATGTAATTAAAAGATTACATTATTAGACTCTGAGCAAGGATAAGCTTACGTTGCGAAGCGAAAGTGACACGCGTTAATCGCGAGCACGTATGAATTGCTCATAAATCCAAACGCGAGAGCCCATACCACGTCTTTCCTTGTATCAGGTTGTCCGAAAAGTTTCTTTCGTTCTGTAAGAAAATAACGGACGCACCACGTTCTCCGTTTTATATTATTTTTGTCGAACCATGTCCGATCGTAATAACAGAAATAGAACAGAATGTATCGCCGATGATTCGAAAAAAAATAATAGAAAATGGAAAGAGGTTGTGCGTCTATTATTTCCTTGCAAAAGCAAAGAAACTTTCGGGACAACCTAATACCTCTCTGAACCACAGTTCCGCGACATGGAAAGACCAGTTCCGAGCCGTACGAAGAGAAAACGAGAAAACGGGAAGGAAGCCAGGAGAAAAAGACGAGCGTAGGGGGATCGTTCTCTCGCCTGCGTGCTATCCAACCGAAAGGACAGGCAGCAGAAGCGGGACGATTGTCCCGAGCAGGAAAGCGGCGCAAAGTTGCGCGTGTTCGGCCGGCAGCAGTTTAAGTTTCCACAGAGCCGAAGTTATAACGAGAATTGCTCTGCCCGCAAACTTTTCCGGCCGAGTCTCGCATGTACACAACCCCCTACCCATCATTTTTCTCCACCGACACGGTGTTCCTTCGCATACGTGCATGCAACCCATCCCTATCGCGTCTCGCTACCCTCTTGCACAGTTTCGCGTTCGTATTTACGCGGCGCATGCTCCACGAGAATTGTTTGCGTCCACGTTCTCTCCCTGCCCGCTTCTCGCGTTCGCCACGTAAACCGCGCGTACCGCAGACATTTTTTCCTCGACGCGAAATCCACGCCCGCGCCCCCGTTCACCGTACAGTTTCACAGGTCGCGGCGCACCGATCTTTTTCTCGGCCGCGACCCGCTCTTTCTCGTAGGTATTCGCGCGGCGAGAATAAAACGCCGGCATATTTCAGACTTATTGCCACGCGCGACGAGTATTCCGCCAAGAGTATTCCTTTATTTCGCCTGCTTCCATTCCTACGCGGTTTATGGCCGCGCGGAAACGTTACACGAGCTTCGAACCTCTGCTCGTAAGATTCGCAGATTCGCTTTGCTTTTGCTGGTCGTTGGAAATGATCGTAGGGGACGATGGTGAATTTACTTGGAGAATTTGCGGAACGATTTTTTTTTTTTTTTTTTTTTTTGAGAGGAGTTTAATTGTGGGCGAAAGAGAGATGGATTAATTGGCGATAATGAAATTCTCGAGGATCATGGTTTCGTAGCCTTTCGTACGAATACACCGTGGTACAATACCGTAATCGAGAAGATTCTAAGAAGGCCGAACCGTCTCGAAATGAAACGAACATCGAGAACAATAAAATTACGTTGGATGTTTCATTTTCGAGGAAACCGTGTTTAGAAACGTGTATTTTCGTGCTCCCTGCGCGCTTCGCGTTTCGAGGAAAACGCAACTACGGAGATCATCGGGACTCGTAAAAAACAATGCCAACGCTGGGCAAGATTTTTTTGGTTAGAAAAATATCTCTCGACCAACGTGGATGTATCAGGAAATTGTTACGGATTGATAATCACGAAATCGTGATCGCGGATGGAATAACAACGTTCGATCAAGCCGGTGCATAATAATCGTTGCGGAATACCAATCGATTATTTTCCAGTGTTATCAACGTTTAAAATAATACACGCCCAATGAATTCACGTAATTACAGCGTGTAGGGGCTTGATTGTAATATATTTGAGTATTTACCTTGTTGTTTCGACGTTAATGAAATTAATTTTCGGAAATGTAATCGACGCAACCGCAACGCATACATAGCTGCGTTTTCGTTATACTTCCGATAGATTTATAGAAACGTAGGATTATTCTTGTAGGTAAACGAACGATTATTGATTTCTAGACACGCGTCGAAAATTTGATCGAGATTTTTCTCGCAAACCTACGCAAGCCTACAGCGTGTGGCTCGCAGGTGTCGCTCTTTCCAAGCTAATGTCCATAAAATTGCCTGTCCTGTTTCGAATTTCCAGTTTAGAGGAGGAAACGCGCGGCAATGTTGATTTTAGCGAAACGGTAGTTTTCTTGCTCCAACTTTGTTTCTGCTTCTTCTTTTACGTCGTGTTGGCTGGCCATAAACGAGCATCGTTTACTGTCGCGTGGCGTCTGTCTAAGTCTGGTTAATACCACTGCGCTGTTGCTTTTATCGGAGAAGATCGTCTTTTGCAAATTGAATCTTGACAAAAACCCAACATTTCGCGTGTTTTATCGATAAAATTCTGTTCGACGAAATTTTTCATTCGATTCAATACGTCACAAGGCGATTAATTACACGTTTGTTAAATAAAATACAAGTTTGTTTAATACTTAGAACGAAAGTTTATGAAATCGTTTCGTCGATACGGAGTCTCTGCCCTCGGAATTAGAAACATTTTCTTACTTTAAAAAACGTTTCACGAGGCATTGAATTTTAGTTTCTTAGGCAATTTTATTAAATTTATATTACAGCCGTACGTAAAGTTCCAGTCTCTAAAACACGCCTAATAAATAACAACTAATAAATTCGAAATATGTATTCCACACATGCGTAACAATTTACTACCTCTTCGTAATCATCCTGAACTGCAGGTTCTCGAATTTCAACCTATATTTTGTTACCGCTGCGCGTGCACACAAGCGAAATCAGTTTCGAAGCAAGGAGAAGAACGAGGCAAAACGTACCAGATTACCGGCGCAAAACGCGAGATCTCCGAATTCCCGGCGAGGCCGTCGGATTACCGCGAAAGTTTTCACGCCAAACGAGGCGGAACAAAAGAATCCGAGTGGCGTGGCACAGAAGAGGCCTGAAAAGCGGCTAAGATCGGGCGGGGGGTCGCGTTTGAAGTAGCATTTCCTTGGCGCAAACGACCCTCTTAATCAATTGCTAGCACCTTTATCGCGGCTCTCGAGCGACGTAAAGCCTCGATAACAAGCCGCAACTTCGATAAATCTCCCTCTTTCTTTCGCTATTTCCTTTCTCGGCTACGTCTTGTCGAGAGAAAGAAAGAAAGAAAGAAAGAAAGGAAAAAGAAAAGAGAAACGGTGGACATATATCTTGATTCGATCGTTGCGTCGTGGCTGAAACGCTTAGAATACGAGGCAGAAGAAAGAGAAGGAGTGGGAGAGGGGGATGGAGAGAGGGGACGAGAAACTCGTAGCCCACGAGACAGGCGAAAAAGCTTTCGATGGCTCGACCTTCTCGCGGCCGAATAAGGACCATAGGGAGAGAGGAAACTTATGAAAATCCGGGATTTATCGCGGCATACGCGAGAGGCAGCCGCCACCACCGTGGCAGGCTCAGACAAATCGTCCGGAAGTTAACGTTCGATCGTTCCACGAATCCTCTTTTCGGCAGAGCCACGGGGCACCCTCTGTCCCGTGGACCAGCTGCCTTTGAAAGCCCTGATAAAAGTTTTAATCCGTTTCTACTGGCTCTCTACCGATGTGGTTCCTCTGTTGCTCTCGGCCAGAACGAAAGCCCCGGAATTCTCCGCTTTTGTCTACTGTTTCCCCCCAGAAAAAATACGGGAAACGAATGTCTGCTTTCAATGAGACGTTCGAGGTGGATACAAGCAGATGGCTTTAAGAGATGTTTAGAGAAATATGAACAGAGGTTGTTCGAGTTAACTGCGAGAATTCCAAGTGCGCGTGAATTTTTGTTCGTGTTGTTTCCTCTTCGTATCGTTAAGTTTCGAACGTTCGAGATAAAGTGTCTAGATTCGAGCGTGAACGAAAATTTCCTACGCGATTCAGCGATTTGTTCGTTTGAGTTTCTCTTCTGGTTTCGCGTTAGAAACCAGATCTAACAATATATTCGTAAAGAATATTTCATTATACCGAGACAATCATATCTTGCAGATGATTAAACCATTTCGAAAACAAACAAGTTTTGATATATATCTTTTTATTACTATAATTTCACGTTACAAACACAGCTGGCTAGATGGTTTGGAATAAATTCAAAATAAAGAAACGAAATTCCTTGGCTAAAACCTCATTCTCGAGAAAGTCGATATTAAAAATCTATTTACATTTTACCACCGTGATCGGTATATACAATACGTGATACTTATTTCGACGACGCGATCCAATACGATGTATAGCTGTCAACGTAAAGCTACCGCATATGCATGTATATTGAGAAACAAGTTAAACGGAATGACGAAGAAGCGGAAGACTTAAAATGCTCGAAAGAGGATGCGAGAAATATCGAACAGTCGGCCATTTGAAAGACGATCTCCATCGAAAAGTTTCTTCAAATAAACGGATCGAACGGCGTGTTCGCAATAAGAAAACTTTTATTTTCCAGCTGATGTTTTCGAAACGCGATCTTTCGTCTCGGCTGCAACGGCGATGCTTAAAGCGATTTATCGAGATCAAGCTGCGCGCCGCGACCGTTTCCATTGGGCCAACAAAGCTAGACGTTTAGTTTCAATGGAAATACACGAAACTGAAGCAATCTGCAAGTTCCGGCTTTCGAGAAAGCAGACTCGATCGAGGTTACGCCTCCATCTCCTTCGAGGTTAATCGTTAATGCAATCGATTCCGACGATTGCGGCAAGAGGGAACGTCGAGTACGACGTTCATTTAGATTTCTAGAGCCGTCACTGTGTTCTCGTGTATTTTTAGAGCGAACGGCTCCGGTTTCATGAAATAGCTCCGCTGATTCTACAAAGATGTTTCTCGCTACATTTTCAGATGTTTGCAAGTGTAATCCGTTTTAATGGAGATTTCCATCGAGGAAATTGGTTTATTTTTGGTTTATTTATTGGTTGGTGGATCGTGTGTCTTGCGAGCTTTCAGCTCGATGTTAACGTTTTATCGACATATAAATCTATATATAAATCTATGAAAAGCATAACGTTCTTCTTGAAAATCTTATAAAATTGACGTTGCCGCTGTTTTCGCCCTTAATTACGATATAAATAATTAAACCTACAATATAGAAACGTCACGCGTATAACTGAAACGCGTTTCAACCTCTCGGCTACTTCAGAATCAAGTTACAACGACCGATAAATAACCTGTTTTAATCCAACTGTCGCGTCATCCCTGGCTTCCTATTTGAAGTGAAATTAAGATTTCCTTGTAGGATAACGTTTTACAACTGGATATTTAATACGTAATAAAGTGTACTTATACGAGCAAGCAGCACGATCGTCCGCCAACTAATCGAGCTCACAAATTTCACGACAGGCTAGAGGCAGCATCGAGCGCCGATAAAACGAAACGAATGGCCAGCTTATCAACGAAAAATGCATCGCGCAAAAGTAGTATCGGCGGTAATGCGTGCCAGGGATCGGCGTATTTCAGTAAAATAATTCTGCATTAGGCTGCGCACACGCGTGCAAACGCGCTGGCTAATCTGCCCGAGGCCGCATACGCGCGCGCTTCGGAAACGAGAAAATTAATTGCGATCCCAAAAATACGAGGGGGCGATTCCCATTATAATAAATTCTGCAGTAAGTTTCACGAAGGCTGCGACCCCGCCGGAATTTATGCACCGTATAAGCCAATTATTTATCGTCCAGCCGCACGTCCCTCGACTTTGACCACCGTAACACTTTTTTTAATTTGACCCCGATTAATCGTCCAGCCGAGCGAACAACGTTCATTCGATTATAGTTCGACATTCCGATTATGCTTTTATCGAAGAATACCAATGTTTCTACAGCCATTTTATATTTCTAGTCTGGTTTCCTGTTAAAATTCTATCGGTCGCAGTTTCTCAGGCTGATTTTATAAAGTTAGGAAAAATATCGGTTTTTTATGTAAATTTAAGGGGCGATCGAATTTCCATACGGAACACGCGTTTTCAATCGATGATATCGTGTAATAATGTTTCGAAATGGATTTACACGTGCATAATAAAAGTGCATCTTTATCAAATAAATCTTACTTTAAACATTTTTCAACCGTATCGAAGTTAGTTCGACTGAATTAAAACGCTCTAATTTAAACCCACTCAGACGTTCTTTCCACGTACTTTTTATTCCTATGAACTAACGACTAATAGTTTTGTGTTCAGCTTTGTCGATAAAAGAGACGAATTTACCTGTTATTCAAGCTATCGCTACGGAATTCAATACGGGATTTGCATCCTCGTTAACGTTTATAATGATTTTTTATTTCATCGGTTCTCACCGCCCAAATAAAACAAGTTCATAACGATGAACTCGCATCTACGCATATATCTTCGCTCGTATGTCTTGTAACTCTCGCTACCAACGTACACCACCTATATTTCGTACAAATTATACGAGCTTCGCTTTTCTACGTCTCTCAATTACGACCTAACTTTATCTGGCATTCGAATAAATATAAAACTTTCCAACAATGGCCTACATCGAAACTGATACGGTAACGACGGCTATGACAAATTGAACGAATGGATTTGATTGAAAATCGCAACGAGGCTTTATCCTGTTAAAATATTTGCCGTTGTTTATCGAACGCAGCGAAAGAACAGGTGACCAGAAAAAGATTTAAAGAATGGGACTTACCCGTGCCAGCCGCCCCCAGCCTTAGCACTGCGTCGCCTTGAAGGGAGATGGAGAGGGTGGCTGTGTCCTCAAGCCGTGCAAGAACTTCTTCGGGAATGTCCTCGGGTTCGCGGAGGCGGAGGGTTACTTCGCCTCCGCCTCCGCTACCCTGACCACTTCCACCCCCGGGACTCGTCGACGCCGAGTACATGAACACAGATCCGTACCCATGTAATGACTGCAACGGCAGCCTGACGCCGCCCACTTCCCCGACCGGACCCTGAAAATATCAACGGACAGCGTTGAGGAGCAGATTTTTCCAAGGCTAGAGATACTACTTCGCGAACATTCGCGAATTATAGCTGATATCTCGCAGTGGGACGATCGATTTCACGTTCAAACGTTGGCGAAAAAGTAGATTTAAGGGGAATCGATGTAATTGCGAACCGCTGTTTGAAATCAGAGTTTTCGTTGCCTTTTACGAAACTTCAATAATTTATTGATTATAGCACACTAGAATACAAAACCTCGATAGGTTAGTTCCCGTTAAATTGTAGTAGATGCGTTTTATAAATTGACTGTTTCAATTTTTGTTAATGGGAAAAGACTCGCTCAACGTGGTCGACAGGCGATTGTCGCGACGTTGTTAAGAAACAATCGGGGGATGAGAATGCTTGAATCTTCTTTCCGATAAATGTACACTTCGTGAAGGTGGAATAATTTCTGAAAATTGGTTGATTACAGAAGTGAATTGCGTTAATTATATCGACTTAACGCGGCTAGTAGACAGCTTCGTTACAAGTATCTTGGTATCAAGGGTACCGAAGTTGTTTATGTAACAACAAGCGATTCAATAAATTCAGTCCCGCTAAAATAAGAATGATAAATGTTAAAAATATGTCGCCTATAATTCTCGAATCCTTCGATCGAACAAACTAGACAGGAAATAATTTCTGTTTCTCAAAGGACGTCTTCATAAAGAATTTCATATCTGAAAGATTAGAATTCAATAAACAATCTCCTGTCCCTATTTTTCACGATCAATATCAACTCGTACGATTCGATCAAGCTGAATAATCGGACGCTAGAAACGAGCTTAATCCGGTGCGATACGAACGAGTGAAATTTTCTTTTTCGCCTGTGTAACTGGATCGAAGGAAACGGGCGGACGGAGATGTTTTCGGTGCGATCAGACGCGTGATATTAAATTTAAGAGTTCAGTTTTACGTCGGGCAACGAGTGATATTCCCTAGAGGCAAACACCGTTGACGTCGTCGCTTCTCGACATAGCTGGGTTTCCATTTCTCGCTATACGGGCCACGCAGCGCGTCGCCGAACGTTCTTTTACGAGCAGAAATATTTTGCCAATTTCGCCGTCCATGCAAATTTCAATTTGCGAGCGTCAATATTTGCTGAATCGCGTCGAAAAAGGATTTCGATGTACCGCCACTCGATTCGCCGTCAAACGCTCTGGCCACGGTTCGCTCCTCTAAAAACGGTAATATCGAGCGTTAAAATAAAGGGGTCGACGAGGAAATAGCAGGAAGAAGAAAAATACTTCTACAAACGTCGATATTCTTTCCCCTTTTTTTTATCTCTCTCCCTCTCTCCCCCCCCCCCTCTCTCTCTCTCTATCCATAAGCGGAAGTTATCCTTTTGGTGTAGATACAAGTAATGGATTTTATATGAAATGACAATATTTCAAAAGAAATTTATGATTTTCATCGTTCGATTCAATTAATTCTAAGCGACTTTTATAGAAGAAATGTATGGATATTATATTTGTTTTCTAATGTAACCTTTGCCCTCTTCTCATAAAAATACACCCTCTTTATTTTACCTGCTCATCGTTCTAAGAGATATCATTCTTTATCTGTCCTTTTATATTGCCTTTGTCTTTCCACGCGTGGGTCCCTCCGCTTTTCTTACCTAATCTACAACATCCCTGCTATCCTCTTTTTCCTATAACAAGGACGAAACTGAAGGGAAACGGCCAATTCATTCGGGTGTCTACTTAAGCTTTATATTATTAACACAAGCCAACGACAGAAACTGATATTACACTATTTATAAAACTATGCCGTGATTAAGAATAGCGCACTGAGAATCACAGCGGTGTATAAGAACGAAGATTCAGACAATTCTAATCTACGTATTCTAACGTTTAAAGGTATCGCGTCTCGTTTCTCTCGTAATTAATTCGAGGCAAACTTCGTTCTTCGCGGCGATACATTTTCTCCTTGACTTTGAAAAACATAATTAATTTTCGTAATAACGAACACGCGGCGTTATTTCACGCGAACGCGCAAAATAACTATAGCTACAGCTAGAAACATTTGTAATTCATTCTACCTGTCGAAAGATCTTTATACTTTGGAAAAGCGACGAAATAACCAAACAGCGGAAAAAGATTTCCAGTAATAACTTCGCCACAGCCGTTCATTTCAAATCTGACTGCTCAATAATCCATTCGAAATTCCTTGAAATATGGCTTCGGCCACCTGCAGCCCGAAATAACCGTAACGGGATGGACGATTTCTAGAACTCGTGTTCATCACGAAATTTCGGTTGCTATCGTCGCGCGCGACCAAAATCCAACGGAGGATGAACATTTTCCTGTGCACAAAGGTGTTCGGTTCGATGGTCCACTGTTTCTGGCGGTGAAAATTTCGCCCGGCGGCCCTGCTCCCAGTTCCCGGTGCCATTATTTGCGTAAATTGATTCGTACGCGGCGGACTATTTCCGCGCCACGTATTCCAAGGTATTGGCGAGCGTTGCCGGGCGTTACGTTGCCCGCGATGAGAGTAATTTATTTTAATGGTCATTTTCGTAATGGCTCTTTGAACACGGTGCATGGCCACTTCTGAATAGGCTGTGCGCAACCCTGACATAACCTGGAACCGGAGAATGCGCGATAACGTTGCCATTCGTCGAATGGCACCTGCTGCTCTCGACAATGGCATCGCGTCTGCGTTCACAGTCCTTGCCACCGCGATAAAATCGCGGTCGCTGTTAAAAGTTTCTGGTAGCCGAGCTTTTATCGTTATAGCCCTATCGACGATTGTTCTGTTACGTATTTTGCGGCTTCGATTTGATAACATTACCAGGTTCTTTCGATTCATCCAAGTTCTATCGTACGCGATACTCGGCGTATGAAATATTTAAACATCTTTGATCGGTCGATATTCGGAGGCTCGACTCTTAACGTATCAGGGTGACCAATGCACTGATAATAATGGTAGAACATGCGCGAATGATGGAACGCAAATAAAACACGAATTCGGGACAAATTCGCGGCTTAGCTGCGAATAATGTATCTGTATCTGAACATTATACATACATTATACAGTATAATATATTTGATCGCGTCGCACGTTGACCAAGTTCGTGACACCAATAGTACAACCGATAACACTGACTTCGAAGAAGAAACATTTGTGAGAAGGATACGAAACAAATCCTTGAAAATCCCTCCTCTAATCACAATATTAAGAAATACAGTTCAACGATGTAAATCGACTAAAAAGTTTCAAAGAAAATGACGACATTCGCTCTAAATTTGACTATTAAGCCTTATTTCTACAACAGAGGTAATCCTTAGTTTAACGTTTGTTCTAATCTCAATGCTTACTATTTCAATGGTCTTCTCATCGTCTTTTGTTAAATTGGATAAAAATAATAGCCATTGCCGTGGATCTAGCCAACAAAGTTTAGATAATTAAACTAATGCACGTTAACAGAGAATCGATTAATCGGTATTCTTAGATTTCGCTCAATCTAATATCGGCTCTAATCGCCGATTCTTTACGATTTTCCCGATCGTTAACGATCTTCCTTTTCTCGATGCGAGTCTCGCGTTATCAGCGCGATAAAGCCGTTTTACGATCTTCGAGGAAGGCGTACCGCAGTCGAATAGGGAAACGCGATTCACAACTGACGAGGAGATCTCGGAATGTCTCCTCGTAGGACAAACGACCGGAAACGCGGCCATAACAATGCGGATACGCAGACTGAGAGCGTCTCTATGTAGCCGTTTCCGGTGCAGCTTCGGCGTATCGATGCAACGGGGCCGCGCTATAGCACAGGACGCAGATTTCCTCGACTATAACGCAAATACGGGACAGAATCGTAAAAGGCCCGGTTCCCTGTTTCGTCCCCCGTGCAATCGATTTCGTGAATTATCGAGATGGCTCGAAACACGCCCACGTCGTGCGTGGATCTCATACTTGAAGGCCTCGTCGTAGGTTTCGCCGGAAACGCGAGCAACCTACGGCTATTTATCGAAACGTGACAGAGTTCGCGATGCTCGGATACAATCGATTAGGAGTGGTTCGTGTTGCGCGATTCGTCTGATTCTTTAATGGCCCTGTAAACCGCGTTACAAGGATTACCGAGATTATAACAGACTGTTCGAACAGGGTCGTTCATCATAGAAGAGGATTTTCGTGAATTTGCAAAAGTTGGAAACTTTAGGAGGACCGATAACGCGTAACGTTCTCGCTATTGAATGAAGGAAGAGAATTTACGCAGAAGAAAGATATTAGTAAAATAATATAAGAATATATAAAATTATCCAAATTCTATCCAAACTCTATCAGATACTCAAATTTCTCATCCAACGTTATCGCGTGCTACTGGTCGACTGGTAATTAAATCGAAACTTAAACGCGCCAACCAATCAATAGCCAGGTATAAATGACGCTTGAAATCAACGGATCCACCTGCACAACAAACAAAGCTACCGAAAGAAGTTGGCGCGGGTCTCGGGGAGAAAGCTCGTTCAGGTCGTAATCAAACTCGCCTCCCGGTGGAGGCCGCCGCTGATAATTTTCCATGCATAATAATACGCGAGGCGAAGAATTTGAATAATCCACTTTCACGCTATTTTCCCGTCTGATAAGTCATTAAGCCGCCACCGTCGCCGCCGCGAGGAAACTTAACGCCGGCCGGAGAGCAATCTGCTTTGTTCCGGCGTTCCTATCCCACGACCAACGAACGAAACGTGTCTGGTGAGAAAGAAAGAGCACAGGACTGTACAGACACAGAGGAGAAGCCAGAAGAGAAACAGAGATGGTGGAGCCGTTGTTGCGCGATCTCGCTTTGTGTATTCGACGCCAGGCAATCGCTCGTCCCTGGAAAATTCACGGTCTAGCTCGCGGCGAACAAATGCCGCCACCTAGTCGTCCCTTTCGCCGGTTTCTCTTCGTTCGTTCGGCCAGCCGAAATTTCTCCGTATTACCGTAATATTCGCTTTAACGACTGCCGGCCGAACGACACAGCCCAACAATGCACACACCCCTCCCTCCGCTGGGACGTAACGCGCGATTTTCCGCCGAGGAATCTTTTTTCCGCTCTTCTGCGCCGCCTCCGACTCGCTTCCGGCGTTAATTCGAACCACGTGTATTTCTATTCAACGTCGTTCAGCGTTGTTCGATGCACGATAGCTGACGAAAGTATCCCAACGCTTGTACAGACACTTTACGAGTATACTGTAGCAGCAATGCGTAAACGTATCGCTACAGATCGATATCCCTTGTCAAATTCTTTTATCAAGTATAATTTTTTAACCTGCGGTTTACGTGTATTATAACAGCGCGGACGTAGAACTGTTCGCGAGCTACTGAACATAATGGAGAACTTTGGTGTCTAGATGAAGAGAGTCAGAAGGACGAGAGAACGCATAGAGATGGATTACAACGGTGTAAAATATTGATTGAATCGATGCCGCGGACGATGGTGTTCGGGATTTAGCGAAATTGCGGTAATTTGCTTTCGCTATCGCTTAGCAAGTATCGTAATTAATGTGTATATCCTTTTAAGATTGGAACTTACTGTTGTACATACTTTGAAAATGGAAAACCGATTTTAGAACCGTCCAAACTATCCTTTTTAACTTTCGGCTAGAAATCTCAAACGACGCAAAAAACGACGCCAACTTCTCCTCTTCCAATCTCGCGAATAAACGTTCGACCTGTGAAATCTAGAAAGCTTGCTGAAAATAACGAGGACTCAAAGCCAAAAAACAAAAAAAACAAAAAAAAAAAACAAAAGAAGACAGTAACGTAGAAAGGGAGAAAAAGAGCAGGAAGATCGTTTCTCATTGATAGCGAGGGAAATCGAGAGTGCGAGAAAGATCGGCGCGATAAAACATTTTTCAAAGCGTGTAAAGCACGGGCTGGCTCTCGTACATGCGACGCGAAAAAAGTCACAGAGGGGACGCGCACCAGCGCGCATAAATGTTCACCGCCGATGAATTATTGCCGGGAAATGGTCGTATCCAGTTTGTAACCCGTTGGACGAGGGGTAGCGCGTGCTGGACACATTGTTTACGAAGCATCTGACCACCGTGATGGCGCGATACGCACGGCCCGCTCCCTCATTTTTCTGGCGCGCCTAAAGTGCGTTTTGCCGTACCGCTGCAGTGCATTAAGCTGCAAGGCGGTTACTCGAAAAAGAGATACACGCGATTTCACTGCTTTCGCGGCACCCGTTTCACCCTTCGTTGCTGCAGCCACATTTATATTTTTGCGGTGACCATTGGGTCGTTTGTCAAACGACCGCCGCCAGCTTCGAAGAGCAACGCTCGTAAACGCTTGTAACGAACGCCGCGGAACGATTCGTGCCACTAAATAGAAAGATTTTTGGTTATCGTGCAGTTCTCGCGTGTACGCGTCTCGGTAATTTTGAAACGCGCGAATCGTCAGTTTATGAAACGTGACAATGGTGGAGCGGGGATTTTTGGACGGAGTTGATGCGCTGTATCGCGGTGGTTTTTTGGTATCGGTTTCATTGAATTTTCACGATCGTTAACAACCGGTGCACGCGATTTCGGCTGAAGTCGAAAATTTGTCCGATGTTACGCAATATGCGCGTGACTTTGCAAGCTGTCGTGGCGTGATTTGATCGGCTAGCTGTGCGAAACTGGATGATTATAAACGATCGTCCGATCGTGGCTTCTGTCGAGCTCTTGCCTTGCTTTTGTCGTAAGTAATCGCAAAATTTAAAGCTCGGACCTTTTCGGATAATATCGTGGACGACATTTCAGTTATTTGCAAAATGGTGTCCAATCAATGGTGTACGCATCTAGAATCTCAGATTAGAGTACCTGCAAATACGATTTTCTATTTCTCTATCCATATATCATAATTCTGGCCTAACGACAAACTCTAACGCGAGTCTCTATCAAAGAAACTTCGTCGGCGGTAGTATCGTCTTTTTCGATTCGACCGGCGGAATATTCGATCGTCGTGTTTCCTCGTGTCGAGATTGAAATTCTTACAAATGCAGGCCAATTAATCGACTGAAAACCGACGATACACTTCGATATCGCGTCGGAAAAGCGTTAATTTTCGCGGAACACGAGCCACGGCTACCCGAGCGAATGTCGGGCGTTTCCACGTGAAATGAAAAGCAACATGATATTTTCGCGAGAACGGCTGCCGTGGCGGGAAAAAAATATGTTGCGAAAGGGGTGAAATCGGTGAAATTATTCGGAAACGACGAATACGCTGCGGCGATGTTTGCGTTATACGGTGTTTCGTGAAAGTATTTCTGAACGGTATGTTGAATTTTGTATCGCTCGTTTCCGCCGGCGATCGTCGGATTCCTTGAATTTAAACGCAGAATATCGTATCGATTATTCGGGTCAAAGAAATGGGATTCAGTTTCTGTTTGCAATAATCTCCGTAGCGAGTTTCTGGCAGTTTTTTATATATCCGGTTCGAATTATCCAATTCGAGACTTTGAATCTCGCGTGGCTGCGCTGTCTCGTCGCCATGTCTTGCAGCGCGCGTTTAAAGTTTGAAGTTCCGAAGTCAAGTCTATTAATTGTTCTGCCCTATCAAGAATGGTGAACAGACTTTTTACGAGCAAATTCTTGAAATAGTAATACAATCTGCGGCGTTGTTTTCTATCTACAATTTTCTTTTGGCGAATTTAGATCAATACATTTTTCGTTTCCAATTTTTATATTTTTACTCTCTCTCTCTCTCTCTCACTCTCACTCTATGCACTCGTAACAAAACAGAGTAGCAAAAAAGGTTTCACCAACATTTCCGCTAAAATCCACTATGCGGCAAAGCATAAAGTTCTTAAACGACAATCGTCTAACAACCGCGTAACAACGTTCGTGATTTCTTCGCGATTCCAGGTCTGTCAAAGTTAGACTGATTCCTCGAACGACCAAGAGAAAAAAGAAAAAAAAGAAAAGAATGCTACCGACGCGCGAAACCAGCGAACGAAAAGATCGCAAATACTCAGAAACGATAAGCGATCCTAACGTATTATACAGGTTTGTTTGCGAGAATCCAATTCGCAAAGGGTAAAAAAGGAGCAAAAGGAGAAACGAGTAAAAAAGATATCTAGGATGCAGACGCGACACGTTCAAGGGATGAATTATTGTTGCAAAACAGTCGCGCTCGAATCGCTGTGGCAACAAAACGCGAGCGACGCGCATAGGTACAACAGACAGAACACACTTTGTAGGGGTTGGTTTTTCGCGCACAGGACACCTGTGAACACCGTCCCAACTCTTTTTTCCATCAATGCACGCGGAGACACTCCTCTGTCGGCTGCACTCCGGCTGTTTGCGCTGTCACGGGCAAACAGAATGTGATTTGGATCGAGTCTATGGGCGTGCAAACATTGCTGACAAATGGGGAGCAATTTCTAAGCGGTAATTTTTAAATCGTCCGTTCGCCGATGTATACGTATTTTATCAATCGGCTTTTTCGAATCGTCGGTACCGATCCTATGCTTTAAACAAAACGACCGGGAGTGTTTAGTTCCTGTTGCTTTAGTAATCGCTTGAATAGAGTTTTTCGGAATCGAGAGTAATTTTACCTCGTCGAACAAAACATTTCACTGCAAAAACCTGGCTGTTTTTTTTTTAAACTGCTCTCTTGCGTATAAGCGAATCGTTTATTATAAAGGTATTCACTGTGTTATTAAAATAAATCGTACACTTTGATAGGAATTTTTTTTACGTGTTTTGAATTTTCGTCTTTTTCTTTTATTTGCTTCACAATGCCCCGTGTGCTTCGATTCGCGAGAATTAAATGTTTTTTGAAATAATCCATGTATATGTTAATATATATGTACAATGACTAGATCGAAAGATTCTTCTCTTTCTATTCATCTTTTCATTTCTTTTTTTTTTTTCCTCGAATCATCGTCCCTCCCTGTCGTCTCTACCTTACCCCAGTCACGAAGATCGCGTAATTACAATCCTTCCTACCCTTTTTACCGGTCAGCAACCCTCCCAGCGATTTTAGCTATTACAGTTTCTAATGTTTTTCTTCCATCCTTTCTTTCGGTCGTCTTTGCCTCTGTTCACGGTGTTGCGTCGCTATTTACGTATGTTACAGATCTCTCTACGCGTTCGTGAAACGTAATTTATCGGTTATACATTTATTTCGCAACTCTGCTATTGTGCGTATTAATGAACGAGCCAAATGTACGCCGAACAAGGCTGTGACTATCGCTAGGAAAAGCCGTAGGATGGCTTTATGATACACCGAATCTTCGTGCATTTTCAATTTGTTGTTTCTCGAATTTATTTAGCGAATCGGCCTGCAGCACGGGTGCAGGTTTTAGCGAACGTTCGTTTATTAGAAACCGGTCGTTCGCTCGGTTCTATATTTACAAGTATCGTAAAGTCAAATCAAGTCAAGATTCAAAAACACTTGCACAAAGATATCTACCATTTCTGTACGTAGAAATTTCGTCGATCACATAGGCAGGTCATCCACGATATCGCGACTCTCCTACATCATCCTAATGTCACACAACGAGAGATCCAAGTAAAAAATTAACCCTCTGATCAATCCATCCTTGTATACTCTCTCATATTTCGAACACGTGACTCAGCGCTCGATACCTCGAAACGAAACGTTACGAATGTCTCCGCAGGCACAAATCAGCTCAATTACGAGAAAGATATACGATTACAAACAACGTAACCGTACCGTTTACGGAATTAATCGACAAAGCACCGTACTTCAGCGATCTTTCGTTCTTTTCGATCTTTCTTTCGGTCTGTCGATCGAAGAGCATCGATTTCGCAGCGAATTTCTCTGGTTGGCTGTGCGTTTCAACGTGGATAGCGGCGCGTGTGCGACAAAACAGAAGCGGAGTCCGGCGCGGTGGCCGTTTGTTTTCATTAAAAGTTATTATCCACCGTGTAAAAACTTCAATGCGCGCGGCCAGGCTAACATTTTTAAACCGCCATTGTGCACGAAGCGCTTTTCTTTCGCTTTCTCTCTCCCTCTCCCTCCCTCCCTCTCTCTTGCACTTTTATCTTTTTGTCCGTTGCGCTGCCGCCACTGGCCGCCGAGCACAATTACCGGGAATGACTCTGCGAATTGGTTGTTTCGACGGAATAACGTATCCGCATGAAATTACGATTCGCCATTTCGCCAGGACCCGATCCAGCGTAATACTGTTTGCACGCTGTTTGTTCGCGCGAAAAATGGTTAAAAACAGGGCGCGCAAGGTTTAGTTGCTTTCTCTTCTTGCTTTTGGTTTTTCCATTCGAGCGCAACTTTACTCGATTATAAATAAAGGGACTGCGGTTGTTGCAAAGGAGCTGACTATATTTCCTTTCTGCTTTTTCTCCCTTTTTTTTTTTCTTTTTTTTCTAAAGGTGTATTTTCTGCGACGATTAAACGAAAGTTACGACGATTTGTCCTGACGTTTATGCGACAGCAAAGTCGGAAATTAAAATACTAATCTAATGTGGGATTGTCACATTTTCTTGTACAAATATCTTTACATTAATAGACGGACGGAAGATGAAAAGAAAAGAAGGAATTGGGCGATACACATAGATATCGGGAAATGTTGAGAAAAAGACGAGGAATAATATAGGAAATGAAAATATGTAACTGCGCGCAATCAAGGAAGCGGGCAACAAACTAGAAAGAAAATACGTGTGAACTTGGTCGCTTTGCCTGGAACTTCGTCTCGATTGTACGATCAATACGACGTCAAATCTTATAAAAGAACGATATTGCACGTTCACGATAATTCCGGCACGTCACGATCGAGAACCGAGGCAATAACTAAAAACAAAACGCGAGTAAGAGCGGCCATCGGCGAAATATTTCGCGAGATATAACTCGCTTCTCTCCGTCAAACTCGTTCCGCGAATGAAGATTGATGAAAAACGTAATTACTGAACTTACTGTCGGACTTGTCGTTTCCACCAGCGAAATCTGCATTTAATGTCGCTGCTATTGACAAACGGAACGCTTACTTCGTAAAATTACTTGTCCTTGTTTCTGTTGCTCCTGCTGCAACGGATTATTGCAGTTTAACGATGACGTCTCCTTCTTTAAAGTCGCGTTACCTACTTTCAAAATAGGAACAAACAACTGTACCTCGATCGCGCGTTAAACAGCGACTTCACACGGTCGTGAAAAATAACGAAAAATACAGACAAAGGTAAGATCGTTAGGATATTGGGCAATTAGAGAAAGAGCTCCGTCTAAATCGATATAATTATCGATTAAACTTAGCGAAAGTTATTCCTCTGTTATTTAAAGGTATTCGCGTATTTGATTTCTTTCCTACAACGTACTTGTAATAGAAAGATATTTACATTATTCTATCTTTATGTTTCTGTATCTTCGAATATAGAATATTAAATTAATATTATACGTCAAGATAAGAATGCTTTCGGTAGAACTCATTACGAACGTAACGTATGCAATATACGAACATGGAAATGACTCTACGTTATAAAGAATACTTACGTACGTTTTTCCCTCGACATACTCGATGTATGTATAACAGCGTACACAGCCTGTATAGCGGTTAATTAATCAAACTACAGTTGTTGCGCTTGCGGCTGCCAAAAGACGCACCAACCTTTGTACAACGGATATTAATATACCGAAGATACTTCCTTGCCAAAAATTGGAACATTTCTCGACAATTACAAGTACAACAGATTCGGTTTGATAAATTAAGAACACGAAACAGAGGCCATTCTTCAAACGATGTAACGTGCAACGCGCGAAGGTTCGATGTTCACGAAACTATTTATAGAATTCTACAATTAAGACAAATTATTGCCGCCTGCCAAAGAATTAGACCAAAATAATAGACCAAGGAAACACGGCCTTCCTTCGCGAACATCGCGAATCTACACGTACGATAAAGGCCCTAATTAAAATAACAGACCAAAGCGTGGCGACCGCTATATTGGCGCAGCTTGTTACGCATTTATAATCATCGACATCGCGAAAGCGATCGTCGTTAAAATCGGAATTAAATGCCGTTACCAAGCTCCGCGTATGCTTTCCAATCACGCCGATCCCAATTCGTGGCTATGGTTACGGTAGACGAATCGACTTTCTGACGAATTCCATCCATCCGCGTAACCAAATACCTATCGCGTATATTTTTATGAGTTTACGCGTTCCGATCTTCGAATGAGATTCGGTTGCGCCTTATTACGATACGACAAAGCAACCAGAAATTCCGCTGCGAGAGTTGCCGCGACGCTTTTCAAACGGCGAAGGAAAAATCACGGGACGCGAGATACAACGACACCGTGATATAATATGGCGAAGCCTCTCGGCGAAAGACGGAGCCACGTCAGGAACAGCGACGGAACTTTAACCGCGAATTATAGACGCGACTTTTCCCTCTGACCCTCGTCCTCCTCTGCCGCCGTGGTCCGCAGCGACGCCCTATGAAAGTGGAGAAAAACGAGCTGGCCTGTCTTTCGCGGCTGCTCCGGGTAAAAAGTTGTCTGGCTTCTATCGGGGTAACGTCCTGGCCGCATATAATAAAACGGGTCGCCTTTCACGGAAACGCTCTTGCCCCCGGGGCGCTTTTCTTTCATTTCTGACGTAATTACGCGAAGCGGCGCAAGAAAAGGAAGGGAACTGCGAAAGGGCAGCGGCGAAGAATGGGACGCGGAGAGAAAGCCTCGGCGGGCCGGGAATATTTCGCGGCCGAGACAGTTGTACATAGCCAGCTTTTCTGCCAACGACTCAAGCCGCGACCTACTACCTTCGTTTCCTCGATAAACCCTCGTGGACCAACTTCGACGCCGACCAACCTTCCCTTAGGATCGATCCTTTCTCTTTGTGCTCTGGCGATGACTCCGCGGTAACTTTAAGTAGTTTCGCGTTTATTTCTCTCTTTTCCGTTCTACCGTTTGTTCTTGCCAGAGCAAGCAGGACGAATGTTGTTAGGTTTGCGAGAGGAGGGCCCGAGAGGAGGGCGTAGTTGGTTGGCGTGGAGGTCGAGTTTGAAGATTTGGGCGAGTTTGAGAGTATCGTGAAAGAGGTGGAGAAAGAATTACGAGATGTTTTAGCGCGTTTCTCCTTTGTCCTGGAAAAATGTAAAGAATCGATTCGTTAAGAAAGAAGCAAGGCGTGTTAGAAATACTCCGGTTTTTTTTTTTTTAAGTTTCATAAAACTGTAGAATCTAAATGGAAGAAATGCCAAGCAAATCTTTCGAATTCCTTTCCGCAGCTGTGACGTCCGCGTCGATGAAATATTACGTAAAAATATTTGCGCGTGTAACGCGGAGATCGTTTGTTAAAAAGCAAGCAACTTTGAAAATTCCAACGGTAAAAATTTCCGTTGATAATTTCCTCGCTCTCGTGTATAATGCACACCTATAAGCTTTATTCCGCGTAAAACTAATTATTTCAAGCAGCGCGCAACGTTATACTTTGATAAAAATTCGTTTATTTCGCGTGTTCTGTAGAAGTTTCGTTAAAACGAAAGAACGTATCACTTGCACGGTCCATTATAAATATTTTCTTGCTTCGCTTTTTCGCTTGAAACATACTAATTATCGCAACGCATACGCGCGCAACGTCAGCTTCGGAATTATTAAATTATTCCTGATGAATTTCTACTGGCCGGTCTTTAAATTTCTATAATGCATTCCGAGAGGAACGTAATGAATTGTAAATTGCCAGAAAAAGCATGCGCAAACGATAACAAGAATGCTATACCTAGCAACGAAGCTGCCGCTAATTAACGCCCACGCAAAAACAACCGTTATATTATTGAAACTTTATTCCATTCGAGGAATTTACATTGTGTCGGCGCGGCGTCGGCTGGCCACGAATGGTAACCCGTGTTATTTCATAAATCCCGTGTCCGTATCTATGGCGAAACGAGCTCGTTGAAAACTTTCAATAACTGAATATTAAAAACCAACCTCGATGATATCCGCAAACGCGATAACCGCCGCATGTGACCGCATCCACAAAGGAAATCCGCATAAATCGCGCGCGCATCTTGTTTACATTTATCCGAAAAATTGAGTAAACACCGAACATACGTGAAAAATGAGAAACATTCCGAATATTCTATCGATCCTTTTCAAAACGATACGGTTTTCATCATTTGAAGATACCGTGATTACATTTGTTTTTTATATTTGTAATATCGGAATATTTATTTTAGCATCGAAGTTATGAAATACGAAGAGAGCGTTTTTTCCCTTTTTTTTTTTTTAATCATTATATCGCTGGCTTCTGAGAAATATTTTACTGACATAAATAACGCGCGCGCGATCAAAATCTCCGCGTGTTCGAAATATAGAATCGATCGAATTCAATAAAAAAAAAACTAGTTTTCGTACTAGGCGATTGGTTGACAGAGTATTTTAAAACTGTCCTCGTGCGAAAAACGAAAGATGCGACTTAACGTGTCTTCCCTCCCTGCTGTTCGTGCAACAGCATTACGTCCGACTTTAGGAATTCAACGTGTCGTAATTACAAAATCAATGTCAGAATTACAGCCGTAAATTTTTCTTTCGCGCGCTTTACCCTTTGTCTCAATATACCGCGATACAAATATACGAAAGAATATAACGAATAACCCATAACGCGATGTACTTCCAAAAATACTATGACCTACCTTTATATTACATCGCTCGTCATATACTCTTGTCACGTGTTAATAACATATTTTCAAAAATATTATCGTACACCTTCGAAATTATTCTACGAATCGAACCCTAGCGTTATATCGCTTTCCATCTGCCAAATCCCAACAACCACTAAATCACGTTGCATCCCGAATACCTCGCGAAACGAGATCAAACGTGTCTCATCATACCGAAATCCGTGTCCAATGAACGCAATAAATTTCACGGAACTGCGAATCCCGCTATTACGGAAATCCGTCGGGTACGAGCGCGCGCTCGAAGGAGGGAAATAAAAGCGCGAATCAATCTTGCGGGATCCCGTTTTATACGCGCATTATGCACGTATGTGCGCGACCGGTCGCGCGTACACGCGCACAGATCCGGACACTTTAACGACGAAAAATGCAATTCCCCGCGGTGGCAAAATTTTCCAACCGCCATATTTCCGCTGCTATCTGCGGATGGACGTGTTTCCATGCGCTTGATAAACGCGTCGCCGCGAAGCGAGATCGCGTCCAGGTGCGCCTCCACGCCGCGCCCGATTGCTGTCTTCGCGCTCCATGATTAAACAGCGCCCTGGGAACGCTTCTTGCCTTCTTAAGAAGGAAAAATTGCTGGAAGAAACGCGTACTCCGGCATGTGTAATCACAGAGGTTCGTCCCTGTAATAATCGCTTCAGTTTACAGCGTTTTAGACGCATTTCCCAGAGAAATACAGATATTGGCATTTTCTCCAATCTCCGGCGAATCGGTTTACTCGTATCAGGATGGTTCTAAACGCGGTAAGGATGGAAAGGAAAGAGAATTTTCGAAAATCAGCCTTCGTTTAACCAGTCTCTACAAATTGCCTTTTTTACGCTTATTTCTCTACGAATGCACCCTCTTTATTTCTTTTTCTTTTTTCTTTTTCCTTTTATCGTAGAGTGTACGCAGAGCGTAGATGCGTTTTATCATGGTTTTGCCTGAAATGTGCGTGCTCGTGGATGCCTTAATGGGAATATTTTAACAGTGCAAAGACGACTTTCGTGATATCGTTACAAACTTTCCTTACGGTAATGTAGTTCAGAATATCGTAAAAGAATCGTATCGTAATAGATATAGGTTTGTCCAAGTGTAAATGTATACGTGTCCAAACGAAGAACGTAGAATTATCCAGTAATTGCGTATTAATGTTTGAAGTATTCCTCTTCTCGCCAAAAAAAGTCGTTTACATAGTGTTGAAATTCTATCGAGATAGTTTTCGAAATCTGGTTTCCATAGCCTGATACCGATTGGCTTCTAATCCTATCCCGAAGATAGCAGAAGCGTGTATACAAGAACAATCATGATGAAGTTCGAGATTAGTCTGTTGGTGTTTCTGCTTATGTCTGATACTGTCAAAGATCGCCATCCAGAGAATATAAGATTAACCTACTTATAAAGTTTAAATTGGAAATATCGATTAGATTTTCGTCTTAAACAATCACGCCAGACTGATGTATCTTTAATCGTATTAAGCTCGATATCAGAAACTTCTCTGAAATTTTCAAGTAAATCTTTTACAGATAAGAATACGATTCTTGGTCATTAGTCATCGTTCGACGTTTCAACTATCTTGTATGCTCTGCGTTCAAGAAAACTGTACGACGCTAGACATTCAGCTTCATTTACAGAATATTTACAGACACGTTGTTAAATATTTAAAAGCTTAATGAAGATTTATTTGACTCATACACGAGCATGTACAGAGTGTTTATCGTAACTTTGTAGCGAATTAAAAAGTACATCGAGCGATGTATAAAAAAATATCTCGTTTCATTAAAAAAAAAAAAGAAAAAAAGCTTTTTTGGAAATCCTTAGTATCGCAGTTTGTAGTCGTTCGAATTAGCCGATTAAATTTTGTTCGAAATATTTTCCTCTCCGACTGTCGGCAGTCTCTGAAATATCGTAGCGACAGTTACGACGAACATTCGTGTATACGCGTATTTCCATACAAAATATGCATTTGTTAACTTTTACATAAATAATTGGCACTCTCGCAAATAAACGAATAGACAATTTACCGTCGCAATATATAAAACGAATTTCTGCTGATTACTACAACCTGACCGCCTGCCTGCTGCGTTCGCGTTCATATTATAAATACTTCGAAACATAAATATAATTCTAGAGTAACAAACGACTGGAAAGCCAACTAAAACTGTCGAACTTCTCTCAATTGCAATACAATCGTTCCATAAAATTCTACCAATTGTCCCTTTTAATTTACGCCATCCAAATAGCAAAACGCTATAAGACTGACCACTAATCCACAATCTCGGGATGCAAACGCTGTTGGTCATTATTCTCGGGTCGCGACGTCTTGCGTCGCGACGCCAGAGGCTTTACGAACGATACCCTTATACAAGATGTAACACGTGCCTCGATAATATAGAAACCAGCCAGCCCAACGGGACGTATTCGAGGAAGGGCGATGAAAATCGCGATGCGACCGTGCTCCGGCTGATTTCTCGGGTGAAAATAAGGCGAGATCGTGCAATGAATTTTCCTTGGCGACGCGTCGTTTCCGAGGAAACCGCGTCGAAAGTTATCGGATCGCGCTTGACCGATTTGGCTCGACTTCGTTGCTCCAGCTTGACCCTCTGTATCATTCTCCGATTACGACCACGTTGAATTACGAATCGTCCGACTTATCTAAATAATTGATATCGCATTAAAGGTTGGAACGCGTGTTATTTCAAGGGACGAAAATAACGATACACCCAGTAGTATGAATAATATTCCTAGGAAATGTCGGATAACGTATTAACAAATTCGAATTGTTTTTTATCAAAAATAATACATCGAAATTTTGTATTTTTCCACGTAAATGACAGTTCTGTGCGTTACGATTTTTTTAAACAACGTACTTTGCCTTATTTCTGGCAACAACGACGATGCGATAATTTCTATACCGCAGTTCCTCGGCTCTTTGCTACAATCCTTCCAATATTTTTCCACAACTCCAAAAATAACCAAGTCTATATTACAATTCGCGAATTTTTTCGATATTCCATCCGAAACGTTCAATATGTTCGAGGATTTCCTTCCTGTTACACATCGCGTCGTTCCACTCTCTTAATCAAACCGAAAGTTTGTCCCATCGTTTTGGAAGCTTGCCCTGCGCCACCAAGGGATCGCGTGCTTTTAACGGTGCATAAATGTATGGTGAAAAAGGAATCGGATGCCTTGTCACACTTTCCGGGAATACGCGAATTTAGAACTTTGTTTGCCTACACCGCGTGTGAACATGATGGAGGACTGTGGCAAATTTCGTCCAAGTTGGTCGTTAATTTAACGCATACGTAACCGTCTAATTTCCAGCCTCGTTCTTCTTTAGGAACAGGCATCGCGCGAATAAAATTCCCGTTTAATAGAGATGGATTCGTGTATGGTAAAAAATCAGGTTACGCTAGAGACGTTTTTATGATATATGTATCTCGTTGTCACGGGACGAGGGACAAAACTTTGTTCCATGTAAATACGCTAGCACGGCGCGGCGATTCGATATTTTCTAGGTGACGTTGGTCGTCGTTTCTATCGTCTATTTTACTTTACTCGTACAATAATAATATTTTGTACGCATATAAAACTACGTATAATCAAATACGATATTTCGATTCCTTTTTATTAGGTCGCGTGTACCAAACGAAACGACGAATTGAATGCCAAAATATTCGAAAAATAAGAATGCAGGTGGCGAGCGATGGCGGAGACGAAGTTGCATTTGATCGAAGATTCTCATTGAGGGTATTAAATCAAGATGATAACGCTGCGAATTTCGAAGATAGCCTGGGTAAGACGATCTCTTTATGCGCGAACACGCTTTCGATTAGTCTACGTCGAGAAAATCTGTGGCGCCTTAAACGGATCAGAAGGGTTCTAACTC
Source organism: Bombus waltoni (assembly GCA_014737395.1). Classification (NCBI taxonomy): domain Eukaryota; kingdom Metazoa; phylum Arthropoda; class Insecta; order Hymenoptera; family Apidae; genus Bombus; species Bombus waltoni. The sequence goes on along the minus strand of JACXII010000043.1, from coordinate 608,578 downwards.
TTGCTTTCAAGAATTCTCCGCTTGGCTTTGTGCAATTATTATTCAACGTTCCAGCGATTAGACGCTGTCTCTTCGAACGATTGTCTTTACCACTGCCACCTGCGAAATTCCCCATGAATAAAATCGTATTTCTCAAGCGACGCTGTAACTGCGCTGCCCGCGCCAAGGAAATTTACAAAATGCGTAAAATAATTTTCCTTCTGTCAAACGGACTTGAAAATTCCATCCGAGGAAGAATTTCTCAGGCTTATCTCCGTGGAAACGGAAAAATGACTAACGATTATTGTAGAAGGATGAGAAAGACTATAGAAACGTGAAAGACTGCGGAACCGTAGAAAAATGAAAACGCGCAATCACGCGATTACGAATTAAAAAGCTGATTGAACGTAATTAAGGAGATAATTCAACATACGGTGTTATTTATACGGTTATTGAGATGTTTCTCTAACGCGCTTCGTACGAAAAGAGATGGAAAGATGGACGAAACGAAGGAGGCAGAATAGAAGGAATGGAGCAAAAAATAGAATGTAGGAAGCAGGATGTCGAGCAGCATTAGACGTAGACCGTGCGCTGGAAAATTGGGCCCTGAAGAAGCAATCTATCATAGCCATACGTTCCTCCTGTTTGCAGGCAAAGGGAAATGGATGGGCGTGAACACGCGTGAACACGCGCGAACGAAGAAACACGTGAAAATTGAGTTACATCGTTCAACGCGAGACGCGAAAATTCTTTTTTAATGGAACAGCCCTGTCGGCTACGTTCCGTCCTGCAGCCCAGGAACGAGACGTCGGTTGTTCTGCTTACGGCTGCCGAACGAAGAAGAGGAAACGAGCAGAAAATTTGTACGAACATTACTTCGTACCTTTTATCCAACTTCATTTTACGTTCCTGTAGTAATTTCGCCCGTAAATACATCTTAAAAATTCTTTCACGAATTATTCGTTTTATGATCACGCGATAAATCGTACGCGTCTGTTTGGTTCACTAAACTCGAGCTAAATTCAGTCGAAGATATTATCGTATACGAATATTTTTTAAGACACGTCGTTACTAAAGCTTCAGAAAATAACATCCCTTTAAATTCTTCTTTGCGTCGACGTTATTACCTTACCACTGTCTTTACCGTAGTACCGTGTCTTTGTTACGGACTACGAATCATTTTCGATAACACGATTCGATAAGTGATTCGATAAGTTGCAATACATTTGCACGAGAACTTCCAATTGCTTGGCAATCGTTTGGACGTGTCGATCGCCCAGTACAGCAACTCAACTGCGATATAAAAACAATGGTCGCTGATACGTAATCGTGATTAATAATTGCAGCTTTCGTACAACCGATTAGAAGCTTTGATCATTCGATGGACTCTAATTACACGAGCTGGAGCCAGTGCTCGTGTCAGGAAGCGGAACGAAGCGCGCAGCAGCTTTGTCAGCTACAAAATTTACAAGCATTCCCAAGGGCGAGGATGTCCCCGGAACTAACGTTATCGAGGCACCTGAATTAGCCCCTCCATTCGCAAAATTATGCCTCTCCGGCGCTCTTCATTCCCCCCTCGTTAAATCGATGTTGCCCAGGTACAGGATAGCTTAACAACTCTTCTCATTGTGCAGGTGTCACCAGTGATTTGCTATTTAACCCTTTTGAGCGACACGCAGATATTGGAAATGTAGCGATTGAAGCGTAAGCTTCGTTTAACGAGACGAGAATCTTCTTCGTTATATTTGTGTATTTAATTAGATAACACGTACGTTGTCCTGTCATTAAACTGCATCGAGCAACGCAATAATAATTTATCCATCGACTAAACTGCAACTTGCAGTTTATTCGGTTTATTCAGATTAAACGGCAAAGAAGTCCCCTTTCTAAATAAATGAAAATCGATCGAATCTCGTCAAAGACCGCGTGCATATCTCACGGTGGCCAAACAAGCTTCCAACAAACGTACCAACGATTACGAGTGTTCAATTTGCAGAAGAAAGTGCTCCAGCCCCCCCTCCCCCATAACACTGAGAAAATCGGAGAAAATTCACCGGCGGCGACTCGATTGAGATCGAGTGTCAACAGAACGAAGAAGACGCACACGAAAAGGATTTAACTGGTTGGCGTTTCACGTGTTCTCGCGACAGGGAATTGAACAAAAAGCGAGGAAGAGGCTGGATCGGATAGAGAAAGAGGAATAGTAGGAAGGTGAGCATGGCGGACCAGGCTCGTTCGATTGAATATCGACTAAAACGTTATTGCGGTTCGTTGCGTTCGCCTATGCGAGAAAACAGGACCACGGTGGGACAGCTGTCGGTATTTTCCCTCCATTTCTGTTCGATTCTTCCTCTGTCTCTCCTCCTTTTTTTCCTATTTCAAAGAGGAATCGGTAGCTCCTCTCTGTGTACCACCATTGTTGGCACGACAAGAGCGCGGAAATTACACGGATTTCCTTTCCTTCGTCGGGGAAACGATTGCCGGCGAGCCTTGTAATTAGCTGTCGATTAGCGATTGCCAGGTTCCGAAGTCTGTCGACGGGATCGTTAGGCGTCATTAGCGGCGAATTATTCTACGGGTCTTCTTGATGAACGCTTGGTTAGACACCGTTCGTAACTTCCGCATCGGGCCTGTTTTCTTATCCTTTCGTCGCCATATTCGTACCGTCGTTCGTCAAAGTCGTCGCTCTTCGTCACTGTGAACGGTACATCTTTCTACCTTCCGCGTGATTCTTTCACCAGTTTGATCGAATCGTGTGCTTTATTCGTGGATTACCAGATATGCGACAGAACAGGCGATAATTTGACCTACGATATTTGTTTACGATGCTGGATGATATTGTTACATTAGAGCCTTTCGTCGTTTGTCCGAACGAGATTCTTTGTTAGAAGGAAAGATGTAGCGCGTTTTTACAGTAGAGTAAAGTATAGTTTTTCATTGGACAAGGCTGTAAATTTTCAACAAAGGCCACGTCGGTCGACGACCTAGACCTATATGATGCGATAGTTTTACTTGACAAGTGGTACGTCTTAATATATCTCTGCCAAAGTTATAAGTCATATAGAAAGCAACGAGAAGCATTTCTTGTAGGAACGTATCAATCACGTGGAATCAATCATGGAAGGAGTGTCTAAAACATTTGCTTCGGATTATATTCGCCGAGACAATACTATAATTTGCGTTATTTTTCAAATTTTAAAGACAATGAAAATAGCGAAAAACCACCTACAGCGAATTTGCTTTCTTCTTTAAAGAACATCTAAAAATAATTCATCCAGCTAAAAAGTTATATAAACGGGAAATCGATAAAATATAAAGATACATTTATAAATAACAAACTATTAAATCAATTACCATAAAATATACTTTCGCGAGGTGTACAAACGATCAGAACCGTCGTAGTAGCCATTCGACGAGTAGCCGAATCTTCGTCCAACAACAGCCACAAAGCTTCCTCTCTCTCGCTCTCTTTTACTACGAGCAAAGATCAGAAATCGTGTGCACGCATTTAATTCAGTGGCACTTTCGAGCCCCAGCGAAATTGACGTCACAGCGCAAACCAACAAGAAACCTTACCGGAGGAAACATCGCGAGGATTGGAAAACCGAAACTCTCGAGAGAAGAGTTTGGTTATAGCGAGCGTAGCCAGCCGTTACACATAGCCTTTGTAGACTTTTAGTTATACCACGTTCTTGTGTATGCGTACTGTCATGCATACACAGTACACAGGCTCGCGTAATTCGTTCGTCTCGTCGTAGTAATATTCGCCCTCTTAATTAGCGTTAGTACTCAACGGAGCAACTCGAGCGCTATGTTTTAACAAACCTTAAACGGAATTTTCCTTCGACCAGGACGTTCGTTTCTAGATTGTAATAATCACGGTGGATTCGAACGATCCACGTGATTTAATCTTGATTAATGGTTTAGAGTTTAGAGTACGTTTCTAGAGGACGATACCTTGGCTTGAGATGTAACATATCAGAGAGATATCAGATCTAAAGATATTTGGCTTCGTTGAACGAGAAATGGCGAAAGTATATGTTAGGCATTTGAATTTTCAGTGATTAATTTGAATTTTGACAAGGTTGCGGTAGTATATTCTGTAAGCAATTGACGACAATGGATCAATATCGTACGAAATTAAAAGAAGGAACTTTTATCGTAGAATTGTTGCAATTTCTGGCCCCAATTTTCAGTGTCACGATAAGCGGACGTATATTTTCATCGTATTCGGCAATTCATCCTGCGGCTTCTACAATTTTATTTTCTACCTCGATTTAGAGGAAAAAAAGAACATGTTCGTGTTCCATAAACATCGACAATTTCCCTCCTTCCTTCAAGTTTCTCAATTTTCGATATCGCAACAAGAAAATGGAAAAATAAAGAGAATAAAGAGTCATTTATTACGCGGTTTCTACGTTTTCATTCTTTCCTCTTTACAATTTCGTTTGCTTCGAGTTCACTCGGTCACAGACGTATATTCGTATCTTATAAATAAAGAAACATCCATTCGTTCTTCGGTTAACGCTGAAACAAATTTTTCACGCGAATACTCTTTATTCTTACAGCGTTGTATACGTGCAATCTTTGAAAATTGACTCCAAAGTTTATCCAGCTTTTACGTGGATGGTTCAAATGACGTAGAAAGTATGTAAAGATCTCACGGAAGCAACAGCGAACCGCTTATGAGATCGAGCTTGAGATGATTTGCATGGTAATTTTCTGCTTGACGATTCGGATCTTCCCAGGCTATTTTAGTGACAATTTTTCAACTTCTCATTCACTTCGATGTTAGAAATTTTTCGTTTCTTTCAATGATTCTATCGTTATGTCTCGATACATACGAAAAACTCATCTTTATATCTCCACGTTGTTCGTACAATACAGATAACTTTTACTCGCACGTTCTCTCTCTCTCTCTCTCTCTCTCTCTCTCTCTAACTTTCCTACGTTTCCTCGAAACTAACTGAAAATTCTTCTCCGTTTCGCTTAAATCCTTCAACAATCAAATAAATTGCGATAGAACGTAATTCCTCCTTCGTGTCCTCGTTTCAAACAAAATAAACTTCTGACAATCGAAACTCGATAAAAACACGCATAGAAATACATTCGCAAGAAATTCATTCCTCTCACTGTGGTAACCATACAACGTACAATAAAGACGTATTACTATTATTATCGATATTATTACAAATACCAATTTCATTCTTTCTGCTTTCTATTATTCCCATCGTTACCATAAAGCCATACAAGAATCGTCGTTTCATATCCATCGAAGGGAACACGAAATCACGACCGTGCTTTGCTGTCTGCTAAACTAACACACGTTCAGAAGGAAAACTCGACGAGAGGGAAACATTATGAACGCGCGAGTTCTCTCGGAGGAAGACCCACTCGAACGAGCCGCGAATCGGAAAGCCGGCTAATAATGGTCGAACGGCAAACAAGGCGCATTATATTGCCGCTATAAATTGCAGCGCTATACTTAATTTACGCGGCGGACGAAGAGCGGCAGAAAGCGAGAGGGGGAAAGAGAGACAGAGATAGAGAGAGACAGACAGAGAGAGAGAGAAAGAGAGAGAGAGAGAGAGGAAGTTAGAATGGGATGGCGCGTTCGCCTTCCCTTCTCGAAACTTTACCAGTTAGCAGTTACCGATAATTATCCGCGCCGCTTTCCTTTCACGGGGCGCGAAATTATAACGCTCCGCTGGTCCCGGCGAAAAGCTCGCGGCCTCGAAACTTTTCATCGCCGATCGCCTCGCCGATTCTCGCTTCCTCGCCCCGCGAAAAAAAAAAAAAAAGAATCGAATTCCTCTTTAACGTTGGAATTGTCGTTGATCGCAGCAGTGCAGAAGCGATAGCGAAGAAATTATAACGAAGGGTACGCGAAAAGATATATTAGGTTGTTGCGAAAGTTTCTTTCCTTTCGTAAGGAAATAATAGATGCACGACCTGTTTTCGTTTTTTATTATTTTATCGAATCGTGTACGATCCATTTTGTTCTGTTTCTATTATTACGATCGTACGTGATTCGACGAAAATAATAGAAAACGGAGAATATGGTGCGTTCGTTATTTCCTTGGGAAACGAAAGAAACTTTCCGGACAACCTAATAGAATGCGAAAGGAATCGAACGTTAGAATTTACAAGCTCGCGTGCAAGTTTATCGAGAAGAGTGGCAAAACTCGGCGAGCGATCGCGCTAGAAATTCGTCGGTTAACTACATGATTCTTAGAACGTGCTAATGGAACTCGCTAAGAATGTAATAGCATTAAGATATTGTTGAAATCCTATATAATAGCACGGTATAAGTAGAAAAGTAGGTAGAAACTTAGTTACAGAGCACGTTATAACATATTAATAAGACGCGATAAATTCCAAGGATCCAACTTCTCAAGACGATTTTACTTCTATTTCCGATCGTATCTCGTATCGACGTAAAGCCACATGCACGCACGCCAATCGTTCACAAACATTACGAGTTCCGCGTGGTGCGAAACAAGCGCGGAGAGGCGAAATTTCAATCTCCAGTAGAATTTACGGAACGAATCCGACGAAATGGATTCCCCGGGCTGGTGATCGATGCCTCTATTGCGCGACATCCAATTGACCTGGAGAAATCCGGTAATATATTTATAGAGGAGAGACGTAACAGCCATATATCAACAAAAGCCACGCATTGGCAGAATCTGCCGCGTTCGCAACAATTGTTTTTTCCCGAAAGTAGGATAAAGGAAAATAGACGAGGATCGGCGCGTTAAAACGATAGGAGTTCGCAAAGTAAATGCTAAAATTCTATCGGTTCGGATATTTACCATATTAAATTTATGATACTTAGAGTCGTAATGATGCAAGACCACGGTCTCGCCAGAGTAATTTACATATTCTGATTATATTTGCATTATCGTCATACTCGTCGTTCGCGACTGAACATATTTTACTTAATAACAATTTAAACACTGCAAACAGGACTTTATTACGCGCACTGTTGTTCACGGTGCTTTGTAAAACCTATCACTCCGATTGACAGTACATCACGCGCGAGAAATTTCGTAGAACATCCTCTCTCTTAGCCACAGAACTACTGAACGATTGAAGCATAGAATCAGAAATAAAAAAAAAAAAGGAAAGAAGTGAAGAATCGATCGTTTAGACTGCTCTGATAATTCTAACGTTAACGACTACTTTCAGTGGACAAAGGCTGGCACGACGGTCTTTCTTTTTCCAGACGGGGTTATGTTCTTAACGAAATCTACCGTGTAAGTTCGCTAAGAATGTAGCGTGTGCTCGCAACAACATTACCATTATTCATAACTACTTTCAGAATGTAGAATACCTAAGTAAGCTAAGATCTACGGTCGTGTCTGATTCTGCTTCTGAATTGCATCTGAATAATCTACTTAAAGTCTGGCTTGAATATTTCATCGCCTGTTACATCGTGCTTTACCAAAATCTTTCTTATTATACGCAATAAGCAACGTACGTAGGTATTCATCGATACACTTTATTCTCGTAACTTGAAATTATATCTCATAGAAAGGGAAAAATGGTCAAAGTTAATAAGTTAAACGAATCGTTCGAACGTGATAAATCAGTCTAACGTAAACTTGCCATTTCTAACCATTAACGATAGCTATTGCTTTATAAATTTATACATTTGCAGATACTTTCAGTTCATTTTTCCCTCCTTATCCTCTTCTCTGGTTTTCCTCGCATCTCTGAAAGTTTACAGATCTCTTTAATATCATCTTCCCTTTCTTACAAATGTCGATCAGTGTACAATTACTTGGCCAGACTCTCTACGTTCAATAACTGATACGTAGCAAAAGTTATATGGCGTGTCCAATCTAAATGGGGGCAGTTCTAAATAATAATACGGAAGAAATACGGAGAAATGTTTGAAATGAAAATTATGAAATATCAAAGCGGAAGGATCATGTATATCGTACATTCGTAACTCAAATACGGACGATTCATTTCGAAACGCACGCCATACCGATTGAAACGTACCAATTCGATATACGTATACTGTTCATCAATCATCGCCACGCTATATTCTGTAATAAAACCCTAGCTCTCGCCCCATTTAGATCACGGGAACATCGAAAATCGTTCAACAACGAAATCCACCACACGACGCGACTTACCGAATCCAGAATCTAGCACGAACCTATATCCGCATACTAAAACGAATAAAAATAAAAAGAAACGCAACCATTATATATGACCCAACCGAAACTATTATAGGACTATTAAATCGACGAAAAAGCTGAAAAGAGGTCGACTTAGGGCGGCAATAGGCGTGCAAACGTTCGCAAGTAAACTAAATTCTTCCTACTTACAGCTGGTTAAATATGCAGCGAAATATCAGAGTGTGGCCAGCGATGACCATATCCTCGATAATATAGTGCGATACTTGGGAGGTATCCTGCATAACTCGAAGCAGGCAACGCAAAGAGGGCGAACAGCGTGCAAGGCGAAATAATATTCCTCGACCATAATTTCGTACCGCCTCGTTCTCTCGCACGGCTCTCTCCGTGTATTTTACCTTGGATATGGTATCCATAATGCATCCAGAAGATGTAACTCTAGCCGGCGAACGGCCAATATAAACGCGAACGTTGATGCTTGAAGGAGAACCGGACGTTTTCGATCGAATCGTCGTTAACGTTTCACGAGACGTCGCTGTACGATAGAAAGCGTATTGCTACCCTCGATGACAATGGAGAAAGGAAGGTCGAGATGTTGCTCCTTAAAGTTGCACGTGCGTGCATTTGTAAAGCGACATTCGATGCTGAATTTTATTTTAGCCGCAGTACGGGTAGAAAGGTGTCGTGGTTGAAGCGCGGGAAATTCGAGAGACGTTGCTTCGTCCGCGAACGATCTTGGAAATTGTTGACAGGACGAGGGAAAATTGATTACGTAAGAAGATTTCAAACTACGATACGCGCTATTAAATAACGTCGAGATATAACAATGGGCGTTACATCTGGTCGAATAAGTTTCAAACACTTTATTACCTTTTATTTTTGTATTCCGTTTAACGCAGTAACGGTTAATTTGAAAATTCGAAGACATCCAGAGAACGATTGCGTCTATTAAAAGTAGCGTCGCACGAAACGCAGTAAATTCTATTTGAAATGTCTCCAACAGGTTCGAATAAGAAATAGTTTACGAGATAATTGCATGCGAATATAAACTATATAGGCGGGAGTAATTTTTCAATAATAGGACACTGACTATACTACTAGGTGAATGATGTACGGTGTATTAATAACAGCAACTTTGTGCCCACTCTCTTAAGTATCGCGCGAATGTACGGTGACACGAATCCATCAACAAGACTCGGACGAACAGAACTAATGCACCCTCGGAAGTACTATTTTAAAGAGTCGCAGAAGTTGTATTCACCAATGGCATTTCTCCAAAGTAAACTTTCGCAGGAAATACGTCGTACAGTCGAACGAGTCTTGCGAGAATAAAAGCAATAAGCTTAAACGGATTCAGCTTGCAAATAAAAACTAACCGAACTGAAGATGCAACGAAAATAAAATTTCTTGCGTTAAATATCTTTTTTATTTATACTATGGGTCTGTGTTGGGTCATTGGAAACTTCGAATATTACGTAAAAAAGAAACAAAGAAAAATCAAATTATTTCCTTTCATTAAGGCGTTGATAAGAAAAGGAAACGGATCGAAAGATGGAGCAAAAGAACGTTTAACGTGGAATTTGACGAAAGTCACGATCAATTTTTTCTCGACAAAGTTTCCCGTTTCGTAGTTTATGGCGTGACAATCGGGTTACGCAAGCAATATTACGCAACGGCAATTTATTCGCATAAACAACCGAATTCCTCGGGTTTGGCACGATGAACCACGTTGCGGCGAAGCAAAATATTTTCGAGCATCCTCCATGTGCGGTATTTAAGACTCGAGCCAGTGAAGTTACGAGGAAATTATGAATCAGTAGCTTTGGATCGTCTAGGGAACGCATTTCCAAAAATAGGAAACTTTTACTGTTTCGTAATTCGTTGCTTGCGATTGATTAAACCGAAAATTTTACGACAGACCGGTATATCGTAATTATACGCGTAAAAGTTTATAAAATAAGAAAGTAGAGGAGAAATATATATGTATGCAATAAGCAAACACGTCGAAGGAACGATGTTTCTGAATTCGAGTGGATTTCAGTTCCTCGAATGTATTCTGGAAGCTCATTACCGAAAGTCAATCTCTCGAAGCTTTCGCGCTTTTTCAAACTAGTCGTCTGCATTTGTCACTGTCACGTGTTCTTGTCATGTTTCATTCCTACCTTCAATTTTAGTTCGCTGTTATAGCCTGACCGTCTTTCGTACGTTTTCAAATATGCCATGCCGGAGCCAAATTCGAAATCGATTCGTGTGAATGTAGGCACCAAAAAGTGAAACGTTAGAACGCTCCTATAATTTTGAAAAACAACAATTTTTATCTTCGAAGATTTTCGCAAAGTGGCTGGTAACGCGTCTCCAAACGTTCGACATTCAGAGAGTAGCACGTTCCATAAAAATTAATTCTGGCTGAATAGAGAATGTTCAAGATGAGATAAATATAGACAACTGCGCGTAAGATCGAATTTCGCGAATTCTTCTACTAACGCATTCTTCGCAACTTGTTCTTGAATACGAAAATTTGGCCCTTTTATATTTCTCTGTTTCACTGAAAGATATTCGGATATCCAACGTACCGGCTTTTTGCATCTCTAGAATCTTTTCTAACTCTTTAGACGAAATATTCGTCGTTCGCACCGTTACATCGTCTCGGGCAACGAAGTCGACGTTAATTTTGATTTTTGCAGACGTTTACGCGTTATTATTCCATCGATCTACGTAAACAATTTTAGTTTTATATTCGGCTCTGTAAATTACCATTAATTGTACATAAAATCTTGATAAAATTCTATCGCACCAACGGAACAATATCTCCTCTCTACCACTCTAAAGATTCTAAATCCGATGCTGCGACAAACCACACATTAAATCACTATCCAGGGAAACACAAATCCTAGGAAATCTCAGTTGCCCAAGGAATCCAAGAAACTGGAAGTGGAGCAAGAACCAGTTACAAACTCGCATCAGTTCGCGTGTCGTGAGGTGGCGCAGCAGTTCTGCCACGTTGAACGCCGCTAAATTTCTCAAGATACGGACCAGGTTCATGACACGAGAACGAATGATTGCAGCCCGCTACGTGTCCAGGTACGTACGGAAATAATTGTTGCATATTTAATGAGGCGCGAGGTAACAGAGTCACGCTAGGCGAGCGTCAATTTCCTCGCGGAAAATTTACCATTTTCACGGTGCGGACCTGCTGGTTGGTGTCCAAAGAAGACTCGAAGCTTCACGGAACGTGCCTGCCTACGCACGGAAATAATTGTTGCATATTTAATGAGACGGAAGGTGACAAGATTGCCGGATCCTGCTTTATTCTTGCCTCCAACTGCATCCGAGTCGATCTTCTCCTGGAAATGGATCAATTTCAAGGATCCTGCAACGAGCACCTTCGAGAGATAGCAACGCGTGATTCCGAGGAAATCTTCAATGATGACGCTATTTTGGATGATTTAATGGTTAGTGAGAATATCGAAACGGTTGAGAATCTTGATCGTGCGGCAGTGGTCGAAGTTATTACTTTGCTAATAGCGGAAGACGAAAGAAGTAGCTTGAGAAATGTTTTCACAGATCGTTCGTGATATCGTAGATTGTTCAAGAAAATTGTACCGATTAGAATCTCGTCCGAATTAAGTACAGGAAAACGCTCTTCCTTTAGTCTTCACTTTCCAATAAGAATTACCCATAAAAGAATGACCATCGACGGTATTTCTTCGGATAATAGCAGGTCCTTGAATACTCGTTCAAAAACAGAATCTAGTACGTTTAACTCGATGAATTTAAGCAACGTATAATATTGATAAGAGAAAGAATATTCCCATACGTTCTAACATCGCATACATTATGAAATTCATTAATTAAAAGAGAAGCTCGCGCGCACGATTCGTGAGACGAACACCTACGTACGTGCATTAAGATTACGACAACGTTTCCTGTATAAATAATGTCGTTAGAGAAGCGTAAATAAAACAGGAATAAAAGTGTTCAGTTCTGTGTTGCAATTTTTTAGAAATGTCTTCAAACGTCAGCGAAGAAGACACCGATAATACCACTACGTCGTGTACATAACTCAGGGGCGATATTAGTATCGTTCCGCAGATGTCTGTGCGAATTTACATTTTCATAGACACGATTAAAGAACCAGGACCTAAACAGAGATTCGTTTCTTCGGTGAAGTATTACGACCAGTAAAATAAAATAAAATAATCAAAACATAGGAAAGCGTTAAAAAGAAGACAAACTCGAGGGAACAAGCGATCGTTTCGAACGGTTAGTTAACAGTTTCGAACGGCCAACGCGAAGAAACAACGTCAGTCACCCTCCTTGTCCGTGAATTAAGAGAAACAACAATCCCGGCAGGTACTCGCTAATCGCGAAATAGTGGGAACGATCGGTGCCAGGCGTGGTCGTTGAATTTTCAGCAAACTTAATTGTGAAAATAATTGCTGTACATTTAACGAGCCGGACGGGTAAATAGGGTCACCCTGCTGCCACGCTAAACTACCCTCCGTGTATTGTATAAGCATCTTCGGTTCAACTTCTTCTTTTTCTTCTTCCTCTTCTTCTTCTTCTTCTTCTTCTTCTTCTTCTTCTTCTTCTTCCCCATTCGCCTCTTCTTCTGCTCCGCTTTTATTAGCCCCGTTTTCTCTCGTATAACTCGCGCGCGACTTCACGGGTAATTAATTTAGTTTTGCAATTTCTCCCGCCGAAGGAACGCCAGCGTTCTGCAATTTACGTTCGTTCCAACCGTCTTCCTTGCTATTCTCCTTCGTCCCTCTCTCATGCCATTTCGCTTTTGTTCGCCAGGAAATCGTCTCAGGATTGTTTACCTGCGTGCTTTCGTGGAATTTATCGATCGTGATACGCGGTAAATACGACGTCGACTCGTTCGAAAATACTATTTGGAGCACCAATATTTGGCCCTCCTTTGAACCGAACGCGGAATACACTGATTTGTGCGAAAGTACTTACGCATTTACCGCAGAAAACTTGTATATATTGTACGCGACATACAAGACATTTCGAAATTTCACGGGGCACTGTAACGAAACGCGACTATCGTAATTGTTTAAGTAGAAATTGGATGCGAATATGTATGAGTAATCCTAGAAAGATTTGAAAACGAAACAAATACTATTCGTTCTATTATTTATTCCGCTTCGACAGGTATGAAGAATAACGAGTAGTTGCTGTATAGGTAAATTTATGGACTTTGCGGCGTTGCTAAGGCACGAACAACAACTTTCAAAGCGTTCGCAAGTTTGTCCGATAAATCACAGTTAAATACATTCGTTACCAATCGATTACAAATCGGTCGTAAATATTTCCAGAACATTAAAGTCACTGATCAAGCTACGTTGAAAGACCAGCGGAGCAAACAGAGGGAAAAGGACAGGAGAAAAACAACGGCAGAAAATAAAAAGGGAGAACAGAACGTTGATTCGACTTTAAACGTTAATCTTCTCTGGCCTAATCACCAGCGACGAGGCCAGACCTCGTGTTCTTCGGTTCGGTTCATCTGGCTCCGGAGCCAGTCTAAAAAGAACACTCGGAATATCGCACGTTGCAGTGGTCGTAGCCTCAAAATTTCATTCGTGTACAGATGTGTATAGCCTGTGTGTTTGCGCGGGGAAGGGGCGCAAGCTCGACGAAGAATAGAAGGGAAGGAGATGGCAGAGCGAGCGGACGTCGCATCGGCTGTGTGCAGCCTGAAACCCGGAAGCCTGGATGGGTGGGGGTCAAGTGGCAAATATTAGTAGGAAAACTGGCGTTGCCGAGCATGCGAGAGCTTCGCGACGAAAGCTGCTTAAACGTTCCCTTCCCTCGCCGCCGTTCAACCGGCTCCACCTCCCCAAAAGCATCTCGTTTCTCCGCCACCCACGTCGAGGAAACCAGCCATCCCTGTAGCCCTCCGAGGTTTCTCTCTCCAACACAATTCCGCCTCGGCGAAGTTCCTCTGCCTTCCACTCGGTGGTTAAAGTTCCAAACGGATCCGTTGTATGCGCGCGAGAACGAGCAAGGCAGCACGAACGGGAAGAAGAGAGAGGAACGAAGAGAGAATCGCAGTAGCGATGCTAGAGGACTAGCAGCTTCCAACTGGTAGGATGCACTACCGGCCTAGCGATAATAATAGTGCCGGTATATCCCTTTGAGGGGTGGCAGCATACAGGGAAGACTTTTCGCGAATCGTGTACGTATCTGCTTCGTTTATGTTCGCGTATTTACTGGCACAGTTGGTATCGTGTTTCGACCAGGGACTTCCGATGCCGATAGCGGGAACGTTAGAGCGCGAGGATTTTTCGTGCGATCGGTTAGGAGCAGAGAAGTTACTTTGTACAATTATATTTCAGGTATAACGCGATAGGCTTTCAAATCTGTAGACTGTGCTCGATCGATCATTCCGAGTTTTTCATAAAGGTAACGGAAACGCGAAAGATAATCTTTGCTTTAGATCGGTGCGATTGGCGGTACAATTAGACTTGAAGAAATAGACGGTATAACGATAAGTTTTAAAAGCTACTTTATCGTACGTGTACTTGGCTGTCGATTTCCGAGTTTTGATGTAGGTAAAGGAAATAGAACATCGTCCGATACCCGAGACTAAAATTTAAGAACGCACAACAGATACATAGTTGATCAGTTTCACTTCCAAGTGATTCGTTTAGCCGTATTTGTATTGCTGAAACGACTTATGAAACTGAATAGAGATATTGAATAATATCGACAAAAAGCAGCCTATGCCGTTTCGTGCTAAACTGTCTAACGCGACTCTTCTTCAATCCAGACGCTGTCGTAAACAACTTTCCTGAAACATCTCGATGGCGAAATTATCTGACCGCTGGCCATAATAAATTATCAAAGAAATCTGACCACACGGTGTCTTTTCCTCGACTATGGCTCTTACTTGGTCGTCGTGTTTGCGTATGGTACGGACGCGTTTGAATTCATTAAACAGACCACGATGGAGCCCTTTTCCACGGATACGTGCGCCAGGCGTTCTCATTATATCCGATTACACAGAGGCTCGCGCGTACACTTGGCCACGGGCTATTCACGGTTAATGCGAACTAATTACCGGTCGACCGGAAGTTAAAAAGTGTGGCCAAGCCACCGCCAGCATCCGCTTATACCCTCCCACTTTCTGACCCAGGCTGGACAATTCCCAGGGAACGAAAGTTTCCTGGCCGTGGTTCCGAGGTTCCTCCACTTTCCTCCCTCTATTGACCGTTTTGCACTAGCGTAACACACGCGTTACGTCTTTCCTGCTTATTTCTTATAATTTATAAGTTACGATCGTAAAAATATCGTGTATCGTCAGCGGGAAGAATTCTGTGGAATCGGTGATGAAATTGTTGGATGATACGCGATGCAGCATTTTTAATTAGATTGCCTGTTGACTAAGTTCTGCATTTTAGTTCTCTGGTGCAGATCGTATTATAACGCGAAAAAAGTAAACAAGTAAATAAACGAGGACCAACAAATTTATACGCACGGAATATTTGAGTCGAGCTTAATAAGTTGAGTTTAATATGGCGTTTCATACGTGTTGAACGAACTGATTGATATACCGAGTTTAATATAAAACTAAAGAGTACTTTTAGACGTGAAAAATTTGCTTCTTTTGGAAATACCAAATACACGTCGAGTTTAACGTAAACTAGAAAATTTGCAAGTGCGAACAAACTTGATATGTTTGAAGCTGTATGAGCGTAAGAATCGGGAGGGGGGGGGGGAGTCGCAGAGTTAAAATAAGAGACGAATAAAATATTTACATTGTACTATAGTTTATAGAAAAGTATACGTAATTGTTTTCCCTTTATCTGATTTCACTATCCGACTAATCCTAACGAGTAATAATTTGTCCTACGATTCGATAACAAAAATTAACGAAAGCAATACGTTAAAAAAATAAAAATAGCCGAACTAGCGAGCAACGAAAGATTCCAAAGTTCACGTGACATTACGTTTCGAATTTTAAAATACAGTCGAAATTATTTTCAGTTACAGCGATTGATTCGTCCGACATCTTTTACCGCTATCCGAACTTTTACAGCTAATATGAAGTAATTACTGGGCGCCAGTAAAACAAGCGAAGCACGAACAAACCTCCTGCGGGATCCGCTTATTTCGTTTCCAACTAGCTTGGCCGAGATGGCTCGCTACGCGTACAAATCCCGTGGAATAAAAGTTTACCATCGTAGATGGACTGGATTTCTCCGCTTCCATCGCTATTTTAATACCATCTCCTCTGTACACCTACGCGTTTTAATCCCCGTATAATATTTACAAAGCATACGACTAAATACGCTGCTCCTGTCATAGTGTTCACGAGCCATCAGGTTAGTTTAGTTTCCAAGAATGATCTTCCGGATAGTCGTGAGATGGAATTTGAAGGTTTTTTGAAAACTGTTTGGAAAGAATTTTGGAGTATTTGAGATCGTTTATCTCCTAGAATCAACGACGTGAAACGGAAGGCGATTGATGTTGGAATTAATAGAAATGTTGGAAAACGGTTGATAGATGTTTGGATTTTCCCTGAAATGTTCGACGAAGATATTCGACAAAAGACATTGTATTCCGTTTTCTTTAATAAAATAAAGTAACCGAGTGTTAACGATCTCTTTGACTATTTGATCATTTTCTAGCTACAGTAGTTGTAAATTAATCGCATTGAGTTTATTTTCCTTTACCGGGAAGAAAATTGTTGTACGCTCGAAATTTGATTAAAAGCGTTAAACGGGAAAATGTTAAAAGTTGTCTGAATGTAAAATACAATTAAAGTAATTTCCATAATTGTTGCGTGATAAGTACCTTTCTGTTCAGACAAGAGTTTTAAAATTAGAAAAAAAAAAAAAAAACATAAGTCACTTTGCAAAGATATCGCTCATTTTTTCCCGTATGTCGCATCCATTTCACTTTGTACTTTCCAATTCTTCCCGATCGAAATATCTGTCGTTTCTTTAACGTTAAAATTACCGATACAGCAAAAACGAAAGCTTCGTGATATATAAAAATTTTACAAACCTAAAAATTTTGCGTTCTAGAGGGATTTCGATGATACTTTTTTTCAAGATACACGGACGAAAGCTGGATTTCTCCATTCGTTCTGATTTCTTTAATACAAATTTCATAGTCTGGTCTTCGGTATTCTTCTGATTCCGAGAAAATTTTGGTGCTTACGAAAGTTTAAACGCGAGTCGTTAGACGGAGTCTGAGGCTTTGTCGCGACTTTTTTCTGGTGCTACTTCCAGTCGCCAGGGGACAGCGTTAAAAATGCAGCTTAATGACCCGCTGTCTCGAAGAAAGCGTCGTTGTTCTGTCGCTTTCGCGTTGGCACTTCCGTGTTCCGTTAATGCGAACTGATGCAGGCGAGCGATATCGAATTAACGAGCATCGTTACGGCCTTTAACACGATATTTCGACTCGTTGCGCGCCGGAACTGCACGTGAGAGGATTATCGAAAGAGCTGCAGAGCGAACTCCCTTAAAAGTTGCACGAGCTTCTTGAAGATTTCCGACCAAGACGCGAACTGCAAGATATAATAGCTAAAGAAAGGTACGGTTTTTACCGTAACCGAAGTAAAATTTTAAAAGTTCCTTCCTTTTCCTGTACGTTCTCAACTGTTAAGTACCTCGAGATTTGCACGAAAAATATAAAGCGTTTCTTATCGAATACACCGTACGTTATACATTATACGTGGCAACCGATAAACAATTTCGAAAGTACTTCTAAAGAGATATTCTGCGGAACATACGCGTCCAAAGGATATCCAAGAAGACCGAGATTCGAATCTCCCAGCGAGAAAGTTCCGAGTTGTAAAAGACGCGCTGAATTATTCGGTCGAAATTGTCGTAAGGTAAACGTTAAAAACAGAATCCGTTTTAACGTGGAAACAACACGGCGTTCGAGTTAATACCGAAATCCTACGATCGACGCAAATATTCTCGTTTCGATTTTCTTCCGTATCTTCGTCTATTACCGCGCGTAACCGAACCGAGCCAAACGTCGCCTCTTAAATCTCGCTCGCAGAGAAAAACGCGTTAAAGAAACATCCTCTCTTCCCATCTACAAACTCGGTTCTCTGTCTCTTTAACACCGCTAACGTACGTTCCATCGTTACTCGAGTGCCGCGTTCTCCATGAAAATTCTATCTGAAATCTCCCTCGACTGCGGAAGCACGAAACACACGAGGCCGCGTTATTCGTCCTCCCTCAGCCTTACGAAGATCCGTAAGTTTCGCGGCGGCTCGAAGAGAAAAGGCGGAAGCACGCGGCAAAGTTGCAGGTCGAAGCATAACTTTTTCATTTCCTAGAGTCTTCCGGTTCCGCGACGGACTTCCTCCCAGCGGTACCCGTTGGAAAACTCGATGGCAGAGGGGTTGGTGGTTGTGTCACGTCCTTCGCGCGCGGAATATCTTTTGTACGTGAGCCTCTTGAATAAACATGCGGGGATGTAGCGCGCAGAAGCGAAGGGTGAGCGCGAAAGAACGAGAAAGGAAATAGAGTCGGCGTTAAGGGCGAAGGCCTGTTACGGCCAAACGATGAAAAATGCGTGCGCGCCGCTCTCGCGCCAACACCGCGAAAGACAAAAGAACAGCGGCGCGATAAGGAGGCCGCAAATATTTTCAACTTAATTAACCGCGCCCGCTTCTTAACGGACGATTCCGCTTTGAAAGCACGCGCCGCGCGAGAAGATATCTACGTGCACGCGCGCCTACGTGTGTCGCGTCGCTGCTAGCAAGGGATGGGAAAGCTAACCAAAGGGACGACGTCTCCCTTTGGCGACAAAGGGATCCTATTTTTGCGGCGGCGACGCGATACGTGTTCGCGGCGTGGAAACGAGATTATACTGCACAGCCAGCGGCCAAACTGACGCGACTCGGAGCGAAAAAAAAAAAAAAGAAAGAAAAACGAAATTCCCCGAGCCTTTCGCCATTTACGAAATAATCTTTTACCGCGGCCATGGATGTTCGATGTTGTCGGAGACCTTTTGACGAACGAGCCGAGATGCGTTGTTCGATTGCGAGTGATAAAAAAATGTCGAACGTGCATTCTTCCGGAATATCGACGAAACGCGCTGATAAAAGCATCGACGACTTCCTCGTAAACGTTCGCAGACAAATGGAATTCTACGATGAAACGATCGAGCGCGGACTTAAAAACGCGACGCTACGTCGGAAACTCCGTCTACAAAATCGCGTTAAACGTTCAACCTCTGCCAATCGCAGCTCAGAATCTACAATTACAGCCCACCTCCGCTTCGCCAAAGTTCAAAACCGCGGAAACATCGTGGGAACCAAGCTTCCCGATAACGACAACCTAGCAACGCAGCCGGACTCTCTCCCTCTCTCTCTTTCTCTCTCTCGTCGCAGCAAACGAATCCAGACGAGCGCGTAGCCGCGCATTAGAGCTCCCTTTGCCGGCATTTCGTTAATTCATCGCGTTAGGGGCACGAAGACACGGCCGATGCAAAGCCGTTGGTCCACGTTGGTTGCTCGCTCGTAGCCGCGCAATCATTCATATTTAACGGACCATTTGATGGATTGTACCAAGAGACGATGGTGAAAGGGACGAGGAAAAGGGCGAACAGAGAGACAGAGAGAACTAGAGAGAGCTAGAAAGAGCGAGAGAGAGAGAGAGAGAGAGAGAGAGAGAGAGAGAGAGAAACAAATGGCAAGCAACGGAGGTTACATGGAACAGGACGTAAACGGAGGTTTAAAGCGTAGGTTGGCAGCAGGTCGAAGTCTCGTAGGTGGGTTAGGTCCTCGTAGTCCTCGGGGACGCTGCATTAGTCACACTCTCGCATCACTCAGCTCACCCTCTCTTCCTACGTCTACTTTCCTTTCCCCCTTTCTTCGTGTATCCTCGCCCTGCGTGGAAAACGGGCAACGGCCTTCTCTTTGCACAGCACGGCAACATTTTCACGTGGGAATATTTAACTCCGCGGCGGCAAATTACTCTGCGACCCTCCGGTCACCGTTGCGCGCCTGCTGCAAGCTAACCCGACGCTGGCAGGTTGCGCGCCACCGCACCGGGAACCGTCCAACACGAGACGGGACTTTACGAGCTACGTCTCCCTCGGGAACCGATAAGGCAACGTCGTGCTCGGCTGACGTGCCTACCCGCCGCCCGCCACCCGTCTTCCCCGCAACTTGATGTAAGCGCGCGAATACGCTCTGTGTTTACGCGAGAGCTACACTTGCCGCTACTTCTTCTAACTTTTCCCACGTTCCGCGCGTCTGCACCCGACCCAACTTTTCCAAATCGCCACCACTTTGCCGGTCGGTTATACGCCTTGCAGGAGCGGCGTTCAGATTCTACGCGTTTTCGAACGATTGTGCGAATAGCTTTCGTACGTCTTTCGCAGTACATAGGTACGCTTCTTTCGCAGCACCGCTCGTGGCCGGAGAATCGTACAGCAAGGGAGATACAGGTCTGATCGGTGCGTAGCCTAACATTCCAAGCCTGATCGTTTCCTCTTAACACGCGCGTTATTTGTTACGAGTCGAAATAATTACATCCGCGAATCGGAGGAAGAAGAAGCGAGGTGGGTCTCGTTCCGATCCGAATCGAACTTAGGATTAACCGCGCGACATAGCGATCGAGAGACTGGGAGATAATAGAGCGAGTAAACAGCTCGTCTTGGACACATCGAGAAAAGAACCGCCAACGTTTCTGGTAACGAATAGCGAAGCTGCTCGATAGATGGGCGGTTCTTCGCGCGATTGGAACCGATTCAAGCTTCAGGAACCATGAGCCAATTTCGACCATGGTCGTTGGAAACGGAGCGACGTGGCGAAGTTCGTCAACCTCTGTCGAGAATCGCACGAAAATTCGTTTCCGGTAGGCGAACCAGCTATCGGCGAACCGCGGCTTTTAAACACGCCATTACGCGAATTAACTTTTGTAGCGGCGACGGCGTTCGCGCGCCACTCACCGACAAAGAGGGACGCAGGACATCCCCTTTGGCCGCGGGCCAGCCGTTCGTTCGAGATGTTTTGCCACGAGACAATTCGCGCATATTTTACACGTGGCGTCGAAAACGTCGAAATCGCGATTCGATGGTAGACGAGCTGTTGCTGGCACTTGAGGCGTTCGATCGTAATCGCGAAAGAGAGAAACATCGTTCTCGCCATGTTGCGCAATTCGTCGGGAATTTACGAAGCAGGATTCGCGGGCTGACACGAGAAATAGCGTTATGACGATGCACGATGTCGTAAGAGTAGAATCGACGGATGACGCGATATCGTAACAACGTACGCTTATTATTTCGTCGTGCAGTTTTAAGGCGCGCGACAGCAAGAGGATCGCGCAAGAAGAAACAAGGGTGGCTAAGAATAGAAAGAAAAGTTGTCGTTGCGATGTGTCGATCGTGGTCGAAATATAGAGATGAGAAGATCAGGCGTAACTATATGTGCAAGTACGCGACAGACAGACTTTAAAAAATCCAAAATATCTTATAAACTCGACGTCTTGCGCTTCGTCGGACACAACTACTTCTACTACGACGAAATATCACGGATCGATACCGCACAGGGGAATAAATAATTCACGTTTCAGCGACATTCTATTTTTTCGAACGCGAAACGTTGTCACTGTGACACGGTCCATTCGCTTTACACTTTGCCACGTAGCAAACGAGAATAATATGCATAGCCTTGGAGCTCGAAGGAAGATGAGAAAGTAACGTTCGAAGGTGAAGAGCTTTGAACGAAGTCGAAAGTACGACCGAAGATTTCTTCTTTCACAGAAGCATCTTCAAAGAAGGACTCGACCTACATAGCGTGAAAGAGGCGTAGCCTGTTGGCTTCCGAAAAGTTGATTGATCTTTTCTTTTGTGTCGCGTATGTTACATTCGTCTCTCTGTCCAGAGGCGGCCGACGAAATGGATTTTGCTTCTTTAAACGAGCGCAGGTAGTACCTGCTTGCTCGGACGAACGACGGGAAGACTATTTATAATTCTTTTACTTACTTCGCTCGAAACCGTTTTACTTCGCAGTTCAGGGGCTACGATCGACCGAAAACGAAATTGACATTTACGGAGAACTCGTTAGTTTACAACCTCGTCGATGATCGTTTATTAATTAGCACGAACGAAAGTGGATAACGCGTCTGATTATTTCGATAAAGATGCGATCTTTGTAATTTACTCGCGATGCACGACAAACATGCAGCGATATACGAGTTATTTCGATGGACGAACAGTCGGCGTTGAAACGCACCGTGATAACAATTTTCGTATAATGCGACGGTGTAATATATCCACCGGCTGATATACCGGTACAATATACTTCGATTATATACGATCATTGACGATGTTACAGAATTGTTGACGCGCAACGGTGGGTTAAATTTAATCTATTCACGGTAGGACGCCGTTGTTTTGCATTATGCGCACGACCACTTGCAAAACTAGAACGACCCGAATAACGATCCAGCGAATTCCACTCTACTGCCGTTTCTTCTAGTATGAAAACCATACATACAATCTCGATATCGCGATACGATAAAATGACCACGTTCTTTACGAAATACACGTTTAATGTCGATAAACGAATGCTGTCAGTTTTTTATTTATCTCGCGCCACCGGTATTTCGAAATTGATTATATTCAGCGAAAAGACGATGCAACCAGAGGATCGCGTTATATCAACACCGAATTCTTTCGCAAAAGTATTACTACCTAGCAGTTTATTACCGACGCCAATCGCAAAGTATACTTGAGAAATATAGTAACGCTCGCATTCGGTACAGTTCACAAAACTTCCCAATTTCTTGATTTTTAAAAAATCCCGAAAAAGACGTAGTCCGCTTTCAACCCCTTTCCATTTGCAATTTCCAAATTGCAAGTATCGATGAGAAACTAGCTTGTTTCCGTCGCAGAGTCAGCGGAAGCGCACGAAGATACAAAGCTGGTAGAAACCGCGAGATCACCTCCGTCTTTCGGCAGAAACTAAAGGACAGTGATTCGACGGTCTACCGTCGAAGCCTGCCACACGTGTCGCTTTGCAATTCAACGCGGCCGGGACATGGCGGCGCGCAAATATGCGTTTTTGAGTGTGCATAGCCCGGTTAGGTTCGGTGCCGAGATGCTTCGAGAATCACTATAAATGGTAATGGAGAGCGGTGTTCACCTCAAGCCGGGACAAAAGGTGCGGAAGCAAGGCCAAGTAGAGTGGAGGACAAGAAAACGGTCGAAGGGGAGAGGTGGATGGGGAAAGAGGACGAGAAACCAAGGGGTGGCCCCAAGGGGTGGTTTGAAAATGTAATATTTCTTCTGGCTGCGGAATAAATAATAGTATCGTACTATTATACAGTCGTAATAATACACGTTCAATTCAATGGTACGCTCCGCCACGACCTTCGTCTTCAATTCCGCTAAAGCGGTTCCCGATGCTCCATTGCATTTCCATAAATTTCAGTTGCGCCACTGGCTGCCCCCGCGGTTCGCTTACACTCGATGAACCCGGGCAAGGTTTCAGCGTTTAGCGTTGGTTTCGTTGGCAATTAAGTCGCTCGTAGAATTTCAGCTAGTCGACTGTACTAGTTTCGAGAGACGATACCGCGTCCATTAATAATCATATTGATCAGGGGCAGAGGGAAGTTGGACGAATTAATTCAGAAATAAGGAGAACGTCGACTTGGATCGAATTTGTTGGGAAATATACGAGAAAATACGAAGCTTAAGCTCGAATTCCGTTGGTTTCTATAATTTCAAAGAATCGTTTATATTATGGATAATAAATAAGAAGTTGCGAAATCTCGTTCGTCGTTCGTTATAAAGTAAAATTCGCTTCAATATTTACGATCCTTGCTTTGGCGAGGAATAAACTCGACGAGGCTTCTTTCTACTAATTTACGGAATAAAACTTCGCTTGTATAAAATTGGTTGATTCGAGCCGGATGTTAATTAGTTTTCCATCGAACGAATTCCTTGTGTGCCCGAGTCCGTTTATCCAAAGCCGAGGACCTGTCGCGCGAAAGAAAGAAAAGACATCGGAACAAAAATCTCGATTATACGGGCATCAATTATGCAAATAAACGGGTCTCTATTGGCCCATGAAGAAGGGAAAACGAGGTCAAACGATTTACGCGGGCGTAAAAATCTGCGGTAAACAGCGCTTGTAGTAAAATAACGTATTACTTAAAGCGTTACTTATAAAATAAGAACACCGACAGACAACGATACCACGGAGACGCTATTAATATTCCTGACGTAAATTGATATTCATACATGATCTCGATGCGATCAGACGACGTCGCTAATAATTCTTTTACCCCCGAAGTGCGAACTAAGTCTCGGCCAATTTATACTCTCTGCCCCACTCCCGTTTCCTTCCTCCCTCCATAGCTATAGAAACGGGGGAAAAGTCACGCTTAACTCGCCGGTTTTCCATTTATCTAAGCCCTGTCGAACGACGTCGCGTGCTCTCGCGTTAAAACGATTTTCTCCAGCGTCCCCAGCTATCACGTTCCCCCCCATGATTTTCCACCAATAACGCGCTGCATCCCCCGCGTTCTTGTCGCCCCAAACTCCGTTCCTTCCAAGACCCATCGTCTCTCGTGTCGTCGAGACGCATAGGCGTCAAACGTTCCGCGACAGATGCGATTCTTCGTAGAAATTACCCTCCGAGATTTCGGTACAGTCGAGACATCTGGCAATGCGCGAGAAACCGGAGACAAGCGATGTTACAGGCGCGAGACGTTGCGAATAATTTTCAACCTGGGACGAGACTTCGGATTGCTCGGGTAATCTCTTTGTTTGCTCTTGGAAATCTTGCGAAGATTCGGAAAGAACAACGGCGAGAAGGCGGAAGAAATTCAGTCAACGGAGAGCCAAGTTTTTCCATTTAAATTCGCAACGATGATTGCCACGGTATATCGTCCCGTACGTATGTACTTGCTAAGATCGCGTACTTGTTGCCGTTGAAACTTTTCTTTATCACGGAAGACGTATCGTCATTGATCGAGTAACGGTACTTGTTTTCTTCGTTATTCCTCTTAACCGCTTCGCGGAAGAAACGGCTGCAGCCGTCGACACAGAAGAGTCGCTGTCGGACAAGACGGCTATAAAACGGCTTGCGAAAGAGAACGCATCGTCCAGATTTACGAGACAAACGCGTCAACTGGTACCGTTAGAACCAACGTTATACCTTCGAAAGGAAATACCTTTCGTTAATTGCGCGCGCAAACAAATAACGGTGCTAATATTCACGATCGAGGAAAACAACAAATACATGAAATAGGAGACAGACGAAGAATCGAAATATCGGCGTGATATTGGGAAGACGCTGCGATTCGGAGTAAGATTTTCACCCGCGTGAACATTAACGTAAACGCACGTTTTATGGACGCGTGTTATCTCGTGCTAGTCGCGATCGCGTTCCTTCCGGTGAACTCCGACAACGGCAAGGTTAATCGTCAGCGAAGAAAGAATGGCAGAGAAAGAGAAAGATATACACGGATACGGGAGCAGCGCGCCGATCGCAAATACAATACATCGCCGATCTTAAAACGCCGAAAATTCCTAAATCTTCCGAAACGTCCGCTCGTCGATCGAAATACTCTTCGCGTGCCGCGAAAGCTACGTATTGCACGATGAACGAAGCTGGCACGGCAGATCGACAAATCCTACGTATTCTTCGAGACGCGGAGGAGCCGCGAGACTCCACGGGGAGATGCGCGGTGTATGCTTCTCGAGTCGCGAGAGAGTTTCGAAGGCTCGAATTGCAAAGGGAAATAACTTGGTATTCTATTAAAGAAACAGCCGGTGGGAACAGAGATCGCGAAGGGAGTTGGTTTTGCTCGCGATGCTGCAACATCGGAGGAGGG
This sequence comes from Bombus waltoni, assembly GCA_014737395.1. Taxonomy (NCBI): domain Eukaryota; kingdom Metazoa; phylum Arthropoda; class Insecta; order Hymenoptera; family Apidae; genus Bombus; species Bombus waltoni. The sequence goes on along the minus strand of JACXII010000043.1, from coordinate 582,624 downwards.
TGGGCGCGCGTTATCCTGCTCGCGTGCTCCGCCATTGGGAATTAGTTGCGTAGAACTGTTTCCGTGAGAAGCTGTAAAACTCGGCTGGGGGTTGGAGCAGCCGCGCGCCGCGTCGACGAGAGGAGGGGCTGGGTCGGAAGTTTCGCCGCAACGAAAGGAGTTCTCGGGGATTCGGAACTCGCGCTGCTCTCGTTAATATCGGCGCTTGTTGCCGCGTACAGCGCGAACCAGCGCGATGATGAATGCGAAATGCACGTTACACGGATATGCAAGCGGAAGTAGATGGAAGACGAGTTTCGCCGGGCTGGAGAAGAAACGAAGGGAACGGAAGAATTACGCTGTTTCGTTCCAATTTTCTTCCAACTCGCTCGAGATTAAATACCGGTCTAAGAGGATTTGTGACTCGTAAGATGATTAAGCGGAAGACGCTGCGTTTCCTGTAAATTAGAAGGAGCAGAACGACGAATATTTTGTTACGTATCGAGGCACGGAATGCTTCCCTCCTTCCTTTCCTTAGTCATCGATTTCACGTTGCATCCGTCGCTGTGTCTTTAGCGCTGATCTTCTTTTATATCGACGCGATTCAATTTTGCGGTGGACGTTGGCGTATGTTAGATTATTGGACGCGATCTGTTCTCTACCGCGCAGGAGGAAAGCTCGATTCACGTTTTCACCTTTCGAACTGAATCGTTCAGACTCGCGCTGTTAATCCTGAATATAAGAAGAAGTTGAAGTCCAAAAATATGCGATTTAAAAGCGAACAATTTGACACTGAAGGCATGGAATTAACGAGCACCAATTACCCATAATCCACCTCTATCGCAGAAATTATTCGTGCTCGTGCCCGAGTTATCAATTAAACGCGTATCGCTTTTATTTTCTAGATAGAATCGATTTCGACTAACGAGGATAATTCTCGTCGAATTAACAAGTCCGTTTAATATGTAATCAACCAAACTCCACTATATTCGATATGGTTTTATTACAGAATTCCAACTAAAATACACGATCCGCTTATATTCAGTGCGACTAAATAAAAAAAAAATATTTTTTTTAAGTATTGATCTCGAATACACACACACACACACACACGTTTGGTCAAATGAAAATCGAACTACGCCTTACGCTAATTTCGTCTTCGATCGAACGTAAATATCGTAAGAATTACAGGAAGCTAATCGGAACAGATACAGAATCGAAATTCGACGTAACTTCAACGAACCTTCTACTTAGACTCTATCCGTTCGGTCGTGCTCGTAAAAATAGAAATTCGCGTAAACCTCCGCGATCTACCTTCTAAACGCTCGTTAATCGTAGATAATCGTTGTCGGGAAAAGCGTGTGCATTCGTTAATTGAACGAAAGGAAACGAATTTCTTACGACACGGGTATTAAGCTATAAATCACGATACGACATTACGAGAAAGGGAGGACAATGGAAAAGAACCACAATGGAAGCGTAGTATCCTCGAAACGAAACGGTTTCACAGAGTAGATTCTATGCAAGATGAAACGTCGTGGCATCGTTACTCACTCTTCACGGTCGGCGAAGGGTGAGTTGATGGAGCGAATCTCGTTGCCGCTTTAAGATGCTTCTCGCTTTATCTTTTCGCACGATTTGACAAAAAGCATTTGCTACGGTGTATATTCGCTAAAATAAAGCCAACTAGACACGAGCTCGAGCGCATCCTCGCGCCGTTTTGTTATCTAATGATGCGAAAACCTATTCTTCACTGCCTTCGCGTCATTTCATCGGATAATGCTCAGATTATTATTTTCAACGTTTAGACCAAGAAATTGAATTTTCTCTGTTGCAGAAAAGCCAAGTCGATTTACACGTAAGCATAAAAATATCCATTTTAAACGCTGTTTTCTCTACGCTTTTTAAATTACAAAGCCTTGGTCCGGAAAGGAAGCGAACTTTAAAACGCAGAAATATACGCGCGGTACCTATCTCGAATTGACGATATTTAGAATTTTGCGATCTAACAGTGGCCGAAGAAGATTCGATACGGTCGCAGCAAATTCTCGTAATTCACGCAAGGACACATTATCTCGAAGAATATGAAACCGCGGCCGATTTCACAATTTATTTAATTATTCCGAATAATTACCGCGACAAAGGATCTACCAGTTAGAACCATTCTAGCCGTAAGAGACAAATACCGAGAAGGAGTCCCCAGTGTAACTAATGGCAACACGCGAAACGAAAATACACGTATAACGTCGAAAAATAGCGCAGGTGTTTGCAGGAAAAATTGACATTAGCATATATTTACGTAGAGGCAGCCATAATCCTTGGCGCTCGCTGATAAATTACGGAACCTATTTACAGCTGTGATAAAATATCGTACGTTCGAGTGTCACCGCGCATTTACGTTTCAATTGTTCATTTGTTCGATGTATATGGGGTAGAAGGGACACTGGGAATCGTTATACATTAATAATGAAACGCTGCGTTTTGCCGTTGGTTATTATCGAACACGAGAACGTTTCAAAGTGTTTTGAAGAAGCAAGCCATTGTTGAAATACTAGTACCAACAATAACCCGCGTGTACCGGGAATAAAAGAATTTACGATATATTTACCGAATATTCGCGATCAGCTTTTGCAATTACAATGAAAATGAAAATAAAAAAGAATTGTTCTTGGTATTAAAAAATCGCTTTGTTGAAATATGTGCTACACGGTATTTATGGACTAAAATCGGAACGGTGGATAACAGAGCACGAATAAAAGGATTTGTTACGATTATTAAAAAAATTTTCAACGAGGCCAACTTTTCTCGATGTAAAAATTTCAAAGATAATAAAATGGTAATAATACCGTTCCAGGGAATATGTCGCAAAGTATTGCTCTAGAATGGCTCGTTAATATTGTTATATTACGAAAGAACGTAGGTAATCGATATCTCGCTCCATAGATTACACCGTAATTATTCCTTAACGGAATCAATCGCTCTAAACCGCAATTTTCAAGAAAAAACTGTAAAATTATAGTTGAAAAAAGAAGAAGAAGGAGGAGAAAGAGAAGGAGAATCAAAAGAGCGAATAAAAAAAATAGACGACGGGGCAAACGTTTCGAAAGTTTCGATCAGTTAAAAAGGTCTATTAAGTACACAGCTTTCAGAGGGTTAACAAGCCACCGCAAGTTCAGCGGAGTGTAATTAAATCTAGAGGAGACTGCGTTTAGCTACAGCGAAAGGTTGCAGAAATTTATCGAGTTCTCGAAAAGTTATACAAGTTTCGAGTCGCTCGAGAACTTGCCGGACACTCCGCCGTAGACATCACATGAAAATTAAACTCCGCTACACTTGGCCAACAATTTTTAAAGCGACGAAGCTTCGCCTCGCTAAAACGATTCTATTTCCTCTTCTCCGCTGCTTCTATGATATCGTGTCATGGCAGTCGTGACTTGATATTATTCAAACAACCGCAGAATGTAACCGTCCTACACTTTTGTCGTGGATTTTATTTGGTACTTGCGTTATTTGTCGCTTAAAGCGATCGATTTAATGCGAGACGATTCGAAATATTTAGATCGTGCAAAGAGTATTCTCATGGACGGCGTGTTCTAACCTGAATAACAATACCAAGCTTGGAAAAGTTTGATCTCTTTACGACCCTTTGTCTCTCCGTCTCCGTCTTTCTCAACTTTGAGCGAGCCTCGTGAAAATTCTCGAAAGCATCTACTCACGACCACCGAAAACCTTAAACAGTTTTCCATTTCACACGTTTCCGTTTCAACTTCAAATACTCTCCGACCACTTTTTCGCGCCTACTTAAACGCCGAAAAGCATATCGCTCCCAATAAACTTTCGTTCGAAACTATCGTTCCAATCGTATCCGACATAATTCGAGCTCCCCATTGACCAGTTTGGAGAACTAGCGGAAGTCGAAGTAAAAGTCGAGCGTGGCGTATCGCGCGCCGGTAAAACTGCTGCGGAAACTTCGGACGGAGATGAGCACGCCGGGCCCCGCATACGCGACCTGCCTTTCCACGAATAAATTCCCCGTACGTGTCTCGAATCGTAGCGAACGAGATCTCTCTGTCTGGTTTCCGGTCCCCGCGGATGGCGAGGAAACCGGCCGAGGATCCTCCGCTGGAACGAATTTCGGGTCAGAAAGGACGCTGCCGCGAGCTCTCGTCTCGCAGCGATATCTTCCTCCTACGCTCGCACGTTCCCTCGTCGCGCCACCTGACGAGAATATTATAATCGTGGATCACCGTGGAGACAAAAGTTTTCTGGCCGGGCTGTGAAATTCTTTCGCTCGTATTTTTCAAGAAACGACCGAGGGCGAGAAAATCGAGAAAACAATCGCTGCAAGACGTTCGAAGGAGATTTACGGTAGCGACGATTCTTCCCTTTCATCTCGTCGCTCGAATGTAAGGTACAGAGCGCGCACCTCGAAATGGAGTATTAGCTGAGAAGCCGCGTGACAAAGTTGATCGAGAGATTCTGGCTTGTCGAGAGTCGGAGTTTCGCATCGATGAAAAGTAGGGTAGCTCGTGAAACGGTGGGGCTATTGATGGAAACAAGTTTCCGATGAAATATATCTCGTTGTTATGGTTTCGAATTTAATTTCCAGTTTGTGGGACATGTAATTTGAAACGATTAGTTAAACCCGCGTTTGCAAATGAAAATTATTGCAGTAATTTAACGCATAAATTTCGTACGCAAAGAGTCGAATTGTCAGATCAAAATTCAACGTACGATATAAATCGTAACTAGAGAAATAACGGGGTTCGCGAGATTACTAATACGTAATTGATGCAATTATATATCTAGAATATTGATCGCAGTCCGTAACTGATCAAACAAACGGACGGTCTAGAACGAAAGATTGTAAGAAAATCATTGCAACATGGAACCGACAGTAAGCCAACAAAATACCAGTTTATAAGTACATCTTTCGCCGTTGTCATATTTTTCTGTTACCATAAACAATAGTATATTTTCCTACCAAAAGCCGATGCCAAAACCAGTGTTCCTGAATGCAATTTCCTGCACGGAACTCGGCCGAAAACGCGAGAGCCTGCAGCTGGTGCGCCCGATTGCAGGCTGCACGGCCACCAATATTCAAGAAAATCTGAATATCACATCTTTTTCCCGCAAACGCACCCCTCGTTTTCACACGGCCGATCGTACGCTCGCGTTAACGCCCCCTTCACCCCTGTTTTTCCACCCTTTCCTTTCCGTGACCTCCTTCGTTGCTCCCTGCTGTTTCGCTCTCTCTCTCTCTCTCTCTCTCGCTCTCTGGTCGCGAGGATTATTGAATTTCCTGTCATTTCCAGAAGAAATACGCTCTATTTACTCTGGCGTGCTATGAGCACGCTTGCAGCCGGCCTGGATGTGGACGAGAAATAAGAAATATAAAGAGAAGCGGCAACGAATCGAGTCGTTCGCCCGCCTGTACCGCGGCCAAATCAACAACGGGGTATTTCACGTTGCGACCACGATCTCGAAACGTGCGAGAAACCGTTCGAAGACGTCGCGTCCAAACATCCACTCAGCCCCGATCATCCAATCGATCTGTTTGTTGAGACTCGCGATGCTGTACCGACGAAACATGGTATTATTTTTGTTAAAACGTTTGAATTGAGAAACAGAGGCTGTTGTACCGGGCGACAAAGCTGATGTTTCTGTCAACAGCCCGATAAAAAGTGACACGATGCTGCCATGTTGTCTTTAGGCGGGACTTAAAGTAGGGCAAGTTGTAGACTTTCGTGCGAAGAAAAAGGAGAATTTAACGCTAGGACTACCAGACCGATGGAACCGACGAATTCATACATTTTTCCTTCTTTTTTTTTTTTACGGTAATTTTATAGATTTGCAACGTAAAGTAAAATACGAAACGAAACGCTCGCTTCGCGCGATTTATGTAGACGAGATTCGCCGCACATTCCACTATAATTCCACAACGCAGGTTTGTCATTATCGACTCCAGCAAATTTCTTAACGTCTTCGAGCTACGTATAATTTTTATTCGCAAATTATCCTACAACACTCGTTACACGGATTATCGTTACGATCGAGCAAAGGCAGATCGTATTTATAACAAACTTCGATTTGAATCGTAGCTTTAATCTCGTTTCTCCGACCTGAAAATCCCCAAGTGACAACGATGAATAAGTAACGACCATGTAAGCAGCTATTGGAAAAACACTGAAAGACCAGGGGTTGGTTAAGCACCCAAATCCTGAATTCCATTAAACCATTTCGTATATCGCGTTCTCAGCCCCTAATTTCGTCGCAAGTTATCCGCTGAGAGCGACCAGCCATCCAAAAATATCGTTCAAAATCTCGGATGATCGGCTGGTATCGGTCACAGGTACTCCAAAACGTACTCCATCGCCAGCAATTCGCGTTGTCGTGAAGTCCCTCGGGCGATCCCATCGTCGAGAGTAGGTAAAAGGAGACGGGGAGAAAAAAGAAAGAAAGAAAGAAAGAAAAAAAACAACACACACAGAGGGTAACGCGAAATGGCCTCAAAGTCTCGACGATCGAGGCGTAAATCGGCGAAGGTTTTAGCTTGCGGGCATAGTCTGGTCCCCATCCTACGATGAAAGCATCCACGGGCGCTAGTTCGTACCTCTTTTCTCGCCTTATCTCGTCGCGAACGCGAGGAGAAGAGGAAAAAATAAAAGAGGTAAAAAAAGAAGAAAGAATAGACAAAGGATGAAAAGCGCGCAACGGCCAATCGCATCTCGGGAATAAAAATCTCATACATGTAAAAATATTCAATCGGGGGTTGTCCTCCTCGTGCTTGGTGAGTTGCGCCTCCGATATTTCCTACTCTTTCCGGGCTGCGCTCTATCTGGGATTGCCCGGAGAAAAAGGGAAATCCTTTTTCTCCGCGCGCCACCCTCCGTCTGAAACCCCTTCTCACGCCTCGATCCGGCGAACGAGAAAGAAGAACGTGCGATTCCCTGCCTTTGCAGCGCCGGTTTATTAGCGATCGCTGTCGAACACGACGAACCAAAGCTCGCGACGCAAGGGCCAAAGAGAAAGGGAGAGATCGATCCGAGAAAGTACCACGGAATTCGTCGTGGCACGCTTTGCTCCGCCGTGGTGCGGTGTGCTGTTCCGATCGAAGGCGAAGGAAAGAAAAGATGCGAGATTGAGATATCGATTAGCGCGCCTGCCGGTGACTTTGATGTAACTACAGAGGGGTCTCGGTAGTTTGGATCGAGCCATGGTAGGCGAAATCATTGTTTAATGCTCGTCACTGTAATGCAGTTTTAATTAGGAGAGTAAAGAGTCTCTTGCGATCAACCGTTTTCGATCCGGGGAACGTTAAACGTTTTATCGTGATTAGGTCGTACAGAATAGGTTATCTCCTCGACGCCAGGTTCCATTTTACATGGATCGTGCGTTTACGCGGCATAACACGATTTCATTATGTGTTCCATTCGTTTCTTGAGTTGTTGACTTAAAATGAGGGGGGAGGATGGGATATGGAAGCATTTTAAATTTCACTTAGAAGAAGAGAGAAAGAGGTCGTCGTTTTTCTATTAAACGTAAAAGATTGCTATTACGAAGCTCGGTAAACATCGCGCGATTAAATTTAAAGATCGCTTGTACGATTTGGCTACGTTTTGTCTATATTTGATATACTTGCACCGCGTGATGTTTCGATGGAAGCAATCTATTTTATACGATTTTATTACTTATCGTACAATAAGTATAACCAACGATAAGAGGAAAGCAAACGGGACAAAGTACAACGTGTAAGATTGTACAGCTCGAAAGATTGTGGAAGATCGAAAGACCCTTTAAAGTTACAGGTTTCGTAACTGGAACGGTTTTTTCGACCCGAACGTTTTATTTCAAGAGAGAACATATTTATAAATTTATATCTCTACGATAACGTTTCTCCTTTTCGAACTCACAAAGAACGAAATATTTCGTAATACAGAGTGTGCTGCGAACGTGACATTTTTTAAAGGTTCTTCGCGAAGATGCGAGATATTTACGACGAAACGAATCAGACTCCAGATCGATGCTTCGAACGCGAAAAAATTGAACTTGATAGAAGGAGAAATCGATAAAAGCGTTATATGCGAAACTTAATAGCAACGGGCTTAATAGTTTCCACGGCGGCTGAATTATACGAAATACTATTTTAACTCGGTCACAAGCGATATTTATATCTTTTCCGGTAAATATAAAAATAAGAGAAATTCTCCTGTCCGATATCAACGTGGAAGACAATCTAGATGGTATTTGTTTGAAAGAAAGCCAAACGGTGGCACAAACGTAACACGCGCCAGTATAAAAGTTTAACGTTTGAAAGGCATTCTGAACGTTGAAAACAACAGACGGTGGCAACGACATTAGGTAAACAGGTCTGATGAATGCAAACTGTTCCCGGGCCGAAAGTTACCATGTCGTGAACGAACGCGACAAATCTCGAAGACGTAACGAAGGAAAAGCTTCGGGCGGCATTTCCAACAATCGCGACTTCGCTAGTTTACGTGCACCGAAAATAGAATCTGACCTACAATTGTCGTCTGCGAGAACGGGACTGCGCGAAGCCAAGCTAAACACACGCATTCCGATTTATCGATTTCGATCGTTCTACGATTTGCTATTTCGTTCATTTGAAATTTCTATATCAATGTACGTATATATGTTGAACGATGAGGACATGCTTTCGAGCAGTTAAAAAAATCGATTTTGAAATTAAAGTTCCGTAACCTCTACGTACATAAATATATTCTATATATATATATATATATATATATATAGAGGTATAAAGTAAATTATTGTTTGACCACCGGCAACCTATATACGTCTTTCAACTTTAAGTAATCAGCGAAGAAGAACAGGAACCGCAAAATCAGAAATAATTCTATCCACACACACACACACACACACAAAGAGACCATTACCAACGTCCACCCACGTTCGCGCGAATCGAAAAGCAATTTCAAAAATGCAAACAGAAAGGCGACTAAAAATTCCCCACGAAGACGAAGTATTAAACCAGACGTTCCATTTTATTCCGAGAGAATAAAATCGATGCTTGCCAGCATTCGCGTGGAATCTGTACATAACCCGTGGTTGGGTGCAACTGTGCAACAAAAGAGGAAGAGGGTGGACCGATGGGCGAAGGGGTGCGAGCAAAACGCGAGGGCGGCGTGTCGCGCCCGTGACACGGATTGCGTACACGTTTCAGCCATAAGAACGGATTTTCGTTGCGCAAGTGGAACGAGCGAACAGTCGCCGGCCCTTTCGTGTCCCTCTTTTAGTCGTGACTTTATTGCAGCAAGCGGCCATTTGTCCACGTCGACGACGCGACGTTCGGACGGCGGCCGGATCTTTTCAGAAACTGTGCATGCACACCGGGACGAGCAAACCGCGAGCATGTGCTCTAGACGCGCTTTTTACCAATCCAACGACGACTCTTTCTCTTCTTCTCTCGTTGTTGGACTCCGTCTAACCGAATAAATTACAGGCTTCTTTGGACCCGTTTCACCCGGTATTCGCGTACGATGGAGGTTGACGTTTTAACGCGACGCTGATTGCGTGGAGCTAACGCGGTTTTTGATTTGAGACGCGGACGTTTGTTAGAAAGTTTGTGGACTTTGGTGTGTTTTCGATAGAGCGTGATATAGTTGGAAAATTACGAATAGAAAGACTCGCGAAAATGTTGTTTCTTTTTTTTTTTTTTATTGAAACTGTTGTAAAGTATTATAACGCGATAGAATTTATAAATATACATTTCTGATCGATCGATCGTTTCCTTGACAATTTGGGTCGATTGTCATATTTTATTTGAAATTGGCACGTGTCTCGATATTTATACTTAGGAACGCAGGTACGCGTTACGTCAATGTCTATGGGCAATAAGCGTGCTGTGACTTATGAACGATAGCGTGCATGTGTACGTTATACGCGATTTCCTATGACTTATGGAAGATAGCGAATGTACAACGTACATAGATTCGAGCGTGTAGAGCGAGCTATTTTTTCGGCCGTTCGTTATGTAAAGGATGATTTGATTTAGGACGGACGAAGATTACGTGGCTTTGACCAAGTGTTGGAAGAAGCCAGCAACGTAGGTATTGTTTCAGGTTCGTCGAAGATTTATGTTCCGGTATTTTAGATTTGAGACTCGAAGAACACGTTTGTCCACTTAGTTGGTAAAGGCATTTCGACTGGAACTTTGCACACGGAATATGTTAAACCTGGCGCGTTCGGTATTTTTATCGTGAATTAATGTTTCCTGATAGTAGCGTATGTATTTTCGTCGTAAATTAATACCTTCTGATAGTGGCGTATCTGGAAAGTTTCTTAAAGGAAAAGGAAGAAAGTTGCGAAGAAGAAACTTTCGCCAATTTTTCACCAAGTTTGTAGTGTCTTTTTCGAGATCGGGTATTTTCTGCCTGTTGGAACCCTCGACTCGGCCCTCTCAATTTTCTATCGCGTTTATCCCGCAACACCTTCGATAGAATTAAGACCCGGTATCTACGGCATCTACACCATATTTCTCGATACTTTGCCCAATCTCCCCTCGCGAAACTTCCACGAAATCACCTATAAAATACAACGAGGAAAGACGTCTCTCTGGCACGGCAAAATGTTCGGGATAAAATAAGATTTTAGTCGCGGATTCGCGAAATCCCATTGAACACGTTCGCCAAAGGCCTTGTTTTTATTTTTCACGCCGTTACATGCTAACGAGTGAATTTATCTCGAGTTTTGTACAAGCCAAAGGTGTAACTATTAAGACGAACGATGTATCGATATTTTCAATATCTTCGTGCCACGAGGAGTAATATTTGAAAAACGGTAAAGAGGATGGGAAAACATACGTCTGGCCTTGGAATAAAACGAAACGGCAATGTTCGTAATATAGGACTGATCGACGATAACGAGCTAAATTTTAAACCGCATTCCGTGCATCTCCGCACTTCCAAATTTCCCGTAAACGCAGGAAAATTATTCGTACGATCCAAAACGCGCCGATACGAATGTGGTTCGTTGTGTAAATGGAACAGAACGAGCCTGTCAGCAGTAACGAAAAGATAATATTTCATATTTCAAAAAGACATCGGCCGATCTGCTCAAAGACTTTATCTTTTTCTTCCGTTCAGCTTTCGCGTAGAGCATCAAGTCGTAGCCGATTCGCGTCAGCGAAAATTCCTCGAAATTAACAGGAGCTGCCAATTTATCTCTCGAATGTGTGCGCGCGTAAACGCGCGTGGAAACGAGAAGAGGATAACCGAGGGTGAAGCGAGGCGAGGGAATACTCGAGCATGACTCAATTCTTGGCACGATGATCCGCAACGACCACGTAACTCTCTACATCCTTGCACCGGTGTCACCCACACCGCAGACGTTCCGCTCCTCCGATTACTATATTCGATCGTTAAAAGCGAGAAAGGAAAGGAGGAGATGCCGATTGATAGGTTCTTGGCAAACGTTTGGAAACAACGTAAATTAGGTCGGCGTATTAGGACAATTATTTATACGGTTCGCGAATCGACGTGGACTTTTCTTCGTTCAAAGCGCGGATAAAGATTTAAGTAAAACGAGATTACGCGAGATTACGCGAAATTAGAAAATTATGCAGCGCGTTGCAAGTTCCAAGTTGCGCGCGTGCCAAAACTTTTTGAAATGGCGAAGTGCAAACTTGAAAATCGATTTTGAAGAAACGCAAGATCCTCTGTAAAATATAAATAAAGTTGGGGCGAAAAAAGCCATCTTAATCGTTCTAAAAACATGTTCTTCGGTCAACGTTAAACCTCGTGTCTCTAATGCTTTCGTCGTTCTCTTAAAACTTCGCCCACTCTTCATCGTCGATTTCGTATTCGCACAGCCCCAATTTGCTCAAACAACAACCCCCTCCACTCGATCGAGCCACTTGCACAACGTTCGTTCGGCGCGCATCGAGTAATACAGCAGCTCCTAACATCGATGTAATGGAGATTCACGAGCTCGTGAAGTTCTCTCAACTCGTTGGCTTTCTAACGGAAGACTCGACCACGGGCCGCGTTTGTTTTTTCACCGCGGAGGAAAGCAAACTTACGCCGGCCAGTTTCGCGGCGACTTCGAAAGCGAATCGATCAACGTACCCGGAACGTGGTTGCCTCTGTCGGCAACCGTCTGATCCAACAGAAACGCCATCCACGACGGATAAATTGATTTAGCGCCGTTGTCTGAAATACCTGACAACGCTTTGCTCGCAACTAGACAAGTTAGACTACAAGGAATCGTACTCTCGGCTCGTTTGGAAGACAGAGCCTTGCCAAATTTATACCGCAGGAGGATCCTTTGATTTCAACGACGTGGTTCCAGCTAAAACGACAAGCTTTTCATCCTGCTCGGGGGCTCTGCGCCGTGTCCTTCGTTAAAATCGAAGAAAGGGATTCGCGCTAATCGTAACACGCGACTTTGTCGCTCTTCTGAAGGGACTGGCGCGACCAGTTCGCGGGAACGATGAAAGAACCAGCTTCGCGTAAGTAAGTAAGCTGTCTTGCAACGCCAATTCTGACGTGCTGCTAACGATATTAATTGCAGGAGTTCGATACTTTCAGGGCAATTTTATTCTCGATGGAGATTTTGCAAGGAATTTTGCTGAAAGAAATTTAAGGCGTTACAGCGTGAATCCAACTGGTTGGTATATTACACAATTTCATTGGCACACTCCGCTGCAGTATTTTAATCGCTCCAACGTTCGAACACTTTCGATCGTAAAACGTCTTCGCAAACAGATATATATCATCGACGAAAGTCATTACATTGAGAACAAGCGTACGAATATCCGCAGTTCAAGATCGATTAATCTTAGAACCACGAGTTCGCCTATGATAATTATCCAAAAGCAGCTATTTAACCTGAATCGATACCGAGGTCAAGACGTTATAAAAGACACCAGCTACCAACAGCAAAGGAAAGAAGGAAAAGACGGGGGAAAATTTGATCGCGAAATATCGAGGAACAAGCCAGCCGCACCACGGAATTCCTTTCGAATGGATCAAATTCGAGCACGAAGGTTTTATTAATAGGCGCAAGATGAAGCCACTCGATCGCTAGCGAAATGGCTCCGGCTCGCGTTTTACCGCGAACCAATCGCAATTTGTCACCAGCCACGCTTCGCGATACAAACGACACGCTTCGAGGACGCGGCTCTCTCTCTCTCTCTCTCTCTCTCTCTCTCTCTCACTCTTTTCATATTTCACCTTTTCGTAATTAAACTGCAATCGATACGCCTTTCACCGTGAACGCGAAATCGAGAAAAACAATGCACCGTGCTCGCGCGCTCCACTTCGCACACCCTCCCTTGTATTCCACGTCAAAGGTAATTACATTTTTATTACGTCCTCCGGGAAACAGTTTTGCGGACGTTCTACAGCGGACCGGTCAATTTACGCGCTATTAGCGCGCGTTCAACATCGCACGCTGTCTATTTTCCAGCGTACGAGGCTCGTCCAACTTTCGGTCCTTCGTTCTCTACCGACTCTTGTGTGCGCGTTCATCGTGCGCGATAAAAAACCGGTTTTTATTACACGCGTCGTGTAAGTACGCCTGTGCTTCGGATTCGACTTTGGGTTTGGCGTTTACGGAGTTGCTCGCGAAATCGCTATATATTTTGATACGCGTATATATATATTCCTTTATATGTTTTTATATAAATATTATTTATATATCCTTAAACATAGTACCGTGCATTTTGCATTGCACGTATTCCCTCTGTATTTGATTCCAGGAATGGAGAAAATCTCGGCGATAAGGAAACAATCGTTTTCTAAAAATTGTTCAGCCTAAATTATTTGTTTCTACGATGCTAAAGGGTTAATGCGCCTACTGTATAAGAAAACAAGTCGACGCTAATGACTCTTGGTCACAGTTGTACTATCTAGTAGCCGTGTGTGTATCTTCGCACGACATTTATCGCCGCACCCGCACGTTCTTTGTCCCACTGCTCGACAGCTCATCCGTTAAGTTCGAGCAAACTCTGCGAACATTCCGAAAAAAATGCTGGCTCGCGACGTCCAAAAACCTTCTACGTCTCGTACGAATCTAGAATCACGGTCTTTTAGTTTTAAAGAAAATATCAGAAACGCGGGAAAAGGTTGGCGATCTATCCTATCGCTAGTAGCTCTTTCGAATATATTCGCCATAAAAATAACTAACGAAGATACGCGATACAAATTAGCGTTTCCAACGAAGCAATTTCGTGATTCGTGTTACGAATTGCGCTCAAACGCGATCTCACCCTTGAAACGTCGTTGCGATCGTAGCTCGTACGAACGCATGATCGTGAAATATCGATACGCGTACTACGCGGTGGCGTAGAATGCTCGCGGGCAATTTCAATCGCGTGAAACTTGAAGAGACCGCAACCCGTGGAATTCGTTTCGAAGCTGCGTGCAATCGATATCCAATTAACGACGATGCTCGCAAGAACAACAATAACAACAACGAGCAACCGGCAGCGTTCGCAAGCACCGCCGGAAAATACTTTCTATCTAGCTGATTAGCCGTTGATTGCGAGCGACTTGAAAACGAGAATTACCCGCTGTTTTGCCTGCTTCGATTCACGGTTCCTGCGAACAATAACGAAACGACGAATCGAACTGCGATATACGCGTATGTACGTAGGTGCGATATCTCGCTGAGCGGAAGAAGAGGACGGGGATGAAAGGCAGAAAGGAAGAGGATGTTCCCCCAACCATCTCTGCCCGATGACCGATCGAAGCGGACGGTGAACGTAACTTAATAATCTTCGAACAAACACGGCTTCATCATTAATTATCGCTGGGAATCCGGGTTTAAAACTGTTGGGAAGCTATGCGATATCGGCCGATACTGTGTGCCCTGCAAATACACTCGGCAAATATGGGATATGCGCGATTCGAACGACGATGATGGCGGCACCGTTTCCATACGCTCCATCCTGAAATCATAGATAAAGCTGTCTACGTTCAATTAAACGTAATTTACCTGGCCGCCTGTATCGAGTCCCTGCCAGATTGATTCGTTCGACGGAATGGCAAATAACACGCTAGGGATTAAAATTTATTTTAGCTTTCTCTCTTTTTCTGTCAGTCGTTCTCTCTTAATGGTTGATGTAATTCGTGGAAAAATTCCTTCTTGGTATCGGTCCGCTGTTCGCGAAGTCGAGTCTGGTCGAGACTGGCGAACAATGGCGGGACAAAATACACGCATTGTAAATAGGAATATTTCCTTTTTAAGTTTCAAATACCTTTATGCTTCACGAAAGAGGAAAAAGCGCTTTACGAAAGAAAATACTACTTTCGATGATAAAAGTCGATTATCAAAAATTGTTAGGTTGCGGACCTTTTGCTTTTGCAATTACTAAAAACGCGTAGGAGTTGTTGGAAATATCAAAGTTGGCTTTTATCGAAATTACACGAACACTCGGAACATCGATTGAATAGATTCGAATTGCGTAAAAAGATGTAAATCTTTAAGTACGTGCAAACGAATGTTGACCGAGCGAATTGGAATCTTTGCGAGCATTTTAATCAGAAGTTTGGCTTAATTTCTCGTTTGCGGTATTAAAATTGAGCGAAAACCGAACGCACGTAACGAACAAATAAAACAATAGCGTCGTTTGTAGCAGATTTTTACGCTTTTTTTTTTATAGAGGAAATTTATTTTATTTGGAGAATTTTAAAGTTCCATCGCATTGTATTTCACCGCCAAACAATGGCTCGGTAGCGTGCAATCGCAGCGGTTTATAAATGCAGAAAACGAAACGTACGTACAACCTCTTACGGTTCGAAGTCACATATCCATAAAATGAAACTTTTATATCGAAACTAATTTGCAATTGATCCTCACAGCTGTTTCGAGCTTATTTTACGAGTAGTATAGAGCCGTTTTAACGTGTATTTTTTTTTTTTTTTTTTCAACTTTGTTCTCCTTTCTGTTTTCTACTTGAGCTTTTATCCGTTCAGCGAGAGACTGTAAAGCATCCTATGAAATTCAGAGAACTTCGCGAACGAGGCTGCGGTCAAATGGTGGAATTGTTCCCCCTGGTTTCCACGATCCTAAGAACTCGCAGGCGCACCTGTGCGCGCAGTTACGACGGCCGAGTTCCACGCCACGACATGGAAACAGATATGAAATTTTATTGCGCACGGCTCTGACGAACAGGGAATGGTTTTACGAGCAACAGGTACCGTACGCTAGGCTAATTATAAACTTGTTAATTAAGATATACGCTTTGTTTTCTACGCGAATGCAGGTTACGTAGATTTTTGGCGAGACGCATCGTCGTTATTCGAGAACGTTTTCTCGTAAGACAAAAATATTTGGTCTTGAATTAATCGATATTGCAACCTTGAATTATACGTGTAACCCGTTACGTTAACAGTAACGTTAACCTATTAGCAGGAATAACGAATTATCGTAACCAAACGAAAGCAATAGCTTCGTGGAACAACGTGTGCAACTTCAACTTGTTACCGATACTAATCGACGACGCAAATTCACGGGAGCCCTCGAAAATTCGTCATCGTAGAAGCTTTGTATTTTAAAACTTGATGAATGTTCGACGATGATTCCGCGACGTAGTAGCTATACAATTTAATCAACTACGAGGGGACGCGATAAATCATTAAACGAAAGCAAACTTTGCGATACTGTTCTCCTATGTATAATACAATGACAATACACCAAAGTAACGATAACTCTGCAGAAATAGATGTTCTACATAGTTGACACTCGTGAAAATCTTTTCCAGCATCGACCATAAATTAGCTGTCGAGAATACGCAAAATCATTTCCTGATTCGAAGGAAAATCAGGCAAAATTCACGCTTGCGTCGTAGAAACGACAGTTACAAAATGCTTTGCCATTATTACTCTGTCATTTTGTTACGCCCTGACTGGAGACTACCAACGCCTGGCAACGTGACGCGGGGCGAATGCTTTTCGTGAGAATTTTCGAGCGGAAGAACGCGTCGCCGACGTGCTTCGCTCGAAGGCATCGAGTTTAACGACACCCCGGAGGGTGGTTTTCGAGCTGCTACACGAGCTTTGCGCTAAAGCTCGACGATGTAAGAGAGACGCGGCCGTTCAGCACGCGTGAATTCAACCAGGTTTATAATAATAAGAATCATTTGCTGTTTTTAGAGAATTTGTCGAATATCGAGATTTAAGAGCGTTATTGGTTTAAGAGTGGTTAGAATTATTATCGTATCGACGATTAATCGATATTTTACAAGTTTCATCGTTTTCGCTCGATAGCAAACGATACCGATGGATGTTAGAAAAAGACAGGATAATTTAGAAAACAGATATTGTACGATAATTGTATGTAAATTAATTCTCAAGTATAATATATAGTTAATTCACGGTATCGTACGTGACATATAACCAGCACGTATAAGATAATACGTTTTAATCGATGATCGATATTAACTAGAAGTCAAATCGCGAATTAGTGGAAACGACCAAATTGTTTACTATTGCGGTGATATATTCAATCTAGGAAATCAGACTGTGAAATTATAAAATTATTTTTAATTGTTGAAACACGAGCGCAGGAAAGAATATCGGACGCGTTCCACGTAGTTCGTCGCTTAAACAGTATCCGACATACGCCTACCTATTTTTATAAACCAAATTGAAAGTATATTTGTCTAAAATAGACTCGAGTCGTAGGAAAAAATCTTCAAAGAATACGGGTAATGGAAACAAATTAGGAACAGAGCGAACAAGCACGAATTAACAAAAATCTCGTATCTATCGGATACAAGAGCCGTGCTTTTTCCCTATCATTGTGACAACGAACATAACGGGAGACCGTTAAACGCGCCACGACGCGGTGACGAACACGTGCTCGCTTCTTTCGATCATTTTTCATTCTGTATCGTACAAGACGGACGGTCGATAAAATGCCGCGCGTGCATATCTCGTGTATTCCGCACCGCTGGAAATATTCCGGTCGCCTCGCTCGTGTTCCTCGCGTCTCTTGAATTTATTTTCGCGGCCTACAGGACGAATAAATAGCCTGCCCGTGCTATTTTTGAGCCACTGTTACGTTGTTTCGCTACGCGCGAGGAAACGCGCGATTCTTCTCTTATTCGAGCCTGGCCGCGAACGAAATTTCTACTTTTTCAAAGCGAGTCCGTGGCAACTCGCGGTTCTGTGCAATTTCTCTCGAGCTAGGAAAGGAATTTTATTTCGCGGACAAGTTAGTGTAATTATCGCGAACGTACAGCGACGATAGGACCGTGTCGAGGTCCTGCATGATACAGTGTTGGCAATTATGTGCTCAGTCGCCGCTGGTATTAAAATGTTACTAGCGTATGTCTGCTATTTGTTGGGCCAACGAATTCGTTGGTTCTTGATAAATCGCGACGCTTATCTCGGTTGCTAAAAACACGAACGCTCGATCGACCAATCGAGCGTCGTTTGCTGGTTGAAACGCTCGATTCGCATTTTCGGCCAACTTTTCTCCGCGATCTCCTTCGACGAGCGTCGCGCGATTCGCGGGCGAGTTGACGGAAATCGGCGGTAATTGCGCGGGAACGATAACAACGACGGCGACGTAACCGAGCGCACTTCCACGTTGATGTAACCGCGGCGGAATAAATTCGAAGAAACTTTTGGACCCGGTTCAAAAATAGACGGTGATTTATATCTCGGCCGGCATATTATTACGAGAGGCGAAGGCTCGCACCGACTCCGGTAGCCGAGCGGAGCCGAGAGTGTCGCGAGACAATTTCACGACGATGCCAATTTCGTCGACACGTCCGACGTAAAATCGCACTTAATAATGTCCCGGCACGACAAAGACGAACTTAAGGACGAGCGTGCCGGCAGTCGCGAAAAATCTACCGGGCAGATTTACGCGCGCACCTCACCGAGCATGATTTACGCGGGCTACGTTCGCCGCGGATCGATTCGTTCTCAGAACCTTGCTCGGCCACTCTGCTGGCGGCGGCGAACGTAAATTAAGCCTGAATGCTGCTCGCTGATACCGTGATACAGTTGGATGCTGTTCCATTGTATTCTATCTTAGTCGTTTCCCTTTCTTTTTCACGTTGCGGAGAGACCAAAGTATTTTACCGACGACAAAAGTATAAAATCATCGTTGATTTGACACTGACACTTACAGTAGAACTGCATTTATCCGAACGAGATTTCACCCAACGCTGCTAATGCCCGATTGATCGAATTTTTGCTCGTTGACCTACACTACTGCGGAGATATCTGCGATTATCGCACAAAATAATATAGAAATTCTCACGCTCTATTTCTTTTATTATAAAATATTTCATCTATATTGTTAGATCATAAATATTTATGCCGTATCGTGCTTTTCCACGTTTTGTTCGAACCAGCGTTTTGTTCGCTCTACCAGTTATCGACGCGCGTTGCTTCGCCGAATGTGAAATATTTCTGAAAAATTGTGTTCAAGTCGAACGTATCCTTACTCAACTCGCTAGGCGATAAATTTTTTAGCAACGTATGCGAGGCTGAGCGTAATTAATACGAAGATAAAATTTGAAAATAAAAATAAAAACCCGGCTAACCGGCGCGTATTGCAAAGAAACGTATTTGCGAGGAGATAACGCGCTCGAATTTCGAAAGCGCCGCAGTCGTATCGTTTGTCACGGCGAAGCTTTTGACAAGCCTATTAATTATAAACAAAAATGTAATAAAACGAACTTGTAACTCGTTCGCGGTGATAAATTGAACGGTGCATCAATTCACCTCAAATGACTGTAACGTTTGTCATCGTGAACATAAAACGCAAACACGAAAATGCCCGATGCTTCGTGCACGTTTCCCTAGTAAAAAAAACCAATTGTAATGTTATTCCACTACGGATACGCTCGATAGACTAATCCATTTCAATTATGAAAAATCGCCAAAAATTCAGCACGAGAGAAATAGTATTCTCTTTTTTCCTTATCTACTCCGATGACGAATTAATTGTTGAATCGCGCTTTAAACTATATTCTCAGCATCGATCAGTTTCGATAACTGTTATTAGCAGCCAATGTTTCCTCGACGTTCTACATTCTCACATTTCCAAACAATCAAGCGTCGAGGACAACGAGAAACCTCGTAAAATAAGAAAAATTCACGAACAAGTAACACGAGCAAGACACGATTTTAACTCCGCTTAACGCGACTCCACCATTATCCAAATATCGTTTCATGTACGATAAATATCAGTTTCAAAAAGCAAAAGAGCTCCTCCGCGAATCTTTAAGTTAACTACAAATTTAACGCCGTATTCGACTGTCATAGTTCAATCATTATCTTCCAAATATCGTTCCATGTATGCACGCGTAGCGAATATCAGTTTCTAGAGCACGCGGCGTTAACTATCGGCCAAAGAAAACGCATACGGGATTCGTATTATCCGGAAATGCGGGCGTGAAAACGCTTTACGCAAGCGGACACGCGCTCGTGTGTGTGTGTGTGTGCGTGCGAATAGGTGTGTTGCGTCTCCCCCACCGTCCTTCGATCGGTGAACGTTTCCCAAGCGGCGTGCATCGACGAGGTATCCGGTGTCGTGGCGGCGGCGTCGAATAAATTTGCATTCGCGGGGATTTCAATTCACTTCGACCGCGGCTAATTCGAATGATAATACGGGTTCGAGCGGATACGCGGGCCGCTGGTCCGCGGCCAGGACGAGCAAAGCTTCGCCGAGAGGAAAGAGGCTTGGCGGCGCGCGTCCAGCAGCGGCGCATGCAAATTCCTGATTACAAATTAAAATTGTCCCTCGAGGGGGCGAGGCTTGTGACGAGGGTTGGAAAAAGGAGAAGCGGGTCGGGCGCTGGTATTTTAGAAAATTTAAATTCAAATCCGGCCGAGGACGCTCGCGGTTATACACGCGTGTAGATATATAGCGATGGTGCGTGGCCATTGGCGGGCGTGCATGGCGAAAGACGGCTTGAAAATGGGCGAGGTTCTTCTGAAATCGGTGAAAAGTAGGCAACGAGGATGCGTCTCGAACGATACACGCGAATTACGCTATATCGATTAGAAACACGTACGTATTTGGACACTTGTTTATTTTTGACAAGGTGCGGCCTGGTTCCAAAGCTACGGTTAAATCGAACTGCAATGTTTTCATTCGATACGGAGAACATTTCTATACGATGATGGTTATTTCTATAGGAAAGATACTTTCTGTTCGAAGATTATCTCCATGCGAAGATCACTTTTGTTGGCGTTCTTATTCCAACGTAATTTTATAACCAAGAATGGAATATTTGAATATAAAATTGTTAAATCTAAATGCAATTTGTTCTATTCAAAGATATAAATAGTGAAATATACTATTACAATGTTTTAAATAGGCATTTGGATTAATAGGACGCGAGGGAAGAAGCCAGGTGCCGCTTCGAATTAATATTTTACCATTAACTTTTTACTCTTTGCAAAAATTCACATACTGCTAAAGCGTATCTCTTGTTTTTTCAGTCACTTTTGTTTCTATTATCTTTATTTTCTTTTTTTTTTTTTTTTGCTTCCCTTATTCTTCTTCCTCTTTTTGTTCTGTTGCGTTTTGTTATTTCTAGTCTATCTGCGAATATATTTTTTCTCGAGGCCGTACGCGTGTCCGTACACGCGTGCAACGGAATTTCGGGCACGCCTGATAACCGAAAATATAATCTAGATTTCATTACCATAAACTCTACCACCACACCCCCAGCCCGCTCTCTTCTCCCATTCGCCACACCAACTCCTATTCGTGCGCTGCTCTTTATGACAGAGATTCTATCATTTGCGCGGTAATGCAACCGCGAAGTCCGGATAATACCGCGGTTTTCTCTGTTTCTCTCGCTCCCTTCTTTCCGTTCGTCGACTAACGAAATAAAGGATTTTAATGCTAATAGTCGCGGCGGAAATATCGCTAGAACAAATTAGCTGGCGAATAACTCGCATTCGCTGCTTCAAATTTATTCTTTTCCCCTCGTGAATTCGGTTTCTGGCCAGAGGGCGTCGAATACTTTCATTAAAGCGACCGACACGTTGACGAGAACTAATAGAGGGCGGTAAAAATCGCGTTAACGACGCGTTGATGTGTTACGGGCTGGCTAATGCGATTTCCCGCACCGAGCTGCTGCTCGACGACCTCTGCTAATGTCTCGAAAGTATTCAATACGAACAAGGTTTCGGAGATAACTCGCATTTTTCCTGAATACCTCGCTTTCTTTTACGCAAGGCGAAGAACGCAACGGGAAATGAGATTTTTTATTTCGGCTGCTGATTGTTCCACTAATAAATTTAATTGCTCTTCATTTGGTCTGTTTGCCGATGATTTGTTGGAACATTTCTGCTGGAAATTAAATTACAGTCGAATCGAAATGAAATTATTGCAAAAATGTTAAACACGTTATATCTTAAGGTTAAATTTGAACGTATCAAGTTTACAACCTGCGAAAGATAAAGAAAGTCCCTTATACGGTCCTTTAAGGCACGAACGAATACGAACGATTATATATTCGTTTAATAAGAACAGAGATATTAGCGGGAATATTAACGTATTTCGTTAAACTTGGCGATTTGCTTCGCGGTAGTAAATGCCGTTTCCCCGATAAAATTTATTTCATAAGATACTCATGTTTGGCAAATGGATCGAACTAAAAGCGAGATGTCGCGAAGAAAAATCTCCCGATTTATTAACTCTTACATTCGAGACAATATATCGCTCCTTCGTAAAATTACGCTTCAGGATTGCGATTCGACCGGGAACAACGGAATTCTCGTCGAATTTATCGCGCTCAAAGCATTCTAAGCTGAAAAACAGCGTACTCGTTGAGACCATTAAACCAAGAACGAGAGGAAAGCCGGGGGAAACGGTAAACGTAAACGCGAAGAACGATGTATCTCGTTTCGCGTGTCGTCTCGGAGAGAAAGCTTGGAGATTAAGCAACGACTAGATCTCCTGCCGTGGAAGTTGGAGCATTCCAATTTTAGTTTCATGCCGAAGAAACGAGCAACGAGACACGCCGTTTCTACCTTTATATCGACATGTCAAAGTAGAATTCCAAACACTCTGTTATTAGAACTTCGATAAAAACGCACCCGTTTTCGGCTACAAATAAGAATTTCTCTCTTCCTACGGTTTTCAGCTTCTCTTTCGCCTTGCCATACGCCGTTATCTATTTCCTATTATCGTCCGAACCGTTGGAACAAATAAAATCGCGATCAAAGTACACGATAAATTAAATTTAAAGCATACAGGAAAAAATATCTTTATCAAATTCATCCCCGATGGAACACCATGGACGAGGTAGCAGCCGTAAACGAGCATCGCCATTCCACCTGCCTGGCCACGTTTTAGTAAATGGATATTACCAGCACGACTTATGTCCCGCAACAGAAGAGGTCGTTCGTTTTTAAGGGAGGCAGGGCGGGAAGAAACCGCGTTCGAGAAGCTAGAGATAGATCGAACGAAGAGACGAGAGACACGAGAAAGAGAGAGAGAGAGAGAGAGAGAGACTGGTTGAAGGCACGAGAGCGTAGAACGAGGCGAGCTTAATGGGGCAGAAACGAATTTAAAAACTTCAGCCGCTCGATGGGAACGTAGAAAGAAAAACACGAGTCGAGCTTCGTTCCGCGTGTGGAATAGGCGAAACTGCGCATGTACGTTTCCTTAATTCAGACGTGCTTATTATTCCTTCAAAAGCACGATTGCGCGGAATTTTTATTATATTTTTGCACATGCTTTGGAATAAAGATGACCATTTTTTTTTTTTTTTTGAACCAAAGATGAAATTTTCAACGGGCGAAGAAAGATATTCCTCGACCTGTTCTTCAACGAAATACACACAGAAGAAGACTAAAGCAGTAAGAATTTAGTTTCGTCGTTACTCTTCTACGGTTCAATTGGTATATACGTATTTCGTTCGATAAAACATGGAACGTCTCGAGGAAAGATCGCGCGTTTAGTTCGGCTGATTACCGAGGGACTTTTCTACTTTATCCTGTGTATATAGAACCCATGCGCATCTTCTTCTATGATACTTTACAGTACCAATTCGATTTCGTGAAATTCTTTGTAGAACAATTACGTTAATCGGATCCTACCGCGTTCAACTTTCGATTTCTCTTCGTTTGATCGACGATATCGAAAATGTAGAAAAGCTAGAACCAGGCCATCTAGCTTCTCCCTCGTTATTTACGCAGATATAACGCAGATCCGATAGAAATCATTACGTAAATAATTACGCGCAATACCGATTCATTCGTCGCGCGATACTCGCCAGTTACCGACAAACGATGCACGAAACTTCTCCGCTTCCATTCACTGGCGATCGTTCCGGCAGCGAACGAGCAAAGTTTACGCGACTTTGCACGGCTTCCTGAAATTTCACGCAGGTTTTGCGCAACGCTGTGCATCGCGCGCGATATGGTTCCGGCTTTAACCATACGTTCATGCGAAATAAACAAGCCAGAGGGAACGTTATCCTTATGGCCCTACCGCGAACGAGCCTCTTTCCACGTAAATGTTGTAACGCGACAGTGGATCAGCCCCGTGAGCGTTACTTTTACGCGTGGACCGCGCTGTTTCGAAAATTAATCGTCGCTCGCCAGGGACGCGTTTCGCCGCGACTGCTTCAACCCCCTTTGACGAACGACCGTGCAACTTCGACATCGACGTTGTTTATGTGCGCGAGGAACGGGGAGCGAAGGACCATTTTCGAGGGATTAAAATACCCAAGATTTTACGGAGGAAATTGCTTTCAGGGGCGAAAGGTTTTAAAGATTTCTTTGGCTAGCCGACTTTTTACTTTTCTTGCGCTCGCAGTGCTTTTCACA
Organism: Bombus waltoni; assembly: GCA_014737395.1. Lineage (NCBI taxonomy): Eukaryota > Metazoa > Arthropoda > Insecta > Hymenoptera > Apidae > Bombus > Bombus waltoni. Next base: position 557,851 of record JACXII010000043.1, on the reverse strand, counting down.
GAATACCGAGAGGGGATTTCGAGAGTTTTTGGAATCTTCTTTCGCTTCGCCTTTTATTTCGTTTATTTTCGGCCATTTTATATGGTAGATTTTTGACGATTTTTATACGGCAGACTCTCGTAATAGAGAACCAAGGTAGGAAGATTTTAGAACCATTACCGAGAGACAGAATTTTCCCGCACATTTTCCATTTAAATATCATTCGCAGCTTTCAAAATGATCGTTTATATCATTTAATTAAGGATAATTCGCGTCAACTCGGATGGACGGACGAAAATGTACCTGCCAAACGATCGGCGTTTTGAAAATTCGACGGGTAAGAAAAAATCGATGGTATTTTTGTTACGAATATTAAAAGTATCACAGCGATAGAGTATCACAGATCGCAGTCTTCGCGGATCATAAATTCACAAAATGAAATATAATCCATGTTCGGTGCATGTACGAGATATTTGAGCTTATTTTCGAGTATTACGAATACGGGTAACCGAAAAACGGAACACGGAAGCATCGCAATCACCGTTTCCATACGGATGCAAAATTGCGGTTCGATGCGGGCTGAAGCGTGCTTCGATCGTGTAAATACACCTCGGGGATCGTTTCCTTTTCGAAAGCTCGAATGTTTCATGCAAGTCGGTCGAGTGCGATTCCGTTTTATTTGCTCTTTCGAAATTCCGGTACACGACAACAATGCTTCTCCTCGCGACCGGCTATCCGCGTTCGAGTTTTTAACAGCATTTCGAATACCTGACCACGTAGCTACGTATCCTCGTGCACGTCGCGGCCGCTCCTGACCTTCGATCGGCTTCGAAATTGAAAATTCGACCACGAGTGCTAACACCAGCGACCGATCAAATTTCATTTTACCTTGTCTCGTGTTATTTAACAACGCTGTACCGACTAGGTTCTATCGGTGCGAATATTCGACGAGCGTGAGCAAGTTACGTCAATTTATTAGCCGCGAGATATAATTTATTAAAATGTTCGTACACGTATATCTACACGTAACATTTCACAGCATAGAATATGACGTTGGGAACAGACATTTCTAGATCACTCGATAAAACCAGAGAATATCTACTCGCGTTTGGTCAGAAAATCTCTCCTTCGAATCAACGAAATGCCAGATTTCTGATAGAAAATCGATCCGCGGAATATACACGGCGAAAGTAAAGGAATTCGTTGAACTTTTAACAAAAGACACTTTTCTATGAAAATTCGATCAATACAACAAGAAAGTTTAAGCAAGCAAGAAAAGACACGAATAACCTACAGTTCCATTCGTTTTGTCGTTTAAGCATCGATGGCCATTTTTAATTGTAAATAACTGTACAGTCCAGTCGAATCAACCGGGTCATCGTTGAAAAATCGATCCGGTAAACATGGACATAGATATCATGAGAAATATAAACGGACGTCAACTCGAAATTACCTCTCGCTTTGTATTTTAAACTTGATCTATTCTAAATCGTTTCTTTAACGCGCGATTTGTAAAACAGGTTACGAAGAACGTAAACTGCGTTATTCTTTTACGTTACGATCACGCATTGCGAACAAATTTAAAAGACTCTCTGAGATCCAAGATACCGAATGCAACTACCTGCATTCGAGTTATCGCTTGATCGTTTAATTTACGAATTCGCTATAATTTACATAATTTACCGCGTTTGCGAGATTTTCGCGACTATCGCGAATAGAACGTTTTGCCAACGAGTCTACGACTCTCGGAGATTTTGTTGCCCCATCGATATTGAGACGTTTGATGCGTTTCTTTTTTCTTTTTTTTTTTTTTCTTTTGCCACTCGCCTTGATCTTCCCCGTAAAAACTCGAGAACAACGTGAAAGACGAAAATTCTTTCGTGCCATTAAACATTATCGAACGTCGCGTGTTCGGTTGATTAGATCTGCCGCGAGTACGCTGACAGTGGCATACTGTAAAGAAAGGAATCATTACGGAGAAAAAAGGATTTGCCATCGAGCTTTATTCCCTCGCGGAAAAACAAATGGGACGTGGAAGACGAAAAAAATTGCCGGGGATAGCTCGTTGGTTGCAACCAAGAGAATGGAAACGGAAAGGATGAGAAACGAGGGAAACTGATCGAAAAAATAGCATCCTGGAAGAAACGACGGCGAAACGCTGATGCAATATTTAACGTAAAGTTACATTTTTCCAAAGTGCTTGGATAACGTCGTATCCCCTCGTTAAGGTATTTTATTTTGCGCGATAGACCAGAATCTATCAAACACTATGTGTGATTTTTATACGCGAAATAAATAAATAATAAATAATGCAGAGTACAATTTGGCAATTGAAACAGACGGTGATCTTTGCGAAATATTCAGACAACGCTTACGACGGACGAATCATCGTACGGTCTTTGCTTATTTCTTTCGATATTCCGTTTCATACGGTGGAATAAATTTTGCCAAACTTTACGTGCGATTCTTATGGAACGAATAAATAAGAATCGAATGATCGCTGTATATTTAGCGTCATTTTCAAGTATACGATCGAGATCGATCAAGACCGTAAAGAATCGTCCTATTTCGCGAAACCTATTACCTACTTCGATTTTTAAACTTCCATACGCAATGTAACGAGCTCCCTAAAAGGCACTTCCGAGATTCCGCCATCGTTTCGCAATTTCCTCGACCCGTTTACTGCGAATACGGATGGCCCAGGCCACTAATGACAGTTATCCCCAAGTGGAACATGAATCTTAAACAACCCTTCGATGGGATAAGCCTGCCAGCTACAGCATTTACATCGACATTCTCAATCCTGCTATTCTATTACTGGAACGATCTTAAAACATCTATATTCGCATTTTCAACGATTTTTACGCAGTATTTGCATTTAGATCGTCTTATCGCCAAAGTCAAAGCGATCGGAGTTGATATGCGAATGATAAGGATTCGATCCCCTACATATTTTCTTCGTTACGAGGATACTTTGTGCGTTTGGTCCTGTTGAAGTGGTTATCACTTCTAAGAAAACTCTACATCTGGTTCGTTTAATTTTCTCGATCACTGATAGCCATCTTGGAACGCGTCTTGTGCCGATGAGGTACAGCGGGCTATAGACGATAGACAGGGATAGACGATGGCTCCGGGGATTCGGTTAAAAAGTAACATTGTCAGCGCGCGGATCTGGACCAGCTCAAACTGTATTCAAACTGTACACTTGCACTTCTGTTTTAAATATATTTCTACTTTACGATTTATGCACGCGTTCCTCCATTCAAATACCAAAAAATAACCTCAACAGGTCCGATTTGTAAACGCCACGACCACCGTCGCCCACAGGTAGCAAATGCAAAATCAAAGGAACAAAATAAAATCCGCGTGTCCGAACAATGGATACTTCTGTAAAAGAAATCGACCTCCCGCCGATTGCCCGTCTCTATCCGATTGAGAATTAGTCAAACGCACGTAAGATATATTTGACAAGTTCCGGAACTCGATTCTCCGCGAGACAAAGTTTCCAACGCAAGCAGATTTACGCTGATACTTATTTTGTGACGCTTGGAAATTTAGGACCACGGCGTGTAATATATTCGCGCACCGACTCTAAACGTTCTTCCAAACAACCGTGTACCTCTCAAGGTACATCGAAGCTCTCGAAAGCTACGATTGCCGACGGAAGTGGATCCACGAAGGAAAGGACGGCTCTATCGTGGCGATAAAGGGCGTCGTGGTCGATACGGAAAGAGCTCGTTGGAAAAGAAAAAAGAACCGATCGGTGACCGGCTGAAACGAAGCTAAGAGAGTGCGATGCCGCGGGATGAGCAGGAACGACGTTACGCGGTAAAAAGAAGCCGGAATGCGAATTGGAAGAGAAGGGACTCGGTTGTTTTGGCGAAGGTTATTTTCCGGTTGGACGGCCTCGTCTGCTTCGCTGTACTTCGGGGAGAAATCCTCCTCTCTTGTTGTTTAAGGAGACGTTTTTTCCCCTGGCTACAAGGCCACCGTTTCGCTACTTGACTTCCCTGGACATTTATTAGACAAACATTCGCCGTTGTCTGTCACACGATTCCTTTCTTTCTTTCTTTATTTTCAAACAACCGGGATACGTTATTACGCGGCGTTGCTACGGCCTGGCGAATTCACCGAGGATCAGAATCTCGCGTTACCAACGTTTGTTTGCTTCGCGTTCGTTGCTTGATGTCCGGATGTATTTAAAGCAAAGCAGGGACTGCGTTTAAACAAGGATATTTCGTCGGTGGACTGTTTGCATAATTATCTCCGGTGGTTGTTTCGGTCGTCGGAATAATGTTAAAAAATTGACGAATGAGAGAAGATTCGAGGATGAATCGATTCGCGGTTGAGAATCGGTTAAGCGTCGCGCGATATTGTTTCAGAAGTGAAATTTCCCCACTGTGTGTATATATATATACATATCGCTGCAAACGGTTCGTCATTGCGCGGAAGTTAAAGAGAAGAGTTGCGAAGTTGTAAAATCTTACGTGAAATTTTCATTTCCTTCGTCCGATATTACATTCACGAGGCGGTGCGATACTTAACGAAGATCAAAGATGCAGCTATGAGAGAACGTATTGATTTTCACTTTGCTCGACCAAAACGCCACCCCGCGCTCAAAAATCGTTTTATCCCTCTCGACACGTCGAACAAACCCTTCTTGCAGCGAAACTTCCAAACTTCTTTTCTGGTTCCGAATGGAGCGAAATTTTCAGTTGCACGGTGAAGTATCTCGAAAGAACAATAAACCGTGCATTCGTTCGGTTCAGCAGGCAATTCCCCGATAGAAGTTTCAGTATCCCACAGGCGAAGAATCCACAAAGAAACGTCGAAAAGCAACCGAAGCTCCTAGTTGAAAACTACGTCGTCGGCGTGCTCCGATTTGTCGTCGAGATCGAGACACAGAAAGGAGACGAATCGACCGAATCGTCCCATGGGAAAAACGTCAAAAGACGACACGGAGGAGGAAATTAGGGTCGTTAGGGCGTGTGTCCCGCTTTTCGAGGCAACCAGCTTTTTTTGTATGTCGCCCAACCGAGAAAAGGTAACGAACTTGGTCGGTTCCGAAAAGAAAGATGGCTTCAAAGAAGATCGTTCGTCCAGAGTTTATGATTTTTTGATCGTTAAACGACGCGCCCGACACGCAGAGATACGTATACGGATGCTTTGTTTCTTAACGCTACAATTGACTTTAGATGGCTAGAAAAAGAACGATTACGTTCGTACTTACTTTGGTTGGAACTCTGTTTCCTGTCTTTCTTTATAGTATACCGTACCGCTGCTCGATTTTACATTTTTCAACGTCGGTGGAAGTATGGAAAATGTAACGACGTTTGACATTCGAGAAGATTCCAAAACTCAAGACTCGCAATAGGCAAATAATTTTACAAACCAACGATATACGAGATAACGAATCGTAACGTACTGAAAAACAGAACACATCGATCGGAGAAGACTGTGCGCGACAGATTCCTCGTTAAGGCGTTTCATCGTTCGCGAGTTTCTCCATTAATGCGTCTTTAGAAGTTGCGTTACGCGACGATACATATCTACGGATCGAGCGTGCAAAGATACGACGGATTCACAGCGGGACACCGTGCACGTGAATAATGCTGTTTGCCGAGAAAACATCGAACGCGAACGACGTTCGTACGCCGTGGGACGTGACGGGAAATCGCTTTCACGGCGGCAACTCGGTAGTAGTTGAACGACGTTTTTACAGACACGATGAGTTTTAAGATGCCTTGAAACAGTTCGAACCGACTCAGACAAGAAATTAACAGCAACGAAGCTTCGCCTTTCGGTGAATTTTTGAGGAAATGATTCGATGGAAGCCTGCGCCAAGTAAGAAATATACCGCGATTCCGGATGATTCGGTTTTCCCCCCTGCTTTCGTAGATGTGAGCAAATAATCGAAAGATGCGAACGATATATCGTTTTCAAGTACCAAACGTAAAGATAACTGGAGAATCATTTATAACGGATACTGGTACAGGATACTTTCAAGATATTCGTACATATAAATATATAGACATTATTCTAGGAAAGAAGATATTCTACAATTCCAAGTTTCATAACGCGTGTTTCTTACTAAGGACGATAACTTATTCTTTCGAGCAATTTCGTTTCTTTCGACCATCGAGAAAATATCGATTACCCGTAAGAGATACAAGGATACACCTAAGCGAGCATTTCTCTTCGAACGTTACCTCTGCCTCGTTAATAAAGAAGTAGCAACGCAACGTCCACCGACCTAATGGATTTGTTGCAGCAAGTAGGATCGCTCAGAGACGGATCTGCGAGAGCGAAAAATCTACGTTTTCATGCTTCCGCGCAAAGACTCGATACGCTCGCAACGTTACAGCAACGATCGCCGTTCCACGTCAAATTAAAACATCCTAAACACCGCTAACGATATCGTTCCCGAAAGACGACCAATTTCGCCAGTATCCCGTGTTTTCCAGTACAGTAGCTTTCGGAACAAGGCTGCCAATTAGAGAGCGAAGTTTGCACCGATGAAACTGGCCGAGCTAGCACGCGACGCGAAGCTTCTAGCAATAAATCACGGATTCACTTTCCCCGGCGTCTATCTAATGGCAACAATTGTCTGAAATAACGCGATTACACGGGCGAGGCGATGATTTATTATTAGTCGATGCGTCAGGGCATTCCATTAGGAGCGTTAGTCAGCGCGGAACTCTTGCCTCGTTCGAAACGAAGGCTGCACAAACAATTAAGAGGGAGGCGATCGTCGGATAATAATCGTAAACGGCCGCTGCCAGCCTTTGCGAGCGAATGGACGTTCGTTTAATTTTCCCTTGGCCCGCGGCCGTCCGTGTATTTTCGTAGCCGGTTTTCACGGCGCGCCATGAACCGCGAACCGTGTCCCGTCACTCCAGTCGAGATCTATATTCTCGCGTTCCTAGCCAACAGGCGAAGGCTGACCGGAATCCATCCTTCTTGTTTTATGTCTTAATATCGACGGCTTAACGAGATACAAACAACGTGTGTTTGGATAAATCGTTTATTCCTTCTTCAGAGACGAGAGATTAGATAACCCACTCACTTCGCTACGGTTAGCTTCTTGCGCTTCATCTTTTTCTATTTTCTCCCCTTATCTTTTCGTCGGGAATTTTATTATTTTGCCATCTTCGGAGAAATCGAATTCGTGGAATTTCATTTTGAACGAAACGCGAACTAGTTGGTGTTGCGCGACGACTTTAACGAGAGTTCACTGGTAACGCTACCGATTTAATTAGCTTGTCCGAAAAGTTTCTTTCGTCTTGTAAGGAAATAACGGACGCACCACGTTCTCTGTTTCGTATTATTTCTGTCGAATCACGTACGGTCGTGATAATAGAAATAGTACAAAATGGATCGTAGATGATTCGATAAAGTGATATAAAACGATAAAAGGTTGAGCGTCTATTATTTCCTTACGAAAGGAAAGAAACTTTCGGGACAATCTAGTAAAATGTAAAAGTGATAACGTCGGTGAAATAATCGACTTCTTATTAAGAACTAAAAGATCGAGCAACTTCGATGGCAACTTCGTTTGGTAAAATATTACCAACAGATGGACGTGGCATATGCCTAACAGATTATTAGAAAAATTAGTTTCGTTTCGATATCGATATATAGATATATCAGCTGGTCGTTAGTATTACAGCGATTCGCATGCTGTTTCGTCATTTTTCATTTCACCAATGTTGACTCTTAATATTCTTAAGAAAATGTTTATCTCGAGTGGCAAACACGGACAAGACTTGCCATTGACAGAAGGAAAACGAGCGCAACGTTTTCGTTTTACCATTTATCAAAAAATGTAATGCTACGCTGCCAATGTTACTACGAAAGCGACGACGTGTCGCAACAATGTAGCGAAATAAAAAAGGAGCTAAAAAATCACAAAATACAGTGATTAATTTAATCACAAGGGAAAATTAAATTTCGGCTTGCGTGACTCTCGAAACGATGCCATAACGTGGCAAGTAAACACGACGTAGCGACGCGTTTAACACGGCGCCAGTGAAATTGAAATATAATCGAGACTGTAATTAAGGCGATGTTTGCATCGTTAATATTGAACGCGCCAGCGTTCAAGCGTATTATCGTAAAATCTGATCGACCTCTAGAACAGTTTTGCATTCGCTTTGTTGGCGATGAATGCTGAAAGTTGGCACAATTCTCGGCCAATCGTTGCGCAGTTCTTCGTACGAATTTCATAGAGATAATAGTGAACATAAACAGGCTGTGTTTGTGAGATATATATACGTATTATATATATCGTTTATTATACATACGTATATTTATAGAGACACGATATTTATAAAAATGTCAAAACCGTCGTTAATGTTTATTATAAATATCGTGGAACGTAGATAATTACAATGAAAAATCCAGCTATTACTACCTTTTACGAACAACGAGCCAAGCTCGAACGATATCAGTTTCCAATAGGATCAAGTACGGCGAACAACTTCGATGCGATCTCCAAGTTTCAAGGAACAAAGCGACCAAGCTTATGATTAATGGTATCTTGTAATTACTGGTAAAATATGCCTCAGATAAAGCTCGATGCACCGCAACGACAGTCGAGGGAATTACAGAAGCAGCAACAACAACAAGTACACGTACTTTTCACGGTCTACTTCTTTTGTCAAATCTCAATTACCAGCTACGGTGCATAAGCTGTTTGTATTATCGCGAATATTATGTATCACGAAGCACCGACGTAATCAGCTACTTTGTACTCTTTATAGCTACTTCGCATAAGCAACAACAAGAAAATCAGGAAGATATACAAGATAATATCAGGATATATATATATATATATATATATATATATATATATATATATATATATAAAATTTCGTCAACCTCGCAAGAATAAAGATAATTTATCACGAGATCGTAATACAAACGAACGACAATTCCGCTGTTAATCTTTCTCTTTCGCGCGATTTATTCATGGTTTTAAAATAAGCAAAGGCGCCGTAGGCGAGAACGAAGAATGATGAAATTTATTGGAACATTCGTTAATCGATGTTTCAAATAACCGATAATCCATTGCGAGGCAATTTCCATAAGAGATGTAAATAGACGTATTTTTCTTTTTTTCTTCTTCTCCTTTTTTTTTAACTACCGCCACTTGACACTAGTTCTTCCCACTATCAGCTACGTTAAAACGAGCTACACCTGTTAAGAGAACTACGTTCATCGATCAGTCGTCTGTCATAAGTATCCTTCGCTTACATTATTTTTGCAATAATAACGCATACACCGATTCGCACTCAGGACAGAAACCTTCCACCATCGACTCATTTCCACGAGTAAACCATTTTTCTGGTCGCGCAACAATGCAACCGGAGTGCCACCTTCGCAGAATGCAAAGTGTCGAGTCGTAAATAACACCGGTATTATTTATGGAGGCTGTGGCGACAATAGTAGAATCGGGCACAGAACGCTCGCGTAACAAGAATGGAAAAATGAGCAAAAATTGTAAGGGACAGTGACTGCGATACGACGGTAAATTTTACTGCGCGTTCCAAAAGCGGGGATAAATGATCTCGCAAAAAAAATCTACTTGGTACGCGACTGTATTTAATAAGGATTTACTCAGTCGGTAAAAACGTAAAAAAAAAGGAGAACTAAGATTACAGGGATAAGTTAAGCGGAAGTTCGTAAAACTCCATGTTAGATAAACATGGACAAACTTCTTGATCCGTTGCATGAAACGAAAAGTTGATTGATTCAAGATGTGTCTAAAAGTTCCGAACGTTCCAAGATTAATAGTTCGCTGTTGTTTCGAGATAACGAAGATGAACCGAAGCTATGAGCTTTCGTAAAGGAATAAACAACAATTTACGTACTTGAGCATAGCCTATATATAGCAACTATTCATCCCTTATATTCTATCCCTCTCTTTAGTTCTATCTTCCATTACGATTCTGTTTAAACGAATATTTTTCTTTTTCTCATTTAATTTTGAAATTTAAAATTTATTCCCGTCGCACGTCCGAAACAATACGATGTCGTTGCATTAAACTATACCGAAACTGTGGCAAACCTGACGAAAGATCGATCAAACTCGAAGATCTTCTCACCGAAGAACAGGCGAGGACCAGAGCGCAATCGCTCGTCGCGTTTCCTCCATTTGATCGCGCAAATAAAATCTAATTTCAGTCTATTCGGTACAACAAAGCCGACGACATTAGCCAGCTGCTTCCGTTCTATCGTGCAAATAAATCTCACGTCGTCGTTCGGGATTGCGATCCCGCCGAAGAATCGGCCGTTCTCCTTTCTTTTCGAGCGCGCCGGCTGCAGTTCATTTTACGTGCCTTCCACTTCTCGTGAGTACGACGCGCGAGATAATATGGAGGAACGAAGAACGCGAAGCAAGAAAGAAAGCGACTGGGACGAAGTACGAGAACAAGGGAGAAAAGGAAAACGAAGGGTTTTACCCTCCGTACGGATCGAAGCACCTGAGTCCATCTCGAGGGACACCGTAGTCGCTATTCGACGAAATGGGTGACGATTTATGGAACTCGCAGCATCCAAACCTGTTTACCGACTGAGAAGGATGATTCGAAAATTCTGATGAGAAATTTTTTCTTAAACCGTAAAGACCGATCAAACGAGTGCAATTTATTTGCATTGGTGCGTTTAAGGTCTAGCGACGAGGAATCTTGCAAGACTCGGATAAAGAAACGGAAAGCTTAAAAACTTCGGCAGTCTCCCTTAACTCCCAAGAAACGTACGCGCAATCGATAATCGATACATACACGTGATCAATTACCGTTACGATATGAACAATTCCATAACAGATTTCATTCTTCGCGAATCGTAAGAAATACGTTTCCTACGATTAATTAATCGTGAAAAACGAAATCTTCCGCCGTTCGCGACAAGTAGACGTAACCAAAGAAACGAATAACTTTCACGAGCAATCTTACCAATTGTCCACAAAGATAAAAAAAATCGTGCGACTGCCGCAAGATAAATTTTCTCTGTCGTTCTTAACAATCGATCCTTTAAAGCTCCTTTAAAGTATCTCTAAAACGTCGACCCCGCGAACCGGTTCGAAATTAAAAAGCTCTCAACGCAACGTGCACCGAGCCGAACGACGAAATAAAGACAGAGGCGGCTGTACGAACGTTTATTCATCGGTGTATCGCTTTCCATCTGTATCTCGCTCTATCTATACTTGGCGCGTAGATAGAGTCACTGTACGTGTGCACAAAGGGGAACGCATAATTAAGAGTCATTTACGACGGTGACGTCGCAGGCTATGGATAATTTACGAGTCCATTATATTCGATTTTTCTTAGAAACCGTGGTCGTATCGACTATGGCGTTCTGCTCGTTTTACTCGCTTTTACAAGCTGACGACGTTCCCGCTCGTTCCGCGATATTTTGATCTTCGAAGACGGCTTTCGCCGCCGTGTGCTCGTAAAACTCGCCCTATCTTTAGGGAGAGAAGGAACGAAAGGCAACAGATAAAACGCGTCGCTTATAACGCGGGCTCCGTCGCGTCGCGTCGCGTCGCGTCGTTTCTAAAACTCTAATGCGACGACCCTCCTGACTGGAAGAGCACGCGGATAAATATTTAGCCGGTCGACAACACTTGGCTCCACTGATTTCCCTTGCCTGTCCTCTGCTCTTCTATCCGATTTTTCCATACGTTTCCTCGTTACGCGATTGCGGACGCTGCGAGTTTTATTAAGAAAAATTCTTTCCTGGATGAACGCGGTAGCGAGATATCTCGACATCGCGATTTTATAATAGACAGGTTAATCGTTTTTAGCGCAGTTTACGTTCGTGTCGAAGAAGCAGGAAATTTTGGAAAAACTTGTACTGCGTAAAACTACTCAGAAATATCGTACACGCACACACAATACTTACATATACACGTACCACTACTACTAGTACCATTTTGTACCAAATATATGTTTACAGTAAATGTCCTGTAATTTTTACGTATATTTTCAGATAAATTTCAACTTGATCGATATAATTACGATAATTTTGTCTCGTTACGGTGCTAATGGAATTTCAGAATGTTTTATATAACGTTATTACCGTCTTCAAGCGTCGTTTATAACGAAATAAACGGTGACACGTACGCGGATAATAAATGTCGGCGAGTTTTTCGGGACCATTAGGAGCGGCCTGTTGAGGCAGCATGTGTGCACCACCGACGCGTCTTAACAAAGCTCGATGCAAGTAATGCGTGCGGCGGAATCAGCTTGCGTAACGCACATGCACGATGCACGCCACGCCGGCTGACCCACATGCGCGGTCTTTATTTAAACTGGTTTCCTCCTTGGCGTCCTTTAGTACCGTCTTTCGGCTACAATTTCATTAAAAGAGTCATCGGTTTCGAGTTCGCGTTCCGCTTCGTTTCGGAATCAATTTCAGAGCGTTGCGTAAAAGACACAGTTTCCATTTCGCTAGAGTTTAATTACGAAGAAATATTTTTAACTTCTTAAAAGATGATATCTATATCTGCTGCGTATAAGTCCAGAAGTAAAAGAAAGAAAAGAACAAAAAATGGTACGTTTAGAATTCCGTTATACTAAAAAAAAAAAAAAAAAATCTCCTATAGTACCAGTCCATAATTAATAATAAAATCAAAAGAAGATTCGCGTTCCAAAAAGAGAATAAATATTTATTCCTGATAAAGGCGAAATATCTCTCTATGAATAGAAAAACAAATTCACTATTGCGATTTTTATACGGTAAATCGTAACTTTCGCAGTTCCGAACTCCAACTCTGGTGGGCAGCGCCATTCGAATTTATCGATACACCATTAACCTACAAGCTGACGATGTATCGCGATGCTTGATTTTACTCGGTAATTCTAAAAGTAATTGGACACACTGTTTACTCCATGGCCTTTTCAAAAATAGTTGCACACCTCGCGACCAGATAGTTGTGTCCAGTTATTTGCAGCGTGAAACTGGGTTGCGCGTTAAATCGCGCGTTAATCGTGCATCGACGCTCCATCAGGGAGAATATTGTTCGATTAGAATACATCGACGTTCGGAAGAAAAAGTGCTGGTGGTCGTCGTGTCATTTTGCGACAGTGCGAAAATACGCGATCGTGGAAATTTCGTCGGTTTTAAAGTCTCCGGTTGGTTGATACGCGAAATAGATTACTTTCTGTTTTAAGATCTAACAAATCGTCGAATATTTAACGACGACTCTCGATGTTTATCGCGAGTAAGTTAGCTTCGAATTGTCCAATTTTATTTCTCTTAGAGAACGAAGAAACTCGAGACTTTTAAAAGACCTCTGATCGAAAACCGAAATTTAAATTTGTGACTCGCGCAACGAGAAGTTGGCGAGTCAAAGGACAAAACTTACAGCGATACGTTTCTACAGTTTTCCATACGATTCGTATTTCGAAAAATCTGCAAAATAATCTTCTTAAATATGTCGGCTCGCAACTTGTTAATTTAGAAAAAGACGATAAATCGAATTTGGGAATAAGAATGGTATGGAAGAAGCTACGATTGAAATTATCACGCGAACATAGAAAGAACGTCCGTTTTTCAATGAAAAATATTATTTAATCGTTCGAAAACAGAGAAACGGAATCGTTAAATCATTTCCGGAAACGTGGTCCCAGCAACGAGCGCGAGGTTAAAAAGAGGATCGCGGTCAAAAGGCGCGCCCAACTTATGGCTTGTGTACGAGACGCCAGCTAAAATATGACTCCCAAAGCGCGGGTACTCGCTACACAGAGGCGTTTCAACTATTAAAATGGAATTTAGTCGCGACCGTCGGCGTATTTCACTTCCTAACTTACAGCGCTCCTGAAACACTCGCATCGCTGCTAAATAATACCATGCCCTTCTAACACTCGCGTATCAACTCGTCAAATTATGCCTGAACGAACGTGAAAACATCCACCGAGAAACGTTCTCAGTCTGTTGCGTTCGAGCGAGATGTCTCGCGAATTCCCTTGTTCGATGCTTAGATTTTAAATCGTTTATTTAATGCCTTGGACAAGATGCTTCGTGCGATACCGAGGAGATTTAAACGGTAACACTATCTGTCTCGATAAATTACAACTGTGCATCTGAAAATATTGTTAGTGTTCCAATCTTAGAAGTTACAAATACTTCTAACGCGTACTTACTACGCACGCTTAACACGATTTATCGGGAGAACGGCGTATCTTAAAAATCGCCAATTTTCAAACGTTTGTATACGTTGGTACGAGGAACAAACTCTCTTTTAAAACGGAGACTCGTATCGTTATTCTACTTAATATCGTGAAATTATAGCATTTAGCGACAAGAATGTTCACGCTGTAATCGCCATTCGAAAACCGTCCTAACCATCCTTTTAATGGTATGTATGCATATGATATCCTTTTACTGGTACTATTACATACGTAACAGTACTTTGTTATAGACTTAATTAAGAGTGAAAGATCCAAGGATTTTTAATCGAATCGTTGCACGAAAGAACGAGATATTTTTCGCCGCTGCAGCTTTCTGCTTTAACTAAATTAAAAAACCTAATCAACGATTTAATCAATTTCGAGTACTACGAAGAGTACGGCAAAACTGACCAACTTTCTGCGTGGAATGGCTGGTGCATCGAGTCGCGCGAAACGCGGCGAACGAAGAGGAAGAATCGCGACGAGAATGAAACGAAGAAAAGGGGCTGGTTAGAGGGCGTAGTAGCCTCGACATCGGCCACCGAATGGTCCACTGGAATTCTCGTACGTTCGGTCGCCTATCGACGCGCGATTCCAAGACCTTTCGACGAAAAGAGATGGAAAAAAAGCTCGTGGACGTGAGCATTGCGACGGGGCACGTCGCGCCGTGTCGACGAACGTTTCCCACGAGTTGTGCCAACTACGATCGGGCTCCTCATTTCCATACCGCGAATCCCGTTTCCATCGGGTTAGTTTCTATGGATCGGGCCACTATAGAGACCGCGTCACGTGCAGCTACTCGAGGATCGAACAGAGAATTTGCTCGAATCGAGCGACTTTGGATCGGTCGAGGAGGAACTTGATTTATCGCATCCCTCGCTTGAGGGGTGCTCGTCGCTTTTGATGCCTCATCGTTTACAAACCGCGGGAGTTTGTGCGACTGGAGAGGGACTTGGAGTGCCGTACGCTCGATGATTCGCTCGGGAACGCGGATAATAAGGTGGTTACTGTGTTTCTAGATTTTAATTTGATAAATCGGAGAACGCGGTTGAGGATTTTTCTATTTAATTCTACGTGTGATAAACGTCTGTTGGGTTGGATACGTCGATCGCGTATTTATTTTATGTCCATACGTAGAAGAAGATATATATAGAGAGAGCAGGAAAGAAATTGTAACCTGTGTCTGTCCAAAGTACGACGCGTCTCGTAACAAGTATACGGATAGACCTTGGAATGGATGGAATAGAAAGTAAAAAACATAGAATAAGACACGGAAGAGACAATAAGATAGCAGAATTCTGCCGTTTGTGAAAGATTCAGACATAAGAAGAAGGTTTCTTTGCTTTCTTTAATAACCCGTGTGATTGGTGTGACGTTAATTTGCGAATAAAGGAAATAGACACGCGAGCGGTGAATAAAACTCGTCGACGAAGTTGTCTACTAAAGCGGATCGGGTAATTAACGTTACTAGCATATCGGATATTACGTTGCAGAATAGAGCAAAAAGATACGTATCGGATAGTGTCGATAAACGGATAAAACGGACAAGGCTTGATCAAGTAAATAGACAAGTGGAGATTTAAGTTTGTCAGTTGGAACATTAAAATACGTAATTTGAAGCTAAGGAACGGCACATCTTTCGCACGAGTGTCTGTAAGATTCCATTAATTACATACCGAGTTGATGGCTGTCATGCTGCTAACTCGACCTGGATCTGTGTCCACTAGCCCGTTGTCACTCTACAACAAAAAAAAGAAAAAAATCGTCGGTTAATATGAGAAACAGCAGAGCCGCTCGCTAATTACGATCGAAATCGGTGATATCGCGGATCGGAAACAACGCGTAAATCGCCGCGACAATTAAATATCCAACGGGTCGTTAATCATGGAAATTTGCAATTGAAATTAACGCGCCGAAAATCAATACGTAGAAAAACCGAATCAACCGGTTGGTCGCGATATTCGTAGATCGAACTAGACGAGTATTTCGATTTCTAAATTCTTGGATTACAAATGAAAACGCTCGGAAGGAAAGAGAACCGCGACGGGAAGAAAAGTGGAGGGGTAACAGGAACATTTTTGCCCAGCGAATTCACCCAAGAGCGGAGGCAAATGAGGGCTAACACGAGTGCACTCGACGCTGGGCACACGATTTTGTTTTAATCGCCGCCGGTCGCAATTAAAATTTCGTCTCGTCGAAAATGTTTCTTATTCGGCCCTCGAAACCGTCTCGTCGAGCGAGGACATTAATTAGGCAGCGCTAATGCCGCTAAAATATCAGAAAAATATAGCGAAATATCGATATCGTTGGTAACGATAATTTCCTTAATGGAGCATAAATTATTAAAGTACGTTACGTTGAAAAATTATTCATTTGCAAAGTTTTTTCATCGTTTCTGCTTGAAGGTAGAGATCAAAGGGTGCGACGCTAGAGCGTTAAAGAGGAACGTTAAAATATAAATTCCGCTCTGGTACGCGTTCAAACTCGTCAGCGAAGATAAAACTTTGAAACGAAGGCAACGTTCTTTTGCCACACGTTTCCCTTATTCTTACCCTACGCGACGCAGCGTATCCAACGCTAAATCTCGTCGCGCGATCTTATCCGAAAGCACGGATCGTTTGAGAGAACGATAATATTAGAAATATATATTTCTTTACTAGAAAAATATACTAAATATTTGTATACAAAGACGCAAATCAAGCTGAAACTCGAAACGGCAGAAAGGAAACGCTCGTATCTCGCAACCACGACGATTGCTGAATCGTGGCAAATAAAACGCGAAGCCTATCGGCGCTGATTCCGAACGAGAAAACACGTTCCAGCCAAACTCGAAATCGATCTGGCCAAAAGGCAACGTTGCTGGTAATTCGCGGTAAAAATCGTGTCTCGATTCGGCGGAAACGCCGGGTCGGTCCGGTTTACGGTCGTCCACGGGGGTTTCGCGCGATCCGCTCGGGATTATCGAGATGGAAATTCCGTGCTCGATGCACGGACGACGGAAACGCGCTCGAGAATCATCGGAGCGTGTCGCACGGGAGGGGTTCGACACGAAGAAACGGCACAAAGACGGCGTCGGCCACGGAATCGTGGCGAAAGAGCAACCTGGGTGCAAGCGTCGTTCCCAACTTTGATCGTAAAACTGTGCCGGACTTCTCAGACTAGCTGGAGCGTCCGTCTTGAACGTCTGCCAGATCGGTTATGCTTGAATAAATTTACGTGTCGAACCAAAGCGTGAACTGCCACCGTTCCGTTTTCCTCGTTCGGCCATCGTGGATCTTTCTTCTTCTTCTTTTTCTTTTTTTTTTTTGTTTTTTCTTTTTTGGCCTTACGCAAAGCCACGCCGCGAATAGTCGCTCGGAGGTGTGAAACGAGACGAGGGTGTAACTTCTGATAGGAGACAAGCGCGACGAGGTTTCAGCTTGAAACCTCGGCGATACCGATGATCGAGAACAGCTCGTAAAACGACGGTTAAACGGCCTAAGGCTCGTTTTTAATTTCTGTCACGCGGATGACGCGATTTTACGATGCTCGGAAAGCGAAGCTTGTATCATCGTTGCTGCGAGTTTGCCTGGCAAAGGCGCCCGTCGAATCGTATTCGCGCTACATCGTTTCTGTCTGGTAAATTTATACAATGGACGAGTTGGAAAACGTGTTCGTCGTTGGGCATGTTGTACGCGCGATGACACACGCGATAGAGGGAATGAAAGTACTCGTGGCGTAGTTATATCGGTGGGTGTATCTATTATTTCGAGGAACGAGCGAGGCTAAACAGATATAGATCAGGTTTAATAGATTTCGTTAGAACCAGACAGTCTGACAGACTTTCCTTACACAATATCAGTTTTCAACCCGCAGACGCGTTTCTGAAACGAATCTGTCATCTCGTCGACTAGTTGGGTGTTGAGTTACGCGCGTTACTAGCTGAAAACGGTTCGAACGTCTTTTGATCCTCTATTCGCGCACTATGTTTCGATGAAATATTGGAATAAAATTTCGCGTGGTTCCCTTTCGCGAGAAATAACGATCTTCTCTGACCGTACGGATATATATAGCGGCTCAAGACGGATGCATATATTACGCGTGTTTACCGTTCATCAATCGTAAATTAATAGATGCCTTCGCGTTTCTAATAAATACCTTGCACAACTGTAAATTTCATTGAAACTTTGATCTATAATAAACTACAATCGCGATGATAATTTTACTCTGTTAGCGCGTTAACGAGACCTCGAAACGTTTCACGTAACAGGTACAACGTACTCGTGAAAGATCTCCGCGAGTCTTCGAGGACTTTCGCGATTCATCCTCCTACGTATCCTCGCTCGTTAGAGACGCGAATTTTCTCCGTTTAAACACGTTCTCGCGCTCCTTCGAAGGTGCAACAAAGTCGACGTCCATTGATTAATTATAATCAGAAGCCTGTAACGCGTGACAAGCCGTGACGAAAGTCGCAACGAAGCGTTAGTTGGAGTCAAACGAGGTTGATCGGCGCATTAGTCGTTGGAAGACGCGAGATGAATTACGCGTGCAACTCCAAGTTCCAGTCCGTTTCCAATACGGTAATTTATTAGGTTCGTTCGGTGGACGGTTTCTTGTCGCGCGATCGCGAGCGGGACACGTTAGGGAAGATGGATGGCTGGAAAGCGTACCGCGGAAAAATTCAGCAAAAGTGGGAACCGTCGGCGGGCTGAGCGATTCGAAGACGAACTCCGTCGGACCTCTAAACTTGGCAAGAATCAGAAACCTTGAACGACTCGAAACTGGGTTGTATTTTGTTTACGCGCAGCGACTTCCGGGGTGGAAGTGGTCCACCTCGAGCTTTAATAGCGCCATTTGCCCCATCTGCCAAGCAACAATTCCTCGGCCAACCATATTTTACGCACCAGTCCCGTACCACGGTTACTCGGCAAAGAGACTGTTCCAACACTTATAGAAACATTCTGTGAATATATTACGCGTCGTATTTTACAATTTCATAATGAAATGAAATCGCAAGCTGTTTACGGTAATATGAAAGTTTTCTCTGATAAATGTTCGAATATTTCCGTGACGCGTTACGAGCACGCGTCGCGGCGAAATTTTATTTCAGCCTTTGTACCTTAGATATTTCGAAGCTTACGAATAAATAAGATTATAAATAAAACGATCGTACGATTATAAGCAAGGGTGGGGACGTAGTCGTTTCATTGTGATGTCCGAAGCGGAATAAAAGAGCAGCCAAAAGAGACCGTAAGCGTTGGAACGCGAGATAGTAAATTTTAAAGATTAAAAATGCTATCGCGTCCGATGCAAATTCTCCGCGCCAGGCAGGGTATCGTGATAATCGGATATCCGAAGGAGGGACAAGTTTTATTCTCAAAGTGTAAACAAATTTACGGTTAATATGCATCGTACGAAGGAAAGTGAAACGATTATTAGCTGTAATACTTTAAAAAGTTTGTATTCGCTCGGAACAAATTATTTCCCTGCACGAGGTATTACCGCGATGCACGACGTTTCAACGAATCCGAGCAAAGTCGAAAACGAAAGTTTTAAGATGGGAATAGGTATTTTCAATCCGTCGTAAACGTTTGTGTTATAGGAACGCAGAGTAAAATTTTACTGTTGCATAAAATCGGAATAATACGCGGGGTATTATGCGCGTTAATACGTTCCATGTGAGCCATCAGTTATTCACAGCGTATGTATAGTCGGCAGAAGTAGAATTTCCGTTAGGGGAACGAAAATATCGTTTGCCATACCGTGCGAATACGGTAGATGCAATACGTTGTAACGTTTAAATATTTTAATCCAGCCTTTCCACTTAAATTTTAAGTACCGTCAAAACTCAAAACACTCTGATGTATGATATATTTCCATCTTTTCTAAGTTTCGAAGCACTCTTGTTCAAGAACGAAGGAACGTTTTGTACCTCCTCGAATTTATACCTACAATTATGCGCGATATCAAATCGATCGAACGTCGTTCGAGAAATAAGCAATTTTTAATTTCATTCGATAACCGACGAACGAACGATGTACGTATAACCAGCGAATGTAATATCTCTCTCCTGGCGGAATATTCTCTTTTCAATTTTTCCATCGTCGCAGTGACTGCGAAATTTTTATTACGTCTAGTAATTATTGCGACGTCTACGCGCCAATTAAATAACTCCAAACCTATTAAATTTCGTATCGTTTAGCAACAGTCTCACGCGACTACGAAATATCGATATCGCGAAAATGAAATATCGAATTCCATTAAAAGAAATTACTTCGTTGGAAAATACGGGTACGTAGAAATACATATTGCGGCCGTTGTAGGTTTCCAATAAATCTCCAAATTTGAGTCCCTTCCATTAAACGAATTCTTGGATCGTCGTCGTGTTTGCTTGCGATACGTCGGCCGAGTCAACTACTGTTGCGATTAACACGGAGCGAAACAGCGCTTTGGCTAAGCCAAGTGTGGATGCGGCAATAAAACGACGGAAGGGTATAAAGATGTCGTCTCGGAAAGTCAGGGTGCAAAGTCATAGAATGTAGCCAGAAGTTAAATCGAAACGCGGGGACGTCGTAAAGGAGTCTGCCGTTGATTTACGACGGCGCACTGACAAGTAAGATCGACCACTTTTCGTCAACGACGTGATTCCGTGGGCCACAGGATCGTCTTCCGGCGATCCCGCAATTTACGATGTCCAATTATCGACCTGCGCTGACCTATTTAGCCGTGGAA
The DNA here is from genome assembly GCA_014737395.1 of Bombus waltoni. Classification (NCBI taxonomy): domain Eukaryota; kingdom Metazoa; phylum Arthropoda; class Insecta; order Hymenoptera; family Apidae; genus Bombus; species Bombus waltoni. Next base: position 536,987 of record JACXII010000043.1, on the reverse strand, counting down.
TCGTGGAAACGCTGCTTAATATCCCGAATCCCCTGATCTCAGCCGACGTCGCGGCTACGTTGCCGTCGATGAATCACAAACGCGATAAGAAGAAACGTATAAAACGCGAAATGAACGAACGAGGCTTTACGTATTCTGCTTCGGTCCGTTTGAAGCGACCGATGCTTCGAAAATGGAAGTGAAATACGAGAGGAACGTTTGACAAATTGCCCGAGGATATGATCAAATTCAAGAATAATTGTATTTGGTAGAAGGAGAAGTATCGGGCCACGAAAAATGTTTCGCGTTTGATTATATTACGCGTGTCGTATAAAATAATTGGAAACTTGGTAAACGCCTTTGCGAGATACGACTGTTGCGTAATGTCCACTATTATGTTAATATCCGTCGAACGTTAACTCTCTGTTTCTGCCCGGAAAATACAAAGAAAAATCGGCTCGACGAAGGGCAACTCGCTCCAACTCGCCTCGATTTTATTAAACCTAAGCCCAAAAATAAAAACAGACAAAGTTACGTAAGTGTATCTCTGTCTCTGTCTCTCTCTCTCTCTCTTGGATCTATTTCTAGTTTCTAAGAACAATCCAATCTCACACAAATTACTTTTTAATTCAACGGCTCGCGACAACAGAGTCACGAAAAATCCCCGCATAACCATCGCTAAAATCGAAAAAGAGCGGAACTACAGTTCTATAAATTTGTTCTTGGTCCAGATTCGGGATGATCGGAAAGTTCGACGATCGAAAAGCTAGATCATTCTGAAAGGAATCCTTTCAACGACGTTAGGGTAGGATAATCTTTTCAACTTGTTACAACATCTAGCACGGGGCAACAATCGTTTCTCGATAGTAAGGAGACTTCGGAGACGATTTAAATAATTCCGCGGCAATTCGGTCCCGTACGCGAGCCGAAAGATCGGCAAGTTCTTCAATTTATAGGAGAAACGTCGTGGAATGGCTTTGCCTTCCTTTTGCCTTTCCGCGCTTCAGTCCCGCCCTATTTCGTCCTTTCCGTCGCCGTATCTCTTTTTCTGCTACATTTCTCTGTGTTCCATCCACTTGTAGTTCGTCTTTCATTCCCTTTATCGCTTCCCGGTCTTGGCGAATCAAAGACCGCGGTCGTAAAAATGGAGATTCCTGTTCAACGACAGGGCGCCGTATCGATAAGGAAAATCAAATTGTAATTCCTCGTACGCGTACGAGCGCGACGTCGACACGGTCGACAAGACGGAAAGAGGAAGCCACTTAAGATCTAGCAGTGTATAAAGATCAGCCGCTTTCTCGTTGTTCTCTTAGCAAAATAATCTTTTGCCTCAACGTTGCCACTACTGACTTTACATATATATATATATAGTTTCTAAGTACAACCATCTTGTCTCTTAAGAAAGATTTAATCACGTCGGAAAGTCAACGTCAACCAAATACGAATTTGGAGTTCCAACGTAATACTTTCCGTCTGTCGTCGAACTATAATCCATAAACCGATGTTCAAACTCTCTGGATACGCCAGGGGATTGACCGCGTGCAAATTAAAGGCGAGCCATTAATTAAGGCGTTTATACGCGTCAAAAGGGTGACAAGGATAAATCAAAGCGCAGTCGATATTTCTTCCACGGTCTGTCAGAAAATCCATTTCCAAGAGCCCGGCAACTTCTTCGCCCGAGCATCGTCGCGTCGCGTCGATCGTAAGAGAAGGATACGCAGCGCGCGGCAAAGCAAACGGAAAAAAGAAAAGAAGAAAGAAACGACGAGCAGCGCGTCCGTCAAAAGCTCTTCCTGTTCCGTGTATTCGTTACGTCGCGGCGCGTCGGCACGAGCTAACGAAAAGAATCGAGTGCATTAAAACCTTGTCAAGGGGCACGGGCGACAGAAAGAGCTCGGCCCTGGGTCCTTCTACAAACGGAAGTACGCCGGGTGATTGATGGCCGACCGATTGTCGGTAGAAGCGAACGCACAGCAGCCCCGACGATAATTCACCGCTACGTCTTTCCTTCTCTCTCTCTCTCTCTCTCTCTCTTCTTATATTTCACTGGTTCTCACCTTCCGTCTTTGTCGAACGTTCTCGGTCTGTCTCTCGTTCTGTCCCATGGCCGACACGCGCCAGGGCTGTTAAAAATAGGGAACAGCGGAGATTAGACGGCCGCAGAGTTGTCAGACATCGGCGGCTTCGGGTAACAAGAGGCAACGAGAGAGCAAGACGAAAAGTCGTCGCGAGTAGCGTGCGTTGCTCGTGTTCCCTCGCCCATTCCTCGTTATTCCTCTTCGTCATTTTCATTGGCCGGACGTTCGTTTGCGCCGGGCCGTTCTATTCTTTCGCGGCGACGTCGTCACGGCCGCTCGCTTTTTACCGCATAATTAAGCAGCCTCGCGTCATTCGTCACGCGCGTTTCGCCGGCTTTTAATTTAAACTCGTGATTCATGGAGCCACGATGACGAAAAAAGGCAACGCGTCGTTGCTCGCAAGGTGCAGACCTCGAAGAAACCTCACTTCATAACAGCTACGTATGTGTGTGCGTGTACGCGACATGTCTACGTTACGTGAAAACTCAGTACACCTTTACTCGTTTGAAAGATTGGACAAGAGGATCGACACAAAAGCTGGCACGAAGATCGAAATCTACTTCGATTCGTGACTCTGTGAAACGTGCGTTGTACGTACACGTTGTATGTTAACTTTAGTTCGGCTTCGATCGAAAGACGTTGAATATTGCACGAGCCTCTATGTGTCACTGCATCGATTAGCGTCAATTACAACGGTTAATTTATAGGAAATTTATCTATGTAAAAATATACAAAATATTCAAAGCGAAATGCTTGCATAGCGAATGAAACGAGTCGCTATGTAAATTTCACTCTTTTTCTCTGTTTTTTTTTTTTTGCAGGAAAATATGAATTTAAATAAACGTTCAAAGTCTCATAACGATTCGTACTGTGTAATAACACCGAAGCGGATATAAAGGAAGCCGTGATTCCTCGAAGCGATCAAAAAACTGCACTGAAACATAAGTTTATCCTGTATCACATCCGCGGCTTTAGAATCGAGAAGCAGCGCAAAGAGCGACCGCTAATATACCTCTGGATACACATATGAACTTCTTGATCGATAGGTTAAATAATCCGCGATAATAAACGAACCTGTTCCTCGATCGATTCGATATTTCTGCTGGAACGATGAGTCAGCGAGCAGCAGCGCGAAACGAAGAAATAGGAGCAACGAAGAAGATGAGAAACGTGGGACGAGTCGATACTAGGAGAACGATTAAGATCGTTCGAGAATTTCATCTTTTTCCAATTAAGTCGGCGCTTTGACGAGCGACTGATCGACTCGCAAGGTTACCGCGGATCGGTGTCTCGTTGCCTTTAAAAGGATCGAGTAGGCGTAGGTCACGGTTACGAAAATCACGCCATAGCGCAGCGCGTTACGTACACGCTTCGAACGATTGAAACGTAATCTTGTTAAAACGATACGTATCGTGCAATCAGATATAAAAATGGAACCACCAACTTGTATATCGAATCGACGCGTTCGTATCGCGAGGAACCGCGAGAAGAGTCAGCGCATAGCTCGTACGGGTGATGGGCGAACGAAGAAGAAGCTCGTTGATCATTTTCTCGCGTGATCTCATTGAAATAATAGTAGTTTCGACTTTCGAACTAGAATTTATGAAGAATATATGTTTGAATATTCTTTGTACTCTCTTTACCGAAAACCCGTTATTTTAGATATAGTAACTGGGCACAAATTTGCGAAATAATAAGTTTACAGATCCATGGTGAATATCATAGGCGCTGAGTATATTTTTCAGTCAGATGGTAGAATTATTTCTTCTTCTTTAAACGCTGGTATAATTATCGATTCGAATTACAAAGCTCGTATCGCGATACTAGAACCAATTCCATGGAAAATCTTCGCCGAGTTTATATCGATTACGAAATAGAATATTTTCATTTATATGTAAAAGTATCTTTTGCGTAATAGATAACGGTCTACTATCCTAGTACGTTTTACCGCAGCAACGCGAAATATTCAAATTTTACGCGAAACTGAATCAAAATTTATCTGACACGGGCAGAATAACTCTTTCGAACATAATTTACATTGATAGTTATTTTCAGAGCGGTAAAACTGGGAATTCTGAGGTCGAGAACATCGAAAATTCCTTCGATTCATCGATCCGTTTTTAAATAGCTTTCGTTTATTTTTAGCTGAAAGATTCTCTGCAAATAGTCTTATATAAAATTCTTATGATCCTCTTCGTTGCACGCTACGAGCGGAATAAAACGTATCGTTATAACGCATCGTCTGTGTAGAAGACAGCGTAGCTGCTAACGTTGCGATTATAGTAACGTTTAAAACAAGAGTTAGCAACGTGAAGCAGACAGTAGAAATGTTATGCATTAGTCAGCCAGAGCTACGATTGCGTCATGCGTATAGATAGGCTTTACGCTTTTTGATCTCCAACTATCTGACATCTAAATCGAGAGGCACGTGTTCAACAAGGAGTAATTATTAAATCTCTCGCGAGGACGTAAGATAAGGTAAAGCGTTATCGAGATAATTAATAAAATGACACGTAACTCGAGGATAGATTACAAATACGCTCGATATTTTACAATTCTGTATAATACGATGCGTTTTAAAACGTATGACATCTATAAAGCTTTACAATTTTCTACAGTTCAAAAAAGACAATTCAAAATAGAAAAGTCTCGGTGGAGTTAAAAAATCATAATCAAACGCAACGTTATAAGAACCGCACTAAACGGTGTCAAGGCTCCTTGAAACTCGGAACGCACATATATTTTAATTTATCACCCCATAACTGACAGCAGTCGTCATATGATCATAAACCTTTCGCCATTTTGCATAAACCTCCCAATCTTAAACCACGCGTCCTAACTTCAAATTTACAACTTCCTCTTCTTTTCGGTTAATTCGAGTAACTGAAAATCTCGTACGAGCTTCGATCGCCAAACTGTTTTTCAAACTAACACTTTCAATGCTACCGATGCGTACGTTGCGTCGCTTTAATCGTCTAATAATAAATAGAAAACGCAAGTGCGGCTATCGCGCTTGTACTCTTTTATCTTTTGACAAAGAAAACTTTGGTTTGGTTTTTGGAAGAAAACGATGATCGGAAATGCTGAAACGCGTTATCGAATAAAGCGAAATCGTCACTTTTGGCGAGAAAAGATACGCAAAAACTGGCTTGTTTGAAAAATTCGTAGCGCGTTTGACAGTCGATGTCTCCAGGAAAATATAACCCAATAAAGAAAGAAAAACAACTGACTAAAAAAAAAAAAAAAAAAAAAAAAAAAAAAAAAAAAAAAAAAAAAAAAAAAGAGGAAGAAACAAAAACCGAGCAAAGGGAGGAAAATAACTAGAAAGGCGCAAAGCCCGTTTAAGTTGTTTTCATTAAACCTCTCTAACTCACGCTCAAACCCTCCATAAATCGAGGATTTTAGTTCTTCCTTGAAATTCCAATTACCGAGCTTCGATCGTGTTTTAACCCTGCTTAATGTTTCGTTTCCTAACAATCGCGGGCGGAGCATGCGTTTACTATAGTCGATCGAAGAGAGCATTAGACGCGGCCAAAAAGAAGCACGCGGGCATTCGAACAATGAATGACGAAAGACGAGAACGAACTCGCGAGAAGCATTCTCGAAAGCACGGCACCGAGCGCGTGCATTGTCATGCTAATAGCGCGCGTACAGAGTCATCGATCATCGCTGCTTTGCCTTCGCTTTCGCTCTCCTCTGTCTCTCTTCGTCTTTTTTCCTCTTCCTCTCTTTCTCTCTCTCTTCTCTGTTTCTCCGCTCTCTCTCTCTCTCTCCACTCTCTCTTCTGTTTGTCCTTTCAAACATTTTCCACCCCCGGTCCTTTGTCCGCACATTTTGCCGCCGGTGTTTCCTTAATAACGTAACCTGACACATGCGCGATCCACCTATACATAGACACGCACATACAACCGAGCAGCTTTTAAGCACCACGTAATCACGCAGTAGTTTCGCTAACGTCCTTTCCAACATTCGAGCTTCATAGGGACGCGTGGCTGGTTACGTGAAAGCTCTTGGTGGACGAAACACGGGAAAGAAGGCGAGAGAAGGGAGATTAGAGGTAAAGATTCAATTTCGAACTGACGGTGTTTGCGCTTTGTGCGCCTGCCCGCTTGTTACGCCATAGTTTGGATAGGTTTTAACGGTGAAATCCGGAAGATGGATGGATGAGAAATATTTAGAAGGTTTGCAGAGTTTTCGTACTTTCAAATTATAATACGATAATTGAAAAAGAGATACTTTTGATATTTGACAGATTGTCGGCCTACTTAGGCTGGAATACGACGTTTGTTCCTGTTTCGAGGGATCGCGCAGGTAGCCGAAAGATTCGCAGAATTTTTCACTTTTCAAACTACCCGGAATGTAATATTTATTTGTATTTTGAATCGGAGATACAGGCGGCGAAGAAGTATTCGTGTCGTTCACAGTACGATGTTTATACTGAAATAATCTGAAACGTAACGTCTAATGTATAGGAAGATCGCTGGAAAAGAAATATTTGTAACGTTTCGAGGATTCTTAGCTACGCGTACCATCCGTAATAAAATATTTCGTGGGAAGCAAAGTATTTCTAACGTTTAAAGAATTCCAATTCGCTCAAATTTCCAGAAATATAATGCCCGATGGCGAATCGTCGATACGAACGAAGAAAAAATATTTGCGACGTTCGAAGAATTTTGTCCATGCAAATTACACGGGAAATGGTACTGGATAGCGAATTAGCGATACGGTTGAAAGAGAATCGTTCGTGCATGTTGAAGAATCGATGTTTGAAGAATTTTTCTTCGCGCAAATTACCTAGAAACGTAAAAGTGAATGAATCGAGGCGCTGGTTATAAGAGAAGTATTTGCAACGTTTGAAGAATTTTAAAGCGTATTGAGTTTAGAAGATTGAGATTATTTCTTGGAAAGGCGAGCGGAAATGTAGATTTTGATTCGGAGAGACGAATAAAGCGCGTACCGAGTAAACGTAAAGGATACGCTCCTGCAGAAACGTGCCCTACATAACCGCTCGTAATCGCGTTTCCACTCGGTGCAGCTATCTACCTTCACGACAACTTTATTATACGCTTCCCGTGATTATGTACGATACGAATTATAAGATACAGGTAATGTTCCTTCAAACAGCGAGGACTGTTTCGTGTAACTCGTTATTATAAAACGTTGCGAGTCCGTACAAAGTAAATTACGCTGAGAACAAGTGTTCCGTGTCTGCGGTTAAAACTATAGTCCATAGACCCGAGATAAATACCTGCTTTATATACCACGAACGCGAATACGTATAACCAACGATTACAATGTACACAACATGCTGATTGCGGGGAAGATGTCAGTTGTCAACCGAATGCGAGGAATACAAATAAGAACTGACGATACACAGCTATGGTAGATTATCTACCTCCGTTCGCGTAACAAATTGTCTTGCTTCCTTTAGCATGTAGTGACTCGGTACCTCTGCTAAACACGTTTCAAATATAACGACTAAGTAAACGCGGCATGACGGCGATATCGGGCAAAGTTCTTCGATCGATTTCTATCTCGAGGGAAACTAAAGGAACGGAAAAATTACTCGACCCGTTATTAGATTGTATTCCACCTTGCACGTTAATTGCAATTCTCGCGCATTGAAGGAGAACGTAATTCCGGAGCTCTCTGAAAGCAAGGAGATACGCCTGTACTCGCGCGTTTACGAAAAATGCATAAACGCAAAACGTATTTACCGGTCGTACAGTTAAATCATCGTAAAAATTGTACTTATTTGGCGAGTACGAGAACTCGACGCTCGTCCTTTACTCCACTCGTCTTCCGTTTTCTGGATCCTGCCCGTAGAAATCTGCTCGGTTGTATTTCTCAATCAAATCCACGAAACCGAAAAATTAACGACCTGAGGAGCTGATGAAAGTGACAGCAGTCCGGAACAACGATCATGGCAGCGCCGTACAGAGATCTAATTGTACGACAACGGACTTGTTGATGCGTACAGCGAAGATACACAGTGGCATGCCAGATTTATACACACACAGAGAAACAGAGATACACATAGCACGCTCGGACGACTGCTCGGTGAACGAGCCGCGATTTATAATTCCTTTAAGCGGAGCAAGAGCGCCGCCGGGCGCAAATTGCCACGGGGAGAATACGCCGGCCTTGATTTGTCGCTCAACACACCACCAACTTCTTGGCAAATTGCGCGGTTATGCGGCTACGCGTCTAGTTCATGCGTCATGTTTCTCGATGTCCTCGAAAGTCGTGTTTCCCGTATCGGGCGATGAAATATCGCCTCTGGTTTCGTCAGTTTTCCAACGTGACCGTTTACAACGGATACGTATCAAGGGAGGAAAATATATTAACCGCGAAAGTCTTATCTTCTGTTCTTTCGTTTTCCAAGCTGACGTCGTACGCTTCTTAATCATCGTCGTGGATTACAACGAGAAAGGACTTTCTATCGTTGCGAAATTCTTAAAAGGGATCCTTTGTTTGCCGTATTTGATAGGAAAAGAAAGGCGACCTTTCAAAGTTCGAATCTTGGTTAAAACGCTATCGAGAAATTCGCGTTACTTTTAGTAGGGCTTTCCGAGATCCTGCGTACAAGAATCACAGACGTTTTTATTTTATTACAGGCCTAAGGTATTTCCAAGATTCTACGAGCGTGTAAATTATATTTATCGAGTTTTCCCATTAGATCGCTCGATAATTTATTTTTCTTCTCCCCATATGAATAATTAACGTCCTGCCTACGAGAAAGGCTGCGATCAGAACAACGAAATTGATCGTGATCGAAGTTTAAAAGAAGAATCGAAGTTATAAAAAGAGGAATAAGAAATTCAATGGAAGGATAACAAATAATCCTAGATAATGAAAATACATTGCTGATTAATTCTAGGCAGATATTTGCTTACCTTCGTCCGATGTATCAAAGAAGCCGCGTTGCTTCTATATTTTACTCCAACATACGTACATATAGTAATCAATTTTTTACACAAACCATACACAATATTTTAACCGTACGATTTGCAATACGGAAATCGTTAATAAAACGTGTTTCGAGTACAGACATTTTTACGATATTTATTTCAAACTGGCTGTACATCGTGCAAGACTATAAAACGGAATAAAAAAGAACAGAAGCAGAACCGGAAGCGAAATGATAAATAGAGGCATGTTAGCTCGTCCACGGTATAATACATCCCCAATTAAAAGCCGCGGCGCGTTGGACTTTTTGAAATTCCATTTCGCTTCTGACACTGTTGGCAGTAACGCGTGTCCAACGTCACTGGACCCGCAGAAATTTCATTAGACGACAGACTGACGTAAATCGTAGCATTTTTACCGCTAATTGTCCGCCGACAACGAAAATATTCTACAAAGTCTGTGAATTCTTGCCGGGTGCACGCTAAAGCGATGTAATTAAATAACGAAATTTTCCGCGTTCCATCCGCTTTATTACGAAATTCCGTCAATAATCGCCCGTTGATCGAATCAACCATCTTCCTCTTTCGTAGTTTTAACCCTTTCCGTCCATACCGCCACCGTGCCAAATTGATCGAATTAATTCGCACCACGCCGGACGACTATAAAAGACCAGTGGATAAAGAGGGGAAATAAAGGAACAGGACGGAGGATGCACGAAGAAACGGGCGATTGAAACGCACCGTTCGATATTCATTTTTTTCCAAGAGAAAGGCTGTGCACGTCGACGACACGGCCGATTAATTAATTTAAGCATCTCCAGCGCGACGTTATTAACCTCGAATTAAAAATAGCCTCGGAATCAACAGCGTCCGATCAAAGCCGTGTGTATGAATGGATTAAACGAACACATGCACATACACACACACACAAAAGAGAAAAAAAGAAAGAACGAAAAAGAAAAATAAAACAAAAGGGGAAATGGAGGGAAAATAGTAGAAAAGGGTCCGAGAGGAAAAAGGGACGGTGACAAACAAGAGTAAAAAGAGGTCGAATAGAAAAGCGAGAGCGATACGCTACACGATGGCGTCGATCGCTCTTTGAAAATTCTATGGAAAATAATGTCGGGGCCACGCATCGAGCGTCGCTTCATGGAAAATACGTCTGACCGACGATCGTAAACGTCTACTGCCAGCGGAGGTACCGTGTTCCGAGCTGCTACCATGACGATGGTTCGCGCGCGCGTCATTCGTCGAAACGACGAAACGGTTCTACACCTGCTCGGTCTATAATTCCAAGACGTTCGTTTACATTCCAACGACTCTACGAGAGCAATATTTTTACAAAGTCTAGAACATGCGCCTAGTGGGACCCGGCTGGCATGTAACGGACCTCGCGTGTGTATAAAGCTAAGAATAAAACGACAAGACTCGGTTAATTGAACGAGAAGAAGGATGCAGTAACTTCGCGCGAACGACGTCCATTAGCCGAGGGATGTAGAAATAATAATAGAGGATGATATTGTAACCAATATCCGTGGCGCTTGAACCAAACGAACGCGACGCGACGATTATAAATCGCTTTACGACGAATGCTGCTTCACCTGCTACTTTCCTTTATTCTCCCCCTTTCAATTTCGATCGAAAACTAACGATAGACGACGATCGATCTCATCGAGGTCGCGAAAATTACAAGTCTAGCGTGCTTTTCTAATCTACAATTTTCTCCATCGCGCTACTTTCCCTTTCGTGAAAGCGATTTTAAAAGTCTCCGACCGGTTAACTGCGTTCAGAGATCACGATCTTGTCCGTGACACGCTCAGCAGCAACGCGACTCGTCCTTCCTCTTTCATCGGTACAATATGCAAATCGTATTCATGAAAATGAATAAACTAGAATAAACAAAACGCTAGGTCCGACGATATCTTATAAAGGATCGTAAAATAGTCGTGAAAGAAGAAACCGATAAAAAGGAAAGGAAAGGAAAGGAAAGGAAAGAAGATGAAATAAAATCAGAGATCCGAGAGCGAGCTGTATCGATCGCGACGAGTCGCTCAACGTCGGCACATAAATTCTGGAAACGAAGCGGTCGGGCTTCCTCGAGGAGCTCGCGAAACTTGAACGAGGTCAAGAAGAAGTAGTAACGTTGTCGGTTCCCGCCACGTATCCTCGTGATAACTGCGCGATAGAATGTTCTCTTAAATTTCCCAGGTGGATCCCGGCCGTACTTGCTTTCGCGACGTCTTTATACGGTTTCCAACGAATACCTATGCGTCTTGTGTCGGCCCATTCAACCATTCGCGAGAAGCCACGTCCTTCGAGAATAAGCGAATATCGAGGATGTCGCGGGAAAGTGGCTGCTTCCACGGGCAGGACTGTCATTTTTCATGTATATAACTCGTGCCTGGATTTTCGAGACGGCAGAAGTTTCGCGAAGGAGCAACAGAGGCGCGACGGAACCTGCGATTCCGAGCGAAACCGGCGTCACAATGAAATTCTGGATATCTTTCTTCTTTTTGCCTTTTCCTCGTCCTCCCGTGATCAGTCTGACGTTTAATTTTGCTCTGGATGAAAAAGCACGAGTAAACTTCGGCCCGTTGAAAATTGCTCCGAATTAGAAGAGTACAGTGGCTGGCGAAAGTAACATATCTTTACCAGAGAAAATATTTCCGTATATATTACGCGCGTAGAAAACATTTTGAAATCTCATTCGCGTTGTAATCGAACGATTACAACGATTAGATGACTATCGCGATTACGACTATCGCCTTGGTAAAATTTCAAATCAATTGAAAATGCGTATAACATCGTAACGGGAATAGTCGCGTTGAACGTGTAATTTGGTTTCAAATTTTACCAATGTAATCGACGCGATACGATATAACATCGAGCGAAGAGGTTTTTTCAGGAAAAAGTACATGGGAAATGAAAAACGACATTTCGTACGATCCTTCGTTTTCGAGAATATCGCGTATGAAAATACGCGGACCGGATACCACTTTCGCCGTGTTTATATTTGAGTAGCTCTTCAAGCTCTTCAAATACGTCGGATTTTTTTTTTTTTTTTTTTCACTATAAGAGGTCGCGAAAATTTCCGACCGACACGGGACATTTTTTTTATTACGAGTTATTGCCCCTATAAATCGCGCACAAATTTCGCGTATTTATAGCGATGTTTATTACATCGAATTTTGATCGAGCATGACCGTACTCGGTGCATTCTCAAACTCGATTTCCTGCTCGCGGATACGCGAAACTTTTACACGGAAGAAAGACGTAGGAAGAGAAAACAGACATTCCCAATCGCAATACATTGCAACAAACGTAGCTTGATAGACGCGTCTGTGTACTCTGACATATCTTGCTTCGACAACGTTACGAAACAAATTATCCGTATGTTTTACGTTCAAAATCAATCACCGTGAAACCATGGTTCCGATACAAAAGCAGTGTATCGCAGGTAAACTCCGAAAGAGGAACGGGACAACGGCTGGTGGATAACACGAATTACGGGATCTAGCAGCAAACGCGTGTCATTTGTCGCTCGCGCGCTGGCTTTTTATTAGTTTTGACTGTCGGTTTGCAGGGATGTGCCGGATCGCAGTTTGCGGCCGGTTAACGGTGACAAAAAGCGCCAACTGACGCTAGGAAAGAAAAGGAAAAAGAAGGGGTTAGCAACGTACGTACGTAGGAACGGGAGCAACAAGAAGGGGAAAAATAACGAAGCGTGTCGAGTACGCGGGAAGCGAAGAAGAGAAGAAGCTCGCACATAAACGCGCGCGAGCACCAGCGCCACAGGGACGACTGGTGACTCCCGGTGGTATTTATATAGATGCTGGAGTGTCGCCAAAATGCTAGAACCGACCCTATCTATCGTCAAAAACACGGCACACCTCTCTTCTTCCACTCGGTTCTATCTGCCTCTTTCCATCGTTCTCGCGTCTCTTATCCGGCGTGCTCCTCCTCCTCCTCCTCCTCCGACTTCTCTCGGTTTCTTGGCCGAGCAAGCGACAGCCAAGAGTGCTCGACACCATCCACACAGCCGTGCGATGGTCAGAGGGGATCTATCTAGACGGTAGTTTTCGCGGGATGCTCGTTCGAACCACTCCAGCAGCTTTATTTGTCAACCACTTTGTGGCAGCGTCGAGCGAACCGTCCGTCCGCTGAAATTAAATGCCCCGCGCCACACCGATGACGAAGGTCACTATGCATCGTAATATCACCTTAATGTCGCCGATGACACCCGCCACTAACGGCCTCGCTCTCTTCTCATACACTGTGCTAACTTTCTACCATGGAGGTAAATTCGCGATTTGTCGGATTTTCCCAACGAAGAAACGATCGCACGGTTCTGGACGAACCGTACCGCTTAGCGTTGGACCGTATCGACGTATTCCGTCATCCAGGGATTTCCAACATCGTCAACTAGTGTATCGTGCATGCTCTCTGTGCTCTCGGTGAAAAGTGAGAAAGAACGATAGAAAGAACTCGTAGGCGCAAGCTGTTTCGCTTCTTCGGAATCGAGCAGCGATCGTGCGATGGAATCGCGAAATACGTAGAGAGTGCGACTGACCGACAGTCTTATGAACGACTCAAACGATCTAATTTTCGATTACAGATTATAGATTATACGATTATACATACAAGACGAACGTGCTCGTTACGTATTATCGAGTTATAGGATAATACGTATCTGTTTGCATCGCGTGGCGAAACCTGCCGCCCGAAATGAAAGCAAACGAACGAAATCGATCGAAGTTTAGCGACGGAAGCGTGTCGAGTAATCACGATCGAACGTAGCAACGTTTTCGACTGCGCGTACCGCGTACACGGACGCTCCGGTTTCGCAAATTCTCGGCACGTATCAGAAGAGAGAAAGGAAGAGAGGTTCAAAGAAAAATCTTCCGAGGGTTATTTTTAGAGGTGCATCGCCGAAGAGCAACACATCGGCGAATCCATTCGAGCATTCGGGCAGTTAAGGAGCCGCGCGATGTGCCAGATATCCCGATCACTGCCAAGATTTCATAGCAATGACTATTCCGAAGACGATTCTGTCCAGAGCTGGTTATAAAGAGGATTTTAAGAGGCGAATGATCGACGTGGTCAACACCCTCCGATTTTATCGGCCCTGTAGTATTTTCTTCGTAGTTCGCCTTCTGTTTTCTCCGGATAGATACTATCGGCTTTGATTTCTCAAGGAGAGGTCGGACCTCGACCGTGTCGGATCGCGATGCTTTGGAGAAACGAGTGGCGAGATCCGCGACATCGATAGAAAATACATAGATCTCGTTTTCTCGTTCTCTGCGCATGGATAATATAATGCTGGTCGATGAACGTTCGTTTAAGATCGATCTTCTTCGAAGAAATGTTTTTTCGAGGAAGCAGCAACGAAGATTTCTCACCGTGGCTTCGAGAGACGGATAAACGTAACAAAGCTTAAAGGAGGCAACGTCTGAAAAAAGGAAAGTAGGACAGGAACCGCGCGATCGCTGTTCTTTTTAGAGAAGACGAACGGCACGACGTTACACACCATGACAGTACGCGACAATGGCCTCTTTTTAGAAATTTCCATCGCGGTAGTTCCGCTCGGCGAACTTCACTTAATTTCGTACGCTGCTCGCGGTCCTGGCTCATATTCGGAAACATTCGCGCAAAATTTTCACCGTGCCGTACACCATGCGATGCTAAACGCGCACGAAGAAGCACGAATGGCTTTTGATACGCCATCTGAACTCGCAAAATGTTCGTTCGTGCGTGTTTCAGCGCGACGAAACGTCTTCGCCGCTTTAAGTGTTTGCAAATGTTCGCGAACACCCAGGCCGCACCGTGAATACCGAGAGTTTCCAGTTCGATTAAAAATTCGCCTGCATTCCCCAAGCATAACTCACCCTACGCTCTTCCACGTTCTCGTCTCTTCGTTCTTAGTTTGGCAGCTCGACAAAATTACTAATTGCGCCGAATTTTACTGATTTCTTTAAAAAGACAAACTCGATGATTGTTCGTCGATAAATATCTGTGAATTATATTATACATTTTTTGCACTAACGGAGATCGAGAGAAGCGGCATTATATATGGTGTATTTAGATGTTGCAATTTAATCCTGAATTAAGAAGGGCTATATAAAATGCTTGTAAACTATTTTGGCAGATACACGGTAACTGAATTTCTTCTTTATACTTTAGACCTGATATTCTGTTCCATTGTCTTGGAAATCTACTTTTTCTCGTTAATCCATTTAATATGGGTCAACGTATATTTCATTCTAAAATGTACAAATAAGCATGCAACGCGAAACTTGTTTCACCGTTAAACCTACATGAACGATATTTTTCCAACACAGAATTAAAATAAAGTAAATTGTCCGTAACAAAACCCTAGAAATAATAACACAGCAACGATAATTCTGACTATGATATAACAAAAAAAAAAGAAGTTAAAAAAATACAGCCTCGCGATTCAATCTACTCTTCAAACCCTATCAAGCCACATTTTTATTACCACATTAAAAATCGCCACGATACAACGTCGTTTTTCCTTCGTTTAACAACGACCCGTTTCTCTTCTCTTTCTTTCTTTTTTTTTTCTTTTTGTAATTCCAAACTTTCTTACTCGTCCAACACAATATCTTCGCAAAGAGAAAACACTGTTCGAGCGACTCTCTTCGTGTTCGTTTCGTAGCAAGAATTCTTCATTAACACAACGAATTTCTACGATATTATATTTCGGTCTGAAGGGGAAAAACGATACGATATTCTACGCGAATTTCTAGCTTAAGTAGCCAGCTAGTACAACCGGTAAGGACGTCGTGAAAAGTTCCAAGTAGTTGGTGCTACGGCTAGCAATTAAGAGGATCATTAAAGCGAAGATATCGCGCGCGCTTTAAAACGATCGTCAACCAGCGATGTGATAACCGTAAAAGAATACGAGTGGGGGCATTAGAGGGAGAAGAAAGCTCGCCATTTTGCACGCACGATCGAGCAATGACGAGATCGAGAGGAAAACGTAGAAGAGTGCCGGATCGATGTTATTATTGTTCACGTGGACGTGAACTCTCAAACGACCGGCTCGTTTCTCTCATACGCCTCTATTTCCGCGTGAAATTATTACCTCGGTACCGTGCACGCCGAGTTTCTTCCACGATTCAACGACTAAACGTTCGAGTTCAATGTCTTCCGTCACGTATAATATCGAAAATTTCTTTCTTACGCGGTTCACGTTAAAGCCTTTGGTATCGCTAACTACGCTTCTACGAGTACTCGAACACCTGGCCGCGATAGCTCACCGGCTAATAATGTTACTAAATCGGCGAGTTAGAAGTACGAAGGTATACGATTTCTCGAGATAAGATCAAAGTATTCAAGTGGATTATAATACTCAAATATATTTGGTTCGAAATACGCTTTACGATGGCAAGCTATAATTCGTGTTTCGAAAAGTATTTGCTGCAAGTATAAACAACATTTTCTATAATTTGAAAGTGCACAAGTGTACATGTACGAGAATTGGACGAAATAATGAAGACGCCAGTTACGCTTGTCATATATGTTGTACGTATAATACGTAAAAGATGTATATAACGTATAGTAGGTGTTTCCATTATTTCGTCCAACTCCTGTGTATCAAACGGTTATTCCTTTTTACACGATAAACGTTAAATTTATCGAAACCACTATCTGCGTCAGTATATACGCGTTATGGTTCCAAAGACACTGAACGAGCGTAATTATCGTCCGTCTATCCGTACGCGTCTGCCATTCGCTGCACGCCAGCTAATGGTTCAATAATTGTTTTACGACACTATTACATTTCTCGACGGCGTATTAACGGGGAGAAATAAGCAATGGAAACTGGGTGCGAGCACTGGATGCTTGGAAAGTTTTAAGACGTACAGCGGCGAGGGACGTGGCAGTGTTGTAGGAAAAGATACGGTTAAAAGATTCATAAAGACAGTCTCTCTAGAGTTGCACAGGTAGTTTGAATGGAGCAAGAAATAACAGCCGACTGAATTTCACAGAGCGAGAAAATGCTTGAAATTTGATTGGAGAGTTACGACTGTTGACCAATGTCTGCGTTATAATCCGTAAACGAGTGCGATGCATTATACGAAGATTTAAAAACAGGAAATGGATGATTAAGCGTTCGTAAATTCCCGACTTCTCCTTAACGTAATATTTCATTCTGACACGTGTTTGAAGTTTATTTGTACAAAAACATATTCGAATAATACGCGCTGCAAAGTCATTGGAGGCACCGTATTTTGTAATAACGCGAAGAAACGGAATTGTAGAGAATAGTATGTAAAAACTGATATCGATCTAAAGCCGAAATAAAACCTAAACAGGTCGTATCTCGTTGGAATTTTCAAACGAATAAGCTTCGACGTTGTACCAAATTCGATACAACCGCTATTAATGTAATTCCATTGTTCTTTTTAATCAGAACAGAATAAAATCCCTTTATATCAAACGTAAAATCACTGTTTCGTTCGAAGAGAGAAAACGAATATTTTACTCCGTTTCGCGTATCAGTTTTTCGTTCGCCTTCTAAAATCGCAGAGGGAAAAAGTTCTCGTTTCGTTGGTCGCCGTACCTCCTTGTTAGGCGCAACGATATTTCGCGGCAAAAACAATCGAGACCATGACGAACGCACCAGAATTAGCCGCTTCTCACTGACATATCCTGCGGTAATTTGCAATGCAGTTGTCTAATGTCGCGCACACTGGCCGTTACGCATTGTTTCGCATCTGCGATTTCGTGACAGGGGACATTCGTTGGCAGACCGCGAAGACCTCGAGACGGTGTTAGTGGTAGCGCACGCTAAGTTGATTAGGCTAGCAAGCTGGCGCTTTGCACGATTTTACGTTTTGCACGTACCGGCGCTCGTGAACGCACCGTTTCGTGTTCTCGCTGACACGCCACGTTTCTACGAATGATTTACGATAAAACCACCGGCACCATGACCGGCCAAAATCCCAAAAAATCCAACGACCTACCACCTCCACCCTCCGGTTTCTCCTAACTACGGAAATAGATGTTTGGGGAAATTATATATATGCGTACGAAGATCCTGGAAACAAATATAGTAGTAGAGTAGTACATTCTTGTTGATTTGTTTATTTCAATCTCGCTTTACGACTAGAAAGGAGTGCTTTGATAAAAAGAAAAAGAGATAAAAATAAAAAGAAACTGTTAGCCAAAGCCATAATCGATAAGATACATTTCTTCACGTTTTCGCTATCTTAGAGTCACTTTCTATAATTTAGTATGACGACCAGCAATATTTTTTAGACTATAGAGACGGTGGAAGAATACATGACGCCACAGTCAAATAACTGGATAATTTTGGTAACGTAAATTTGGATTTATAAAAGCATTATTCCGTAAAAAATATATTGTTATTCCAATCGGTACATATTTTAAGCGACCATGGTAATCGTCATTTGGTTAATCCCTTTGGTATTTTAATCCTTATGAACTGGTGATCGATGTATAATCTGATAATTATGAACGTGTAATAATAATTAATGTTTAGTATTCGGTTAACATTAGCGTTAGATATCATATCTGCTAGCTCGATTTTGCCGAGATACGAGGTGGTCCCGAACAAGTACGTATGGATCGTTTTTCGAATTGGATATTTAAGAAACATCCAACTACATCTAAATATGTTAACGTTCTACCAAATTTTTATTTAAATACACGCCTATAAGGAACCAGCGCCGAAGGTGCAAAAGATAGAAGAAACTTAACAAATTGCTCTGTTCAAAAACGTGAACACGTTCTTACTTTAGTTTAGCTATTCCACCTAATTCTACTTCGCGAGAAACATACGAAATTACTGAACTTTAGATCGAAGATACCACATGACATTTGACGAATACGAATGTTCTCGAATATGCTTGAAAAGAGACTTGAAAACGGGAAAAACCATTGATATAAATTTCAAATAGAAGTTTTTCTACACAGAGGTGGTGTTTTGTTCGCGAAGTTAAGATGATTAGGATTCGAAGTTGATGGTAGGAGAAACTAGGGCGACCATTTAGACGCGTTAATTAAAGAACCTGAGTTTTCCGGAGCAATACCGATATCAATCAGCCTGATTATCGCGTATGCATCAAATGGTACAGAAATATCCATGCAGAAGGCGAGAAATGAGAACAGCTGTCGATGCTTGGCCCGGATGCGTTCACTATGACGCTGAACGCACGTGACAGCCGTATGTCACGCACATAGCCGTGTTCTTTTTCGATTTCAAATCCGCGCACATACAAACTGGATCCAGAGATTTTGCCCCGAGTCAAAAAAATAATGAAATGGTCGCATCCAAATCTATTGGACCGCAGCCAAAGAAACAGATACCGTAGCGCGATATGACAGGGGACAAAATTGAAGCCAGAACTCGAAAATCCCATGGACGATAACAAAGGTACACACTAGGCGTTTTTTTTTTTTTTTTTGCGACGGCACTGTGTTCGATAACAAGTAAATAAGCTTGATATCCGTGCAAATGTGATTAATACCGTGTGGCGATGCTGTTAGGTGTTTAAATTCACCCCCTAATCCTTTATCTATCGTAATTTGTGACACGTTTATACGTATAGTTTGTATTTGTCGATATTCGATATAAATATTTAAAACTAGAAAAACTACAAGTGCGATGCGTCTTCGGATCAAAATACGAATACGATCGTAATCGTAATGTGTGTCACGATTGTCACGGATATTACGAGACGACAGCCTAATATTTTGCACAGTAAATCGCATCGCGTTATCGTTTATATCGGAGCTCCGCGATGAAACAAGAATATTTCTCCCCGTGTCTTGAATTATTCCACGAAAACTATTATTACCAGTCTCACGACGCATAGAGGAACGCTTTGTTCGTACCGAGTGCAAAGCAGTAATTACAACTGTTTGCGTGAAAAGTGCAACAACGGTGACCTAACACGGCTTCTCTGAAACTTTTTAATTTCCATCCCTTATTTCTTGCGGCGTGCTGTTTGCTCTGAAACATCCCTACGAGCCGGTCGATGTTTCGCGTTTCCTGTCTGCGGTTGACTTCAAAGGAATCGTTCGCCGCGCTTTCAAATCCGATATTAAACGGTTTAATAAATGAAGCAATTTTCGATAAAGAGCACGGGGAAAACGGCTCTCTTACTTCAGCTTCGCGTGCACGCGGTAACCGCCCGAAGCGCGAGAATTATTTTTTAGAATACCGGAAGAGGATCGCCAAGGGGTGAGCGGCTCGCCCTGCCGAACCCGCGGGGTTAATTCGCAACGATCGCTGAATACCCGAACGCCGGACAGAGAACGAAAGGAACGAAAGAGAACGAGAACGGATCTACCGTCCATTCGGCTCTTTTATTCCGTTTTCTCTGCTTTTTATTCAAGCAACATCGGATTTCTCGCCTGTGGCGAGAGCGTAACAAGTTCTGTCAATTTCCACTCGTGGCTGAATATTGAAATGAGTCAAAGCGACGTGGAAATGTTTATCGCAGGCGGAGGGACCAAGGTCGAGAGGAGAAAAGAGGGGAGAAAAAGCAGGAAGGAAGGAAGCGAGCGAACGGAAAAGCCTCGCTAATCTAAAGCTCTAACCCATGCAGTCGGAAATGAATCGCGAGTAAGATTCTCGATATAATGGAAAGGAGAAATAACGCCGGGATAAGCCGTGTCCGTTCGTTTGCATCCCTTTGCATCGTTCTGTATTTTTCTATCGGCAAATGCGTCCGGCTTTGAAATTATTTCCGCTCGCTCCGTCTTCTTTCTTGCGCGGCTCACGGACGCGATCAGAAAGAAAAGCGTACGGTTCTATCGTGAGTGATGCACGATCGACGCGAAACGGTTCTAGAGTGTAGTTTTGGCTTCGTTGGAAAAGGACAAATGGCGCTGAAACGTGCAGACATTGGTTGTTAGTTGGAAATATACATGTACGAAAGTGGAATGGAAATTCTGTTCGATTCTTCCAGATTGGTTTATTCTTGCATTGATTCCAGCAAGTGTGGGGTACGGGCATAGTGCGCAATGCCGTGGTTAGTAGATTAGGACAGCGATGGACAGACAAGTAAAGTAGCACCATAATTGCTGCGAAACTAACCTTCGATCTGCTAATTGTATCTCGTGTATTTTTTGACCATGGAAATATATTATTATAACGAATAAGTTGATAATATCCACTGTTAACAATCCCGTGTATTCTATAATTATGTTGAAAAGAACGATTGGTTATTTAAATTTATCAAATACACGTTTCTCTTCTTTTCCAAAAAAGAAATTTTACGCGCATGCGCGTTTCTAATTAATCGAAGTATAAATCGCTATGTTGAAAACAACATACCATAAAATACGAAACGAAAGAGAGAAAGTACAATACATTTCCGACAAAAATACAGTTTTTATATACGATGCTTCATTACCTAAAAACATATGTACGTACATCTACGCTACCAATCCTTGAAATGTTTTACGTATAACGTATTCAAACGTATATGGAGATAAGAAAATAGAATGAGCTGTAAACTGTATCTCATGAATAGGAAACGATCGTTTTAACGAAGAGACGTTGATCCATTCCACGGAGAGATAGTCGCAAGGCAAATAATTGCACGATTTATTGGAGAGGGATAAAAGGGAAGATACGTCGTTGTGAAACGAAAATAAATATCTACGTTGGACGCGGCGATATTTTTATACGAAAAACTGACGGAGCTTCGAATAAAAAGATTAACAAATGCGGGAAAAAGCGATGATACCAAAAGATAAACACGTACTTTGCCAAACACGATGAATCATACTTTATTCGTTCGGATTATTTACTTTCTATGAATAATTTAAAACTCATTCCGCAGCGCTGTTTTTGAAATTTTGAGAAATTCACAGTCGCGAAACTTATCGCTCCGATTGAAATAATCTCGAGTTCAAGAATTCGAATAAAAATTGTGTGTTACGCTAGATAATCTCGCACCTATCTTGCCAGTGACAAATATAAACTGAACATATACGGGTATATATATAGTATATACCAATTTATTTTAAGTGACTCAATCCACTATGAATGTATTTAAGCTAAGCATGAATTTAATTATTATTATTGTCATACAGATTGTATTCATATCGTCCATCGCAAGAAAATCTGTGTACTATACGTATAATACGCTATAACAATGACTGCCTCGAAGATTTAATCCGATCCTCCTGACCTTTTCAAAACACGTAACGTGCACTGAGACAATATTGAATCAGTAACATCATCTTCGAAAGCAGCGGTACATACACGATATCTATCAAAGTGGCAAAGATCACAAATAAACTTAAATGATATTAATTTTGCTTGAAAATTCGAGACAATTTAAATTTTTAACATTACGCTAGCGGAGAAAAAGCACATGACAGCGTAGTAGATTCTCTCCCGACATGGTCAGACTATGCATATCACACTAACGTCTACATGCACATTCTTCCTCTCTCTCTCTCTCTCTCTCTCTCTCTCTCTCTCTCTCTCGTAAATCAATAAAAATCCTCGATAACAAATAAATACCTGAATAAAAATCAAAGGGAGCAGTTCGATTAAACAATTCCCAGTTTCTAGTACTTTGCAGTAATTTGTAATAGACACTTTCCAGTAATTTGACTAGATCAACGAAAACCAACTGAATAAACAACCAATGTTCGTAAAAATAAATTTTTGTACCTTTGAACATAAAATAGCATCTAGCTATAGATTTCTTTCTCTTTCGAAAAACACGCTTCAAATATCGAATCTTCCTACTGCATATCCTTCGATTCTCAGACAGTACTACTATCCCCAAAATCTCTTCCATTACAATTTCCTAGTAATCAAAGTTGAATCTCCATTCTCTCCTCATCAAGTAATCACAGATCACTTCGGCAAACATCCTATAGCAACGAAGCGTGCATCTGAAATTCTAATCCCTTCCGCACCTTCTCGATTCCGCAAAACGATCTAAACTTTCTCGGGGATTCCTCGCGACAGCGGAAATTCCCCGTAAATATTCGGCGACGTTTCGATTCGTTTCGAAACGGTAGCCGCGCACGAACGTTCGAGTGGCCGCAGCTAATGCCCGTCAATCAGAAACGGCACGTAGTAGCCGCGATAAATAAAAGTGTTCCCCCGCTGGTGTGTATATTTACCGGTGACTATTTTAAAGCGCCACGCGCGCAAATACGCGCCACCGACGAGGAAGTCGCTGATGCACTCACTGAATGAAGAATGTAACTAATACCGGTGCCGTGATTGCGACACGGTCCAACGATATTCCGTAATAATTCTCTGGTCGGTGATCTCTACTCGGTTAAAGTTTGAACTTTGATTTACACGGACACGACAGATTCCGTCCCTTCCGTGTATATAAATTATCTATCTAGAAGCAACAACGTAAAATAATCGTATTAGCGGCGACTGTTGACGACGAATCATTTATAAACGATCGTAAAGTTTCCAAGTATAAATAAGCTACAGACAGCGAAAGATGTTGATAGCACTTCTGCATAAGTAACTTCTTTATAATTTCATTACGTCCTGACATTTTTATACTACTCGAATCACGCGTACAAATTTATTCGTCGTCGTTACGATTAAGGATTTCTAGGGATTCTTGTAAGAGTAGAGATCTTTGATATCGCGAAAATAAATTAACGCAAGGCAAAGAGGAAGACAGGTACCGAAAAGGAAAGAACTCGATTCTTTTCTCCTTTACCGAAGATTTCAAACCTTGTTCCATTTCTGTAACCTAGTCGTCAAAGTTAGAACGAATTTTATGATCATTCTATAGATATCCGCGATATGCGTATAAATTTCACAAAACAAATGATCCTATACGCCATGTGCCCGAACATTTGTTTTCTCCGCAAGCAATACAACCATTGTCAACCTCCAGTCTTCTCTTCATTCGTAAACAACTATTTATACCCATTACTCTCCGCTAGTCTGACAACTATCTCTATCACCCGTATCAATTATTCATCGATATTTATCAATGAATCCATAGTCGTTGGTACTATCGAATCAACAAAGATCCGTTTCCATATATTCGCAAAACGTTTGTATCTCTTGAAATCGATCTCGTTGCGCCAGTTTCTCGCTTCATAGACTAGAGATACAATCGTGGCCGAGCGTATTCTCGAAAACGAGTGCGCGAAGACGACAGGTCGTGAGGTCGAGACGCGCGGTCGTCGCCGAATCTCGGTAGCGAACCTTTAATTAAAATCTTTCGATCCGAGGGGACAAATCTTGCCGCCTGAAATGAGGCGAAACGACGCGAGAATGGTCGTAGAGATACGCGCGCGAGTAATGTCTCATTACGTACAGATTGACCTAATTACGAAAGGAAGCGTCTGGCGCACTCGAGTAGTCGCATCTCGTCTGCAGTTGGTGCGTTGCCTGCCTTTCTGTGTAAAATTGGAAATCGTTCTCTATTTATAGCGCTTTTCCGATAGGGTCACCGAAGCCGGACAAATATGGAACAATGTAGGGAGCAACAGGGAGCGTAAAACACTCCGTTGCACGTTCCCTCTTTGTTTTCATCTTCCCCCCTCCCCTCTGCTTGCCCCCTGCCTCACCGTTTGCGAGACGTGTTATTATTTTTACGTACCGCTGTACCGGCAACCTTGACTTCGGTATCGATCTGAAAAAAGCACGAGTCACCGAACGCCTCGCGAAACTACGAAATTTCCAACGTGCGCTGTTAGCGCCGGAAACAGCGTAAACAGTAAATCCGCCGGACGTCGGAGACGAACAGCCGCCACTACTCACGGAGTCTCTTTATTTGCGCTTTGCCGTGAGTTTTGCGCTTTCACGGAGCAGCTACTGGTCCTACTGGAAAGCGAGTTTCGTTGTTACGCGCCGTCGAACCGCGGAACGAGCGTTCAATTAATCACTTCCCGCTTATTCGAACGCAGCCGGCTCGAATATCAACTTTCCAGAAAGAAAAAGCGATTTGACATTCCTATTCGGAGCAAGTAAAACGAATCGATTCCCTCCAGTTCTTTCGAATTATTAACGAGAGTTAACGCTTATTCTGTATGTTTCTAATTGTTATAAAATACATTGTAAAATTGTGACATTTGAATCGAAGTGAAAAATTGGAAACGTTCGATATATCGATGAGAGATATAGATCGATAATGGCGGCCATCTTTAAAGCGTACGGATGTATAACAAGACGTTAATAATTGCTTCGATACGCGACACTGAAAAGCGTCGAAGTTAACTATCGAAGATCACACAATCTAACCTATATCTGTCATCGAGAAAACGTATTACGCGGTCCTTACTTTCTAAGTGTAACCGTGTCAAACTATATTACGATCGATCACTGTCTAACACGCGATCGACCATTACGTTAATCGACGTCGACAATGGCTTGGCTATTTCGATGAATCCCCGCGACGCGACGCGACATTTCCACGAGAAATTGCGATGGAAAGTGCACCTCGCACACATAGACGTGCGAGCGACACTGCACATCGACGCTAAACACGGGTAGCGAAAAAAAGCGGTGGCATGGGAAGAGGTAGAGTCCACAAATCGTGTAATTAACGTGCACACGTTTCCGTGAAATCCGCGACGTGTCGCGTTTGCGCGCGTACAGAACGTAAATCACGCGGACACGAACCATACCCGCGTTTATTTGGCGCGTAAAAACGCCTGGTCTGCCGTATCGCATTACCTTGTCAACGAAATCGTCCGGTGTCCCGCCAACCAGCCGGAACAACAAGTTTCTCACATTTTCAGCCCTCGGCGCGCTCTCGTTCTCCCGCTGGGGCACAGAGCACAATCTCCGAACGAGCGTGGTTGCACGCGGCTATGATCACGGCACTGACTAGAAAAAACCAATACAAACAGGAGCAGCAGGCCTTATATATCTCCTCCGGTTGAACGGCGTGCAACCGGCTTCCGCACTTCTTCCTCTTCCTCTTCTATTTTTCTTTTTTTTTTTTTTTTTTTCTCTGGTCTCACACTGTGATCGCGTGCGAACGCGCCCCGTTATGGCGCCGCTGTCGGCGATCAGCGACGCAACGTTCACCGCGACGCGGCACGCGCCAACCAATGCCCATATTTCTTCCTCTCGTTAAAACCACCACTCGTCGATCGTCACACGATAAACGGCAACAACAACACCGGCGGAGTTTGATCGGTACAGTCGCGCTCGTGATCGATCACACGCGAAACCGAGATCGTCCGCTCAAAGAGATCCGGTGTACCACACGACCACCACCACGACAACGACGACCACCGCACGTATCAAACACGACTGCTACAAAGATCCACAAACGCGTGACGATCGCGCGAAGACGAGGACTAGCACAACGGCGCGGCGACGATGACTAGGACGACGCGACTACAACGACGACGGCGGCGGCCGGCTCGCGAGGACCTCTTCCGCCGCACGATTCATGACCACCGACGGAGAGCACGTCGCTCTCGTGGCGACGACTGCGCCACTGCGCGGTATCTCGTCGAAACGATCCGACGGGCACGCGAGAGGGGTAAGGACGGAAAGTCGGAGAAAGAGAGAAGGGGGATGCCGGAAAGGGAGAGAGACAGGTAGATCGGTGCGCGTGCACGTAGTAATAGTAGGCTACGGGTAGAATGAGAAATATATAGATCGCGTATCGCTGTATGTGTGTGTTATATCTGTACGTATATATAAAGTGCGTAGCCGAGGAAGATCAAGAGAGAAATGGTTAGGAATCAACGGAAGAACGCGCGTACGCGTACGACGAAGACGTGGCCGAAATTGACGGTCGTTCGCTGCGTTTGAATCGTCGTGACAAACGTGTCGCGTATACCACCGACGAATGCATGGACACACACGGTGGGTCGGATTTTCGTCGGACAGCCGCGTTTTAGTTGTTTGTCGCGTTGTGCAGCGGCGCTCACGACGTTGGGACGCCCACCACCTGTAGTGCTCACCCTCTTTTCCTCGCGGCCAACCATCCTTCCGCGCGCGCCATACGCGCGCGCACTCGCGCTACGTCGTCCTTTCGGCCCGCTTCCCCCTTTCATGCTTTACGTTCCGATCGAGTGGGGGGAAACAAATTTTAAACTTACGTCTATGTTGTCGTTGTCATCGCGAGTCTCTGTCATCGTTCTACATTACGTGCCGTAATGCGGTCCGTCAGTAGGTTGTCTTACTTTCTAACTACTATATATCTTGTAAGATATCGATCGTTCATATCGATAACAAACTTGCAGGACGCTGGATAGTAAACTACAACGGAAATCACGTTTATAAACATAACCACAAACAGAGAAGGTTGAAGGTCGGAGATATCACTGTGTTCGAGTTAAGGGTAAGTACACGCATGTACTTAAGAATGTTTTCAAAGTCGATCTCCCTAAAGACGAAATGTTATTTGTCGTGTAATGTATCGATCTGTATGTATCTGAATGTTCAGCGTTAATATCGTAGTATGACTGATAGCGACAGAGTTATAAAATGGCGGAATACAATCGAAAATCTTTATATGAAATTCGATATATATATGATCTATCGAAACTCCTCGATCCTTTTTAGTTTCACGCTGAATCCCCTTATTGCATTTCGATCCTTATCTCGTCCACGCGTTTTCTATATACGTCGTAACATAACCTTATCTTGGTCATTACTACCATCAGACTTCTTAATTTTTTGTTATATGTATTTTATCACAGTAATTAAATCTTTTATTGTTTATATATGTAAGAAAGATGCTTACGCTATTATAATCGTGGCACAAACTTATTTTAATACACATGCGCATACACATAAATACAGACAGATTATAGAGTCAATTACTACTTTGCTCTCGCCTAAACTACAATCAACATATATAGCACAAAAATGGATTCCTCGGAATTGATCGACTTTCATTATGAATATCAGAGCGAATTTTGCAAACGCAACAAGTATAACACGGAAACCAGTCATTAATTTCGAGATACGTCGGTAGCACGGTAGCTATGCAAATAAAGCTTGGACGAATTTGTTACCATACCAGGAATGTTATCGCACGCTGTCGGCATAAGGTGTAAGGTGCAACATTTTAGCGTGGTTTCTTACTTGCGGTTCGCACCATTATCCCGGCTCGTTTACAAAAAAATGCAGCGTCTGGTAAGCTTCTCGTTTCTTAACGGAGAGATAGAGGAACGGATATACCGCAGCCTCGACCCTCCGTAAACACGGATTAAGGGAAATGTTCCGGTGTAACCTTACTAATGGCCGTGAAAAAACAAATCTATTTGACGTAGAGCTTCTGTTAATTGTCAACGTGGCCGCAGAATTTTCGTTATTCCCTGTGTAAATAATTCCAGCCGGGAATTATCTGCACGTTTTGTTTTCCCGCCAACGTTAGCTGTTGGACGTTGCTCCAGCCTGTTACTGCTCCGCGTGTTATTGCTTCACCTGTCTTCGATGTTTCTTTGCGCCCGCGCACAATTTTCATCGCGAAAGAAACGGAAATTAACCCAGCCTCTATATTTCCGTCTGCTCCACCGATGTTCCTTGTTTTTACTGATCTCGACCTACTTATTCCGAACAGTCATTGCTTGGAAAACAAATCGTTCTAATTTAATGTAAATTTAACGTTCATGCCTCCTTACGAAATGATGTACATAGTACGCTTGGTACTTTTTAGTGGACACGTTATTTGAACACTACTGTCCAGACTGAGCAATCGCAGATCAGGTCTCGTTTTCTTTTCTCCGAATAAAACACGAGTTGTAAAAGTCAAGCTACGCGGCCGTGTTTTTATGATCGCGGATTATAATTGGATGAATCATAAAGCATGCGTGGTGAAACGAGATTGAAGGCTATGGCAATACGAAAAGTTACGTTTCGATGTCGCGTGTAGTTAAGAAGATATCTAAATGTTCGCTATTTAGAAATTGCGAATATAACAAGATCGGAACGGTAGACCGCGTAATGCGTGTAGATTATAGATTAAACGTAAAACATGCTCCGTCGACTAAATATGCTCTTTCAATATTCGTAAGATCGTTCATTAAACATGCGAGCAAGCAGCATATTTTATCGGATACAAATGGCTGGAGGAGAAAGCAACCGCGTGTACGTCAAAGTAAAATAAATTACAAATTTGCTATTGAGAAACGATAGCAAAAAAAGGATCGAGGAAGAAACTTTCGATTCCTCTCGCGTACATTCGCTAGGTTCGCTGCAGCCTTTTTTCTTTTTTTCTTTTTTAATTTTCCTTTACTAAGAAATGTTAAATTTTGCCGGAAGATACGCGCGTACGAAAGTTTATTTCAATGAACAAGCTTACGCCGCGCGGTGATTTTAAAGAGAAAAGAAATAACAATCGGAGGTAGGAAGTTCTATTTCTGATGGGCGATGTGACTGACAAGACACGTCGATAGGGAGGGCAG
The DNA here is from genome assembly GCA_014737395.1 of Bombus waltoni. Classification (NCBI taxonomy): domain Eukaryota; kingdom Metazoa; phylum Arthropoda; class Insecta; order Hymenoptera; family Apidae; genus Bombus; species Bombus waltoni. Next base: position 507,643 of record JACXII010000043.1, on the reverse strand, counting down.
CAGTTGGCGGTGGTTTAAGCACATTAGCCGGGAAAATTACGATCGGCGAACAGTTAGAAGCATAACGACCGTAGAAAAGCGGCGCTGTAAATCGTTGAAACGGCGCCACAGGGATCGTCTCTTTTTGCCGTGGTCGGTAGTTCCCTGGACTTTTTGCAAAATACACGTAGGCCACTTTGGTGCGCGTAGATGGCACTTGGAATTTCGAGAATAACCGCCAACGGATTTACGAAGTGAGGAAGTAGCACGACGCCATTTGTCTCGCTCACCTAATTAACTGCTGCCGCGAAACCAAACAAAGCCGCCCGATTTAATAACAATTTTGTGCTGGCGATGTTAACGAGATCCCATCGGATCATTAATTCCAGGTTCCCCTTCCTAACGTGTCGCGACTATTCGCATCGAGCTTCTTTGCTTCGTGTTTTGTAACCGATACATCCGTCGATATTTTTAGTAGAGAACGCGAGAAAGCACGGAGAATCGGTTTGATACGAAACAGCGAGACGGTTGTACGGCTATGCATAGCGGCAATTCGTATCTACGGATCCAAATTCTTAATAGATCCGCAAATAGTTGCCAACGGATTCTCTCTGCGGGTGATTTGCAACCGCACGTTCCAATAACTTAAATCGAGTAATTACATTGTTGCGATTGCAAATAATTGCGTCGTCTAGTTCAAGTAGAAATCCATTTGAGTTAGATTCATTTTACATCCCTTGCACAGGGATAACCGACGGTTCCGGCTAAGCTGGATAAAACGCTCGTAAAGTCCTGGTCTTTATCCGAGAAAATTAAGTGTTGCTGCGTGCTCGTCTACGCGGCCATGCTTATTTATTTATCGGGAGGAAAATAAAGAACAACGATTGATTATGTTTGGAGGAAACGGCTAGTAGAGCTTTATTTAGCATAATTCATTTTTATAATGTACGTTCTTCCTGGATGATGTTCACACAGATACGTTTGCAAATAGTATATAAATTAAACCTTTTATAAAGAACACGCCTTTGCGATTCATTGTTTAATCCATAAAAAATATTAATCGTGGATATTTACTTCGTGTTTCGCAACGTCCTGATAATTGCGATAAAGGCACATCGTTTTAATTAATTCTCGAACGTTAGATATACCTGGCCGAGGGAGATGCTTGAAGAATTTTTAACAGCATCGAATAAACTCCACGTTGCTCGCTATTTACTCGGTCGCGTTTTAGTCTTTCCAAGTACGGTAATAAATCTCCTCAAGGCAGTATACTCCCGCTATATGTACTTTCTTTCCTTTTGCCGAGATTCTCTGAGGGCTCGGATTTAATTAAAATATTCTATGCGCTTCTTATACCGACATGGAGTAGGCGAGCATCGTATTCTTCCAAATATAATATTCATTTTGCGAAACGCCGTCAGATAAAAAAAGAAAAAAGAAAAAGGAAATTACCCCGCTGTATCACCAGCATTCCATTCTAACGCATAAGTGAATCGCGATATTGAATTAATGCAGATTAATATCATGTATATGGAAAGGGGCGAGAAAGAGGAAGCAAGGAGCGGATGGAAGTTGATGACCTTTTTAAAATTACCGGAATATAATGCAACTTTGCTCGATATATCCACGAAGAAATCGGAGCTTCGAAGATAGCGCGCGTGTTTTCTTTGGCCTGTGCTTTGGCGTATTCAGATGATCTCGACTTTTGTTTCCTCGTTCATGTTTTGGCAGAATTTACAATTTTCCGCGGATTAAATATAACGTTTACTATGCGACATTATTAGAAATCAAAATGAAATTTATTCGGAGCAATTTGCCAAAAAAGGAACGGGGAGGGAGGAGAAACGAAAGAAAACGAAAAAGAGGTAAAGAACGAAGAGACAGGATTGGCGAAAGAGGAGAGGGAAGGAAATGGAAGGGAAGCCGTTACCATCGCTTACTTTGACTTAATACCTGGCTGATATGAAATTTGTATACCCTACCTACCTCGTCGTTACTCAATTCTAAACTTGTTTTACCATAACTCAATCGCGATTTTTCACCGCAAATAACCCAATTTTTAGATATTTTTAACTATCGAAACTACTAGAAATGTTAACTAATTACATCGCTATAATTATAAATATCTCTCAGATATATTTGCCATGGAATATTTAGAAGCGCGATTTCCGCAGAATTAACGGGCCGCAATAATTAGAATTTTAAATAATCTACAATATTTCTAGGGTTTATCGACTTTTCCCGTAAAATTTTCCACATATCAGTTCGCTGACAGAAAATTCATACATTCGTTTCGCGAAAAACGTATAATCCTCGTTCTGTATTTTGCATACGGATATTGGCACTATGCTCACGGATATTATCAAAATTGGTAATCAAAGTAAAAAATACACAACGAGAGAAGAAGAGAGAGAGAGAGAGAGAGGGGGGGGGGAGAACGGGAAAATTCTATGTACGAAGCATCAAGCCGAGTAAATGGTCAGTGCAGTGAATAGATCAGAATGGAAATTCAAATATGTATCGCGATTCGACGTCATACGATGGCGACCGAGCCAAAACGCATGAAATGGCACAATGATGCTCGCACGTACTCGGAACACGCACACATGATACACGTACATATTTATTTCTAGAAAAACGTCACGACCGTAAGATTCCGTCACGAAATTTCTGGCGTGGATTCAACGATATCTTTTTGGCTCAGAATCGACATATTCGTCCGACCGCTCTATAGATAAAATAGCGTTTCATTCATCGTGGATCATTTTGTTAAGCCCACGTGGCTTATGCCGGGCATTCACGTGAATCGGCAAGCATGAAACGTTGGGAAAATCCATTCGAATATCGTGCGCCCACCGAAAAGGGCTTACCAGACTATTAACAGAAATTTTCGCTGACGTACGTTGAGAGATTTTGAGAGAAATCGCCGTTGTTACGCATTGCGCGTAGACGGAGCGCGCGTTAAACGGCGCGCGTTCTCTCGTTATCCACTGAAATATGGTGTTAATATTAGCTGGTTAAAGCGCGGCTCCCTGTAAAATGCCCTTAAAATTGAATCATCGAACCTCGGCAAGAAACGCTCTGTATGGATTCGTTCGTTGCGCAATCATGATATACGATATTATGATAAATTCATTTGCGGTTTGACGTCAGAATTCTCAGATCGTAGATATCCGAAGAATTTGAAAACACGTAGAGAATATTTGCGACTAAAATTGGCATACTATACGTTCAAGATGTTTTCAGAGTAGATAGTAAGGTTTGTACAAAGCATATCTCATTGTGAACAAGGATAGAAAATATATTTTACTTTATATCTTGAAATCAAAAGTTGCAACTATTCTAGGACCTAGAGATTTAACTCGAAAATCTACCTACCTCTATTTGGTTTTATCTATACGCATATATCGACTCGTATAGATAGGTATCTGTATCTTCGACTTATCGTACTTTAGTGTCTATTACGTTTTATTAATACACCACTCTACTTCTGCCAAGTAATGCACATTTACAATAAAATCAACGTTACTATTATCAATCCAAAATTTTTCAACCGAAACAGAAATAATAATCGATCGCAATCTTTTTTCTCCACACGAGTAAACCAAAAATACAAGTTGTTAAGTAATTAGCAAAAAAAGAAAATCCATCTCCCTGTATAGCAAATTGCCCGTTACATTTTGGCGTTATATTTTTACCTTTTTCACAAGTAACAGCCATTTATCCGAGAAGAGGGCGTAAAAGTAGCTATATTGCTCTTAATTTCGTCCAGTACACAAATAAATACGCAGTTTCGTCAACTGTGAGTCAATGCGGCGCGCAGTAAACTTTCCGCTTCGCAATTCCCCATTTACGCACAGTTGCTCGTGTATCACGGCCTATTGTGCCGAATGCAGTAACTTAATGCATCATCTACGGGTTGATGATGCAGCGCGGATAAGTCTAATTTGAGTTGCTCCACGTAACCAGTTCCACGAAGAAAACTTTGCATGAGATGGAGATAATAGTGGTACACGTTATTCCACGTATATTGCGTGTACGAGATGTTGAGCAAAGTCTATAACAACTTCCCGTACGATGCCGTGTATCTGCAAGTCGAAATATGGCGATAACTATGACCGGAGCGTTTTCAAAAGAAAGATTTTCTCTCTATGATCGCTTGCAATTACCCTTAAACGATAAATTCGAGAATAATTGTTCCGCTGTAATTCAGAAGCATTTTTATTAAAAAAAAAAAAACAACGTCGTATTCGTCCAACGTATTACGTTCGTGTAATTCGCAATTTTCTTTTTAATTTTTCACTTCTTCCAGCCGATCGATACAATCGAATCTTACTTTGCACATTGCGGTTGTGAAAGAGGATTCGAGGATTCCGAGAAACGTTCCTTTCGTTGGCGTTTCGTCCTCGGAAGATTCTCACTTTCAGAAAGCGTCGTGCTTATAAATAAGAACAAGAAAATCGGAAAGATGTTCGAAGCCTCGTGAATTCCATTAAACAAACAAGCTCGAAATAAACTATAAATATTATACGAATTAACCGTACGTATCAACGATCAGCTCCGCGTTCGAGCGATCGAATCGAAATCACGCGCTCTGCCAAAATGCCCCTCGAAATCGGCCAGTTACCACCGAGAATTATCGACAGTCGAAGCCCCTTCGACTGTGTTTCCATTTCCTATCAGGCCGTGCCAAATGACGTCGAAAAGTCGAGCCAACCCCCGTGCGCGTTATCGCGCTTGGCGAAAAATAAAATTGGTCGACGGGAGGGTCGGTCGTTTTCGAAATTTCCCAGAGCTTCGCCGTGATTCTCGAGAAGGTCGACCTGGGGCGGGAGATGTTGGAAAACTAGCTGACAGATGATCCGGTGTTACCGTGGCTCGTTGGATTATCGAGCATGTCCGTGGAACTTGGGTTTTGACGGACGGCTCTGTTATTACTGTCATTCCGGTCTCCCTCGAGCTTCTGCCACGTTAATCCTTTCGTCATCGCGCGTCCCGTCCATCGAACTGTTTTAATGAGATGCTCCGCGCTTGAACTTGTCCCCCGGCTCGAAAATGGAATTTTTAATCCGCCTGTCTCGAATCATCCCTGTTGTTTTTTCCATCGGTTTCGTTGCTCGGCGCTCGACGTTTTCAGCGTCGGTGTTTGAGTAATTACCGGAGGCTTATCAGCCGGTTGACGCGTTCCTCGTCGGTGCGAAATTAGTCGGACACCAACGCCCGATGCTTGAATAATTAGATATTTACGAGGCCAATTGTGGCGAATCTTGTATCAGAAATTTGTATAGGGAAGCGGGATGAATTTATTCGGCGAATCGATACGTACGTTTCATTCGATTGGTTACACTTGTTAAGTTGATTGTTTGCAAGACGTGTTTGTACACTGAATTCATAGTGTACCGTTTCGTGATGGTTTTGGAATTAATAAAGTGGAGTATGTTATGAACACACGGCGTCATATGATCCGCTTGTGCACGCTGTATTTCAACCTAACAGCTCGAAATAGATATTGCATTTTTTTTCACACGATAGAACGAAATAATTCTACAAATCGCTACGTTAGGATGCAAAGACCGGGGGACAAAACATACGAGTCTATTTTTCTTGATGACACTTAAAAGCTGAAAGTAATTTTAACGCGGCATCTACTTATATAATTGGAAAGGAAATGTGTCGCAATTTGAAAATTGTTCTTCTGTAAAACGCGAAAAACGCGACTTATCGCGTCTTCTTTCTGCGATCTTCGTATAGCTTCGTTTACTCGATCCATAGTATTTGCTACACGATTTCCAATCAAGCTTGTCCATCCAACCGCGAACATACTTTCCCAACGTACGTAGTACTCTCTCTCTCTCTCGAAGAAACCTATTGTTATCATAATAATATCCTCAATCGAATGTAAGTGCGTTCTTTGCGATTAGTAGAAGAAACGAAAAGAAAATAAGAGAAATACTTGGGAACGTATAAATTATCTGTCAACCAGGTTATGCAGATCCCCACGGAAATAGCCGTAACAGAAGAAATAATCCCAGATAAGACGTGCAAGGAGCAAGTTCGTCGAGATAAAAACTCTCGGCGTTCATCACGAGGGTAACGTTTGTTTCGGTAGATTTAAACCATTCAGCCGCCCCTCGGCTTGATACAATCCAGCTAGGAATTAAGTGGAGCAAAGGCAAAGCGCTCCGTCCCTAGGAATAAATTCTGGAAAGGAAGTTTGCCACGCAGAATATTCGCTTGGCAGAAGCTAATACAGTTTTTCTGCGGATCGATGATTAAGATAATTGCCAGCGTTTTATAGAAACGAATATCCAATTTCGGAAAAAAGTAAATAAAAGTAAATTTACATAAACGATTCGCAACGAGTCACCAATTGAAACAACGCGTTAGCTTCACGAGGACGCAACTCAAAGTAGGTCGATCCGCGTCTCGTTTCCAAACAAAAATCCTGTTACCGTGGGCGATTGTTTTGTTCGTACGTTTAGAAGCAGGATCTACAAATTATAGATATTTATCGCTTAATGGGAGAGAACGAATATTCCAACAAACCCCTGTCCATTTCCAGCTAATACGCAAACCGAAGAACGCTGAATTGCCAACGACCCGATCCATTGAAACGGTGGAAAGAAAACACGAGACGCGACTTGCGTTACAAACGAATCAGCAAATCAAAAGCCACGCTACCATAGTTTGAAAGAACCTCCTATCTACCTGTTACCGATGTTACTGTCACAAGTTGAATCGGCTCTCCTAGTTTCTTCGCGAGTCATCGATACGGCGTAACTTTTCCGTGGAGTTGCCACCTTCTCCAATTAACGCCTTGATAAAAGGCTCGTAGTCGGTTCCGTATCGGAAGCGAGGGGACGACGATGTGCCATCCGTGCACGCGAACACGCCACGACTAGAAGTAATTGGGTTACATCGCGCGAGGATTTATTGCACGAAGAATACAAGAGGGATTCTGATTCTACGCCTGCTGGTAGACGGCGTGGCTTCGTTCTCGCGGGGATCTCCCTGTTACAAATCGAATTAAAATTCCGTAGCATCGTTAGAACCCTCCCGGTACTACGGGACTGCGAAGGAATATACCTACCGGCGTTCCGCGTGCTTGCGTGACTGCCAGAGTTTCAGGGTCGTGCCGAAAACTCGGAAGAGAGGAGCGTTGAATTGCTCTTTCTTGTCCCTTCGTGTTCGCCACCGTGCTCCGACACTACTTGCCCGGTCAAAAGTCCGTGCCTTGCCTCGTGATTTTGGGAATGGTAAAAAGGGGAACGCCGTTCCGGCTCTTTTCCTTCCTCTTCGACCGACTCTTTCCTCGCTACTGGAATTTCAAATTTCGAGAAACGAGGCATATCGTTGGATCTCGTCGTCCTCGCGAACAAAGTAGAAAATCGTGTCTCGCGCGAGATATAAATATTCGCTTGGAATATTTCGTGCTACCGTGCGTAAGACAGTCTGTGTAATAGCGACGTAGTGTCATCTCTTTGGAGTAAATGATAAAAACCGGACATAACCACGATGATATCGCGTCTTACGTATCGTAGCGTTATTGAAACTCCGAGAAAGTTTTTATCGTTATCTCCCAGAACAGCGACCTATCGATTCGTCTCGCGTTAACTTTCAAAGCGAAACGCCTTCTCTAGAAGAAATGGAAAATTCCCAAGCGCAAAGGCGCATCGGCGCGGAGGTATCGAGAGCAGCCACGTCGGTCAGCGAAGCGAGACGTTTCTCGAGTCGTTTCTCGCTGAAAGTCCCGCAGTTCCAAGCTCGACGTTTCGAAGCCGTAGGACAACGGTGAAAGAGGAACGAATCGAATGTTTGTTTTTCGTCGTCGAAGGAGGTCGTCTCTCGACTTCGAATCGGTCTTTCTCGTGGCGAGGTTGGCGCTGCAACTAAGAAGGATCGATTCGTCTAAGGGCACGGGCTATCCGTTAGCGGGACGGAATAGCCTCGAGGGACAGGTCCTGAAGCGCGCACACACCGAGAGCTCTCGGCGTGGCTCGACGTGGCATGCCGTCTCGCGCGCCAGCTCAGCCCCAAATTAATGCTTGTCCCTCGCAGTAACTTATCTGCCGACCCGGTATATTATGGTTCACGATCGCCGTTCGCTGACGAATGGTCGACTATTTTCTTGCCGAGCTTTCGCTATTTCACTGGTCTCCGTCGAGCAACACAGCAACGACCCATTACCAATTCGTTTTTTGAGCGATCATTTGTCACGTGCTCGCGTTTATTGGCATCCGAAACTGGGCCGTGTATCGAAAGAACTCCAATTAAGGCGCGAATGCCACCGGTACAACTTGAGACATGAACTTGGAACTTGGCGTTGAATGACTTTTTGTTTCAGAGTAAGGGAAGTAGGAGCGATGATGTTGCTGAACTAGTGAAAAATTGGGCTGCCAATTCCGCTTTCTAACAAATGGATTTCTAATTTTTCAAGAACTTTGGCACGTACGAATAAGGAATTACACGTGCTGAGAACGACTGTTTTATATTTTGGTCAGATTTAAGAAGAAGAAAAAAAAAAAAATGTTTCACGGTCAATAAGACGGAACTTGGTCAAAATTTGGGGTTTTCTTTTATGAGAAACTAATATCTCGTTTGTAGAGAGGCACGATTTGTAATTGGAATATCTATTGGTAAATGAAAAATGTTATATTGTAAACGATATCGCGTCGCGTGGATGTTCTTACAGTACGGATTTCAGATCGATGGCGTAAACATTTTGATACAACTTTCGAGCTGAAAAAGTTTGCACATCGAGCGAAAAAGTTCAATTTCGGCGACTTAAATCCAATGATCGAAAGACAAACTTTTCTATAGAATTTCAACAGCGCTGTTACGTTGAAGTATTAGAAACATGATGTACGATGGAATTCCAACATTATCAATCGTACTTCCGTCGAGCTAACGAAAGAATCGCTCTGTTCATCAACGTTCTATCAAGCCTGTTGGCAAAGTCCGAGATCGATGGTTTTGAAACGCCATTATCGAGGCTCATCTCGAACGTCGTCGAGCAATTCATTCTGCCGGCTTCGAAGGTGCCCGGTCCGTTGTATCTTTAGAAACAATTTTGGAAAGTTATCGGCTGTCAAACCAAGACAATCTACGTTCCTCCCGTCAAGTTAACGTCCGTCTAGGGCAACAATATATCACACCGACTCACCCCGGTATAGATATTATGGTCCACTATTGCTGACGCTGAAGGATGGCCGACTATTTTCCTAGCGAGCTTTCGCTATTTCTCCACCTGTCGGCCGTAAGAATGATAGTGGGCCGAGCTTAACATTGCGAAATTGCATTCTAAATGACCGGCCAATTTTACATTGCGCCGAAGCGTGCGCGTTTTTTTCACGAAAGATAAAATAAAATTTGCTTCGAATTATTGGAATTATTTACAAAATATCGCAATTAATTAAAAACTCGTATTTGCCTCGTGGATCATCGAGTCCGGTAAGCGTACGAATGGAAAATATTGTTCCGCATCGATACTGTACTTCGCAGCTATTAGCAACGCAGGAATAGCACAACAGATACAAAGGTGTGTAAATAATTTCTATAGCCACTGTATAGCCATGTAACTACCACGAAGACGAAACGATTAAATCTTCGTTTAAAGATCATCCCATTCTTATTCTAATGTACCAAGCAATCGGTAACCCAAGACATAATTCTTGTTTAAGTTTGCCAGGTCGAATTCCCATCGAACAGATCTGTGCAACGGTTTTTCCATTCTGCTAATTACTGTACCAAATTCCAGAAACGAACTACGAGTTCTCCTTCGTTTAAAAACCACTCGACGAACCACGAACAAACTATGACTCATTATTCCTCGTTTCTTTTTCCTCGAACAGCGGTTTGGAGTTGTTACGATAGGTCCCGGCGCGTAACCGTAACCGCGTCTGCATTCCTTGGCAAGGTGCCAAAAGCGGGCTTTTCTATTCGCCGAATACGTAATTCACGTGGATGCGCGTCGTCGGAAACCAGCCCGCCGACCTTCTTTCGAATCGCGCGCGGAACGCGGGCGAAAGAAAGCGCGGCCACGCGTAATCCGACCTGACCCGTGCCACCTCCGCCGCGTGTGACGACCTCACAAACTCACCGTCCGCATTTAGACTTTTACAAGCGATTCCGCTCGGTTGTGCGCGCGCCGCGTTTTGCGAATTTTCGACGCGAACGCCGTTCGATTCAAAAGGTTGACCACGCCGGTTATTTTCGGCCGGCCGAGAGGCGCTCCGTTGGATAATCGAATCGACGCGTTCAGCACGAAGCATCTTGCTGTTAGAGGTTGTCCATTTTTTTGTTCTTCTTCCATCTAATCAAAAGTTTGGAATTGTTTGGAAGTTTCGTAAAATCTCGGTGGGCTCGGCAAGGATGGATCGACGAATGGATTAAACGACGAATAATAAGCGGATGTCGTTAGTCGATCCTTTCGAGATCGATGTTTTCCTTAGCCTGTAAGAAAAATTGTTGTTTGCTAATTATCGGCGAAAACGCAAAGCCGCTCGGTTTCGCTAAATTCCTGTCAAATTATGCGTCATTCCGATAACAGTGAATAACAATTGCCACGCTCATGCTTCCAACATCTCCACACGTACAAAAACAGTCGATGTTTGCTCGTCGTGACAGATACACAACGCGTCTAATCAACATGTAAATCCGTGGTGCAACGTTAAATAATACAATTGTACAACCTGCAAATTCCTCGCTAATCCTAGAAAGTTAGTTGTCCTGGTTATGAATGAAATTCAAACAAATCTAGGTGCAAAAGTGGAAGATGGCCAGAGAATCATGCGCGCAGCCAACTATTTAAAGCCAACTATTTGAAACCAACTATTTAAAACCAACTATTACCAACGCCTTAACAAAGGCCGAAACTTACGTCGACGTATCGTATATAATATAATCGCGTTTTGCTTCTGAGGAATCGCCGTAGAATAGTTCGTTCGAAACAGGCTGCTCAATTGTCGTCTCTAGTTGCGTCTCTAAACGATACGGAATTTTTATATGTAAGTTAAATGAGAACCGGTGTATAAATACGTCGCGTGGACTTTTCTTCCAAAGCTGTACTTTCCAGAGTTTTCGAGTTTTCGTATAAGAGCATAATATTATAAAAGATAATTAAGTGGTCTAGTTTAGATAGGGGCATGTAGTACAAATTAAAATTAACGAAAGATATTCTCTCAAGAGAAATCCGCAAGGTAATCTTGTAGAGCACAAGTTAGATGTTTATCCCAGTTTGTCGCAAAAGTGTACTACTTTTCATTTTAATTTAAATCCGACGTTTCCGCGAAAAGAAATTACAAACATTTTAAAAAGGTCCTCATTTATGACGTGTCGTTTCCCAGAAGTCAACTCCGTTATCATATTTCATATACCGTGGCCACCGACTTTGAGGGACAGGCTAAATTAAATTCCTGTAGCCGGCGATATCCGCATCAGGGTTAACGCGTTATGGATCTATATATCAATGAAAAAATTGCAGCTTCCTGCGTGCGTTATGCGTCTTTTTATCTTCGCCGTGCATTACGTCGTGTCTCCAAATCGTTCTAACCAAATAAACGAAAAGTTTGAACAAACGAAATGTTCGTTCTTGATATACTTAACTTTGTTCCTTGCCTGAAAACTGGATAAACGGATTAACGTGCAGCAACCGCGTGAAGCAAGCGACGATATAATAGACTAACGTTCGCTTAAAGTTCAAGTGCAATAGCGTGAACAAGAGATTGCACGATCGCCAAACTCCTCTATTCGTTTAAAACTTGGTTAAACTACAGTACAGTGAAAAAGGTTAGTGCTTTAATCCCACTTCGCTCTCCGTATTAATCTAAAAATGAGCTACACTTTGTTTAAAAAATCCAAGCAGAATATCTGACATTAAACAGCGATAACGCGATAAAGCAATTACACTCTTCGTTTTAGGGTTTCGGATAGAATGGTCGCGCGATGGAATTCCCATATTCATTTAAACTCGTAAGCACGATCTAACTCTGTCCTGTTAAAAAGTTGGAGCGCAACAGTGTCATAAACTAGGCGATTACGCTATATATTCGCCTATAGTATGCTGTCCATGGTATAGCAATTTAGCTGGAAGTTTTAGCGCGATCGAGCAAAGAGTTAAAACTCCGCAGTCTCGTAAAGCAAACGGTAACGCGATCAACGACCGATAGTTTATCTCGAACTGTTTTATCGCGCGATCAAATTTTCAACGAATAATATTAATACGAGCGAACTGCGTTTGAATAACAGAAACTTTCTACGATCGCGTATCTCCGGTGGATAAAGTCAGTGTATCAGTGGCGATTGGAAAGTCGCGAGTCGACTTTAATCGTCTTCTTTGATAGAACGAATGCCTGTTCTTAACTTAATATCCGTCTCCTCTGGTAAGTGTCGTATTGGAAAGAAGTATTAAAGCGTTGTTTAATATTCGCGCAAGTTTCATCGCGATAGCGGAAAGCGAAAAGCGAAAAGTAAGCGGCGGAATTCATTTTCCAGCAAACGCGTGAAACAGCATTTTTAATGAAAATTCTCGGGGATACCAAAAGATTTGAATAACGTAATTGTGCTACGCGATGCGGTATTACTTAACCAAGTAATTGAAACGAACGGCAACGACGAAAGTATAACGTACAAATAAATCAGTTTAATTAATCGGTTACGTTTCTTAGCGTTTGTCGCCCCTATCGATGAAACTGAAAAACCAATAACGTTCGAACGATGGAACGTGTAAACGGTAAAACTTGATCGTCGTTCCGACAGAAAATCCTCGTTTCTGCCACTTGAATCGTACGCAACTTCAACTACTAAAATCGTCGAACGAAAAGAATACAGCGAGGAAAATTTTTATTAAGAAGCATCGCTCTTAAACAATTACGTCTGGCAAATGTTTCCCGCTAAAACGTTATATTCGATAAATTAAACGACGTCCGAGATAAAATGGAACGATTGTTCCGGCGTCTTAAAGAACGGATGGAATTAAACGTTTGACGAAGAAAGCCTCGTAAACAGTTTAGACCTTTCCGGTCACTTTGTTCCGTACGAATAAACAGCGAGCTCGTCTCGTCTGTTTCAGACGTACCGCCGCTTTGCAGTTCGGTAATTAACTTGGCCGTGCAAACGAATCAAGACCGGATTCCGCAGCAATGGCGCGGCCGCTTCTGCAAACGCGCGAACGAAGTCGATTGGCCTAATCGTAATTTCAGCCGTACGAACGGCCCCTGCAGGACCAATAATCGTTTCACGGTCACTGTAACCGTGGAAATTGCCTAGCGGGTTAACCGTAATTACGATCGTTCGTTATACGCGAATCACGAACGTAACGCCGTTGTTAACGACTTTCGCGTAAGAAAAAACACACGGCTGGCGAAGCGAATTTTTTTATTTTCCTGTCGTTTCTACCATTGGAACGAAATAGAGGGAAAGAACGAAGAAAGAAGGACAAGGAAAAAGTTCCGTTCCAGGCCTAAGAATCGAATTGCCAATAAGATTTCTTACCGCGCTTGCGTTTCAGACAGTATTACAGTATTTAGGATACTGGAAGTCAGATTTGAGAATATATATTGGCAGGACTGTTGGTTTCTACGCAATTTGAGGACCAACGCATTCCGTGTAAATCGCGAAATTACCTAGAAGATGTTTGTTCGTCGTAAAATTTCGCGAAAGATTAATTGCTAGACCAAATAACATTGGCTCGGTGGATCGACATTGAACGCGAAGCAGATTCGTCACAAACGCGGCTAACCATCCAAATAATCCGTGACGAACGACGTCGATCTGTGATAAGGGGTTCGACGTACGCAGCATCCGTGTTCTGAAAAATTAACAAAAAGAAAAAGAAATGCTCACCGCCTCTTTTACGATTACACATTGTACAACGTTACCTCCAAATCCTATGCAAACGCGTACATGGCCTCGTGTACACGCTCGCACACAGATGCCTGCAATACGGTATAGTTTAGTACGTACTAAATATCGGAACAGCGGACGAGAACAGGCTCGCGAAACGCGTATATATCGACGCGGTTGAATAAGAACGGCCCATCAACGATAACAAATATTTACGCCGAAAGCGTGAGCAAATTTTTATAACCAGCTGTGTGCACCTTTGCAGTCCCCACGCCCCTTACTGGTGGCGCGAAATGAAATACAAGCATCGGTGGCGCATTAATTACCGCGAATTCGACGTAGCCGCGCGAAGAACGTACATTACGTACCTAATCACGTTGAAATTTATCAGCGTGGCCGGGCAGCGCGCGGAATTAATTATAACGTGATCCGGAAAAAGCCCGAAAAATCTCTGGTAATTTACAATGCGGCCTTGCTGCGCGGCCGCGATACGAGCGTCCGCGAAATAATTGCTCGCGTAAAAATTTCCCGCTTCTATACCGGTAACTGTGGCGGGGGAAGAAGAAACGCGTGACATCCGACGAAGGAAAAAAGAGAAGGTGAAAGGGGCAAAAAAGAAGGAAAGCCGCGCAGAGAGGGAACGAAAGGAGGAAAAGAAAGGGGAAGAAGAGGGAAGAAAAGAGAAAGGCAGAGAACAAAAGTAGAATGGCCGGTTTTGACCGCGCTTTTTCCACTGGCATTGCGTAGGAAACGCTGCCTCGAATAACGGGAACGTATCTCGAGGTAAGTGGGTCACGATGCAAATAGTCGGACGCAATTTGTGCACGGCGTCGTGGCACACGTGGTGACGCCGCGTCGCGTCGCTTCTCGTTCGTAGAGCGCGCACGAAGAGGGCAGCCGCGCCGAAAATACGCGCGGATTCGCGACGGAACAATGAGCGTTCGCTCGGTCGCGCGTTCCATCATCGCGCTTTCATTGCGAAGCGCGGGGTCCGGCGAAATGAAATTTCAATTTTCGCCGCCTTTTCAGCCGACCTGCTGTCTAACGCGGAAGAGGAGCCACAGAGGAAAAGAGACGCGTCTCGTCTCTGACAAACGTATAGAAAAAACGAGCGCAAACGCGAAGCTCTTCGCGGCGGTTGTGAAACGGGAGGGAATAATTGTTTTCGCCAACGTTCGTCTAATTCGACCTGGCTTTCGAGTTGCAGCGGTTTTGACGTTGTATCGGCTACTACCTCCGATCCTCGCGTCGCGAGCGTCGTTAAAGATTTCCTACGCAGGGTCTGTTCTCGACAATTAGCGCGAAAATTATTCCCGTGTGTTTACGAGCGGTCAGCGAGATACGAGGTTCGTATACGTTTGGGATTATAGTCAAGCAACGCCGGTTTCGGTTGAGGCTGATTCTTTGACAGCGAAACGAACGATGTTCCGATCGATCGACGGTAATTGAGAACCGAGCGTTCGAGTCGGATCGCGAAATTACGCTACGTTGTGCCAAAGAACTTTTGTTAAGTGATATAAGGGAAAGGAGGTTTGATTGCAAAGTGCATCGTACACGTCGAAAGTCGTGTAAATAAAAATTAAAGCATCACCAGCCTCGTAAACTGCTCGCGCAATTTGTCGTTAGATCGACGAGGATTTTCCAGCGAACTGTTGTTTTCCAACCTGGGAGAAAACAAATCGTTCGCTGTAAGAATTCGATAATAAGCACGAGAAGAAGAATTGCACAACAAAAACTAAAGGTAGAAATTGCTAAACGTAAGAATACCGAGGAAATAGGGAGCGAAGAATCGAAGAACGGAATCATGCCCAATGATAATTCTGACAAACGAAAACAATGCGCACCGCTTAAAGCTACAACGTTTTCGAACGAGCGATATTCAACGCACCACAGCGATTCGCTTAATTTCCAATTATACAGAGACATAATTTCCCTTCGAGTAAGCTGTTTTACCGGTGGGGGATGCTCGCGTTAAATCGAAACAGCGGGTTCAATCGGCCGAGACGCGATAAATTCGCGCAACCGGGCCAGTCGTCGATTTCTAATCACCAGCCGGCTGGTAATCCACATTCTTGCCGTGTCGCGGCCCGATGCAGCCGATGTCCCCGATCGGTCGTGTTATTGGCCCTCGGGTCTAACGACGAGGAATTTACGCTCGAATAGAGTCACCTGCGCACCCCGTCGAGCAACTTGCCGCTCCGCATACTAGCAACTACACCATTCCAAACACCTTGGCACACCTTTATATTATAGATGTACTGGGACGCGTGCTGGGGTCAGTGCCGAAAAGCCGCGCGTCTCCTCTCTCCCCCATTTATCTGCTGTGCACCAGGGTTTCTGCATAATAGAACAGGACGATGGCGAACTAAGGGGAGAGAGTGGTTGCAAGTGGCTAAGGGCGAAGCGGAGGCGATAAGGTATGACCAAGGCACGGGCACGGGCACGGGCACGGGCACGGGCACGGGCACGAGCACGGGCACGGGCACGGGCACGCGATAGTAATAGGCAAGTTACGGCATTGTGCGAAGTTTGCTTGCGCCGAGCGTCCTGCAGCCTCGGTTGCACCGCGTGTAAATGCGGGGCCATCGCGTTAAGGTGGGATTCGTGGGTGTAGAGGTGGTGAGAGGGGATAGAGGAAGCGAGTGGGTTTCGGGGAAGAAGTCGGTAGAGAATGGACATGTACACGGGTGCGGTGGAAGGGACAAACGAGACAAAGAGGCGAGACAGAGAACGGGAGAAAGGATCGTAGAGAAGCAGAATGAAAAAGGGGTTATAAAATGGGGCGGCGAGAGTAGCATGCACACGGTGGAGAGAAGAGGAAGACATCGGTGGAGTAAAAGCGGGAGGGGCGGCGTAGCACGACCGGAAACGGAAGCTCGTGCAGGCGCCACCGGAAGTGACCTCGTAATTCTCCCTTCCAGCCCCTCTTCACCTCGAAGCGTGCAACGCCGTTCCTCCATCCCCTTCGTCCATCCAACCATCAACCCTGAATTATAGGCCGCCTCTAAACCCTTTTGTCTGCGCTTTTCCTGTCGGAGGATTCGAGACCTCGCTGCCCCTCTTGCCGCCCGTGATTTTCGGTTCGCTTTTGTTTTGCTTAGTGGAACGCCTGTCTTTCTCCTCGCCCCGTTCCAAGCTTCCCCTTCTCTCCGTCCATTTGCGCGAAGAAAGCGTGGCTTTATTGTTGCGAAAACTGCGCTCGCTCATCCCCCTCGTTTCCCGACTTCCAGAGACGATCGAGGTCTCGCTTAAATCGCCGGATCTAAAGCGCCAACAAACTGTTGTTGTTGCTTCGCTACGATCATCGAGCTACGACGAGGAACGACGCATCGAACAGAGAGAATCGGCTATGGTCCGCCGATCGATGTCCTCTCGGATCGATCGTAGTCTTCGAGAGCTGCACGAGGCAGAAGACAGGGCACTGCACGGAAGAACGTTTCTCTCGCCGCGTTCATTGTTCCTCGCGCGTGCTGGAAACGCGACAGCTTGGCGATAAATGGGCAAAAAGCGAGGATAATGGTCCTCCGCGAAGAGTCTCGCGGAAATATCTAAAGCGTTTGTTCTTTTTCTCGAGAGCAGGCTAGCCTTCTTGTTCGCTCTCTTCGATTCCAACGAACGGCACTCGAGCAACAGCGACGAGATGTTACGTGGCCACGCGCTCATTTTATTCTCCGAGACGTCTCGAGGGAGCGATGCAAACGGAAACAACGGGACCTGGTTTTAGAGTTCGTTGGTTTCGTAGTCTTTCAACGTATTCAACACGGCGTACGGTCGCGATCGCTACGATTTGGATAAACAGTCCTCTTAATCGTCGTTGACTCGCGAATGCTCCGTTCATGCTCAGAGTGCAACGATCACGCGCTTGACTTACGTTACGAAATAAACGAACGATCGAACGAATCGCGAGACGTTCGTGGGAACGACAAACGAAACTGCAATTACCCAAGTTCGAAGTATCGCGATCGCGCTCTAATGCTCTTACGTGATAATTACCGCGAGCAACAGCCGGCTAGTTTTTAAAGCAGCTGTTTAACGCGTGGATACGAACACGGCAAAGCTGTTTCGCCACGACACAGACGAGTTTCCTTCGAATAGGTCGCGTTCGGTTCGTAAACGCGATCCGTTGTGGTGGAGTTGCCTTTCGCGCAATTGAAAATACCTCGCTGGCCTCTTCTTAAAGACTGACTTGCCGATGATAACGTTCCGCGTTTTACATTTGCGAACTGATTCTTATACAAATCTTATACGCGTTTCATCGCCATCGTAACGAACGTTGGACATTTTTATCTATTTCTAACCATTCTTCCCTGTATTCGAAAGCTTTCGCGCCATATAAACCAATAATTCGGATGGTTATAGCGCAACGAGGATTCGTTATTTGGGATTCCGGACAAAGATCGCGTATTTCCGAGGTTTGGTTGATTCGGTCGATACGAATGAGAATGATTAGGAAACGTAAGAAAATCTACGTTTCCTCGGACACGCTACCATTCGCAAGAATAGTAGCGATAATACGAACAGATTCGACGTCTGATTAAAAAATAAATACAGATTTTTCAGCACTGTCGCTCCTCTTGTCCCTCGTTCATGCCAATAATTGTACCTTTCCTTCCTAACCAGGACACGAACGAGCCATACCAGAGAGGCATAGCGCAACCCGCTTCGATTTTCCTCGTTCCGCGTAAATTATTAATTACTCGCGATCTGTCTCGACCGACCGAGCTCCCATTGAACACGTTCAATCGACTCGAAATCTCGGCGAATTCCGCGAATTCACAGCGTTCGCCGTTCGACCACGAGGAGAAGAGAAGCCCTGGTTTTCCACCAGGGTCGACGAATCGCCACCCTCGGCGGACGCGTCGCGTGAATCGCGACGGAATTCGTCGTCGAGAGGTAAATCGCGCGAAGAAAATCCAAAGGATCGAATCGAACCGGTTTGAAAGAAGGTAAAAGTGTGCGGGCGGAGGAGGGTGGTGGAGGAGGAGGAGAGGAGGAGGAGAAGAAGGGATAGAAAAGGGCGAGGCGAGATGGGAAGGGAGGGTGATTCGAAGATGCAGAAGAAGCAGCGGTGGAAAAAGAAACGAGAATTAATTTCCGTTAATTGCTCCGAACTGAAGTTTGCTGAAAGCGTTTTATCGAATTGAAAGCCTTTCAACTTCGCTCTTTCCAGAGCTTAGCGGGGAGATGAAATGCCGAATAGACAGCACCCAACCGTCTATATGCGAGCGAGCGAGCGAGCGAGCGAACGAGCCGCCCTGGAACGTTTATGTGCGCGGAAAACGTAAGAGGGAAAGAGGAGAGAGGAGCGCGCGGCCGAGGCGGCACAGAGCGAGGGCTAAACGCTGGCAATTCGGAGCACTCTGTTCCCTGATTGCATTTAATTACACGTGCCCAGCCCCACGGTCCGCTGCGATTGCTACATTGTACGCCAGGACAGCTAAGCTTCCTAGAGGTACTACTCGTCGTCCGCCGCTTCCCGCTCCTCGCGATAGATAGCTGGACACACGAGTCGTTGCCTGTAAGCGCGGCCAACTTCGGCACAGGGCATTCGACATTCCGGAAGCGCCGCCCGGAAACGTATCTCCCTATTTCGCCCTTGAGCGTGCCGTTTCCAATGTACCACGCTCCTACCGGCTCCTTAAACCCGGGGTGGGCAACAGGGAAAGAAGCGGCGGAATTATCGGATGGACGAGCCGGTGGAAGATTTTGGAAATTCGAAAGGGACCGCTGGAGAGTCGTTTCGCAGAGGTTTTTTTTTGGTATTCTGTACGAGAGGACGAAGGTTGGGTAGAGAGGCTTTATCGGAAGACTTTTTCGTTGGATGGTAAATTGTCAGTTATCGGATGCTCGTTTGGCTCAATCTTGCAGGCTTCTGTCGGAAGATTCTTTCGTCGGGATAAATCGAACCGTTGCGGAGATATTTCGATCAAGTTCCAACATCGAGAAGCGAGCGAAGAAAAGCGACGATGTTGACAGACGCTGTTTCTTACATCGGCCTTAGAATTTGCCATTATTCGCGTCGTTTCGCGTAATCGACAAACTTATCTCTCGTAATCACGATCGATTCAAGGCATTTCTAATGATTTGTCATTGCAACGTTGCTATTTTGTGCTTGGGAATAAACGGTCCACGATCCAAAAACCTGGCTCAGACATGCGTGCACACGACTATTCGAATAGTTGAATTTGAATTTGAAGAAAGGAAAGGCAAAGTCGAAATCTCGATATCAACCTCGATGATTTGAGCGATTCGCTTTCGAGTCTCAGACACGACCGAAGCGAAAAAGAGAAATTACGATCGATAAATGTGGCAAAGACGTGGAAACGCAGGTGAATAGGAGAGGACTTCCGGCAAATGTACGAGATGCAAACTTTTCGAGGATCCCTATCGAGGAACATATCGTGTGATAATTTAATCAAGCTAATTAAACTGCTTTATCGCGAAATATTTTCTTACGCGTCTATACGCACTGGACGATATTTTTAACGGCGGCAAATGTTTTTTTATAATCGTTTTCCGAAAATAGTTTCGCCTTATTGCAGATAACGTAGACTAGAGGAAGTAACAGCGATTAACTTGCTAAATCTTCTGATCCTTCGACTTGGGTTTCTTTCATAATTACGCACGAATAATTCACAGTGATTTATCAAACGCGAAGACTTTAACCCTGCTGCGATTCTCGAATTTTTACATCCCAATCTCGCTCTTGTTTCGGAAAGTATAAGGACGCTGAACGTTTTAAGAATACTTTTAGCACAAAATTATTGATTTTATTGCATTGTCATAATACCGCAGGAACGTTAAACCGTTCAAAATACCAAACCGCGATACCAAAAGTCGATTTAACTCAATTATCGTCATTTACCGCAGAACGCTCTTTTTAAGCAAGTAACGGAATTTCTCCAACTCGAACCTTATCTTTTTCACAGTACGCCGTTCGATTCCGGTTTATCGATTGCGTCACACATACACACACACACACACACAGAGAAAGAGAAAAAGAAAGAAAAAAAATAGAAACAGAAAAAACGTAACGCAGTATCAAAATCAGACTAACACGAAAACTCGAATCGCGAACGAAACGGCCGGTTCGATCGATTCCAGCCGGTATATTGGAACGAACCGATAACGAGCCAGGAAAAAAATAGCGATACGCTTCTGGCAGCCGTTGATCTCGTTCAATTACGCCGATCGATCGGCCGCGAATAACTAGCGTGCCCGATGGTCGCTCGCTACACTCCCTTGAGATACTCCGAAGGACCGATAGATAAACGAATAATGGCAGCGACAATGTAAATACATGAAACTCGTTTACAGAACGTTCCATATCCGGATATCCTTATCCGGTGGTGCATAACCAGCCATCTTTCAGCGTCCCTTCTGGCATCGTGCAACTGTTCGCCTGACAATGCGAGCTCGATGATGGGATCAACCTCCATGCGGAAAATGCGAATCAATTCGATGTCCGTTTCGCTGGCAACTGACCGACCGATGCTCGGGAAAAATAACAAGAGCCGACCGAATCGAGCGTCTTGTTTATTCACACAGTTAATACCGTGTCTGGTTTTAAGGCTGCTCGAGCCGAACGATATTCCAAGATATATCGGGGAATTTGCGAAGTTACCGCGATCAAAGCGTTTTTCGAATGAACTTTGGTTTCGCGCTATACGGACATTTTCGAGAAATTGCTGGATCAATTCGTTCGTCGAACGACTTGTTCACTCTGGCCGACTCGATGTTCTTCCTGATTCGAAAGTAACGCGATCGGAGTATTTTTCAAGTTGATTTCGACTTTCTGTTACGCGGTCATTTCTGCGTGTACGATTCTACGTGCACGCGGGCATGGAAAATCGTTTTTAATTAAACGATGGCCGGATGATAAGAGGTCGAACGATATACGCAACAACTTAGCGGAAATTTAACAGTGATGCGGAGAGAAGAGCGACGGCTAACATTTTCGTTTGCAGTTTCTATGTCAATTGTCTCGTATTGTTCTGCCGCGAATTACGATTCGTCATATCCGACAAATTTTTTACGGCAAAGATGGTAATTTCGCTCGCAGCGGATAATTTCAGGAATTTTTTTAACCAACCGAAAGAGACAAGAGCACGGTGGACTTGAGAGTAATGAAAATACAGGAATTTATAACTCAAATAAAACTGGGTCATACGGAATATACGCGTGCATGTTTTTTTACGGCTTAAAGTCGATCATGCGAGTCACGAGCGTGAAATTAATGGGATTAAGATGCGTGTAATTAAAAAAAAAAATATATATATATCCGTTTAAAGATTTCCGTACGCGCAGTTGCTGTTCGATATTGCCTTTTCAAATAAAACTCGTGCAGTTTTAAAATTCGTGTCGAGATCTTCGAGTTTTATCATTTTAATGTTTCTACTAAACGAACCACTTTACGGACGTACGAAAGGCAAGTACGCGTATCACGGTCAGTAATTCCGAATTTCCAACTTCAATGAAAAACGAACCCGTTTCCTTTGTTATAAATTACACAAAGCTGGTACGACAAGTGGTCCGCGCTCCAAAGTAGCATAATTCTCTTATTTCGTGCGCGCGCGATGAAGAGATTTATAAATTAACGAAATAACTTTCGCAAACGTAGGTATTTCGCGTCGTACGCAAAGTTCCAAAAACAATTGTATATACCTCGATATCGATTCATATCCTACGACACAGGCGTTGTCAGCTTCGAAACACGCACGCGACGTGTTTTCGTCGCCAGACGCTAGAGTATGAAAACATTACGCCGGTCTAGCGTATCATCTACGCCGATCTAGCCTCGGACAAAACGAGCCAAACGCGTACTTTTACGCTCATTCGCAACAGGTACGGTTACGTTTCACCCAAAGGATCCTTTCGAATTAACAGAGCAATCGCGACTCAGCTGCGCCGTACGCCTTTTAAAAAGGACGTCGCGCGCGTCTCGAAGAATTCCTAGTTAATTCCCGCGACTAATTGGACGGAAATGAAAATTAAAAAGTTGGTTGGTTCGCTAACAAGAGACAAAGCAGAAAAGAAACAGCCTGGGCCAGGGAGGAGGGGGAGCGTGGTTCGGAGGGCAGAACAGAGGTGGAACGCCGGAATGGAGGCGACGAGGTTGAAGGGTGGCCGCTAGTTGCGAAGGTAAATTGGCAATTTAACAAATTTGCAAAGTTCTCGCGCGGAACTTGGTCGTTTCCGGGCCCGCCCGAACAGCGTGCAAGCGTTCCGGGAACATAAATACATACCTATAGACGTATTTATACGCGCGGCTCGCCTTGAAAACGAGCGCCGCGACTTTCTAGTCGCCCGATCGATCCACTCGTTCGTGGCGCTTGATTAGTTCGAAGAGCGTATTTCGAAACATCGATGAAATCCCTCGATTGGCCGATGAAAATTGATTTATTTTCACCGCGGTATTATTGCCGGCTGAACCAAAGTGCTGGATATACGTCGCGTTCGCGCGTGTTTGCACCGTTCCGGCTTAGACCTGCAGTTGTAACGGTTGTTTTATGAAAGCTTGTTCGTCGATCGTTAGCAGGGATCATAATTTTAGAAAGAAAAGTTTGAGAATGGCTAAATATTTCAACGAGATTGGGAAGACATTTCGAGGAATTTAATATTCTATATAACGTGCCAGTAGGAATACCGTTGTACTGGTAGGCATGCCGGAAGAGAGAGTATTAAAGTTGCTGTAAAATAAGATATTAGAAGCAGCTTGTGTCTTTGTTACTATATATTTTTGGAAATTGGCCATATTTGTGCGATTGGCAACGTCGCGGTGTGTTTTGCGAGATACTACATCTCGACTGGAAACTTATCAATTTCGAAAGGAATATTTTAGCTCCAGTCAACGAGAGTATACCGGATACGAACGCTCGCTATTTAACTTTAATTAACGATTAAACGAACACTGATACGACATTTACAACGCATCGACCAGTCTGTGAATAATCAACACGATTTTCCTTTTGACAGCGCGCAGCTTGTACACTGGTGTGTTTAAAATTTCCCTCGCAAAGACGGGACGGTGCGATTTGTCGCGGAATTATGCAAACTCCGGAACACGAGGCGGTGGGATTTCGGTAAGACGCGTCTGCTCAACGTAGAAGCACCAGATTAACGCGAGCTTGGATATTCGGTTGCACAAAGAGAATGCGGCCACCGTCGAAATCCAGCGCTGGCCCGTTTGTATTTGCAAATAATCGCGTTGACGTTTAATTTGCTGTTCTCCGAGCTAATTCGTCGCCTTGGTCGGACGCTTTGTCGTCTGACCGCGCATCTTCGATTCAAGAACAAAGTTCGCCGAACAACGATTGCGGATCTTCGGGGGCCTGCAACTAATAATCGTTAGCTCGACCAAAAACAAAGTTTCTTAAACCGATAGGAAATTAATATTTACGTTGACAGATCCTTCGACTTATCTGTCGGAATACGATATTCGCTTAGACGGCGAATATCAACCTCGTGTCTGGTAATTAGAATACGCGCGACACGATGGCCAGTCCGAAACTGCCTCCAAAACTCTTATCGAGGATCGAACGAGCGAGTTGGAGTCGTTTTGTTTCTTACGCGTTTCAAAGAACGCGAGAGTCTTTCAGAACTCGAGCGCTCGATAGGCGTGGCGAATATTCGAACGACGATACTCGTTGATTCGACGAACATCGTTTTAACCAAGTAAAAATTTGTATCCCGGTCTTTGCGCGCTGAAAAATGTATTTCGCGTAATTCTGATAATCGTTTGTTCTTCTTCGTAAACACTTTTCAAGTCCCCGTAGCATTGCGGGGCCCGACGCTTACCGTGTCATTAGCGCGAAGACAAATCCGCCCCTGGAAAATAGTAGAATCTACTCTTAACGCAAGATCAAAGGAAAATCCACTTCGTCGGCGTTTATTTTCTCTTCTTTCCACTTGGGGTAAACTTTTCGAGATTCTCTGCTTTCTTTCTAGAACAATGAGGGGGATTACGAGTTCGGAAATATTTATTCCTCGTTTGGGTAAATCGACATGAGAAATCGGCAAATCCGTAGGCAAAACACAAAAGTCGGTAGTCGAGCTACTTTAGCCACCGAGGGCTCTTATCTTTCCCTTGAGCACAACGAAACAAAGCTCCGCCATTTTTCCTTGCTCCTTTTGTACGTGCTGCTATGCAAACGTCAATCGTTCGAAGCTCTTATCGATCTAGCGATTCGAGGCCCTTGCTTTGTTTCTTGCCGCTGAATGCCTTACCTGTTGCTCCCTTACGAAATTAGGCAAACATTTTCCGAACGTCAACTTTCGTTTATTATTCATACGTCTTGTACATGTAAAACGGATAAATCTTCGTTGCAGCGCCAAGTAAACGGGGAATCGCGACTCTCAGCGTGACATTTTCTGGATATATCGGAAACGATGCGATTTACAATTCGTGTAAATTCGTGGAAGAAAGCAAAGTAAGACAAAAACGGAATTCGTGCCCGCTGCTAGGCAAAGCGTGAATCATCGATTAAAAAAAAAAAAAAAACAAAAAAGAAAGAAAGAAAAATTCGTCTCCTAAGATGACTTATTCTTTCCGTGGATTGAGCGTATAAGAGGTCAGATTTCTTAAAAAATAAACCCGCGTAAGTTTGTTTTATCGCACGAAGATAAAACAAGGAAACGTAAATCTCGAGAACTAACGTTTGTAATATCAACGCTTCTTTCTGTTTTCAAGCTACGGAGCTGACTAATGTAACTTTCGAGTTTTATGAAAAATTTCAGCCGAGCCTCGCGTTGTAATACAATCATCGACCTATTATTCATCACGAATGTGTATTGTACAAGCAATAATTCTGTCATTAAAGCATCGTAAAATCTCGCAGCCTACAGATTCGTCGGACAACTTGCGTTGCTCGTAGATTCTACCTACGAGTCTCGTAATCAAATCGACGTACAAGTGGATTCAGAGGCATATTAGCGCCGCCTGATCCTTCGATACGTTCACGAAGAGTTCGCAGAGCACGACCCAATTCTATCGGAACCTGTACAAGATTCTTTGTTCGTTATTGGTGATTTATCCGGGGTGTCGTTAGCCAGCCGCGATAAAGCACCGTAACGATCAAATAATCGTTATATATAGTTATAGAAGAAGTTGGTCGCTGTTTCGTCGGCAGTGAACCGACGCTGCGTAAAGATCGACCGAACGTAATTGTAGTTTCAACCGCGGGAAACGGAAGAAAGAGAAAGAGAGAAGGCAAGGAGCTGGCGCAGCTGTTTCGCATAAGTCTTTCGGGAAGAATAATATCTTGGCCAGTGCAAGCGTTCGGTCCGCGGAAAGACGCGCGAGCTGGCTTAATAGCTCGTGCATCGGTGTGAATCCGCGCGAAACATCCGTTCAATGGCTGTATCATTTCGCGCGTATGCTGCTGGAAAAATGACACGACGAGCGAAGTCAGGTTGAACTTGGACGACCGAGCGCGAGCTTATTATTACGAGAGAAGTTGAACGAAGCGTGAAACGATTTTTAGCACGTTGCAATACTCTAGATGGTATCGACGAAGAGGATTTTCGGTAGAAATGTAGATTAGATTAGAACCGTGGATTAATTTTCTTCGATCCGTCATCCGTCACGCACGTTTTCGCCAGGACGATGTAACTTTTGGTACCGATAAAATCGTACAAGAGCGTAGTAATAAATAAACGAAACGAGGATTTAAAAGAAGAAGGCTCGCGAGCGTACAACTTGAAATGGCTCTATGAAAAGTTAAAAAGCTTAACCAAAGACCAAAAGGAACACGATAGCGTGTTATTTGATTAAAATTCAAACGACGACCATCGTGAAAACGCGAAAGATCGCAGAAGCAAAGAGGCTCGAAGCATGTTGCAAACGTAGGATGACGGAATTCTCGCACCGACAGGATCTAACGAAATATCGGAAAGTCATTTCGCCTAGTTCCAGCGAAGGTTAACAATGCTCATTGAAATGTACGAGGGATACCTTTTCGGTAGACGTTAACGTGACGAGGGTGCCGCGTGTATCTCAAACAGCCTATAAAATTCGATGTTTATGACCGGCCTGAAAAACGCGTGTCCTCGATTCGCTACTGCGAACGCGCGCTTAGAGCGCAAACTCGAAGGGAATAGAAATAAATCGACGTCATTTGAGAGCACAAATTGGAGCGGTTTGCGTGGCTGGTTCGAACGCGCTCGCGCGATTTTCAACAAGCCTGGAGTTTAAGCGCGAACAAGTTGGAGCGAATTGGAGCGAGTTGAGGCGAGTTGGCGCTCGCTCTCGAAACGATTTCAAGCGAGTCGAGTGAGTTTGCCCCGAGGTCGAACGTATCGAGCGTGAAACGTGTCTGACTAGAACTTTATACTTTTACTTCTATCCACTTTCTTCCCTTCTCCTGCGTTCTTCCTCGCTTCGTTCGCACGCACGCACGTTGTTATAATATAATGTTACAAATTTGTTCAAGACACTGTAACTGAATTGCGATTAACGGTGAAACTGTTCGTTTCTATTTTCTCCCAGAGAATATGCAATAATAGCTCCTATTACGATCAGTAGCGTGTTAAACGTATTACGAGAGATACGGGTAATTCCAGTTGTACTTAAGGCAACTTAAACTGGACTTTGAGCGTTCTGTTCGTGAAGTGACTTTTTTGCGTGTTTCTTAAGCGTACAATCCGTGTTTATCTCGCTCCTTTTAATTTCTAATTTCCTGCGATCCTATATGTTGATATTATTTTACGTCGATTACATCGTTGGTTGGTCGTTTTACGTTGGTATCGCGTTACTCTGTTGCGTTAAACAACAGTCCCTTTGTTGATCGAAATGCATCCATCGATTAATCTTCAAACACGCGTACGCCCCGAAGCGATCGATCCAGTCTTTTAGTAAAGTAAAACGTTGAAAATATAGCTTCGGACATTTTAAAAATTTAACGGAAAACGTCGTCACGCCTACGGACCCGATTAACGTAGACCCATTCGACGAATAACTTGTACGTGTTCGTATAAATCTTCCTTCTATCGCTTTTATACTTTTACGTACAAACGCCGCCTTGTTACTCGTTTTGCTCGAACGCACACTTCCGGATATCGAAGATTCGTTAATTTCATCAACGATGTATATTCCGCTATCCGTCGATTTCTCTTTGACGACGGTAACATTCGCCGAACGAAGCAACGTTCGCCACAGTGAAGGAACGAACGGTGATACGTCTCCGTGAAATTAATTAGAAAAATCCTCGCATGTCGTTGCAGCGTCGTTTGCCTTCCCGCGGGATACAGGAAAGAAGAACAAGCCCAGAGAGACGAGAGAAAAAGGACAGAAGGAAGAGCTTGCTTCTCCAGCGTATCGTCCACCCTCTTTCTCTTTCTCTCGTTTTTTTTTCCGCCCTCTCTTCTTCGAACGAGGCCGATCGTCCCGAGAGGAACGGAAATCCTTAATTGAAAGCGTCCTCGAGCGGGAGCAACTTTTATAATTCCCCGGTCGATGATTAAAATTAAAAGTCCGGCCGTGTCAGAGGCAGGAAATCGTTGCGCTGGAAAAAGCGAAACGAGAAGAAAATCAGAGCGAGAACCGATCGCTCGTTCCGTGGACGGACAAAGCGCGAGAGCACGGAAAGGACCCGCTCCACCATTTCCGAGTTCTTCCTCTTCTTGCCGAACGCTTCTTTGGCAATTTTAATGTTTGACGGAACTGCTGCTATTGTCTGGTATTTCTCTTCTATTTTGCAGAAGGAGGAGATTTTGTTTCCAGACGTTTTCGTGTCTGTTTGGCGATACGTGTTTCCAGATGCGACTAATTTATTTTGTGATTTTGCTGTTGGTTGATCGTAGAAAATGTAACTTATATATATATATATATATATATATATATATATATATATATATATATATACACACACACACATATATGTATGTATGTATGTATGTATATATATGTGTGTGTATGTATAACTTATACAACTTAATTTCGATAGCGTCTAAACATCGAAACATTAGTTTTCAAAAAGCGCGAAGAATTGTCTCTAAAGGCAATAACGCGTATTTTGTTGAGTATCGTTATATTTATACAAGTACTATCGTATAATAGCGTTTCGTTGAGTATTATTAACGAGTCATAAAACAGGATCGAGTGCCGTTTTTGCTATTTTTAGTTCAGAATTAGAAAGAAATATGGCAACATTCTCGTAGCAAAAGAATTTTGAAAAACGTCTTAATACGCTTTTCCATTCATTTTTGTAGCAAGGATAAATCATGTAAAATGTTAGACGAAGGTACAATAAAGGACAATAGTAAGAATGATTCTTGGAATAATCGCAAATAACATTAACGCTGTAAATATTTGGGTATTTCCGTGAAATTTGTTCTATATATAGTCAATGCGTAATTGAGAATGCTCGAACGTTCTATTGCTGCACGAAGATATTAACAGGCCCTTGAAAAATGTTGAGCAACTACGATTTTTTAATTATACACGCACGTAAATTTCTTCGGCAAAGTTCTAAATTATTTTCAAACTTTTCACTTGCACAGAACGAGTCGCTGCAAGTTACCACCTTGATTTACGTCAATATTATACCTAAAGGAAAATGGGTCGAACAAAGTTGCATAATTTCGAGAGTTCGAACGAAATCCTTCCGGTTGAACGTTTTAAACATTCGTCAGGAATATTTCATCGACGTAACGTAATTAGCTTAGTGCCATAAAGCATTATAAAATTACTGTACTTTTGCCAAAACATACACAACGCGGAACAAATTATAACAATCGTAAAGCATCGATTATCGATAGATCAACCTTCTCGGTATTTATTCTACGATATTGTTCAACAGGTATCGAGCTTTTTCTCCAGCGTTTATGGCAAAAGATAAATTACGCAACAGCTATTGGTCGTCGTGGAAATTGTTATTTAACTCTTAAATGTGCCGTTTGTAAATGTACCGTTTGGCGGTATTCTTATATTTTCTACTATATAAGACACGCGATACTTGTTGCATGGTGTTTTCGCATGTATTTTCGTAGTGTTACTCCATTTCCTCGTGTTTTCCTCCATCTTTTATTCTATTTCCTCAGCACCTTTAAGGTATAAATATTTTAACGTTGTATACAGCTATTGCTTTCTGTTTTATTCAAAGTATTTGTTATCGCGCCAAAGTATCTCAGTAACGAGAACTATTCTAATCATTATATTTTCACAACGTGCTTGACGCGTGCCATATCTTTCGCGCATCTTTCTATTTCTTATATCTTATATCTTATATCGTTAATTTCGCATTGTTTTATTATACGCAGAAAACGCTGCGTTTAACAGTTAAACACATCGAAGATTAGCAAAGGAAATTATTACGCTAAATTTATTACGTCTTTAGCTACTAATGCGCATTGTTGCACATTCGTCGAAAACGTACTTAACGTTAAAAGTAACTGCCATCGATATAAACATCGTTCAAAGCCTCGTCTGGAATAACATCAACTACCTTCGAAACTCGTGCCAAGGATCTTGGCATACAAACACCCGAGAATCGATTCTAGCGGCGACAATGGGTCGACTTAATAAATCGAACGAGAAATGATTGTTTCGATTCTTTATGCAGTAACGTTCGCAGATTTATCTGTTGGAACGACGCTCGAAATAAATCAAGACGCGCTAGCCGCGCGACGTTTCGCCACGCCAATCGTGCGCCGTTTCGAACACCGATCCTCTATAGGCGCTTTTCGCGTTAATCTCGTAATACTTTCCGAGGAATCAAGCCAGACAACGCGTCAGAGACAATGGACCCACTAAACAAACCTTTGGTAAGGTAACAGAAGAATCTTCGCAAATAAACATGCAATAAATAGGAAGACGCCGTTGAATTCTCTCGTGGAAGCGACTAGAAACGTTCAAAAGCACTTGGACCAGCAGTTCTCGACGCTTTCCTCCAATGTCTGTGCAAGATCGACCGTCTGAATTTCAGATAGCTGTTTGGAAATCGTAGCCGGCCTTTGTTTGCCGAGGCAAACGCGACGCGAATAGAAGAAGAAACGTTCCAACTGGAATCAGGACGAGGAAACAATTTTGACATTGTACGATAACCGGACCGAATTCGTGGGACACTCGTTGCGCAAAATGCGTAGAATACCAAATATTCGAAGTAAAGTATTATTTTCACGCGAATAGAAATAAATATTCACGATCTAACGATCACGTTCGACGTTTCGAATCTGCGAACCTGCGATAAAAAGGTGTCCTAGAATTTGCCAAAGGACGCTGACAAAGAGCGGTACGGCAAAGTAAACTCGTACGCTAAAATCGACGCTTGTTTCGTCGATAAAACACGCGAATAGATTTCATCGGGCGATGGACATAAATTTTCAAAGACACGGAATATAGTATCAAAGTCATACACGTGTACCTTCCACCGGAAGATTTATGAACTAGCCTGACGGCCATGGATCCGAAACTTTCAACCAATCGCTCGCACAAAGGGTCCAATTCCAGCCAATAAATCACGAAATTCCAGAGAAGAAAAAAAGACAAGAAAGAATAAAGAAAAAATGACGAAGACAAACTTGCCTATCGAAGCAACGATTCTTCCCCTATAAAACCTGTGCTCTCCCCCATGCGTCGTTTCGGCCCATCCACCGTCGATGACTACGAAAATCTCGTGTAAAGGGTGGATCCGCCAAAGTCATCGCATCGTTAACAACCCTGTGCAGATTGGCTGTTCGAATGCAAAGGGGAGAGGACCTTCTGAATGGTCCAAGTTCGGCGAATGCAACGCGATCACCGACCAGAGACATCCATCTCTCTTGACAATCTCTTTTTGCGTTTCCCTGGCACTTCCTCTCTTTCTCTCTCCCCTCCCTCCCTCTCTCTATCTATCTATCTATCTATCTATCTATCTATCTCTTTTTCTCCATCTCTATCCCTTTTCGTCGCGCGCGCGTGGCTGGCTGCTCGATTCGCGGCGTTTCGCATTTATCATCGGTCGATTAATTTATGCCAAGACTCTCGCAGACTAGGTCCGGGACAACAGTCAACTTCAGGCTAGCTGTCTGTTCCAGCGAGATATTCCGGCCGTGGCAGCCGAGTTTTACTTGGCCAGGCAGGAGGCTAATGGCAGGAAGAGAATCCAACGGGGAATAAAGGGGAATGGCTGATGATATCTGCTAAAAGAGACGCACGTTTGCGGTATCGAGACGTTGGAGTCTGCCGTGCTAATGCCGTGGATGCGATTATCGCGTCGCAACGATTTCGTCGCCATTGTGTCGATCGTAAGTAGTTTTGGATGCGTTTCTGCCGACGATCGACCGAGTGGTTCTGACGTTCGTGGGATAAATTTTAGGACGATTTCGAAACTCGCGACTTTGTGAACGAGGGTGGTAGGCGAAAGAGGCGTTTAAGTATTTGCACTGAAATTGGAATTGTTGAAATGGATTTTAAGCGGCGCGATTATCGTTGCTTCGCTAGGCGTAGTCATTCGTTGTATGGGATGAGTTCAAGCAGGCGTGTACCTTTGCGGCGAACGATCCAAGTTGATTTACACGTGGAACGTAAATTACAAGCCACGAAATTTCGACGAAGCGATACATGTTTTCTGTGAACACCGTTTGCGTTAGTCGCGCTGCAATAACGAATCTATCGAACGTAGAATATTTCAACTGAACTTTACGTTTTCAAAGGATATTCGTTGTTTCTCGTATCTACGATATTTTAATTCGATTTCAGATCGGCCAAAGTATCCTTCGAGTCTTCGTTTTCGTTCGAAGAGACGTTGACGCGAACTTTTCTACATGTTAATAGGAACGTTACTGCGAAACCTTTCACACCGGGGGAAAACGGAACGAGATAGAAAGTTGCACGATCGATGAATCTAATTGCGCTCGCGTCTAATTCGTTTCGTCAAAGTTCTTTAATAAGTTGAACAAACCTAAGGCGATGGGCTAAGATAAAGTTTCCGCTGAACCAGAAGTATTTCATCGGGAATTTAAAGCGAGTCTCCTTTTTCTCATGCAAATTGAACATCATCCACTTAATCTAACTGGAAAGTTTTTTCCGAGAAATTGCGTAGAACAAATATAATTGCGTCCGCCGTTAAACCAAATAGAACACGAGACTGACGGAGAATTCCAAAAAGCTGCGAAAGTTTGCGATTAATATTTTCTTGCAAATAAAATAAATTGCAAATAAAAAAGTAACACGGAACAGAGAGGAGGAAAATATAGAAGGAAATATTTCCCTCGATATTCCAAAAATATTTTGCCATTTTCAATGCGCGTGAAAAGGATCGAGTACGTTTTGTTTACCTTAGAAGAAAAAAGAAATCACAAGAAACGCGTTTCTATCGCCAACGATAATCGATCGATAATCGTTCGAGGTCTTCTTGACGACGATTGGCAAAACGCCGAGAGCAAACTTCAATTCTGAAAGTGTTAAGAACGCCAATATCCAGAACCTTAGATTCTCTCCGCGAACATTACTCGTCCAAAGCTTTCGAATAAAAAGCTACCGTGCAAAATAGAAAGTCAAATAACCGATATCAGCAGCCGTTTCAACCGTTTCCTCTAAAGCTCTGTCTAATCTTAAGGACGCTATACCCAGAGTCCCAAATTCTCTTCTCAAACATCGCACAACCAAAACCTGGCTCTTCGTCCCCATATTAATTCCACTATGAACTAGGCGCTTGAACAACGACGGAACAACGTACGTAGACTGGGAACCATTTAGAAATCCACGTCCGGTGTCAGGTGATTCCGGTGAATTTAAGGGATAGTTGCTACGGGGCAAAGGTGCAATTCGGGATGAAATTGGCTAAAGTCCGCGCTTACCTATATCGCGTCGAGAACATTCTGTTTGTCGATCCGAACCACGTGAAACCCTATTCTGGCTATCGGTCTGTTTGCGTGAACAGAAGGTCAATATAATAGTTGCACGGGATAAACGACGCTACTACGTCCTCGCATACTCGGCTCTTGCACATGGCCGACGAAGAGAAACGATGGATTGATAAGTAAGAACGACGAATAGAAACAATGGAAACGGTGGACGTTTATCAGAATGGATGAAATCGCAACGATATTTTGATGGACCGTTCTCGTTCCTGATAGCGAGATACGTTTACCGAAATGGCTACCTATCACGGCGGTTTCCACGCAAGCTTCTTTCAACACGGAAAACATCGAGCCGAAGCTGAAAGCACGAGAGCCGTGTTCGCGTATCGTGTTGTTTGGTCAGTTTACGGGTTGTTTTTGAATTCTCTGTCGACAAGCGAGAAACAGAGTGGAAAGAACGAAAATATCGCCTTTCCGTTGCTGCTTTCTTTTATTCGAATAGTTTAACCACAGCGTTCAATTTCAATAATTAGAAACAATCGCTACCTTTTGGATCGAAACACCGTGAACGTCAAATATTCATTGCACGATATACAAAGAATATATTTTACTATTTATTCCGTTTACCGTTATTAACTGTACGCAGAGACGATACTGGCCGAGAATTATTTTTTAAGCTCGAACGTTTTCCCATTGATTTATAGGATTCTAGCGTTAAAGAATTTGAAGATAGAGAGCCTGTCGCGTGAAACGATAATTCCACGAGCTTTCGCGTTTATCGCGATATCGCTTTTACCTATAGAAACTCGCGATAATTACGAGGCGAAACGAGTGAGAATCACGATATTGTCGTTTTAGTTCGATTTCTGTCCGTAATCTTATAATCGATAGACATTGTGTCGTAAATCGGCAAGCGTTCGGATAATTTCGAATAATAATACAGGTACCGCGTACGTCCCTTTGAAATTCTCGCATCTGCGGATAGACAGAGGCAGCAAAATGCTCGAGTCGAGCAAATTTAATGGACTTTTTAAATATTTGAACACGACGAGACTAGTTCGAAGATAATTCCATTTATTAAAGTTCGCATTACGATTGCAGCATACTATACGAAATTCTCGCTTGTTATACGCTGTGCAACCTAATTACCCGTCTCTCCTCCCTCTATCCCGTGATATTTAATTTCCCAGATAAACCATCGAAACGCAGAAGTGATCCACAGAACCCGCCGAATTACCACAATAAATTAGAATATAATTGTACATTAATCCCACAGGCAGTTATAATCACCCTGGCAACATTATTCCGCCGCGTTAATTAACGATGCGGCGTTACTCGATAACGATAGCAGCGACGTATGCGTGTGCCTGAGAAGCAGAATTTTCCGCGCGTGATTATTTAAAAAATACGACGGGCAGAGCGCAAGGAAAACGAAAACAAAGAGGCGCAACGAAGTTCGCAGCCGGAAAATTCGCTGACGGCGTAAATTTGCACAAAGCGAGGCAAAACGTGTAACGGACGGCGAGGGTTTGGGCGGTGGTTCTTTGAAATTTATTCGTAAAATTAATACGTCGACGCGCATCAAATTGATACATTGTAATTTCGCGCCTTTTCAAGCAACAAGTCGTAGCGGTGATTGGCAAAAGCTTCGCGTGCACGCCGACCGATACAATTGCTTTTGAAGTATAATCAAAGCGGACGAAATTGCGCCCCCGATAAAATTCGCATGACGAGGCAGCAACGAACGGACAGGGGCTGGTCCGAATTTTCGAACCACTTCAATCCCGTTAGGCTGCAAACACATTGTAAAAGGATAATGGCGAGTGTAGCGACGCGCACGGTCAAATAAATGGCCGCGCCCCCTAGGCCAGTGTTCACAATACGTGTGATTATCACCGGCGAACAGGGGAAGGGGTTAAATGACGTCCGGCAAAAATATTCGCGAATTTTGTTTGCCGTGCATCTTACACTTCCTCGCTCAGTTTTGGATTAGGCGGATGCGCTCTGGATTCGATACTTGACGATACAGTACAATAGCTCCTAAGGTTCGGACATTTTCTCTTCCGGTCGATCAGATCGAAAGTGAAACGTGATCGGGCACGCGTTAGATGCGCTGTATAGATCGCGTGAGTGGAAATCTTTCGATGCGATAAATAATCGATACGAAATATCGAATAAATACAAAAGTGAAATTATCGTAATGGTAATTAAAACAGGCAATGAAACGATCGTCGATATACTCGTTCCGGTGTTGACACCGTATTGCGAGATCACCAAAAAAGAAATCTATATAATTCGCATTTTGTAACTTGTCAATTTATCGATGCTACGAATTGATAAATTATCGGAGAAGCGGGTCCACGTAATCCATTAAGTACGAGGGGCAAAGCTAACGCGAGATATTCGAGCAGCAGTTTCTAATTATGATTTTAATTGCCGATTCGTGAACGCGATTCACGCGAAGCGAATCCTATTAAAGGAACGCGAACAGCCAGCCTCTACGAAACGACGAAACTAGAAACTATACAAAGCAAACCGCAAACTGTATCTCGATGGTAAATGAGACACTTGGCTCGGGAAACAATGGACACGATTTCACCAGCCGATGTCGTCGTCATCTCTTCCAACGTTCAGACATCGCGTCTACGTTAGGCATGTACATTACCAAATATTTTCGTGCCGAACCAAGCTCCTGGCAACCGGCTTCAAAACACGTACTCGAAATACATCGGATCCACGTTGATTTATGCCGAAACTAATCGTGAGTTACTTAAAATTACAGTGAAACCACTTGGAATTCACAGGGGCAAGATAAATGACGCGAAACCAAGAGTGGCTTGCTTAAATAATCCTCTTAATTAATTCGAGACACATTGTGCATCCCTGTTTTTCTGTTAAATTTAACCGACTTAATGGTGAATAATGGTTCGCGTTTCGAATCTCGAGAACCTCTGTGCTCGTATTTATAAATTTCCTCTTATTATTAAATATCTTACGTTAAGCGGTTAATCGAACATCGTTTCCTAACTTTTATTCGATAAAGATAGAGGTAAAACTCGTGACCCATTGCGTACGATCTGTATCTATTATCGGAATATTTCGATTTTCTACGAGTGGCTACGTAAACGCTTTGAACTATCGGCAAGTAGCAGCTTTCAACTATCGACGCGTGTATTATGACACTGTAACTTAAATATCGAAGCGTTCTTGCCAATTGATCAGCGATGAATAATATATCAAATTTCAATAGAAACAGCGATTTGTTATGAAAGCCACTTAACCGGCTCTTCGCCGTACTAAACAGCATTAGTACTAGATCGGTGCACGTGCCATCGAAACATTTTTGTTGCTCGCGATCTCGTGTATCTACGTTCGTCCATGACCATTGCTAATTTGCCGAGGATTCTTCCTTTCGCTCGATACTCTGTTCGTTCGTTGATAATGCACTAGCTGTACAGGTTCTGTACGTATGTACCCGTACACGCAGGGATCGCGAGAGGCGCATGCGTTTTCCAGTTGAAAGTTTGAAAAACGAATCGATATACGAGTACTCTGCACTGTAATATGATCACTTTCCAAAAAACAAGCCACTACCTTTTTTCGAGCAGCTCGTTCGTTAACTGCGATTTCATAATGGGAAATCCTCCACGCTGCGATATACGATTCAATAAAAACTCTATTTTGAGGTTTTTCCTCTCAACGTGAAATTGTTCTGTAATATTTCTGCCAGAGTTCAATGTCTAACATTTGCTATAATTGTGGAATCGACGATGAAAGAACGATACAGGATGAAATAGTATTAAATTCGCGATATTTCTGGCAATATTTAATATTTAATATAATTTCGGAGCTGATAATCGAGGTACAACACAGTGGAGTGAAACGGTTCTTTGACTGGGTGAATAAAATCGAACGATTCCTTTGCTTGGTCAGGTTTATGACGCAGGAAGTTGAATTGGCTCGAAGGTAATGACTTTCAATATAATCGACTGGCGTTTCAGAAAGCATTTGATCAATTCCACGTGGTTAAATTGGAATATTCTTGCGTGCGATCCTAAAGTAAGCAGTCGAAAGGTTAGAAAGCGTGGAAAAGTACAGCGATTCCGAGGTAAGAAATAGAATAGCTGAAAAATAAATTAAAACTTTCGCGTAGTTGAACAAACACCAAAGAAAAAGAAACAAACGCGGTAAGATACGATCTTTAATCTCAAAATATACATTAAACGTTGAAAAAGTATCGTACGGAATAACCACTTAACCGAGATATAATTATTTGTTAAATTATATCGAATAACGATTTATAGCCCTGCAATTATTCCACTCGATCGATTAATATTCTTCGACATTAAACACTCTGCAATATTTATCAACAGGATTACATAGCGTAATAATTCGGCTATCGGTTAATATACCGTTTGCTAAAATATAGTGTTTATTACGTTCGTTATAACGCAAAACGAAAATTTGAACGAACCGTGGAATTCAATAATTACGTGTTGTATAAAGAATTGATTGATAAAACCAACAGAACGAAATCTTGGTCGAATGGATGATTATTTGACGTGATATCTTCTCAAAGTTTAATGCCAATATCCTGTATAATAAAATATCTGTTCCCATAAACGCTCGTTGCTGGACTCGCGCTTCTCATTTCCCTGACCACGTCACAAAGCCAATGGATTTACCTTGAGAACTCGAGAACACCATCAAATTCGCCAGTTTCATGCCAAAAAAAACTAAAAGCGTCCAACCGAACCGAACGAGCGTATCAGTGCCATCCGGGCAAATCCGCGAGTTCAGTGTCGAATACGATTCCATCGACGATGCGAGGGATATCGGGTCGAGAGTACGACTCTCGATCGGCGAAACGATCGAAACGAGAGCAGCAGATACAATTACTGCTGGCACATAATTCAAATCGAAGCTTGCGATAAAATGGTCGCGCGTCCGGATTTTCGAATCGCTCGAAATCCCGTTACTCGTTCGAACGTTGCACGCATTAATGCGTCCATGTTCCGTGCGCGCGTACGTACGTTTCTCTTTCCTAAAGGCGTGTCTATAGGGCGTTTCACAACATTCGCTAGATATACCGTTGTTTCGACGCTAGAGGCGGATGCAGAGAGGATGAAAAGCAAAAGAAGAAACGCGTAACAAGCGCCTTTACGCTACTTAAGATTAAATAGATCGGATTAAATATAAATCTGTAGCTGTTACGTCACAGGAACAGCTAATTTCTTGAAAACGTCAAACGGTATCGTATGTTCCTTGCTTACGGTATTGTTTAAATGTCTCGAACCATCTACGAAGTAGGAACGTTTCGTTTGATCTCGTTGTTAATTCGTAAGAGGCATCGGAGAATTTAATAATTAATAGGACATCCACTGTCTTTCCGTAATACGCACGACTCGCGTTTCTTTGTAATTCTTTTTTTCTTTTTCGACGCTTCAAAGAGCTGATTCACTTCTCTGCCTTCCCATTCTGCCTTCCCGCGTTCTAGTTAAATACGTTCTACGAGATTTAGGTCAGGACTTCGTTTATTACGACATTTTCAACGAATTTGCGAATCGGGAGAAATCATAATCGAGCCAGAGCACGAAGGGATTATCTAAACGTGTCTCGTCCTATTTAACACCGCGTACAAACGATTTCGAGAAATATATTCGGTCGTAATTAATTTCTGTTTACACGCGCGTGTGTGTCTATTCGTTATACGTGCGATAGAACGCGACAAATTTGATCTTTTACACGCAGTTGTCGTAATCATCGAACCTCGCGAAATTCTTTCGTTGCTCGAGAAATTGTTCCATCCTCGTATCCTGTATTCCCTAAACCGACGAACCACTGCGATTAATCGAAGCAGTTATTTGCCTAAAACCACCCGCCACGGTTGCATTTGCAAATCACGTGCCCAACCACGACGTACCAAGGTATCCACCTAAAAGTACTAAACCAAGTAAAATATCGAAATTCACGGTCTACCAGTTGCACAAAAAGGCAACAAGTATCGCTGCTCGCCGCATAAATCTTCCATTAATTCCTACACTTAGTTACAATTCATGTACCTCTTACGACAAATCGATCAAAGTGTCCCGATACTTATGAGCGCTAGTGTATACACTCGCGCACACATGTACATATACACGCTAGTAGGTGTCGTGCGTGTGAAGCAGCGAGGTGCGCGCGCGCGCTGAAATTCGAAGTTTGAAAGACGAATCGATACATGGAGAGTCTGCGTTACCGTAGCGAAGGGCACCACTTGACTACGACCCAATGGGACCGCGCGCGCTTTCCCAACCCGCCCCCTCGCCACCCCCAGCCAGCCCTTCCTATCCTCCCGCTCAGCCCTTCCATCCTTTCTCCATCCGTCCCTTTCTCCACCTCGTACTCTACCCCGTTACATTTTACTCCACCCTTTCCCTTCGTCGCTATTTCTGCGTCGCTTCAGCTTCTCGCTACGCCTCTCCTTCCCGTTTACCCTGAAACGCTCTCTATCCTTTCCATCTTCCTCCGTTTCCCGTCGGTTTTCCCTATCGTCCGTTTTTCTCTGTCGCGACTCGACAAAGCCGCACGCTCCACGTAGCATAGAAAACTGTCCCGCTGCTCTCGACAACGTCCAATTAACGTAATTTCGAACGATAGGCGCATCGATCAGGCCGGGATGAGTTTCCGTGTCGGCGAGCCAGCGCCGCGCGCGTTCACGCTCGTCAGCGCGGATTCGCGACCCGATACGCTTCGCCCTCGCACGAGTAATAAGCGCAGCTTTTTCCGCGAATTAATCGATCGACGAGCGAGACGCTCGTCGCGCTTAATTAAGTTCCAGGCGTCCGGCTCTGTTAGGCCGTGTGCAGCGGTCTGCTCCGTCACCGATCGCGCAATCTTAGCCAGATTCCAGGCGTTCGAAGATCCCCGTTTGATCCAGTTCCAAGTCTGCGGAAACTTCGAAGTCTGTCGGATGATTTCGAAGATTTAGTACGTCGGCTTTGGATCAGTTCGGGAGATTAAACGCTCGACTTTTTGTCACAACGATGCCGTAATTAGGCGTTGGTCGTCCGTGCGAATTATCGTAGGAGAATCGTCTCTTTTTCTTTCTTGTTTGCTCGTTAGAGGATCGAACAAGGTGACGAAAAACACGGCCAAGTTGTATTTCGAATTTACGATGAAAATCTGCCTACTTATTGCGGTAGCTATCGCCGCGCCATTCTTCGGAAATCTCCGGCCCTTCCACGAGGTGTCCAACAACAAAAGTCGAAAAGAATATTTTCCGACGGTCAGTTAACGCCTTTTAATTTGCTCGACCGATGTCTCTGCCTCGTTAGAGAAATGCCAAAGCACGCTCTGGCAGAGTTAGGTTAAACGCACAGATACGTCCGGAGCAGGCGAAACAGACGCCCCGAAGATCCGCAGATAGTTGTCGCGCCGCGTGTGCCGCATACGTACCTACGTGTACACGTGTGCGCGACGAAAACTTGTTCCTGGTGCGCGCGGCGCAATTAACGTCTCGGAGTTAATTAATAGGCACGCCACGGAGAAAGGAGCCCCGTAGCCGTATCCAAAGGCAGTGCAGCAGACATTAGGCAAACGAACGTAAACTCGCACGGTCCCCGTCTCCGACCCTTCGTCGCTGGCTTCTACTCCATCCTGTTTGCCGGTGTTCGTCGTTGCGTGGGCGCAACGACAAGTGTGGTACAGTTACACCGCACGTACGAACTCGTGGCGGCACACACGCAGCTTGGGATGGACGAGTGTCGACGAGGAGAGAAGGGAGAGGAGAGAAAGGAGAGAAGGTAGCCCGTAATCACCGGTGCGTCCTTCTCTCTCTCTCTCTCTCTCTCTCTCTCTCTCTCGGCGTACGAAGTTAAATGTAAAATTGGCCTCGTTAATTTCGCTCTATGACGAATACAATCCAGGCCCGGGGCTCGTTAGGAGGAAACTAATTAGGGCTCGCGAGGAGCCGGGCCTCGCGTCTTCGCCACGCCAAACGCTTATCTTTGAGCTGGCTGCAGGCGTGCGCCCGATATCTCCTAGTCGCGTGTACAAATAATATCAGTCAGCGGATATGTTTGTAGCGCGGCTTTACGTAACAAGCACTTCCGGTTAAATTGCTCGTTCCGAACAGCCTCGGCCTCGGCCTCGGCCTCGACCTCGCTGCGCGAAACTAGACAGAGAAAGAGAGAGTGAATTCGTTTTCTGGTCTTTCTGTTTTTTTCGCGTAGCCGCGGAGAGAGTGGAAAGCAGTCTTGCAGGGTCGAGACGGAGCACCGTTTTCGAGAATGCAGACGCGAGCTTTAATTTTATTAGCGGTACTTTCGACAGTGCACGTTTTGCAGCGTTGTGCGGCGTTCCTTGCGAGAGGGCAATTTAAAATTGACGTAGACGCGGATGAAATATAGTAGTCGATGTGGGCGATACACCTTCTTAAAAGCGATAGTGTCGTTCGTTTTAATATTTCGCCGAGGAATAGCTCTTTCGTGCGCGTTAGCGGAGGAATTTCCCTGCTGCTTTATTTGTTCATTTGTTTATCAACTTATTTTTAGCGACCAAATATCGGCAATATAAAGTATTTGTACGAGATAAAAATAGGAAGAAAGATTTTGATCGTTAGCGCGAGAAATGACTGCTACATTTACTCGTCTCGCGACTTAGAAGCTTGTAACCGGCTATGATATAATACTTGAAAAGTTGTAAGTAGAGCTGTCTTGTCGGGCGTGACACATGTCTGACCATAGAGTCCCTTACCACTTGCCGCTTCTACATCGAGTTCTTCTATAGTTTTGTTATTTTCGTCCTACATAGCGAACTATATCTCTTCGTGTTTCTTCGTAGAATCCACCAAGAACGTAGTTTCGAAGTTTATTTTAAATATGAATAGTTTCCACAAATTCGTAAAATATACCTCGACGCTACCAAACGATCGAACGCGTGAAATTACAATAAAAGATACACGTTTAATCGGACGAGGGGATAATAGTTCATTGAATAGGAGATTTCTAATTTACGACTTATACAAAATAGAACTCTAAATCACAAAGACATACGACGAAAGTTTCGCATCGATTACAAAACGGTCGTAATAAATTTCACTTATCTTTATATACCTCGGTGTCGCGTTACGATAATTTCCAAACGGAAAAAAAAGAACACCAGAGAGTAAGCAACGAGAATAGAATGCACGCTCTCTAAACATCTTTTACGACAGACGATAAACGCATACTGCTAGATTTCGAAATTTACTCGATTTCCACCTCGTGTCCCTGAAATTTTAAACTCGTTCGTGTTTCACGATTACGTCGTAAATCTTCCTACGTACATAGGTGAATTCGCGTGTTCCGCGCCTAATCTGTTACGTCGTTCGAATTTACAAACACGCGTATAAAGGTATAGAAACGGGCTATTTAACAAGAGAAACGAGAAGACGAATCGTTGGAAGATGCCTGTAGCGCGTCCTCGTAATCATCTGAATGGCACTCGTAAGCGTATAAAGCTAAATACGAAATTAGCCTCGTTAATGCTTCTGCGAAAGAAACACCGGACTTCTTCCTCGTTAGTGTGAAACTAATTAGACGACTTCTATGGCCGAGCGCCGACAGACATTTTTGCAGACGCGACGTTGTGTTCCGCGAGATCTCAGCGTCTATGACACGTTTTCGACGCTAGAAAGCACGCGGATGCGAGGCACATCCCTTTCACAAACAGAAGAAAATCACGTTCTTCCGAAATTTTATAAAGCCGTTTGTTAATCAGGCTTTGTCGAAACGTGAACTTGAAATGAACTTTCAAAGAGAAATTCGTTTCCGCCAGATGTTAGAAACGATGGAAATTCTCTTCGAGAATCTCTCGTATAGAATAATTATGGTTTTTCTCTTCTCGTTTGTTATTCAATTGTCAATTGCCGGGGAAAGTTGATCAAATATATTCTCGCGAGGGTAGGACATTAACGATAAAGGCGACGCGCCAGAAGACTCTTTTGTTTCGCGAGAGTAAAACTTACACTTCGGCCATGTCTTCGTTAATCAAAGTTCATTCGGGAGAACGATGATAATAGCAGAGGAAATTCTCCGGAACATTGTCTTGTCATTCCCACGGTCTGTCCAGTTTCCAAGCTTGATTTATCGAAATCCGGCGTGATAATTCTTTGGAAGAAAATTTATTCTCGCAGAAAGTTCACCCTTTCGTGCTTAATATCGAGCGTGGACGACAAAGTTATCGAGCAATTCGTAATACCGTTTTTCGTGCCTTGTACGCAAGCAACGTTGCTTACAAGGTCAGAAAAAATAGATTTCTATCGTCAACACCCGGCAAGAACAAATTTTCTCTTACACGAGAGAAACGTTGGGTCGTGCAAGAGTTAGGAAAATTCTTCACGGACAGATCAAATTCCCGCGAAACGAACGCACAAAATCATATCCATAAAACGCCAGACAAAATCCTCGTAGAGATTACAATCTCACGTCCGTCTCGCGTAGTTCGAATAAACTTCGACTAGCCGAAGAAAAATAAAGATCCTACCTACGAATAATACATTCCATAAGTACTACACCATTCCGCCTAAAAATTTCAGCCTCGAACGAAACCTATAGAAAGGCCGATAAACAAACCCACCCCTTAGAGTTTGAACGATATCGGTAGCGAAAGAACACTAGTCGTTCGATCGAACCTACCTCTACATCTTCGATCCTCTGTTCGCGGCAACTGACGCCAGAGGTCCACTCTGTGTAGGAGGGTGAAGGGTGGTGTCGTCATTTTGAAAAATCGCGTAATTGGCGTCAAAGGGATCCGATAACACGGAGCTGGATCCTTGCCAGCAGATAAGGGGGCCACTCAAGAAGGACTCGGAAAGGGAAAGGGTTCCAGAGAATAGAGCGGAGAACCGGGGTGGAAGGAGCGAAGCGGATTGCTGACGGGTGAGAAGGGGACGACAGCGCGTCGGGTATCAAGAGCATCGAATCGTTATTCCCGATTTTCTCGAAATAGAGCGTACAACTGCAGGCGACGATAAAAATCGTTCCATCTGACGACGGTTGAATCGTTATTGTCACGCCTCTCTACGCGGAGCTATTTATATAAGGAGGGTGCTTTTTCCCGAACGCGCTGAACGGTTCGTGTGCCAGCCTCGAAAATGGGGTCGAATGGACGCAACGACGGGCCGGCACAAAAGGGGAAGCCCGATAACGGCCAGAAAATATAAATCTCCGCTGCGTCGGAATCGCGACATGAAAATTCGATGAGAGCGTTTCGCGTTCGCGAGTATCTTTTAAGAATGCGTTGGTGTACGAAATCGTATACCCATGTAAAGCTGCTTGTACGCGTAACCGATTTGAGAAAGGAC
The DNA here is from genome assembly GCA_014737395.1 of Bombus waltoni. Taxonomy (NCBI): domain Eukaryota; kingdom Metazoa; phylum Arthropoda; class Insecta; order Hymenoptera; family Apidae; genus Bombus; species Bombus waltoni. The sequence continues at coordinate 462,717 of JACXII010000043.1, read as the reverse complement.
GTTCCTTTCGCGATCGCCTTTAATATCGGAGCGTTCGTCGATATAAAATTGCGAAAAATAATCCAGCGAATTGTTACGCTCTTACGAAGAAAATCGTCGATTTTCAGGGAACGCGTTGAACGTAGAGTAGAAACGTTGTCGAGGGGACGAAGAACGCTGAGAATGTCGCGATGACTTTGTACGTAGTTCGTCTGAAGATAATTTATTAGAATGATTCGACTATTAGCACCGTAGGAATGGCGAATGCAATTTTGAGAAAATTTGATGGAAATTATTAAAATAGATAATTCAGGCAACGTTACGCGGAGAATAGAAGGTTGCGAGAGATCACTTTCATAACGACAAATAGTTCGCTGTATAGTAATAACGTTATAGACGCTACATTCTTGGCAATCAAAACGTGACCGATGAGACGAATTATTTTTACTCGTGACACGTAAGATAAGAGAGCATGGTAGAGAGAAAGTTGCGAGTAAAAGTGTAAAAACGTTGAAAACGTTATTCAACTCCTATGGAAGAAACGTCTTTAGTCTTTTTCGATCATTTAAAAAGGTCATATACGCGAGATCGACGTTGAACTCTTCGTTCGCCATTCTGTACGTTCGTCTGTTCCCGCAGAAAACGTCGAGTCTATAAAATCCCAAAATCCCAAAACAATTCTTCCCCGGAAACCCTTATCACTCGCCTTGAAACACAAAGATCATCGATCAGCAACGTCATCGTTTCACCAGCACTTTACCCGAATCCACCCCTTTCTGGTCGCTTAAAAATAATTTTCCTCGCCGGGACCAGCCCCGCCGTGCAATTTGCACACCCACTAGAGCAATCACCGCGAACAGTTTTCTCTCTTTTCTCCCCCGTCTCGTCCTTACTTCCTCCCTCATACACGGTGAACAAAGCCACCCTTTCGCCTCGTTTCTCTCTCCCTCTGCCGTCTAGTCGGTACGTCTGCAAATGCGGCAAGATAAACTGCGAACTCTGAAATTCGGTGCACCTACGACCGCCCCTTTGTATTTTCACCCTCCAGGTCGACCGTTCTCGCGACCGTAAACGAGGAGAGGGAGAGAGCACGGAGAAAGAAGAAAGAGAACGGCGAGTACACGCATCGCGAGGTCAGGATCGTGGAAACAGAGTGCACGGTAATTACACCGCTTGCGTCAGCTCGGAGGGTTAAAGTTCCCTCGTGGGTAGCGCGCGTGTACTCGTTCATTCTCGACCGAGACCGTTTGATCTTCCCGTCGATCGTCACAGGTCACAGATCGTGGTGATTTCTTCTCTGGGATCGTCCTTCTCCAGCTTATATTTATTGCCGTTGAACTTCTCAGGTCGTATGTTCTGTACGGTGGTGCGGGTCCTTTAGGTGGAATTTAAAAGTTGGCCATTGTAGCCGGGAGTCGAGGCGAAGATTCAAGAGCAAGGCGAGGGCAGAGGAATTGAAAATAGGGCAAGCTGTTTCGTTCGTTTACGGGTGGTTTTAAAGCGAGTAATCGGATACGAAACAACGAGCGTAATATTTTGGCAGATTTATTAAAAGGTCTTTGCATTCTCATCGACGCGTTAGGTATAAAACGCGTTAGGTATCGTTGACTGTAAAACGGGTTTGAATTAATAGCGGGTATTCGATTGTCACGAGTAACTATGATTAACCGTTGACGTAAATTACAATATCTTGGTCAATTATTCTAGTCAAATGTTATGCATTCGCGGTGAGGAATTTGCACGTTTCTTAGAGGAAACGTGGCTTACGAAAAAAATGCTACTTACGTTATAAAGTATCGTAAATGAAATACGAAGTTACAAGTTGAAGATATTTAAAATCGCACTAAACTAAATATTCTGCCAACCTCCGCTCCTGCCGAGTCGCTCCTTCGACCTGGACCGATGTTGAAAGATTAAACGATTTCAAAGTTGTACTCGAAAATTAAAAAATGACGTTCGTTGATACGAGAGCGATTACGTTCTTAATCCATGGCGAACCATAATATCTGAAACCACCGTACAAGTTTACACCGCCGAAACGATTAATACGGCAAACGCGTATTTTCTATTACGAAATTAATCTGCAAAGAGGAAATAAAGAAAAAGAGCTTAAACCAACCCTAAACGAGACGAACTACTTCGTACTAAATACACGGTGTAAGTCAACGACGAAACAGCCATTTCTCGCGACACTTCGACCGACGTGCCGCGATACCGAGCGCGTCATTTTTTATCGCGTTCTCCATTTTTACGAACCGCGAGTCGGAAACGTCGCGGTTTAAGCCGAAGTTTATAACTTCTTCTCTCTCTTCTTCTTCTGACTGGGATTTAAATTGCAGACGCCATTATCTGCTTCATAAAAATCTGCTTCGCTTCGTCCCGCCCTCCATTCGTTCCTGCGTGTACCACCATGACGATCCAAATTCGTTCGGGCCGAGATAAATACGCGCGAGGAACGAATCCTCGTAGAATGATCGCATGCATTCTCATGTCCGGGGAAAACGCGGCACGTAAACGAGATTTATGGAGGGCTGTAAAGAAAAATTCATCGTTTTTCTTTCTCGTTTTTAAACCTGGCGATTCTGTTGATCGTATTGTTCATCGTAGCGCGCTGGTAGAAGCGCAAGATTGATTGCTATTGTTATTGAGGTATTGTTATCGAAGCTTCGCATGTTTTAAAAAATGAAATTTATCGTTCGAAAAAGTTGTATCGCGCGTGCAAATATTTTCGTTCAATTATCTTTAATCGGGTAGACATTATGAATGAAAATATTGAAAAATTGCAAGTTCGACAAACGTTTCCACTACAGCCGCACTCTATTATTTGGCTGGCCCGCTTTCTCCTTCTTGTTGCGGTATTTCAAAATACAGGCGTTCGAAATATAGAATCGCTCCGTTACGATTGTATTTTATGCGTTGCAATCGTATCTACAAATTACGACATACGGTCGACCCATTGTTCTAGAAATAAAATATTTCCAAAGGTCCATTTCGCCGATGCCAATTTCACAGAAAAAAAAAAAAAAAAAAAAAAAAAAAAAAAAAAAAGAAAGAAAGAAATGGCCAACCGCGAGCCTAAAACAAAACCATCGAACAAATACCAGGATCGTTACGATCGCGTCCGACACCCGTTAAACCAATTTCCTGCAAAATTCCAGCAATTTCTTCGCCGACCTGCAAAAAACCACGAAACGAAGCAAAGAATAGCCGATTAATCGTTCCAATTCCTTCAACCGTTTATCAATTCCGGCCCCTCTCGCTACGGGCACACCGTATCCGGCGCCCGAGATATCTCGGATCCAGCTAGGAAATTACAAAGCCGGAATCAACACGACTTTTCCAGCTTGAGGGAGGAGAAGATTACAGGTAAGCGCGTGCACCGGTCCAATTCGCTGGAAGCGAGGCGCAACGACGTTACAAACGAAAAAGTTTTACCGTTATATGTTCGTCTTTTTCATTGTCTCTCCTGGAAGCTGCCTCCATCGCTCTCTTTCCCTTTACTCCTCCCGTTCCCTAGGCTCGTTGTTGCCGGACGAGGGGCCGGAAATACGGCCGCGTGGCTGTACTGCCCTCGAAAGTTTTTATCGCGCGGCTCAAGCCCGGGGTTTACAACTTCTTCCTCGTCTCTTCCTCGTCTGCCGAGCCGAGCCAGTGCCAACTCGTAGCACAAAATCGTAAACTCGCGAATCAGATTCCAGGGATCTCGATGGTCGACGCCGAGAGTCGTCTTCGAATAATCGAAAGACTCGTTAGAGAAGCGCTGCAGTCGTTCGCAACGACTTTCGTATCTGGCGACCGAGTGCCGGTAAATTGTAGAATCCTGCCACGAGCTGGGTAAACGTCTTCTTCTCGAGGGACGAGTCGCACGTCGACTGGAATTCTTGCATCTTGCTACGACTCGAGAACAAGAGGATAAATTGTCGGGGGACGATTAATGGTGTATGGATTGGAGTTAGTCCGATGACAATTGAGAGGGGAAAGTGGATCGAAAGAACGTAAGCGATTTGATACGTTGTTGCTGTTAGCTTTTCTTTTTTCAGAGTCGCGAGTGTAATTGGATTTATAAGTATATTTAGAAATCGAGTTACGCAAGGCGAGGAAATTGAATTTGCGATATCGCGTAGAATTCAATTTTGTATCGAAATTTAATCTAATTTTGCTATCGAATATTAGAGAAACGCTACCGCACAGGATCGAGTGAATAAAACACGTGCAATTTGCTACTCAGTGCATAGCCATTTGCTGTGGACACGTTTCGCGAATTGACCGATTCGCGGACAAATTTTTCTAGAAAGAAAATCTCGCGTTAAGAGTTCATATTATATAAGATTCAAGATTCATATATAAGAGTCAAGACTTCGCAAGAACGACCAGATTGTCGTCATATTTCCGACCTATCGCAATCTATCGAATAGCACGAATGTTTTATAATTCGGTTGATCCGATCCGTTAACCAAAGTACGACAATCGAAATGGAAACATATACCACTTGCAAAGTTTCCACCTATATCTATCGACCTGTATCTTGTTCAAACCAGCGTGTATCGTATCCCGTACTATTATAATAATATCACTGCGCTCGAATAGACCGCACAAACCTCGCGCTTTTCAACTTACAATCGAGTAGAAGCTATCACCATCCTGCTGGCGATTCCGTGCTAATCAATGAAATCCCATCGTCCCGTGCAACGCGGATTAACCGTTCGATAGGCCGAGCAAAGTCCGTAGGTGGCCGAATTAACGAGCTATTTAGCCGAACACGCCAGGCAACGCAGCTCTTGAAAAGTTTTTAATCAGAACGCGAGACGAAGAGTGGAAGCCTCGTCCACCGATCCAGTTTAATCCCTCCTCTCTCCTGTTTTACATATACGTACGTACATATCCTCCCTTCTGCTACCTTGAACTTTATTTTTTATTTTACAACCGGTCCTTTGTGCAGCGGCTACAACGTCGTCTCTGCAGTTTCGCTCGATGCCTCCTAACGAAGGCTCGATAAAAGGATGTTTACGGTTAAGCCCGGATCAAAGGCGAGCGGGCTGACGCGATTAACGAAAAGTCCGCGCAAAACCCTCGGTTTCCGAGGATCTGTGGCCGATGCGCAAAGTCACTGCGGACCGTTATCTCCGCTCGAGACACGCGCGCATACACAATTACGCGCGCTAAAATGGTTATATATATATATATGTGTGTGTATATATATATATATATGAATGGAGGATCGTGCGATTGTACGCGAAAGCTGGATGCAGTTCTTAGGCCGACGAGAGAAGTTGGACCGCGAGGAGCGAACCAGCGCCCTTGCAGCTTTAATGTCTGCTGGCTGATTATAATCTCGTCAACGAGTTATGCCATTAGGAGCAGGCTACGCCATAATGCCGGTATCCAGCCGCGTACAACGCCACACCGGCCTTATCCGTTTCCATGGCGTCTTTCCTTCCTTTGCTAGGACAGCTCTGGTTGTTCCTCGAGCATCCTTGGTCTCGGTGGCCTCCGGAAGTCGGGAAAGTCGACTCGTGAGAAAACCAACCAATTACGTGATTAAAGCGCGAACCCGCGTCAAACAACGCAAATGTTTGCCGACGCTGTCTCTGTACTCGCGACCTGTTTGTTAGCGCCAGATGTCGGCTCCGTCTGGCCATTGGTTGGTTCTTCGATAAAATCGTTTCGATTTTACGAACGTACGTAACGTCGAAGCTCCTCGTCAATTTCGCTAGGAACTTAATGGTCGGACAAACCGATACAATCGTTTCGTAAGAAAAAAATAACGCGTTTTAACGCGAGTTGATAAAACAAAGGTTCGAAATTATAAGAAATTTTCACGGACGCAAGTTCGCGTAAATGTCGAAGAATTAATAAATCATACGGCTGTATAATAAAAGTACGTTAAACCGTAGACTCAGCAAGGATCTCTAAGCGACGTCCCGAAGTTAGGGGTTGCTGTCTACCATGTACTATATAGCGGAGCTCGTGAAACTGTAGCTTAAGCTCATTTATCATTCTGACTTCTTATCAGACACATCACGAATTTAAGCAGAGTGGTCTTGAGACGCGAATAGGGTGCACGAGGGCTATCTGCCAGCACCCTTGGCTTTTGATAGCTCTTGTCCACGCTTCGCCGTTTCTGATAATTCAAAGTAAAATTCGATGGAACAAAATGGAATTTCCAATAATAATTCATATTTTACATCTCGCGAAAATAACCAAGTTCCTTCTATCGTTCCATTGAACCGTTACTGCGGAAATAGTCATACGTTTAGTAAAAATAATAATTATACAAATCTTCGATGCGTTTTATCACTTTCACAAAAAAAAAAAAAAATCCTCTCTGTCTCAGTAAAATCTCTGGATATTAAGAAATCAAAAGAGATATTTTCGTGCGTTATGCGCGTCTCGAATTTCCCGTAAATGCATAAACATTCGCGATCTCCTAATCACGATACGCCGTAGCAACGCTACGTATCGTATATAAACGATACCATCTTCCCTCCAATCGCTTCTAAAGCGCTTAAAAATCGCTGTTACGTATCATCCACCATAGTCTGGATAGATTTTTGGGCGAGTAATTTCTCGCTAAGAAGCTTACTCGATTCGCGTTTCCGCTTGCAACGTAACGGGCTTGCGACGCGCGCGGCAGGAGAGAGAACGCCTAGCGTTAAGACACACGGTGTAACGATCGTTGGAAAGATTTCCAAGAACGCGTCACAAAAGAAGATTAATGTCGACGATGAGGAGGAGACCCTCTTAATTTAATCGCGAGAGGACGGGAATTTTAAACGCGCGCTCGCGCCCTCCTTTTTGTCCCTGAACTTCTCGACGATAACACCGGAAGTCAAGAGACGCGACCACGCTCCGCTTTGGGGGCGGAGAAACCGGCGGATTCTCAAAGGAGGCTCTAACGGCCGGAAGGGTGAACGGAGGAACGCTCATTTCGGTTAATCACGCCACTTTCCAGATGTCCCGCAGGAACAGAAGACCCGGTTTATGTAATTTTTCCTCGACTTTGATAATTAGAATCGGCCCGAGGGCTGCCCGCGAACCACTTCGAGCCAAGCGCAAAGGCTTCCTTTGACGGACCGACGGTTTTCTGCTAGAATTTGAACACCTATCTTTATCGCGAGCTTAACACGACGTTGTTCTATCCTTCGGCTGGAAATTTATTATAATTCTCGGCGTACATTTCCGATGCTTTGTTCCAAGTCGGCGCGAATACAAAGTACACATGCTTATCGTCATTTTTCAATGACGTTGCGATACTACGGTTTCGGTTTACAGTTGGCGATACAAATCGAAGAGATATCGTCCATTTGTTCTAATTATTGCACAGATTTATAATAATTTGGTTTGGGTTTCGAACGTTGGTGTACGCGTGTATACGAAAGAAAGATCGTAGAGTAAGCTTTACGCTCCGTTTGATCTTCTCCATTCGCTGTTTTTCGCGCGTAAAATGGACGAAAGTAATGCCTATAGGAAGAACGGGTTGCTCGATACTTCGTCGTCGTCGCTCGCGTGGCACGCGAAGGAAAACTTCGTATCCGGATTAAGACTTGGAAATTTCTTTCGTTTCCTTGTTCTCGCTCGCGAGCGTTATCGCTTCCTCGGTATCGCTTTCCACCGACGTAATCGTGATCGGCCAAGTCTCCACCCAACCGAGTCGCCAGATATTAAGTTGACGAACAGCGTTGAACAATCGAGTTTAGTCACCGCGTGGCGAACAGCATTCTTCAACGTCGGACGATATATTTCAAAAGTACCGGCCACGTCCACGTTCCAGCACGAAAATACGATTCTAATCGGTGCCGTTCGAAACCGACTAAACATAGGTCCGTCGCGGGCGTATTTGCGTAACGGAGCCTCTCGATTAACTCTGTCCGCTCTTGTCACGCGGGAACAGCTGCGAACCGAGTGCAACGCGACGATAGAAGATGGGAAACGCTCCATTCGATCGGTATCTCGACGATCGAGCGACCTCGAGACCAAGGTAGCTCGACTCTACACTCGAGATCACGCGATCGTTATTAGAGATTGCGGGTTAAATTAGATTTTATTAGAGAATATACGCGGAAGATATATACGCGTACGCGTAAAGATAGAATACGCGTAATATGCAAAAATATAGGAAATATGCTTGTGTTCAGCGGTGATTTAATCAAGTCACCGTTCCTCGTTCCTAATTCTTCTTCTGTTTTTTTCTTTCTTCTTTTCTTTTTCGTTGAAGCGGTTATCACTTCTAAGGAAACTCTACGTCTGATTCGTTTAGTTTTCTCGATCACTGATAACCATCTTGGAACGCGCCTTGTGCCGATGAGGTACAACGGGCTATAGACGATAGACAGGCGACGATGGCTTCGGGGATTCGGTTAAAAAATAACATTGTCAGCGTGCGGATCCGGACCAGTTCAAAAACTGTATTCATACTTATACTTACACTTCTGTTTTAATTATATTTCTACTTTACGATTTATCCACGCGTTCCTCTATTCAAATACCCAAAAAATAACCTCAACATTTTGTCAACGATCTCGAATCGCTTTCTTCTTTGTACCTGTACTGTAATTTCTATATGTTTATGTAACAACGGCTTCGCAATTAGTACCTTTTTGCTTCACAGCAGATCGTCGTAACTTTTCCAATTTGTACATCCTATTTAGTCGACGGTCTCTCTCAGTTGCGTTTTAGTTTCTTCAGGCTGCATTCTTTATTCGTATCGCGTACCAGGCGCACGATATACGTAATTGAAATAAATAAACGAAACTAATTTAGTCGCGTCAAAAGGTACTGTCCTTGCAAACGAAAAACTATCTATGAGGGTTATATCGCTTTGATTGAAGCGTCGATAGTATCAGAAATATGGAGGCAAAAATACGGGCATGGTCGATGCAGCTGCAACTCAGCGAAACGGGAACCGCGCGATTCGTATCTTCCATATTCGATTCTGGCGCGGTTACGAGGAAGAAAGCAAAAGGCCGTGGAAAAAAATGCCCGTAAAATACGACGTGCTAGTTAAGGGGAACATCAACTAAACGGCAAACTATGCAAACGGATATTCAGATATTTCTATCGGTTTTCATTCGATCCGCGCGAACATATAAAATATCTGAAAATGTACTTTCGAATATTCTTTCGTTTAATTTCAGAGCGCTTCTGGTTATGTTCGTTCCTCTCCTTGGCTCCTCTTTCAGCGGTTTATTCATCGCAAAACATTCCTTCAGTATCCCCTGGGCTACGAAAGTTTCTGCGCACTTGTTAAGTCAGCATTTTGCTTCTCACAACGGTTATTACCAAATAACGAATAAGTTTACAATTATGTGGTAATAAAACTGGCCGTAAGTGGGCAAAGATGTTACACTTTAAGCGAGCAATTTAAAGAGCAAGGTATGAAATTGGTACTTGTAAAACGTTGCTACGAGCCTATCAACTTTTTATATATTTCCTCCAATTGCTTTATTCGACAAGAATAGGAATTGCGTAGTTTGGTGGAACAATTTAAACGAACTTTTAACAGCAGGTAATTCCTCCAGCGATATCGTCCTTCGTGTTTCCGCACTTGGAGCATACACTAACGATCGAACACTCGGAATCATCGATCGTTTAAATAATTCGTTTCGACTAATTTCAAAGAAACAATGGCAACATCATCTGTAACTTTATTCACAACTATTCACATCGTTTAGCAAAGAAGATAACAGTATCTTAAATTCGCATTTTTTTAAGCGCTCGATATCCACAGTATACGTATTGATTAAAAAAATTCCAGCCGATATAGTACACGCATTTAAGCTATCTATAATTGATGAGAAACCCGGAACGAAGTTACGAATAGACGAACAAAATCTGGCGACAGAGTTTTCCAATCAGCCCGACGCAATGATAATAACGATACCATCCAATCCTCCGAAACGAAACCAACACAAAGTATTAAACCGTCCCGGCCAAAGCCAACAACAGACCGAAACGCTGGACACGAGAGTTCGTTGGAAAAACTAGGCTGGAAAATTCAAGTCCCTTGTTATTTCTGTATAAGGATAACCCGGACACGTTCGCGGCGGCAGCCGGGGGCCAAATGGTTCGTGAGCTAAATTAAAAGCACGAATCGCTGGGAGCCAGCTTCCTCCTTTGATCCATCGGGCGACGTGGTCGACGGTTGTGTACGTGACGTTATTACGAAAATCTGGCCGCGCCACGGACAAACGCAAAATCGAAGCTCAATGGCTCGCGCGATACCGCCTCGCGGCCTCGCGATGCCCCGCTACGCGGCGCGGAACGAAGCGGCGAGGCCGATGGTTTCGCGCACGCGTGCGAATTCGTATTGGCCGACGTTCCGCGATGACGTTCCGAGTTTGGTTGATTTTCGCGCTAGCACAGCTGAGCGTGTGCCAGCCACACGCGTCGCCGAACCCGCGAGAATTTACAACGCCACCGATGGCCCGTGGGTTTTCGAAAATGTGTCTGCAATCGCCGGCTGTTTGTATTCGCTGTTTCTTATTTTCAGTGAAAAAAAGAGTCGAGAGCACTCTTGGAGGAAAGGATGGTTCACAGGGATGTACGGATCTCGCGAAGTTGCTTGTTCGTTGATGAGGCGTTTAATTGGTTTGGAGATTGAGAAAATTGGGCAAGACGCCGGAGTTGACTTTATAGAGGATGCGTGATTTTCAATTTGTTAATTGGCTAGAAGTCGCTACATAATTAGATGGTTTGTTTCTTAAGTAAATAGGATTTGACAAATTCTATAAAGCAACGAGGGATGATAGCTTTTCTTATTTTCTATAAGAGTTGATACGATCGAGAATGGATTCGAGATTAAAAATTGTCAAATCTCGATTAAATCGGCCTTGTTCCTCGAAAATGAAGATCGAAAGGTGGAAATATCATAAGTTTTACCATTTCGTGTCTATAGGAGAGTTTTTCAATATGATATAGTTTGGTAATATTGAAAAGAGAAACAAGTCCTTTAAAAATAAACGATAAATCCATGAAATATTGTAGAGAAACAGCAGACCATAGCTGATGTTATGAAGATCAATATTTCTGGAATTTTCTACAGGGTGACGAAAGTGTATATTAAATTCCAAAAAGAAACAGACAGTTCTGATAACATAAAATACATCGACTGTAAAAGTTGGAAAAAGTTCCTTGCAGTCGTCAAATGTAAATATTATATAATTTGTCTCTCATAAAATCCGATAAAAGAATGTATAAAAAACAAAGTATCCATAAATAAATCAGCTTTCGTGTCCAGAATGTCGGCAATCCAATTTTTTTCTCCGATTAACAAACTAAATAATATTTCTGTTTGATTTCGTTGTTATTCTATCTTATAACTTCCTCCCCCCCTTCGTATTTGATATCGTTCTAGAAATTTATCCCATAAGCAATACAAATATTTGAAAAACTTGGCAATGAAATGGAACAATTGATTGAAAAAAAAAAAAGAAAAATCGGGGACTCTGCAGGCGAATAAAAAACTAGTAGAAAATAACAATGGAGAACTTTTGTAAAAGTAGAAAAATATTCGCGTCACTTGTGAGATGACCTAACGATGTTAGGCTAATACCGTTGGACTTTCGCTTGAGACAGAAAAATGTATGTAAATTTGAAGGTAGACGTTTTTGGATGAGTTCTATCATATTGAAATTCGGTTATTATATCCAGAATATTCAGAGTATTCAGGAAAGGGTCACTTGTGACGTCATTTGTAGTGGGAGTAGTGGCCTTGAGCGGTCAATTGATTTTGAACATGGGCTAGCGTACAGTTACCATTGGTACAGTATCCAACGATATCATCGATGTTCACTATCGTTATTTTAGAAAATAACACGGGATGCACTTACCGAAACGTTTTATATATCCCTCTTAATATCGCGCATTTTTATTTTCAAAAATTTTGCTTCGCGTCATATGTCGCAATTAGCGCGTAACGTAAACGCGTAACATCGACAGGTTTAGAATCAAATAATATCGTTCAATGGGAAAACGTGACTCGCATCTTAAAGAAGCTTTTCTAACGCTGTAATGTATTTGTTGCAGTAGCTGATAGCGAACATTGTTCGAGCAACTGAAACAACCTATGCGCTAATGTGAACAGCAACGTTGGTAAAAAATCTAACAGCGACCTAACGCTGGAAAAACAAATATCCCTCGATTGATAAAGAAACGAGACCTAAAGGCCGCGTCTACGCTTTAAATAAACGCCTGCGAAGTCTCTCGATATACTCCGAACCATTCGAAAATATCACAAGGGAGAATGGCGGTTTCGCTTGTTCGGCCAGTTCCGCGAAGAAGCTTTTCAGGCCAGTAGGAAACGAAACGCTCGTGACGAAGAAACATCGTCGTCGACACGTTCTAGACGTGGCACCTGTTTCTTTGATCGCGTTTGTTTAAAGTAACCAAAGCATCGGTTGTCACTGCGAGTTGCCTGTACGTGCATCCGCTTTCAAAGTGGCCACTGGCCGTCGCCGTGGTTCCCCTTGTTTTCTCAGTGTCCATTCGTACTCGAACGGTCGTTTCCAAGCGAAATATCACCAGGCTGGGTCGAACCGCGCAACGTTCTCGTCGTTCGCCGACGAAATTACCGGCGGCTTTCGTGAAATTTCTACTCACGGCCGGAGCGTTACAGATCTTGCCTCGTTTTCCTTCACGCACCCCCATGCGCACCTTGCGCGCTCTTGCAACGAAAATGTAAGTCGTAAAAGCCGAGCCGAGTAAACGGAACGATTTACAGCTTCCTCTTCGTTTCGGTTAAAATAATAAAAAAAGAAAAAAAAAACAAAAAAAGGAAAGCGGCGATAAAAGTTGGATCGTTTACCCAGGATCCGAGTTTTCAGCTTCCTGGTTCCTTTATTTCGTGGCGTTACGTGAATGGAGGATACATACAGTTTTGTGATTTTTTTCTTCCGTTTTTTTTTTCTCTTGTTGTTTTAATGACGGTGGATGGTTCTTGTTAAATGGAAGTTGGATTGGGGATTCGTCGTGGAGTTTTACCGTGTAGGACAGTCGTCCGAAAGTTGTCTTTTTAAAAGTCATGTTCAACCATTTATCCGTCTCTTGTATCTATTTGACACGTAGAAGTTAGGAGTTAGCATAGTCGTATTACACGTCGTTTTATTATTTGTGAGCGAAAGGAGAAGCTTATGCGTAAGCGTATTATTTTCAAGAAGGAATTTGCATTTAACTATTTATCTTTCCATTATATCGACCTTTTCACACCAAGGGATAGATTAAGTTGGGATTAAATTAAACGAAGGTTGGTCAAGGTAGTGAACAAAATTAAAACGTTGTCGTAAGTCTACGGTTTTGCATCTACTACAGGTAACGTTTCGCGTTCGCGTCTAATTCCGAACAATCTAATTTTTCTCTTGCCCCGTGCAAATAATACACACTAAGGACAATTAAACTAAACCAAAAGGCAATCACGCGAAATCTTGCATTAATCACGACATAACTTGGTCGAACGTTAAATCCGCTGAAACGAACAAGCAGTTGATTCGAAATAAAAATCGTGGTAAAATGTTATTTATACGATGCATGAAATTGATTCGAAATAAAACAGAAGCTCGGTGTTATTTTTATCCCGTACACTTGTCACGGTTCTCGAATATCTCTCACGGTGACCCACAAATTTTTACGTCTCCTTCTCTTCCGTAACACAATAATTCACTTTCAAACTCTTCGAAATAGAAAGCAAGCTGCTCACAATGGAACGCACACGCAAAAAAGAGAAAAGGAGGATGAAAGGAGATGAAAGATAAACTGAAAGAAAAATAAGATGAAAAATAATTCTGAGAACGCAATAATTCGGTCGCATTTCTCGCGGTTAAGGGGACAAAGCGTTCCCAGCGGCACGGCGCGCTGTCGGAACTTCGTTTCGAGTGGGCTCGTTGTACCAGCTAATTACAGGACGAGAAGAAATTCCGTCCGTAGTTCGCGGACATTACATTTCGCGGTGTCCGCATTCCACGGGTTGCGTAAGAAAACCATCCGAAACGGAACGACGTCGAGCATTAATCACATCGCGCGCCACCGAAGTGGACATTTAGCTTCTTTGACGGACAGGATTCGTGCCTTGGAAAAAAATACGCGTTCCTCGCGATACGTGGGTGTCAAGATGAATTGGGCTGTTGTCTGGACGCGTTCGCCCTCGTAAATTGATTTTCCGTGACAGGTATTTTAGCATTCCTCTTTGTGAAAGCGTGTTGAAAGAACGTTTTATTTTTATTATCCGCCCGTTAAATTTGGAACCGCTGGTGGGTGATGGTTTTTTTAGTAATGTAGGACAACATGTGCACTACTATCCATAAGACACAGAGAATGATATTTGAAACTTCTGCTTACAACCTTCCATTAAAGTTACTTGCTATATTAACAATATATCGTTTTCTACTCTGTTCAGTCTTAGATAATGACAAAATTACGAGACAGTGTATTCGTGTTTGCAAAGAATCTTCATTTTCTTTCTTTCTTTTTTTTTTTTTTATACACAAAAATTAAAACTCTGTCGCTTTAGGAATTTGGATGGACAATTTCGTTTGCGTACGACCTTCGATAATCTTCGGTGAACTGCGAGCTATTAAACTTCGAGAAACTGTATTTGCCGATCGTGTATGCCGATAAAAGACTATCGAGACGTATCGTGCGCGTTATCGATTGACATTTTTCTTCGAAATCCTTCGAGAATGAAAACATTTTCGCTTAATAATACTTTTCACGATCAAGGTTTGCTTCGTCGCGAACAAATTATCACGATAACAACAACACCGTTATATAATCTACGTCGAAATCACGTGATAAATTAGCAGTCGTGCGCCATAGAAAGAATATTAAATACGTCGGAATTAATATCCTTTCATCGTCGTTTTTCAACGTATCTATTCCCAAGTCATTCTCTGTTTCCCTCGGAAGATACAATGGCATTTACCGTATCTAAAAAAACAAATACTACGCTCTTTAAAAAATAAAAAAAAAAGAAGAGCAAATCCAGAGAACGCGTTACGTAACCATCGTGACACGAGGCGAGAGCAGAGATCGTGCCCTGAAAAATTGACAAAAGCGATAAACTCGTAGTTAACGGCGCGGCGATCTCCGAGCTGACAATAAACAGCCGCTTAAAGCTCAATAAAAATCTACCCGTCGTCAGCGTGAATTCCTGAACGATCACGTATCTTTTAAGCTTTTCAAGAGACATCCAGCGAGATTCTTTCTCGCGTAGGTCCGGCACCGACGCGTTAGATTATCCTCGTAATGCGACGGGGTGCCATTAAAATTCACGCGAGGGACCACGTACGTGGCAAATAGGTTGGCGCCCAAAGGGAGAAATTTATCATTTGGGGCCATCCTGGTGTAAAACGAACTCGCGGAACTAACAGGGGAAGGGAGTGGATGGAAGGAAGGAAGGAAGAAAGAAAGAAAGTTTCTCGTTTGCATCGTGATGAACGAACAGGAAAGATAAAAAAAAAAAAGAAAGAAAGAAAGAAAATAAAGGGTGACGAGGATAGAACGTCGAGGGATAAAAGTAACGCTATGAAAAGAAGAAGACGTCCTACCTTGAGATGAAGAACGAACAGGATCTCCTCATTTTCTCGTGGGGCACTAATGTTTCGCGGCTTGGTGATTTAACTGCGTCACAAACTACGGGACGACAATGATCGCACGATCAGCCGGCTTGCAAACGACACTCGTTATCTTTAGCGGATGAGCGGTGCGCTCACGGCGCTCGCACGATCCGCTCGTTGGAACAACACGCTCGTGGCACCAAAATCTTCCAGGCGGGGGAACATCTGTTGGACCAGCACCGGCACACGCAGCTGACGGACGCAGCGGCGTCTTTAATTGCCGTCCGACCACGAACATTAACGTTCCCGAGCACTCGTAAAACCGACGCTCGACCATCGACCGTACGCGTACACTGGCTGAGACATTCGGTGGAACACGGTTACAGCGGAGATCTCCGCGAGGTCGATGGAATCGGGATTCGAATTCCGACTTACGAATTTGAATTTTATCGATGGTGTAAAAATGGCACTTGGTAATACTCGAAAGCTGTTCGACGATGATGGACCCGCGTTTAGAACTCTCTCGCACTCTGCACACGACCGAACCTCTTCTCCTCGAGTCTAACCACGCGTCGAATCGCAAATTCGACACCCTGTATCATACTCGATGCTCGAAGATTTGGTTAAGATGAGTTTCGAACGGATGTCCGAAGCCAGCCGCTCAGACTGGCAGCCGTCGTTTCGCTGCGAATCGAACACCATAGCGTCGTAGGAAGACACACCAGCGAATCCTGCGACTGGTCACCGCTGATACATCACGGCACTGCGGACTAGCACTCGCGAGCACCGGTCTATCCAGCTTCAGTCTCGAACCCTCGAATCTCTATCCCGCTCGAACGAATCGCACGTGACGGATAAGAGAGGGATCGATCGGCTTGGGGATCGATCGCGGAATCACTGACATCGCGTCGATCGACTAGCAATCACTTTCACTGTGCGCTGTTCCGCTCGTCCGCCAGCACACCGTTCCTCTCGCAGACTCCTCGTCTTCTCGGATCCATCTGTCGGCAACGACGCCTCGAAATGCTTCGATATACGCGAACACGGTTGCCCGATTCGTTCGTCGACACCCACGAGATCACTGCTCGATTCGCGCATCACTGATCGATCGCTCGTCACCTTCCATCGATCCGTTCTCTCTGTGTCTACCCTCGGTTAACCGACAAACTCCGCGTACAAATAGGATCTCTATTCACGCGCGCACCGAAATTCGCGAACCTCGCGGAATTCCAAGGACGATCGTGCAGACTCGAGACGAAAGTATGCCTGGCCTGTGACGCGCGACGACAAAGGGGCTCTGCGACAACAACCTGTTAATCACCTGGCGGCGTCTCGCGTGCACGAGGCACGCATCGGCTGTAAGAAAAGCGCGATGATCCACGCCACACTCACCTTGACTACCAGGAACCTCGTCAAACTCCTTTCACCAGCACCTAAACTTAGCTTTCTTTCATCGTCAACTCCAACGGACAGGGTAACGTCGCACGCAGTCACACTTTAATCGAAGGGATCATCCATCCCATCCCGATCTTCGCGTCAACGAGATCGCTTCTGACGAGATCGCTTCTGACGAGATCACTGAAACGGGCACCGACGTCCTAGCCGGCTACTTTTGCCACCGCTAGCTGACGACGTTTCCGGCCACGAGAGATGACAGCCGGCGGGTTGCTGGTGGCCGTGTTGCTGATGGTGCCGCTGGCAGGCCGAATATCACGCGCCGGTGGTAGCGATAATAGCGGGGGTAATGGTGGTGGTTCGGCGGTGCGATATGGTAGCGGAGGTCGGCTGGTCGGTCGGTCGGTCGGTCTGGTTGGTTGGTTGGTTGGTGCAGGTGGCGGCGGTGGATGGATGTGCCAGAGTGCGGGCTTACGACGGAATGAGAGGAAAGCTCGGCTTAGAAGCGCTACAGCGTGGCATCGGCGACTCCGCGATGAGCGAGAGAGTTGCGCGTTATCGACCCATCCACGACGCTATATTCAACGGCCAGCACACGCTGCTGCTCTCCGCTCCGGACCGTACTACGCGCGCGGCGACGCGTACTACCGAGGAGAACGGCGCGTACGCGCTGACACCGGCTGCGCGCCGCTGGAACCGCCGGATCCTCCTCGTTCACGATCGAAATTTTTCCGCCAACGTGCAACACGCCACCACCGAGCGGAACGGTTTTGGATGAATGGAGAGACGAGAGGGTGAGTCGGTTTGTTTGGGGTGGTTTCAGGCGACAGTTTCAACGTAGCGGTGGATTTTTAAATTGCTTGGAAGATGCGCTGCGATGGATATCGATGTCGGTGGTGAATGAACGACGAAGCTGGGACAAGGGACAAATGTTTTAGTTTGCGGACAGCCAGGTTTGAAATTAAGCCTAGAGAAATATGGATATTTTCAAGTATCAAAACATGTTGTTACATGTAATCATCGAAGTTTCGAAATTTAGGACGTTCTTTAAACGAGTACGGAAAGTATCGTCCGTGCTTTTTCCTACTTACCTCATTTTTGCAAAAAAGATCCTGTTGCATCGCTTCTGTATCGAGATCCTCGTTTGTGAAAGACGGTATAATCGAAAATGCCGATGATTTTTCAAATGATTATATTAACGTAATACGTAGGAAGTAGTAAGCTGTAAGTACGGAAAGTATTGTTTGGAGATGTTTTTATTTTTATAAGATACTTTTAACAGGATGCAATTACAAATACAACGAGCAATTATAGCTTTGTTCTTGATTATCTTCGTTAATACGTTGAACATTTTAGTAATTAAACACGCGTATCTAAGACTAGTTTTTCTCAAATTAATATTACAACGTTATTTGAATTTCATGCCATTTTATTTCAGTAAAATAATCTTAGGAGGAAAACTTTGATCCTCGTTGTACGCGTTAAGATTCAAGTATGTGCTAAGCACTCGTGTGAAGGTTTAAGTTACAAGATTCTAAATCCTTTCCAGACGTGTCCGACATAGTTTAGCATCATTCAAATATTTATACGTGGAATCTTCGTTGAAAATATTGGAAACTAAATGGCACGGCCTGTAACTTTTAAGCTGCAGTCATTGTCGATTTTATGCAGGCTCTCTGAAGAGAGCACGATCTATAAACCAAATATTTAAAACGTAATACGAATGAAACGTAATCCACCAAAGCAATTGAATACGTTACGATACAGAAATGTTGAAAAATGCAGACGTTTCGTCTAATACTTGCCGATAAAATATATCCAAAAACGTATTCTGAGAGATACATTCAGGCACAGTCTACGACGTTACATTCGATCCAAAGTGTATATTTACAAAACCGATCGGCTTAATTTGTACTCGTTTCGTCGCTCCACTCTCACCCCTTACGATTATACGTCGCATCAGCTCACGATACAAATATGCATTCGTACCAAATAGAACGAGACGCTAGACTATGGATATGAATTATAAAATAATAGACGATAAATGTATAAAATATAAAAGGTAAAATACACGGTGCAACATTTGAAAATTAAATCGTACCTTTAATCAACTTCTACCTCTTTGCCAGTATCCCTAAAGACATAAATTTGTACGCACGTCCATTCCACCAACCACTCTATTCTTCTTAATCTTAAAATTTTCTCTTCGTACCAGGATGATCATCTTGCTTTGTACTTTCCCTCTAAAATTTACAACGTAATTAAGTTAAGCGTTGGGTCGTAAGATCTGCCTTCAGAAAAATCTCACGTCTGAAATTCCGTGGACGATCGTCGCACGGATTCCAGTGGCAATTTCACACGCGAGGGCGACAAATCCACGAAGCGAATCGCTCACTCGCGGCGCGGAAACAACGCCCGCGTCGAAATGAAATTCGTCAGGCTGGACTACGGTCGGTCTACTTTTAATTACTCGAAATTACTCGCCACTATTCGCCTTCTCCTCTTTGTCCTCTTATCTCATACGCGTCTCGCGAATCCCTTTGTCCGGTCTTTTGACCTCTTGAGAGCCGCTCGATACACGCGCGAACGCACTTTTGTCGTTCGCAATTTCTCCTTTTCGCGTTCTATCCTGTTCGCATCGATTTACGCACGAGCACGTGCGTCGCGTGAATGTGCGTCCGCGCGCGCGCGCGTGTGTGTGTGTGATCGAGCAGAGAGAGCAGCGTCGAGAGGCGGGAAAAATGGGTAATTCGTCGCCAATTTCACGGCTTTGTACGGGCGAAGCCGCGAGGGCAATCGAAAAGGGGCGAACCGTTTCTTCCTCGATTGATTTTTTAAGCGGACGAATTTATCCTTCCCGTTAATCGACTTCTTTTTTACACGACCGTTACGTTTCTCTCGCCGTGTAACGGAGAAAAACGTCACCGAAGGAGATGAACTTTGACTCTTTGTTCGGCGACGATTTTCCTACGAACGCGGACGGAACGTCGTTTTTAAAAAGAATTTCGTATAGTTGGCGAGTTGGTCGATTAAAGTCAACGTTTTCGAGCAGAAATTTATTTTCAGGCAAAGTCTTGGGAAATTGATGGGATCGCAGATGGTTGGACTTTCTGGGTTTTGTTAACAGTGTGTTTTATGTGCAAGTAAGAACATGCAACGTTTACTTACTTTTACATTTACTTAAAGAAATTAATTATTCTTCTACGTTGCACTGTCGAACTTCCTTTTGGCATCATTTAGTTGTTACATTATTCGATAGCAAAGTGTCAAAGAATGGATTCTCTTCGAGCAATCGTAACACAAAGGCCACCAAAGCAATGCAAAGTAAATACAACTGACCGCAAGTTACAGTAACATTTCACAATATGAAAAATATCGTGGCAAGGGAAGTTTTTCACGGAATCAAGTTTTCGAAAGTGTGCTTATAACTACAGAAATACCTTTCTCGAACGTTTAAACTGCCAAGCAATAAAGCTTGCAAAAATTTCTCTACAATCTTCCACTTTCTCCGCGTCTTTCTCGAATACAAGGCGTTCGAATATATTCGACAATCTCCAGATCGGAGAACTGAGAAGCTCGTTCCTACTACGTACACGGGATACGTACGATCTTATCGCAATATACTTACGTAAGTCGCGTTTCGGATCGTTTCACGATTTCCAAAAGTCTATGGTTTTACGGCTCGATGCAATGGTATTGTGACGACCATTGTGCTCCGATCGTTCGATGCGCACAAAGGTGGTGGGTCACCGATAATCGGGAAAGCTCCCGATGGAAATGGAAGGGAAGAAACGAAAAGCGAGGCCCAAAAGGTCCGGCAGAAGATCTTCTGCTTTTGAGGATCAAAACGAAATCGTCAACGTGAATGCACGCGCATAGAAATGTCCTCTTCAATGAACTTCTTTAACCGTCGCGAAATGGACGCAGTCGAGTTTGATCTCTCTCTCTCTCTCTCTCTCTCTCTCTCTCTCTCTCACTCTCTCTTGTATTTTGTGGTTTCAGTAAGCGTATATCTACGTTCTATTTCTGTTCATGTTACCCCTTTTCAGTGAAATGTTAAAGATCAGTAAAGTGCATGATAGAATAGTAAATAATTCGAGACAGTTTACCATTTCGCGTACGATATACATGTACGTATCGTTGCATCTGGATACGCAAATCTATAAATAAGTAACTAGGATATTTGATTAAGAGATAAATATATCCGTTTCCGACGAAATTCATCGCAAATTTTAGCGTTTCACTTGTAAGAACGCTCGGAAAAACGAATCGCTATTATCGTGATCGATAAAATATAATTTTTCTTATAGGATAAAAACGGTCAGTCCTGAAACAGTTAAATTTATAATTTAGTTTGTAAGATTGCTAGTAGGAAATTTTAATGCGATTTAATATTAGGTCTACCTACTTGTAATATGCAGGTTGATCCACGAAATCGTTTCAAGTCACAGCTCTTTCTTCCGTACAATTACGTCTCCTTCGAGAAGATACTTTCTGATTACATTGCTCTAGCACCTTTTGTATAAATTCTAGAAAAGGTACATTTATATATATATATATACACATATATGTATGAACGTTGAAAAATCAAACTCCTATGTGCAAGAGAATATTCTGAATTTCAAAAGGATATATTGAAAGGAATTCTACGGAAACAAAAAGTTTATCGGCAAAGGGAAAGAAGAACAGAATTCAACGTTTCGCGTATTTTATTACGCGTTACAGCTTAGTACCTACAACAAAGGATCAAATTAAAAACAAAAAGGAAAAAGAAAAGGAAACACGCAGAAATCAAAGTATCGCTAAAGTTGAAATGAAAAATACTTTCTAACATGGCGAATTGAACAAATTTCAACGAACGAGGGAATAATTTTTCCGCGAGAATTGGCCAAAACGATTACGCGCCGGCATGGAAAAAGGTGACACAGGTGCGAACGGGTCGGAAACAGCGACGAAAGCCGACAACGATATTGACACAAGCTTCAGTTTAATTTCTCCGTCCGGTAAACATTGGTTTCCCAACCACGCGGAGTTACGTGCACCCCACTCGTGTCTTGTTCGATCGACACGGACGTTGAAAGAATCGAACTCGACCAGGGACGAAACGTAGTCATCCTGTCGCGCGACAAATTTGCTCGTTACTTCGCCAGCCATTACGATCGCGTCGGTTTGCGAATCGAATGGGGACGTTTCGCGTTTTGCTCATCCGGACCAACGAGAAGTTTCCATCGTGGAGAGAGAGAGGGGGGGGGAGAGAGAGAGAGAAATTCACCAGTGTAATTTCAGAGACGAGTTTTGTCCGCGGTACATTTAAAATCAATGAATTTTTGATCGGTCATGATGGATCGAGATTCGTCGATGAAATCTTCGTCTCGTTATATTTCTGATTCTGCAACGAAAAATTGATCCTCCAGCTTGGAGGAAGAATGACATTTTAGTGGAAAAATTGTCGAATGCAGATTTATACAAATATTGAGAAATTTGAAGGGAGAAGGTTGACGATTTACTTTGTCAACAAGCCACTCTTTCTTCTTAACATCTTCTTTATTTTTCTTGGATAGTTTTTGTTACGACACGAATCACGTGGAGAACTTTCACAGTTGATGAAAATCGAAAGAAAGTGACTTAAAGTACGACGAAACGTTCCTAACAAAGATACCGTGTGCAGCATTTTTTATATATATTATAGAACAACAAGGTAAATAATATACAAACGCAAAAATTATTCCATGGCTACGTAAAAGACGATATTTCCTCTCTTCAAAGAGGAACGAAATTTTTCGCGTGTTCTATCGAATTTTCGTAAAATTTACTTCCAATTCACCAAAGAATATCTCGATCTACAGTTCGCGATCTACGATCGCTCTTTCACGCGTCCACCTTCACTTCCATCTTTGCTCTAGCTTGCAAGGACGTTATACTCCTTTCTCTACTTCTCAGCTCTCAATGATATTCTCAATTGTCCACTCAAATTCCATTCCCTTTTCGTTAAGTACGAAATAAAATTATTATTGTTACTGATATACTCGTCGTATTCAACATGGCACGTGACTCATGGCGGGGGAAATGTGCGGTAAATGGTCATGGAGCGAGTTTACACGACGCGAAAAATATTCCACGCGTATGCCAGCGTATGTTCGCCAACCGAACTTTCGTTAGAGGAAAAATCGGTAACGAGCGACATACGCTCGTACCTCGGCGAAACACGCTCCCGGCCACGGCGAATTTATTTATCAGCAGGCGTTATACGATATCTCAAAACACGGCGTGCCGCTGTAACAACCGTGTCTCTGAAAAAGTGTCGGTACATACTGATAACGATCACCCCTCTGTATCGCGGGTTATTAATTAATGCGCCGCGGGGCCGGTTCGCCAGCCATAATCGGTGAATTGACGCGGCGAGCTTACTCCGTGGTTTTGTTTTATATGCGCGCGCGTATATTTACGTCTGAAGATGGAGAGAAAAATAGCAGGTCGTAGTTCATTTTTGTCAGGATCTGTCGTATCAGGGAAACGTGCGAGATAATGTATTATCGTGAAAAATTTGACGATTTAAAGAGAAAGTGAGAGAATGAAGAATATCGTTAGGAGAAATTAATCTTCCGTGCACGTTCAGCGGTATTTAACTTTTAATAGGTTTCGCCGCGATTACGTGGAAAGATGATACGATGTTTCTGCCATATTACTACTTAATAGCCTATCGAAAGTATATCCGTGTTGTATGGAATTTTTGTATCGAGATATGAAACTATTTTTGAAAAAAGTTTCTGTAATTGAGAAACTACCTACTTCTTGATGATAGAGAAAGGATACGCTCTTTTATCTGACCAGTTGTCGATTGTTAATCGATAACGATTGTGTTGCGTTGCTTGCTTCTCTTCTCCATTTACTATTTATTGATAGCGACGTTTATGATAGTCGTATAAATATACATTTACAATTATAAGGTGGAACGTTTCTTTCACCACAAGCTAATCGTAGAGTTGGAGCCTACGTGAACTTTATTCCGGTTTTTATCCGGTTTAAATGTCAAGATATTCGCCTGACTCGTTTATCCGCCATATATGGAGACAAACAATGGCAAACGAACGTTCGTCACTATCAAATAATTTCGGATTGAAAATGTATTTGAAGTCTGGATATTTTTTTTTTTTTTTTATCAAATTTAACACGTGGTTATAATTTTAGGAGAAGAAGAAGCGATAAATTTAGCAGGAATTTAGTACATGGAAAATTTCATTTAGCATTACTCGACCAAACCAATTACATATTACGTATACATGATTGCAGTCGACCAAACGATAAAACAATGGAAATTTTATTCGCGTGAAATAATAATATTATACGTAAGAGAATTCGGTTGGCGATCGCTTACAAAAATCACGTTAGCATAAAGCTACGTTACAAATTATGAAACGGCGCATTTAATACCAAACGTCCGACGATTTACTAATCAAATTTTCAGAGACGGTAATTTGACATATTTGATAACGTTCATTACTGATCCACGCAATTGTAAGCTTCGATACAATTAACTCTGTGCATCGATACGTCGGTAATTATTTAACGTTACCCTTCCCACAGTAGAACGATGCAAGCAAATTTATCATAAAACCTCGAAATCTGTTAATTCCAGAATTCAGCTCGGTATCTGTATTATTTCTATGCTTTGATACCATCGACGTAAAAAAGCAGTTAATATCGTCGACAGTTACGATTCCTGCAATTAACGTACGCGTAAGAGCCTTTGCGACGTTTCAAAAAGTGTACGATATGTAAAACGAAAAAGGTCCAACGAGAGAACGAATGATCAGCGAAACAATAATCCCAAATAAGTATCAGAAAATCCGACAGGTTTCGCGTCTTTTACAATTATTAATAACGTACAGTTACTTTTGGCAAAATTAACGTTGACTTTTATTGACGGAGAAACGTGATTATATACATTTGTTTATTCTCATCGTACGTTCGTAGAAACCGAAATATAAACTTTACGTACGCACCGATCTTCGTATCCTTTATACTCATTTTACTGTCTATTGTACGACGATCTTCCGCGGTCCGTGACGCAAAGACTTTTCCCAGTGCTTGGTAATTTTCTACCGTCAGGCCTGTGTATTTTCTCGCTGTTACATATTGTACGCGCTTATTAACATTTCGACCAGCTGTCAATCACGCGGCTGTCCAATGAACAAGCATCGTTGCGCCAATTTATGTAGAAATAATGCAACGAGGTAACGTTATCCCGAGCGAAAACAATGCGCCAGGGCAAAAGATATAATTAACGGAGCTTCTGATTTAATATGCGCCGCTTTAAAGCAACATCAATGGACGGTCGACGAATGATTTGCAATTAATGCACTTGACGCGTTGCTAATGCCGTTCCTATTCGAGCGTCATTGTTTTCGCTATTATCGTCGTTACTATCGTCATCGTTGTCGTAATATTCCAAAAAGGAATTCGATATATATGTATATATCGAATTCCTTTCAATTTACGAAGATAATTTCAAGCAGATTTAGTATTTAATATATATATATATATAATTTATATATATATATAATTTATATATAATATATATAATATATATATAAATATATATAATTCATTTTAGGTGAACTCGCTATGTAAGTCGTAACTCATCGAACACCAATTTTCAACTAAATTAACGAAGATAGTTTCAAGCAGATTTAGTATTTAATGGTATTAATATAATTATATAAAATAATAATCAATATAATAATATAAAATATAATTTAGTACAAATGGTGTTCGATGAGTTACGACTTACATAGCGAGTTCACCTAAAATGAATATTTGAATTATAGATACCGGAGGGCAGAAAGAAGAACTAGGAAAGGTTTATATGATTTCAAGATGTAGATACATTCGATGACGATGGAAGAAATGGAAGGAGCACAAAGTCATCTTGGAGGCCGTTCCAAGGCCATCGTCATTCTTTTCTGTTACATGTCAACGTATCTGTCTTTTAAATCACAACATTCGATCTTTGACATCGTCCGATCATTTAGAAAAATTTCTCGTCATATCCATATAAATTACAGACATTGTAAATTTCCATTCGAACCAAAAATATCAGCTCTTAAACTACTTCAGCCTTTCTTCGCTTTCTCGTATTGTTTTTAATTTCTTAACATCTTTTTTTACGCTCTATCGTAAAGACAGTAAGCAAAAGATGATTCGACAAAGAAGAGACACGGGGACGCGGTAAGTCGACTCGGCTCATTCTCCTTGCAATTCCAAGAAGGCGTATCAACTGGTCGCACTCGGTTGTCGCGTCGTCGACGATGTCGGCACCTTCTTCTATTTTCGATCGGCGAGTTGCATAACCAGACTCACCGAGGAGAAATAGAAACAGGGTGGGAATAGAGCAGTCGAGAGGAGAGCGAGTGTACGTTTCGCGGCGAGTACGTTTGCCTTTCGACCAGCTCGACTTTTCCACGAAAAACGACCGTATAGATTGCCCCAGGAATGTTTCACATCGCGGGATATTTTACTTTTTGATCAGACGAACACCGAAATGCTTTTAGTAAGGAGCTCTATCCGGAAGAAATGTTTATTGACATATATTATTTAAAACGCTTCGGGTAATATTTAAAATAGTTCATACCGTTAAAATTAATAATATCCGGTTCTTTCTTTCTCTGCGCACTGCGATTAAGCATATTGTAAGTTTTCTGGAGGAACGATATATTTTTAAAATAATCGCTTTTGAGTGTATTTGCGAGAATTGATTTGAAAAATGCATCACCTGCTGGAATAAAAGCGTCGCAGTTACTTAAGAACGCTATTGAACAACTTACAATACAGCTTCGATGATAAACAATACGCGTCGATAATATTTTATTACACACCTGCGAAAAGTTTGTTAATTAAATAATCAGAGAGAAAAAATACTTTGATCGTTGAACAGTGGGATAATTAGAAATTTTCTACTTCAAACGTTTTTTATCCACTTGGAACTGATTTTCTGAGAAATTTTCTCCTCTTATTGGCATTACTCTTCTATCTAGCAAGCCGACGATACGACTGCGTGAGAAGATTATATAACTGTTGATTCACTAAGCCTAACGTGGAAACGTTTTCACTCGTTTATACGGTAACAAGACTCTACGCGAGAGACAGAAAAATTCCAAAAAAGAAATATTTATTTCTCCTACTTTGTCTCGTTCTTCGAGCAACGCTCGTAAGTAGAATAAGACGCTAGTCAAACATCGAAGCAGTCTTTCTAAACGACCGCATAATAGAGACGCGTAATAAAGCCTGCAGATGATAATATTTCTTACCACACACACTATAGCAATTTCCTTGATAAACGTCAAATATCCTTCAAAACCGCTATTCCTTCCATCGAAAGCAAAAACGAAATTCTCAATCATTGCAAATATATATATATATATCATATATAGCAAATAGAGAAACAAACTCGCAAGTGCGCAATGGAATAATCGGTTGAAAACTCTCGAACAAGCGACCATCGAAATTTTTTAATTCCTCTAGGACGCGTTTCGATCGCTTTCGCGTAACGAAGGCCTGGAGGGAAGCGTGTAACACGAATTCGCGAACATTTTGCATAATTCAGTCGCGGTGTATCGCGCAAGGTAATAAAGGCTGCGAGTTTCGATCAAAGGATCTTCTTCACCGGAAGCATGGCTCGTGGCTCGCCATACGTATGTTATCACGTGTACAGAAGCACGAACGTTGATGCTGATGCGACGAGTCCGTCGGTGGATGCGCGATGCGGACCGCGTAATCGAATTTCACGCGATGCATCGCCCCTTTTTCCTCGCGACAACGTAGCCAGGCTTGAAAACTAACGGCTCGAATAACCAGTTTCTTCGTCGACAGCCACGCTGATCGTCGGAAGAACACGAAGATTTATCGTGACGGGGATCGAACAGGAATCGAGTGATGTACGAGGCTGGCCGAGAGAAAAGAGACGCCGTTGCAGCTTTTTCCAACCTCCACCGGCGATGTTTTCTCCGAATCTTTCGACCAGAGATTCGTTGCAAACTTTGGTTGTGAAATCTTAATGTACGACGTAATACTACAATCTTCTTTAAGTAGCTTTCGCGATAGAATTTGATTCTTACGAATTTCTGCTTTGCCTCGCACGAGCTTCCCAATTTCACGATACGTATTAACAATAAAATCTGCTCGCGCGATTCTCAAAATTTCCACCGATCCCACCGTGTTTCCTCTGACTGAAAAAATCCACGTTACAAAACCTGCACGCCTCAACACTATGCGAAACAGCGTAACTTAAACAATATCTGTTAGTAACAGTATCTCTTATCTAATCCCACTTTATCCTCGTGAATCGTTTAAATCCTCCACGCTCCAGTCTCTCTTGCTTCAGACTTTGGACAATAAAAATCTCCTTGCAAGACCTACATTCGCCGGAAAAATGGTCGAAACAACGTAACCATGGACGTTTCTCCTCCCCTGCGGATAATATTCTCAAATCGTAGCCTCGCGTCGGTCTAGGTCGGGCATTCGTCAAGCTTATCGCTGGTTCGTATCTTTAAATCCAATTACACGGGCGAGGCACACGCGTCGAGCAACGATAGGCCACAGGTAGAGAAGGCTGGCTTCGTTGGCCATCGATCACCGTAGATCGATCGTTCGGTAATCAATCGGATCGATCAAACCGGTCGGAGATCCGGTGAAAACGGTTCGTTCGCAACGTGTAACACGCGCTGCTGGAGAACGGATGCTCGCACTTGGACGAATTATATATGCAGGATATAATAAGCTGCCGGTCCTCGAGATATCGACGAGTTATGGCCACCCTAATGGGTTCATAGTGGTTGATTTATAACGCGGGGTCGAACGCGTTTCCCTCTGGCTGGCGTGCGCCATAAAGCCGGTCGGCACGAGCTGGCGGGGTTTCGCGACGACATCCTTGGCCCTGTGATGACCCGCGTCAGCTTTCGATTTATTGCCCGCTTTCAAAAATGTATTACGCCTCGTGACGGATGCGTCGCTGTGACCAGCCCGTCACGGAACTCTGTTTCCGGCTGGTTGGTACGTATGGTTGTGCGCGTGTTTGTTGCGTGATTTTTGATTGCGGATTTCATGGGGGAATTTGGCTCGCAGAGGGTGCTTTTGTTCGAGGATTTTGTGGTTGTCGGAGGGTCGATGTTTAGAGAAGGTCGGTTACGCGAATGTTTGCTAGATTAGAGGACAAAGTACGTTATGATAAGTTTGGAATACGCGATAAAGCAGCGCGCGTATTTCCTCTATACTCTGGCCTAGAACTGGAACATGAAACGTATAACAAGAATGTTCGCGTCTCTGTTACTTTTACTTGCTCGCTTCGGTATCGCGTAAATAGCGTCGATCTTTCTACAATTGAAATACAAGCGAGTACGATAGATGTACGTGTTATCCATTTTCACGTTGCACAACACGGTACGTAACATACTTCAAACAGATTCTACAAGAGTTTGAAGTAGACTCTGGGAACACAAGTGTCGACGAGATAAAAATAGGTTAAGCTATCTACGAGCTAAATAGACCGGGTCAATAAAGAAAATTGATAGTTCGAAATAAAATCCCAGTTTAGAATAGCGTGTCAGTTTCCGAATGAACTTACGTATTACACGAATTTTATTATATTTACCGCTAACTCGAAACGAGGCCGATTTCCATTTTCACGATACTCGCGTTACGCCTCGGATATAAGATAAAATCTCTCGAAAATGACCGGACCATCGTTCGCCCTATTGCGCAAGATCTTTCTGCGCGTTCGTCGTTCTTAATACTTACGAATTACGTTACGTCGAATATAATTACAAACATAGCGCAACCCGTTGTTCGTTGCACGATCCGCAACGTGCAATTACCAACTTCGAATCGAGTACAACTGTAACGCCATTCGTTAAACTCGATACAAACTGAAACTATCCTATCCATATCGCACGATCATTCGAACGACAGTTTACGAAAAACGCGATGCTCCGTCGGTATATCAGCGGCGATTCGCGATCGTTGCTTTCATTGCGTGTTTCGCGTGTACCAACAAATACAAGGGATAATGCGTCATAACGCGTTTCCTGCCGCCATTTACGAATCGCCGCGCGACAAATTGCATGCGCGACACACAGAACGCACCACGTCGCCGAATATAGTCGTATTCATTTTGCGCCACGGGCGATAATCGATAACCGGATGGAGGAACGGATAGATTGTCAGATATCGACGACGAACATCAAAAGGTAGAGCGATCAAAGTCGCATTTGCGGGGTTGTGTCGTTTAGCCGGTGCCCGTTTTTCAAACGGGGAGGGACGTGTGCTGGCTGTCGAAACGTTGCTTATCGCCAACGAACTTTCGATCGTACTTCCGGTCAGCTTAAAACGCGTAAACAATTCGCCCGGTATATCGGAGTTTACGTAAACGCTTAGCGCTAATGACGCGACGGTCTGCATGGTATTTGGCCGAAAATTCGCTTCCGCTTTTCAGCGTCGATTTTTCGAAGCGGACGCAACAAGTAAAATGTGCTTGAGAGATGACCTTTGGACGTTGCCGCGTTTAAAAGGGGATGGGCTTTCGCCGTTCGATCGTAGCTTCCGTTTGGTAGGTTGGATTCACGGGCTGGCTCGGGGCGAGAGATTTCAACGATTGCATTTACTGCGATTGTTTTAGATAAATCGACAGGAACTCTCGAGTTATCGGGAAAACAGGTACTCGAAACGTAGGAGGAAGTTTTGTACGTTAAAGAACTCTTAGCAGTCTCTCGTTGAAAGTTCTTCCAGTTGTAAGAAATAAAATCGTAGCCAGATCGATCCGATTGTTTCGTAACGTTGCCAGCATCGACTGCGAGCACGAATAGCGATTTTGCGATTAAATAATATCTCTTTTGAAACAGGCCTTCTTCTTCCGAGATACTCTTCGACGTCGGTGTACATACTCCGTGTTATCGAACGCTGGTCGGCCGATCCTCAAACTATCGCCTCTCAAATTGAAAATTACCAACGCCTCTTATCCGAAACACGGCGAACCTTTTCAAAACAGCGAAAGCCGCAACACGAAGGGCCGTTTGTAGCGAGCAATTTTCGCGCAAATTAGCACCGTTACAGCAACAATCGCGTGCGCGCTTTTATAGTTTCAGCCGCAGCTCCTCGTTTACGTAACGTGACGAAATATGTTACGTTCAAAGGACTATGAGCTACGTAAACACCGCCAACGTGACACTTTGACCCAGTTCCTCTTTTTCTTTTTTCGATTTTGCAAATGGACGTAGTCGGCGTTGCGTTCTCTCGTTAGCATATTCCAATGCGAGTCTTCGCCGGCCATCCGGAGGCGACTAATAATCGTTATCGACGTGTACTGAGCGATTCTGCTATTCCATTTGCAATCCGCAAATTAATGCGGATACTTGAAGAGAGGATGTATTTTGCGGAAGACGGGCGACGTTCGCTAGGATGAACGCAAACAGTGCTTCGGGAGTGGAGAATGATCGAGTAAGATCGAATAAAAAATTGGTGCGTGCGCGAGCTCCTTCGGTGTACATTTCCGAAGAGCGTCAACGCGGAACGAGAGTGAAGAAAGGCGAGTAAAATGGAACGTCGAGTGCGAACGTCTATGGGTGGTGAATTGTGGATATCCGCTTCGGGATGAATGAAAATTTGGATTTTTAACAAGGAGCGTTGATCGCGTAAGCTTTTAGAGCTCTGATTTTTACAGCTTGACAAGCTGAATAATAAAGATCAATTTTCTACAATTCCTCCGAAAAAGTCTCGTTAACAGCATCGTCGCTTAAAGCTAGAAACGCCAAATCTTCTTTTTTTTTCTTGCGTGTTCCTCTTAAACTTACTTTTGCTGTATCTCAAAAATCATCGTTAAAGATATCGTACGTTATCCGAAACAAATCATAGAAAAACGCCACTGCTTGAAAACTCAGAAACTCGCAAGCGCGATACTAACAAGCTCGCGAAATTAATTTTTGCTAATCCGTCGATAGACCGCGTTAACTCTCAAGCAAATCGCTCAACTTCCTAGTTAAAGAAACCAACGTCCTGGTTCGCCTTTCCAAAGCTTGCCGCTGTCGCAAACACCTACGTTCCATCGCCAACAAACGGAGGCTTACGAACGAAACGGAGGACCCGGCCAGGTTCCGATCGCGGAAGCATCGAAATCAATCTGTTTACCGTAAGAGGCAGCGAGAAGAAGATTCGACGACGCGGCGGAAGGAAGCGGCCATCCCCCTGTCCAGTAGCCAGCGGCGATAGAGTCGCTATTCACGTCGTACTCCCTTTCGAGCGGACTCTTCAGAGTTTAATATAATGGTTAATATCATCGGAGATCCGCACAATGCAAACAATTTGAACCTGCGGGTTCCGACTGCTCTCTCGTGCCCCGCGAACGAGCGACAGGGGATGCCGTGGGAGGGTGGCACGCGATAAGACGGCCAATGAACAGAAAATAGCGTGCTCGCGGAGGAAACTGTGGGCCTCGCCGGTTAAATACGACGGACATCGGTAATCGATAACGAACAATGGTTGGCGGAAAACGCGGACCCGACGATGTCGTGTCTCCGTGATATCCACCAATCAGTCGATCTGCTCTCCTGTGAATGTTGTCGATGGTTAGGGGGTAGGTTCGTTGCGCGGTCCCTGTTCCTACTTTCATTTTCGCTCGTTGTCTTTAATCAGTTGCAACAGGGGCACGTAAGTCATCGATGTTACTTAGAACGCGATAAGACGATGGTTTTTAGATTTAAATTGCTCAGTTGCGGATGCTTGCTATTTGCTTTTTAACAGTGGGACACACGAGGAACAATGGGAGTTTCAAGAATTTGTTCGTTCCATACGCTACAAGTGAAATAAAGTTCTTTGTTTTATAACTAGATTGTAGCGTAGTTGTGAATATATATATTGTCAATGTCTTCACAAATACATTTGCCAGTCGCCTTTCTCCTTTCCATTCAAATTAATTTATTACTAAAAACTACGAGAAGACTAAATATATAAGATCAGATCAGATCAGACGTAGAGTTTTCTTAGAAGTGTCAACCAATATGTATATATGAAAATATATAACGAATACTTGTAACAGGATCGAATTCACTGTATCATCGATTGGCAATTTTTACAACTTCGATGCATGTATCCAACATTGAATTTTAATAGTCGAACAACAGCGCCGCGTATATTTCTCGAAAGAAAAATCTTGAATTCGTAGTGTGGTTATTACGATAGTATCGTTACAAACGATTTTAGTAAATCGGTAACCTATATTTTCGTAAGGTTACTGAATCAAACACGAGCATCGTCCGTAATTAATAAAAGCTACTGCTATCACGAAATCAGAATCGCGTATGTTTATCAGTGTCGTAATGATTTGCCAGGTCCCGTTTAACGTGGCTACGTTTCGACCAATTAGCATTTATAATTAGAAGCGTTTATCCTCCATTATTCATGGAAAGCCGATGGCTCGAACCATCATCGTGTCGTTCACGAATTCGATGATCAACCCCCGTGACCTGTTCCTCGTTGCTCGGCGATTTTTCATCGGACAACGTCGAATAAACAAACGCATTGCTCGTCCCTAGTTGGTTAAATGACTTCAAAAACTGCCGGACATTTTGACGTTCCATTATACTCGAAGGATAACGAGTGCTCGATAAAGCGTTGCGTCAAATACTTTCGGTAATTAAATCTCAAGCGACGTTTAATTGCGAGCAAGAAATTCCAAATGAACGTTGCTGAATATTATTCGTAGGGAGCGACATCTCTTTTGCACGAGAGGAACGAAACTAAAGGAACAAAAGTAAAAAGGGATAAGAAGTAAAATAAGCGAGACAAAGGTATCTTTTCCATTATAATGGTTGATGCAATTGTAGACGATCGATTTAAAAATGTAACAGAATGCACTTGTCTTGCAAATAAAAATCTTCCTGAATGTCTTGTAATAGGTAATTCGTAAAACAGATTGACAATGATTATAAGGCAATATTTTTCATCTTTTCTCACGATGTATATCCATATTATATAGAGTTTGTATTCTTTCATTCGGTAAAATGTTCACCGTTTCATCGACTTGTTGTTTTGGGCTGTTGTATCGTTTAATTTGTGTTATATACATTGTCACGTATATCGTGTAAAATATAATTCGTTCGATC
Source organism: Bombus waltoni (assembly GCA_014737395.1). Lineage (NCBI taxonomy): Eukaryota > Metazoa > Arthropoda > Insecta > Hymenoptera > Apidae > Bombus > Bombus waltoni. Next base: position 428,651 of record JACXII010000043.1, on the reverse strand, counting down.
GAAGAAATTTCTTTCGTTTATTTGTTCATTTAGCGGGACAAAAAGAAATTTTTCGCGTAATAATTGTCCTTATATCAGGATTACTCGTACGCTGCAGTATTTCACGGCATGAATCAGCTCAAAAACTTTTTAATCCTCGCTGGATACCTCGAGGATCCGGGTGCTTTAGAAACTTGTTGCTGGCCATATATTTCCACCGAATCATTTCGGAAATATAAAGCATTTTCTTATATTCCTTACAACTTTAATTCTGTCTTTTCCTTTATAAAAAGAAAACGAAACAACTTATCAACCTTCGTGTTGAATACTTCAAGACTGGCACTTCAAAGCTCTAGATTTCATTGAATTAGAGATAGAATTTCCCCATCCAAAAACCGTACTACAAAATATAACGCACACTCGCCGATTGAACTTTTCATACACTCTATCAAGGCAGTAAAATTGTACGATATTTCACCGCAAAGTTAAATACACTATACATTTTGTGCAAAGAAGCGAGTGCTGTTCCATTCCCGCTTTATCCTCCGACAAAATAAATTGTACATCATAACGCGATAAGACTTTTGTAGGTAACTGTAAATATTTGATCGCCGAAATTAGACTTTTACGGGGGAATAAAATACAACTTCGTTCTACTAGCAAACAAAGCCAACGTTTTCGCTTCGAATCCATCGTTCTCGAAAGTGAGATTTTGCCAAATCAGAGAAACTCTGCAACAAGATAAAAGATGGAGTCGTTAATTGTAAAAAGAAATTGATTATCATTTGACGATGGAAAAATGAATATCGAAGGAAAGTATCGATTATTAGCGGGAAACGGCTAGTAGCGAATCGTCGGCCCTATTATTCCCTGTAACTGGGTTAATTTTTCTCCAGACTCGTTTTCTCCTTGCCTGATCGCAACGAAGAGTACCCGCCAGGCGTACCGTCCTCCTCCAGGCTGAGAATATATTATCCCCGCTTTAATTGTACTTTTATCGTCCGGTCGTTGAGCTTCGATAAATCTCGCCAGTTAACTCAATGGCTCGCGTTCAACTACCGCTCGTACGGCTCTCACTGTATAACACTTGACAGGAACTTCTTTGATCGAACGAACGACTCGCGAAATGGATTTTTAGAAGACAGTTCGAAAAAAAAGTAGGACAAATTGCGAAAGAGAAGGAATTAATTGCGAAAACTCGAAAATGTCAACGTTGGTAGTAGATAAATGCAGAAGTTTATTACGGCACGGAAATTGTTGAATAATTTGACGAATAGAAAAATTAATCATTTTTATTACGTATGTAGTTCATTGTGTAATAAAAATTATATATTACACGCGTTTTTGTAACATACGGTTCTAACGTAGGTTAACAATTGATGAATAGAAAAATTAATCACTTTTATTACGTATGTAATTCATTGTGTAATAAAAATTATATATTACACGCGTTTGTAACATACGATTCTAAGGTAGGTTAACGATTTATGCATCGATATCGATAGAGCGACCAGATAAATTTTAGCAGAGAAAAGATAGTTTGCCAAAATTAATTAAAATCAAATCTGTACTACATGATTGTACGAAGAATTGAAAAGTGCATGGTACTTGCCAGTTACGCACAATTTTCTAGCATCTTGATCGACATTATATTATAGCCGATTCTATTAAATACCAAATTCTTTCTATCCCATGATTATATGTATACGATATCACGAAATAGCGTACATATAATACATAAAATACCAAAATTTCCTTCCGCATCTAACATAATAAAAAAAAAGGATATTAAAATTAAAAATAAGTAAGCGATTATTCCAAAGAAACAATGATTTATCCTATAATTCCACGTTTTCTAGTTGCAGGCCTTAAACAACCTTCGACTGAACTAATGGCAGGAACAAAAGAGCACAGAGCGATTTCCGTGAGAGCGTAAACAATATATCAGTGACGACTAGCAGCGCCGGTTAAACATCATCAGCGATAAAGCATGCTTTGCACCGAGCGAACGCTTGCCTTTAGTCTGCACTCGGATTAAAGGGAGGGAGGGGGGATTAAAAGTGAAAATAACGTTCTGAATCTCTTTAACGCTAAACATCACGACGGAACAACCGATGGAAAAGCTTCGAGCGCATTACGCGAATTAGTGTCGTTTCCACCCTCCCAGCTCGTTCCGTGAATCGCATTAAATTTTAATGCTTATATATTAATATATTAATCGAGCAGCTGAATGTGGAAACTGAACGATTCACCATCGGCTCTGTGCCAGGATTTTGCAACGCCATTAATCAAATAATAAATAAGTTTGGATAACTTTCGTAGTACGATGGTTGAAAATTAAACCTGTTTCGTTAGCGATTAATTTATTGGTAACGTGGGAGAGTTGACAGAGTGGATTTAACGAGACTGTTTATTGCGAGCGATTGAATTTTGTGGACTAAAAATGCGCGAAAGGATCGAATGTTCGTTGCTAGGCTAAAAGAATTCTTTAGTAGACACGTACCTATGTCGTTGGAAAAATTGAAGAAGATCGTAAAATAGGAAAAGAATATCGCGTTGCGTGAGAGATGCGTGGAAAGATATAGTCGAATATGGTACTGGTTCAGTTGCTTTCTGAATAATTATTGCGCAGAACGATGATCGAAAGTTTTCTGTTGGATATTACAGCATTTAAGTATAGCACTGTAATATTTGAATCCACGTGTGTCTATAAATGAACATTTTGCTAGTTTCCTATTTTGTATGGCTCTAGATTTATTTTAATTTAGAGAGTACATAAAAATAATAGACTAACATAGAGTTGTAGAATAAAACGAAAAAGATCGAAAGAAGCACTGATCAGTTTTGTAGATTTCTAGAAATTTTATATATTAAAATGAAAGATCTCCGATAAAAATGAAGAGATTTCCAAATTGTCAGACACGATTCCAATAAAGTTAAGAATCCTAGAGTCGCTCAAGTTTCTTCGACCATCGTACTTCAAGCGAAGTCTCGTCCAATAAGAATCGCATGTTCCAAAATTCCAAATTTAAGATTCAGTATTTTTATTCGACACAAGCACCATCGTGTCCTCTGTCGCCGATATTAACTCCATCTATTTTTCAAGCAACAAAGACCATCTTTTTCGCTTCAACGCGCAAGCGAGATTACCAAAATCTAACTCTTTAAAGAAGGACAAAACTTGTTCGCGAAACTTAGTTTCCAATCTTTGCCTTCCCAAATCGGACTTCTTTTAGCTCGACGCAAAGTATCACGATACAATAGTTTCGAAAGGAGCAAGAGCCCGGCACAGAACGAACATTATCAACTGAGAAAAGATAGTCTGTGTCGCGAGCATCTGGCCAACAGTCGCCACCTCGTTTGGAATTAAGTGGCCTCTGAAATGGAAACATATTTTTCGGTTGTTCGGCAACGAACGGGCGAACTTTCGCGGCGATATTACGCGCTACATACGTTATCCAAACTTTTCTGGATTACGGCGGCTTTTTCCAGACCTGGCCGTGTAAAAAAATGTATCACCGTTATGCAACGTGCGCGTGCACGCAGCCAGTGTCAGTGTCTAGATTTTATCGCGGATAATATCGTTACGTCGTTCATATTAGCCCGCCTTGCTTCTTAAGAATTTGTGGGCCGTACATACGTTAGTCGCGCTGCGTGACATTACAGCTGGAAAGGAAAGTTTGCTTCGAATTGTTCTCCGAATGGATGTGGAAGATTATCCCGCTCGAGCTTCGTTCGAATTTCTAAGGTCCGTTCGGCACATTCATAGAATTTTGAAAAAAGATTCGAGTAACGCGAACGACACGGTAATCCGTATGACGAAACCTGCGTAGTAAATCCGTGAATCCATTGTAGAAGTTAAGAACACGTCGTAAGACTTTCTCGTATTTAAATCCATAGATTTGAAACTACGTCTAGAACGTTCGTTTTTAACGAATATTCCGATCGCGTAAAAATTTTGTTAAGGCGTTAAACTAAACTAAACCAAAAAAAAAAAAAAGAAGAAAGAACAAAATAAAAATGTAATCTCGAGCGGTAGAGATTAGCAAACTCCAATCGCGATACCCGCTAACACACTAATTACGTCGGAAAACATTTCCAATAGCGCAATTTCCAGTCTCGAATAACATTCTTGCAATACCGTTTCCCGTGAAGTTTCCAAGAATCGTCGTTTCGACCATCGAGCGATTCTTTTTAAAGCGTCGTCGCAAATAAGCAACAAAGAGGAGAAAAAAGCAGGGAAAGACCGGCGCGGAAATTCTTCAAAAATTTCCTTTTGTCGTCGTTCGTTCGTTCGTTCGTTCGTTCGTTTGCTCGTGGACCGGTCGTGTTGCAATTTTATCGCGCAAATAGCTCAGCTCGTTCATTTTCAATTTCTCGCGCCGTTTACCCCTCTTATTTCCCTCTTCTTCCGGTTTTAACGAAGGTGAAAAATTCAACGGGATAATTTTCGTATGCAAATACGCCGTTACCGGGGCGGGACCTCTCGTAATCGCGCCTCTGCCCATCTAACGAGGCTGCATTGAATTTTTATTTAGCCAAGCCTCGTTGTCCCCTCCCACCCACTCGTGAAACGTTCCACCTCGTCTCTGATCGATTATACGTTAAATTCTTCGTCGTTCGTGCGTATCATCGATCGTACGATCGACGAGAAGAAGAACGACGAGAACCGAGGATGGAAACGAGGGAACAGAATGGCGAAAAGGAAGCGGAAATACTGACCTCTTTCGGTGTTCGTGGTTGAATTAAATGTTTGGACTTGGTCGCGTTTGATGGCGCCGAGCCAACTAGTTTGTCATCGGGAAAAGTTAGGCGAAAAGGAAAACTGGCTGGCAGGAAAAGGACGAAACAGATTATTTATTTGATCACTGTTTCGTCGAGATTTATTGTTGCAAACGGAAGACGATGGAGACGCAGAAGAAACAACGACAGAGAGGCATAAAGATTAATCAGTGCTGGAAAATTGTTTTTTATGTGTTGTATCGCATTTGTCTCGTCGTGTAAGTAGTACGACTAAATGAATGTCGTTTCTGATCCACTCTGGAGAAAATCTTTTTTACCCCGATTTGATTAAAAATATATTTATCCTTTGCTTTCTTTTCCTGAACATAAGACTTTAATATTTTTAATATCTTTTCAGTATTCTTTTTTCAAGGGATTGTAAATATCGTGGAATTGATGTGAAATATTCAATAAATAGTTAATCGAATGGGAAAATTTTTTGAGACACGACGAGACGTCGATGTATTTCTGTTACCTTCTTAATTGTTCGTCTTTCCGTGTAGGTACTATAATTTAGAGTTAAAATTTTCCTTTCAATGCGTTACAGACAAAATACGGAGATAGAGATCTATATTACGCGCTTGGGTCAATGCCAATGCGGTTAATAATTCAAAAATACGGAAGCAAAATCAAAGGGACCGAGGAAATAGTGGAAATTGGGTTGGATATATAGCGTGTAGTATAAGAAATAACAAGCGGCAGAAACAGACAAAGAGACAAGAAATAAATGATAAGCAGTGCTTTGTGACAGGCGACTAGATATAATGTGGGCAAAGTACACCAAACTAAAATATAGAGAGAGATAAAAGTGACAAATATCGATGACAAATTGAAATATAAATCTTGCTCTATTTAGAGATCTGTTCCGGTGCTAATCCAACGTTTCCATTAACGAAAACCATGGAAAATATCGTTAAAAGACATTGGCAAAGAATTGTTTTCCTACTCTTGCAAACAAAGTTCCAAACGAGTTTCGTTGGTTACCCTCAAAGACGAAAATTTCGCATAAAAGTACAACCATAAATTCGAATATTTAAAACTTCTCAAGCTTCCGATCAATACACAGCTGATCAACACCTGTGCGCTGGAAATTATGAACGCATCTCTGTCCAAACGAATCGATCCGCTTCGCGATCTTACCAAACCTGATACGACGAAATCGCAAGCGGAAATGCAAAAAGTATATACAATGCGATCCTATAAAACGGAAAAAATAAAAAAAAAAATATTAAAAAATTTCAACCTGCCGCCGAAAAGCTGCTAAATCGCGATCGATTCGAGCGTAACGCGTAAAAAATAGCAAAACCGCGGACGTCGACGCGTTCAGCAATTCATACACGGCTTTTTTCAATTTCGTTCCTCCATTTCCGTGGCGACGCGAAAGATATCGAAAAACGGCCGGACGTGTACAACCGGACGAGGTCGTGGTCAATCCTCAAGAGGTAGGGGACGGCGGATATGAGTACGTAAGGTAGAAAATCCTTCTCGAATTGTGCTTCGAGCAGCATTGTTACTGGCTCGGACCGAAGGCAGGACAATGAAATTCTGAAAAATGCGAAAGAAAACACCGTGGCCAATACGCGACTTGGAGAAGAACGGAAGTTTTACCGTCTTTCTGCCACCCTCTTTCATCCCCTGCTTCGTCTCAACCACCGCCCTTATGGCAATTATATCTATATCCCTCGAACGTATGAGCATACCAGGTTAAAGGCATCCCCGTTTTTCTCTTCGATCGTCCCCTTTTCTTGTCCGTTCGAACCCCGACGTAAATCGAGGGTTCGTTCGCTTTCCAAGTTTTCGAGACGCTGCGCGATTGTAATGGCGATCAGGATTCTCGAGGATCGATTAATGCGAACGAAAGCCTGGAATTCGAGGAAGAATTGCCTCGTTCCTTTCTCCGGGATACGAAAGGTAGAGTGGAATAACGGAGGGAAAAGAATTACTAAGACGCTGCGACGTTATTATAGTTTGCGTGGGATTGTTGTAATGTCTCGATGGAAGTATAATGTCCTACGTACTTGAGAGCCGAGTACTTTTCAGTCTGCGAGAACGATTCGTTTTATCGGTAGGAACAAAGATTCTGCGAATGTTTGCGCGAATGAGGCGCAACATACCAGGACTTAAGAAGAGAGTGTGTTTTTTTATATCGTTTTTTCTAAAGAATTTTATCGTATACAGTACGATAAAAAGACACGAGGAACGAAGTGCAGGAAGGTGAGAAACAGCGTCGATTCTGATTGTCGTATTTCTTAGAACAGTTCTTGCTAATCCCTTGCACCGTTGCTCTCGAATAGCTACTTAAGGAACACGGAACTATTCGCTGATGTAACACCGTGGTACAAAAACGAAACGTTAAAGAACTCGGCGCGTTTTATCGGAGGATCGACGCTAAAGTTGCGGTTGAACTTTATTACAGATAAATCCGTTTCCATTAAACTAGAATCCTATTCGAAGCATCGCGAGCGTAGTTCGATATTAATATAAGCCAATCAATCGCCAATGCGCAAGCTTTCCAACGCGGAAAGCAGTAAAATTAAAGTAACGCGATTTCTCTAACAATTAGCAATTCAAATCACCCGTCCTACGATTTCCTTTTGAACGACAGTTCGGCTTCAACTTGGCGCTCAACTATCCATCGCCGTCAAAGAAAAGCTCTAACACCAAGCAACCAACCTCTAGAACAATCAGGATGAAAAAGAGTCGTAAAACAAGCCATTAATTCCACCCAGTTCCCTGGATTTTCCGAAACGAAACAGGTGAAGGTTGCGCGACTCGAGTCGATACTCTACGCGAGAGTTTCCGTTCCTCCATCCTCTTCGCTCGGTCTCCACCCCCTGGGGCGCGCGGATGACGTAAATCCGCGATCCACGCTGATTTTCGAGGAAATTTCGCCGAGTGCCGGCGTAACAATAGCTTCCTATACCTTTTTCCAGAGCGAAAGTTTCGCCAGCGGTTCGTTCGTTCGTTCGGGATAAAAAAGAGAGACGAACGAGGCGGAGGGGCGGAAGCGAAATTCAATCTTCCGGTTAAAGAAAAGTTAAAGCGGCTACCGGCTTATCGGGAAGTTACCGCGCCGCGCGGAAACGGGTCTCGGTCCCCCGGACATATTTAAATCCCCGGCGGGGCTGGCCGTAAATTACCAGGGTTAGGCCAACACGCGCTGCTAACTTTGACGCGGGGGCGGAAGCGTTCGTTGCGCCGGCTAAACGAGCCTCGATCGCTCGTTGATCATCGACCGCGACGATTAAGGGTCACGGGCTAATGAAATCCGCCTCTACCGATCCTGCGTGTGTACAATGTGCGAGAACGAAGGGAGGGTCGTTCCTGATTAGATTGTTAAATATTTCAAAGCAAACTTCGCTTCTTTCTCCTTTATACCTTGATAACGAGTCGATCGAGAACGTCGGCTGCTAAGGCATAGGTTAGAAAGGTTTGTGCATTAATGGGAAATGTACACGGGCATGTGCAAAATACACGTAACGCAATAATATGCTAAGTGTATTATGGCATATGGATTTTTCTACTTTTATTCGTAAACGATATAAACGTCTGCAGCATTGTACGAAGATTCGTAATCGAGTGGTTCGCTGTAGGTGAAGAATTGTCGTGTTAATTTTTTACCTAGATTTTATCAGGATATTTTTCTATTTTGACGTTCGTTTGATACTGTTGAAGTGGTTGGCGTGACCAAAATAAAATAGTTTGAATCCAATTTAAGTTAAGTAGTTTATTAATTTTACAGTATCGAATTTGTATTTGTATCGTACATCTTACTGCATCGACGAATGCCATTGACGATTCTTAATATAGAGCCGAGCAATAGACACCTGTGTACACGGAGTACAATCGCATACACGCATTGACGATGAATTATAAAAATAATTAACACGAGACGACGTCTTCCCACGTATTTACGAATACATTAACGAAACAATTATTTTAAAGAATCTCGTCGTTTTCTTCTTCCGAGCCTCTCTAAAGAAGTTTTCGATATCAAGAAGCTGACTGAATAGAAAAGAAACTTCGGACACTAAGAAACTCGGTGTCGAGAAAAAGAAAGAAACATATGAATTAGAAAGATTTTTAAACTTCATTATTCTGTACAACGAAGCTTCGTTTGCAAAGGCAACCTCGTATACCAATGTTATTTTCCATTTTTAATCGACATTGCAAATCGACCGTCGAAGATATAACTTGAGTTCATTTTTACTTACATTGCCCAGAGAATGAAGATAAGCGTTTAAACTATTTGACTTGACGGAAAGACGTAACCTTCGTTCTACAAAGTAACTAGAAGTGCAACGTCAGGTGCGTGAACGCGCGACTTCGCGCGCAGCCGAAGCGAGTAACCGGCGACGACGTATGAATGATACATGAACGAGCCTCTGGATCCTCTCGCGTCCCATTACCGCCAGTAAATCGTCCTTTGGAAAACCTTCGAACAGGAGTACGCTCGGTCGAGTTTGCATAATGCTCGGCGAAGAACGTGGTCGAAAAACGTTGGAAAAAGATTTCGTTGCTTGACGACCGGTGCGCGTTAAATCTTGAAAAAATGTCGAAATTTTGTAGCTTTAAAGGAACTAATTGGAAATTTAACAAGCAAGGAAGAACTAAAAGAGGAAAGGGGAAAAATTAGCCATTCAAGAAAATATATAAAACACCGTCTACGTCGAAATTCTTACGTTAAAAAATTAATAGCTTTGAAAGTACTCGATAATGAAACATACTTGATAAGAAATATACATACGTACGTATAACGATAGTTAAACACGACGATGCAAATTACCGCGTTCGGTAAACAACTTTCACGAACAATTATTAATTACCGATACGACGCAATTTTACATTACGCGTAAAAGAAACAAAAGAGGCATAGCCAGGTTAATTAAACGAAAAGTGACGTAAACTTTTCAATGTACGGCGAGCACGATCGTCGAAAGCCAAGGTATAAATTATTGAAATTAATTATTAGTTATCCCTCGAACGCAACAGTTACGTGCAATAGCGACAAATAACGAAGAACGATAGTCTCTCGTAATCGGTTGCACTGAATTCAGCCCGTTCCAACGGGGCAGCGTGACTTCGCGAATGCTAGAAAGCTGGCAAGCGTGCGTTTCACGGGAACAATGGACTTTACTATCTGATTTACTATCCGATACGCGACATAAATCTTTCCTGTAAATTGTTCGATGATTCTTAGCCAATCTATTAGTTAACGAACATGTTTGCTCTTTACATAAAGGGGGTTTTTAATCTGACGAAAATTCCATCGAACACCCATAGGGCGATGTTAAAATTCACGACCTTGTCAAGCAATCCTGGATTAGCAAAGCTGTCGTTCTATTTAGTTTTCGGATTAACGGATACGGATCTCCCTTGTCCTCTCGATAATATTTCAAAAATATCGATCGTCGTAAGATCAATCACACCGTTTGCTTTATTTTCTCCTCTTACAAATCTTCGTGAATTCGCCGTCTATTTTTCGCAGCTTTGTATCTTCGCACCTAACTTTATCCCCATTTTGTCCATTTTCAACAGGTGTGATGCGAAACTGCGAAGCGTGTTCAACAAGCACGTTGCGAACAAAAACGTTCGTCCGTCTTCGCCACGCTTCCCCCCTATGGTCTTCTTGGAAAAAGAAACTTTACTGCGACGTACGTTTACCACGTTAAAATCGCAAGTCGTGCGTCGATAGGAAACAAAGAAGAATACGATCGGTGATTAAGCTCGCGATCCTTTCCTGTAATTTCGCGACAAAGGTTAAGAAATCGCTCGATAAGTATTCAAGGTATCGATTGGCCAAGTTAACTCGTTCGTCCCAGTTAACGGGTCAACCAGAATCTGACGTAACAGAGATCCGACCAGATAACGAGGCAATGGAACGATGGCACGCGGGAATGGACCGTTTAAAAAGTGCAGTCGATTTTACGAGGTGGTCTGGTTTGTCACGGCGGAATCGAAGGGGCTTATGCAGATTGCTTATTATATGACCGCGGCCTGTATCGCGTAGATTTTATTACGGCTACAGCGACGGTCGGCAGAAGAGGATGGCGGGATTGGACAGGGTTGAAGAGCAGAAGGAGGGAGCGCGCTTTAATTGGTATGTAAATCGCGTCTCCCTCGCGTTCGCGGTTCGTACAGGAGAGCGCGCATACAAGGGACGAGCAGGCCGCTTATCGTTTATGCGTGCCCGTACTCGTTGGCTTTACCATACATTATCCCCTCGCTGATATCGGCCTAAATCAAGCGGCTTTCGTGTTATCGATTTTCGAATCGAGAGTGTAGCCCGCGCCTGGACTGTCCACCCGACCATCGAAAGTGATTTTAACCCATTTCGATCGATACTCCGTTTACCCTTGCCCCGAGTGTTCGTTCCGTTCCGACCGGCATGATGACCAAACACCATCACGCACAATGGGCTACGTAATTTTTGATGATTCTTCTTTTGGGGTAACTTTATCGAACGACTGCTCGTACGCTGGGCTATGGCGTTTATTAGCGGAAAACAATACGCGTTACGGTTCTTTGTTCACGGTTTAGTTAACTTCGTTCGTGATTGATTTAAGGTTTAATAAACGATGTATATCGTAGGTCGTAAGTTCGTAGATACCGTAGATACTATAGTTGAATTATAGAATATTCCGTAATAAGCACGTTACGATAAGTATGTTGAATTATGGAAATTCGTAATCGTGTTAAGACAATTCCGTGATTTTGCCTCGAACTATTTAATAATTCCGGTATACTGGAGCGAGCGTGAGTAGCGATGGTCGGTAACAAGTCAGGCGTTTGCGACCAGTAAAGAGAATCGGATATTTCACCGCCACGCTCAACGTATTAAGACGCGCTTCGTTCGTATCGCATTACCAAATTCGTTTTGTATTAAGAATATTTGAATAACCACTCTCTCGTTCCACTTTGCTATTTTACCAGCTATCTATATTCTAATAAATTCAACGAATAAATCAACAGTTTCGTAAACTACCGTGAGAAGATTTACGCGATTCGCCGCTCTCGTTTTCGATAAAAATACAAAAGCGAATTGTCGAGGGAATCGAGCGTTCGTTGCTTTATCCAACCTGCATATACCAATCACAAATTCGTTCTGCAATTCGCTATTCCTCGAAGAATCTAATTGCGAAACTACGCAAGGATAGCTTTCGCCGTTCCTTATGAAATTCCTTCTCAAGCGTGGTCGTTTAACTCGCACAAAGAAAAGCCACCCTTCAGAAACAACTCGACAAATCGACTGGAGGTCGAAACAGACGGCTCATACACGCCAATTTCACCGTCAATTGTCACGCGATGTTCAGTCGTTCGCGAGAAGACCCGTTTCCCTCGACTGGTTCGACATCATCGCGCATCGTCGTCGTCGTCGAAGACGAGGAGGACGGGAGAGACACCTTTTCGCATATTTCCACACGACAGCCACGAAGGGGAGACGCGACGAACGCTCACCAGGAGTCTACGTTCCGAGGAAACGACGCGGCGAAACATAATCAAAAGTTGCCATGGCTACACTCAGGATCCCGTGTCACGGCGCGGCGTGGCCTTGGGCCGCGGCTTGAATATAAGGACGAGAGCAAGGGAAAACAACCCCTGCCCCCGCTTCCCTCGATAACGCAAGAACGTCTTTCAATTACGGGCCAACCCGACAGCGAGATCTCTGCAGTCTAAAACACCGTAGCAGAATCGGATGTTTTTACATCAAAATAGAAAAATTGTATTTTCATATCGGAATTAGCGCCAATACGTTTCATCGATGGTAAGGATGTACAAGCTGAGGATGTACAAGGATGTACGTTAGAATTGGCAAAATTTGTCAAGTGTCGTTTCTAAAAATGTGCATCAATGCCTGTCTACTTTTATCGACAACGAGTTACAGGTTGATCGATGCTCGAAGGATGCTTCTTAAGAGATCGATCCGACGTGAAAAAGTAAGGTGAAAATATATAATAAAGCTTCGTTCGCTCGGCGTCTCGTATTTTCAGACAAACAGTTTTTGCGAAATGTCCGAAGCTCCTGAAATTCAAGAGCTTGTTATTAAAACGTAAAAATTAATAGAAAAAGATTGAGTTTTGGTCTTTGCCTCTTTGCCAGGGCTTGGCCTTTGCGACTTGTTCTTGCTCTTCAACAACAGAATGAAGTTAATAGAGAGGAAGGTCTGAAGGCGTTGATATAATTAAAGCAGATTTAATTAATGTAATAGCTATTTATTCCCATCAAAAGACTTTCAACCAAGTTGGACCGAGCATACAAATACTATCAACAGAGGACTTCTTTGAAACGAATAGTTAGCGTTTAGCTTATTATTGATATATATATATATATATCACGCTAAAATTAGGTAAAGTTATTATTACTTATAACTATAGCGCAAATACGGCCAAGCACGTGTTGGAAGCAAGCGGAATGTAAATCGAAAGCCATCCTAAGCCGCAATACAGGAATTAAGAGTAAAACAATTAATACAATACGTATGTGTCGAAAGTTTCTTCGCGACTAGCATCTTTCGTCTTTCGCCTGTTTGTCGTTTGACATCGTGTACGATTCATATAAAGGAATCACGATTTATATATAATTCTATACCGCAAACGTTATTCGATATTCCGCTGAATACAAATTTGCAAACTTTGCGTCTTACAGACCGTTAATTTGGTTAATAATCAAAGTCATTGCGACGAACGAAAATGCACTTCAAAGAGAAATCTTGAAGAGATTTCAATAATTCTGTGTTGTAAATACGCTAATATATCTGAATATATTAATATTTCAAATAGGATAAAAGCTTGGCTAAAGAGCTAAGCTTAGGTTTATAAGAAAAACTGTACGCTGTTTCACGCTGCTTTCTCTACGCTGCTCTATACTCAGCCGTCTGATTCACTCTATGCGTCTTTCCTTCACTACTCTGGTCGCTGGTCTCTCTCTCTCTCTCTCTCTCTTCAACCAATTACAAGTAACATTACAACATATGGATCAGGAACAGATACGCGATTGCGCCGATCATTCGTGCCCTAAGTACCCCACTGTCGTAAATTAGACAGTTAACTACTTTCACAGCCGCTCGCACGGTAACGTCTATACCTCTCGCTAAACGTCCACGCGGTTTTTCGAAAATTCTCGGTAAACTTGGACGTGCTGCTCGAAACTCGATTTCAAGAGAACGCGGTCGCCTTCGAGATTATGCGATTTAAACGAACTTAAAGCGGCACATATCGATCGATAGTCGGAAGATGGGCGAGGAAGAGATAGACAGATGGAGGAATGGAAAGAGAGAGCCGGGGAGGGAATAAGTGAGTTCACAGTGGGTGGAGGAGGCGACGGATTCGCGTGACGTCTTTGACGGTGCGTCTTCGTCGACGACGAAAGCGTCGGAAGCTGCACGTCTTGAACAGAACGGCACCGAGCGGCACGCATCTTCAAAGGGGCCGAAGTCCTTTGCAATTCTAGTTCGCGTCATGTGAAATGCAATCATATTCTATTTCGAACGCGCTCGCAACTCGGCGAAGCGTATTCCGGCATCCGTTTGCCGAACGCTATATGTACCCTTCGCATAATTGACTCATTGTTTCCGGCTGTCGCGATTATCCTTACTTCGACAATCCATTGTTGGAACTTTTTCAGCTACGATTTTAGAATGGAACGCGGAGAAGCGTTAAAATTAAATTTATCGCGGTAACTCATGTAATACGATGGTTTCTTTCGACGACTGGTACTGGACGAAGAGGAGAGACTGAACTTTGCTTTCGGCGCGGACGAAAAGGTCTGTCTGTGTTTGTTTCGACAATTGACGTACCTTGAATTTTGTTTGCGATGGTGGAATCTAAAATACCAATTTCTATTTTGCAACTACGACATTTCTTTTATGCAGAGAGTACAACCCAACTGGAAGTTAATTTCATCCCTTACGAACGCACAGACGTTCGCAATCTACGATCAATTGATAAATTATCGAGAAGAACTCTCCGATGGTAAATTCTGACTCTCAGAAAGGAACGTAAGATACAACGAATCGAAGAAAAACTTGCTTCTCGATCCACGGAGCGCAACACGGATCACACTGTTCGACGTTATCAGGATCTTTGCGAGCTGAACGTAAGTGTACCTATACGAACACCATTCCCTGTATACTATCGAAACATGTACCTTTAATCGTCGAAAATCACAGCATCCTCGCGAGCATCTATTCCCTCGGTTGGTTACAGAGTTGGCGAGGAAAGAGGAAAAGAGAGAAAGTTGCGCGTGGCGAGCAGCTTTGCTACTTGATAAACCGTGTAGCTTTCCCGGGCTTTTCTTTGCCTCGCCAACGACAGAGGGTGATTTCCTTTCGGAACGTACCGCGCAAAATTCTAACTAGCAAAGTTTGCCGGCGACGCGACGGCGACGTGATAGTAAGAGGAAAATGAGGCAGAAGGGCGGTGGAGGGGGTGGACCAAGAGGCGGAGAAAGAGCAGTTGACAACTTTTTAATCTTCTTGGAATCTCATTGGATCCATCCGCTGGAACAACGAGGCGAAATTCGCGCCGTTGGCAAACAAATTTCGTTTGTCCGCTAGAATCACGCTAATACGCGATCTACTCGATTTCTCTGCCCGTCCTACGAATAACCAATAGCGTACTTTGTTTTTTCTTCCATTCCATTCCTTTTTTTGTCGTTTCGATCGCCTGATGTTATCGATTATAACGAGGTTGTGCGTTGGATGATTGTAACGCGGCCGATATCGTAATACGGTCGAAGGAATCGCAAAACCGGCAGCTTCACCTTTTGGCAATTTGAGTAAATAAAACGAAGATTTAAGAAAAATCTGATTCCAATCTTTCTTCGTAGTTTAGAAAAGGAAAAAATCTTGTTTTATGTGAATTTAGAATTTAGAATCTATTTTTTGCATTACTATGGGTTGCTAACTACAATGTATTTTTTTTTTTTATATGAAGGAACGAATAGAACCGTTTTGCAAATTCTTTCAGAGTCGTCAAATACGATGAAAAGTAGATGGATAAAAAATTTCAAGAAAAGATTAACGCGTCTAATTGATCGACTAAAAACGTTCCGTTTCTCATGATTTGTAATATCGAACTTTACCTTTCGTTCTCGACGTTTCCTTCCCACGTGATGTAAATTTTGTTTCTGCAACAACAATAAATACCTTTACTCGCCTCGTTTTTAAAACACGATTTATTTTCTTTGTTTCATGATCCATACTAATATGAATTCTACACGCGTGTTTCGTTGTAACGGATTTTCAACACCGTGCAATGTTGCTCGCTAACAAGTACCAGTCACTAAAATTTATATCTGTTGTTAGATCCGAAACGCAAGCAAACGGTGTAAAGTACGATGCAAGGCCAAACTTCGCGGAACAGAAACAACGAAATTTGCTTTTGAAGCAGGTGCAAGTGCCAAGTTTTTCACAAAAATTATGATCTGTGGAAATGGCACAACGTAGAGATTGTTACTTCCAAAAAGAAGGAATTATTCAACGTAAAAGGTGCAGAATTATGTACGAATAATTCATTGAAAATTGCAAGGAATCTGTCGTGCAACTTTTTCTCGCACGTGTCGATGACTTTGTCCAGAACAAAAAGCAAATTATTCATAATTATTCATGTTCGAACAAAAGATGGATAAAAACACGGAACTAACGAAAAAATAGCTGAATAAAGATTAATTTCAAATTCTATTCTCAATACTTTATTATACTTTATTATACAGTAATAATTAATATAAACGACGAATGATCCTTCTTCGTATCTTTTATTTTTTTATATTATAAGACGGCAAAAGCAATATTACTAGAGATTAAGATAATAAAATTTCAAATAAAAATAATACACGATGCCGATAATATCATGGTTTGACCGTTTGCAATAATTTTCTCTGCTTGTAATTATCTCCTGAATTAATTATTCGAGACAGTGAACACGAACGAGCGCATGCACGGAACATTCTACATAATTCATTCGATTAACAGTTACTGCAATTTTTCTGTTATCTATCCGTGGCTGAGTAATGGATCGCCGAACGTGACAAACGTTTTTGTCGCGTAATTTATTACTCTGATTTCAATGAAAGCTCCCGAATATCGCGATGGCGTAAAAAAAAAAAAAAAAAAAAATAGAGCGGAAATGAAATTTATAAAACTAGGAGATACCGATCTGTATGCGTGTTGTGCAGGCCATGATCGAAGAAGAGTGTCACGTAATTTTACAATCGTATTATATATTTTTAAATTAAATGAAAAACGAGAGAAAATATTATTAAAAGTTACGTGTAAATAGTTAGAAACAATGATATATAGCGTATCGCGACATAAGAAATAATAATTGCAGAGGAACGAGGAAAATGAAAGGAATGTTTAAAAAAAGCAAATTTATAGTATTTTAGTGAGAATATGTTTTTATTACGAATAACGATTTCACTCAAATTGTACTATCCAAATTGATCGTGATATTTCACAAAAATTTAAAGGTATATCGACTCTAGAATTATCAAACCGTTGGAAATGTTCATTTTATTGAATTTTAAATACGACTATGCTGTATTCCAACTTTGTTTTCATCGTATAATTTTAATCATAATTATATACTTAACGTTATTTAAATTAGAAACTAGATATTTATAATATCTGTATTAAAACGAATCTTTCGCCAATCTGAAATCTCTTTATTTCTCGCTTGATGAACAATTTTCGCAGCTCGTACACTTACAATCACTTGACATTAATTTCATAAACAAAGCAATTTCTGAAACGCGGAACAACGCGACTGCAAACGAAACGGATACAACGAAACGCTTTCGTTGGCCTTTTTGCGCTGTGAAACAACGCTGGTCGCGCGAAAATTTCAAGCGGAAACAACCCTGCGGCACAGCGCGCAAAGCCACGAAACGAAACGCAACGTAAAAGCGTGGCACGTATACAGCTGTCCTAAAAAAATTCGTAGAAGCTCGGACTAACCGACGTTAAACTCGAAACGAGGCAGTTCGAAAGGTTAACTCGACTTTCATGGCCGCTTCGACTCAAATACGACCAACCGAAATAAATGAAGAGGGATGACGAAAAGAAGAAGTGCGAACGGTGAATTGTTACGAGCACATCTATCAATACTAGGTGTACTGGAAATCGTGGAAATAATCGTGTAGAAACATTCTTGCGATTTACTTACAACCGGAAGAAGAGGAAGACTGTATATAGTTCACGAATACAGTAATATATTTAAGTCGTATTAAGCCAGACATATTTTTCTGTAAAGTAAATTTGTTTCACGGAACATCTTTTTGCAGGATGAAACCAAACGACGAATGCGACGGAAGAAATAATAACCTCGGACAGAAGGAATAAGCGATGAGAATTTTGCGACAACGCTGAGATAAAATTTGATTTCAAACATAATGGCAATTCTTAGAGGTTTCGACGATTTCGTGACGCTTATAAACGGGGTTACATTGTATATCTTAACGCGGTAACCACCGCTGACGTAGTACTGCGTCTTTTCATGGCTGAAGCGGAAAGCCGCTAACGTTGTAGCGGTTCACGGTTATTTTATAGAAGGTAATAACAATTTAACAACGTACTGTAACTATAAAGATGGATAATATGAATGATGTCGTGTCATACCATTACACACTATCACACTATCGTCAAAGAAACGAATAGCGATATAAATGTTCGGATAGAAAGTTACTGCGTTTATATTTTACATTTATATTAAAAAAAAAAAAAAATAGAAATCAGAATTTAATATTTCATTACACGTAATTTTCATGAATCTTTTATATGACGTCTTGCTGTTAAAAAAATAGAAAGCCTTCTTTCGAGCTACAGTTAATAAATTTTTATAGCGTCTAATACCATTTACGATCCTTTGTAACATTGCAACTCTATGACTCGGAGGTTCAGTTTCTTCCGCTTGGAATTAGTTTATATGATATCTCGCGAACGAAATTGTTATTTCCTGGGCGTATCCTGTACATCTGGTATGGGTTAGGTTAAAAGACTTAGCGAAAAGTCGGCAGTTTTATTTGTCAAGGTACAGAACGAAGTTCTCAGATATTACGAGAAAAGAAATGGCTAGAGGCAAGGAACTCGGTATCGAAGTTAGAACTGCTGTCGTCACTGTACTTGCACAAAGTGGCAGAAGAAGGCGTGCGAGGCCAATTATCAGTGACTCTGAGACCAAAGAAATTTCTTGTTTTTTTTTTTTTTTTACTCCAATTGCAAATAACAAGCAACAAATCGAACCACGATATTTGAAGACTCTTGCCATTTATTATATATATTTATATCATACTTTTTATAATATCCGAATACACGTTCCGACGTGTTAGTGTTATCACATTTCAACCAAAACGTATGTATATTAAAAATAATACGAAAATATAGTGACACGGACGTGGTATTACGGATAAAACGAAGCTATTCAACGAGGAAGTTCTAACCGAAGGATATGTATTTCCTAATGAGAGGATTCATTTCAATAGCTTTAACGGTACGAATACGAAAATTCTAATAAAATGCCCAGCTATCCGCAAATATTACCATCCGTTGGAACACTTTTCGACAAACTTAAGTTTCGTTAAATTCGTTCGAACTACCGAGATTAATCCTCTCGTTGCTACAAAAATGTTCACCTCGTATCGCGACAATATTCCTGTTAAAGTTGCAAAGGTATTAACGTTTCACAAAATATAACGAAACAGTTGTAATTGCTCGAGACGTCCAATCCGCTACCAGGTTAAATGGTTTCTCTACAAGCCCTTACTTCGGAACACGTACGCCTCCAACAATAGTTTTAACAACCCTTCGATCAACCCTACGTACAAACATTCTCTCAGAATCCATTAAAAGGTTTTCTCCAACGAGCCTCGCCTCACCCGCGCGCGTTCAGAAAATTCGCAAAGTCCAATTTTGCTGAGGAAAACCTGCGTCGTCCTCGTCTTCCTTTCGAGAGAAAGATTTCCTCAAAAAATCCCCGCCTTCTCGATCACCGTGTACAAACTCGAGGTCCTCGACGTGCTACGTACCACCACCCATCAGCACCCAAACATCCGTACCCGTACATGTACTTACGTACTCACACATTGGTGCATACACATTAAGGAAAAAAGGAGCGAAAAAAAAAAATGTATTTGCCGTCCCAGTTTGCCCCGGTTGGCATGGCAGGGCGAAAGCTCTTCAGTAAATCCAGCTTAAAGCAGCTGTGTAAACGTTGACCTATATTACAATCACGCCGGCTCGAGTGCTCGGCGACGCCATCGGTCTTTTCGAAGCCGCTACAAAGTAACTTCGTGGCCGCCTGGTGCACGTGGTCGACCGTGTGGTGTGCGTGGCGTGCAGTCGAACGCCTACGCGGACGCCGCCAGCATCCACCTTACTACTATTTACCGTGGTTCTTGGCAAAATTTCCACTATCCGAGCACAGTCGTCTCTCGCTCTCCGCTTCTTCTTGTTGCCGCTCCTCGCTTAGCCTCGCTGCCGTTTCGCGATTCGACCACCGGAGAAACCTTTTTCAACCCTTGGAAACTCGGTTAATCGGTGCTCGGATAGAAAATCCGTTGTATACAGACGAACGTCCATACAGGGTGTCTCCGGTAATCGTAGTATTTACGATCAGCAAGAGGATGGTTTTGCATGAAAGCGCAAGTTTGGGAATACAATTTTTCCGAGTTGTAGAATCCACTCGGAGTTGGTCGAGTAAATGCAAATTTGACTGATCTTCGACGGGAGACGAATAAACGATCGACAACAGGTTATTCGAAATGAGAAAACAAGCGAAAGCTGTGGAATAAAATTTGCGTGGAATCAGTCCGATAAGCGGTTAGTCGACAAATTTGCGAATTCGATTTTCTAAAAGACTAGACTTCAGACGAGAAATTCTTATTCTACGGTTTCAACGTTATTTTCAAGCGCGAAACGGTCTTCGGTCAATTGTTCGCTCTGATCTGGTTAGGAATTAGCCAAGTTCGCGTATATCTCACAGACTCGAGCTTCGTTTTCAACTCGTTTTTTCATCCAGAATCAGCCGTTTGCAAATTGTACCTGATTATTCGTACACCCTGTACAACCGTGTCGATGAAATCGACGGACAGATACTTTAAACGGGAATTTTTTCACCTCCTGACGTTTCTTTCTATTTCTTTGCTTTGATTCCTTTCAGAAAAAGATACCGTAACGACTGGACCGAGTTTCGTCTCCTGAGTTCGAGTCGAGAATCCGGTCGAACTAATTTGCCAGTTTTCGAGGGTTTCTCCTTTCGCCACGGATTTTTCGTATCACGTGGCCGAGATCGGTGCTCGAGTCATGTTTCGCTACCAGCGGTCGATTTTGTTTCTGAAGTTCGACCTTCTTTTTTTTTTGTTCTTTAACTGATAGCGAGCTGAATCGACGTTTGAACTCGCCCTTTTCTCTCCGCTAGCAAATATCCTGAATTAGACCTCGTTAGCTTTCTACGAGTGGAAATTAGAAGTTTAGTTTGTTAATTAGCGACCTCTCGATCCAAAAGAAAGATAAATACATTAGAGTCCTTTCTCCATTTATATATATACGTATTACCAACGAAGAGATACATACAATTAATATTTTAACTTCTAAAAAAAAAAAAAAAAAAAAAAATAGTAAATATATAGCGTAAAAACTTTACGAGGAGTTATTTCGGGCTTAATAGAAAGAAGCCTTTAACTACGGTACACTCAACGATACAAAGGCGAGAATTTGTCGACCTTACGCTGTTCCTTGAATCAAATCTCGCAAGTATTTTTTATACCCAGCGCGCAATTATCAGCGAAAGAAGCAATTGCTTCTTTTTGCGTGAAACGCGATAACGAAGATCGAGTCCACGAAACGAGAAAATTTTCATTTAACGGGTCGTGTGTAGAGACGCGGAGCAAGATGTGGATGGTCGATACTTGTATCGCGTGCCAAAGAGTATTTGTTTGCGCGTCGGTCGCGATATTACTTCCGAGAGGTGCGCATAAAAAATAGCGGGCAGACGCGCGCAAAGAAAAATGGCACAACTGCACAAGTAAGTACTTCGCTTTACTCCTCCTCACTCTGTTATCTACACTCCAGGGGTTGAGTGGTAAAAGCGGGGAGACACTTAAAGGATTTACGGGTCTGAGAACTCTAGACCGCTCTTGGATTGGCTCGAAAGTACGAACTTGAAACCGAGTGCACGCTCGCCCCGGAAATACTGGATGGAAAACGAAACGAAGCCAGGGAAAGAAAAGGAAAATGTGAAATCATCGTTGCTCGACGCGATCGAATTAATTCTAATTACGCGGAGTGCTCGCTGTCTTTGGTCCGTGAACGATCTCGCAAAGCGAAAAATGAACAAATAAACTATTCCTATAATTTACATTCGATTAAACAACGTTAAATACGTTTCTGTCTCATTTTCCTCTGCTACATCCTTCGACTAGTATCGATAAAAGCCACTAAATCTCGTATAAATCAGAAAATTAAGAAACCACGATAACGACAGTCAATGTACAAAATCAAAGAATATTAAAATCTCTACGAAGTCTGAGATTTTCTTATAAATAAATAAAACGAAGCGATTACGAAATAATAATAATAATAACAATCCATAATCTCAGTAGTTATTCTTACAATTAACAGAAAAAATAATCTTCCGACCCTCAAAGGATAACAGAACTCGTAAAAGGGGGACAAAATGTAGAAACCTTTCGACAGGGACCAAATATTTGAAGCCTCGGTGTTCCCGAGTGTAGGTTAAGCGCTGTTGTTTTCAAAGTGGAATCATAAAAAACCGATAAACTACAGCCCATAGTCGGACCAGTTTGACTATCGTTCGGAGGGGAACAGGCTCTTTGCATCACTGGCATTGTTGTGGACTCGAATACAAAGATGTTTCCCCCTTCCTTCTTACGTGTCTGTCCTCCGACTCTGCCGCTGTCGTTCTTCTCAACCCTCCTCGGTAGACCTCCCTCTGAAAGAGGGTGGAAAAACCGATACTGGATCGAAAATTATTAAATACACAAGTTAACGAGACGAGGGCAGAAGTCGCGGTACATTCGATGGATCTTTCAGTCGACGAAAATCCCATGGAAGTTGAAAGATATTTTAACAGGGGAATGAGGATGTTTAACCAGGGAAAACGAATGAATTTTCAAGGCGGAAATAATTACCGAGCCGGTGCTCCTGAAAGAAGCATGCACGTCGGTGCTTAATTAATCGATTCACTTTGACGGCACACGCGTGCAAGAAACGTTCAGATGCTGCGAGGAAAGAGGGTCAACTTCTTTGCTCGGTAGTAAAAGAAAAAAAGTTGCTTCGCCGAGGTTGCCTTGGTTAGGCGGAAAAATTGTGAAATTAATGATTCCTTTTAAAGCGCAAAAATGCTTTTGACGTCAGCATCGTTCGGTCGCTATATGGGACTTGATTCGGAGGAAAGGAATGAACAACTTTCCGATAAAAACACCATCGGTCGCAATTGGAAAAATATTAGGACGGAATTAGAATTTTATGCGACGATACGGAAATCGTTTGGACAATAAATAGCGAAAAAAAGGAATACGTCTGATTTGATGCTTATCGATGTGCATAAATAATGGAATACAAGTGAGCAACTCGGTCCCTCATATTTTCAACAGGACGTTTATGAATATGTGGAATTTTTGGGACGATATTAGACATCGAGGTAATGAAAAATGTTCATTTACACAGATATCGGACGAGGCCTGCTTTTTTAATCTACGAAGAATTTAATTCTGCGCCAAAAAGGGGCTTGTTCGCTTGAAATTCATCGTACGCAATGTAAACAGGAGAACTAAAATACGACAGAACCTTGATTATTCTAATTAAATTATGACATACTCTGTTTGGACAATCGAAATGCTCGGCCAATCGAATAACTTGGTTTTCGCGTACGAGGAAATTTTTTATTTTGCAGCATTCTCTAGATATCGATATTAAACACGAATAACTTTTAAGCATTGATATAACGATAAACATATTTAAATATATACGTTCTATCCAGCTGTATATAGAGTAATTCCATAAAAAAAAAAAATAAAATTAAGTTTCAAATAATCGATCGTTCGACGATCGAGCCTTTATATAATCTGGTTTAAATTTGATTCTAAACTATCGAATTACATTTAAAATAATACATTTAAACGACTTACAATCTGTTGCTCCACTGTTATAAAGCAATTTCCTAAATATCCGATCCCCTATCAGGACATGGAAAAATATTAATTACTAATTACCGTCGTGTAACGTGATCGATCGCAAAACTGATGGAACACTCTCCCATGGACTAGGCTGGCAATTACGCGTATAATCGGCGTGCGTAATATTTTATTATGGATGGAAGGTTGGCAGAAGGTCGATAGAGGGATGAGAAGCTGGCGCTTAGGGGGGTGGGCGTCGAACAGGAGCGGAGCTGAATGCTAAACACGGCTAGTCTGTTACGTGTGGTTGCAGTTTGGCTTCTTAATGAAAACCAGCGGCATGGAAACGTCAGGTTTGGTTTACCCTGCAATTGGAAGCACGTCTCTAGCGAGACAGGCGTTACCGACGCCAAAAGGAAAGGCGATGGAAGATATGGATTTAGCTACCTTAATTTTCGACACTTAAACTCGTCGCTTAATGCCGCCAGACCTTTTACGTTGTTCGTGACAATCGTTGATCCGTGGATATAATCTTTGCTTCTTCTCGAAGGATAGACGAGAGGCAAAATGTGCTAGCAACAGTGTTTTTGTAGATGGAAATCTGGCGATGAAGCGTGATTTTTCAAATAGAATGTTCGTAACGTAGTATAACAGAATACATATTCTTCGCAGTTCACGATTTTCCGTTCAAACAACGAACCGAATTTGTTTATAAGGCACTGGGCATCCTACTTGAAAAATCAAGACTGATCCTTATCGCCTAACGAAAAATTGTTGCTGCTGTATCTTCCTTTGCAGGCGTATGACTCTTGCGAATAATTTTTCCGTTTATTGCTTGAAGTAATAGCGGTAATTTAAATTTACAGAACCACGCACGGTGGAACACAGCGTATATGGTGGAATTACGCTATCAAATGGAAAATGGAAATTTCGAAAATCAACTATTGTACAAAAACAATTACCAATTTTAATTCAAATTTTAGAAGATTACGTAAATTTTAATTCGCGACACTTACCGTAACCAATACCTGCGTACAAAAGACTCGACAACATTGAAAGAACAAAATAATGCGAGGATCACGCCTGTTTAGAACTCGGTTGACAGGCGTGTCTGATTTATCAGACATATACTACTGCGTTCAATGTTACAGACGCTGCACTGTACGCCTGTATTTTCTATCATCCTATACTATATCACTGCGACTAAAATACATCACAATCTGTTCCTAACCAACTCGAATCCCCATTTCCTTATATTTATTCACCGGTCTAATAGAACCCGCTCTCCAATCAATTTTAAACACTGTCCAAACTCTAGGAAGCATCGGGAAAATAGGTTAAATCGATCGGACACGTGTATGGCGGTAGAGCTTTCGCGAAATCCCTTCAGAGTCTAGACTCGAGACCCGAACTTAAATCGATTCGAAACAGACCTTGATACTCCCAACGTAAAACTAATTCTTCTCTTTATATTTAACCAGAAAACTCCGATAGCAAGTAATTCTCAAATAGTTCCAGCAACAATCCCCGACTAATCAAGAAGCACGAGCAGACATCGAAGGAGTTATGCGCCAATCCTAGAAAACAACAACCACCTGTATCTTGCAGAAAAGTCACCCTAGGTACGATCACGCCAGACATACCTAACAAACCACCCTAACCAGCCCCTTAATCTCTCTTTCCACGGCCCTTACGCACCAAACGTTATACACACCCCTTAGCTCCATCAACTGCACATCAAACAGTCACCCCATAATGAGTGCGTAATGTCACGAAAACAACGGAAACCGACAGCGACCTCGGCCACGCTAGTTTGCGCCGCTGAGAATTCCAGCGCAGGTGCGTGTTGCGTGTTATCGACTAGCGATAAACGGTCGGCCAATACATCGATGGAACATCTACGAGAGCCAGTATAGGGGTAAGTCTGATGGCGCGGCTGCGGCCGCCAACGATCAAAATGGATGTTCGTGCCGATAGCGTAGCCCTTCGCGTGCTCTAGCCACCCAATTAGCTCCCTCGCAACGAGCAGCCACCCTCCGACCGACGATCACCGAACTTCGACCCTCCTTACTGCGATTCAACAGCGATCAACGTTGCTGGGAACGCGGTAAGGAGTTGGTAAGTAGAATTCTTTTGTTGGGGATGGAACAGGGCAGATAGATTGCCATTATAGCAATAAGGGCAATATTTGGAGATCCTACTGTGAGTTACATATTTACGGACGATTCTGCGGAAAGAGTATCTGTAATAGGATTTTTTCCTTGCACGGTGAACAGAAACGAAAATTAGTATTTTTATTTAATTAGTAGGTGTTTACGGCAAATATTTTTAGTTTCGGCGGTTCAGTTTTGCTCGCGGTAGATTCTGCGCGGCGCTTGTTCCATTCCTTGGGAAGTAAGTTATTTTAAATTTACAAATTGATTGATCGTAAGAAAACGGTGCGTAAAGAGTGGATCGAAGGGTGCGCGTGAGCTGCGAGTTTTCGTGGAAGGGTAAAATGAATTTTAAACGATTGGTATACGGGAAAATGGCGGGAATGTCAACTCGACTTTAACGAAAAAATTATCGCAGTTCGTTACATTATACAGATACAGGTACAACGACGATCCATAAAATCAAATACGTATCTTAAACTCGTATAAAAATAGGTTCTATTTTTAACAGATATTCACGAATAACCTGCACCCTGTGAACATCTAGTTGCAACGACGTTCGTCCTGTTTGATCCAGGCAGGCACGTACGGGACCGACCAAGCTGGAGATATACGAGGAACGAATATCCGGAAGGGGCGGTCTGAAACTTTGGACTTTGTCCATCGTGAAGGGAGAACGAAGTGCCCCTGTCTCTATCGTAACGCGCTGGTGCACGTGCACGCTGACAAACAGGCCTTTCTCTAGGGCCTAGACTGACCGATGGGGCTCAGAGTATAAACTACGAGATCGAGAAAGGGTTGTTCTCCAGGGGGATACAGCGACAATGCTCGAAATCGTAACGTTTTACGGGAAAGACCAATGATGATGTATTTCAAGATTGTTAGACCACAGTTCGGAGCATGGAACGATTCTTTAATTGTCGAAGATTATAAAATTTGTGAACGATGAAATTCTGTCGATTATTTATCATTGGAGAAAGGTATGTACGATTGCTTGCGATTGTCATTTTATTTTATTTTATTCGTGTGGAATTATTGTTAATTATACGAAGACGATTACACCCTCGATCTATTAACGAGATTGTGCCATAATCATAAACTGTTTCAGATAGGAAGTTAAAAATTTGATTAATAAAGATGATCAAAGTTTAGTTACGTCGTATATGGTTTTACAATATTTTGGATACAAATATAACGTTGCATTTTGAGGAGTAAATATCTTTGAATAAATCAATCACTGTGTCTGAAATATTGGCAATTTTTGTGACGAGTTAAGTCGTCTTTCCGGATAACAGATTAAAGCGTGGCTCTAGCCATTATTATTTATATGCAAAGTAGAAAAAGTAACACATATTGAATTTTACATTGAAGCAAAACTATAGCACTATCAAAACGCTTTACACTTGCGTTAACAACCATCTACTTGAACTACCCTAAACCAGTTGCTTGATAAATACTCTTCCTCTATTATTTTCACCGATAAAGATTTTCCACGGACAAAGACCTAACTTTCGATCCTTTAATCTCAAACCGATAAATGTCAATTTATCAAAAAATGCAATAAGAAATGTGCAAATGTATTTAAAAATTCATTAAACTCTACCTAGAACGACAGATAAACTCGACTTAAACTCGCAAAAAGAAATCTTTCTCCGCTATCGAGTGGCATCGGAAACAAATTGCGATAGAGGATATTCGTGGAGAAACGGATAACTTTGATATCGGAATCTCAGACGAGAAAAGCGTTGACGAGGGTAGACGCGGTAAAGGAATGGCCGTTAGCCGAAAACGGAAGACACGCGCATGGGCCACGCGAGATTCCCTGCTAACGAAACTAATTTTATTGTCGTCCACTTATTAAGATCAAGACGAGGAAACTCGTCGACGGGCAGACTGTTGGCATAGCGTTGCATAAGGAGCAACGAAGGGTCTCCGGTTAACAATGTTTTAGCGTCAATTTACTTACCGTGGCTGCCATGGAGAGATGAGGGGCGGCTCGGACGGCGGGATCTGAGGCTTCACTAAGCGAGCCATAGCCAACCGGAATCTGTACTGCCTCTGGACATTCTGCAACAGAAATTTATTCCGATAATACGCTTTATCCCGTTGTCCGATGCTATTACAGCCATTGCATATTTGGAACGTGAAGATTTCTTTCTTCGAACAACAATCGTTATATCAAATATTATTCATCCACGAATGTTACAAACTCCGTGACAATTATATAGTTCCGAATTATCACCACGATTAACATTTACTTAAAACAAATATGAAATTCGCGTTATTTCTCTGCATACTTCATCCCGAATCACGAACCAAAAGATTCCTCCTCAACTTCCCGAGAATCAACATCTTCGTTTACAAAGGATAAAATTATTCCAAGACTACCTCCTAACTCGTAGATCGTTGTTAGAAAAATAGCAAGGCGGATAGAAACGCGTGTCGTCCGTATACTTTTGAAAGGAATTACCCCAGGCAATCCTCGAACTCCCTTTTCACCAAGGACGTCTTTTCTTCAAAATGAAAACGAGGTATTACGCGGTCGCCGCCTGACGGGCAAGTAAATCAATTTTGGAAATTCGAATGGCAATGCGGTCCAGGAGCAAGTTGAAAGGCAATCGTAAACTAATTGGAGCTAAATTCGCCCAGCGTAATTAGGCGTTTTAATTTGAAGCCTCGCGAAAGTGCTCTTTCTCTCGTTCTCTTTCTTCGTCGTCGTTGTCCTGGCTTAACCAGCGCTCCTTCGTTTCTCGTGCGCTTTAAAAGGAGCTGTATTTTAAGCTAGCCAGTAATTAAAAGAATTACATCTTCGTTCGGTAAGGTAGCGAACTGTCGCGCCACCCAAAATGGGACGGTCACGAATTTTAATGCTTCCTTCGTTGGCGTCTTAATTAAACGCGTTCGCCACACGTGAAAATCGGGCTTATTGAATTTCAACTTGCTCTCGCTGTTCACAGATGCGGAATCACACTTTTGGCGTTTAACAGTAGCTGAAATACGGTCCGCGGAAACACTTGCGATCAACGATAACCCCTTTTATATTACGAGAAATTCTATCCTAAAATTCCGCCGCTATGAAATGTTACGATGATTGATTCCCTCTAAGTATCGTATACTTCGAATACGAAATATACAGCCATACAGCGAAATGTAACAGCTTTCGATATTCAGCTTCCCGTTTACGTAATCTATCGATAGCACCATGCAAACCTCGAATTTTGGAATTTTCGTGGATGAAACGAAATTACAAGCCATAAAGAGACTTCGTTTACCGTCAATCGCGGAAAATACTATTAGCCCGTGGCCGGACTTAATCGTCGCGCTAAACGTACTAGAACGAATTTCAATCGAAGAATTGATTTCTGACACAAAGGACCACGGTCTCGTTACGAAATGAGAATGAGAAAGGACGATAGTTCGTTCGATTAACAATCGGTAATTAATATGAGACGTACATACTATTATAATAAAATTACCTAATTTTATTATAATAATTATTACGATACCTTTGATACCGCGCCATTGCAATAAAGTTACAGGACAGTTTGCTCGGTGAATATCAACGAGAAAATCGTTAGACGCGATTAATTGCTGTTCAAATAAGACGCCGAGACGGGTAAATATCGATGCGTGTATTAACTAAAAACATGCAACCTTGAATCCAATTTGTCTGTGACTTCGGCAAGTTGCGGCTTCCCGTAGATCTTACCGCGTACAAGCTGAAGTTCTACCTATCTCGTCAAAACTTAATATACCGTTCACGGCCAATCAAACTTCGAGATCCAGTAATACCCAAGTCAAATATTTCGCATGAACGTTACTGCTCGCGTTTACGATATTACCTCGACACGCGTTTTATATCACTCCGCGACGTGTTCTTGATCGAGGCTTAAAGCAATAATTAGGTTCGAAGATGGCCGAATTAATTTTCCGATCATCCACCAAAAACATCACAACTTTCCACCACGCTAATAATCTCGATAAACATTCGACGCGTGGACTACTACATACGCAAGAGCAGCAGCGCTCGAAGCTCAGCCTGCGCTCACAGCCAACGGATCGCCTAATCGTTCCGCGTTCAGGCATCCTCTGTATCTCGGCGCGAGCAGTCGCAACCGGTCGAAACGACACGGCATTATCCAGCCAGTACGATTCGCGCGACATCGAGATCGTTCTCACCCCGGCGTTTTCCAACGCCTGCGAGTTCGATTCCGAGGGAGAGCATCGGTGTTCCACTCTGCTTCTTCCCCGCACGAAACCCCTTTGTCCCCTCTTTGCCCGGCTGCAACCGTGCACCGTTACACGCGTATGCAAATTTATTCTGGCTATGCGTCCGTGTGCGATCCATGCTGTGTCCGGCATACACTCGCGCGAATACGTCTACACCTACACGGGCACAACCTTCTCGCGCTTGTTGTCGGTGCAGCGTAGAGGGTCATAAATTAAATGATGTAAATGCTCTGTCCACCCTCTGTCGTAGCGAGGAGAGACGACGCACGAGTTCTCTCCTTCTGTCGTTCGCTGAACGTCTCTCTCTCTCTCTCTCTCTCTCTCTCTGTCTCTGTCTCCGTCTGTCTGTCTGTCTGTCTGTCTTGCTCTTGTTACATCAGCCCCCGAGTGACCTCGACGATTCACGCTAACCCCTGGCCAGACCCCTACTGACTGATTATAATTATCGGGGCGTACCCTGCGGCTCGCCTCGCATGGATGAAGAGGAAAGATAATGGCCGAGTGCCATTGATTCGGATGCGCCTAACTGCCGTCGAATTGCCGTAAGTGTTCACCGCGGGGGTGATTCTTCCGCGACTCTGATTGAACAGTACTTTGATGGGTAGCTCGTTGCTCGGTATATCGGTATATCGTGTTTAATGTATTTCATCGAAAATGATAAAAGAGCGAGAAATAGAGCGTAGAAGAAATTTACCTTCGATGGACGCTTATCGTTTTACCACGCCGCGTCGATAGTCGTAGAGAAAGTATGCTTTGAGTACTGGATAAAAAACACGCGGATGATTGGATATTTTTGTATATTTCTGACGATACGCGCAATGATAGAGGATGAGGACGTTTCTGCTGGTTTAAATTATTAAATTCGTTGATGGTTCTAGTATTGTGATATTTTTTAAACTTGGTTTTTTAAGACTCGGCCTTTCCTAGGAAATGAAATTGATATCTTAATTTCGAATACGTCGATGCGAAGAGGAGAAACTAGATCGCGATACTGTGTATATCATCGGCATAATTGGCCTTGCAGCAATGAAATACGTTGCCGTAGTTTTCGTACAGAATCTCATTAGGAGAATCGATCGTAACTAGAAACAATTGTGCGGCTGCCCACGTACAATCTACCTTGCGGTGAGAATTATATCCGCCAAGTGCGTTTGAACGTAAGGATCTTTGTATTATTTTCAAAAAAGGGGATACGTATGTAAGCGATACGTGCGTGTATCGAAAGTATTTTTATATAACGAACTAAACAATAAAATAAGGTGATAATAGAAGAAACGACGTTTCTTAGAAAATTCTTCAATTAGGAAACATATATATTATCGATAAAAAAATTGTGAAAAACATGAAAATAAAAGAAGATAACGAGAAGAAATTTGTACACTACTCTGAACAATTATTTATCAATTAAACTGTGTAAGTTGTATCGAGTACTCCATAATGTGATACAACAAAAAGACGAAGAACATGTAAAAAGATAAATATAGACACGATTTTCGTATAGCTACGCTATTAATAAAATCCGTTCTCCCCTTTTAATACTAATGTTTGCTTTCAATAAGTTTGAAGAGAGATCTGTCAGTCGTTGAGTAATGTATTCAATAAAATTCGGCAGTATGCAAATCTGAAAAGCTTTCGGTGGATCTCTCACAAATTCGACAGTGTTCCAATCCACTCTGCGATCCTGCTTTCCTTCTTTTCAATTCGATATCCGATTCATCGGAAATAACCAGCATCAACCTTTATTCAGACGCTCGCTACAAATTGCTCGTTTTCTCTGGAACTTTCCTCTAATCTTACTCGATGCGACACGCTCGTATAATATTTAGACGACAATCGGCTGCTTAAGCAGAATTTCGCGTTCTTATATTCTACTGCGTCGTTAAAAGTATGCGCACTAACGCGTTTGTTAGTACAAACAATCGACGCCAAACTATTCCATTTTTCGCATAATGTTAATGTTAATGTTAATGTTAATGTTAATAAAATAACGATATTTCTGATAAACGATTCCTTAAAGTAATGGAATATCACTGTCGCGAAACGACATATAGAGCGTTTCGTCTACGTACTTCTCTACAGCACAGGAAAGAATCCACCAATCGCAATCAATCGAGCCTTTACATTGAAAACTCTTTGAAACGCGCTAATACGAAGTATCGCGTTTTATCTGTAACGTAATCTATAACGTCGCATTTTGTTTGCAGTCGTTATACTATATTAATGTTTACAACGCTTCGGACAAACAAAGCATCCGTTTCGCTTACAATTAACCAAGTATTACCAAGTATCGCGTCAACGTTCCCTAAAACCATCATATTAGCTATCAAATTCCAAAATATTGCACTTAAGCGACCCATTAACCTCGATTTCGCTACTCAGTACCAACGATCGTGGTACAACGACCACGAAAACCCGTATCAGATTCATCCGTCGGCTCTAAAGCGCAGTTTCGAAACGAGTTGCCGTCGTGGCCGGTGTACAAGAACACTTTTGCAACATCAAACGGGCTGCGCCATAATTTCGCGAGCGTGGCAACACGTCCGCTCTAGCAGGATGCAGTTTTACCGCGGCGCAAACTAGCGCCTCGTACGCGGCGAATGACCGCTTTCATAGTGATAGACACGCAACAGGCCATCGACGTTCCCGTGTTACGTGCCAGCTTGGCGAGCTTTCGCGCCTTTAACGTCGTCGTAACTCGTCGCGAAAAACTCAATTATCCGGCCGCGAAATACCTCAGCCGATAACGGAACGATAACGCGGCCCGAGTTCGAGTGGCTATCGATTATCGTCTCGTTATCATTATCATACCCGAGATCTCGTTAAAACCGATAAAAAGTATAGGGAATCGAAGCGTTTCGCGTATCGACGATACGATATATCGAGCGTTCGCTGGTGTTTACGAATTCGCCGAAAGATTTGCGAAAAATTGAAGTCGGCGTTGGAGGTTTAACGATACAGAAGAATTTGAAGGGGTTAGGATGCTTGTGGTGAAATTTGTACGGGATCGCGCTACTAAAAATTATAAAAAATAAAGGGAAGGAAGGATGAGCGAGTTTTTGAAAGTTTTAACGATGCAAATTTGGCAGAGAACGGTAAGAGAATAGGGACGGTAGAACAGTATGGAGATGTTATTCAACATTCGATAATCACGATAATGAACTCACGAATAACTCGAATCTCCAATTACAGTGTCGAGATAAAGAGAATTTGAATTAAGATGACGTGTACGCGTGTACAGGGAGAATATTGAAAACGTATGTAAGAAAAATCAGAAGCAAGTAAATAAACGAGAGTCACCGAGGCGAGCTTCGTAAGTAACAGAAGGAAAACACGTAGAAGATGAAGAAAAATTCGCAAAGAACAAATGGCGAAAGAAATCATTGAAACGAAAGAAATTCAAAGAGTGGAACGAACTACGACTCTCGACTTAGTTTCGAATCCGTTCACGGTGAAGAACGACGACGCTAGTATTCGCTATCTCGCCGAGGACAAATGGCTGCGCTCCCCGCGCTTTTACACTTAAACGTCTTAAATACGCGTGGCAAAAGAATCGTCCGGTGTTGTCCCATTTCTATCTGTCGGGGCGCGTCTCTCGTTTCCACCCCCTCGCGTTCACCACCCCTCGCCACGCCTCCACCACTTTTATAGACCTCTCTTTCTCCCACGGAGCTTTAATCGTGCGATTAAATTACATCTCTCGCGAGGAAGACGTACTGCCGCGTGGCGGTTCACGGCAGAACGAATTTACCCTGTCTTTTACATTCGTTAAGCTTGTTCCACCGCGAAGACTTAATTAAACGACTCGGCGAGTCGCCCGTCGACCGTGTGTATTTATCCTTTGAACGGAGGGACAATTTTATGAATTACCTTCAATTATTTTCCCTCGGTGCTCTCGCAACGTACGCGAACTATGTTTCGCGAAAGATGCTCGAATTATACTTACGTCGATTCTTGTAATTAGCCGGTAGTCCTGTTAGTAGTTCCGTGTTCCAAGAATTATCCACGATTATTTCCACAGTTTAGAATTGATATTATTTCGCTTCCAGCAGATTGCGCGACTATTAAATGATCTCCGATACGGACTTCAAGAGAGTGGAATACGCAAAAGTGTGGTACAAAAATTCCGAAACTGCGAAAGGTGCTCGAACTCGAAAGAGCGTCCAGTTACAGCTGAGAAATATCGTCGCGTCATCGGCACGTTAGAGTCAAATTTAAAGCGTCTTCCCTCCGTCGATTCCCATAGCCGAAAGCTGCGTCAAGCAACCCCATCGTCCGTCAACCAAAGGAAGCCAAAAACGCGTCTATTAACGTATCATCCTCTCCCCAGCGATCTCGCCAGACATCGTTATTAGCGTCACGCGTACTCTAAGAAGAAGCTTCTGAGAAATCCAATCGAGAAGGAAACGACGACGTCGTGCCGAGGAAGCCGAGTGGAGCTGTAGAGGGAGACGGCGGATCGAGACGTTACCCTCTCGCACCCCGCTACCCCGGCACAGCTAAAATATCCCTGCAAATAACTCGAATTCTATCTGGATTTCCATCGAGCGGATCGAAGCAGGTAGGCGAGTTCGAAGGGGTGGGTAGAGTGGCGTGGAAGCGGATCGTGGAATTCGCGGTAAAAGAACGAGAAAGCCGGCTGCTTACGTATTCGATCACGTAAGTACACACCGAAGAAGGAAAAGGGAAGCAAGCGGGCGAACGATGATCGTACACGCGGCTCTGCGAAGACGTCGTTGGCGCACACATTCTCCAACGAAAGGAGGAATATAAGCGTAAACGCGCGCAAGATCGTATTGGTTCGCGCTAAGCGGCGTCGAACGGCGAGAATCAAAATCCTGGATCGCGGTGGGCAGGGTCGCGCGTGGAATTTTAAACGGTCGCGGAGACAGGGATACGCGGCTAGGGCCGGAAGCGGGAACAATTTGTACCGGTCTTTCGAAATATACGAATAATCGCGGGCCGCATGCCAATGGCGGGAAATATTTCCGGCGAAATCTCGGTGCTTCGCCGTGCTCTGTCGCCGCTCGTACTCTTGATCCGGTTCTTCTTTCGTTTATTCTCCTCTTTCACAGTTTTTCTTCCCTTCTTTTCCTACTTCTTTCCTTCGTCTTCGCCCGGCGGTTTTTACGCGCCGCGCCCCGACAACCAGCGGCGAGGAGAATTGAATTTTAAAATTCGACACCGCGACGAATTTTATTGTTGCCGGGGAATCGCGTCAATTGATTTAACCCTTGCGCTTGCTTCTCTCTTGGCTCTCTTTGCGCAAGCGACGCTTTTTTCCTCCACGCCCGGAATGCTAATTGGCCGTGATGGAACTCGGTGTTTGTGTAAGTGGTAATCGAGGCAAGCTGGAATCGCTTGGTGCGATTCGAGGGTGATTTTTGACCGAGCGATGGTTTTCTCGACGTTTTTTGCATTATCGTTTAGGGAGTGTAGGGACTGGGAAGAAGATTTTCTTCTCGGTTCGTTGCTTTTGCATAAATTTTGTTGCGCTGTTCTAGTCTTGACAAAACTCGTTCGAAAGGCGCGGACAAAGAATTACATAATTTGACAATCCTGTAAATATTAGGAAATAACGAATGCACCTGTTTTGTATCATTTTTGTCGAATCACGTATAATCGTAATAATAGAAATGGAACAAAATGAATCGTACATGATCGAACAAAATAATATAAAACGAAAAGAAGTTGTGCGACTACTATTCCCTTACAAAAGGAAAGAAACTTTCGGGACAACCTAATACCATTATACTTGATTCGTTATCAAAAAAAAAAGAACAAACTCAAGAAAGATTATTAGACGAAAAAAGATCCAATTCTCGTTAAACCTTCCTCGACTTTCGCTGTGAATTTTCCAAATTTGATGTAAATATTTGATATAAATATTCATTCGATCGTCGTTCGTTATTCTGAACAATGCTTTCATCGACGTTTTCGTGCATTTTCGAAATACGAGATACCATCAACGAAATATATCGAAAAATTTTGCTCTTCGGTAAGGAGTTCCTTCGTGCACACTGTGAACGAGCTGTTTCGCAGACATCAGCCCTTTCATCCAGTAAAGATGCTGCAACTAAATTCTTTATGCACGCCAGCTACGTTGCTTCGATGCACGCAGTCGTGATCGTACATCACCGGAACGCAGTCTTTCCGCCTTTCCATCTGGCTAGCGAGCGTGTTCAATAATATCTCGCCCAATTTCACCCGATCCTTTGCACGCTTTGAAAACACGCGTCTCGCTACTCTCTGATCTTCATCGTCGACACGACGCGCGCGCCGCCGGGCATCAGCCAATCCGACGTATCGATATTGAAACTTGTTCCCCTTCGTTCGAACCTACGTCACCTCGCCTCTTTTCCCATTCTTCGTCTCGAGTTTGTTGAACCTTCGATTTTTTACGCTTTGCAGCAAGCGACGAAATTTTAGCACCGACTTTTCCAATATTTCATCGAATATTATCGTTCTTACCACTCGAAGCCAAAAATCTATGTAAAATCACGATAACAGTATCGATCGATGGCATTAATAACAGAGATTCGAAAACATCGGCGATCTATAGGCAACGACATCGAGCAACGTTTTAGTGGAATATCGGAAATATCTTGTAGCGATAGAATTTATGAAGAAAAAGCGAGGAAAGCATTTTTTCATAAAATTTGGAGGTACGATCGAAGTAACAGTGATCTAAATTTCGATATAATATTCTATAAGAATTTATTGACTCGCGATTAATATACGTAAGCGCATGATCGGACCTTTTACAATTTCCTGATTATATTTAATTTTAATACGTCCACTAGTATATAGAGTATAGTACTGTAGAAAGAGAAAGAGAGAGAGAATTAGAATCAAACTATGTTTGTACTTCGTTCGTACTACTTAGTAAAATCAGACTCTGCTAAAGTCAAACATCTTTAGAACGCGTGGACAGCAAATATCTCGCAATTTGCGTACTTATAGTTAACATCCTACTGTACCCGATATTCCAGCAAATATCGTATTTTGCATAGCAAAACGGACGAAATTTTTGCCATTTTAAACTCCGATGCTCTCGC
Source organism: Bombus waltoni (assembly GCA_014737395.1). Classification (NCBI taxonomy): domain Eukaryota; kingdom Metazoa; phylum Arthropoda; class Insecta; order Hymenoptera; family Apidae; genus Bombus; species Bombus waltoni. The sequence continues at coordinate 391,321 of JACXII010000043.1, read as the reverse complement.
GTTGTTTACAGTCGGCTCTGACGATCGATTTTAAAACTCGATTAAAAAAAAAAAGAAACAAAAAAGAAAACACGACAAAAGAGGAATCAATGGAATTTGAGGATAAATTTAAAAAGATCGCGAGCGCTACCGATAATCGAAAGACCAAAATGGCCCGTTTTTTACATCCAACGCACAGCAGAACGAACATTTATAGAATGTACGTGGCCAGAAATGCCTTCAGCGTTTCAGAACTCTATTATCACCTATGACGGGGTCATAAGACGAGAAGTTAGTGAGAGAGGCAGATAATACCGAAGGGAGTAAGTCGTAGTTTACACGTGAAATCCAACCCGTATGCCGACGTAATCGAAATGAGACGGGGACCCCCATGTACCCCATGGACAGGATTGATGGACAGCCGGTGGTCCGTGACGTGACCACCTGACATTCTTGTCCGATCGGGCTGACATGCCCCAGGGATCATGCATGCGAGTTTCGTGCTCACGTAGCAAAACGTCTACTCCGATTTTCCGCCATCCACCAAGTGTACAACCGAATCTGCGTACTGAAATTTCGTCTAATGTTCGTCTACCCGCGTTCGTCTATGGCCTTCGCGCAAGATTTTCGGTATCTTATCGATCGAAATTGTAATTGAAGACAGTCCAAGTCTCCTAAGACCGATATCTGTCTTTGCTCTGTGAGAAAAATTGTCTTTTATTAGTTATTGACAGTGGCGATACACTTTTTCCGTTTTACACCGAAAATAAATATACTTAAACTCAACGAGTTTAGTTAATTGATAACTTGGAAGAAGCAGAATATCGAGTATATCGGAGTGCGAAAGGATCGAAGATGATGAGGTTTTTTATTTACAAAGTACACGTTACTTGAAAGTGACTGACACGTGAATGCTTGCTATTTCCATTTTATGTTAAGGAAAAATCGTTAAATCGTAAATTACGTTAAAGAAGTAAATAAAGGTAAAAGGTAATAATTCAAGAATATTTCGCTAATTCGAAGATTCCACGAATCAGATATAGAAAGTTCCTCCGTTGAAACAGCAGACATTGAAATCCTTCCGAAAATAATTCAAGATAAATAATCCGAATACCAAGTAAATCTCTAAACAAAGTCCGGCAATAAAAACCCGCCGATACATGTATCGTTTCTCGATCTACGTGAAAATAGCGAACGCTTCGCTCCTTTCGAAGAAACAACAGGAAATCCAAAAAACAAAAAAAAAAAACCTGCATAGTTCTACATAAATCTGCGTGATACCGACTGTAATTCCGAATAAACCGCCACAATAAAAATCCAGCAAAATTCTTATGGCCCCGAACGCTGACGCTGTTGCTCGAAAAACGCATTACCATCGCCAACCAGATCCCTGCTGCATCTCTTTCTTCGACAAATTGCTATTTGCCTGCAGCGTGTTTCGTACTTTTTGCAGACAGACAAGCAGCCAAAGGAGCTGCCCACGCGAACATCGGCGCGCACATTTATCCACGCGGATTCTTGCCACGCTTCGCACGCATTCGGCGCGTACGCCTGCTCGTTCACACGTGCCAGGCAATTTTGCCATAACGTCGAGAAGTATGCGGCGGAGACGAGCGGCCCGAGCGTAAATCCAGCCAGGGGGCTGGCTGAGGCTTGATTTCACCGTGAGCGCGTGGAAACAACTCGAAACTCACGCACAGAGAGAGAGAGAGAGAGAGACGATACTTTCGAGCGTGCACCGTTTGCACGGAAATGCACGCGCGGATGAGCGCGCGGCCGCTCGCGAGTCAGCAAACCGTGCGGAATGTCGACTGACGTAACGTCACCGAAATTGAACGGCACCCTGCCTGTCTCGCGTAATCGAAGCCTCGTTCGACTCGACGAGCCACGCGTCCACAGATTGTTAAGGGGTTGCTTTCGATTCGAATATTTGCCAGTAGATTTTTATTGCCAGTAGACTGCGGATATTTCTGCAAATTCATACCTTTTACGAGAAAAATGGGACTTGGGTAGAAGAGAGCGTGCTTTTAGCTGTTAACCGTCAGCGGTGGACGTGTTTTTCTGCTGACGATACAGCGGCGGCGACGTTCAATTTTAAAGACAAATTTTAAATGTCGCGAAAAAATTGATAAAAGGATAGAAAATTTCGTATAAGCGTTAATAAGCCAAAAACGAGGCTACATTTTTTTTTCTTTTTTTTTTTTTTTACTTTAATCGCATACTTTACACCGCGAACGTATTTTACCGCGTTTCCAGGCTATTTTAATATTTCCAGCGTGTTCGACGTTTCCTCCGCCGGCATCAAAATACACGCACACCGGTGAGCGATTTTTTAGGATTGAAACTCGGCCGGAACACGTTCGAGGCATTTACGAATGCACCATTAATCAAGCCGATATTTCCCGTGTTTCAGATGTTGCAGAAGCGGCGGTGAATTTAACGTTATCGTCGCTTATAGCTTCATTTACGTACAAACACGCATAAGTGCTTGTACGTGCGTATTCGCAGATGCGACCTCCGTCCCTGTGGAATTCTAGAGCTGGTCAATGTATAGTTACGTACATACGGAACGTACCAGCGAACCGGCAACTAGACACGAGTGTTTACCCTTCCCGTATGATCCTTACGTTGCCTGCAATTTATAGGGAAAAAGATTACGGTAACTATGCCACGCGCGTGTGTTTTCTACATACACGTGTACGTTTATATATAAAACAGACGCTACCAATTTCCGTGAAAAAAAATTATATTACAAGTTGCGATAAATCAATATTTTATACCTCTCGCTTCGATTTTTGTCCGATATTAAGTAACAGATACTCGACTGATACCGACTAATTCTGCCGCAGGCAACCCTTTTGTAACATGGTGAACTGGTTCCGCGTTAAATCGAAATCGCGTTTACAAAGTACCGTGTTATAAGAGGATCGAGTGTGTTTAACATCAAATGCTTAATACCAAGGAAGACTGGAAGATCCTGGATATCTTCACCTTAAGGCATCTATACAGATACGTCTTTAAACTCCTATCGTAAACTAAACCTATTTGGTACACGTAGTTTGACATTGCAATTTCTCTTGGAAGATCGTTGTGCGGAACGCGTGAGCTGGAATCGGAAAGGTCAGAGGATCTCGTGGCAATGCGTCATCGAGTAGGCAAACAGGGCACCGATCGAAGCGAGCATTCCTATCTCTAGGACGACGCACACCGTACGCCACACATCGCTCGTACAATTCGTCCCTGCCGTCGGCTGTCAACGTAATTACACGTACAGGGACCATTAGACACGCGCGACGCTTACAAACGACTCAAACCACCTGCGAAATCGTCACTTTGTTCCGCAGTTAAATCACGCCAAACTCGAACGACCCCGTGTACAGATGCGTTCCACCTTGTCTGCGATCGATATACGAAGAATGTGTAGAAATATGTCAAAAAGAAGAAGGTTACCGTCGTCCACGATTACGTATAATCGGAGTATAATCGAAAGATATTGTTAAAGTTGTTCTATCTACCTTGCACGGAGATGCGTCTGGCGATGGGGCGTGGAACACTTCGAATCGTTTGGAACATGATCCGAAATTTAGAACTCTCGAAAGCCTTGATAAGCGTTGAGATACGCGCGCTCAAATAAAACACAGGAAGATATTCGTGCGATCGGTATATTCGGCCGATAGAGTAGCTGAGCACGTTTGACGAAACGTTCGAAGGAAGGAGATATTTTTAACGAAAGAACGAACGATTACATACGAGCGATATAGTTTCTATATTTATAAAAACAGCTTACTTTTTACTTACCTACGGTTGAAACGTAAATAGCAAAATTATGTATAAAGAAAGGTACGAGCAAATCAAGAACATAATTTTTCTTTCGTTCTTGCTGTTAGAACGACGGAGTACCAGCTTGCAGATGCGATACGCAAATGTAAAGAATATATCTATAATATGCAAATTTAACGCGCGAAACGTATAACGCAAGTGGTATAAAGGAAATTTCCAATTAACAATTTTTTATTGGGATTACCGCTCTTTTTAGGAAACAAGAAAGTTTGCAAAAGCCTGTATTTCGAAGGTTTCAGAAATTATGTTCACCGTCTGCCACGAAAATTACATAGCTTACGTACGGTCTCCATCGAGATCAAAATAAAAGTCTGTAAAACACGTTCCAGTTCCCATGGCGACACGCGATCGAACAAGAAATCCATTTCCCTCGTGTGGAACACTTTCTGTGTTTCAATGAAAGGAACTGGAGATGAATTTACCGATCAACGGCTGAAGGTTTATACGGCGGCTTGTGCCTGACAGAAACATTTTCTAAGATCGATTCTCGCGAATCGCACGAAAACGAATTTCACGTGGGCAAGGCTGAAATTATATAGTAACACCGTATTGCTGCCTATATCCTATATCTAAAGATATCTTTCTACGCGATAACCAAATATTCATCGACGATACGATATTTGTAAGATTTTTCACGTTTTACTTATTGCCTAAAAAGAACAGTTTTACCAAGAATGTAGTTTAAATCGCAAACACGAATAACAAATAGCGTCCGCTGAAAAGACAATAAAGATCTATCTCTTTCGCGTCAAAATAAAAGTTACACGCGTCGTTATTTTCCTTGCAAAATTAATGAAATTAATGAAATCAAATCAACGTTAAATCCTTCCGTAAGAACTCCGAGACAAAGCGAAATTAATACCAAACAGCTTCGAACCATCTTCGAAGCATAACTCGAAGCATTCCAACCCTGTAGCAACCTATCAACGGCAACATCGTTCTAACAGCTTGGAATCGTCGCCAAATTTTTCCACGATTCTCTTCTTCTTTCAATGATTTTCTTCCAATTTCGTGTATTCTCCAAGAACAAAAAGTTAAAGTTGAAATCGAACCACGGCCACGGAGTATCAAAGTTTCGAGAATTTTCGCGTTGGCCAAGAGCGTCTCGGTGGTCGGTTGCAGATGCAGCTAACTGCGCTACGGGGCGTATTCATTATCGGGCCGCCGGAACCCAGGTTGCTGAGACGATTAAACAGGGAATGGGAGGATCCTCCAATGATTGGCTACACGGGGCCGATTCAATGTCTACGGCTCTATCGGTCTATCGCTCTCCCGCGGCCGTGTTACCCATCTCCACCGTTCTGTTTTATCGCGTTGCACGCTCGTCGCTAGTTAAGCGAAAAACGCGCATAGTTTGACGAATTGTTCAAAAATTCTTTCCTCTTCCCCTTTTGCTTTCTGGGAATATAGATTTGTGACGATCCTTTGAAACGAACTGTAAATTCACGCATCGAGTATGATTCTACGACTAGTTAAGCGAAAAATTCGTCTATTTCGGGAAATTGGCTAGGAATTCTTTTCGTTTTTACCCCCTCCCCCCACCCCCTTTTGTTTTCTGGAAACGTTGGATATTCGGCGATTTTGATATGTTGGAATTGTGACGATCGTTCGAGATGTATTATGATTGATGAAACTGTGAGCTGGTATGTTTCAAGTGGTAGAGCGGATTCAAGTTGAATCATTGATCGATGGCTTAGTTTTCGTATAGATAGTATTTCTGTCGATACTGTGTGTGTGTGTGTGTGTGTGTGTGTGTGTGTGTTTTTCGGTATCGCATAATATTGTAGTAGACCGATTCTAACTTCTTTCGTACGTTTGTAAATTTGTAACGAGACTCGAGAATAAGACGACATATCTTTATAATTACATATCGTTTGTATCGACCAGTTCCATAGAACTAGAATATGTTTCTGATAACTGTACTTGTCCGGCGAAATGTAGTACGTTTGTTAAAATGTTCACAGGATAGGACAGTCGTTATTGAAATTGAAAGACGATACCTAATTAAAGACAAAGCTCCTCGAAAAGCTTGTCTAATACCACGGTCTAGAATCTCCTGTCCACGTACCGCCAGTTAGAACACGAAAGCTATCGCACATTGAGAACAGATAATCCGACGCAATTCGACCAAAATGTATCCACACGTCACGAGAAATGCAATTACAGATTGACGTCAGTCAGGTGCTTCTGAAGCGTGTTCATCGTATCTCGGGTTTATAACCGACAGCTTACGAACTGATGGAGAGCATTCGGCTGATCTTACAGGTTGAAATTTTTGCCCGAGGAGCGGATTTTTCTAAGCAAATAAATTGAATTTTTCACATTGACAAATATTTAATATGACAATTTGAAAAATCAGAAATACGTAAGAAAGGAACGATTGCATGCTTATTAGTGGACTCTGCGAAATGTTTAACGTCGATTCGTGTTTTTGTAGACACCGATAAAAAAAAGACGAAACAAACGAATAAAAGTATATCTTGCTTTCTAATTATTACCTAACGTGTATTTTATATTTGACGTTTGATATATTTCTCCATATTTGTAGACCTCTACGTGTTTATATTTGTCACGAATTTACAAATATTTGCAGTCTAGTTATTGGATTTCCACTAATAATATTGGATTAAGGATATTGGATTAAGGATATCGAAGAAAGACGATCATTTTGTAGATTATTGGTCTAAGAAAAATGGCAGAAGCAAACATCTACATCGATGAAAAACGATATCTACTCTTCGTTATAGGAAAAAGAATGCAACAGATGATCAGCTTGTCGCCAATTCGATAAAAAGATTTTATTATTTTTCTAATTTTCTTATCTTTATATCGCTATAATTCTTCGTTCGAACCATTTACTTTCCTCCGTGCGCAAAACGTAAAAGTTGCTACAAAAAACGAATCGATCGGACTTCCGCAAATTCAACTTTAGCATCATCGAATTAATGCAATTTACAACACTGATCGATTCCTCTGTAGCCAGTAACAAGTCCAATGGTAATTGCAATCGCGACAAGCGCCTCTAACGACCGAGCGCTCGTAAATGATAATGTATCCGTTGCACACTGGAACGCAAAATTACACGAAACGATACGATACCTCCGTTTTCCTTTCGAAAAAATTTCACCCCTTGGCATCGAATGACGAGTCTGACTCGCCACAGTAATTCAACCCTTTGGTGTCAAATGACGAGCGCAGATTTTTACGCTCATAGTCAATTGAAAATTACCAAAAAAAAAAAAAAAAAAAAAAAAAAAAAAAAAAAAAAAAAAAAAAAAAAAAAAAAAAAAAAAAAAAAATGCACGAAATACGCAAGGTACAAAATACTTATCGTAACAGCGGATTAAATAAATTGCTATTTAGATTTCGTTCGTTTAACTAGGTTTGTAAAAATACGAATCTGCTTGAAAATCTGCAATCCGGTAATGACATTACGTACAAGGTATACGATGACGAGCTAATTTCGACTGAATCGTGCGTCAAGGAACACGTATACTTGCGCGTGGACACGTCGAAGAGAATGTTGTTCGCGCGTGTGCACTGAAAACTGTTCGTGACTTATAGTTGTACACGCGGCCTGTTACCTTCGCTTAAGCCAACACACTCGTACCTACACGCGAATCTCTACGTTGCATAAATCCTGCCCCGATGATATACGAGCGTAAGGCTTCCAACTATTTGCCGGACCAGTCTGGCTTGGCACTTGCGTGTACCTAATGCGCATACACGCTAACCCTCGTGACAACTGGCCGACCCTCCATTTTCGATTTTCAACCTGTGACTCGTTCTAAAAGCGCTCCTAGACTTCGGACTCTATTTCTATCGGTTTCAATTGTATTCGATATTATCGTCGTATCGAATTTCGAGGAATCATATATATGCACGTAGAAAATAACAGATACGAATTTGTAACTCGTCAAAACCAGTTTAAAGAGTCGTGCGATTAAACGCGAGAATTTGACCGAATGTTGCTCGAGGTGGTTGTACGTGATTAGCTAAAGATCTCTCTTTACAGAGATCTATATCAATTCAGATTTATCTCGGTTATTAAGTATCTTTGGTTCGGGAAAGCGTACAAAAACTTTTCGAATTATCCTGAATTTAAAACGGCGATTACTAGACTGCGCGTTTCTATGCAAATTCCTATGTTTGAGGGTATAATTAAAAAAGTAGAACCTCGGTAGAAAATAGTTTTACCAACTAACGATAAGTACCGAAGAAAATGCTACGGTACATTGAATATTTCACCTGCTCTTTCATGTCACGTGCATTCATTCCGTGCAAATCCTACCGAATTTCCTACAAACGTATAAAAATTCCTAGGCTGTTAATCGCAACGGTTCCTAAATTAATTTCAACGCGATAAAAAAAAAATCAACCGTCGTATCCACGTTTACCACAAAAGCGCATTGATACAGAGGACAATAGTGGCTCATCCACGAAGCTTCGATTTATCCAGCATATCTGGGTATTAGCCGTGGTAGGGTAAGAAATCGAGATGGTTGGAGGCGCGAAGCGAGCAAGAACGGCGGAAGTGAAGGAGACTCGGGGGTGGGGAGGGGGGATGTTAACGACAGACGAAAGTCCGAACCGAAACGAAACGGAACGGAACGATATCCCCCTTCTCTCTCTCTATGGTGCAGCCGTTTTTTCCGTCTGGCAGCCGTTTTCTTTTTCCTCCTGACGATCGAGCCTCGTTAACTTCGCTCTCCTCGTCCCACTCGACGAGACTTTCGTAACCATGGGGCCATTTACATGTAAATGCCTCTTACCAACGGACATTTCCTCGAGCCTTTTCCAGCATTGGTATCAACGCAGTGTCTCCCGTTCCTTTTCTTCCTTCCCTCTCTCTCGCTCTCTCTCTCCCTCTCTCTCTCTCTCTCTCTCTCTCTCTCTCTCTCTCTCTCTCTCTCTTTGCCCCTTTTTTTATACATATATACAATCGTCTTTTTTGCTCGACGCTCTTTGTCGAGCACTTGCTTCGTTTCGCTTACAAAAGCTTCGGTAATTAAGTAGATATCACGCTTGGACGTTTCTGGAGGGAGAGGAGGGCCTAGAAATCGTGCTCGAACGAGGGAAAAGGAAAAGAAAAGGAAAAGGGAAGAACGAGCAGCGCCTACGAAAGTGCTCTTCGTTGAAACAATCGCTTTAATCAAGAAGTAGACCGGCGGTGGCTCGTTCGATTGCAAAAGAAATCTTCTACAGGATCACTCTCGAGGTGACGGCAGCTACCGACAAAAGTCAAGGGTTGCGTCGATTCGATGAAATATGCATTCGTGAAACAACGCGATAAACCTCCTACTTCCTCCCTCTCTCTTTTTCCTCCCTTTCTCTTTCTCCCTTACCCTTTTTGTTCGTCTCACCGTTTTCGCTTTCTAATACATCGTGCGATCAAGGTGTCCACGGTAAACGAACGCTAGTGTCCTTTGACAGGGAACGAACAGATTATCTGCTGCGTACAGTAGCGTGTTTCACGAGAACCAGATAACTCATCTATGTCTAGGACCGATCCTTTGCGTCTTTCGTAAACAATGACAATTGACAGAGCGGCTCGCGAGAACGTATTATACAGACGCTAATTATAATCCGCGATTATCGACCGATGTGCGGCAAGAATTTTTCTCTTTTCTTTTAGACCGTCGAATAACAACGATAGTCATCCAGCGCGAACGTCTTGAATCGAATACGACATATTTTTTGGTGTTCCCGCAGAATTCCCGCGATCGTTTGATTCGTGTCTGCCGCGAGACGAAAACGGTTAAGAATCGCCGACTACGATTGCAAAAAAAAGCACAAGCGAGAATGTACGTGTATTAACATTATAGTTGCTTCGTACCGAAGAGACGGCTTTCAACGACAGAAGAATACAATTAAGCCACGTGAAAGAGCGCAGCGGGGTGAAACAGCGGCGGGAAGATTTCGCGCGAAAGTATGGTAGAAAGGGCGCGGAGCGCTGGTACGTTCGATAGATTCTATTAATCGCAGAGCGGGAGCGCACGACAATCGCAATAAATTTGACGCACGGAGCGTGGCGTGCGAGGAAAACGTGAGAGAAAAGGGCGATGCCGGCCACGGGCTCCCTGCTCGATATTGATGCCGGATTTATGAAGTCTCGCTGAGGTCACGTAACGTACGCTCGGCTCGCGTGGCTAAGCCTCTCTACCCGCCTCGAGAAACCTGTTCATTTTTCACCTAGCCGACTCGATCGTACATCGTTCACGCCACGAAATCGGCCTGACCGCGTGATCGCGGTTCGCTTTCGACGATAACACGTAGAACCCGCACTACGCTCTCTCTACATCAGTGCCGCGAGATACGAACGACCGATTACAGAAGCGAAGAAACTGGAGGGGAAAGGCCGAAGGAATTGCGAATGCTTTGCGCGAAGTAGCCGGCGAGGTATGATTCGTGAAACAAGTAGGAGATTCGAGAGCCGATTTTCAGCTACGAACCAGTCGCTATCACGGTGATGGTGAACTGACGAGGAACGGAAATGGGTGGTCCGTTCAACGTGTACGATACACGTCTCAGGAATGGCGAGCGATCCAGGAATGGTTGTCTCGGACTGGCGTAGATACGTGTGGCACGTGTTGCGATGAATGGTATTCTGAATTTTTGCCTCGAATTATCGAGTAGATTTCCTTTGCTATTTTGGTACTTTGGTAGTCGTTTGTTCGTTCGCTGTACGAGTTTTATCTGCTTTTGGATAGTTAGGGCGTGGAAGGAGAATTTATTTATTCCTTGTTTTCATAGTCGAAATATTTTTACTTTTACCAAGCTTTCTGGTAACACGTTCGAAGAAGATACTTGAGTTATATCGAAGTGCAATTTAAAAACAGAAATTTATTTGTCTCTTTTAGCCGAATCTAACATCGATGTATGGCGAATAACGTGTGTATTGGTCTTAGTGTTACTTTTTTTTATTTTTTTTGGGAGGGGGAGTGAAGGAGGGGTGTAATACGTAGCTTCGATCTCTATAAATGCAATTTTTATCATCTTTATAAAAACAATTTATGTGGTGTGGTATCGATAAACGGTGAATTAGATTGCGTCTAAACATTGACATAACTCTTGATACTTTATTGACTTAATTTTTCAATAGATCGTTTCTACTAGTACGTCTTATGGGAAAATATTGTTACTATTAGCTGAATAGCGGATTCCATAAAGCGTGCCGGGGGCTGGAGGAGCTCGAAGCTGATTGAAGTCAATTCTATTGAAATATCACTTCCCCGTTTTTTGTCCATCTTTATTCTTGGCAAATGAGCTAGGGAACGGTATTTCCAATACCTATCCTGAGAAAATAAATAGTAGAGAAAAGTGGCAAGAATACAACGATAATGACATAAGCGTGTACGATAAAACATACTGTTACACCGTTCAATTTCTAGGAGAAAATAATTAATAATACAGAATAAAGTAACATTTATTCCGATCGATAGTCTTATACTTTCCAAAGGCCAGCCGTCCGATAAAAATTACTTTGTGTTTACGGGAACATTTCCTAAATTACTTACATTGCCATCTAAGAGTTCAGAGTAACTACATGTTCCACGAAATTCAAGAATTTGAGAAATGGTCGTTTCAACTTTGCGAAACATTTTTGTCAAAAATCTACCGGAGCCGCAAGAAAATTACTATCGATATCCGTGGCGGTGATTTCAAATTACTATCGAGATTACCAGAAAAATTCGGTATTGGTACAAGTAAGAAATTAATTCGAAATTATTGACAGCGTACGTATTATAGGAAGGTAAACTTACGTTTGGCATTTCAAACATATACTACCAACTAAGAAGACATTTCTTCGTTACAGCGAAGAAAAAAAGATACGCAAACGTAAATTAGCTGAAGCGCAGTGTCGTAAACGTTTCTGCGAATTTTTATCAATTCAAAGACGAATAATGTTTATCCTTTGACTGGACAGAAATATTTCTTTCGATGCTTTCGTACGGAGATGCGAGAAAACACGGAAGGTGGGTAGAATTGGAATGTCAGTTCGACTTATACGAAAACGAATAGAACAGAGGCACGTTCAGCTATCTCCACATAAAACCTTATGAATGACAAGTAACGAGCAAAGGTATTTGTTACTGCACTCGAATCCGCGAAGACGAATCTTGAGAAGGGACTGACGGCATTTGAGATTGACACGAACGTTCCGAGACATTATCCCTCTTCGATTTATTTCCACCGCTTTCTCCTCTCGTTTTCCAACGCTCTTTTATCAAAAAACATCTTAGAGATATAGTATATTACTATCTTCCGACATTGTTTCTGCCGCTTGTTTGGTCCAAACGTGTTATATTATTCGCACTTTCTCCGTTATTCGTTATTATTTTCAATATTCGTAAAAAGCTGCGAATACGATTGAAAACTCGTGGTATTTTATATTCTTTGCGTACGATTAAAAAATAATTTGAAATTCATCGAGTTTCCTGTATTTTTACAATTACTTCCGACGACCGGTATATTAAAATTTATTTATTAATATATTCATCTCCACGAGAATCGAACAGAATTCGTTTCTGCTATTAATAGCCGCGCGTAAAAATTTAAGCATCAAGGCAAACAAAAAAAAAAAAAAAAAGAAAGATAAAATACTCGACTAAGTTTCGATAAGGTTAATAAAACGTTAATTACTTGAAAGTAACGATCGCGAAATTGAAAAACGAAATACAAATACAGCGGAATCCGACGCAATTTGAGATATATTTACCGCCAAAGTAAAAAGTTTCCCATTTCACGAACGTAGAGTCGTAAATCAGATTCGTCGGACCCGCTCCTAATATCGAGACTGCTCGAATTTTAGCGTTTCTAGAAGATTTCCGGAATATTTTTCCATCGAAAGAGATCTCTTTGCCAATAAAGAGGAAAATGTGACGCGACGTAAGATGCTGAGACGCGACATCCATAGGAAGAGGGCAATATGAAACTGATTAAACTAATTACGACTTTCCGATGGCAATTTCCAACGAAACACGCGCTGCAACTGCGAGCGTGCCGCGTTCGTGTGAACGTACGTGAGATCCTGCGCCACAAACGCGTTCCCTGAACAAGTTGCCTCGCTCTTCGAGTTATCGTGCTCACGTGCTGCGACCAACTGCAAAGATGCAAACGGAAGATTTCAGGTTGCTTCGCGATTACCTCGATAAATTCGAAAGCATTTAACTACGAGCATTTTGTGTCTCCGTCGTTTGAAATTCTCCGACGAGTCTCTTAAAGGGGATAAATGATAGAGATTTAGAAATTCAAGATGGTGCGTGCGATAATTAACGCGAATACATTTTTCATAGAATCGTTAGCTGCGACTTGATCTTTCAGAAAAATATACAACGCGGCGAAAGTAACTACTAAGCTAATAACCGAGATTTCAATTTTGTTTTTTAACACCGTGGTTAACGAAAGGAGCTCGAAGAATTCGTTTAACGCTTTTCTTGTCTGTCCGTACCACGTATTAATTCGTTACTTCGGGTTTTAACGGGTTAGATGCATAAAAGTTTCTTCGAGAAGTATAAAATTATTATTGAAATGAATATTCGAGAGTTCATAAAATGATTCCCGGTAAAATTGTACATTCTGTTTCCGCCACATCGGAAAATCACCGTGACTTCTATCGTCGCACGTTTTATTTTAGAATCAAATCCAAGCATACGGTATAAACATTTGTTAAATTAAATTCTTTGTATCAAAAGCAATGCTTTAAATCCCGATGTTTCCCTACGAGATACCAAAGTTTTAATCGCTTATTAAGTTTTCGCTGTTCAACCTTATTCGATCCTTCCGTCGCATGTACCGTCAGAAAGCTACATTTACTATTTGCTCGCGAAAAGGATCGCCACAACGCAACGTCTTCTGTTTCGAAATGTTCCATCGCTCTTGTACCACTTTTTCAAGTTTATTCGCCGTTCGCTTTTGAAGCAGAGTAAACTGTTTCAAAAGACCCGGAAACTGATCCGAGTATCGATCTTGAAAAAAAGGAAGACTTTACTTTCACGGAATACTCAAAAAACTGTACGAGTTTCCTTATACTTTCTCGATGCTGCTTTCTCGCAGCTTGTATATTCCTAAATTTCGATACAAAGAGTGGGAACTTTTACTCGATAATTTCAAAAAGTTCGAAAATTTCTACGTTGCAAAGAACGAAGAGGAAATTCGCGTACCTGTTTTCTCTTTTTTGACAATTAACATTATCGCCGCTTATCAGTATTATCATCGATAATATCGTTTCGATTTGATTTATCCCTCGTAAGAGTTAATTCTGAAATCAAACGAAGATGGCGAACAAATGGAGCCATTAGAAAAATCTCCGCGCGAAAACAAAAACGAAAAGAGGATCGTAGAAAATGTCCACGCGAAACGTTCGCTTACAGTGAATTTCCGACAAAAGAAATCACGAATTTACCAAGTACACTCGACTTTCCGTCTCGATCGCAGTTCCACTGCATCATTTTCCAACTTCTTCGACATCTTTGCCCGTGTCTATCGTCGCAGATCATCCGCCTACAAGCCCAAAAGGACGAGAAACCATGCACACGCGTCTCGTACAGAAGATCCAAGACACGAGAGTGTCGAACGAACAGCTGCGACACCGTTGCGACAGATAACCGTGAACAGGTTCGCGCTCACCCTTTCCATCTCCTTTTCAGCATGATTAAAAAACACGGACACGGACCAGGCCCGTGTCTGTCTCTCTCCTTTCGCCACCTTTCCGTTTCAACCGTTAACTTTCGTTCGTCGGCAAAAAAGGAAGCAAGCAAGCAAGAAAGAAAGAAAGAAAGGAAGAAAGAAAGAGGAGAAGCGCCCCTGCCGACGCGGCGGCGGATTCAAGGGTGTCTGCGTCGTTCGCAGCGGCGGCGCGCGATCAGCCAGAAATCCGATACTCGATGAGAAAGCTCGAGGGAGATGACTTCGCTCGTTGGAAAAGTTTCTCCCATTAAAGAGATGAGATTTCATCGAAGGCCCGCGCGCTCCCTGTATCTTGCTTCTTCGCCCATTCCGCCCCTTTTCACAGTGTCCGCGCGCACCGCCATGTTTCGCCGCCTCTACCCGTCCGCCAGCCACCCCCTTCGCCCCCTCGTCGGCCTTATTTTTTAATACGCCTTTTTAGCCGTCCCGCTTTTCATTTTGCCGACGAGAAAGCCGCGGGCGGGATTAAATACCCGCGTTAATCCGATTCGCTGTAAATGTTTTCGAGCGCTTCCCAACCCCTGTCCGCTCTCCGCTGGACCACCCTCTCCCTCTCTCCCTCTCTCTCTCTCTCTCTCTCTCTCTCTCTCTCTGTCCCTTCTACGCTACCCATTTGTCGTTCGCGTGGATTCTACGAGCTTTCGCGAGAGTGGAGTATGCGGAACCACGGTTGTACGTGTGTACACGCGTTATAGGGACGCGGCACGGTTGTACAGTACTGTACACGCGCGTACGAAACTAGTTTGATGGCGAAAGGGGATGGTTTTGCTCGATAACGTCTACGGGGCTAAGGGCGCGCCTCTTCACGCGCGCATTATTACTTGACCGGCCTCGTAATCTCGGTCGCTGCGCTAAATTTATTCATGGCTCGGCTAACAGCGTTAAGGTGTGTTTTACCTACCGCCACGGGATGTTCTTCGTTCGAGCGCGCTTTTTTCCCCCCCGTGTATCTTGAGGTTTCGGTTCGGGGAACGGCTTGCAGTAGAATTCGCGTACGGTCGTCGCGTCGTGGAAAAATCGAGCGGCACGAATCACGCGATCGGGCAATCGATTTAGTACGGAGGCGAATTTGAAAATATCTCTGCCGTTGCTAAAGTTTCCTACTGTTTTCTGGCAACGGTACAAGTTCGGTTCTTTTTACCGACAATGTCCGCGTCCAGCTTCGTTAGCAACAACCGGACAAACAATTGCGAAAATTCACCGAGCAACGTGTCGCTCGAAGGGTTGAAACGTTTTAACTCGCAAGTCGATTTGCGTGTCTTTGCGTGGACCGAGACGGGCTCCAGCTCCTCCGAAGCGAGCCGTTCAAACGTATCTCGCAATTATCGATTTTTCGAAATTTGCGAAAGAGGGGGAACGCGTTCGCCAACGAACGTTTCTTAAAAATCTAGAAATGACCTCTCGGGGTTGCGTAATCGCGCTTGGAAACGGTGGAAACGCGCGCGGAACGAGGTAAACACTCGAATCGGCACGGTTCGGCAAAATTCAAAGCGCCGCGCACACTCCCGCACGAATTATCGTCGACTCGCTTCGGGTCATACCGTTGCATAGGTGTACTCACCGTGTAGCGAACTCCAGATGACGTCAGTACATCCAATTCACGTCGAAGGCAATCCCTGAAACACACAGAGATACACGGTTACAGAGAGATGAAACATTAACCGAGTTGTTGACTACCGGGACGACACAGGAAATCCGCGCCAGAGTTGCTTTAGACTTCGATCACTGCCACGACACGAGTACTCGGTGAAAAGATTTTACGCGCAAGCGAAGCGTACAATGCGACTACGTATTCCGAATGGAATTTCTTTCGATCAAGAAGGAACTTGGAATTCGTTACGCGTCTACGATATTACGTAGAATGGTTCAAAAATACACGAACAGAGCGGGAAACTGTCGCGTGTATGTTACGTTCACACGGTAATCCGGGTTACGACAAGATCTGGGAATTATTTACATTAATCGTGTTGCGTTCGATAATTAAACCACGTGCTCGCGTCGAATAGCGTGGCTGCTGAAAAATCGGCAAAAACGATCTCCGTGATAAAAGTCGTTTCACGAGCGAGCTGTACGGACACGCGAGCAGTTTCGTACAGGACAAAGAACGCGTGGTACGGGACGTCAAGCTGAACGTTCTATGTCGCTTACATGTATTATTCAAGGTGACAGTGACGCGACGCTTAGCAAGGGTGGATCCTCGTCGGACAAGAATGCTTGGCAAGAAACAAAAATACGGAAGGACAAGGATCCGCTCACCGCGATGTCCTGCAGCAAGAGGGGAAAACTGGAGTGTCCAATGAGAATGAGGCGGACAACGAGCAACATGACGACGACGACGACGAAGACGACGAAGAGGACGACGACGACGACGACGACGACGACGACGACGACAACGACGACGACAATGTCGCGCTGATGCTGGAGGAGGAAATGTTATTTCTTTGGGACGCTAAGTGACAGGTCGAAAGACATTCGGAGATACTCGTGGCAGAATGTCGCGAAAACGGTCCGACGAATCCGCTGAACGAACAGCCAACCATCGTGCAAAAGTTCGGACGCACTTTTGCTAAAGAGAGTGGGAACACGACGACGAAACTAGCGGCGAAAAATCTCGCTGATCGTTTGACCGACGCGACGACGACGATTCTCTAGAACAATCGGTGGAATTGTTTGTTGTCCCGGAGATTTCGCTTTTTCCATCCTCGTCGTGTTTTTCTCGAGGTTTGTTCTCCGACGATAACGAATCGAAGGAATAAAGGGATCGACGGTGTCGAAGAAGACGATAAGATGCGGGATTTGTCAAAAAATTGATTCGTGTATATCGTGATATCGGTGAACGAAAGCAACTTCGCAGACTTGTCCCGCAGATTTTGATTTATTCGCGTTTCCGCCAAGGACCGTTCTGCAAGAAATATACCGGGTCGAGGGAACAAGAGATTCGATGGAATTAAGAAAATTAGGAAGCACGAAGTCTGCCAAAACGCGCGTATTCGACTAAAACGCGAACGCGCACGAACAAAGTCGGGAAATTGGATTTCGATAAAATTCGAAATGAAAAGATCGTATTAGTTTGAGGAAAGAGGCGGACTCGGCCGCGATGGAAAGGTTAATTTTATAGTAGCGTTATTCTTATAGCATGTACGTAATATTGATTTATAGCGTCGCCTCTACTGCGTTTTGCGTCGAAAGCTAAAATTTAAAGGCTGAGTTTTTATAGAATAAATAGAGCTTCTTCGTAAACTGGATAAGAACTTATGACTCATTCAAGCGCTATTTATCTTCGTCAAGGTTGCCGGCTGTGGAGTTGTTGGATCTCAAGCTGAATTACATTAACCTATTTTAATGAAAAGCGAGATATGTTTTCCTGCGATACGTATATACGTAGATTAAGACAAACTAAAGCAAAACGCTCTAAAAGTTGCTAGAGTGAAAAATGGGGAAAAGAACGTGCATATATGGAGAGAAAGAAATTTTACCATTAATAATTACTTATCGTCGGTACGTATCGTCGAATAGTAAATTGCGTTCTCGAGTCTCAGATTAAATCAAGCACACTCGATATGCAATGGGTAGAAAAAACATTTGCATACCATTGTATATTATTATAGCATTTGCATACTAATCGGTTAGGCTCAAGTATAACAAATTTCGCACGGCTATAAAATTTTCATGCTATAAAAGTGAAATACACGACACGATAAAAACGACGTTTCGTTAAAAAATGAAGAGTACGCGGAAACATTTTTTTCTAGCCGCTGTACGCAGCCTGCCGCTGTTTCCTCTCTTTCGCCGTGCAATCAAATTGTCTATTTGAATTCTGAATCCGCTTCTATCTAAGCTTCGAATCGACGCAAATCTACTATCGGCCACCCTGTGAAATACGTTTCGCGAAAACTCCAGCCATCTTTCACGATACGCGGAAACAGGACGAAGATTAAACAGTTAGGCGAAAACCTGTCTCGCGGAATCATCCGGCGACACGGATCGTCGTTAACACGTTCGTTATCGATAGGGGGCGAACGACAAATCGAACTAAAAACCGAAAAAGAAGGAAACGAATGACAAGAGCGGTAGGAGGGCAAGAAAAACGACCGTCCATCGATTGCTATCGAATTACCCATTCGAGCGATTCTGCGCCGCGTAAAAAATACTTTTATTCGACGCGAGCGATCGTTCGCCGATTATTGCATTCTCCCACGCGAAGAGTAATGCTCCCCCGACATCGTTTGCTTCGCGCGGCCCTCTAAACCGTGCCGGCAGAAAAATGGTGAAACGAGCAGACCGAAAGAACGGTGCGAAAGCTGAAGAAAGAAAGAAAGTAGATCGGTGTATATCCAGGAGCTCTATGTGTGCGTGAATAAAAGAGAGAAGGAGAGAAGTGAAGGAGAGAGAGAGAGAGAGAGAGAGAGAGAAAAGGGAGAAAGGGAGCGAAGGTGGAGAAGGTATAAAGTAAGAGGAGCGGAAGCATTAGTGGTATTGCCATACTATTACTCGCGCCCCTCTTAATAGCTCGCCCATTAAAGATAATGAACGTAAATTATGCGTAACGGAGCACAGTTAAAAAGGTCGCCTCTATCTACCGCACGAGGTACGGCCACTCTAAATTGACTGTACAACTGGACGGTTCCGCATGGCGGGACACGGCTGTCCGTGAAGAAGTGGATCGGAATGAACAATTTATTGACACGCCGAACCTACCTGTCGTGGGACTACCGTGTGCATACGTTTACGTGAAATGCGAAAGATAGTCGTCGAGATCGAATAAGAGAGCCAATAAGGCAGAGATTTTTCATTTAGGCGAACCAAGTATACGTACAATGTGTATCATTTTGTAGGCTTGCTTCGAATCAGTTTCGTTCAAGGTACGTGGATGTTCTTCGGATGGGTGGAACACCGTGATGCACTGACTCGTCAAGATATTATCGTCAACCGGTACTCTTTCCTATTCGTGACGTAGCGCTGCGATTAGAAAGTAATAAAATGATCCTGATGATCCAGCAATCGTGTAAAAAGATTCGTAGCGTTCTCGATGTACGAACTCGAAGAACCATACGGAACTTTCTCGTATTTGCAAACTCGCGACTCATTATCTAAGAAAATATCTCGCTTCTCTGTCTTCCAAACTTCCAAGGGACCAACTGTACAACGCTACGTTCGAAAAATTTGGTTACCTGGTTTCGCAGATCCGACGAAAAGAACGTAGTCGTCTGTCCTGTACGAGGCGACGCTGGAACGGTACCTTCTCGTCACTGAATCGTGAACGAAATCGACGGAATAACAGGAGAGAAAAGGGGACACAGGAGCCTGTATAATATACTGATTTTCACGTCTACATAAGGGGATATATTCGCCGCACGTCCGTGCCAGATTTCCTTGAGTTATATCGGCAAATGCCGAGGAAAATTGTTGTGTTCGAAACGTTCCCGGTCTAGTCGGAACAAATGTTTCACGACTGTACACTGTACATCTGGCACTCCAGGTTTTACGCTCGTGGATAGAGAGAGCGTGTCGTTTTATCGCGAGCACCAATCTATTCTTTGATTGCGCCATTGTGCGTTTCCTCGGTTTACGTAGACGCGGAAAGAGAAAGAGAAGAAAGAGCGAAGACGCGGTCGATTCCAGTGTTTCTCTTTAGCTTTGGTCCGTGTTCTTTCTTTTTTCTTTTTTTGCTTCGTAGAAGTTAATGGCGAAACGTAACTCATTAACGCCCGAGCACTTCGGTTGTTATGGGAAATTGCGAGACGTATGTGCGCGGTGTAGTTTGAGTTTTTCAGGTCGAAGATACCAACAACAATCAGAAATTATTCACACGCGTTACATCGGTGCAACGGATATTTATAAGATATTTATTTGCATGTACGAGATTTTAAACGATTTCACAACCTTCCAGTACACTTGATTGAAATTTCGATCAAGCATACTCGTAATTCGCTCGAAGTGAGTCAATGACGCATAAAATATTAAGAGTTCCAACGAACAACAAATTAATGGCTCGGCTTTAAATTTGCAAGATCAATTGAATTTTTTCCAATAGCGTTCGTACGAAAAGCTTAAATGGCCGATTGCACCCGGACGAAATTAAACGTTAAAAGACTTATAATTTTCTACCAGCAAATTTTCTCAACTTTATCGCTGTTAAACGAGACTGTCCTGCTCGTTCCTGAAAAGCGGCAAACGATCGTCCCGCGAGAAGGCAATATCGCGGCGCGGTGCATAAAGTTCATAACACGCATATGCTTTGGTAACTCCCTATTCAGCCGACGTTCGCATGATGGGAGTACGTCAAAGGGTAAACTTTATTCCACGGCATTCCTTGTGCAGTGGCTCCGACCGAGTCGGATAATCGAGACTCTATTGTGCCACTAATAATATTAGCCTTCGGGACAGCCAGCGTTTTCAGTCGTTCTACGTTGGCAATTCTCAGACGTTGCATCAACGAACGCGACCATTAGAGCGCTGGATACGAAAAGAAGTTTCTTTCGAGCTTCGTGACACGATGCGAACATATCCCTTTCGTTGCTGAAATTTTGCATTTTCTACTTCTCCGGAAGAAATTACCCACTGAGAAGACAATTTAAATTCGAATAACCAATCGGCGAAAGCTTCTGTACTTTGACAAGGATTACACGCGATTAAATTAACGCCAAAAGAAGCTCGATGAACGAGCCGTTTAGAATCTCAGACCGATCGACTGCCTTCCTAAAAAGTTCTCCGCGCTGGCATTAAACGCGTATATAACTGACGTTTAACCTCTCAGAAAGCAAATCGGTGCAGCAGCGGTTTAACTTTTGTATAATTCAAACGGATCTCCTTTGTTTTATATCGCGTTCTTTACTTCGCAGATTGAAGCGGTTCTCGCTTCTAAGAAAACTCTGCGTCCGATCTGTTTAGTTTTCCCAGTAATCGAAGCCATTGAGAGTTGTTTAGTGATAAGTCGATTCGAAGGGCCACCCAGACTCATAGCCTTCTTGGAACATGCCTTGCACAGATGGGATATAGCGAGTTATGGACAGGCCAGTTTAGGAATGATACAAGTGCCCTTAGGCCCATGGCTCCGGCGCCCTGTTAAAAGGTAACGCTGCCAGCGTACGGATCTGGATCAGCATATATTGCACTTATACCTACGCTTCTTTACTTAAATATATTTCTATTGTACAATTCGTCCACGCGTTACTCAATCATACAGATAACCTCAACACATTCTGTTCAATTTTGCACGTTCGAATGTCCCATAAGCGCATAAACAGGTGCGGTCAAATCATCGCTCCTGGAAACGTGGTCGAGCGAAACGATTTCTAACTTTTAACTAGCAATATATATTACGTATACATATATCGTAGGAGCGATCGTCTGTCAATTTTCAAAGCATCTGCATCGCGCAACAAATGGCAAGCAGCTAGACGCGAGCGAACAAGGCGAAAGCACGGTGGCTTTCATTTTCGCGTGTTTTCATTGCCGGAGATAATTGACAGTAGCATAAACCAACATTCGCAGATGCATCGGCAATGCAGCGAGCAGTATTCGATACTCGGCAATGTCTCTTCGAAGAGGCCATTAGACGCTCGCCACCTGATTCACTATCCGTTAGCAAACGTTTCACCCTCGCTTCTTTAGCGTGACGCGGACCCATTACCATTTAGATACGAGGTTGCTCGGCCCTAGGTAGGAATTCTAATTCGAGGCCGGCCCGAGTAAATTACACGCGGACCGCTTAACGTCCGACGATATTTCACGATCGGCGGCGAGGACGCGGGAATGGCCGCGTGTCCGTTCGAAACGTCGATTCCCATTGGCCGACTCGATGCCACAATGCCGATGATTTACGGCGTTTCACCTCGTTCGCTACTGTATCGAGTTTTCGTTATATACCTCGGCTTAAGTGTGTTTCGCGCGATGGTTATAAACTTGGAAATTCGCCGCTCTTTTTTCCACGGTATAATTTCGCGGATATGGGATCGGAATGGTTAAGGTGAAAATCGTCGTGCGGATATTCGATGCGGTTCGAACGATGAAACACACTAGGATCCGAAAACTAGGTTTGTTTCTAGCGTTTTGCTTCTTTCGCTATCGCGTCGAGTTTTCGTCGTATCCTGAGCTTAACGACGTTCGCGCATCGACCGTGCGATCAGAAATCGAACATCGTTTCTGTTACGATGGCTGTGTGTTCGCGAATGTGCATGATGTTATACGAACTTGCACGATGTTATGCGAATTTGCACGATGTTAATAGGAAAGCATCGTGCGAGACCGTAAATCGTTCGCAGCCGTAATATTTGTCGTACGATTAGAAATCTCGCTGAATGAAAATCTCGCTTCGAGTATAAAGCGTAGTTTCTATCGAACGACGGCGCCAAGATCCGGCACGCCGAAGACGGTCTACCCTCTGTTTCAGACGTTCTAACCCTCGTGTCGCGCTTCACCGAACTCGACCTTCCTCGGACGCTGCTTTTAACGGTACCTGTCGAACAAGTAGTCCGGTCTAGCCGAAACCGATTCTAACCCGGCTTAAAGACAATTTAATCGCATCGCGTGAACCTCTTAAAATTCCGCCATCCTCCGCCGAGGAAAAACGTACTCGTAGACGACACTCCAATCATTTCGAGCATGGCGGAAGAATTTCCAGTGGCGGGAATACGAAACGAGTTCCCCGTTTGCATCTCCATCGGCGTTTAAAAGCGTCAGAGAAACCTTCGAACTCGCCACGATCTTGTCTTTCGACGAGGACGGCGATCGAGAAGGGCGTTGAATAAATTCGCTTCTGGCCGCATTTAAGGAGCGATCGGCCGCTATATAGCGGATCGTCTCGTCCATAAACATTAGATAACGGAAATACGAGGGTGGAAAGGGGCTGAAGATAAAGAGGAGCGCGAGTCGGTGCGAAAGAGGAGAGAAGGAACCGGTAATAGGCGCGTCCATGAGAAATATCGACGAGGGGCGGAATTCCGGAGATGCTATCAGCCCTTAACCTTTACCCTCTCTCCTTTCTCTTTCTCGCTCTCTCTCTCTCTCTCTCTCTCTCTCTTTCGCGCTCACTTTCGGCCGAAAGGCGAAACGAGCGGCAACTCGACGATGGTATCGCGCGCCTCCGAGAATCTGGCTTAATCCGCGAATCGCTTGTTAGCAGTGCAAAAAGCGGCGACCAAGCGGGGGGATCGACCACGCGGCTTCGAATTAGAAGAGAAGGGACGGTCGAGAGAGGCCGATCGTGACGGAGATATCGCGGGCGGTAACGCGCGATGTAATTGACTGATAATGGCAGATAGCTTAATATCTCGCACGGCGTGCCACGGAAAAATAGATTTCGCGAAAGTTCGATGCTATCGATGTTGGCACGAGACTCGCTACGGAAAGGCAGGAAGGAAATACTTGGCGATAAGGGCAGTTGCGGATTCAACTCTGCCAGCTCGAAGATAATAATCGTTTCGCAGCTCCTGAGCTCCGAAGGCCGAATTTCTTCAAGTTCCCGCCAAGTTAGATCGATGTTCGTCGAACCAAGATGAAATTGATATTCGCGTTTGCAGGTTCTTTTTTTGGCTGATCTGTCAGAATACGACGTGGGAGGCGAAATTTCAGTTTTCGCGCGTAGTCATTAAAATACGGCGATGGTCAGTTGACGAGTGCCTTCAAAACACGAACCGCGGAACAGGCCCATCGAGCGATCGATGAGCGTCTTGAATATTCGAACGATTATACGCGCTGATTCCAACTAATAAAACTGAAAGTCTCGTCCCAGTCTTTGCATATTAATAAACGTATTTTCTGTGATTCCGATGATCGTTTACGAATCTCTTTGACAAACTCTTTTGGAGTCTCCACGGTGTTTCGGGACACGAGACTTACAGTGTCATTGGCGTCAAGGTAGAGTCATTTTTATATTGCGCGGAGAAGATACGGACACTCGGTGGTAAAGTTAGTTGGATTTCAAAGCGCGAGATCTACAGTGTCTATAAAAAGTATTGGCACTCGTCCTTATTTTCTATCGAGACGCCTTTTCATCAAGTTCTATACGTTTCATTCTTCCAGTTGCAAATTCTCGTAGTCGCGATTATGAAATTTAACGTACACGGGTCTAATCGATTACAAATTTACAAATACGATGATACGCCGATGCTTTTTATAGCCAGTCGTATACGAGTTTCGAGAAAGCGAAAGAGGAATTTGCGGTAATTTAATGGGACGCGAGATGTTGAAGACCTGTCAGAAACGTGAGACGTTAATTCGGTCTTGCGTGTTCTTCCTTCACAGTTGCGGGTTCGTTTTGACGAATAGAGTGATCAAAAATAAATGTGACGTAATTCTCAACACACGCCAGTTTACATCGTTCTATTTTCTTTCCTCGTCAAACTTTGTCTATTCTATGGACACGAATAGAAAGAAACTGATACGTAAACGGGTATCCTTTGAAACTTTATCAAAGAATCGTAAGAAAAGTGCGAAATATAAAAATATAATGTACGAGGTACAAAGTAAAGATAGATGGACGATATTTAAGTCTGGTTAAAAGTAGCGTAATGCGCGACATTTATGAAACTTTAAAGGAGACTACATCTAAATATATTTAAAGCCGTAAAACTTCTTGCGAAAGACGCAAAACCCAAAGAGCCGGAAAGATTAGGAAAATCACGTCCTGGCTGCGACTCCCATTTAAACCGTCAGCAAGAAAGTTGGATGGCGTAGGCAAGCTTACGAGTAAATAACAAGCAAGAAGAGATATAGTTACACGAGGGAGGCTGTAATTAAAATCGGCTAGTATATACCCGGAGGTAATGAAGGGGCAAACACGCAGTTTAGCTATCCACCGACTCGCGATTTCCTCGTACCTTGAGATACAGTCATATCGTCGAATACGAACAACCCTTGCGCCTGATAACCGTTTCGTTCGTTGTCTACTTGTCGTTCGATACGTTCTCTAAATTCGACTATAGATTACAGCGCGAAAGTTTACAGTTCTTCTAAATTAAAGTCTCGAGAATTTCGTTTTGCGTGAGAATCGAAGAACTCAGATTTTACGAATATTTTATGTCATAGCTTTGAATTCGAAGAGAAAATCAAGGCTACGATATCCTAGAGAAAGTTTCCAATCTCGTTCTAGACAGATATATATATTACAATAAGGATGGAATCAATCGGGAGACGTTAGCTTCGCAAAAATGCCGCTACTCAATTTTATCAACAAGGTGTAACAGCAAGTGCACGATTAACTTCGCATCCGCCAATTTCGAGCCTGAAATCTACGACTATGACAAATTAGAAACCTACGATCGCAAGCATCTGTCGCTATTAACATCCTCGAAATTATCTTGCAAGGAGTCGTCGGTCGCGTCAGCAGCAAGAACATCGTGCGCGCCTATAATCGTATTCGTATGGATGCTGGCTGCGCGAGCGTAATTTCGCAGACGCACGGCACTGCATTTCTCCTGTGCATCGACGGCGATTACAATTGCCCGCAACGTAATTCCTTCGAATCTCTAATTGCCGCATTCATTCTCGCTCGACTCCGTTTCCAAGCGTTGCGCGTTCATGCGTGCGCGTACTAAGGCCGTACACGCTCGAGCGGCACGCACGTGTGCCATTTACACGCCCGACCACCGAACGAAATAACCGCGGCTCGCCTGATCTCTTATCAACATCTGCGATCGATACTGCGCGAAAGGGTACAGAGAATATACTGTTATTTTCTCCATCTTCCCTCTGCCAATCTTTTTGGAAAAGCGACCAGATTTACATCTTGGGGAAGGCGATAAATTTTTCGACCTCGTCTGCGATACACGCCGCTTTCGATAGGACGATAGCGCGAAA
Organism: Bombus waltoni; assembly: GCA_014737395.1. NCBI lineage: Eukaryota > Metazoa > Arthropoda > Insecta > Hymenoptera > Apidae > Bombus > Bombus waltoni. The sequence goes on along the minus strand of JACXII010000043.1, from coordinate 365,014 downwards.
GGCACGAAGGAAATTCGTCACGCGTTAAAGAGCAACACATACGTGGCAGTGGATAACGAAGATGCAAATATATCGACTTGACAATGACATTTGTCCGGATGGATTTTCGGCGAGACAAATGCGAGCCACGGGTTTACCACTGGACCGGTTTACCTCGTCTCGTGGATCGTTTTAACGAAGTACGCGAGAACGTAGATGGAGATACAAATTATGTTTGTTGGACGTTTGAGAAAAGAATAGAATGTAAAAGGAAAGCGTAGGCTGAAATCTACGTCAGTACGCTCTACAATCGCGTATTTTCTTTTCACGACTTTCTCAGATTATGTGATTTTCCCAGCTTCTTACGTCGAATCCTATTCCAGATATTTCGTGTATCTTTGCGCGTTAACTGCGTTCCAGGAATTCTTGCGTGTTCAAATTTCCCATAAGAGACGGATTAAGCTTCCAAGAAGCGGCAATCGCAATGACGAACGAGATCGCTCAGTCTCCGTGCTTATTCGCAAATGCGTCTCGAAATTGGAACGGATCGAATCGATGGTCGATTCGCGAGCAGAAGGGCGCTCGAACGCGATTCTTCGAGTTAGACAAAAGCTCACGACGAATTCGTCGCAACTCGTACACGTGTATTCGTGTGGCAGAATCGCGGCTGTATACCGACCGCGACGGAATTCGAGCAACGGCCAAATTCGACGGCTCCAACCGAGAGCCAAAATTGGCTCTTAGGCGCTTCGTAAGGAGACAATTGGACATCGGCCATTCCGCTGAGCGACAGCACAGATGCGACAAAAATATGCACAATTACGCCGAGCGTTGGGACGTCGCTTGGTGAATAATAGGCGACCGTTTCTCTTTGCCCCGTTTCTCGATCTTTCGCTTCGTTCCTATGGAAACTCTGGCCAGTCTAGAAATTGGCCCGCGTCTCCGTACGAACGTTTTACGGCTCTCGTTGTCGCGGCGATTTTTTTCGTCGTCTTTCGTCGAACCAGAACGTTGCCACTTGGTTCTCGTCTTACGAAACTTCTCATTGCGAGCTTCTTCTTCCTAATACGTACCGGCGATAGAGGATAATCCAATTATACAGCAAAGGTTATGCGGTTCTAATTACGAGGATAATAGGATTATTCGAGTTACCTAAGCTTCGACACCTTAAAATTCAATCTTGAACTTTGCACAAAATTTACGAAACATTTCTCGTTTGATGTTACGCTAGAACAGAAACTGGCTATAACCGATAAGTTTGTCGTGTATGTAAGTTTATCGATAAACCTATAGCCGAAAGACGCAACGGAACGAACGATTCGGAATGAAAAGCTTCCTCCGATACTCTGCCGCAAGATAATAGAATCAGGGTGCAGTAGCGTGTACAGCGGAGCGTCGCGTCGCCGAGCGTTGTTCGTGTTTACCGTATGAAACAAGGCGGGCGTAAAATCGACAAACAAGCTTTTTCAGTTTTCGCCACTGCCCGCTCTACCCCCGCCCTCCCATCCACCCTCTCTTATTCGAGAACGTGGGCGACGTTCGCGCGACGAGACGATATCCGCGCGAAGATCCGTACCGATGAAATTCCCGCACCGAGGCTATTATCGGGAAGCACTCGTTTTAAAATATACCCCCGGCGTGTGGCATTTGCAATTCCGACGAGGAGTCCGCGAGTTTGCAATTCGTTCGGCAGCAGGCGAGCACGTAGCCGGCCAGACAGCCGAACGCTCGACCGAGCGTGCGGCGACTCGCATAAACACGCTTCAAGTATCGAGCCCTGGACCAGGGAACGACCAGGTCTTGTGTACCGACCGACGCGACCTTTCCACGCTGGTATAATATGACTTCGTGTCCTGTGCTCTTAAACGTCCCTCTGGATGCAACGTCATTTACGTACCTTCGAAACGGACGACCAACGGACGATCGAGTCCACCAAGATGGCTGCGTACAGCAATTGTATTCGTACCACCGGCGTTTCCCAATTGCCAACTTTGAGCGATTCGAATCTTTCTATAAACGCGAGTTTAGTCCTTGCAGCGTGCGTCGTCGTCGATAAGAATTTTGAAGGATAAACCACGGTGGTTGAGCAAGGTCCGGAATACCGACCGCGTCGAACGCTAATTATTATCGTACAGCGGCGTGCGTAACAAAAGCCGCTGCGTGATAAATGGAGGGTAGCATCTTCCTAGAGCTCGGGCGAGGAACTTGCGAGCGTACCAACTCGTTCCGAGTAGCTGGCTTCCGGTGAAGCGAAGCGAAACCTATCAGCCCTGGCAACCAGTAACCCTACCTTAATACGTCTTAACAGTACGAATAATTCTGTGAGTCGTTGTACGTAAGTAGCCAAGAGAGTAAAAAATACCCGAATGTGTCGTCGTGTCGTGTCTCATCGACCGGGTACTTACAACGCAGAGCGCTGCGCCTATCCATTAATATCCGAAAGGTAGCTCGATCTGTTTTAATCAGAGTTCGCCACGAACACAGGATACGTTCGGCATTCTCCGTTAGCAATCGCAACTTAAACGCACCCCACGCGGTGATCTGTCCCAGTCTAAAAACGGGTAATTTCCAGCCACGCCATTTCGGTGAAAAAGGTGAACGACAGGTAGCGACGAATGCGCGCGACTGTCAATTGATATCGTGACTGATATCGTGACTGATATCGCACGATATCGGCGGAGGAAGCAGGAGCAGAACGTAGCACGTAACTTCCCCTGTTAACACTGCCTTCCACAACGACCAAAACAATCGTCGAGCGACGTTGGTTTCAGGCGACGAGGCTTATTTAGCGCATTTACGGTGAATCGGTGTTTCCTCCGCGAATTATAGCGTTGAATGTTTATCCACTTGCGACGAGAGACCCTCCACGGGACCGACTCTTCAAAGTGGTACCGTTAATTTTAACGAAGAAATACGCTCCCTTCAAAGCCTGGCCTCGCTTTACTTAGCCGACGTAACTCTTTTTCGTAGCCCCCGTTCCCCTTCCGTTGCTGCCCCCTCTCTCTCTCTCTCTTTATGCGCGCAACGCTGTACCGTGTGTATACCCCAGGTGTGAACGCGCGCTGAATTTCCTCCTTTTTCACCCTGTCCTCTCTCCCCTTCGCCGCGCTTCCTTTTCTCTCGACGTCAAAACGACGCCGAAATTGGACGACGGCCAAAAGCGACCCGTGCAGTACGCGAAAAGCCTGTCCTTCTCCTCCATCTCGCCCCTGACCACCTTCCTATCCCGACCATCCTCGTCACACCGGGTCGTTGCAAATAGAAACCGTCTTCGTTGCCTCCTCGTCCTCGTGCTATCAATTTATCCAGCCGTTTCTTGGCCCTCCTCTGCCCTTCCGTTTATTCTTTTTGCGGACTTTCGTCGCCGCGACCAGTCGACCGTGCATAAATTATCGTTTACTCCGCCTAACACGACGTTTCGTTGGCGGGGTTATCGTTTGTTATTAACGATATTTAGGTGGCGCGCGTCACCGAGGAGAACGAAGAGCGCGACTGACGTATAGAGAGTTGGTGAGATTCGATGAACAGCGAGAGGAACGTTCGTCGTTGGACTTTGTCGACGAGAGACTTTGAACAGCTCTGGTCGTTGTCTCGGAAGCTACGGTGGACGATGTATCTTATTTTTTCGAGAACGAGGTCGTAAGAAAACTTTGCTTTCTCGAAGAATACAAATTCGATTTCGTCGAGAGGAAGAAAGCGTCGTATCGAATATTTTATCCTATATTTTCGATGTACTTTAACACATGGAACTATCGTTTTATCGGTTGTACGATAATTATAAGGACACTCTGTACAACGGAAGAAGTCATTTCTACTTTCTTGTGCTTTTATATTCGTCGTTTCCTTCGTATCGTTTTATTCTTGTTCACATTTGTATTCTTTATCGCTTCGTAGTTTTGCCACTACTTTGAATTTGCATGTCACAACGATCCGAATCTTATTATTGGTAAAGCCATTTTAGTTATTTTTTCAACGCACAAGTTCCTATGAAACGTGTCCCCCGAAACGTGCGAATACACGAAAGGAACTTTTCATCGACGTGTCGTCGAATTTGATATAAAATCCAATTCGGAGTGTTCAAGACAGGTATCAATAATTCGTTCGGCCAGGATAAAGGGCCGATGTAAATTTAAAGTGCGGTGTATATCGCAGCGTAGCTTTTTTTCACGAATCGACGAGCTGCGTTAAAATTTATACGACACGCGTTTTCATGCGAGAATATCGAACGATCTCTGACACGCGCCGCTCCATTCCTTCCCCCCCCCTTTTTTCATTTTTCGTCCTCCCTCTTCCCCACTTCGTGACACTTTATTTTCGATAGAAAATTTAATACCCGATGCTGCTGACGCGTGCAGCGAAACAAAGCAGATTTTAATTACGAAGCCGAGCCCCGGGACTTAAAATCAACGGAATAATATTAAACGTAAAACGGACGCTCGTTTCGAAAGTAACGCGAGCATTGTCGACGAATATTAATTTACTATACGTTATTTCTGCCTTTTCTTCCTTTCTTAATAGCCACTAGTACCGTGACACTGGATAATTCCTCGTGAAATTGCGTTGACTGCCGATACGGTAAACACGCGACTGTCACATTTTCGCACCGTACAAAGACAAGAGATTAAGCTTTCGCTGCGTTCTATCGATCGATACTCCGCGCTTTTCACCAAACCAGTGACATAAATCTGAAAATAATAGTTTACACGCGAAGCTTTGTAACGTATCAGAAGTAACAAAGGAATTAATCGAAAGAAAAATTTAGCAAAAATAAATATCAGAATATCGGAAGCACATCACCATAATATATATATATATATAAAGTATCTACAAACTACAAGCGTTCCGATACTTTCGCTAGCTCGACACGCGTTCCGACTAAAACGTACTTTAAATAATATTCAATAAATAACACGTATGGAAAATACACTGGAATCCTTTTTAACGAGTCCTTCGATTTTCGTACCGATATCTCGATTAATGAAAAAATTCCAACAAAACCGTCGTTCGCGTTAAAAGCTCGTCGATAAAGCGTTAACCAAAATGAAAGGAGGATATCGCGAGCAGAAAGCGGAAAGAACACGCGGCGAAACGGACGTATCAGCATGAAAATACAAAAGAGGTTGCGCCAGCGAGAGGGCGGGGGTTAGCACGATTGTCGCAGATGAGACGCGAGGCGCGATGCGTTTCAATAAAATTCCTTATATATATTCGGGATCGGGCAAGGGTTTACACGAAAGCGAGTCGAAGGGAAGGTGCAACGCTGCGGAATATTGAGTCGGGGGCTTACGACGTAAACGTGGCCCGTTTCCGTTTTCGCGGTCCTTCCGCGATACACGTTCGCGCGAACAATACCCGCCCGAAAAGTAGAAATACCCGTCGTGAGACCCACTGCCGCGGAAAATAGAATTTCCAATACGTCACCTCCTAGCTGTTTCGATAACAGAAAACACCGTCTCTCGTGCATCGATTCCGCGATTCTTCGTCTCTCGTTCTTCCGTCGTCTGTTATTCCGATATCCGGCTCTTGGCGCTGGTCGGATAAGATTGGTCTTGGTGCGAGAGCTTTTGTATCGTTATAATTGGACTGCGAATTTCTATGCAATTTCACATTTTTACGAATACGAAGAATGGAAGGAATATATTCGTTACGTTTATTAAATATTACAACGAATATTCGGCTCTCCGTGTTTTATATTTTCTCTTCTTTCGTATTACACGCGTACTTTTCGCAGGCACTTTGCCACCTTCAAATTGTCCGTAAATACGTGAAAATTCGCAGCTCGTTGATCGCACGATACACCATACGCGGCGCGTCTCTAAAACTTTACGAAATAAATACAAATCCAGCGAAACGTGAAATTTACTTGAAATCGATAAATTTGATTTATCAAATAAAAAAAAAAAAAAAATACACGAATAACTTGCTGAAGGAAAAAGACAGAAATAAAAAAAAAAATACGAAAGAAGAGGAACGTGTATTCCTTTCTTAAGGTACTCGCCGGCTGAAAGTGCATCCGAGTGTAAATAGTCGGGACGATTAGTCGGTGGTAAAAACAGAAGACGACGTGGGTCGAGGTGGTGAGAGTGTAATGCACGTATTCCTATAGAGCGAAACGAGATGGAACCGAGGCCGCAACTTCCCGGAAACAGCTTCGACTCGGCTTACGCGCGGCCGTTACAGCCGTTATAGATAGCACCTGTTACCTTTGCTCAAGCTTCACCAGTCGCCCCCTGGCTCTTTCGCCCCGCTTCAATTCGACGCTCCTCTAACTACTCGAGCATCGCTTTTACATATCGCGCCAGCGTCCTCTTTTTATCCGCCCGCGTCGACGTGGCGGCAATTCTTTCGTGTGTGTACACGTCGAGATCGAAATTTTTACAGCCACGGTTTAGAGACGCGGCGCTGCTTGTAACCGTGATTCGCGAGATAACGAAAGAGCAAGGAATAAAAAGTGTTACGTATATGCTGGAACGTTCTCTTGCGATGGATTTTTAATGAGCGAATAAAATTGAATCGAGTTTCGGATGGCAAGATGCGTAAAGTTAATAAGAACGATTTAGATCTCGAACGACCGTGGATATACGAGATTCAACGATCGTTTCGAACGATCCATGTATTGTACATACTGCTGATTGAAAATTTGAGATTATTCTTTCAAGCGTAGCTATATCGAATCGGCTGCTAACTTTGTTAATTGGATATTTGAAACGAACGCTGGAAATGTCGATAACAATATCTTTGATTAAGCATCAGGAACAACCTCGGCCAAGCAACAACAACATCGACGTCGTATCAGAACACGTTGGTAACTTTCTGCAAGATTATTGGAATTCTCGACAATTTACGAAGACCCTGCCGAATCATCCCTTCTAATTCCACTTCGTCGCAAACCTTTGATACCGATGCGACTCTGAACTTATAAACAAAAAAGGATATGTTTTACTTTGACGACGTACTTTTACCAAGAACTTCTTTAAAGTGGAAGAATAGAAAATTCATATAATAAATATATAATTAATGATTTAAATTATTGGGTACTATGAAACACGTAGCTTTTATCGCGAAACTTAAACACGAAACTTTTAATCAGTACGATATACTTGTTGTATATTCTAATAGACATATCTCGTACATGTATCATTTGAGAAATATGTTAATCCCGGTAAATGGCAGGTCTAGTACTCAACTAACGTATACTTGCAAGAGATTGAAACAAATCGTTGAACGTTAATATACGTCTCTGTCCGTTCAGATAAGAAGAACAAACGAAAATTAAATCCTGGACAATGGTAGAAACTCGACTAAACAAGTGGAACAAGACGTTTTTGATCAACCGCGTAGAGCTCTTACGTCTACAGGCTGCATCTACTTACGAGCGGACAAAGTAGAACGGGACCGCGTGTGATCAGACCTCGCTTCGAATAAACTCTTTTGAATTCTGTTAACGATCTCAAACGTCAACGAACGATGGAAATTAAACGATCCGATAAAAATTAATCGAAACGAAATTGCGTTCCCTTTTAATTTTCGTGACACGTTGTCAAGATTTTCTATCGTGCCACGAAAAGATGCGTCGCGCAATATAACCGCAAAGTTTCTCATCGACGGAAGGAAATTGGTTTGAAAAGAGGCGATCTAAAAAAACGTAACAACTTGTCCTTGCTTTGGTAGGTCTTGCCGCGACAGGAAATTGATTTACCTGCACACGTGGATTTATCTTTACGCTGTGGAAAATATACTCGTCCTTTTCCGTTATATCGGTGATCAGCAGCGCGGCCTCGCCTATCGTCTCTATCACTTATCCGTCTTTTTAATACTTTAAACAGCGCTTAAAAGTTTATAAATCGATGTACAGATTTATTTTTACCGAATATTGAAAATTACAAATTATTAGAACGACGTATCTATTAACTAAAATTAATGTGATCTTTACGTATCGCTCGGAGATTGTTTCGAATACCGTTTGACTGTTTGACTAAAAAATTGTTGTAATTTTGTTAACGCGTACGTCGTCGACGACAGCCTAACTTTTCATAACGAATAAGAAAAACAGCGTGAGTTGTTCCTGTACCACTGTGCAAAGTGTACATGTAAAAATTGTATAGGAAATTGTAGAGGCACTACGGGTACCAGTGATTTTGAAAGTAGCTTTCAAAAATACATTTTCAAAGCCGTCGAGTAATTTAACTTTTCAATTATTTTTCGCAAATGGTTTCGTGTTATTAAAATATGGATCGGTGTAACAAAAAATAAATGGAAATTTCTCGCGATCTTACTTTTCATCGCTTCGCAAAGCGTTTCCATTTGCTAGTATATTTTCAAAATTGTTTCAAAAATAGCCTATTATTCCACGCGTAATCCGTTGCTAAGCTATAAGATATTGAACAGGTTGACGAATAATCGCGATATCGGTTTCACACAGGCAACACTCTTTTAATTCTGAATTTTGTCTTACGTTTTCCAGAAGGACAACGAAACGGTAGGTGCAAGCGATTTTCAAAACGAGGAAATACAAATTGACAATCGATCGACTTAATTCGAAACCAAATTCTCGCGAAAGTAAAGCGATGGCGTAATAACGATACACGACACCCGAGATACATAGATACTTCCTATACGCTTATCGTTCGTATTATCAATAGTTCGTCTTTGCATCAAACAATTATTTAAAGATCCAAGATTACGAGCGGATTACCGAAAGATCGAAGGATATAAACGACGCTAACTATTCAAAAAGATTGAAAGCCCCGCGATGGCCAAGAAATTCTATCTCAAAGCGAAATCATCGTTGCACCTCCGATTCCTTACGAGTGAAAAACAGCGCGTCAGATGTCTCCACGATGCAAGCGCAAAATCCAACGTCTGTAATCCTGAAACGTCTTTGACGTTGCGGAATAACGTTCGTCTCTAACGATATCGCAACGAATCTCCGTCTCGGCGAGTTATTACCGTCGAGCTGGGAATCTCGAGGCGTCACACGGATAAGATTATTCACCGATGTTCTCTTAATCTTAATAGAATTACTCTGGAATCGAGAGCTACCCGCGATCCTTTCGTAATCCCGGTTTAGCTCGATGGAGAGCTGGAAAACCATGGAAACGTAACTCAAATCGTGCCTGGCTGCGTCCATCATTTTTAACCACGTTGATCCAGCTGGCCACGACGCGATGGATCCATGGAATTCAACTTATTACGGGCGTACACGCGCACGTTGCCGCGTGTAACGCGCGCACTACATTCGCTCTTAAGTTACAATCAGTTCGACAAGTAGCAACGTGTCACCGACTGATTGTGCCAATATACCTCGCCGTTTCCGCCCGACCGCTGCATCCAATCGGTTTTCGTCCCTCCTCCTTGCTTCCTCTCCTGCCTCTCTTTCTGGTCTCTGCATCTGGACGGGGATCGAGCATTTTTCTGCTTCGCGTTGAGTTTGAAATTCGCCAGTGTTTCTTCGTACCGTTCGGTTCCGTCTCGCGCGAAACTTTTTCGGCGTTGACGTTTCAGTCGTCGAAGGGAAGTTCGTTTATCGCTAATAAAATTTCGTTACTCGCGCGTTGTAAAATTTTTGCCAGAGACAAATTCGGACCGCCGCGTATTTACGCTTAGAAGAATTGAAATCGACTTGTCAGGTGTGGCGATGTTCGATAGGTTTGGCGATACACGGCGCGCCTTGTTAACGTTTCCGTGGAATTGTAACCTGCAGAAATGTGCAACGTAACAGGAAATTGGAAAATCGATGCTACGTTTCCTCCGAGACTTTCCTAAATAGAGATGTTCAATTTATTTCAGCCTATTCGAATAATAGCGCCGCATTCCTAGCGAATCTCTCGCATTCGACAAAAAACAAGTTTCAGCTGTTCCTCCCGAATCTCGCGAAGAATCCGAATTCTTTCTTCAAACTTCGTATCCGTTATCAACGCCTGCAAAATTCCCGTGCAAATAAGCGTAGCACCCGTATACTTTTCCATCGCCCTATACCTCCTCAACCAGTCATCTACCTATCCAATAGTTCCATCCGCGTCTCTCTTCTTCTTCGTGGTCCGCGTCCGCTCCTTTCATCCCTGGTGACTGAGCGTCTGTTCGCAAACTTAGCTTCAAAGACCGGATGCAATTAGCGAGCAAGAAAGATCCACGTTCAGGCAGAAGGAAGACCGCGAAGGTAGAGCGAAAGAAAGCGAGGAAGATAAAAAGGGGAAAAAATAGAAAGAAGAAGAAGGTTTGAAGGGACGATAGTAGGAGGCAGTCGGCCGGTTGGCGAGCAAGATTTTCACGGAATCACGATCACGTCCATCATCGGTTCCTTGCGAAAGTAATTGGTACTACTGCGAATTCGCGTAATTGATCCGAAAACGTTTTTCGAGCGGCACGTCGCGTCACCAACGAATCCCCTGGATCCCTGAAAGATTTCCCTCGTCCTCCCCTCGCCCCCCTCGGCCCCTCCCATTCCGTCTGCTTCTCCATCTTCGGATAGAAGGTAATCACCGGGTGATTACGCCGCGTACTTACACACGGACGCCGGAGCGCTGAAAAAAGAAACGGGGAATAGGATCGTTACAGCGCTCTCCTTTCGGTATCGTCGACCAAGGCTACGATAATTAATTAGTCAGGTCGGCTGATTTACCGATCGCGAAATAGCGAGGTACCTAGCTCGCCGACCTTTGATCCGACGATTTTGATCGAGATTAACGTCGTGCGCCAGTTACGCTGCCGCGCTTCGACTTTGATTCGACGGAGGAAAGGAAGCGAAAGAAAATAAAAAGGAACGACTTGAAGGAGTAAACAGAGGAGGAGAGCGAAAGAGAGAACGGCAGGCAGATCGGAGAAGAAAGTGGAAGAAGGCTGGTCCGCCGCGTAGAAAAGTTGCGTCGGTGCAGCGGTCTGGTTGGCTGCCGCTACTATTTCTGCTGCTGCTGCTACTATTTCTGCTGCTGCTGCTACTGCTGCTGCTGCTACTACTACTAGCAGCGCTCTCGGAGCCGCGAGTAATTAGAGAAAAAGTCGCGACCCAGATGCGGGCGAGCGTGTCGATCGATTACAGAGCGTAGCCCGCTCTTTCCCGCGCCCAAGAAAATTTTCCTTTCGAGAAGCTCGCCGGAGAATGTCAAAAAGATGGATGCATCTTTCACGGTGGCCGCCGCGTCGTCATTCTTCTTAGATGGTCGTTCAATGTTTGCAAGCGACTATCTGACCGAGAGAAAGTCATCGGTTTCGTCGTTTTTTTCATACCTGACGCGCTCCTTCCTCTTAAGTTCCTAATCTCATAAGAACCATTAATCAGAATATTATTTACCTGCAAAGATTATTCGAGTACAGTTATACGAGTATCGAATTGCCGTAATCTTTCTATCGCAATTCTTAGGCAAGCGCGTTCCTCTGCTAAATTTATAATGCGCGAAACGATCCAGTTTAAATATTAGTATCGTCTCCAGTTTGCAACAAGAGATGCGGTATTCTTTGAGACCATCGATCGAAGAGGATTCTTCAGGATTACTGACAAACATAACTGACCTCTATGTACACATCGTCCCTATTATACGATTAATTCTTATACCTACCAATCTAAATAACGCAGTAATTGAGAATCTTGCAGGGAAATTGTACAAAGGGTAAAAATTGGACAATAGGAAATGACGAAGCTTACGCGTTCTTCGTACGTCGCCATCGTCGTTCCTTCTAGATGAACGCCGCCTTTTCGTCTTGAGCCATTAGTTACGAACGCAAACCTACGAGTTTACGGCGCGTCTCGCAGAACCGGAAACGGCCATGGGCCGAGATTCTCGCAATGCTATCGTAGTTATCGGAGCAATTAAGGGAAACGACGAGGGTCGCGAGATCGTTATAAAACTCGTAGGTGGTTTTCGGAACACCGTGCAGCTTGTTACGTCTTAATCCCACGAGTTGCGTGCAAGTGGCTTCGGAGACTGATTTCCGATTAATTGAAAATATTTCTGCGCTTCGAGCCAGTTCTCGAATTCTCGAGTTTTGTCGAAGTGATCGTGCAACAAGATTTTTCGAATCGCGGTTAAACGAAAATGAACGAAAAATGGAAATTACCATATCGTATATATCATATCATGTATATATTCGTTGAACTGGCAATTAGGCTACTGGCAATATTGAACTGGTGTTCTCTTAACCCGATAAAGTAATATTCTAATATTATCGTGTTAGCGAGAAAGAACAACGATAAAGTGAGATAAATTGCATGGCCTATAAGTTTGTTTATATTTCGTCGTGAATATTTGTTTAAAATACAACGCGGCATTTCCAGCCTCTCGAAGATTTACAAAAATACCATTAACTATTTACAAAACGTCGTAAATTTGTCGTCGTATAAAAGACTCGTATCTTTGTATTTAACGTATTCTTTCCTTAACTACTGTCACCTTCAGCGGCCAAAATGAAGACCGGACAATCGATGAAACACTCTGTACAATGCAGTATAGATATACGGACATTTAATTAGCAACGCACGGTGCATTCAAGTTCGCCAACCATTTAAGATCGATCATTTGGAAAGCACGTTATACTCGCGACTATACGTACGTAGAAAGCTGATTAATCGTCTAACCATAAAAGGTACTTTCTATAATCTCGTCAATCTGACATCGTCCGAGGCTGCGGTAAGTGAAAAAATTGGCAAAAGAATTCGGGACAAAAAAATCATCATTAAAAAAAACGAGAAGCTCGAAAGGTAGGCCTTGATGAAACTGGTCGAGTTAAACGCAGACGGTGGAAGCGTTCTCGCGCGCGTCCATTATACTCGCATAAAGGATTCCATCTAGGCGTTGCCATTATCTCGTAAAAATACGACTCTGTTCGACTCTGTGGAAAAAAGGTCGCGATCATTTATACCGCGATTTAATAGCAGATTAACGAGGCAATTTGCGTCAAAGGAGGGTAGCCGGGTCGTTTAATCGGCGGAGACGGCTAATTTGTCATCGACATCGATACCTATCTACTCGTAATTTCGTGGCGGATAATTCGTGCGGCTGGTAGATCGGCCCTGGCCGCTTTCGCTTCCTTCCTCTCGGCGATCTATAAAACTAATTGATCTCGTTCGCGACGTTTTTCACCGGCCATCCACGCCACGAAGATCGATCTTCCGTCGTATTCGACGCGGTCGTGCGAAGAACTCGCGGTAATTAACGGGCCGAAACATTTTTAAATACGCCCATAGAGACCGTTTAATTGATAATTAAGGGCCGTGTAATTAGTCGAAATTCGTGTACAATGCGCTTCCTTCGCGCTCGCGATGTTACAACGTTTACGGGAAATTAATTAGCTCCGATACATTTATCACGGCCGATCAAAACGTGATAAATTTAAAAGGTCTTTTGCCCGGACGCGACTGCCTCCTCCCGCGAGTTTACCATTATCGAAATTGTCTATAGGCGGCTGCTAAATGATTGTAATTAATTTACTGTGAAATGGATACACCGAGCAGCGGCGATGTTGTCTCAGCCAATCAACGCGCGAAATTCGTTTCGAACGCCGGCTGACACCTTCTGTACCGAAAATAGACATCATCCGTTCTAACGGACGTTCATCCATCTTCCAATTACATTTCGATAATAAGTTGTCGCGTCTGATTAGTCTGTTTTCTGTTCTTTTCTTATCGATCGTCGATTACAAAATGGAATAAATCTCCGTATTGGAACAGGAGAAGGCTCTTTAATACCTAGATAAGCTGCGAAATATTTGGTTGTCCGAAAAGTTTCTTTCGTTTTGTAAGGAAATAACGGATGCACCACGTTCTCCGTTTCATATTATTTTCGTCGAATCACCTACGATCGTAATAATAGAAACAGAAGAAAATGGATCGTACACGATTCGATGAAATAATAGAAAACGAAAGGAGTTTGCGCGCCTATTATTTCCCTACAAAAGACAAGAAACTTTCGGGACAACCCAATATTTAACCAGATTATCGAAACGATTAATACGATCGATGAATGAATGCGCGTCGTACATACGTACGTAAAGTTCGGATCAAAGGATATTACCTTTAATTACACGATACGCACGAAGATAATACTCCTACGAATCCGTAACGACTACGCAACATCAGGAGCTTCACTAAAATACTACGGCGTATTGGAAAACTCGCGTGCGGCGTATGAACGAATACTTGCGCGGCCGATTCTGCGTAAATCACCAGGTTCTTTCCGCGCATAAAAATCAACCATCTTAGCAACTCGGAAGAAATCTCGATACGTCAACTACCATCAACAGGATTAACCATTCGAGCAACCTATCCAATCTGCAGCTTCCAACTTATTCCAAGAGAACAAAAAAAAAAAAGAAAAGAAAAAATCCTTTACAAATTCAGCACGACATCTACTCTCTGCCGTGAGACAGCCCTCAACCTCGATCCATATTCCCCTGTGAAAGAAGGAGCCGAGCGAACGTTCCCAGAGCCAAACTGCAACAGCCAAAAAGACCTTTCTCCCTCAGCTTGGTCGATTCTCAGCCTTGCAGGATCCGTCTTGCAAATCATGCAGGGTCGTTCGTTTTCGGAAAAATGGGCGACGCTGGCGTTCCCAACCGGCGACAACACGGCGTCCCTTTACGAGCGGCTTTTGGCCGGTGGCATGTCGTTGGCCCCCGAAACGGGTTTTCGCCGAATGTCGCTCCCTTGCGGCCGGTCAGCGGCGAGTTTTACGCGCGTACGTGCGGTATTGATCGTTACGCGCGAGAGCACGCCGCTTTTTACCGGCCATGAAATTTTCCCTAGATTACGGTGGATTTGGCCTGGTACACGGCGCGCTCGCCACCACCACGCCGGATGGCCGTTGCTCGTATTTAATGGATAGTTAAGTGGAGGTTTCCTACGTGGTACGAATATGCTCGAACTGGAAACCGCGTCGCATGTGTCGCGAATACGCGCGCGGCCAGAGTTGGCGAAAACGCGCGCCCAACTCCGCCGACAAACGTGTACGATCCCTTTCCGCTGCTTCTCTGTTACGTCGGTGCTTGTTGTATAGTATTCTAGAGTTTTACGACGCGGACAAGGAGTTCGGAACGACTTTTTTCTTTTGTGTTTTTTTTTTTCGTTTTTTTTGTTTTGAGGGAGAAAGTCCGATTTAATTGCAACGTTTCGGTCGAGAACGGACTTAATTTTGTTCCGTAGAAGTTCGTAATTCACGGGTCTTGGAGATTTTTATACGTTAGGAGTTACTTTTGTGGTGGGAGAAGATTTACAGATTTCTCGTCTCTATTTCCGATTTGTTTCTTTCGCGACTGTCCAAGGCACTGCGTTTCGTCGCCTATGTATTTCCAATAAGAGAAATTCTCTGTACTTGCAACGGTCGATGTAAAAACACGCGACAACAGTGGCCAAAATTTAACGACCATATCGCGTAGAATACAATTTGATTCCGTGCTGCAAGTTTCATCCGGGTTTCTCTTTCCATAGAAGGGTTAAAAATCGATCGGAAACTGCAGAGAAGCAAAGTAGAACTGGTCTATTGGACGAGGAATCGGAACCGACGAAGTCGCAAGGCTGGCTGAGTTTCGTAGAAAAGAAGAATCGGCCATCGTGGCCTTCTATATCTCGCGAAAAATCGCTTATCCACCACTTGCCTGCGTAATTGCGAAACAGCCAGAGCGTAGAAACGATCCGCGAGATTAGAAACATAACCACGCCAAACACGTACCTATACCGAGCGAACCGTTTCTCAAGCCGGCCATAGCACGGACGAAACGCCACAACGTTTCCTCTATAGAAGCTTTTACGGCCTGCTTTAGATCATACGCATGAGATAACGACCGAAGAAACAGCGACGAAGCGAGTCTTTATTTGCAGCCGACGGAGAAGGTATGCGAAACCGCCCTCTCGCTTTTTCCCCGTAATGCGGCCTGGTCTTGTCTCTTTAAGTTAGCCCCTTTCCCTTCTGGAACAACGACCTCTTCATCGTCCTCCTTCTCTCGCGGCTCTTCTTCTCTTTTCTCCGGTTCTTCTTCCTTCTCGAGATCCATACTCGAGCTCGAGCTTAACTTCGGCGGAGACAGGCGAACGATTCGTTTCTCGAACGAACGAGAAACACCGACTACCAGTTGTGCAATTGACAGGGTTTTGCTCGTCCGCTTTATTTTCCTTTGTCTCTGGTGGGCGGCAGGAGGACTGATGCGATTCGGGATTCGAGTTTAGCAAGCTAGAGAGGTAGGTCAGGGCGACACTGATACGCTCGCTGTTGTTTGATCGAGCGACGTCCGAGTGGATTTGTGTTTGCGGGCGATCAGAAGATTTTTGACGCGGCGAGACACTATCGATGGAGAGCGATACGTATGTAAGTAATTAGATATTTGCACGAATATCGTGTTTTCACGAATACGATTAAAAGGATGGAATCTAAGTATGGAACCGTTCCAAAAGTGGCGACCTCTCTTTCACGTGATAATTTCTTTGCTCGAGAAGAAAATACTTCTTTTCCCGTGTCCTGTCGTTTACGACGAATAAATCACGTCGTACTTGCGCGAGGATTAAATCCGACCAGACTAAGATCGATTCGATTTTATCCACTCTCGACGCGGTTTCTATCTATGGAAATAATCGGACGTTCGAAATGTATTCTTCTCGTTAAGGGGATAGATAACGCGATTAACTAAATAATTGCAATTTCCTTTGGAAAAAAGAAATATTCCGAACAGACAAATATCGTTGAGAAGAAAGAAGAAGAAAATGGAAGATTGGGTTGGCTTTCTGCTACTTCGTTTCCTTGTTGAGTGTTGATTATTCGGAATTTGAATTCATTGGCGATTCGTATGCGCGTCACTTAATAGGAAATTCCGTTTTCCTATCGGACTTGTCCTATCGGTAAGATTCTTTCGTTATCCTTCTGCCCCTTCTTTCCCCGCTCTCTTTCCGGAATCGTAAGTTCTCCGTGCTTCTGCGCCAGGGAATCGCGGTCACGTTCCAACCAAGTTCAGTCGTTCGTACAAAAAGGTGATTTATCTCGACGATGAAGGCGAAGGTATTTAGATTTCCTTCTCCAACGCTACTTCTTCGAGGCAATTTTTAACTCTGCTACGGTTCTGCCGATTCCCTTTATATTTTTCCATCGGTCGATTCGCCGCTTAAACATTCGTAGATACAAAAACGGATATTTCGAATAAATCGACATCATAGTCTGTGAAATTTCTTGAATAAATACCTTAAGCGCCGTCGATTCCGTAGAAAAGCCAATCACTAAAATAAATACCTTTCTAAGTAGTTTACACTCTGGAAAATTTCTAGTTTGCACTCCGCTTTTGCAAAATTTCAGCTTACTTTCTTTTTTACTTACCGACGGAACTCCTAATAAAATATTCATTTTACCAACATGTAGAAAACTGTGTTAAACCGCCACGTTCGACTATCGTAATTAACAAACACCGCTCCACTTGGAAACGAAGCAAATAATTATTCTCCCAGCCAGGAAAAAATCGGCGCACGGTAGTAACGCGAAAAATTGCCAAAAAGCTTGACGATCGAAGAATTGTCGTTCTCCTTTAAAATTAATCGTGCTCCGACGTAATTGAGAAAATGAATCAATTACCGCGGGGTAAAGTGGAAACTCGAGCAACGATACCTTGCGTCTCGAAACGATATTTATAAATCTCGGAAAATATCAATTCCTTAGAAACCCTATATCGAGTATGAAATATTTCGAAATTCTGAAATCCTATAGATCGTGTTTAAAACATAAAATCACCTTTGAAACGCGTTCTCGCGAAACGATCTCTAGATAATCGTATGAAATGAATCAGGGGATTTCCTCGAGTACCGCGCGAGTATGGCGATTATCGAGCAGTTCTGTCGTTGAGTTTATACCGCGTTCATATGTTAGTGTCGCTGTACTGCGAAAACTTGAGATCGCCTACGCGAAAGTGGCCGGAGAGATCGTAAAAACGAGCCTGATCCTTTTATCGCCAGCGCCCTTACTGGCCCGCTGTGGATTACGTTCACGGAATCCAGTATGGTCAGTATCAATAACGGTTTCATCGTCGTGACGTTCGTCGCCATCGTAACGTTTGTTCCAAATGTGCGATCGTTTTCGCGCGCTAGAAATATTTCCCAAGGAAATCTTCATTCCGCGGCTATTCACCGAAACGAACGAGACTTTAACCGTTTAAACAGATCTCTGCGACAGATAGGAATTTTTTCTGTAGTTTGTAAAACGGAAAAGTTCTTACCTTTAGAATTAATAATCTACGCGGAAAACATGGAAGTTCGTCGAACGAGAAGAAGATTGAAACATCGGTATAAATGAGAATGAAAAATGCTATTTCGATTCTCGATTTGTCCTCTATATAAAGTATAGTTTTTATCCATACGGTGAGCGCGTTATGCTTCCTCTAATTCTAGAACGCATTCGATTCGCGTAATTGGTTTATCCTGTAAGAACATGAGAAACGACGAGATGTTTCCATCGTACGCTGCTTACATTGCGTTATATAAGGGTATCCAGAATTCAGGTTTAAAGGGTGAACCTCAAAGAAATGCTTTCGCGAGTGATACTAACGCGAAAGCCGGCTTTCAGTTAGTCATATACATTTATCTATGGATATTCATAATCCATTTGCGTTTGAAAACTCGTGCCTAATCGCAATCTTAATACAGGGTTTAAAAGCGTGCTGTTACAAGCGATAATATTAGACCGTCCCGAAAGTTTCTTTCCTTTTTGTAAGGAAATAATAGATGCGCAAACTGTTTTCGTTTTATATTTACATATTTATATATAAACTTGATAAAATATATTTGTACGATCCATTTTTGTTCTATTTCTATTATTACGATCGTACGTGATTCGACGAAAATAATAGAAAAGAGCGAATGCGGTGCGTCTATTATTTCCTTACAGGACGAAAGAAACTTTTCGGACAACCTAATAGCCGGAAGAATGTCAATTTGTCTTTGAACAACCGGAGAAGTAAAATGTTCGAGAACCGAAAACGTTAAAAAAGAATTGTACGATGGCATCACGCTGTGGAGATAAATTTAAGAAACGAAGCTTTTTATATCACGTAATCTAAATAGAACGTAATACGAGGTTGACTCTTCTAACAATGAAAGCCCCGGAGAAAAGGCTCTATCGCAAAATATAATTCTATTTCTCGAAATAGATTCGAAATTGTATCGCAAGTTTAAGCAAACACCGTGGAATGAAACAGTGTCTTGCTCGAAAGATAAGATAGACTGAAAAATTGTTATTCCGACGAAACGTTTACAAAGAAGTGGAATAATCCTGTTGATCAAATTCCAAATACGTACTACGTGTCTCGAAACGTTCTGAAATATTCTTTCTTCCGATTCGTAACTCTTTCTCGATTTCTTTGGAATCCTTCTTTCGCTCGATCTGTTTCCCCTTTGAATTTTCGCCCACGTCGATCCTGTTTTTATCTCTCCTTGTTGGTGGCTATTGCTCCGAATTCACCAGCCATTCTTCTCTCGGCCGATGGAGTCGGAGTTCGAGGTCGGATATCGATTTGCCGCGTTGGCACCCTCGAAATCCTTCTCAAGTCTCATACTTCATACGCATCGTCGAGAAATTGAAAGATATCGCACCCTTTTGTTCAAAGGGAACGGTTGCAATATGTTTCGTTGAAAATCAAAAATTTCGCGTCGGCATTCATATTCATATTCGTTCTACTTTGATAATACCATAGTAGTATCCAGTTGCGAAGTAAATTAATTAAGAAATTTCTCTTTCAAACTTATTTCCATTCTGAAAATAATGAAACTGGCTACTTGTACTCGGCTATCGTTAAACCGATCGATCAATTTGAAAACGTCTCGCATACCCTCCACGCTTTCTACGAAATGTACGATAGTAAACATTAAGAAGACACGATCGTTAATGTTCAAGTACCGTAAAAGAAAACTACTTACGTTTTCATCATATATAGCAAATTCATAGCGTCCTCCTAAAGTTACGTTGCAACCGCGGTTTATCAACTCACCGAACGAAGTTCGCTTCTCCGCTATTCATAAATTTCATTATCCAAAAATCCCAATTGAAAGATCCGTCTCGTCGCACATTCTGCCTACCGTCGATATCCTCGTCGAACGAAACTCGTAGTAAACCAGTGAAATCTCACTCGCGCCGACAACGTAAACGCGAAACCATAGTGTCCTCGAACGAAATCAACGGACTACGCCGAAACCCGTCTCTTCGGGATATTTTTTCCATTTCGGGCAGTACGCAACGCAAGCTCGCCTTTTCCGCCGCATGAAAGTTTCATGCGCGTCGTAACGGTTCGCAACGGGGTACACAGAGAATCAAAAATTTGCTTGCGTAATAGGTTGAAAGGGGGTGAGAGGCAGATAGACAGACAGAGAGAGATTTTCGCTCGGCAGCTTGCCTTCCGTCGATCGGACTGTTTCTGAAAAATTTTTTCCCCCTTACCTGCCCCTCTCCCTCGTTCAACCCTTGCCTTTCGTACGCGTCTATTTTCGTAAAATAAACGCGCTACGTGCCAGACGGAAGCCCGTGGAAACTTTTTTACGCTCTAATAGCCACGTTTCAGCCCGGCGGGTTTGCAATCTAAACGTGACACGTACGCAACGCTCGCCCGCTATCTCTTCTGCAGCCACGCCGGCGACCAGACCGCGTTGCGCTCGTCCGGTGGCCGACACGTACCTGATAACCTCGATAATTCATGGAGATACAAAGAACTAATTTTCAACGAGCCGCAGTGCGGCCAGTTCGCGAGACACGAACGCCGTGACCGTGCGGTCTCGAGGTAATTTCGTTTACACCGGCCAAGGGGCAAACTTTCGCGGTTACACGCGTTTCCTACGCCCGTTAGTTAGGGTAAAGCAAAGGACGAAGGTCGAACGAGAGAAAACCTGCCGGTCGAATGTGACGGCCTTGCTCTTGTTTCCAGCGTCGTTACCAGTGGCGATCTGATTTTTTCTTTTTCTTTTTGAAACTACCCGATTCGCGACTAAAGACTGCTACGAACGTTGTATTTGGTTGTAATGTACGAAATGGTTGTAATTGAGAATAAATTTAAGTATACGCGCGATAATCCGGCGTACGTTGAGAGTCGGATACGGAAGCGTAGGTAAGAATTTTTTCATTTTGCAGTTGGCACGTGCAAATTAACGATATACGAGAAGCGATTGATTTTTAAATGGACGCGTTTCACTGAACCGTGAAATATACGCGTCTATGTACGTAAAAGTTGCGATGCTAAAGCCGTGCGCGAAAGAGAACAATTTCCAGTTTGAAAGGATGCATAAATCGCGTGGAGAAGGACAAAAATATTTCTTGGGAGAAGAGATTTGGAAAATTGATGGAACACAATCGAACGTTTCGTACGTTACGAGTCGTTGAAAGATTGTTATGATCTAACCTAACTCGAGCCTCGTATATTCAACAGGCTTTGTAACGTAGTTTGTATAAAAGTAAATTTGCAACGTAAATCGAAGGTACGACGGTATAGCGTGTCTCTTTGATTAAAATTGAATTTACGTTAAATACAATGTTAAACGATACGTTTGGTCGGAAATGAATGTTTCTACTTGCGCAGACCTCGATAGTTTCGTTCACATTCTTAGGAATTAGAACTGTCCGATCAATGGTAATCCTGTTCTACTTGCAGGTTCGTTTGATATTCTTGTCCGCTTATGTGCTTGAAAATAGAACTATTACGATTATTAGACCGGAAGCGTCGTCCTGGTCAGCCATCTATCTTAACAGGAACAAGAACAGTTGTATCTACATGATTAAATGCAGCAGCGGTCTACTTGTCCGATCAGGAACGGCCCTATTCTACTTGTAAACCGGTTACTTTAATTGCTCTGCCATTTGTTTGAATAATAACGAACTGTGGTTCTGTTCTACATCAACTCCATAAAACAACTGTTTTTGAACATGAAGAGCAATCTACGCGCATGGAGGCACGTGTAATAAATTCTCTATCACGTAACAAGGTCGCGATAAGAAGTTCTATTTCGAACTACCGTCCCACCTTCTGTCCGACCACGACGCGTCCTATTCTACTTTGTCTAGTCGCGATCGACTAAAAATAATCATAACTGATGAAAATAAATAAATAACTTTATCGAATTCTTAATATTTCCAACGTATCGATACAGTTATGGAAAAATTAATCCTTAATTTCATCGACAGTTTTCGAAGAACGCCTTCGATCCTGTATTGACGTACGTCTTTCATTGGCATGATCGTAACGAATAATACAATTTGTATTAAAGACACGTTATATAATACCAATTGAAAAATCGCATTGACTAAGTAAACCGAAAGTCTCGTTGCACAGCTAAGCGGCGAAAGCAGCGTGAATTAACTAGGAAAGGAAAGTAATAAAACCGGCACCATAAATCACCGACAAAGAGCTCTTTTTCTCTTCAAAAGGCAGAAAGCAGTGCTCCCCGTTCCTCGAAATTTGTGGAAACTACGTAAATAAAACGTTATACAAAGATTTCTAACGTTGCGTTATCACAATTTCTCCGCAACCAAAAAAGTAGCTCATCCGCCTAGAATGAAAGAATTTTTAGCGAAGAAAAAGAAACGTCCCGGAAGAAAGTCCGTACAAATTCTACAGTCGGAACGATCAGAGGCGACGATTTCATCCTGACCCCTCGATCTCAACGTGCCTACGTAATATGCACCCTTCGTATTTAAATTTAAAACCGTGGATTTCGGTAACGTCCATATTAACCATTTGTCACCGTACGTGGTAACGATCATCGCCTATCCCGCTACAAACTAGCGTCGTACGTTATATTTATTCGTTGCTCCTGCCAAGTAGAAATCCATTTTGTAAGGCTATAGCGCCTTTTTATACTTCTTAACGTGCAAACTTCCTTTTATTCAAACCACTATAGGTGTAACGTCGAAAGGTTAATAAGGAAAAAAAAAAAGAGAAAAAAAAAGACTCCAACAATCGGCGATTTCGCCGCGTTCGAGTGCCAACGATCGTTGGTCGCGACGCAAGAGTGCGTCTGTCAGATACGTCGGAAACGCGGGACGGATATCGATGGCCTCTCGATGCTCGACTGCCGCCGAACGAGCGTACACGGGCCGCAAACGGGGCGCGGAAACGTGGCCGCGTGTACCGACGGAGACAACGCGAAGGATCGGTTATCGTGAAACGTTTGACAGTGCGCTGTGTCCCGAACAGCGACACGCCAACACGCCGCGCCGGAGAACTACAACGTTAGCACACGCTCGTACTACGAGAGTGTGCACGCGGTTATACTCGCCCGTCTCTACGACGCATTGTTCGACGTAGGCGCGCGGAGTTCCGCATGACCAGTCGACGCGCGATAACACGACATTCATACGCGACGGGCCACTGTTACGCTATTTGCCATGCTGGCGGATCAACGGGTACAGGTAACGCCAGCTGCGCTCTCGACGCGTTTCTACGAGATCGTGGATGTTCCCCAACGATCCATAATGACGGACGAAGTAAAGGGATGTAACAGGATTTTGAACAAATTGCAAGGTTCTGCCGGTTAGTGCGTCGAGCTCGAAACGGATAATGAATTTGCCACGTTACGAATTTAGGTCCGCACCTAAAGGCGGATTATTGGGAAAGTTTCTGGATTAGCGTTTTGAAGATGGGGCTGTGTGGACGGTACGGGGCGAGGGCGATGAACAAGTATTAGACGAAGGATGCTTTGATAACTAGGTTTGTGATTTTGCAATACGTCGCTGGTACATGTGGTTGGCTCTTGCTTGGTCTGGGTAGTTGTATACCAAAGGCGATCGATATTTTCGAAAATCCTGTGCTGTTCGTCGGTTGAGAATTTTTACCGTATTCGGGCGAAAGTAAAGCGAATTACCACTTGGAGAAGAAGGGCGACGTTGCCTCAGCTTCGTCGAAGTCGTTGTCGAGCGTTATCAAGAGTCGCGCGAATATTGCGAGAATCGTCCTAGTAAAATCGTCGAAGCTGCCTTAGCGTCGCGAGAATCTAACACGTATTACAGTCAGAGTGGTCCTCGCGTTGTTACAGTTGTTTTCGCGTGCAACGATTCGAACGATTTACGACGTATCGTACTTCGTATTTGATCACGAACATATTATGATTGCTTGACATGTACAGTTTATATATAATATACAAGTATATAGTTATACATAGCGAGCGACAATTCTACATACATAGAATACTACATAATATACTCTTACATGCGAACAAAACTATTACGCGATACGTTCATAATTCCACGTTGACGATACGTACGAACGCAACGCGTGAATTTTACTGATTTAATGTATACCATTCTATATACATATATAAAAGACAACTCCATAGAGAACAATTTCATAAAGAATCCATCAGGCAGGCAAAAGAGAGAAGAAACGATGTACGAAAGAAACAGGATCGAGCATCCAAATAAAAACGAAAGCTGCGAGGCCTCCGACTAACTTCGAGCAGAAAACTCCTGCTTGCAACGGAGTTTCGCGCACGACGTGTAAAAACAAAGAAAAAAAATAAAAAATAAATATAAAAATATAAAATAAAAATAAAAATAGAAATCCGAGTATCCTGCTTGCGCGTAGCATAATTTCGCCAACAGCGACAGGTTTCGCGATCGAGCGAGAAAAAGGGCTGCGGGAAACAATTAATCGATGGAAAATACTCTTCGCGTCGCTCGTCGTTGGTCAGAGCACGCGCTACATGCATAGGTGCTCGTGTGCCGGGTACTAGCCATTGCCTGAGGGGGTTGAAACCATAGGAAAGTTGGAGGGGAGACGATACCGGACAATGGCAGAGCCAACAATGCCCGGCATGAGGCGAGCGCCGAGACAATGCGTCGCGGTTGCTTGCTCCCCGCCGAGATCCCTAAATCAACGTTCAACATATAATAAAACGGCGACGCGGGACTTTAATGAATCGCGATTTTCTTTCACCGGCCGGCTCTGGCTTTCGGTCGCGCCGCTCCATGCCCTTCTGGCCGACGGCGTCTTTTGACAGTGTCAAAGGCACACGGGGATCGCGCGAAGCGATCGCCCGATAATTGCGAGCTCGCAAATCCACCATCCGTGAAAGAGAACCGTTCATCAGCGGCCGATTTTAGTGTCCGCGTGAATTATGGTAACGGGTCTTTTTCGCGGAGAATTCGTGAACGCCTCTCTCCGACCGGTTTATGTAACATTGATTTATGCAAATGCGAGATGATCGCTTTTGATGGGAGGGAACGTACGAGGCACGGGTTTTGGGATAAGGCGGATGAAAAATGGGGTATTACATATGTGTCGTGGATTGTATCGATCGATTAAATTTGAACGATGCACGTGGAAAGGTTGGCTCGTTTGTGGAAAATGCGCGAATAAATTAAATTTCGATATTGTGCAGGTAACTTGGAAATTTATCGAGGATAAGGCGATTCAGTGAAATGGTAGTAGGTTTGATTTTGATATTAATTTGTCCCGCAACATGGATCCGTCCGTGTATCGTAATTTATTAATTAACGGTAACAGTGAATCGATCAACGATACGTTACGAGTTATACGTTTCTGTTGCAAATAGCTTCTCCGAATTTTCCCTCGAATAGAGCGAACGCCGGACTTACTTGATAAAATCACTGTCGTCACAATATTCGTATCTTACGTTAGCTCACGAACAACCGATTACTTTCATACGCACGTACTTTCGATAATTTACTCGGCGATTCGTTTCTCTATTCGTCGAGGTTACTACGTATACGGTTTCCTTTCGAGTATTCCCGAATTCGATTCTTCGAAAGAATCGTGTCATTCTTGCCGAGGTTATTGGATATGCGAATAGAGGAACGCGTGGATCGATTGTAAAATAGAAAATATATTTAAACAAAGAAGCGAAAGTACAAGTATGAATACGGTTTGAGCTGGTACAGATCCGCACGCTGACGATGTTACTTTCTAACTGAATCCCCGAAAAGCCGTCGTCGCCCGTCTATTGTCTATGGTCTGCCATCGTCGCCTGCCTATCGTCTCGATTTATTTTAAACGCTCTCGATGGCTTCGGTGATCGAGAAAACTAAACAGATCAGACGTAGAGTTTTCTTAGAAGCGATATCCGCTTCAACAATTCGTGTGTTGAATTCGCAAGTACCGAGAAAAGATTCCGGTAATCTTTTCATACACGCGCGTATCACGCACGGCAAATAAAGGCGTAGGAAGCGTGGAGCGGGCAGTGGATAAGCTTTACACCGCGTGTAAAGCCAGTCAAAGCCTATTGCCAGTCTACCTCAAATCAACCGGTTAAGCTCTTGTAACGAAGCATTTACGTTTCGACGACGCTGCAATGCGATTATGTTGCGCGAATTAATCCCGTAGAACGTCTATTCCGCGGAGGAGCAAATCCTCCGATTGCACATAAGTCGTGGTCCTCGATTCGATTCGATCGATATCGCGCCATTCGCGCGTATATTCCACGTTCGATCGGTTCGAGCGAGCTGCGCGTTCGAGCCACGGAATTTCCTCCGGTTCACGTACTCTGCATGTTTATTCCATTTGGAAACGTAGCAGGGTAATTTCTTCGATCAAAGAGGAACGTAACGCCAGCCAGCTCTTTCCTTTGTTCCTAAATATTAAGTTATAACTTTGCCGCTCGTAACGCAGCCACGTTGCTCGATCGTAATGGTTCTGCTGCTCGCAGTTATCGCGGGATACAGTTTTCTAAGCGCCGCGGCGTCTGGAAATAACGGGCAGGCATCAAACCTCGAAGCGTCGGTGGAACGTTTACGGCCGTCGAATGCTACGGAAAGCACCTTCGACGAGTGTATGGCTCTCTTCTCGTAACGACGCCGAACAAGGCATGCGACTTTCTGCCAATTTTATCTCGCTTTGCGAACCTGATGCTCGCCTCGTGAACGATAACGCCAAAGCTACCGGTTCCCGTCCCAGCGAGAACAACAGTGGCCCGTGTTAATCCTCGGATACGTGTATCGCGTTCGGTTTTTAACTGTTGTATGAAATTTGGTTATTTACGGCGCCATGCGTTTTTTTCTTTCTTTTTTTTTTTTTTTTTTTTTTTTTTTGAAGGGGGAAGGGTCATTCGCGGCCGAATCGTATTTTTCTATCGTTCAAAAATTGTTCGGGTTCGAGGAAAATACGAAAGAATGTTTGTTAATATACCTGATTTTTACCGTAGAACGGCTGCCACGCGGATCGAAGGATTAAACGTAAAACATAGAATCGCTAACGTAAATCATCTTCGTCCTGTCGTTGAATCGTAGAACGGTGCGAGAATCGATCGGAACGACGAAGAAGCCGTATCCGAGGATAATTAACCGAATGGATGCGATTTACGCGACTCCGTCGAAAGAAATTCCGTCGAGGAAAAAGAACAAGAGAAGACTCGGCAGAGTTCCATGGCCAGGAGGGGGAAACGATACAAGCGCGCATCGCGTAGCGAAGCAACGGCACAGACAGCACGGGAATTTCGACATCGAGGGATTCAACGAGCCAGTAGTAAAGTCAATCGTACAGTCGGACTAGAACGCCAAGGCGGAGTTTCGCCGTTCCATTGCGAAACTGAACGACGTAACCAGCATCGTAGCATCCGGGTGTTCGCTTAAGTCCATCTTACCAGGACCACCTACCGGATCGAGCCAGCGATGAAAGAGCAGATAGCAGAGAAGAAACGGAGAACATCATAAAGCGAGGCGGAAAGAACCATCTGAAAAAAGGGAGAAAAGTAGCGAAAACGGGAAACATCCGAGAAGTCCGTGACGCCATCCACAAGTTTCGTCCTACTCCAAGCCTTCCTTTTTCGCCGTGCTACTGGTTCTCCAACGCGCCTTTCCTCGAGGTTGGTGGTTCGTCGACTCTGATCGGGGGAACTTTTCAGGAATCTATATATATATATATATATATAGATATATAGATATATATGTGGTCCCTTTGAACGGTACCTATGTAGCTAGATACGTCCGCAGGAGAATAAGGTTGGATTGGCTTCGTGGAAAGGATTTTGTGGAATTCGAATTAGAAATGAAATGTCGCGAGGGTTTCCAGCCACGGCTTCTACCGCGCTATTGACTCTATCGAGGGGTGTAGCGAAGAGAAGCGACGAGACAAAGCGCGGAGCTTCGAGAAGGAGTGACGTGGTGGGAATGTTAAGATGGGCGCGTTATGACATGGCGCGAGCCGAGCAAATTACGGTAATACGACGGTAACGTGGCCCGTGCGTCCTGTAGACGCGCGACAAATAGAAAGAGCGGCTGTTTTACGTCCGTTTCTTTCCTTCTATCATCCGCGAGCCTCTCTTCGGCCTCTGTCGCCTCGTCCTGTCCTCCGTCGAGTCTCAATTTTACTTCGAGCGCACGCACGTTTTACTCTCCGAAAGGAAAAGTGTGCGCCACCCTTCTTGCCCATTGGCTCGTGCACGCGCGTTCCATCTCGCTCGCAGAGAAGAAAACCAGCCTGAAAGAAACGTCTTTCTCCTCGAGCTTTTCTCTCCTTTCTCCTGTGTTTCCCTTTTTGCTTCGAAGGCGAATGAAAAGCGCTACGAGCCCGGGGATTCAAGGTCCGGGATAATTTGAACGTATTTTCAGGTCGGTTTGCTTTAATTAAGAACGCGGCATGGTGAGGCGCGTGAGAAAATTCAGTCGACGAAAATTCCACGCACGCCGTAAGAGGGTCTTGTGCAGGGAGAAAGGGTTCGACCGCGGAAATACGTACGAATCGAGACTTTTAATCCTGGATTTCTTTCAAACGGGATACTGATTGGCGAAGGTATTCGAACCTCGTTTCCGCTTTAGAAAAGGAAGCGACGTAATATGCGAATAAGGTTTCAAATGGATTTGCTTCTGGATCGTTTTGAATGAGACGGAGCAACCGGTCGATTAAAAAAAAAGTACGTAATCGTGGATAATTTTATGTCACGTTGGTGATATCGAGTATTTTACGACTAATAGATTGTTAATCCATTGACGACGATCTACTGACGACCAAACACACGGGTCGCGCGCCTTTTCTTCTAATCGCGCGCGATAAGTTTCGCTTCTGCCTTCCTCGTTCTCCGCGTCGATATTACGAGGCAACGAAAATCGCGTACGCAACGTACGAATTGAAATCGCGAAATACGCTCGAACGAAGAAAGATGAGGTCTTGAGAAAACATCGGTACGAAAGCGAAAAGGGAAGGAAGAAGAGAAAAAAAAAAGGACAAAAATTCAGGTCAGAGAAAACGCTTTTCTACATTGACGATATTTCATTTTTCTGAAACCTTCGCTCGGAGATTTATTCGTTCCTCGAGCATCGAGCCGCGTAATATTTCCCGTCATCGAGAAGATCAAAGAACGACGAAACGATTTCAAGGAAAAGAGGGGCAGAGACGGCGAGGAAGGGAAAGAGTGAGAGAGAGAGAGAGAGCGAGAGAGAGAGAAGTAAAACAGGCAGGATTTCACAAATTTTCCGATAGGAACACGCATGTAAACGGCCAGAATATTTCCTGCTAATTACATTTTTCCGATATCGAAAATACTAGCTGCTCGACGAGCAAACACGATCTTTAATTAACCATATTCCGAACGTCAAATAATTATACCGGATAATCGATGAAATTTTACCATCTGTTTATGGTGCAGTTAATTAAATTTCGGTGTCTCAATTATTGCGACTGTGCGCAACATCGATCGTCGCGTGCTCGTAAAAAGACGAACACGCTGTGATATTCGCTGGTACAACGCGCGTTCAACAAATTGCCTATTTGTCGAGGAAACGTTACGTATTCTCTCCTAACGGTAGGAATTGCAAAAGAGAAGAAACGGGAAAAAAAAAAAAGAGAGAAACACCGTTTAGCATTATCAGACATATCGTTGATCCAATTACTTAAAACCGTCGAAGTAGATAGAAATTTGTAAAATGCTCAAAGTACTATAGCTGGTTTGCGATTAAAAAACGACATTGAGTTATGAGTTGTACAAAATCTTACGTTGGATAGATGATTCATGGCTTGAACCCTGGGATAAGCAGAAGCGAAGGTAGATATTCTTAATGGTATCCTTTCCATCTCCGCTGCATTCACATCTTTTTCGTGTTTTCTCTTCTCTTTGCCTCGTTTCCTCCCTTTTCTTTTCCTCTTTGCTCTCCTTCCTTTCCCGCCTCTCTCCCTTCTCCGCTTTTCTCGTTTTCCCCGAAGAAAAAACTCTCTCGTTCTTTCCTTTTACTCTTCTTATTTTATTCTTTAATCCTTTGCCTCCTTACGTCGAAAATCGTTGAATTAGTTCGCCGGAAAATAGGCAGGAAAAATCTGTCCGATCGTAAAGCGTGTTTACTACTGTACGCGTAACCGTAAGAAATTTTATCGACAGGAACTTCTATCCGCTAGAAAAATGATTTCCATTCGTCGACAAAAGTAAAATTCCTAACGACCCAAGCCTTTAGTATGTTCCGATAAATTACGCCGGAATTCGAAGAACGCTTCTAAAATCCAAGCTCTTCGACGCGTATCCTTCGAAGCCAGCAATTAAAAGTTTTGCCGACGCGCGAAACGTAACGAAACGTTATACGAAAGGCCGGTGGATTTGGCGAACGCGACACGCGCAAAACTAAGATCTCGCGCGAGTTCTCCAAATAATTCTGCCAAATTTTCTGTCCATGTCCCGGTCTCTGCGGTTAGATTTCTTACGAGATAGCGCGTACCTGCGGCGGATTTCTCCATTCTCCTCGTTGCTTGACTCGTCGAGCCAGTAACGACACGATTTAAACGTTCGTCGGAAATTTCTCATTCGCGAAACGCGTTCTCGACAACTGTACAATTTATCGATTTAGGAGATAGATGGATCACTGCGTGCTATAGTTCACCGATGGAGTTGCTGTACGCGAACGTGTCGCTTGCCTTGCACCAATTACGAAAATTAAACGAGCTGCCTCGGCAAATTGCAACCGGCTATTTATAAACGACCGTCCGTAAAGATAACTTCGTAACGGCTGTATTTAACAGAAGCTTACGATATTTAGAATCTCCTATTAATTTTGCCCGAATGTTGTATTAATACGAAGTGAAACGGGAGCCTCTGAAAAATTGTGCCGGTGTTTAGCGATGAACTCGCTAGTCCTCTGGATGTAGCAATTCCTCTTGCGAACAGAGCATCGTTTCCTTCCGTATAGAGCAGTAAATTTCTATAATAATAACTCGCAGTTGTGACAAGTACCGTGGCATAAAGTTGCTCGTACACTGAATTATTTTTTATTTTAGTTTATTTAAAAATTAAATGTTCGTTTAATCGACAGAGGAATAACGAAACGTTCGAAACATACGAATGTATAATATAATACACGAAATATAACGAAAGTTGAATTTCATATAATCGCGGTCGCACGATCACATTGCGTATAAATCTCGTGAGTGGCAGAACGTCGTATTGCCGAATTTCCAGTAGCGTGAAAGGCTGATTTCTCGAAGTAGAACTCGAGTCACAATTGCGATAAAAACGATTATTTTCGGGCAAAATTAATTCATCGTAAAACGATAAGCAAAGTTTAACGCTCCCTCGAGTATACTTGAATAACAAACACGCGTCTATACCTTCGACGAGCCCCTAAAATCCCATGCTCTATATATCACGTGCAATTACCACGAAACGAATCATAAAGCAGGAGAGGTTAATCATTTCGGTTCTTAAACATAGATGACCATCATAGAGTTTAACGTCGACGACTTTCAGGATGTTCGCAAACTACCTTAAACGGCGAATTGCGGCAATTTCCACGATCGTCAATATAAAAACTATTTTACCGCGCGCAATCGTTATCCGCTCGATGGCAAATTTAAAGAGAGAAAAAGCTGCACCACTCTGGAATCTCATTTGTATTGAACTTCGAGTTCGGTGCGCTATCTCTTAATTACTCGTTAGGTAACAGGGGCCATGTAAAATAAACAGAGAAGAGGGGGCGTGTATACGGAAATATCGGGCAATACTCGGAAATGTTTGCGTTTCTCGATACGCGAAAATTAAATATCATCGCTGACGCAAACGAGGACCCTTTGATAATTTGAACAACAAACTACGCGTTCTCCGGTTCGATGCATCTTCTCGTGTACCAACCGACTCTCGACGAGGTCGAATTTACGACCAGCAGAAGGGATAACCGGTAATACGGATAGAGAAGGATGTAGCTTGTTAGAGGATGAATGAAAGTTGTCAAGACGGTCCAATTAATGTCAACTCTTCGAGTCGAGTTTACCAGTGGCTTATAACCAATCGCAACTGCTCCCTCTTCTTCGTTCCATTCACCCCCTGCGCGCTTCAGCGTCGTAAGCTTTCCCTTCTTCCTCTATTTAACGTCGCGCGTTTCTATCTTCCAACTTCGCTTGTCCGCCGGTTAGTTTCGATCGAGAAATCTATACTCGCGATCGATCAGCCGTTCTTGCTTCGTATTCGTCGAACATACGTAACGTACGTTTTCCAGTATACCGTGCAGTATATCGAAACTTTAATTCCGAATATATTGTTAAACAATA
Source organism: Bombus waltoni (assembly GCA_014737395.1). Classification (NCBI taxonomy): domain Eukaryota; kingdom Metazoa; phylum Arthropoda; class Insecta; order Hymenoptera; family Apidae; genus Bombus; species Bombus waltoni. Next base: position 332,623 of record JACXII010000043.1, on the reverse strand, counting down.
GGTTCGAGTAACAGCCTCGAACTCGATGCTACGCACTGACACTGACGACAAGATGTTGACCACTCTTTTCGTAATCTTCGAGCGATCTTAACTGTAAGTGTAAGTGCTACAGTAGGTGCTACTACTAATGGTAATAAACGATACTGAATGATAATAGCGCGCAAGTATTTTTGCTAGCCATTTAACGCGTGGAACGAGGGAAAAGCAAATCCTATAATTAAGCCGAGAACGCTTTCTCGTCGCGCCAAATCTAAAGTCCTTCGATGACAATCAAACCGCTCCATGTTCTCGCCTAATTATACTTCTGCCGACAGCATATAGACCGTGAACGACATCGGATTGCGTAGCGAGCGTACATGTTAGGCTGTCGGCATCATTCTCGTACGTTCCGCTGATTCCGAGTTAAACAAATAAGCCTGTACGAGCGTTCCGTGCCACGAATGCATAAATAAGTACGATCTACTCGCGACAAACGCTATCGTTCCAGAAGTAGATGTTGTCATATTCGATGATGTAAGTTATCGAACGAAAGAAGCGCACGAGAGTATCGTACGTAATAGATCTCTGGGAACAGGTATTAGCGAATATTAGCTCGGTGTACTCGGGCGTCGCGCGTATAAACGCGTATAAACGGCGATAAAAAGTGGAAAGTGTGCGGCAGACTTACAGGCGGCTTCATAAAAGCAACAGGGACGGGTGTTATTAAGAACACGCTTTGTGTTATCCCGGAACACTCGTGGAAGGAACAGCTACGAGCTTCTTTATCGGCGAAAACTTCTTCCACGCGGTGGACAGGGACTGCGACGGCGGACAAAGGATAATGCGAAAGTAACTTTGTCACGGCGCGTGCTAACTTTCCCATGGCCACGGACAACTTTGGCCCGCCCTCTCGAATAATATTATTTTTTCGCCGGCGTCGCGGGATTACGTTAAAGTAGTCGGACCGGTCCCGGTGGTTTCAGCTTTTTTTGCAATCGGTTATCACGCCCCTGTCAGCTGTAGAGCCTCGCACGGTACTGCGAACACCCGACCGTCGCGCTCGTCTACTTCGATCGCGTAATCGAGAACGTGGAAATGTTTAACGTAACGTCCATAGGAAGATTGACAACGAAGAGCGTCGAGTACTTTACACGCCGGAATAAAGTTGCGAGTAGCGTGTATCGAAGCTGGAGCGGCGCGATTTAATACGACGAAATATCAAATAAAAACTACCATTCGAACACCAACCGCGTGACGCGTCTTCCGTGACGTAACGAATCTTTTTCTCTACGTCGCAAGCTCGTTCGTTCGCTTTAGGCAAAAGCGCGCGAAACGCGTTTAGTTTAATCGAAAGCAGGCGATCTCAAAGACGCGATGCGTTCGCGTAGCGCTGGAAATTCGATCGCTCGTTACGAACGATCGCGCAAAATTCCCATTCCCTTGCGAATGCTGCAAATATGGTAAGGGAAGGTTGCTTTTTACGCTAGCAAAATTCTTTCTCTTAACGAAAACTCCTTACCACGGAGATGGATGCTAGTCTGTTTTCGATGAACAGACGGAGGTCGTTTCGCGCAAATTTACCTCAACTTGCTACAAAATCTGCGTGACCTGCGAAACCTGAGCGCACGATTTATCATAAAACGTCGAAACGTAAAATAAATGTGCGAAACTCGTCGAACGTTACTTCCGCGAGCCTGTAAAACTATCCAAGCAAAAACGTAACAGCCGCGACAAGATTGCATTGAAAACCGTTTCGATAACGCGACACGTCTTAAACCGCACTACGGCGAGTCTAACGTAGACAGGCATCGTCGGGCAGATCCGATAGGAATAATATTGGCAGCAAACAAGATCCTTCGCGAGAAATCGTTTTTCGCGAATAAGAAGGGCTTTTATGGGCTTGCTGAGTCAGCCAGAGCGCATAAACGAGATGGGCGGTACCTGGCAGACAAATATACTACCTTCTTCCCTTAAATCCCGTAGCAACTCGTGGAGAAGGAGAACGGAAAGGAGAAATACTCGCTCGTGTTCAATTCGCGTGTATAGGTGTTAAAATAGCTACACGCACGCGCGTACGCGCGGACGATACGTTCGCGCCGATCGTCCATCGGGCGGTACGGGGCTGAACAGCAGCATACTGGGCCAAAATACGATCACTAATCAACGACACCGACGTTTCCGAGCGTAGTTTCCGGTGCGACGCTCGAACAACATCTTGGAGGCAGCATCGATCCGTAGGTGAAGCAACGATCCACGAAATAACTTGCAGTGGCGGAGCAACAAATAAATAGAAGCTCGCGTTTCACGGACCGAGGTAAACATTTCGCTACGCTTTGCCTGGCTTTTGGTTTAAAAGGATGGAAAAACATGGCGCGGTAAATGTTCCGTCGGTGGGAGCGTTTTGATCGCAGCTTGTTTTCATTTTTCTGCGATAGAATAAGATAAACATCGTCTGTCGAGGTGTCGGAATGTTACGTTTTAATAAATAGCTTCGTAGATTATTGAAATTGCGAGAATCGTGAAAACGATTTGCTTTGCTTCGTCCTGGCGCGCACGGACGTTCGTAATTCGCGATTTTACTTCCAACGTACGATTGTTAATTATTAACGACGAACGCGTTGATCTACGAATTATCGATAGAAACGACGATATCGCCCGATTAAAAGAAAAATACGGAATAAAATGGCAAAGTTCTACGACTTCCTTTTCTCTCGGAAATGTATCGAGTAACGTTTGCATCGCGCGGTGAAAATTAAAACTAAATTAAAAAAAAAAAAGGAAAACGTACTTGGGATCGTCGTTTCCCTAAAGAAACGATCGACGAAGAAGATTTTCATTGGTCGTAATGTAAAACGTAAGAGGGCCATCGATCTAAAAATAAAACGCACGTCGAAGAGTGAAAGACGGTAACAAGGGAATGCAACTGCTACGAGGATCGCAAGAAACTTGGAAAAAAGAAGTAAAAAAAAAAAAACGAGAATTTCTATTTCAATTCGCGAGGCCGTTTCATTAAGGGGACGCGCAGCTCGGCCCATCTTCTTTTTCGGACGTGTTCCTTTTTTCAAAATGACGTTACGTTATTAATTAATTAAACGACGTAGTTTCGGTTAGCTTCGTTATCGTCGGGGAGTCTCCTCTCGGCAGGCAGCCGGCCCGTCCTAAATGCACACGTGCTCGCGCCACTCTCCGCTATACATTCTTTTCCATTATGCAAATTCTCAACTATTATGCAAATTCCAAGCCCTTCTTCGGTCGCCGTGCAAGAAAGATATGTATTTAAACAGGAGGACCACGCCACTGTGTGACCGTGTTCCACGTAACGCATTGAACGGGGCGTTTCATAGTAAAAGAATAAAAAATAAAATGTGGAACGAGAGAAAATTACTCGAAAACCATGTATACCGACAGACAGCATTTTCGGACGAAGAAGAGGCAATAAAGAAAAGAATATGGAATAAGGAGGCATCGAAATTAATACGTGATTTCCAGCCAAATGCAAAATATCATTTCGTATGGTTCCGATACTCTTCGTAAGATGTAACGATCCACTCGTTGCATATCTGTATACAGGCGTACATGTAAAGTGTTATATCTTCGATCAAGCCGGTTTCGAATACTCGCGAGTTTCCAAGATCCACTGATAATCCTATCCGAATGTTCGAACGAATCGGGTTCCTTGAAGAAACGAAACGACAAGAACCGGATAGACAAATTACCATTTTATCGGATTCTAAGACCAAATGTTTAAAAATTACACGGTATACGTACGTATTACACGTTCGTGTTGCGTTCTCCTTTTTTGTTAGATATCTATAAAGGGTTCGAATCTAAAGGGTCGGTGTTCGAGTCCACTTGCGACGCGCTTGAACCCATCGCTGATGATGTGCGTGCGCCGTGCAACGAATTTTCAGGCATGAAAAACTTTGGAAAAAGTTATTATCGCGATCCATCGTGATCCACGACGCGGGAATAGGAGATCGGCGACGAAAAACTTAACCACGTCTGTCTGTAACCTCGGCATCGGCGCTTCTTTCTTCCGCTTAAACACCGTGCGCGAAGGAAACGCGTGGAATTCGATTCGGTACTATCCAAGTAACTTACGAAGACCGTCTGACCAAAGTGGGATATTTCTACCGAGGAACTCAACAGTGTGAGCCAGTTAGCAAGTTGCGATCAATATCTACGTTGAATTCTGTACGTTTTGCGCGTGGAAGATTTTGGAGTGCCGTCGGGGCTTGCTTTGGCGCAATGTACTTCACTGCGCGTATCGCTTAAAAGAGTGAATTACAACTGAGAAGAGTACATTTTTCGGGGAATCGTATTTTGCGAAAACGATTGTTAAATGTAGAATACGTTCGTGCGTTCGTACCTATACACGTCTACATTCAACGTCTTCGCGTTGAAAAGCCAAAAATTCGCAATACCTAAGAAACGTTACACTTCCATTGCTTTATCCTTTTCAAAATCGAGAAACCTGTGCACGATGAGAAGACGCGAAAGTGCGCAATGAAAATCAATTGAAAATCGGTGAAAACGAAAGCACTCCTTTTAAAGCGCGCTACAAATCTACAGTCGACTACAAACTTTTGTACCTTTCAACGTCAGAACTATACTATCCATTCTCCTCCATCAAGTAGAATACAAATATCGAAGCTATTCCCTTATTATTACTGCAAACCGATTTCACTCTCGTCTTTACGCTGCATATTTCCTCAGTATCGAGAATCCTTGCAACTCGGTACGCTCGAAATCCGCGGCCGTCTGGTTATCCGTATTCTCGTGGTTATTCTACCTCTTTCTCCTTTTTTTTTTTTTTTTTTTTTTTTAATCGTTTAATCGTATACACAGGTACGTCGATTCCACTTGCGTGTAGCGGGCGACGTGTCGCGGTGAAAGAATTTATCGGTCCACCGCGATGGCCGCAACTAAATTTGCGTTCACGGTTGGCCAGATAAATGCGGTGCCACCGCCGCTTTTGTTAGGCGACGGAATAATATAGGCGACCGTGTACGCATACATATATTGCATATGCGTGCGCGTGCGTGCATCCTCCCCGTTCCACGCGCATGCATCATTTATATGTATAATATACGCCTACGGAAATGCGTGTGTTTCCACCTGTATAGCCGGCCCGCAAACTACTGGATGATTGACCAGTGCGGGAGAACAATAGGCTGTCGCGCACCGTCGCTGAAATACTGCTCGAACGCTGCTAGCAACGCTGAATCAGAGAGAGAGAGAGAGAGAGAAAGGGGGAAGAGGAGGAAGAAAAAAGAAATCGCCCGACGAGATAGAGTTTTTCACGATAAAAAAAGGGGTGGAAAGGAAGAAAAAAACGAGAGCGTGACGCCTGCGCAACGCATATTATCGAGGAGGAACCGTACTGCTCCGACAGCCTGTTGAAAGTGAAACAAAAGGAACAATTTTTGCGCGATCACGTTTTTAGGAAGAAATTATCGAGTTTGATGAAAATAGTTTTGACATCGAGTAGATATACGAATTTCTATTTCTATCGCAAGTATCGTAGTTTATAACGGGGTGCAAGAGGAATTAGCTAAACGGGGAACGTCGTTTATTATTCGACAGTCGGATAAATTAATCGGCTTAACGCTAATCTAGAAGCAGATATAAATACGAAAACTAGTGTGAAAGTATTTGCTGGAATAATTTGCCACGTTTGTTGTATATGCGTATACAAAACTTTATTTTCGTAAAAGTAACGTTCGTTAATGACCGATCTAAATAATGTAAGATACATCGCTGACGACTTCGCTACGCAAGCACGATAAATACGAAGTAAAGCAGCGCGTCCTTTATCTCGTGTTTCCTGCCCCTTTTCATTTTTCATTTTCTTGCCGACATCGCCTCAACAACCAAACTCTCGAGACCACAGAATAAGTGGCTCTTTTTGCCACACTCTGACGTCACCTTAGAAAATCCACTCTAACAACCACTGCGCGTCTCGGTCTTAGATCTGGCTATTTCTCAAAAAATAGGTTTCACCTTTCGAAGGTACAACCCGATGGAAACTTGGAAAAACTACGTTACCCGGAGCATGATAAGTGGTATCAGGATACTTGAGGTCAGATCAATAATCATGTCGTCAAGCTTTCGCTCAAATACTTCTCACGGCTTTTTGCAAGCTACTTGATTTAACGATCGGCCGTTGTACGAACCTCCGATCAACTCCGCTCGTTGCGAATTTCAGCATTTCATTGCTCGAGTATATAAATATTAAGTATATAAAGAAAAATGTATTTATTACAAAGAAACGACGTAAATAATCGAAAATTCGAAAGTGAATTTAAAAAGACAACGTTTTCCGACAATCGTCGTTTCTTTCCGTCGATATCGTACAAATGCGTAAATTTGTATTCCTGCTAAAATTAGCGGAAGATTCGGTACAAATAGGCATTGCGCGAACGATGCCAAATTTTTGGTCGATAGTACAGGCCCACTTAATTTCGTGCATTTCGAAGGTAAACGTTGCAAATAGTGCAAAAGCTACAGAATCGTTCGCAAGTTGTATACGATAGAAACGTAAAGGAACGAAGAGCGATATCGGAAAGATAAAATTTAAAATAGCTCGAGAAACAAAATATCTGCAACGATGCTAACAATATGCCAAATATTCAAGCATCTTTCCACGATCCTTAACGACATCCTTCCAACAACCGCGTCTTCCTATTCGCGCCACGCTGCGCGAGGAAACGCCATAGCTATTCCACTTTAACGAAACGCTGAAACGTACGTATCCCAATCCTGGAAACGAAAGCTCCGCGGGCACAATTTTGCAATTTCGCGTGCATAGTTTTACCGAATCGTTCGCAGCGACGCGAAACGCGAGTTGCGGACCCGAGTCAGAAATTAAGGACAATACCGACGCGACGAAACGAGCGTCGTCGAGCGGAACGAAACGTCGTCGCGCGTCTCGCGTTCTTCGCCTGCGTTCCTTCGGTGCTCGCGCTCAAAAAACGCGTACCCGGGTCGATGTATGCGCGTGAGTTCAGCGAGCGCGAACAGTCGGGATGGGGTAGACATCGTCGAGCCAGGACAACGCGTCGTCGAGGCCTTTGTCCCGCCGCGTATCCCCGAAATCTCTGCCTCTACTTAGCATTCATTTGCGGAATTAGGTTAGCTACGAGAAAGCATCCCTCCCTCGGCCGTTTTTCTCCGCTCGCGAGACTTTCGAGCGCTCCGCTGCCGCCACCCAATGCGAGTGAATTTAAACGAGGCCCCTCGTATAATTTTCAGCTCTTCGGTTCCGCCGGCGGGACGGAAATTTTCAGTGAAATCGTAGAGCGATCTTGCTTGGTTACGGAAAAAGGAACGAAGGAAATTGCCCGATGCTCGAGAATCTCGGTTCGAGGTTTTTCGGAAGATCGAGTAATTTGGAAAGTTGACCCTTCGCGGCGCAGTTTTATTTAGTTTGTTTAAGAGGGAAGTTTGGGACTGTGGGTAAGGTGGACTATCGATTCTTGGTCTCGCGGCAACCCTAGCGATTATTAATAGATGGCGGATATTTACGCAAACTTATGGAAAATTTATATGCGTGAAAATGTATAAAATTGCGCAAAGTATCCGAGATGAGGCATCGGTAATAATATTTGATGAGAGGAATTTCTACTCGCACCGTGATTATTTACTCGCGCGTACAAAGATCGCACATTTGCGTAAACACCGGCGATCTAATGGTTGGTTGGTGGTTGCTACGGAGAAAATACTCGCACAGTGAGAATAACGTTATAAATAACGTTATACCATATGGACATATACGATCGTACTTCTACTTGAACAAAACGAACGATTAGTTTTGCCAGAATTAGCCGCGTGATTTTAATAATTGCGAAAACGATAAATCCAAGAGTCGTCGTTTAAAATCTAGTATTCTAACGTTCCGGACGATTGGAATTTCGCTATTAGTAGATATCACTATCCAATATGTACGTAACGCGTTTCTGAAATTTCTCTTTCAAAAAGAAAATCTCTCTTTGTTCGGAAGCTCTCGAGGCAGTCGTCGAATTACAAAGATACAACCGCGATTAATTAGAAACGCAACAGGTGAACGTCACTATACGAAACTAATTGAATCCCTCGCGAGATCGCTTGGAAAAATTGCATTACTTCCGGCGTGGCGGCTATCATACTCCAGGCCTCGTATCAGAGAACTGCTTCCTCGGCCGGAGAATTTTCTCTGTCGTACTTATACTAAGCGCCTCGTTCGAGTAACCAGCTACGTGAAACTACGCTTGTGCCAAAGCAGCGCGCAGAAAAGTGACACGAGGGGAGGGGAGGGGGTGTGTGGAGGAAGCTACGAATAGAAAGAAACTACGTTGTACCCACGGGGCCGAAGTTTAATCTCGTAAACGTATAAAAAGTTTAGCAAGGTACGCTGCTAGATAATATTACGCGGTTGGAAGTTAGGATAAAGACGATGCAAATTGAAGAGGCGAACCAAGTGGCCGAGATGAATTTCTCGGCCGGCAAGTAGCCCAAACGTGCGATAAAGATTAACGAATATTCTTGTCCCGTGATGGAACTTCTTATTCCTTGCTGCGGATGGGACGCCGTTTCTGTCGAGTATATGACGCTTCTTCGTACTTTCCTCCTTCTTTCTTTCGGTCTTTTCACACAGCGTTAGCCGGTTCGCGAGTAGAGCGAGTCGCACCGAATAACAGCGAATAGTTTCGTATTTGTTTCTGTTGTATCGAATCGCTGATCTCCATAACGTTTTCGTTAATATAGCGTCATAGTATCGTTCGTTATTTGGACAAGTTTTAGTAACCTTCTTGTTGCGTACTCGCGCCATGTAATACAATTATATCTTCGTATTTTCCCGTTTTCTTTGGCTTGCCACGTATTTTCGACGAGGTGAGTGAATTACGATAAAACGTGCAAGTCTCTATGGTGAAAGTTCGAAGCAACAGAATTTGAGAAACTGATCTGCAGAAGATTCCATGTTTACGAATCGCGATTCCCATGATCGCGCGAATTATAATCACGTTGAGAACGTATCGGATTTCTCGTAATCGTTGAATCTGCTTCACGATCCTGAACCGAAGATAAAAATTCCACGTATATAAGCTTCAGTACCAACTAGAAGAAAAGTCGGAAACGACGGAATCTCAAAGTTGGTCTGCAAAAACGAAAGTGCCGTAAGAAGCTGACCGACAGAAGGACGAAAGTTTATCAAGAAATTGAACGGTGACATTTTTCTCGGATTAAGCCCCTGTTCCTCGAACAAAGCGCGAATACATTATTCCGTTCACGATTATTCCGACACGACCCGACGACGTGGACACGGTTACAACTTACAATTCGAGTAATCGACTTCGACATTGGTTACAGCTGTTCCCTCCCTCGAAAGCGAACGAAGAGAAGCTTCGTGTCTAGTGTCGGCTGTACTTTATGTTTCTACATTAACATAGGGAATACGAATCGTCCGGGTGTCTGCTTCTTCCATCGTGTACGTTAACGGAGACAGTATCGTTTCCTTGCAACGGCGGTGACAGGCGATTTCACCGTTTATCCCGAAACCGTGACCCGTTCCCTCGTTCTACGACCATCGTGAACGTCTATCCCCATACGACGACGAAAATAAAGACACAGAGCATGTCGCGAGTCTCGAAGTCATCCGACACGAGGATATCCCGGTTCTAAGGAATATCCGTAAACCTGTGAATTCGACTGTGCGAAAGATACACTGCACCTTCGCACGCGAGGCATAAGCAGATGCAAAGTGGCGCAAAAATATCCTGCCACGATTTCTCGACCTTTGCTCGCATTCGCCCTCGACCCGTACAAGTGGTAATTTCCAATGCAAGCGACATTTTTTCGAATGGCAAGTTCGAACGGAAATGGAATTATTAGGTTGTCCCGAAAGTTTCTTTCCTTTTAAATAATAGACGCACAGCTTCTTTTCGTTTTATATTATTTTATCGAATCGTGTACGATCCATTCTGTTCTATTTCTATTAATACGATCGCACGTGATTCGACGAAAATAATACGAAACAGAGGACGTGGTGCGTCCGTTATTTCCTTACAAGAGGAAAGAAACTTTTTGTGATTAAGTATCGAGATAGATTTAAGCGATGCTTGCGGAAGTTAAAGGCAGAAGCAACGAATTATTATCGGGGAAGAAGGGCAAGGCTTGAAACTTTTTAACGTACGTAACATCTTGGAAGACGTCGAACCATGATACTGAACAAGATTCCGAGAACAGGTAGCGATAGACCAACTGTAACTGGCGAAAGAAACTTTTCGGACAACCTAATGTTTCAGGGATTCGCTCGACGTCGAATATGTAAGTTTCTTTCGCATGAAAGCGATTAAATCGATTCGAACAGGATAATAGTTGTCGTAGACGGTATGGAAAGACGTAACGAGACATTTCCATATACACCGACTTGTTTGTCAGAACCGATTAGAATAGACGATATCCGAACGTTTAGGTCGGTCTTCGATTTATGGTTAATTGCTACGTCAAAGAAATACCTTAAATACGTTTAAATGGGAAAGATTGAATTTAACGAAAGGCTGTATTTAAGAGAATCGTTTGTATTTCACAAGGATGCAATCGGCAACGATAGCCGCTTTAAAAAGTCGCGCGAAAAGGAAACGCGCACGTTGCGACTCGTTGATTACAAACGATCAGCTATGAAGATAGAAGATACTCGGTTTGAATTTGAATTTTCTTCGAATTACAGAAATGGTACAGTCGGCTAAGAAAAACGGTCTGCAAAGTTTCAATAAAAAGTATACGTTGGCGTTTCGATAAAACTGATCGGACTAAGGGAAGGATATATAGATTACTTAAGAGGAATGCGCGGATATTGCGAGCGACTGAATCCTCGAAGAGTTCTTTCTCTCGCGGCTCGATACCTGAAATAACTGCAGCCACGAGCGACGGTGCTAGACAGCCGTCTTAGCCGAGAGTCGGAAAATAGAAAATGTGGACGGTGTGTAAATACGATTGTGCGAGACCAGTTCGCGTGTCGGCAGAATAGACGAAAGCGCCGCCCCTCGACACGCGTTTCTCGCAAATGAGAACGTAATGATTAAGACACTCGATTTCTCAGCCGTTCTAATGTCACAAGGCGGTAATAAGAACGAGCCGTAGTAACGGTAAACTTGGAGCATCTTCTCTATCCAACACAGGCCAAGACGCTTGCTTTCATCTTATATAGGAATAACGACGAACAAGTCGACTTTAATGTCTGCCTAACTTTAATATCACGGACCGTCATTTACCTTCGTCGTTAATGATTCGCCTATTAAGACCAATTCTCGACAGAGAGGCAGTAGAAACTTCAAAGCCTAGGGATCAGACAACGCCGGGGCCATGATTACGTAAGAACTAACGTTCTTAAGCTTCTTTCTTCGTTCCCTCGGCCTCGGATTCGAATTCAGCTTCGTCGTCTACCCGGAATCTTTGTTTAGACCGATAACGAGCCGGAGTTTGTCCTTTATGCGATACGAGGCAACTCGCAGGCTGGATTCAACGTGAAGCTATCTTTTCTCTTTGTTCTTATTCTTTTTCTTTTTTCTTTTCTTTTTTTTTTTCTTTGGTTTTGTTCGAGAATGGATGGATGAAACAGGACAATCGATAATCGAACGATGCGTCGATGAGAAGGAACGATGGATCGTATCGAGCAAAGAGCAAAGTACGACGATTTGAATAACGTTAATCGAAGATGGCTTGAACCTGATCCAAGCCAACGTGGAGAATCGAGTTCCTCGCTTAAAAGTGCGATTTTTGAATTCCTTTCTACTCGTCAAAAATTACACGTTAAAAGAAATAACTTAGAAATTCGGTGATTCGTTGAAACAAAGTTCAGCCAGATTCTCTTTTCTATCGAACGATTCGATTGTCGTTTTTTCACATCGGTTGTACGAATTAATATCGTTAATTTATTTCTCGGCAACGAGTCAACTGTTCCACTTCCGCCAGCCACGCGCGTATCTATGGTTCATTAAAAAACAAAAGGACCGGGAAATCGACGTCGTAACAGTTGCATTCGCGTGTCAATCGAGATGAAAGATAAACAGTTGGCGCATTTATTACAATTGACTCTGCTCTCTTTACGGGGCATAAACCAGAATATGTTCGAACCTATCGATACGATAAACAGCAATGTTTATACAGCTGTGACTGGAAAATTCGCCAAAGCGTGATGTTCGTTTTCCAAACGACGATATTGGTCGTCAAACTGTGTATCGTGTTCGAGTTGCCAACGGTCTTTCGTCCGTTTCGAACTCGCACTTCGATCTAAATTCGGTCTCGATTCTATTCGAAAAACGAAAGGTACGAAGCGACGATAACTACTAAAATACCTTTTTAACTATTAATAAATATATTTAGCGAGTAGCTAAAATTTCGTGGAAAGAAAAAGGGAAGAAGAAAAGGAAAGTCGAATAATAAAAATGATTTTGTCATGCTCGAAAGCTTCGAAGCCGTCTTGTAGTTACACTTTGGATAAACGAACTGTCTTCCATGTTCCCTTTCAAAAATATCCTTTCTAAATCTCACGGGAATGGCACGGGTCCATGAAAACCTGTCGATGTAGGAGACATAGACAGATTGCACCCCCAGGTTTGTAATGTTCTCACATCCGGACTCTTATTCGCGAGCAAGGACAACCTAACGAATAGTTTTCAATAGATATAGCAACCGTTCCTGTCGGTTTAAACTATGATACCACCGATTCTGACAGTAGCATTGGCGCGAAAGTATTACGATACCTTTCAAACTGGAAATTCGAATCTCTCTGATCGTAAAAACGCTACTTATTATATCGTTGATTTGGATCAAATGATATTTTAAACGCGCAGAAACAAAACGAAGAATCTTTTATTTCGTTTTGGAACAGGCTCTTTTATTCGTTTGTTTTTTTTTTTTTTTTTTTTTTTTTTTTTTTTTTTTTTTTTGTTAGGAAAAATACGTTGCTCGATATCAAATAAAATACAATTGATGACGTGTTGTGCATGTTTGACAAGGAACAATATGAGATAATACAGTTGGAGAAATATTATCGCGCCGCTAATGAATCCGACAGAAAAATTCTCCAATAGTGAATTTCTTCCGCGGCAAACTTAATTTACTTTCATAAGCTCGCTACATACCGCGAACTCGATACGCCTCGACACACATACACGGCAAAACTTCCGTATCTTTGCCAGCTTTCCGCAAAGTTTCGGCGATACCATGCTCGAAACTAAATTATCAAGTACATCTATTAAAGTTTTCACTGTTCCGAATTTATACAACATGACGCTATTATACCGCAGTTAATTCCTAATAACCGGTATTATCTCATTGAGAAATTTCGTGGTACGAATTAAGATAACGTGTGCCGCGTAAAAAAAAATATAATTGCGCCGAGACTTTCTTATAGATGTACACGATCTTTCCTGAAAGATCGGTTTGCTGAAGCTTTCGTCACTACGATCAACGCAAATTTTTGTTAAAACGGTTCGCTGTAAAAAGAGACGGACATATCAACGATCTTTTCCAAACGAACAACGTTCCAATGCCACTTTCTCGCTGTGATTCGACACTCCGGAAAAATCCTACGTATCTGACGATCGTTAAAAATCGAACTTTCATCGCAAACTTTAGCGCTACACGAAAGAACGAAAATCTTAAGTGAAAGAGTAAAACCGTGATCGAGAGGTATAATATAATTACGATATTCACGCTCGATTAATTTTCGTTTACCGTAAAAGTAGATCCATATCGTTCTGAACGAACGTGCAAACTCGGAAATGTTCCACGGAGAAACGGTCGGCCGATAAGCGGAAGATTTTTGCCTGAACTGGTAAAAGCCGCGTGGCTCTCTATCTCGCGAAGCATTTAGTCGAAAGCGGTGGAGAAAAAGTTGCCGGGGAAAAAATAAAAGGAGATAAAGAAGTTTGAAAAAGAGCCGAGAAGAAAGGGGGAGCAATGACGTGATCGATAAGAAATCGCGGCTCACCGGTTCATCCCGCCGAATATTTCCGCATTTCCGCGCCATTTTCGAAGCGTTCCGCGCGAACGGCAACACCAGCAATGAATTTACGACTCGATTAAACGCGAACACGACGATGATATTCGGCTTGGAAACGCGACAACGCGCGTGTCTGAGAATCTCGCCGCGCCGACGTCGACAAGAAATTAATTCAGGTCGGTAGAACATGCGCTCGATTAGCTTCGTTCGTCATCAATCAATTCTCCGTACTATAACGTATATGCAATTTCAATCTAATTAATAAACGAGTATTACGATACAATAGACGAGAACCGCAAACGGCCGGTATTTTTCCTCGTCGATAATTATTCCAACGATTATTATCCCTCAGGATCGCGGACGGCTAATTTAATTAATTTCGCGTTAATTCCATCGCGATGATTTTGTCGATGAACGAACCTTCGTTATTGTTCACTGATCGTTTGCGAAACCTTTTGCTGGATCCAGTAACTATACTGCGATGTACGTTGCCGCTCAAAGGTCTTAGGATTATATTTATATATCTCGCATATGCTACATTATATTTCCTATATATATATGTACATTAGCCTAGTTACGTATANAAACGTCGAATGACCACCTGCAAAATGTTAAATCACGTTGCTTCGTATCTTTCGACAATGCTATATATATATATTATCGATGTATTTCGACAATGCTATATATATATTGTCGAAAGATACGAAGCAACGTGATTTAACATTTTGCAGGTGGTCATTCGACGTTTTATACGTAACTAGGCTGCGATGTACATTACAATGTATATACATATATACATATAAATATATGTATATGTATATATGTTTCATATATATATATATGTATATATGAAATATAATGTAGCATATACGAGATATATAAATATAATCCTAAAACCTTTGAGCGGAAATATACATATATATATATAGCATTGTCGAAATACATCGATAATATATATATAGTATTGTCGAAAGATACGAAGCAACGTGATTTAACATTTTACAGGTGGTCATTCGGCGTTTTATACGTAACTAGGCTGCGATGGACATTACAATGTATATACACACACACACACACACACACACATATATATATATATATATATATATATAAACATAGATAGGCATAAACTAGCAGCCTAGGCAGCCTAGTTACGTATAAACATATATATATATATATATATATATATATATATATGAAATATGATGTAGCATATACGAGATATATAAATATAATCCTAAGACGTTTGAGCGGGAATATACATATATATATATATGCATGTTTCAAAATTGAAAAAGGTAAAGCATTGTCGAAAGATACGAAGCAACGTGATTTAGACTTTACAGGTGGCCATTCGACGTTTTATACGGCGAAGAAAATATTTGACGTACAACGTATCGCACTGTTAACACGTACGCTGTAAACTGCATACGATTTAAGATTCGTAATCTGCGTTAGAATTTCATCCAAGATAAAACGCGTTCAAAGATTTCTCAGCGACGGTACTACGCTATATACTGGCCAATTACGAAAAAAAGATAGGGGCGGCAAAAACGAATCACGTACAAACGAACGGAGGAACGCTTTTCGGTTCTTTGATTCGATTGGTTAAAAAATATCGCCCTTCTGCGTAGAGAAAGACAGCGTGTCCGTCTAGTTGCATACGTAGAATCTGATCGAGACGGATACGGATCTTCGGAGAAATTGAAACTGTCTGTCGAACTGCGATAAATCCAAAGCTGCTACGCGCAGCCAATATTCGTATGAATCGCGTTTTACAAATTCCTTCTATGATCGAGAATGGCAAGTAATTTGCATGGTAAATAATTAACAGACTCGGCGTCACGGTGGATTAGAATTTCGCGAAACGAAGTGGATATCGGTTGTACGTGCGGCAGTGTAGGTTACTCGTGCATCAATCGAATCACACGTTGGAAATTCTTGCTGTTTACGGTTAACTTTGATGTCAGACCCTGACAGTCTATGCGATCGTAATAATAGCAACTGCGTAACCAGAAATAGATCTCGCCGATGCCTTTGTCGCGATTAATCTGCCATTGAATTACAATTCGATATAGTAGGTGCACAGTGCTCATTAACGAGCTCTCATTTACACGAATTCGACGATAATGCCTACTAGCGTAAAAGTACGTTTAATATTCACTGGTTGTGTGTACACAGAAACAAAGATACGAGGAATTACCAAAGATTCTTTCTCGGAAAGACAGGGATACTTTGAACTTTATTGCGCATCTATAATATTTATAGACGGATATAGAGATAAGGATACACGAAGCTTTTAGATACGTTTTTTTCAAATTTTTTCTGACACTGTCTTGTTCCTCGTGTTGAAAAGCTTTCCATTTTTATAAGTAAACTTCTTTTCTATATATTATCGTTTGCGAGCTAGCTCTCAAGCTAGGTTGAAATTAATCGTAATTTTATTTGTTACAAATAATCGACTTAAACTTGACTGAACGCGGCTAGAAAAGAACACGTGTCAAGCCTACAAAATTTCAGCCGGATCGAAGCCGCCGGACAGTTGCACGCGTTTGCTCGTGAGAAGTTTCTCGCGCAACAAGTAAACAAGATGTCGAAGTTTCGCGTTCCTCGTCGCTCGATCGATACAAAATATGCCGCATAAATTATATTGTTAATTAAAACGCCAATTAGCGCGTCGAGATATCGAAAGCTCAAGAGAATCGTGAAAATGTAAAAAGCCACGCCTCTCGTGTCCCACCAACAAAAACACCGAACAAAGAACGGGGATTTCCGTAGCATCGAAAGCCCGCGACGGTCACGCTGAACAAAAATCGTCGATCCGCGGTTAATTCCGCGTTTCGTTCTCCGGCGGTCGTGGCGGTTGGCGAGGATCGGTGGCCGGTATAAAAAGGCGACATCGCGGCCAGCTTTACATGCTAATGCACGAACAAAGAACAGGGGAAAACAAAAGAGAAGGATTGGAGCGGTGGAGCCGCGGATAAAAGTCGGCGATAGAGGCTGTAAAAAAGAATGGTGAACGAGAAACGACCGGACGAAGAAAGTGGCGAAGGTGAGAGAGAGGAGGAAGAAAAACTGGTGACGGGGCAGGAAAATGGGGTGGAAAGAGGGAAAGTAGGAGGATCGGTGGTGGGAAAGGGTGGAACGAATAAAAGCAGAAGAAAAGCGGCAAGAGTTTCTTCCGCGCGGGATCGATCCGCCAAACTTTCTGGCTCCGTAACGATCGCAGGTGGCCCGTATTCAACGTAGGTGCACGGGTCAAGCCGTGGTAGAGGGTACGTCGAAAGAAACTGGAATAGAGAAAGGAGGAGGCAGGAGGGAGAGGAAAACGAACGATCGAAACGAGGGGGGCGGCGGTGTGACGGCGGGTAACGAGAAATTGGAGTCCGCGCAAACTTGACCGTACCGAAAAATTGGACGACTTGTTCCGAACGCTTACGAGCTCTGGACGTGTGCGGATTACTGAAATCTTTCTCCGTGCGCAACGGCCGTGCAAGCTCGAGCGTGGAACGCGTGTACCTTTGCGCGAGCCAAGCAACGGCTAACCGAGACCAGGATCAATGATGCTAACAGACCAGGAACACGGCGAACCGGGTGCGAAGAACAACGAGGAACACACGTAATCGGTTTCGATCGCCTGTAGGTGACATTGGAAAATCTGATCTCGCGCTTGTTACGAGAAGGACGATGAGATCGGTCGGACGAGATGCAGATTTTAATATCGAATGCGAAGTTGTTCGATCGTCATCGTCCAATTCGTGGGTCGTACTTGAATCCCTGCAACGAATCCACCGTTTACTCTGAATTCTGTTTTACGATCAAAGTGTTTCAAATAGTTTACCGCGCGAATGTAACGACAGAGTTGGTGATTTTTTTTGATTAGGAATTTTCAACCGACGCGTGTAAAAAATCTGACATTTCCTGATGCTTTCTTCTACGCGTTTTAATTGCAAGCTAAAACGTCGATATTGTCGCCTTACCTGCGAACAGCACCGGGTAATGATTTGACGCTCGACGCTATCGAACGATACGCGTCGTTCGAGAGCATTAAGCGAATCGTAAAAGACAAAAAATAATCAACCTCGTCGAGATAAAACGCTCGAATCCGACCAAGTTAATCTTTATTCGCGTAACTCTGGTATTAAACTCGAGAGGTTTGTAAAAAGATTAAGTTTATCGGCTCGACTTCTGAATGGTTTAAACGTAGGATATCTAGGTACTTTGAGTCAATTTTTCTAACGTTCCATTCGCGATACCTCTGATAACAGCTAATGCTATTAACCACGGTATCTTCCGATGGATTTGCGATGAAATCTGCTGGATTTCAAGTCGCCGACGATTCTTTTAATATTTCATGCTCTTTGCGCGAGTACAGAGGCGACGCCTAATTTCGCTGGATTCTTTTGAGATTAAACGATGCATGGATGAACGTGCATCGACGAAGAATCGATGTTTATAATATCCTATTGTCTTATCCTGGCGCGTTCATTAGGATCCTGTCGAACAATGAAACGCGTAAATGTCGTGGACCATCGTGAATCCCATTGGGATTCGTTAATAGAATAAAATTTCATTCGCAAGGCGCTCGACTGTAAGGGGAGCGAAATGAATCGATGAACGCTTTAATACGCGGCTCTGGATTCGGATTTCTTATTGTCAACGGTGACCTCGTTCGTTTCGCTCGATTTACATAATCCCTCGCGGAAATACCTTTTCGTAATTTCGCAGTTCCAGAAACAAGCGAAAGCACGCGTCGGTTAATAAACGTACAAGAATAGCACGGCATTCGATTAATCGGAATCGAAAAGTACCTGGAAACTCAGCCACGTTGTTTTCCGATAAATCCCTCAAACGGCATACGCTGCTGTTCCGTCAAAGAACGAAACACGTTGCAGATCCTTGCAAAATTAATCGATTCCACTTTTAGCGATCGACTCTTTCGATGCTTTCAGCTTCACCGATCGAAATCGTCGATTCGATTTTATGCTAAAACTCGTGCCAAAGAAATCGGCGTGAGAAACGCGTGGAAAGATACGCGCGACGCAGAACGGAAACAAGCCTCTGCCCGTGCGAACGCTTCGTACGAGACGAAAGACGATCGATCTCAAATTTCCAAAAATACACCGTAGTCTTGCATCCGTTGGGCAATGGCTAGAATTTTCCAGCTCGTTTCAACGTCGTCGATAGCGGAGAAGCGTGATACGCGCGACGAAGATATCCTTCGTCTTCCGACAGATTTACAAATTTTACGAAAGAATCCACCGGTAACAACAACCGGCTTTTACCGAAATTACCGCCGAGATGTCGCTTTTGCAACGTACAACGTAACATCTGTGCTCGCGAAATTGGTAAAAAAATCGAAACCCGATATTACGTCGCTGACAGTAAGCGGATAGAGAAGAAACATACGTTAAAACTCGACAAGTCTACACGATTTCCGTATAATAATCACCAACTGGCCGTTTCAATCATGCTCTTGGTTCTGTAGTGGTATTGAATATCGTAAGCCCCCCGGACACGAAGCTTTATCTCTTATCTTCGCGTCTTTTTCGTTTGCACGGCATCGGTGTCGCACGAAGAGCTGCGGAAGGACCGTATCGACAAACAACAACGTCCAAATATTGTGAGAGTCGACGAACAAAGACGAATCGTTCGAACCGTCTACCGGAAGAACAAATCACGCAAAGACTCGCCTACAGCGCAGCTGAGGGTGACGTTAATCCGGATATCCAGGATACATACTTCGATACGACTGGTAGAGCGATAGAAGGCGGCGGCTTAACCGTAAGCTCGAGAGATCGACTAGCTCTATCCAACTGGTTCGTTGGAGGCGAGACGCGAAACCATCCCCACGCGGCTCGCCCCCGGATTGTAGACAGAGCGAGTGTCAAATGATCGGAAACTCTAATCAGGAACTGAGCAATCAATTATCGTAATGCGCGTCGGCAAAGCGTTTAAGCGAGCTTCAGATTACCGAGTGCGATTGGCATGCCGAAAACCCGCGGAGAAATTGTGTTCGATACAACGAGAATCTTGCAAAGCCTAGGGAACACGGCTACCCTCGTTGACGTGCGCTTTCAGTCACACATGCTCGGGCTTACGCGGTCGACTGTCACGGTCGACTGTAATTTACACGAACGGCAAACTCGAACTAATTAGAGATAATGCAAGTTGGCAGTTTGTTTGAGAATGGATCGGACGACGTTTTTCTTTTTTCTTTCTCCTTCCCTTCTTCTTTTGTTTTTTTTTTCTTTTTTTTTCTTTTTCTTTTGGAGTTTTACTTGGAACAAATGGTCGAGAGAGACGGATAGAATCATCGGCTAAGTTCGTACGGGTGACGTTTCTTAGAGGTAACGTTTCGGTACGTCGAAACGAACGAGAGTGGACGAAATTTTGCAAAAATTTCGCAAAAAATTACTCTCTTATAAGATGTAGTAAGAATTTTATGCCAGAGATATCAAAAATCTCTATAAAGCGGTATTAACTAAACTTGGATAACGTATGTAATACCCTCGTTATCTGGCTAAAAATCGGCACAAACTTCCAGACAACCCGATAGTAATTAGGAAAATCTGGTGCAATTTACGAAACGATCGTGTCCTCGACAACGGTTCCCGCGAGTAACGACGTTTCCATAGTTTACCCTGAGAAGAGGCAAAGAATGGAAAACGAAGAAACGCGGCAGAAAAGACGTAATCGCGTAGGAAAGGAAGAGACGGGAGACAAAGCCAAGAGAGACCATCGAACGACCGGTCGACGAGCATAGAATCCAAAGAAAGTGAATCCCGTTTCTGCTTTCCCCTCGTTTGCTTCATCCGCTACTCCTTGACTCGTGTGGTCAGAAGCTTTTCTTCTTTCGCTGATCAAACTCCTCCTCCTCCTACTCCTCCTCCTCCTCCTCCTCTGTTTAGCCGTTTCTTTCCTTCCTATATATTTTTCTCTTCTTTTTTTTTTTCTTTCTCAACTCGGTCTTCGGGCTCGCCTTTCTTGCCCCATACCCAGCCGACTTACTTCGTCCAGGCAGCACAGACTTTCCATCCTTTTCTTACCTTTCACTCGCCTTACCTACACGTACAGCCTTTTACCACGTGCCCTCGCTCCTCACGCACCCTTCTCGACCTTCCTCCGCCGCTCTGTAGCTTCCGACAACGACGACAACGACGCCGACGACGACGACGACGACGACGCTCACCGAGACGCGCGGCTACACGGGTGTACGGAACGAGGATTATGGAAGTTTTCTCTGCGAAGGTAAAGTTGTCGAGGTAAAGCTTAAAGTCCCACCCTTCTTCCCTTCCTCTTTTCTTCCCTGGTTTCCCCCTTTTCAGATGTCGCGAACGCAGAGAGAAAAGGAGAACTCGGCTGGAACCCAGCGAGAAGCAAGGTTGAACTACGCGAATCCATTATTCCCTTTAGATTTTAGAGTCGCTGCCGCCAAACGCGACGTGCACACAAACCGAGCCTCGCGCCCTAATACATACGTGATTACATACGGGCCCCGCAGCGTGCCCTTGCTTGGGCACGCGCGTGGCCACGTATCTATATAAAATGTCTGTCTCGCACAGCAGAGAAACCAGCCAGGACACCGTTTTTATTCCTCAGCGGTTTCCAGCTTTCCCGTGTTCCGCCCGTCTCTAATCGTGCTTTCCTTTCTTATCCTTTAGCCCGCCTTTCCACGTAATGATCCTCTTACCGTGCGCCTTCGCTACCTTACATCCGTACCTCACCCCTACAACCGCCACTCACAGCAACCTTCCAGGTCTACGATCCGTGCAGCCTATGTGGCGCAACTTGCGCCAGCGAAAACGACGAGAATTATGGAAGTTTGCTTGCTGCTGACGTAAAGCCCTTCCCTCTTCCCTATTCTCACCTGTGCGTTCGTCCTCGGATAGGGCCGAGGCTCAGCCGGTTCAAACTGCACCGATTCGTTATTCTCTTTGAATTTTTGCTCTTTCCGCGTGCTGTTTACGGCGTCGGGCCGGTAACGTGGTCGAAACGCGCACAAAAAGGAAAAATTAATACCTGACCTATGGTCCGGACGAAAGTTTCTTTCTTTTCGCAAGGAAATAACAGACGCGCGATCTTTTTTCGTTTTATATTGTTTTATCGAATCATGCACGGTCCATTTTCTTCCGTTTCTATTATTACGATCGTACGCGATTCGACAAAAATAATAGAGAACAGAGAACGCGGTGCGTCCGTTATTTCCTTACAAGGCGAAAGAAACTTTTCGGACAACCAAACGTAACTTGACGGTCACGAGGCGATCTTCTTCGAAGATGGAATATTGGCTTTCTCGTAGAACGTCGGAGTAATTGCGGGGAATCTGGTGCGAATGTAGACAGACGAACGCTTGAGCGACTAAGTTTCAAGTGGAAAGCGCACGAGCGCTAGAGAAGCGATCGAGAAAGAGCTCGATATTAGCGTGAAGGAAGAGGACATCGTGACCGTGTCAGGAGTGGTAATTTTTCGCGTCGTGGAATAATTTTGTTTCATTAGGGTACGGTTACGTTAGCATTTATAGTAGTTTATTGCAACAAGTGGCGCGGAAGTTGCTTTGCTCGTAGCAAGAGGACAGACACGTCAGAGATAATCTGGGACTCGGCGTGCACGATACAGGTGTCCCAGGATTCGTGGGACGAAACGCAGATGACAATGTGCGCGCAATGGACCAATGGATACGACGTTGACTATGTTGGTCTCGTGAGACGCGATAGCTACAAACGAATGTGAAATTTACAGGAGCCAACACGGACAACCCTAAATACACTCGAGTCGATACGTAACGAATTGGAAAAGTATTTGCACACCGGTGTACTCGCTTATCGTTTACGCGATACTTGATCAAGATCAAACACGCTCGTAATCGTTCCATCGACAAAGATTTGCTTGGATTTAATCGTAAAAGGTGACTATGAAAAGAAGGATCTCGTTAACGTTAACAAAGTCGACAGAAAATCGTTATCTTATCGTTCAAGTACGATATGAGATTTTAAAGTACGATCACGAGTGTTATTGTACGTTGAATTTCCTACCGTTTGAAGGTAATCCCGCGTGGCTAAACAAATGAAAATCTGGCTATAGAAACGCAACGTAGAATTTGTACGAGTATAGTAATTTGGTCAACTGTTTTATCAGTTCGAATAAACTAGGCTAATTCTCAGAGTCTTAGCCTTCGTCGTACAGAGTTACACAGCTTACGGCTAAATCACGAACATCCTTAACATAAAAAATCATTCCTATCGTCGAATATTTTGAATCGTCTTCCCTCAAAATATACCAACGCTATCGTTGATCCACTTTTTATCGAATTAAACTGTAAAGACGATCCATTCTACGCTGGTTCTTTCGATATCGATACGATTACGAGATGGAGGCCGGATGTGCCTATCTCTAGAACCGACACGTAAATGCGGAAGCAAGAGCACTACGTCTGAATGTAACGACGGAACTCGAAGTACCCGGACATTTCCGAGCGGAGCCGGATGTTATTGACCAGTCGGCAAGTACACGAACATTCGCAGTTGTCGGCGTGTTGCTCCAGATATCGAAGACAGTATCGGAGATGGCACGGGATACAGATGTCTATCGGGGAATAAAAAGAATCGTAGAACAAGGGCAAAGGGGGGCGAGAGAAACGGGAGAAGAGGCTCGAACGCTTTCGGCAGACGATGGGTTGTGGATAGGGTCCCTGAAGTTGTCTCGTTCGCTCTTCTTTTCACTTCACGGGCCGGAAGGAAATACGGGATGGAGCGCTATAATTTTCGAAAACGATAACGGTTCGCGCTGAGGGCGTCCAAATGAAAAGAGATAATTCCTGCGTAAAAGAACAATATTTCCTTTATTGAAAATGCACCGTTTGCTGTTCATTGCGAGGAAGATGTTCGTTCGAAGGGACGCTAAAAAAGGGGGTGATGAGAGGTAAATAGCAGGTCGTAATGAAAAATTGTGTCTCTCGAATAGGAATGAATTTTCCTGGAAACGAGTCTATCCGTTATCGCCTATGCTTGTTTAAACCGATTGTTTCCCAAATTCGAGCGTGTTAATCGACCGTACTCGTCCGAAGCTTGCTTTCCTCTTGCTCAAATTCGCGCGTACACGTGTCTGTAACGTGTTATATGACCGCGTTAAAAGCGACTCCGGGATAGAAGGAAATTTATCGAGGAGGATCGTAGCACATTTTGCAGAAGAACAAATTTTACCGAAAGAATAACTTCCTGTTTCCGAATGAACGAAAACTGCGAGTCCGCCGCGCAATAAAACGTTAGAGAAACGAGGGAGGAGAAGAAGCGAAAGAAAAAAGACGGTGGAGGTATTAAAAAAGAAAAAAGAAAAAAAAAGAATACGAGATGCGGTAGAGGAAGAGACGAATTGTATACTTTTTAGGTTAATCGTAGCTCGGTAAACGAAGCATCGAGACGCTTCTCGCTTATAAAAAAAGCTTTCCATCTTCTCTCTCTCCGACTGTTCCGTCATACTGTCTTATCCTGAGGGATTAATTTCTCGAGGTTTATGTACGTCGTTGGAAGAACGGGGACCAGGTAAATCCTTCGCCGTGAAATGTATTTCAAAAAGAAAAATACGGTCCGAAAGTATCGGGCAGGTCCAGGGGATTCCTGCTCTTTCTTAGTTTAAATCTTTATTCGCACTTTGCACTCGCTTAATTCGATCAGGATTATTTTCAATTGAGCGTTCAGAACACGCGTTGCAGGAAAATACAGTGGCTCGCGAAAGTATTGGACGGTCAATTATTTATTAGATTAACAAGCTACAATGTCCAATGGAATCACGCTTGACGCTAATTAGATAGTTTGGATACGTTTAAGGCCACTGTTTACGCTCTGTATTAAACTCTGACAAGCGTACGATTACGATAAATGTCTTGTAATTTCCGTGTACATTTTTTAATCGGCTCCGATCTAATCTCTACTTTACCAATGTAATCACGATACTCGCGTCTCGTTACAACGCTAATGGAATTTCAAAAAGTTTCGTTTAAGACGAGCGCTGCGCGTACGATATATTTTGAAAAATTTTCTATGCTAAATATTCAGAAGCGCCTATACGTAGCACGTACG
The DNA here is from genome assembly GCA_014737395.1 of Bombus waltoni. Classification (NCBI taxonomy): domain Eukaryota; kingdom Metazoa; phylum Arthropoda; class Insecta; order Hymenoptera; family Apidae; genus Bombus; species Bombus waltoni. The sequence continues at coordinate 307,579 of JACXII010000043.1, read as the reverse complement.
TATGTAATCGAATCGAGAGATATTGGATTTACGCAAAAGCAATTATTTACACAGCGTTACGCTAAATCTGAACAGTTTCAAAGGAACCACGTATATCCCATCATACCATTTATATATATATATTCTATGCGCAGATTAATTCTGACATCTGTATTGGACAATATTCCGTACGTTCCTATTATTCTGCAAGGTTTGCTGTTCTATTGAATTATACGCGCTACGTCGTAGGTTTTCCGTAACTACGATAGAACGTAAACTAAACTCTTCTTTGTTGATAAGAAAAATACGAGACCGTAGAGGGTTTAACGCTTACGGGTCAGTGGTTTCGCTGTAGAGCCATAATTGTATTTCATTGAAATTTTTTTAATGATTTTTTGGATCCGAACAAAGCCATTCTTTCAACTCTTGTTTCGCGGAAATCTTTGCTGGTGCTTCCGGCGAGCGTAGAATTACGGCTGTTTTGTTCTCCCCGTTCTTTGCATCTGTACTACACTCTGTGTGTGCCTTTTTGACATCGTCCTGAAACTCGCGTAACGTGTCCATTTCTCCTATGTACATCTCTCCGAATTTGTTAACTACTCGCAGTTGGTACGCATTCGCGTATGCGCGAGTATGTTCCGCGTTCGAAAAGTACATCGCTCTTAACCAAAATCGCAAAGTGTTGAGGAAATATCAACGAGAAGCTATCGTTTCCGCGAGCCAATTTATTTTCGAATTAACGATTGACGATCTATTCGAGTCGCAAAAGAAACAGCGTCGAGAAGCGAAAACGAGCCAAACGGCGACGCAGGAAACGGGGAGAGAGAGAGAGAGAGAGAGAGAGAGAGAGAGAGAGAGAGAGAGAGAGAGAGAGAGAGAGAGAGAGAGTAGAATAGGCAAATACGCGAGAAGAACGAACGCTGGTCTCGTCCCCGTGGAATAAACCACGTCGATATTGAGTTATTCGCTCGGAGGTGGGATCCTTCGTTTTTCAGAAGCTTCGACTGGCACACACTTGCCTCCACGTACGTCCCTGGCCGTCGACCAAATGAATATTAGTGGCACCCTGGAGACGGAATTAATAACAATCGTTCTCCCGCGCCCCTCGTGTCCACGGCCGCAGACAAAACACACATCCCTGCGAACGCAACTGAAATTTATACCCGGTGACTAGTCCGTTCGACCGGGTGAAATCGTCTGGAAATACTACAGTAAGCTTCTCTTGGCTGGACGCGAAATCGTATGACCGAGTAGAAACCGATATTTCTCGATATCGGCCAGTTATCTAATTTTCCGTGAACTTGGAACGGGCAAATGGCCAACGCTCGATTCTCTCGTACGTTTCTAACGTATTTGAATTCCATTCGCGATACGTGGCACACGGAACCACCCCTTTTTCAAAAATTATCCCCTGCAACTCAGTAGTTTTTCGAGTAGTACGTTGGCAGAATGTCTGTTCCTGTCGAGTGTTCGCCCTTTTATATTTCACTTCGTCGTTCGAAAATGTCCGCGAGAGGACAAACAAATATCCTACATTACGTATACGTGAAATCGAACGGCTGCGCGAAGACGACGAGTATATTGGTCGATGGTTTAACGTACGTAATAATTGTAGGGTAACGACATTTCAAATCGTATATCGTTCTGGTCGGTAATAACGACGAGAATACCGCAATCAGCAAGATAAGCAATTTGAATTCGACAAAAACGATGCAAATGACGCGGCGGAGCGAGGCAATAGATTAAAATCGATCAAAGCTGTTTTATTAATAATTGGCGACGTTACTTAGGCAGACACGTGTTCGTCGTAAATAAAATTAACCCCGCGAATATTTATCCATTTAACGATCGATATCAACGTTTTGACATGGATAAATAATGCCGGTATTCGGCTTTTCCAGCTTAAAAGCACGCCAGAGTGAAGGAGGAATATTAAAAAGCAAGCAAGCTCGCGTCCAAGGAAACCAATATGTTACGAGTGGAAATTCGAGGATATTTCATAGACGATATCCTAGAAACGGTGATAGGACAGGGATGGCCATTGCCCGGGACAAGGAAAATTACGTCTTGATCCGTCGAAGAGAATGGCGTGTATCGATTGTTTCCTCGTTGCTTTATATCTGGCTAAACGTAACGCGCCAAACTACGGACGACGAATAATCGTTTCCTTTCTATGCCTATTACGATGTACAAAGTGAACGAATTTTACCGAGTCAGGGGGAACGATATTGATCGTCGACGATGGAAGCAAAAATTTCAACGTCGAATTTCTTGCCTCCGGATAGTTTATTTCGTCGAAGAGAGTTTCAAGCGTTAGACTAAAAAAAAAAAAAAAAAAAAAAAATGATCGTACGATGCGACAGAGATATTTACGAGTATTGCAGAATGTTTCCAGACTTCTTAGAAACCGAAAGCGGCGGAAGACGAAGTGAGATTGGACACGAACGACCCTGTTACCGAGCGCGAAAAAAAATACGTCTGTCTGTTGCGTAAGCGTTAAATCATCTTAGATGCGATAAATTCGTACGATAAACGTACGTTCTAATTACCGGCAATGTTCTAAAGCACAAAACGAGCAATAAATTAGAGCGATGACGCTCGAAATAAATTATCTCTATCGATAGAATCTCTCGGGGGAAGAAGAACGCCAGAAATGATCGGAAGAATCAATCTCTTTTTTACACTTTTCGAAAGTTTTACGTTTTTTACGTGTTACGTAAAATTTTCCTCGTTCGGATCTACGAAGAACGCACAAACCACGAGTATCGCAAAAACTGTCAATTTTTAGACAAAAATAATAAACGAATCTCTCGCGAATCATTGTTAAAACGAATAATCAATGTCTTTGAGCAAGTTGACCACCACTGCCAGATACCCGATGCATCTTTGTAACAATATGCGCGTACGCGTCTTACGTCTCTTTGTTCGTTGTAGATCCGACCGATACACGATGCAATCTAACGGCTGATCGCGGATGGGATGAATGTATTAAATATGTATGTGGCACGGAAAGACGAATGCACTGAGGTGCATCGCACCGAAGGTAATCCTCGTAGAAAGGCAAAGCGCAATATTCGCATTTTGTGCCCTCGTCCACGCTCTTCAACGTTTACCGGTATGTAGATGCATCTGCTTTCCATATCGCGTAGTTACGACACACAGGAAAAAGAATTGCTGCCGTTCAACGAATTCTAGGCATCTGAACTTATTAAAAAGATGAAACGATGCGTACACTTTACGTTAGCTTCGACCAGTCCAAACGCTCATGGCGCACAAACTGAAAATCTCGAGCGGTTTTGTCATACGCGATCTGTCTAAGATCGCGCATTTGGGGTTTAGTCGATGGTCGAGGGACGAGCGACGGAATAATTGGCAGGATGGAAAATATTTCCATCGGAAATTTCGCTGTGTACTCGCGAATCCAAACTAGTCTCGATATAAAAGTTTCGTTTACCGGCATTCGATTATTGCTCGTCAAAAGCGATGTGTAATTATTTGCGAAGAACTGGAATTACATAAAGCGGTTCGAAATTGCAGAACGACTTACCCGCGGGGTTCCAACGTTACGTACGTGTTTGGTACTTTGCGCGGTACTTTGACACGCGAAGCAATTAATTCTCGCGTGCATAGATTTCGTACTCGAGTTAAATATTTTAAAGGGAAGGCCGCGGTGAGCGAGCATCGTAAATATCGAATTTTTCAAAGTTGCGCTATCTTACGAATAAAGAAACGCGTTTAAAAGGAATTATTACGAAGTGGAGGCAATTACAGGGCGGAAAAATGGGGTTGTTAGCCTACGACGCTGTTTATAAGGGCAAAGTTACTTTATCCGAATGTTAAAGCTCGTAGCGTACGGAGCTAAAAATAAAGAGAAGCGGAATAAAGTATGAGCAGATGCAACAAGGCAATGTCGTGGCTCGTAAAACTTTTATGCGGCAATTTTACTTCTTTTCCCGCTACTTTTCCTCTCTATCCTTCTTCGAGATACCATTGTACCCGCGTCTTTATCGTTTTATTGCTGATCGATTATTAACGTAACATTGTATTGCTTTCTAACAGACGCACCGAGATCGGCTAAGGACCATCGTATAGGCAACGCGAAATCGTAAAATGCTAATCTTCGTGAATCCACGAAAACGCGAAGCTGCCTACGGTGTTCGATGTTTCGACTATGACAGGCAAAAATTCGTAAAATACAAGTACGCAAGTAGCCGGGGAAAAATTTTCATGAATATTCGCGATCCATCGATTTTTTTTTTTTTTTTTTTTTTACCAAATCGATCGCTTGTGCAAACCTTATGCAAGAACGAATGAGACCTTTGCAACAATAGATGCAAATGACGAAGAATAACTAACTAACGATAAGACGTTCGACTTTAATCCCCTCAAGAGGATTTTTTCTTAATTTTCATTCTCCTACGAATAGCTTTCGACGAAGGTGACATTCTATCTCGCTTTAGTTATACGAGACGATTAATTCATTACGGTCAGTTACAGACGATCATCGTCGTTGTCAACGTAAATTCAAAAGCACCAACTTTATTCGTTCACGCGCCTGTTTCGACGCGATATCCACACTGACGATTAAAAATTGTCGCTGTTTGCAGACGCGCGCGTACCAAATACGAATCGGGTGTTGGATTATGAACGAAACGTACGACTTTTAAACGACGAAAGGCAACACGTGCCATCAGCGAGAATCGCGCGATTTAACAAAATTTCGGATGAGAAGAGCGAGCGTCTTTAAATAAGAGCAACATCGCGTTCTAATATACGAGTGACGAGCAAAAACGTAAACACAGTCCATCGGTTTTGCACGAAAGGCGACAATACGGCTAATTTTTTGATTCGTCAATTTTTTTGATTCAACTTTTTGGTTTAGGTAACAATAATTACATGGTGAATCTAATTAACAAAACGTAACAGTTTATTTCCATTGACATTAACGATGCATGGAGTATCTCACAAGAATAGAAACTTGGAACGATGTTTACAGTTTTGCACTTGAATTATACTCGTCGAACCAAACTTTGAGAATTAATATTTCCTTCATTTCCCTTAATTTTTTTCGTATTGCTTCGAGTACCCATTCTATTAAATTTATAGTATCTATTAAATTTTGTATCTTTCGCTCGTCGCTGTACGAGCGACCATTTCGTCTCGTCGAGATACGACCTCTTGTTGTTGTCGTTGTTGTTGTTGTTCCTGTCGAAAGCATCGACGTTCGCAGCGGAAGATTTCAACGGTTGACCCCTTCCGCATAAAGTATTTTTCGAGAACGGAGCGTGTAACCGGAATTTCAGCGGTACGAACAGAGCCGGTGCAAAAAAGCACGGCCACACTGGCCGAATAAACGAATCCGTGGACACGAGCACGAATTGCAGGGCCGTGTGTTTGGACGCGAGTCGAAGTCCGCGTAGCTTTTGTATCAAAAAGCAGAGTAAATGATCTGGGAATAACGAGGAAGTCGGCGAAGGGAAAATGAGAGCCGGTGGAAAAGGTGAGCGCCGGCTGGCGTCTTCCGCTTTCAAATCCATCGAGTCGTTATCGCGCTTCAACGATCGATGCTTCGATCCGTTCCGTGCCCTACATTTTCCCTTCCCAGATAGTAGTATCTAGCAGCCACCGTACCGCGTTGCTTTCGTAGATTACTCGCGTTATTGCGCGAAAGCTTGTAGAGCATTGGGTCGCGCGTATTCAGCCCGACGCCGTGCCGGCTGTAAACCTTTTAGTTCCTCTCTATCCATCGTATCGAACGTAGCAGCCGAATGTCTTCCTTGCTTTTCGTAGAAATTGAAAATCGAAACGTCTTACGACCGATGAAAACGTCTATTTATCGGACTTGCGTTCGATGCTTGGCCGGTAAACACGACGTTACCGACGTGTTTTGTTCGATTCGAAAGGTAAATCCACGATAAGAGGATTTTTCGGACTGAACTGCAACCGACTCGTGACGAAGAAAATTGAGTGCAAGTTGCCAATTCGATGGGTTAAGGGTGAAATTCTTTTGCGAAACGTGTCACGCACGGTTCTGCCTAGAGTCTAAGACGAGATAGAAATATCCGAACACGCGCAAGACAAAACGCTTGGCACGATATTTATCGATATTAGCACGCGCGGTCAGATGACCGTTTTTGAAATTTCGTTTAGAATTTCTTGTACACAACGTTACCGTATCGCCATGTAACTTATCGACTTTTCCCATAATACACGTACAACCCATTTTTTAATATTCACAACTTTCTTTATTCTTTACTTTCCGAACAAAATTTGCTAGAATCTCTTTCTACATTCAGATACATTTTTCTTTTTTTTTTTTTTTTTTTTTTTTTTTTTTGAGACGGTCGTTTGACCGCTCATTGTAGAATTACTATTCGTCGTAAGGAAATGCCATTTCGCGCAAAGATCTGCAGTGCGCCGGTGAGTGACGACGATCGGCGCCGGTACGTGAAAAAAACCGGTTGCGTTCGAGTTACGCGACAACGAATGCACGAGATGGCAGTTTAATAAATCCAACTAACCTTCCTCGTCCAAGATCGCTTCGGGATCAAACAAACGACGAACGGCGTTTAAACGGAGAACGGAAGGCACGTTCTTCGATGGTGGAACACGTAACGAGAATTTGAAACCTATAGAACGGCCGATTACTAAAATTTCCACCGTTTACCCGAATCAAGGTATTTCGATGGATTTATAATCTCGTGCATCTGGATTTATATTACCGCCGTTAACGCTACGAGTAAAATAATTCATCCTATTGCAATCCCGTAATTACTATTCCCTTTAGAATTATCCATAATCAACGCGATGGAAATTACGTCAAATGCAGTCGCGATATCGTAAATTACGAAACAATAGGCAGATATATTAATCGCAAAGAGAGTAAATGATCGAAACGTTCCTCCGTTGCGACACACCGTACGTGACGTTTCTATTCGAAGATAAGACGAACCGATCGAGTCACGTTATCTCGTCAAAACAAGAAGCACGTGTCGGCAATGCACGCGCACAAAAGATCCTACCCTAGTTCCCGACAATGTTCAACAGCACGCCCTACATTCGCCTCCGTTCCCCGATATCCGTCGTTTTTAATTCACTCGGCGCGTTTTTCTCTCTTAATTACCTTGCGTTTGATTGCCGGCCGGTTGCCACGTGGGCTGCATCGACAAAACCCGCGCGAAATGGTAACGGTCTCGAGACGCGGAACTCGGACAATACGTTGGCGGTAGGCGCGGTAAAAAAAAAAAAAAAGAAAAAGAAATACCGCGCGCATTGTAGAACGCGAACGGTTCGTATAACGAGACTTCGAGATGACGAAGAATCCTCCATAGATCACTCGGTCTCCTCCGCGTTCGGCCATCGCCAGAGGAGCAATCCTCGGGACGCGCATTTTCGTAACGCGGCCCGATTCAACCGGCGGACACGTGGACAACGGTCGAACAGGTTTATTAAGATGATTGATGAAGCGTGTCTAAACGAGACTGCAGCAGAGTCGGTCCGAACAAAGATCGTGAAACCGCAATTCGCCCTCGTACAACACGCGAAACTTTCCAGACTTTCACATTCGTCTGTCTTTTGCCTGCACGTGGCACGCGATCCTATACCGCTGAATCACTTTCAGAATCAACGTTTGCACGTTTACGCGTTACGTTCGTCGGCATTACACTTTCACGGGGCGTCATTCAGGCAACGTCTTTACTTATTCACACGAGCCTTGCCTCGCAGCTATTTACGACAATGGGATGCGAGGGAATTCGTGCCTCTGGCCGACGACTCGCACAGCTTTCGCATAAAGCGAGGAAAGACGCCGGCTCGTCGAGAAACCGGCGGGACGAGATGGCGTGCGCGGTTGGTTTATCGGGAATCGAGAGCGATAGGGAAACTAGAGATTCGATCGACGATTCGTTCGTAAGAAATCGCTCGAGTGCTAATGGATTTTTATTATTAGGCTACGATCGAAACGGATCGTTACCGCAAAGATTTTCCACGGTCGAAGAATAACGCGACTGGTACGTTGTTGATACGATCGTTGTAACGTTTCTCCTTATCCTCGACTCTGGGTTTTTTTTTCTTTTCTTTTTTAATATTCTATAGAATTATTATGCGTAGATGAGTAGATCGTAATTCGGACGATTATCTTCCCTTGTTAATCCTTGGTTTGGAAGATTGCCAATATCGTAAATCGGTATCGACGAAAATAGTTTGCATCGCGCAGCTACTTTTTAATTGGTAACGCAATCGTTGGTCGTTCCAGACGTTTTCGTCTTTTTTCTTTTTCCTTCGTATCGCAATCAATCGTTGTCATCGATTGTTTTCGTTTCGTTCATCTGTAAATTCAAGCAGCGTCGCGCTACAAAATACCTTTAAGCTTGCAGCGATAATATTTATCGGTAAGAACCTTGCACTAGGAAAACATTGCGGATATCGATTTTATTTCGTTGCGTAAGATCAAAGCTCCGAGAAAGACGAAACATCTATCGCGTACAATAATAGACTCGGTTGGATATTTAAAGCTGTTAAAGCGTCGCTCAACGAAAATCCTCCCGTTACTTATCTTCCTACGATATTACACTGTTGCAAAAGCGTTATGAAATATTATTGACATATTGTTAGACAATAGTAATCCAACAGTTCGGTTTACGCGAGCTGTGACGATCGAACGAACGTTCGTTGGAAAAACGATTATGAAACACGACGAACAATAAGATGCGAAACAGAGAATATGTACGTACCGTTTGTCTCGACGACTCATTGTACCTTGAGCTAAACTCAACGAGTTCTTTTCGTTCTTAGCTATCTTGTATGAAAATATCGCTTTTAAATGATAAAGCGACCGAACTTATCGTATTTTTTCCCCCTGTAATCCTCGTACGGTGGTAATAACTCGTAGTGACAAAAATTACACGTCCCAACAACGACAAGAAAAAAAAAGTTGCTCCTTGGAAAAACGATTTTTATACCAAAGCAACGATCGTCGATACTTTCTATATCCCGCAAGACGTACACCGCTTCGAGCGAAATTATCCTCGATTCCGGTTCGGAACTTAGCCGCCATTTGCATATTAATCACAAATTCATCGAGAAGTTATATTCTGGACCGAGCTTACGCGTTGCAGATTCGCGTAATCGTATTACCTTTATCGCACTGTTAAGCTTACTTCTGCAGTGCCCAAGGGAACGGCGGGATACTTGGAGCAACCGTGGCAATGGTAAGGTAACTTCGTCAAACAAAAAGCCGGAACGAGGCTCTCGAGAAAAACGATACACGGGGCTGTGGCGCCGCACGGAATGCAATTATCCCGCTAACGGCGAAATAAGAAAGGATTATTCCGCTAAACGTTTCCTGGCATGTGTAGGCAAACATAATCGCGCGATGTTGCTTTTCGCATGGAAATCGCGAATCGCTCGAATATCGGCGCGCGATTCCAGCAAAATCAATTACGATCGAGCGCAATTGCGGTTGCTGCCTTTAATGGGAAGAACACAGCGCAAAAAAGTTTCATTTTCTTACGCGGATACGTATACGACGACTGGCGGGTTGTAGGCGATGGTTGGTTGAATCGAACGAGCGAACTGACCACGCTTAGAACACGGAAAATTGGGGAAAGTAGGAGCGAAGAATGGAGATGTACGGCGCCTTCGTGGAAGATGATAATTGCAGACGAATGAAATAAATTTAACGATCGCATTGGGCTGGATTTTGTCTCGCCAATCAGCGATAAATAAGTTTTCAAGCACGAGTTCAGGTTTAAGGATCACCGTCGACTCTCGTTTATTGTCGGCAAGTTTACTCTTTGCTCCTCTCTTCTACTCTTGACTCCTTGCGTACAACATGTAATTCGAAGTATTTCGATCCTCCACCGGCGTGCTGCGTTAAATCGTTAACGCGCGCTCTCGTCTTGCTCGTTTTTTTCATCTTTAAACCGTTGAATCTCGCGTGTTTTTCATTTTTCCCGCGAGAGCGGATTCGATCGATAAGCCCAACTAATAAGAAAGCAAACCGACACCGAACGCAGAGGGGAAGTGGATAGAGAATCGCGATGAATAATGGTACAAAGTGATACTCGTGATCGATTTCTATTGCAAAACGTGGTGAGCACACGGATATCTTGAGGGATCGCGACTCATGACCTTTCGATACAATAAGCTGCAACAATGGTCGGTCGAGTACATGGTCAACCGAGATAATAATCTCGTACAAGCAGAGAAAACGAGACCGAGCTATTTATGGAAAACAAAACCGAGCAACTACATAGCGACGGTAGCGTAAAGTTTCTTACTAATCGTACGATAACATAATTTTATATTTACGTACGAGTACGTCGTTTCCACTGCGAAGGTTTCGACGAATCGAATGATTCCTCTCTTTGTAAATCTTAAAAAAAGGAAAAAGAAAAAAGAAGAAAACAAACAAACTACCGTCTCTACAAACAAAACGGCGAACGATTACTTATACATTCCCGTTACGTTATTCTCGTGAAACTTGTTCGCTGGCCAAAATTGCATAAAACGGGGCCGATCTGGCAAGCAGCAGCCGGTGGTGGCCGCGTTTCGGTAAACAAAACGCGCCTTCCCATATGGATCGGTGCACGTATCCGTGAAACAGCCTGCACCGGAGGCTTGTTCGTATAACACGGTTTTTCACAGTTCGTAAGGAAAAATCCGGCGCGAGAAGACGCGAAACGTATTCGTTCACGAAGGATGCGTTTAAGCTTTACGGAGCTTTCAAGAAAATTGAAAATTCTACGGGACGGCGATATAATGTTTCTCACGCTGTGCTCCCTCTCCTTTCTATTTTTTCTTTTTTTTTTCTCTCTCTCCTCTCTTCGTCCTTGTTTCGCCACAGACGACGGATGCCGGTAATCGTCGCCGCGGAGAATGTAAAAGTAGGCGTGCGACACCGCTGGCACGAAAGTTGACGCGGAAAAAAAGAGATTGCACGGAGGAAAGAAGAGAACGGCGAGGGAAAAATGGACGAATAGGTAGGAAGGAGAAGAGGAGGAAAAGGAGGAATGGAATTGGTGCGCGTTCCGAGGGATCTTTAATAGAAATTACGGTAAATCACGGGTCGACACGGGTGCAAAAACGGAAATCAAGAGAACAAGCCGTTCTATCAACACCCGAGTGATATATAACGGCGCGAAACTCAAATTAAATATCTCATAATACCGTGGCTCACGTGTTCACCGAGTATAGTCGGGCACGTCTGTACGTGTGTTTGGCCGCACTCGAGAACCGGCTGGCTGCGAGCCAAACTTTCCCGACACGCCAGATTTGATGCCTAAAAAGGATCGTAAATTTATCTCATCGCGCGTTCGTCCCACATTCGCCCTGAAATTCGCGAAATAAATAGAATTTTCATGGTTTACGACGATCCCCGTGAATCCTTATAAATTTCGCCGTTACACGTCATGGCTCCGTGGTTACGTCGAATTCATCGTGCAACGTCGATCTCACGCTCTACCCGGCTTTAATCGCATTTACTTCGATTCCGGAACGACAGCACGGACGAGTGCTGAGAAATATCGTCCCGTGTAATACGTGGCTCCTCTTTCGACCGCTACGTCGGAAGAAATATTTGAAAAATGAAATTCTCCTTTTTAATGGAATTTCATAGAACGCCGCTAATCCTTGTGCCGCGTGATAGATTTCTTTAGTTACCTGCAGGTAGTTTCGATTTTGCAAGGAAGAAATATTCTTTGATTTTCAGCCTCTTTACGCCGTATCCTTGTATATACGGACGTGCGTATCCCTACGCTAGAAGAAGACAAATTCGCAAGAGCGATTGGCTCGAAATAAAAACGCGCGCGACTGGTGCAGCGGCGTTCGGCTGTTAACCGAGCTTCGCGACGTAAGTGTTAACGTTGTCTCGGAAATGAATTACTTTCTAAAGTTGGCGTCTGCAAGGCAGAAAACGACAAATTTTGTCGACGATCAAAGATCGCAATTATCGCGCGATCGCAATACTCTACTAGCGAATCGAGCAAATCTTTCGATCCGCGTTTCGTCGATGAAGGAGCACGCTGCGCAGGTAAGAATATGAATATCGAATGAAAGAAAAAAATATACCTTGTGTCGCGGTGTACACAGCTAGAGGTAAAAAAGAATATCGAGCATTTTTCATAGCGACGACGTTAATCGCCCCCCAAGGCGACCACTTCCCGTTGTTATTACGCCCCTGAGAAATTTACTATTCCTACGAAGGCGATAGCACCAAGTGCAACGTTTTATTAGAATTTATAACGACCACCCGTTGAATTGGTCCAGCATTCGAGAAATAGCTCGACTGTGCGCGAATATTAAACACGCGTGCATTCGTCGCTTGTATAAATTAGCGCGAGTAATAAAACACGTGTATTCTTTTCTCAACAAATTTTACTAGCACATAATGGGAGGAGAATAAAGAAAGATCCGCCCGAACAAACTCAGAATCCGGCCCGATATCTATACAAATTGTATTTTTCTCCGTTTTCCGTAGTACACTCCTCGTCGAGCACACTTACTTGCATTGGGCTGTCGCAAAAGTTTCTTTCGTTTCGTAAGGAAACAACGAACGCAACCACGTTCTCTGTTCTACGTAATTTTTGTCGAATCATGTACGATAATAATAATGATAAATACTAATAGAAATAGAAGAAAATGGATCGTACATGATTCGATAAAATAATATAAAACGAAAAGAAGTTGCGCGTCTATCATTTCCTCGCGAAAGGAAAGAAACTTTCGGGACAACCCGATATCTCCTTGTCCCAATCAATTCGTTGCACTCTGACAAAACGACGCGATTACTTTGTAGCGTCGTTACATCGGTATCGCGATATTATTTACATTTTCTCCACGATACATAGTTTACGCGACTTTCGACAAATAAATTAAACGTAATCCTTGCGCGATAAAATCACCTGTTCGCGTCCAATTCTTACCGATATCCTCTCGTCTTTCTTCCTTCTCAACGCGCAGACACATTTCCGAGAAATTCGTAAAATTTCCGAAAGACGCGATAAATATCGTGTACGGCCGTCTCGCGACAAGCCCAAGCGGATCGCATTGAATTTCAAACGGGGAAAAATGCGATCGCGCCGATGCGCGCAACTGTGTCTCGAATTCGGTTTTCATTATTTAATGCGACGAAAAGCCTCGACGTACAAATCGCCGGCCAGGAATAAGGGAGCGTGACGCGAATCGCCATCGACGAGCCTTTCCCGATCGAGTTTACAATTACGCGTCAGCCATCCCGCGTGGCGCATTATCGAACCTCATAACGTACTATACCGCGTATCGGCCGTTAACGCCACGCCGCAGTTCGTTCATTAATAACAGAAACGTTATTAACGACCGGTCGTGCGGGAAATATTGCCGGTAATCAGTGCACGGTTGGCGTTTTCGCGGCCGCGCGATTCCTACTTCTCCCGATCAAAATTGCGCCATTTTTCGTTGCCTTTGTCCAGCGGATCGATGGCGAATTAATCCGATTTGTTAACACCGGAAACCACCAGAGCGATGGAAACGACCAATTCGGAATTTCTCATTTTTATTCTCGCGCATTTCTATGATCTCTGACGAAGTATATGAATTTATTAACAGACCCTGTTCTTCTCCTTCCATCCTAGACATTTTCCTGTATATCTCTCCACTCGTTCGTCGTACAAATTTAATATATTTTAGTATCGTCGACAGTACAGGTTGAATTAGGAAACAAAATTTTCTATACTCTCTGTACGAGCAGACTGTGCACGTTCACGCGTTTACATATGCATTCGCTGTACGCATATACGACTACGTACGACGGATATAAACGCGTTTCCTGAGAAACGAAAGTCGAAGAAATTTCCTGTAATGAATGAACGAACATAGAAGAAATTCGATTGTTGTGCATAGTAAGCGTGGAGAATCTATCGTCGATGTTTCATTACTTGTAACGATCATTTCGTTAGCTTCGAACACTCCGGTTACGTACATTCGTGATTAATTAATGGAAACGTCCCCTGGCTAAAAACGTGCTACCGAGCTATCGAACTGACGATATATTTACCGCGAATGTAGTTTCTCCTTTTAAGTTTCCGATCGATTAACTGACATACGCGTGTCCGTACAAAAGCCTGCTGCTGAATATGCGTAAAATCAAATGAATACGCGTTGCGCGACCAAGAAATTAAAGAAAGTGGCGGAGCACGTTGCAATTCGTTCGGCGAAATTCCTCGCGGCGGAGTTAGTTACAGCGCAAACTAGGGAGCTACGGCGATTTGTTTAACATCGTCCTGTGGCCGAAAGGGAAGCAAACGCGACGATGAGAATGTTGGAGGGCTCGAGCATTGTTTTCGTTCCATTCGGAGATACGGTAAAATTTCATTTCTGCGCAGGTCGATACTTCGTTAAAATCAACCGATACTTGGCGGCGGTACAATCGAACGATTTACATTTCGATTAAACGGGCCTCTCGCCGTTCGAGGAAAAACGAATCGAAATAGAACGCAAGCGCCCGGCCTAAAATCTTCCTCTGCTCGCCAACGTTTTAAATCCACGCCGAACGCAATCCGCAACCCAACAATAGACGCACGATTATCAAACGGTGCGCTGTTAATTACAGCTGGTACAAAAAAAAAAAAAATAAAAAAAAATGACGCAGATAGAACGATCGATAGAGAGAGACGTGAAAGGGAAAGGGAGACAGGGACGGAAAATGAGTCGCGTGAACGAGCTACTAATTACGATTTTCGATCTACCAGAAGAGCGTAATAAATAGAAAACAAGTGCGTGCTAAAAGCCTCGAACTGATGGACAGCAGAGAAGACAGGGACGCAGGCTGTGGGTAACCAATTTCACGAAACAAATTTTAATTGCAATTACTTCAACGCTACCGCCAGTAGAGCGTGAACCTCTCACTCTCTCTCTCTCTCTCTCTCTCTCTCTCTCTCTCTCTCTCTCTTCCTCTCACCTCTAACCCCTGTTTCCCACCCTCTCGTCACGTCGTTCCCCTGGTGAAGATAGACATCGAAACAAAGGGTATCTCCGGGGACAAAGGTGTCCACTCGGTAATCAACGTGGCTACTATTGTTTATCGTGCTTGTCGTACACCGAGCGCATTTGTTTACAGGAAATTATTAATGGCAACGTGGGAAAATCGAACACTAATCGTGCCACGTTTCGTTAATTACAGCAGGCAGGCAGGCCTACTCGAGAATTCATACTTCACGTTGGATGCTTGTTTTACGAGAGAATAGTTTTCATACGTTGCTGTAAGGTATTGTAGGCACGATCGAAACCGATTATTGAAAGCTACGTTATGGTTGAATCGTTAGTAATTGTTCGTAGTAATTATTGCAACGACAAGAAGTCTATCTATGTTATACCTTGTCGATGGGAATGCAAGAGGAACGTAGACGTAATCGTTTCGTGTTAACTCTTATTCGCGAGGATATACGTTCTGAAGATAGAATCTTCGCATACTTGATATTCAAAGTTCGAAATTGACCAGGGCACCGGTTCGAAACGAACCGTTTAAGCGAACCCTGTGAAAGAAATCTGGAAACATGCAACGCGTTTCCTATTATGTCCGATAAGAGAAGCAGATGGACGATAACCCTCGATTCGCTAAACTGGATAACTCGTATATAGCAAGAAATCACAGTGGCGATCGTATCGGAACAGCCAAACAACCTGTTTTACGAGGAACGCACGGGGAGAAAAAATGTTCGTAGACCGTTTCCTCGCGATGCGAGAAGCAGATTGTAGATGCACGTTGGAAATAAGACAGCAAGCCGGGGAACAATAGCGAGTACGAAGCCGTGGAGAGCTTCTTAAAATCAGCCGCGGCTCTGATCGACGAACCTGAGCCTTTTGTTCCGGTGCATAGAGGATGATTGTAGAGATGCGTAAATGTTAACGTCGAATAACGCACAATGCACGAATCCCACGCGTTTCGCGGGAAGAAAAGTATTATCCTGGTTGCAAGAGTATACTTTGGATTCTCTAGCAAGAAGGAATCTTATGACATGATAGATTATTGCAGTGTCTTAAAGTTTACCAGTGGGTGGTCCAAAACACAGTGCTGTTCTATTGAAACGATTCTAGAGGCTGATCGGTTACGCGTATACCGTGTCCGGTCGAATAACACGTAAAAGTGGGCACGTCGTGATTCCTTGCGGAGAAATAGGAAAAACGTATGTGAGAAAAGTTGTTCGTTTTCCTCTTAGTTTCCGAGAAATTCGAGTTTCAAAATTTATCAAGTACGTCTGAACGTGGCTAATTCGAAACTGGTAAAAACTAGGTTATCGACAGAAGGTTATTCTATTAGCGAAAACAAGTCTAAAATGTAAAATGAAATTTTTGTTCCGTTTAAAGCATCGTCTTTAAGAAAATGGAGTTTTAGAACGCGTTTAGTCGAATAGAAGCGTATGTCGAGTACACGCGTATGATAAATTTTCAAATTTATTTTTCTCGGAAACAAAGTGTCTGGCGTAAAAGTCTTAGTCTACGTTTTGTACTTATTTTCACGCGTAGAATGACCTCCGGTCGATAATCTAGTCTTGACCAGTCCGAAATTAGCCACGTATACGTGATACAATAGATTTTCAAATTCGATTTTCTCGAAAACTAAGCCGAGAATAAAAAAAGTTTCTATCTCTGTTTTTTTTTTTTCTTATTTCTCCACAAGGAATCGCAATAGCAATTTTCGCAAAAAAATTAATTAGGTATGATAACAGACGTGTAGGTATTATATGTATAAGAAGGATAAAAATTTGTGCGTGTTCTATAATGGGAGAAACAGGTTTTCTTCTTCAAAACGCGTGATTTAAGCGATACAGATTTTGATCGTGCAACGAGGAGAAACATTTTTAATTGGCATCGTTCAAAGCCGGAACTAGAATAATTAGAGCTGCATCGATTCTCAAGCGAAGCGCGCTAGACTGAACTAAAGGTCGATCCTTTTCTGAACAGTCTTTTTTTCAAATATTTTCGATATCAATTTGTGAGAGAATCGACAATTTTCCCGCAATAATTGAAAAATATTCTATACACGACGCTTCGAATAATATCGAAAGAATTATTAGGTTGCCCGAAAAGTTTCTTTCGTTTTGTAAGGAAATAACGGACGCACCACATTCTCCGTTTCATATTATTTTTGTCGAATCGTGTACGATCGTAATAATAGAAATAGAACAAAATGGGTCGTACATGATTGAATAAAATAATATAGAACGAAAAGAGGTTGTGCGTCTATTATTTCCTTACGAAAGGAAAGAAACTTTCGGGACAACCTAATAGATTTTAAGATCGACAGATATTGACTACACATTGTCCATCTATCCCTCTCGATGATTACCGTAAGCTTCCAAAATCTAAAACTCTTTTCTTGTAACATCCTATATCGTTGCTTCCGAGAAACGGACGATTATTCTCCTTCGAAAAAATGATATCTTACTGTAAGAATTAATCGTACGATGTTATAATATGACCGTTACATTCGGCATTATTCTATGTTTAGGACAAATTATCTCGGGAATAAATCGAACATAGTAACAGGCAATCGCACGAAGCAGACGAACCGCAAAGGGTTAATGTATCGAGGCAACTGCATGAATAAGTACGGAACACGGTTTGTTGAACGCATTAAAACATTAATATGTATATTCGCGGTGGAACGATATTGCTGCGTTAGTTAAGTCGTTTGCGATAATTCTCCGTATTTAAAGAAAAAAGAAAAAGAAAAAAAAGAAAATGGAGCCTCATTCTGTACTTCGTCCACGTCGTGATAATAAAAATCATGCGACATCGATAGGAACGCGTTTTGTAACGTACCTGACGATGCAATTAAATTCGAACCGGAGGAGACGATAACTGGTCAGAAATTACGGAACGTTCGCGTTTGCATGTACATAGGTTCGTGCAAATATAAACTCTCTTAGGTACGTACAATCGGGTTCGTACCGGTCCGGCTTCGCGTTTGCCTATTCAATACAATAGTTGCCACACCGTGGGCGAGGGACCACCCCGTTGAAATCGCTTATAGAAACTGCGATTCGACGTGGAACCAAACGAACGATCCCTTTACAAAAAGTTTACGCGGCCACGGCTTGATACGACGTTAACTAAAGAGATATCGAGCGGAAATTATCGACCTCGACGATAAACTCGTAGCGTCGGAAGTGCCTTTAGGAAATATTTGTGTATTATCAAATTTATATTTTATACACGGTAGAGGAACTAACATTTATATTTGATACGTAAGTAGACGGCGAATATTTGGAGAAATGCATACTTTTCTGAATACAATATATCGAATATATAAAACGTAAGAATTGTTCGAAGGCTAAGAGCGATTAGCAAGGAAGTTGCTATTAACTTTTTAATTTGATTTCGAATGAATTTTCTAGAGAACTTTCCATTATCTTATTTTAATTGCGAACACAATTAGTAACGAACGTAATTAATTCAAATGTAATTGGATATCTTAATTAGAGGACACAGGTACAGTATTGTTAACATGTTTCGCAAAGTGTAGAAGACATTCTCAAACGCTGCAATCGCCATTCGTTGAACGCAATGTAGGTTACAATTTACGGTTAAACGTGAGTCAACAGTTCAAATATACCTGATTTTACAAAAGATGTTATATAACTATCAATATGTTTGAAGGTAATCAAACGTCGATAAGGAATAAAAAGTACGTTGCTTGCATAACAATGCAGTTCCTCTGTTATTTGATGAAATATACATATGTAAGATATACTATTAGTAATTAACCTTCGAATAATCGCGTTTATGATCGGCTCTAATTGTATCTTTGTTTATAGAGCCGACTTAGGTAACTTTTTAAAAATCACATACTTAGGTATTCGTTAAAAGTAACGCGACTTAAAATCTCTCTGATTCGAAACTGTGCTACATCTATTATTATATCAATCGATATCTTCGTAATAACGTATCGTTAAATTGATACCTTATTATCGGCATATTAAGGCGTAATTAAATTGTAATTATATACTCGCGTGTGAAAAATTTCCAGCCAATTACAGTGTAATTATATGTTGATACAATGAATGTTCGAAAATAGAGCCCTGCTGCATATAGGTACACAGACATTTTAGCTCGTAGAATATTCGATCGAATTTCTCTGAACAACAACTTTTTAAACGTATAATTAAGATTAAAATAGAATTATATAGTTTACCAACCACTGTCGTTACTAAACTAATTTTTCACTGAACGAAATCATATTTCGTCTACAAGTAGGTGAATGATCTCTTACTTAAACTACCTATAATTTGCCAGGTAATAATATGTAATTAGCAAATTGATAAGTTCCAAGTTGTAGATTATATACACTCGTCTCTTGCAATTCTATAATTTTCTATCAAACAGAATATTTAACCAATTTTAGAAAAACTTCGCGAAACTATAAGATAAATACGATAATACCGGTAACTCGAATCTTGCGATTATTAACATTTCCTTAGTAATATTAGCTCCGTTTTATAAGTGGAGCCAGATTGTAAAAAAAAATAACAAGTACAATATATATAATACAAACTACATAAGCAACTTCGTACTTCCATGTAACACGGATCGAAATACTACTTTATTTAACCAACAGGTAAATCGACCGAGCTATTCTTCGACTTACGCTTTTCGAGCAACCATCTATCGATACCAACCACTTGTTTCAAGCAAAACATCATTGGCGAACGAGAACGAAGATTGGCAAAAAGTTAGATACACGTTGCTCTTTGCCGAGAGTCCCTCGATGCTGCGTGCACGAGATACATATGATAATGATAAGTTGCGCAACAGAACCGGAAAGCTTGAGGAAGAAAGGGAAAGAGAAACGGCCGGTGATGAGGGTTCGTGACTGCATACGAGCTCCCATAGGTAACACTGACACGTCGGAAAAACTAGCGGGAGATTGATGAGCCTGTAAGTGAAAGGGCCGACCCGTTGAAAAACGAGACACACCGCGAGAATTCCTTTTCCGAGTTTTGCCGGCTAAAAAGACAACCGCCACCCGTTCATCCCGAAAAACACGCCGGTGTAATTAAGCGGCGGGATAATTACGAGTCGCTGATTTCCAGCGCACCGATACTTTTCACGTCCAATTCGACCGAATAAAACTTTCCGCCTTTTACGATTAATTTCACGTGTATCGCGGATACGTTTGTGCGTGTGTGTGTGTGTGTAAAAATTGTTAGAAAATTACGTTTTTGCCCCGTAAAGCGTATTATGCAGAGGAATAAGATTATTCGTCTTAAACGCGTTTGCATTTCAAAAACTATTATCTCAAATTAATGCTTACACGCTAGCTACGACGTATAAGGTCTTGGAATGTTTCATCCGCAACATCAACCAGTTCTTATTCAGTTTTCTACGAGTAAAGTCCTTCTAAGGATGAACGAACGCGGTACATATACATCTTCGATGTTAAACGTGATATATAATAATATAATACTATAAAAGTACGGAAGAAACAAGGAAAACAATTTTTCATATGTATGGTGATTTATGATGATAATGCGATACCATTAAAAAATCGATTAGAAGATATAATAATGGAGATTTCAACCTGGAAGATAATGAACGATGCGACAGACCACCAATGAAGATGAATGTTGGTGAAATAACGGCCGCGTTTGAATATGCGATTCTTTGTCAAAACAACGCGAAAACGGTGAGTATTATCTCGCCTAATATATTCACTGATGGTCTTGCCCTATCTGATTTTTATTTATTACGAGCATTACGAGATTCCTGTAATGGGAAATTTTTCAAAAGCAATTGTATTTCCTATGTTATCGTACAAAGGCACGAAATAGAAATTAAAGCAAAGTAACTTAACTCCGAAGTTAAGCAACTTAACGTAAATTTTTTAACGATTAAAAATTCAGCACGGAATTTATATATTGTCGTATTTCGATCGATACAATTTTTCGGAGATTTTTTATTTATTGAAGAATTTGTTATCTCACGACCTCGCATGATTTATATAGAATATTGAACAAAAGAGCGAAGCGTCATCATAAACCAAATCGGTGATAATGATATATGTTATTGTACGATAAGGATAAGAGCAAAGACTGCGAAGATACTGCAGAAGAATTTGAAGTCGACCTTACGAGATACGCGTTATTTGATCTTTTCGGATATTCGCCTCGAACTAACAACGTGCGCGGTGGGATTTAATTAATCGCATCGACAATTACGAAATGTCCTTCATTACCACTCTGAGACGTGACACGACTGCACGCGCTACGCGAAAATTAGATCGCCTCGAATTTCACGGTTGCTCAAGCAAACATCGCGCGAAAGTATCAGAATCCTACGCATCCGTGGACAAAATATTATGCGTGACGAGCGACGACCATGTTTTCACGTAACGAGTGGACGCAGTACGTGCCATACGATTAATGATATTTTTTAGCTTTACTACCGTGTCATATTTTTTTCTTTTCAAAAAGACCGTTTGGACAAAATTTAAGCATCAACTGTTTAAAAAGCTATTCGATTTTTGTCTTATCTCTTTTTACAATCAAGCTACTCCATAGGGTATTGTACATTTCATTCAAATTATTTACTTTGCATTTCGGTATAAAGTCAGTAGAATATGATAGAATTTAATATAGAATGTAAAATATTAAAAAAAAAAAAAAAACGAAATTACATTATAGTCTTCCCGTCGAAAGACGTCTCTTAAAAATTATCTTTTTTATAATTAATTTACTCCAAAATATTGTATATTATTAAACATATTATTTACTATAAGTTGCATTGTAACCAACATATATTGTTAAAATAACAAATGAACGATACATCGTTCGAACGATACAACGATACATGATACGATAACATCAACTTCACAGTGATACAACAAAATTTACGAACCATCTTTAATTTTCCCACGATATGGATAAGGAACCGAGTAAAGATTCGCTTCTCGAAGGCTGACAAACGTAGAATGAAATTACTCACCGAGTCAAGTACGTCTCGCTGAAAGCTGCAAACAAATCCCACATTCCGAGCCAGGCAAGTTCAATGTTCGTTTGATATTACATAATTTTCTAACCTCAAAGCGTGACAAAGCCGACAGAAAAAAAACGAAAAAATGGCGCGTAAATAGAACGGAAGAAAAACGATCAGAACGTCTCACCGTGAATCGCGATCGAACTTGACGATCTCTCGTTCTCGTGGCTACGGGCGATGCGAACTCGATTGCACGTTGCCGGCATCGGGAGCGAAACACAAGTCCGATGCGTTAAAAAGAACGAATAATACGCGAAAGGCGTTCAAACAAAATTAAAGCGACGCGAAAAAGAAATCGGCACTTGTCAAAATTTAAACGCCTTGCTAGCCGGCACACGAGAACTACCGTTATTGTGTTTGTAGATATACCACGCGTGTAAATGTAGTTGCCCTCGACCACGTAGATTTAAAGGGCCCCGGTATGAAAGTTCCACTCGCGTTTCAGTCGTATACGGAATGCAATATCACCCGCGCGAACGTGTTTTCGAACGTTCTTACACAGAAACGACTCGGAATTCGCGCACAATGTCGTTAACTTGTTGTGCAAGCGTATGTGTATATTTTAACACTTGCTAGAGATGGGGACGATGAATTCGGTGGATGTTGTCGAAAGAAACCCAAACAAAGTTGACAGGCTGAATATGCAGCTGGCACGCGGCTGATGTACTTGGCACTTGGGAAACACAGACTCGTGACACTTGACGTCACGGCGACAATGCACGGACACGTTCCACGCGCGTCAACCAGCTGAAAAGCGCATGGGCTGGCGTTCCCTTAATGACCGAAGAAATCGAACAACGCGAATCGAAAGGCACAATGTTGCGCCACTGTTTCGCGCTGGAACGGTACGGTAGTGTTTCGTTTCCTCCCTCCCTTCCTCCCTCTCTCTCTCTCTCTCTCTCACTCTCCCTCTCGTCCACCGTTCTGTCATTTGTTTACTAGCCCGTGCTCGACCACTGTACGCTGATTCGCGCGTAATTGTCAATGCGCACGTACGTTCTGTCAAGCTGCATCGTCACGCGAAACGGCTGCCAGATTGCAAGGGCGATTCGGTCGACGGGTCCGGACGCTCGATCACCAGCAAAACGAATCTGAATTCACGTACGAAACAAACCACCGCGCACAGCATCCACATTCCACCATAGGGAATCTACGACCGTGCAACTGCCGGGATCAAATCACATCCGCCGGCGAAAGTAGTGCCGCGCTTCGCCGAAACCGCGAATCAGATGGCTTCAGGACGGCTGCGCGCTCCCAAACTAGTAAACACGGAGTTTAACATTCGTTCCCTGCACGTTCTTGTTTTTCATGTTGTCGTAGTCTTCTGTCATTTCGTGTTGTGAATAGTTAAACAAACTTTAACGGAACTGTAATCTTTCTTTATGAGAAGAAACTAATTGAGACGTTCTTTATATCGTTAAAATTAATAGAAGGTGTGTTAAAAACTATGAACTATAGTTGTACGTATATAGTTCTTAGTATCGTAAGTCTCTTCAAATATGTCTACTTGTATGTACTGTTAAAGTAGAATTCGTTTCCAAATATGCATGTTTACACTCAGAAAATTTAATATCATTCGATCCTTAGACGCGATCGATAAAATTGTCAAATCTAGTTTGCGCATTTGAACGTCCACAAACCGGTTGTAATTAGTGAAAGTTGAAATAGGAATGCGAAGTTTCACTTATAAGAATAAAACTTTATCGATCATTTTATAACATAATTAAAAAAAAAGTAATACGCTCTCGACGAAATGCCAGCCTTAAGAGGAAATTTATTTTTAGATATGTATCTAATCTCATTGATTATCTGTTTGAAGTTTCAAATCTACTGTTATTGTTCGGAGTAACGAGAGTGAAAGCATTCGTGGGAAGAGGTTACCGTTCTTTCTCACGAGAAGCGATTCACTTTCGTTAATATTATTCTTTGCATTTACATTCAATAAACGTTTCGCTATCAAATATATCGCGTAATTGTCACGAACAAGTAAAAGTTAGCGACAAAGTTCGTTTTAACCTACGTAGTGAAGCAGTTGCACGCAGTTACGGAAGTGGCGTCATTCCTATTCCATTATGGCGGACATTCAGCAGAGTAAACAGAGTGGCAATTACAGCAGATCGTATGTGGGTAAGTACTGCTATTATTTTTCAATATTTTACGATAATATAAGAAGGAAAATTCAAGGGATAACGACCACGATATAAAATGTGTTTAGTAATCACTGAAATATACTCTAAATGTTCATGCGCCAGATGTAACCGCTGTCCGTTATGCCTTGTGCTCTTTTTTTGACGTTTTGTCAACTGTTTAACTACATTTTTAGCTTAATAGGACGAATATTAACGTTTCTTGTTAGTTTTATTTAATTCTGATTAAGTGGGGAATCGTTATATGTTAAAATAACGAATAATTTGTAAGAAGTGCTGCCAGAAGCAATGTAAATCATAGTTGAAAATCCTGTGTTTCTAACTTCGTGAATTACAACGTGTACGCATTGCTAACGAATATATTGCTTCGTAACTGTTGCATTTAGACTAAATACACGCTGCAAGAGTAAAAACTTTAACGGATGTGTTAAGTAACGTTGTAGAGGTTGATGGTTGTAGAGGTTAAAGTACAATCGTAAATTTTTTTTATTAGTAATATACGACGGTTTGATCTTTTGTATCAATTACATGATAGAGTATAAACAATGTAATAGCTTGTTATGCATGCATAATCATGTGTAGTAACGTGATATTCTGTCAAAGAAGGATGACGTAGCCTCAAAGCATGGCACGTATGTGCTGCCACCTTCTGAAAAAATTTCGAACTATGTTTCTTAAAACGGGGGAATTTCAAACTGTGCCTGTTACTGACATGCTCGTCCTTGCTAGTTATTACTCAGCAGAATTACCAGCTATTTCACTTGTTATTGCTTTGTAGGATAGTATTTGTGCTGCGTCAACAAGCAGATATTCTCTTTAGAGTAATCTAAGCATAGTAATGTACCAATGATTATTATTTCAATTTATAATAATCTTATTCTCACATTTAAATTACACAATATATTTTCTACAATTTTCAATTATTTTTCTTATTTATTACATAATTTTAGAAATTTTGGCCCAACGTTACAAATATATGTCCCATTTTATCGAACACTCGTTAAGAAAATATCAGTTACTGCAATTTTACGATGAGGCGCTGTAGGTATCAGACTTTCAATTATGACAAGTAATTTCAAGAACTGTTTATGAATTTAAAAACTAAATAATCGCAGTAATATGATTTTTTATATTTTTAATTTTCTTTTCATTATAATATTTCATTGCAAATTCTAATGTAACGAAATTATATAACTTTTGAAGTTACCGTGCTTTTCAAATCTCGAACTCGATTTTTAGAATACTTCTTTTCACTTTAATTGACCACACGAAGTGATGAGCGTTCGTGCTTTATCGTTGCTCATTTTTATTGCTTAATATACAGATATGTCGTTGGCCGTCCAAAAATTCTTCTTTATACATATAACCAGGAAATATGTTGTGCCGTATATTCCTTTGAATGCAAAATATACGCGATAAAATAATATCAAAGGCAATGGCCTCGAATTAATGACCGGTATATAGAGAGTGTTTGTAAAACACGAACTCAAATATTAAAAAATTCGTACTAATATTTATTCATTTTCTCATATATCTTCTTCTATCTACGATTACATCGTTAAACATTCAATACAAATGATACTTCCTAAATATTTACAAACAACATTCGGTATCGTGTCGATTAGATATTTGCAAACACTTTCGCCACACGCTTTACGAATCATTTCTCTTCGCTCTACTGACCAATACGATGATCAATATGAAAAAATATAGAATAGAATTATTTTTTAGATTTCTTTGCATCTTTCTCGCGTGTCCTATTTGTACATGAAATCATGCTTACGTTTCATCGTATAGCCTGTATAAATACACAATAACGTTAAACTGTCTATTGTACCCGCTATAAAGTTTGGGGAAAATGTTATCCCCCTGAACGAGCAGGGACCAAAGAATGGCCAAGAACGGCGATACGTTATACGAGGGAGGGCTATAACATTATTTCGCGTTAAATGAAATCCGTGACAATGAAACAGGTGGAAACAAGCAAGAGGCCGGAGTTCGAAAGCAATTGCGTTATGCAGAGCCCCGATATTCAGGATTGGAAATGAGAGCTGTGTATTGGCATACCTATTCAGCCCGACACAGCGCGTGTTTTATTGAATTCTATCGATAGGTTTACGTGTCCAATGAAAACGGGTCTTTTCGTTTCCCTCCCATCGATAATCCGATCGATAGTTCTCTTTGCGAGGCGGGAAATACATAATAATAATAATCGATGACGTGTGATGCTCCAAACTGGGTCGTGTAAATGATAAATTAATAACAAATTCTTCGTGCGACTGGCGTTGATTATCGTTTGATTTTTTTTTTTTTAATAGAAAGTAAAAACGTAAAATAAATTGTAACGACAAATCGTAAGTATAAGATACGCAGAAAAGAGAACAGAACCACTCGTTTGATAGAAGAAGCGTTCATTTAGGTAAATCATTTGTTATCGTTTGTGATATCGTCACGATAATCGAATTGCTGATGAACAATAGGTGTTACCAAGCGATACGTTTCTTTCCAATCTAAATTCTGTTCACCGTTACAATTTTTACTACGAAAGTAAGTGAAATTGAAAAACACGTGTTTCTAGTTATCACTATGAGTTCTTTGTAACTATAAACTGAAAGCGATAACGATATTTGATCCCATTTTATGATTATTACTCTTATTTGATTAATAATGCACTACGTTATTACGTCGAAAAATAGTTTTTTGAGCGCGTCATCTTCGAGTTAACGACGTAGCATCGTTATTAGATCGCAGATGTCTGTGCAAATTTATATTTTTATGTACACGATTAAAGAAATACGTACTAAACGTGGGTCTCTCTTACTCTCTGCGTACGTTTTTAAATACATAAACATCCAGCATCTAAACATCTATAGCACAATCTGACAATTGCTTCAGCCAACTTTCT
Organism: Bombus waltoni; assembly: GCA_014737395.1. Lineage (NCBI taxonomy): Eukaryota > Metazoa > Arthropoda > Insecta > Hymenoptera > Apidae > Bombus > Bombus waltoni. Next base: position 280,537 of record JACXII010000043.1, on the reverse strand, counting down.
ATATCGATTGATACCTCGAGAACGTACACAAAGAAAGTGCACTAGTACCAAACGAAATCATTTTCCATAGCTCAATAGCGCTTAGCTCCGATCGATAATTAGCGAAAGACGAGATCTGGTAACGAATGGGAACTATGTCAATTGCCAGCGAGGACCTCGCGAATCCGTTTGTCGCAATCCAATAAGACTAATACCAAGAGTTTCTGCTCTAGAGTGTACCAATACACGGCAAAGTACACGCACGCGTGCTCCACATCGCGATGGATCCATCCAATTCGCTTCATTGGCCGCTCACGTATTTCCGTAGCTCGTTGATTAAACTCGCGTTATTCGCTCAAGCGAGTTCGGAGACGATGCACACCGTGCAAACCGGAGCGCGATTCCTCTGAAAAACACACAATTCCTCGTCTCCGTTTTTCTTTGTCCCTTCGTTCGACTATCGCGTCAAGGTAAACGATCGAACGTCTGTCCCAATGGAATTGCGACTAGTCCATAAAAGATTTTTATGTGACCGGGATAACGTCGTCCGACGTTTCAAATAGCGAAACGCACATTCGCGTCGTAAAATAAAAGTGCGGCCCTCGATTCAGCTCGATACGTAGGACGGCTAAAACCGCGTGGCCTCTCCACACTGTACAACGTCTCGCGCGATCTTTGCCTCTGCCTCTCGCTTCCAACCGCGGGATCGTAGCGGCATTTTTCAACCGGCCATATTTTTCTTATACGCGCCGCGGTAAAGGCGAGATTGAGTTAGTTCGAAAACACAGTAAAACGCGTGTATAGGCAAGTGGCGCGCGATCGCTGATCTCTATTCTTCTACGTCGCCATCGCGCACGACGAAAAATTCGTTCTCTCTCTCGTCGACTGCTTCTACGAACGAACCGCGATTATTATCGAATAGGAAAAACAGACAGGCCATGATATTTCGTTTTTTTCCTTCGTATCTTGTTCCGAACTCGTTCTTGTCCCAAGCGATCTCTCTCTCTCTCTCTCTCTCTCTCAGTACGATCATTCGCGATCATTCTAGCTTCTACGAACATAGTTACGTGCAAACAGCTATCGCCGATCAATTGCGTTATACACAGCTTCCGATTCGCTTTCTTATAATATCCTAAGTCCTCTCCGTATCGCGTTCCCCGTGCAAAAAGCGTACAATCGAACGTTTATTGCTAATTACGCGCCACAGCTACGCTATCGAGCGCTGCTATGCATACGTCGTTCACATTTCGCTGACATTCGCGGAAGTAATCTACCAGCACGTAGGTAAGGTTCTTAATTCAACACTGTTAACCAGTTTCTTGGCAACATTGTTAACCTCAATTTCCCCAATGGCGACTCGAAGAAGCGCTGCCACCAGGGAATCTCTGTCCGATAGATGCGCTAGCTAGCCTCTTTCTTGGAAAACGCATAACCAAACAGCGCAACATAAACTTGAAGCGAATCGTATTTACTTGCTAGCGTACGCTGGTGGAAATATAAATAACCCATGTAGGAGATATAGCCGAGCCTAGGCAGATTAACGATAGTTCAGGTGGTTGAAGGAGGCATAATAATCCCGAGTCACTAGCCGGAATACGATCGAGCTCTCGTTTCTTCGTTCGTCTTGTCCCGTTACTCTTCCTTCTTGTTGATCCATCACGACATACGCTTCGGCTTTTTCCATCCGTAAACCTCGTTTGTCGTAAAACATTTGCGTTCGTGCGAGGCTAGGGATCACGCAACGAGGCGTAGAATATATAGAAGAGTTTGGATTCCCAACCTGTGCAACGCTGCCCCACAAGGGGTTGTAGAATGTGTTGCCAGAAGTTATTTTTATTTACAATTATCTTTGTAGAGAATATTTTCTTTAGAAATCTTCATCAAGAGGATGTTCAACGTTTATTTATTTCAATACGGGTTTTGTTATGATATAATTAATATCGTGAAATAACATCACGATAAGATCGATTGTAACATCGTTTCTTTATAAACGAAAAACAGTCGAATTTCCTTGTTGCGTGCGAGCGTTAATTTTATTTTTGTTACCCTAGGTTTCCGGACAATCGTCGCAAATGTCGAGAAATTCGTTAATTACAGATACCCACGTTCTTTTAATCCAACAGCTTTGCTTTTCTTTCTCAATTACGTTGCATTAACGTTGTTCCGTTCAGTAGTTACGTACTTGAAAAAACGTACTTATCACGTTCTTCTCCTGCCATCTGCATACGCGCTTACACACTCCATTGAAATCGTTGTATTAAATATTAGATTAGAATCACGTTGCAAGAGAACTACATTGAATGTATTTGCTTTAATTTGCTTAATGTATTTCCTTTGTCTTATTGAAAATATCGTTTCACGTGCATAATAAACTAAAGGTCACGGATTATTCTACTATTCTAGAATAACGTCGCGATTCGTAAAAGGTTGAGAAACACTGATACCGAGGGGGGTGGTTTCTTAAATAAATATCTTGCCATGAAAGCACATCGTAACTCGGTGCACCACGGATTCGATCGTTAACTCGGCGGTTTTATAGCTGCCGCTAACCGTGCACCGATCTAAAAGTTCTGCCGAAGCAGTCGACGACGCTGACGCGTCGCTTTGATTGCGATTCTTCTTGTTCGGTCGAGACTCGTAAATCGGTAACGTTCGCGGAAACGCGAGCGAACGCCGAAACAACCTGAACGGGGATATCGTGAATAATGAAGTATCACGAACAGGCACACGTGTTTTTAGAAAGGAGAACGCGTCAGTTTTTTTGACGTTGCCGTCTGGTTAAGTGGTACGTTTGTTTCTATGTTGCACGCAGCCATACCTTCTGTTCTCGTCGCTCAGGTAGGTGACCTCGCCTAACGTCTTCGGACTATGTATTTTTGATAAAACGTTTTCCGTGACTACGATAATTTCTCTTCGATTTTTGGATTTTGGAATATTATACGTTTGGCAAAGATTTGTTTTGTGTTTGAAAATATCAACCTGTGTGCATAGAATTTGTATATATGTATAATACACGGAGTGTCTGCGTATTCCTTCTTTGTAAAATAATTGTCAAAGGATTGTTTTTTCATCTTTTGCCGTAATTTATTACTGTTTCCAGTGGATTTATTCTTGAATTGTAATTTTCTTCCGTGACCGTACATTTAATAATTCCAAAAAAAAAAACATAAGTACCGAAAAAATGTACCGCCGACTGTTGTCTAGTTGTACTTAACTTTATACCGTCTGTTATTTAGTTGTATTTGACTAACATTTTGTATTAGGTTGCTTGTCTTTAGAATATTTCCGTTTTAGTTACGTTCCATATTTTACATGATAAAAAGTATCGACAATTATGTCGTATGTTACACAATGTAAATCGCTTCAAATTTACTGTTCAAAGGTATAGAAAAAAATTAAAGAATCTAATCTAAATGTATTTCGTTAGCTATATCTACGCTTCAACGATAACGGTTGAGGACTAAACTTGCCTTCGAAGGTTAGATTTCACTAATTTGTCATGAAATTTCACTTTCGGCATCTTGGAAATTTCCTTCAGCCGTGTACCTCGGGTAAATAACTCTCGGATTCTGGTCATTTTTCTTTTTTTTTCTCTCTCTCTCTACTTCTGTCATAACTGCTAACGTCATATCGTGATCGCGAATAAAAATTGACGATGCAAAACGGAACAATTCAAAGGTCAAACAGTTTAAAAGTTGAACAATATGATTCTCATGCGTAAACGATTGCAATTCATCGCAGCGTACTCAAGAATATGCATAATACGTAGATATAAGATGCAAAAAATATTGTTTGATGCCAATTATCTTTTTTTTTTCAAATCTTTTTCAAGTTAACATTATAAAAGACCGAGATCGTACGAGGAAATGAATACGTGTTTACTTTAGAGCGAGAGATGTTCGAACACGCACTCTATTCATTTTGCACAAATATTTGCTTCCTGCTTAATAATCGTAGTACTTAAATTTTTGTTTACTCTGCCATCGTCGATTGCATCGCCGTACGTTAGTTTTACTAGATTGCGAAACAAATGATACAGAGATAAGAACGATTTCTATTTGTAAACATAGCAATTGTATCGTGCAACTAAAGAATTATCAAACCGATTTTTTGTTTCTTCTTATTTTTTATTTTATTCCGTTTGGCTTGATAGTTATCGTTATCGTTCGTTTTACGCTTTCTCGTATATTCCTATCGTCCTCTCGTGATTACGAATGTTGCAGTTATTTACTCTGTATCATTTTTACGCAATACTATCGAAAGGAAGACTCGGAATCTACTTTATAGTTTTTCCTTCCCTCCTCCTCTTTTTTTCTTTTTTTCATTTTATTCTTTTTTTTCTTTTTTTAAATATTTCTGTTTGTATTTCACTTTTACAAGCCATTATTCATCCACTTTCCCGTCTATGACTATGCATGACCGATATATTCCACTTCGCTTTGGTATGCATTAACCTGTTACTCTATGATGTGCAACGCGAGCAAATCGATCACTTGTCCGATCGATCGCCGCGCGCCAGAGAGGAGAACGATAATACTCGGCGGTTGATTTCTTCTCTCCTCCTTCCTTTCTCTGCGTTTTTTTCTACGGTGCGTAAAATCGAAGTAAAGCTACCCGAAGGAGATTGGAAATAGACAACGAGCGTAAAATTTCTACACAGAGGAATGTTAACGTCCAATGATCTAGCCACTAACATCCGTTCATCGTAGAGTCATGGCAACTATAGGACGGTCGGAGAATCGTAATTTGCTGGCCGACGTAATATCCGTCATGAACAGTATCTTTTTTTGATCCTGTATTTTTCCAGTTTATGGCCCGTGTTTACGATGAAACAACCATAAGCAAACATTGATGGCAGAATCGTAACTGTTGTAGCGTAGAGACGACCATCGTCGCCTGGATTCTCTAAATATTTATCGTTATTTCGTATAAAGGGGAAAAATGAGAAAAAAGTAGGAATTTATCGTTATCCGTTATTTATCTTAGAGAAGATAATAGCAAAGTATTCTTCGGTGTGCTTTACGAACAGGAAAAAAAAATTATGTTGTATTTGCGAATGTACCAGTCGAAGCGAGTGGAGGATCGGTGTGGACAGTTTTACTTCATCGTCGGAATTGTCCATATCGTCTCGTCGCCGATGAAAATTGATTTTAAGGCAGACGTTTAAAAAAATGACTCGAGGATTGAACGCAAAAGAGACAAAATGGAAAACCGTTCTGGCTAACTTGAGCGTGTAACGAAAAATACGAAAACTAACGAAACTTTTGTCATTGATAAGTTACCGATAAGCTACAAAGAACGGATCGAGCAAGTATAGGTCAATGCCATTTATCGAAGCCGTTTATACGGTCAGTGTTTGCCTTTACACTTGCGCGAAATGTTTACCAGAATTTCGACCGAATCTCCCTTAACCCGATTTCGTTTAGCTTCGTCAAACTTTCGTTCGCTCTCGGCTCCAAAGCCGGAATATTTGGAATCTTCTTCGGCAACGAATCCGAAGATCCACCGACCAAAGAGAGTTACACGAAATCGCAACGATACATCGAACGACTATCCCGCGATTTTAACTAAGATCCATGCCGAGTTAAACAGACCCGAACAGAGAGAGAGAGAGAGAGAGAAAAAGAAGAAGAAGAAGAAGGTATATACGTATACAGGTGGTTCGCTAGAGTTTTTCTTGTAATTAATAGATTTCTCGTAATAGATTTGCAAGGAGAATCAAAAATAGAAAAGGACAAAGTTTTGTTGTTTTTAGACTGCGAATTTCTTATCGAATTAATTAAAACAGCGGAACCTGGACATTCGTCTGTTTCCTAGTAAACGTTATATCGTGGCGTTCAAAAGCAAACTTAATTCTCGTCTTCTGTCTATAGTATATGTAGATTTGGGTTAGGTGCCATTTTATTCGGCTGCCAACTATACTTACGCATACGCTACGGCGGAATTTAAGCAGAATCCAGGCTACCGGTACCGACAGTTTCTTTGCGAATATCTGGGAAACTATGGTCAAGCGGCGATTATGCCTTAAGAAAAAGTCGTTCAAAATGTTGATTTCTACAACATGTTCAAAGATCATCGAAATCGGTAAGGTGGATGATGGATAATTAGGAAAAATAGTTTTGCTAATGTGATTGGTTGACAAGATATTGCGTTTTAAAGTTACTCTCCTATGAAAGAGAAAACATACGACCATCGATCTTCCCTATGTGGTCTTTACGCAATACGTATGTATATTCAGAAAAATATATTGAGCGTTTAATGTTATTAAAGCGCACTTTTGCGTGTCGTTGTATCTGCCTCGACAGCGTTGTTTAGCAAATTATTGTAAACGCCGCGGTATGTGGCGACCATGGATTAGATTATTCTATAACGAAACGATCTGCGGAATACGGCGTAATACGACGACCGATTGGGGATTGAGGATCGAGCGATCAAAGTGTGTGTTGGCTTCGAGTGATTCTGAAAGTGTAATGTATATACGAAGATTGTTATTGAGATCGATGGTAGCTACAACGTCCTAGAGTCGCTAATATTATTAAAAGGCGTTGAAAATATCCATTCGTAATATCGGAGAACAAACTGATCCATTGCGATATTAACAGATAATCGACTAATCGTTCTAAAGAATCTGAACAAGTAAATAATTATATCCAGAGCATCGAAGACGATTATTATCGCTTACTGTATAAACGGTACTGTTTACGGTATCCTTAAAGCGTAAAAGCGCTCCTCGGTGGCTAGTAGTGTTCTAAAAACAATATAGAAAATTCCTATCTTCGAACTTTTTAAGTTAACAATAACGTGCAATTTTTGAGGAATAATTTATTCAAGCACCGTAAACGGTACATCGGTGAAACACGCCAAGCGTAATATCACGTTCGGATCAGGCCAGGCACGAAACACCTACGTTTACGCGATAAAAGTTGGAATGTATTAAGAGCGAACTGGAATCGCGTATCTCAACAAAAATACGTTCTGAAACATACGTAGTAACTGATGAAAGGTTTTGAGAGTTTACCATAAAACTTTCAATACATATATATATATATATATATATGTACATACATAATGTTACGTTGATCGCGTAAAAGATTTCGTCGAGCCTGAGATTATATCGAGCAAATGTTCGTAAAAAATTTCTATAAACGTTCGAATACCATCGCGCCCACGTGTAAAGATTTTCTCCTCTCCTAGCATTTCATACAAATTACTTTCTAACGTAACCTGTGCGACGACGAAAGCTCGGACGATGATAGGCGTCCGCCAAATCGTGGCCGTAAATCCGTGAAACGAGATCAGTACAATTACGTCTATTATTAAAAGTCGTGCGTTCGAGTCGGTTTATTCCTGGACGCCGGCATTCAAGCGAATCTCCACGAGCGGATTCGTTAATTACTATCCACCGTGCGTAATATTGGATCATACGCGGGTCTACCGTCGCGATACAAGGTGACACGCCACAGCACATCATCCAGGTTTCACCGGTATTCACCGATCGTGGGATACTGCCAACTCTGGCCGACTCCTCCGCTTCTGGTCTGACCACTGTTCATCGGCTGGCCACCACCACACACAGCAGGATATTTCTAGTCGGTTGGCATGTTCGAGTTAGTGTTGGATCGTGTGCGCATCGAGCACCTGTGCGTGTCGGTACAGCCTCGTTTTCTCGCTCGGTCCGCGGATTCGCGATTCCCTTTTTCAGTTGACGAACGAGGAACGCCGGAAGAGGAGACTGCAGAAGCCGTTGTATCGAATGTGAAAAACGAGCCACGGTAACATGAGCGACAAGAGGAAGATTCCGTCCAGCTGGAAAAGGCAAGAAGAACAGTCCAACAGGCCCAAGGACCCGATCAGGCCACCGAGAACAAGGACGCAACAGGCTCGTCACAATGCAGCTATCGATCGACACGACAATCGCGGTGCGCCGTGGACCAGCGTGAAACCAGCTTAAATAGCGGACCGAGTCGGGTTTAGGTTTAATCGTATTGGAAAGTTTGATTGCCGCCGGGGATTGATATTCTGTCAGGAATTTCGGAAGACGATGTTCCAACGACTAGGACGCGGAATCGTCGATCGAGTCGAGAATGGGATATTTAATCGCGAAAGGAAACGAGCTTGAAACGCGGGCGAACGAGGTTTGAAGGCTAAAAATTTGCTCGTTGCAAAGGCTATTGGCTTGTTGTCAAAAGCTTGCGGTAACACGCAACAAGAACTCGTGATAACGTAGACGCTCGATCGGCGGGATAACGACGAATCTGAAAATACACGGAACGTGGCGATTGGTCGTACGTGAGGTTTCAGGGACTCGATTGGATCATAAATTGGCGATAATTTGCTAATATTTTTGTTCACGACGCGTTCCAAAGTACAGTTTCGTCGTTAAAATTAACGGAAATCATCCGATCGATCGCTCGACTACGTGTAACTGGAATTCGACTCGATGAAAATGTCGAATACGTCGCGTATTCGTAAATAACGAAACTGTAGGAGGAGATATAACGTGACGCGCAAAACTAGCTTTTCACAACGACTAGAATTTAGCTTTAATCGGACGCGAGAGTTTGGTCGCGATATTGGCGGGTTTCCAAAACCTCGAGAACGCAACAGATTCGCGGCAATGAAACCGTTTATCGGAATGCAGACCTTCGAGGTTCGTTGTAATGTCAAACGAATACGCAAGCACGAACTTGAAAAACGTCCGAGTCTTGAAAAAGCGTGGTTCGTTACACGCACAGCGTGCGGCGGTTGATTCTTTAATTTTACTTTCGAATCTTTCGATGGTCGACGGTCGTTGGAATTTTTATTAAAAATCTTGCCTTGCTTTACTATTTCGTTGGTTCCGTTCTAGCGTCCGTTGTTCGTTTATAGAAATTATTTACGAAGAAAACGCTCGCATAAACGAAGGAAATAGGCTAATAACGCGTTTCAAAATTTGCTTTCAGTCAAGAAAGTCCCGATGACGACTCTCGATGAAAACGTGAACCGTGTTCCACGGGTATACGCAAACGAACGAGAAGAGGAAGGTGAGTTTCTTTCATTGACTTGTTCTTTAGTACGTCTCACAAACGTAACCAGTGGTTAGACCTTTGAACCGCGGCGTGTTCTTAATAGATGGTCGCACAAGAGAAACCTTTCTGAAGCTTTTAAGAATTTTAAGTCGAAGTAGATTTGTGTTACTAATAATAAGGCACGATATTTAATATTATCTAATATTTAAAGAAATTAATATTTATACTGTGAATTCCTGGCAATATTATTTATTTATAACTACAGTTACTATTTAAATTTTTATTAACTACCATGGTCAACCGATAATTTACGCCGCACAGAGCGCTAGAGATATAGTTTTTTGCATACTGTACGATGCATGCAATCTCGTGCAAAAAGTATTATCAGAGGTTTGCAACGTGGAGAAAAATATAGGCACGCATACAGCGTATAATACTAGCGTTCAGGTAGCAGCGTTCACACGTTGAATACGTAAGCGTAGCAACAATCTGCAATTTTTCTTTTTTCTTTTAATTAATAACGTCTACGGATTTGCTTTTTCATACTTACGCAGCTCGAATGGTTTTTTCTACTCGTTGACGTTCACACGGACTTCTAGGAAAATCAAACTTATTAAAACGGGCTATCTCTTTAATTGTTACTTTCTAATTATTTTCACTCGTACAAGCAGAAACGCTTTGTACGAAGATCGAGCAAATTTTCACCACGTTGCAAACACACGCACACACACATATATATATATACCGTAATGTCTGTTTTATTACTATTATTATTATTGATTATATGGAACTTCGAGGACGCGCAGTACGCGTAATTAGAACATCGAAAAAATTGCTATTCGATGTAAACCATGAGAGATTTCAGTCATAGTTGGTCTGTCGTTACCTGTTCTCAGAATCTTGTTCAGTATCTTCCTTCAATAACTTGCAAGATATTACGTACGTTAAAAAGTTCCAAGCCTTGCCCTTCTTCCTCGATAACAATTCGTTGCTTCTGCTTTTAACTTCCTCAAGCATCGCTTAAATCTATCTCGATACGTAATCACAAAAAGTTTCTTTCCTCTTGTAAGGAAATAACGGACGCACCACGTCCTCTGTTTCGTATTATTTTCGTCGAATCACGTGCGATCGTATTAATAGAAGTAGAACAGAATGGATCGTACACGATTCGATAAAATAATATAAAACGAAAAGAAGTTGTGCGTCTATTGTTTAAAAGGAAAGAAACTTTCGGGACAACCTAATATATATATATTATATATTATATTATATTATATTATATTATATTATATTATATTATATATATTATATTATATATTATATATATTATATTATATATTATATATTAATATATATATATATATATATGCTAAAAGATCGCCGCGTGCATGTACATACAATTGCCTGCGTACTCTGGATACTCTCGAAACATTTGATAATTCTCGATATTACTTAAAAATAACGACCATTAACGTCAAAACCAGTTCTACCTGCGTTTAAAGCGCGACAGAATCGTTCTAGGAAACGGTGTGTACAAACACGGCGAGCTACATTTTCACTAGGCCAATTGCATTAGTCAACATCTGGTTTTCAGAATTTCCTTCTTCTTTTCAAGTCTAGCGGAGGCTGGCGGCGCGCGTCTGTTAATTAAATTCTCGCGTATTCCGTTTTTCTCGCCGTGTCGCGTCGGCCCGAGTCTCCCGTTCCAGATGAGAAATTCGACGCCCTGTATTCGCCAGTTTAATGCGGTAATGATTCGTGTAAATACAAGATTGCAAGGCACCGATGCGGCTGTGGATGGCAGTCGGCGTCGCGTATTTCACCAGCGACGACGACAACGACGACGACGCGAACGATGACGAGAACTAACGTTAAAGCAGAAGGCGGAAGGAGAGGCGAAGAGGTGGAATTAGCGCTCGCGCGAGTATAATTGGCCGTTCGTTCGCAATAAGTAATCGCTCGGGGCTCCTTCGTAGACGTTCTGTCATGTAAAATTGAAACGCTCCACGACTCGTGGCAGCTGCTTTTCCAATGGTCTCTCCGCTTTTCATCCGTTTCGAACGCTCTTCGCTTTAAACGAAATTGTTTTCTTTATGCTTTAAATTGTCAGCGTTTCGTCGCGCTTACGTCCGTTGTACGAATTCTTGACCAATTTTTCCAATTACGAACGACAGCTTGATAAAAGTATCGTAGCAGGCTTTTACGCACGCCGTTGGTGGAAAGTTTGCGATAGAGAAGCAGAGACAAAGGAGTAAAGAGATTGCTGAAAATATTTAGGAACGAGAATCTGTTTTCGAACGTTTGTACTCGTTGGTTGACCATTTGCTTTTTTCTTTTTCAAACGGAATTACCAGGACAATTGAAAGAATTGTCTCGCGTTATCTCGCGTTGTCGAAAGAATTCGTTTGCTTCGCCCGTGGCGAGTGCAACGTGTATCTCGATCGAGATACGACGATTACGTTAACCCTTCCATCGGGTTCCTGAAAATTTAGTTGATCGTATCGTGATTCTGTATCTTTCCGATATAAATCTGACACAAGTCTCGCGTATTTGTCTTACGATACGTTTAAAGGTACAAAGATTAAAAAAAGAGAAAAAATTTCTTTCGAGCGAGCTTTAAGACGGTGCTACATAAATCTGTGACACAACGACGTAAGCGAATTACGTAAGACGAAGTACTTTTAAACGATCGACTAATTAGTATTTGGCCGATCTTCTTCCTTCCAATCGTTTCGGATCAAATAAATCGTCACTGATGCTCAAAGGTGCTCTGATCGCGGTTCAAACATTCGGCTGATAGTGCGCGAAATCAAAGAAGCGGATAACCATTTACGAGAGGGCGGATCGATCTGTTCAAGTATTCGGTATGTTTGTAACTAACAGATTTACGATCGAGGTAGCAGACTAGAATTCGCGTGGTCGTTTCACGCAAATGCAAATGCGCGCATAGTCGTTCGTCGATTATAAAAACCGCTTGGAAATCGAGTCGTGAGAAATTTCCACGTATCTCGCGTTCTTCACGTGCAGTCACGTACCATGGAAACTATGCTGGAAAACGAAAGTGTTCAAGACTCTTGAAACCTAGAAGCCGTGTAATAATTATCATTTCACGCGTTATGGTAATCTTCGTGTGACGTCTCGACCGCTAACATGGACATAATTCTCTTTACGATGACTTAGAGTTTTTTTTTGAAGGAAAATTGTCTTGCTACGTAGAAACGATAAACAAGAGAAAAGTCCGCCAATAACGTCGATTTATGTATTTTATTTTTCACCTTTTTTTAGTTATATGAAAATTTATATTCCATATTTCGCCATTAGTTGGTCGTAATGTTGTTCTTTTTACGACAGATCTACTTTTTTTTTTTTTTTTTTTTTTTAACAGGAAACGTAAGTGAAATATCGTTTAATAATCAATTGCCATTACGCGGTACAATTATATATAATTAGATTTTTCGATCGTTGTACTAGCGAAACTCTGGCATCGATCGTTTGCACGAGTGCGTAAGTTTCGTGTCTCGTCGTCTCGTCGAATCGAATCGAATCACGGGGCACAGGTCAGTGTGTTGTTCACGTAAGACGTAAGCGATGGTAGTTGGTTTCATGTAGTTCGCTTTCGTGCCACGTGCAGCGGACTGCACACCTCTTTAGTCGTGTGTCTGAACGATGTTAGTTATGTCAAGGCCTCTAAACATTACATTTCCCTCCTTGTCGTGTGCAGTCGGAACGAAAGATTTTGATCGTTCAAGGTCCACGTTGCTCTCCTCTCCATCACGCTTATTTTCGTGTTTTCGCTCTATCTCGTAAAGATCCAACGGCAAACAATAAATGTAGATAGTTGGGAAATTGTCTATAAACTGTCTTTAAAAATGTGTTGAAATTGTATATTTTTAAATTATAATTACCGATCGTGTCAAACGTCTCGAGCGAAAATTTTATTAAAAAATCCTTAAAAAAAAAAAAAAAAAAAGTTTGTAGATGGTAAGATGTTTACAATCGATCGTAATCCTTCGTAATTAATACTTGAAACATCTAGCCTATCTTTTCAGTTGTTTCGGCGTATGTTTCAGCAATGATGCGTGTTATCATAATGCGCTAATATCTATTAGCAAAGAAACGAACGTAATTCTAAGAACCTGAAAGTTTACGTTTATAAAAATGTAACGACGAACACCTAAGATTATGCGTACGTTACATTTTGCACGAATAAATACACGTGTAATCATAACCGATGATTCCGTATCATTCTGACGAAATCTGACGATGAGCTCGGTTGAACACGATGCGCCTATGAATTTATAGGAAAATCTAATTAATAATAAAATTACAAGAGTAAGGCGTTTCATTGTATCTCAGAATCTCTAATTTAATGTTATCGCGATACTTTACTATACCAAGTGGCCATTAACAGCGTGTGTAATAACAATGATGATCCTTTCTACGTTTGTCGCTTTAGAAATGATATGTATTGATATATGTATGATATTGAATATGTAATTGTAAATGAATGTGTTTTTTTTTTTCGCTTCTGGACCTGGCTAGATCAATCTGGTTGGAAAGAAAAGATAGAACGTCTTTCGATGGACAGTGAAGACAAAAAGATATCGGATGTAGGACAACCTGTACAGATCGTACTTGCTCATCCAGACCACAGTTTCGAGTTAAACGAAGAAGCCTTGTCAAAGATTCTGCTTGATGATGATATTAAGAACAGGAGCGTAGTTGTTGTGTCAGTAGCGGGTGCTTTCAGGAAAGGCAAAAGTTTTCTACTTGACTTTTTCTTACGATACATGAACAGTCAGGTATGTTACATTATTGGTAAAATTGAAATACCGTAGTGATATTAATTACAAGTTAGATTGCGGGTATTTTTACACATTTGTGGAAAACTTGAAAGTACAAAAATACATATGAAATATTCAAAGCACTCGTTATAACATTTAGCGGATAAAACAAATTTCTATTTAGATTTCGTTTACTCGATTGCCTCCACAAATATCCGTAGTCTAATTTACCGTTTCCAATAATTCGTTAGAATACTTGTAGAATACTTCGTACGAATGGATAAACTAAACCGAATAATTATTTTCATTTTTTTTTTTTTTCATGCTTACACGGAACCATTGGCTGCATAATTAACATCGATCATAGTATAATAATAATAACCAAACGGATTCTTGGTTGGGCAAAGATGATGAACCTCTGAGTGGCTTCTCATGGAAAGGAGGCTCCGAGAGAGACACAACAGGGATATTAATGTGGTCGAAAGTTTTCTGCGGTACTTTACCGGACGGTGAAAAAGTTGCTGTGATTTTAATGGATACACAAGGTGCTTTCGATAGTCAGTCCACGGTGAAAGATTGTGCGACTGTGTTTGCTCTCAGTACAATGTTGTCATCTGTACAAATTTATAATCTATCACAAAACATCCAAGAGGACGATCTTCAGCACTTGCAACTTTTTACGGAATATGGTAGGCTGGCGTTACAAAAGTCTGGAGTCACGCCGTTCCAGAAGTTACAATTCTTAGTCAGAGATTGGAGTTACCCGTACGAAGCACCGTATGGTTCGGAAGGTGGAAAAGAGATATTGAACAGAAGATTAGAAATCTCCGACAAACAACATCCAGAATTGCAAAATCTGAGAATGCATATCAAGTCTTGCTTCTCGGAAATATCTTGTTTTCTAATGCCACATCCAGGCCTGAATATTGCCACTAATCCTCGTTTCGACGGTAGATTATCGGAAATTCAACCAGAATTTAAGGAACAGCTCAAAGTGCTCATACCGGTGTTATTAGCTCCAGAGAATTTAGTCCCAAAGAAAATCGATGGCCAACTTGTGAAAGCGAGGGATTTGTTGGAATATTTCAAAAGCTACATGAAAATTTACAAAGGGAACGAGCTTCCAGAACCAAAAAGTATGTTAGTGGTAAGTTTTCGTTTACTATATATTTAATTTCATAGTTATGCGTCTTATCGGTGAATTTGTTATCTTATACGTTCTATTTTTAGGCAACGGCAGAGGCAAATAATTTAGCTGCAGTAACGGAAGCCAGAGAATTTTATATACGATTAATGGAAGATGTCTGCGGATCGAGAAAACCATATTTAACAACAGCGCGTTTAGAGACCGAGCATACGCGTTGTATGGATAAAGCTATGTGCATATTTCAAAATAAAAGGAAAATGGGTGGAGATGCATTTAGTCAAACCTATATGAAGAAATTATGCGAGGTGAGAAGCTATTCGAATTTATGCTTACCTGCTAATATTTCATCTTGATGCTAAAGATGTTAATAAGTGATTTATTATAGGATATGGATAAAGCGTTTGTTCACTTTAAAGCACAAAATGAAAGTAAAAATGTCTTCAAATCAACACGAACCGCAGGAGTATATGGTGCGATCGTTGCCATCATGTACTTCTTATCCTCAGTATTTGGTTTTACTGGCTTATATTTGCTGGCAAATATTTGTAATTTCATCATGTGCATCTGTATATTAACCCTCATGTTGTTGGCATATATTAGGTACGTACGTAATAGTGATTTACCAAAGTCCTTTGCAATTTTGATTTAACTATTTAATTATTTTTTATCGATATAGGTACAGTGGTAATTACGACACACTTGGGGTAGTAATAGATGAAGTGGCAAACACTTTATGGAATAATGTAAGTAATGTATATTATCTGCGTATAACAGATATCCGTAAAATTTTTATAGCTATAAAATTAATAAACTTAATTTATTTATTAATAACGCTAATTCCACGCGTTAAAATGATGAGAAGTAATTTGCATATGTATAATTAGATATTTTCAATTAGTATCCAGTTTTACATTAATGTACTGTGCACACATTTGATCATTCATGTTACATAGTCATATCGTATGAATAGAAATTTATACAAGTTCTTTTTATAGTTTCGCAACTTAAAATATGTATATCAAAATTTGCATTATCTTTAAAACCTTATATATTTAAAATATTACTTGAAATATTACGCACGCTAAATTTTAATGACGGTATTGGATGTAGCGCAAGGTATTAACTGGGTAATGTAAATAATTGCTGCTCATCATTTCACCATATTTCCTGATTCATACCTTCCACATATGATTTCTACAGGTCCGAGATATGGGTGTACTATTCACTGTACTTACACTTGCTGTGGCTGCTGCTTCATCATGGTTTATAATTTTATACGGTTTCATTTCATTTCCACTTCCTTCTCCATCTTCGTCTCCAACGCGTTTTAATTTTGGAGATATATCTAGTTTTTGGGAACATCTATATTCTATTATCGAGAAATATCATATATTCAAATATATCAACTATTACTTCGGTAATTATATAGAAAAGGGCACACCTCACCGATTTCAATAAGATTGAAATATGTTGTCAAGGACAACGTTCTGAACAATTTTTTCCTATACATTTAATTACCGCTCGGCCTTCGTTTTCAAGATATTCACAAAAAACTTCAATTAAATTTAGTTTTCATTACATTTCATTCGTGTGACGTGATAAGCATATAACATAATAAGTGACCGCAGTTTTATATAACCCAACCTAAACCTAATCCCAATCCATAACCCATTCATTTTTATTTTTTGTTTGTACAATATCAAAAATAGTTGTCTCTTTCACCGATGAATTAAACTTAGGTTGGATTATATAAAAATGCTCGCCTACTTTAGAGTGGAGTGTAATCTTAACATGAATTGTATTGAGGATTTTTGCGAATATTTCAGAAATTAACGCCGAGTGACGGTAACTTGTATAGAAAAAAGTTTTTCCGAATGTTGACTTTGATGACCTTGACAACACATTCCAAGGTCAAAATTGATAAGGTGTGCCCTTTTCCATATGATTACCGTTAATTGTTATACTAGCTCTGCATTTTTGCAATTCCTTTTTACATTACTATTCGTTCATTTTTTGCAGATATTTATATGATCTAATAAATATTATTATTAATAATATTTATAAATTATAGATCCTTGTTCAAATTTCTACTCTTTTCTTTTTCCACGATATGTACATCACTTGACAGATATTATTTTTAATGATGTTCCTAAGTTATATGATTCCCTCCTTTTTTTTTTTTTTTTCAGAATATTTACGATACTTCACAAACATTATTTTTGATAGTGCTTCTAAATTATACGATTCCTCTTTCACTCGTTATTCCTCTCTTTTTTCTGAATATTTACAGTACTTCACAAACATCATTTCTGACAGTGCTTCTAAATTATATATGATTCCTGTTTAAATAATTATTCCTCCCTTTTTTCAGAATATTTACAATATTTCACAAATATCACTTTGTTTGATATTTCTACATTATATAATTTCTGTTTAGATTATTAGTCCCACCTTTTCAGGATATTTACAATACTTTATAAACATTGCTTTTAATGATATTTTTAAATTATACGATCTCTGTTTAAATTACTATCCCCCCCTTTCTTTAAATATTTAAATTATCTAACAAACATTATTTTTGATAATACTTCTAAATTATATAATTACAATCTAGATCATTGTAAGTCATTTTGAATGTAGTTGAGCTGTTCTAACATTTGCATATATATTCTATCTTCTTTATTCTGTATTATATTATATACTCTAATCTTCATTACTTCTAATGCGTTACATTTTTCACTTATATAAATATTGCCTTTAATATTATGTTACTATTTTTTTTCCTCCTTAATGTAAGCTGAATACTAACAGGAGCGAATGTACAAAAGGTATGGGGTTTGCTTATAATTAATTTAGAAATAAAAATAATTTTTATTCCATATATTCCAGTTTGAA
Organism: Bombus waltoni; assembly: GCA_014737395.1. NCBI lineage: Eukaryota > Metazoa > Arthropoda > Insecta > Hymenoptera > Apidae > Bombus > Bombus waltoni. The sequence goes on along the minus strand of JACXII010000043.1, from coordinate 262,724 downwards.
AAAAAGTAATTTTCACACACATTTCGTTTAGCTTTATAAATTTTATCAAAGCTATAATATTATATTTATAATTAAATAATAATTTTTATCACTAGATGTCATATTATTTTACATTTATAAACTAGAGTATATAAACATCAGTAATTATTTTATACTAAATTTACATTAATTTGTATATTAAAGAAAATGCACTTTTGTTTCTGTTCAGTTAATTAAACCAGTCTATCAACAATTTGTGGAGAAGTCAGTGTCTGTAGCAGTGGCTCAAGCTGCTGAAATGGCTACAAATACAACAATGAATGCCACTGCCACTGCCAATGGCAAGCCTAAACTATCATGATGTTCATTCCCTTTGTGTCCCAATTTCGCAAGTGCATTAGAAACATACATCAATGTATTAAAACCAGTAAGTGACATAACAAAATTTCATTGTTTTGACCATGTAATATGAGGCCATAAATAGCTTTTTGTTTGTTAAGTCACAAGGAGGGACCGTGCGTTACATATTTTAATTTAAAGTGACTGTGAATGTATATACAATATATTTTGATTATAATTCCTTGCTAGATTGTTGAAAATCATTACTAGTATTGTCTATGATTGATATTACATTTGTTAGAAAAATAAAATTCCATAATTACTGGTAAAGATTATAGTTTGGATAAAAGCTATTGTTCTGGGGTTGTTAATATTTTTCATTATCTTAATTTTTTTTATATTGAAATATATGGATATATATACATACATAAAAAACAAAGTGTAAAGAAATCTTTACAAACAAATATGTCTACGTTTTTTTTTTGATAATATTCAATTCATATTTAACTTTTTAGTTAGAGGAATATACGTACTTAAAAGCATTTCAAGGTCACAAGAAAACGTATTAAAATATTTTTGAAACGAAATTTTAATAAGACACACTTTGTATATTTATGCATTATTCTATGTATATGTACTAACATACCTAAATTATATCTGTGCCAGAATTACCCTACATCAGTTACTATTGTATTGTTTAATTTTTTTTAATAAACTAAAGTGTAAATACTATTCGCTGTTCTTTACATTTAATAAATTTTAAACAAAATTGATAATGGTATTTAATTGAGATGGATTGAAAATACATATATGCCATGTAGTATATATTTTTTATTACACTTAGCATTAAATGACTCTGCCTTAGATTAATATTTTATAAAATACCAATTATGTACTAACAAATTTTTGAAGGATTGTAAATATAATAATAGTTTTATTTCTTTCCTTATTGTAAGAATAAGACTTTTATCACAACAGAATAGAAAATTCAAAAAGTTTTATACTTCAGGCTTGTTTCTGTAACGCTCCATTGCATACTTTAATGCATAGGCAGCAATCCGTAGTTCTAGAAGGAAAAATTGCAGAGAAGGTTTTATATTCTAATATTCTATGGTGATAGTTTTAAGACATTAATTATCTATCTGTAGAGTTACTAATGATCGCTTTTATTTCAACAAAAAAAAAAATGATTTTATGCATTCTACATGCTTAACAAATATACTTTCATAACACATTTATTATGTATATGTAATAATATTTATTTTAATGTAACTTGCAAGCTATAAAATCTATTGTTACTTTGTTGTTACATTTAAAAATAATATTTATGTGGTCCTAATATAATTTTCTCAAAATACTTATAGGTTCCATAATGTTTTCTTTAATAACATTTTTTTAAAATGAGAACACAAAATAGTAGAAGTGCCAATATATACATTTTGAAACTAATATTTTTAGAGGTATGTATTAATATACCATCTATATTTTGTTAAATAATAGGGGAAGGTTTATTGTTCTAATTGTCTTATATTCTTGTTCCAATATTTAATCAATTTTACAATATAATTATTAATGCAAAAAATAAATTGTTCTCTCGATGCATCATGTATTTTTGAATAAATTATGCATAATGTAAGAATAATTTAACAATAATATAGTTACATAGAATTACAAAGTTACATATTTGTAACAAATTCTTAATGCTGTAATTTTAAAGTAATAAATTACTTGTAATATGTAAATTATTGTAGATAAAAATAAATACCTATTTTTTTATTTACGAAATGAGAAATGTTTATTTTTTTAATCCTTCTTTACAGGTAAACGTATCAACATAATTTTTTAAGCTTTGAACATCTTTTTTACCATATTTTCAAATTTCTGATTTGCCTCTTGTAATTTTGTATTATATATCGTAAGTTGTGCTTTTATCGCTTGGTTATGTGGTTCTAGATTAACAGCATCTTTTAGATCGGTAACAGCTTTTTCTATATCTTTCAAATTTCCACGTGCCACTCCTCTTCTGTATAATGCTTTAACATTGTTAGCATCTTTATTTAAAACTTTATTACATAATGATACGGTATGTTCATAATTTTTACGGTTTAACTGACACCCAGCCATATTGTTATATAATATAAGTCTCAAATTATTAATTTTACTTTCTAATGTATTATCTAATTCTAAATCATGAATTGGCTCTAACGTTATTAGAATTTTACAGGCTTTACTAAATCTATAAAATGCATCCACGTATCTATGTTCCTTAAATAAACATACACCTGCTTCTTTATGTTTTAAAGCTATCGAATACTTGTCTTGCGGTGTCCATTCCCAAATTGGTTTATACGGTTGTATTTTATTTAAAGTTATTTCAAACTGAATAACTAAACGATCATCGATGCCTTCTAACAATATATCTATTGTAACTAAACTTTTTTCTAAAAGCATCATCATTTGTATCGCTCGCTCAATTTGACGATCTATTTCACAATTTGCTTCGCCTATAGTTAACATTTCTTTACTTATACCATGTAAAATCTGCGAGTTAAATTTGTTTTTTAAATCCTCTACAGACACGTTGACAACGTTTATGTTTTCAATAACAACTTCACAAGTAGCGCATTCAGTCGGTTTTCTCGAGAAAGTTCCTGGTTTTATTATATCTTTTTTTACAATATTATCTGCCGATTTCCACGTTTGAAGTGACATCTTCTTTATTTTATTGGTTTTCACCTATATAAAGTAATATAAATTTATATGTCAGTTGATTTAATTAACCCTTAAACAGTAAAAGTATATCATGCCCCGGCTTTTTCGACAGAGTTGAGTACCTCGCAAAGTAACAGGTGGAGAAATTTATTTTCTCCCCGCTTAAAAAGTTATTCGATAAAGATTTTATGATAACCTTAATTTAGAACGTTTGAGGATGTTATATGAATCTTTTGGGACTTTTTTAACAAGTACCATCTACTAAAACATGCAACGAACATGAAAGACCCAAGTTTATAGTCTGAGTATATCGTAAAAGCGTTTATAGCCTAAAGGTTAATATTAATTTATTGACTTACATATATAATCTATATAATGTATATTATATTGTAAATATATATATATATATATACTGATAAATATACGTACTTCTTCATATGCAATTAATTATATATATTTCATACGTAATTAATAATATTTACGAAATAAACAAGATGCATCACTATAACGTTCCACCTAACCTTTATCAGATCTCAACTGTGGCTCTCAAAATGTAAATATAATAATGCGCAGACGCAAACTTCATATTTGTATGAATTTCGAATAAGTTAAGACAATGAAAAATGTTTTATTAAATATTTGTACAAATTAATATATAGTATAGGCTAATATTGCAAAATGTATTAATTTATTAAGAATGAAATTATCTTTGGACGTATATAATAAACTAAATAATTTATTATAGATTAAAAATAATATTATATATATATGTACATAAAATATAAAAATATATTAAGACGAAAAGAATAACCGAATATTTGTTGCAGTTTGTTCGAAATTCAGACGTAATCAGCAATCGCGACGTAAAATATACATTTAAACTCAGCTGTTTAAGATAATTGTCCAATATCTCTGTATATACTTACTTATATACATTTGGATGTACGAGTAATTAAAACTAGAACGTGATTTTAATTTTATGTACAGCGGAAATAATTAAAATTTCTTTATTTTCAAAAAATTATAAACTTCACATGAACAAGAAAGGTCTTACATTAAAATAAGTTGTCGAATATCTATATTAGTCAATATAAATAATGAAATTATTATATCTCGTATGTACAATTAATAGAGTATCACGTATGAAATAAAATAAGTCGATTTCGATTAAATACTTTGTATTTCTTTTTTTTTTATTACGAACATGTTTTACAAAGCAAAATTGTGTAATGGTGGAAATGGTGGATGGTGGTGGAGGCTGAGAACTACGGAATTAGTGTTGGTGGGGACAATTTAACAAGATCACTGGAAAAGTGAGTGCGGATAAAGGGACATCGGCACAGTAATATAAAAAGTACTCTTCAAGAGACAGCATGAGGAATTAGGCCGGCACATTCATTCATCACGTTTCTAAATACACACAAGTACACTGCACTTTCATATGTATGCATTCAAAATGACGAACGCATATGATTCGTGTTTTCTTAAATATCTGAATAATGACCCCACCTAGTTTTTATACCCTTTATTCAACTTGCGCTCTTTCAAGGGAAACGTAGCACAAGAACCGATCAATCTTTTGTTTGTTTGTACACTTATGTCACAATTATACTTTTGCTTTATATACGTACTTTTTTTATTAAAATAGGATTAAACGGTTTTCACGCCTGCACATTTTGCTACCTTCGTTTGGATATAGAACGCAAAGAACGGTAAATACTTTTTTTTATCGTTTCGAATCGAAATATCAATGCGAATATCAATATTTTTCTAGATGTAGGACCTCTATGTCTAAAATATAATCGTTTTAAAATTTAAAAGAGATAACGAAGGTAACACGAAGAGTCGCCTAAAAATTAGTTTACATCGTTTCACTTACACAAGCAGTCTCAAAGATACGATTATCCTACCGAAAGAAAATTAATTGTATTAAAACGTCGCTACGTCATTACGTATTGGTTTAGCGTGAAAATGACAAATCGGTATCATGGTAAGATTTTTTCGTTTAATGACCAATGAAAATCAATCGTACATTTGGACTTCGAGAGAGGGATCGGATATCGAAATTCCGATCTTTCGTAGAACAGTGAACCTGCGATGTCATTGAACTCTATTAAATATTTACAAATGAGATCGATATTAAAAGTAATGAGCAATTAATTTGTCCCGTTTTTTTAACTTTTTTTCTCGTTTTTCTTGCTTTAATATTATATATCTCATAGTGCGTGCATAGGAAGGCGCAGTTCAATGATTTTTTTTTTATTCACAACAAAAAGGTTCAGTCATACCACACCTTGCAGAGCCGACGAAAACGTGAACATGTTAGAATACGGTATTTCTTTTTTTCTTTTTTTTTTTTCTTTTTCCACTAACAGTAATGGCGACTGGCAGATTAACAGACAGTTTGGCAGGCATGGTGAACATAAAATCAAACATATACACACGACACAATTAATCGAACCTTCTTCCTTGCTCCTTTCTCTTTCTTTCTCTCTGTCTCTGTCGCACACAAACGCGCGCGCACGCACGCACGCACGCACGCACGCACGCACGTACGCACACGTAAGACATTCACTCCGTCTTTCTTACTCTCAATTTCCGTTTCACACCCGTGATTATTCTTACGGTATCCTTATTTTCTATATCCATGAGGTCCTATAATATTGTAACGTAGGCTTTAATATGCTATACTTGTAAGCTATTCTAAAAACTACCAGCTGCGTCGCCTACGATGCGGCACAGTCATCTTAATTAATATTAGGAATATCGGCAGTGAAATTCCAATGATAGACGCGGCGGGCAGGCAGTCAGTCCAGCAAAGTCTGTGGCACTCGCGCTGCTCCGGTGCAATAACGGATTAAAAAACTTGATCTTTAATCGGGGTGCCCCGCGCGTTAATTTTTAACATTTATCATTGCGACATTCACGGCAAAATGTCTAGAAAGATAATGAATTAAAATTAGGAGGGCACCCCATTGTTCGAACAGAGCGATTCTCCATCTTTATTTCCACCATGGCACCTTCGTCATCATATTTACCATAGCTTACTATCGTCATTATCATCTGTTTTTTGTTCCTTATATTCTATATTCATTAGCTTTTTTTTTCCTTCTTTTTGTTTCCCGTCTTTTCTTTTTCTTCTTTTTTTATGGTTTGTTGAAAAATAATTTGTTTTTCTTTCTCTCTTTACAATACTTCCTTGTTTGATCGATCCGCGACGCCGCGGATCGCCGGTGTCATCGCTTGTATGATGAATCGATCGGAAAGAACGAAAAATAGCGTCGAATTGTCCGAAACATAAAAAGTTACTAAGATTACAAATCACAAATGAAATCACAGACTTTCGTTGGTGGTTTGACAGAGGGGAGGGGGCCGCACATTGCAATTAGAACAACATTGTAGGCATTATTCTTATATGAGGAAAAGTTTTGATGGGCCTCGTAAATGTTTTTATCGTTAGTATCCTGTTTCTCTTGCAGCGGGTTACCCTCGACTCGATCTATTCCCATCCATTCTCCTTGATCATATGAGCAAGCTCGATTATAAACTTGCCCTCTTTATACTTTTGACTCGACTCGAACGCATGCTCCTACAAAATTTCCAAGCGTCGTTAGCAAATACCCGGATCGATCTACGTGTGTATACACGTAGCTATCTTCTTAGAAATTACACAGGCAACTTACGTATTTCCACCCAAGGGTGGTTTTACAACATTCACAGTAAATATCAGCGACAGCATGAAGGCCAGTTAATAGAACTCGCTCTTCCGCAGGACCACAGCCTACATTCACCCTAAAACAATCATTTTACATTTACACAAATAGCTTATCGTATAGCGACGAAGCAAGGAGAAATGGAAGAAGAGAGACGGTCGGAATATACAGAAAGCACGAGAAGTTTCACGGGTAAAATAACGCGTCCTACTTTCCATCGCGATTCGATCTCGCCTCTCTCAAGACATTAGCATACTTACACGGAATTAAAGAGATAGGCACGACCTTGACTGCCCTGGAAGGACTGCAATCAAAAGGAAAAAGCCTGTATAGTAGACTGCGCATAGTTGCACACATATGTAGAGAATATATAGACGTATAAACACGCACAGCACAGGTATACATCGGTGTGTGCAGAGCTCGGAAATGAATGCGAGAAGTCTGTCCGTTACCTGATCTAGCACGGCTCACCTTAGAGATGAGTTCGTCGTGGTTGGCGAGGTGAGCACGGCAGTGAATGCACGAATAAGTGCGGTGACACGAGGGCAGGTATGCTTGAAAAGTTTTGACCATGATGGCGTATCCAAACAAGCAAAGAAATCCTCGCCCTTGTCTTCTTCTTCTTCTTCGTCGTCCTCGTCGTCGTCGTCGTCGTCGTCGTCGTCGTCGTCGTCGTCGTCGTCTTCGTCGCCGTCTTCGTCGTTAATTTGTCTCCTTCTTTTTCTTATCAAGTGTCCAGACGCTTCGCTTCTTCTCGTCCTTCCTCTTTCTTCGTTCGTGGAAACGTCTGGCCGTTAACCAGTGACCGATTAATATATCAAATTTTTTCCAATCGCGGGGTGGTGGTGCAATAGTGGCCCCGTTCACCGCCGCTTCGTACTCCGATCAGCTGTTGAGCTGGTTCAGACAGCGCCGGTTCGGGGACACCTGTCGATAAACATCGTTATTATTAGTCAATATATACGCCACGCTCTTCTCTTTGTATCTTTAGTCATAGCGATTCTTATTACGGAGAGTTATGAGATCGACCGTGTGTTGTGCAACTTAAAATTACGCGCTTTATAACGCCTACGATGACGACACGCGTTGTATGCCACTGCTGTTCAGGGATAACCGCGTGATCCAACTAACGCAATGCGTTCAATACGATATCATTAATCTCTACCGCGGACAGATAATATCTATTTGAATAGGATCATCGAGACGTTATTAAAGATAAGAAGAAACTGAATATCTGTAAAAGTTAAAATACGTGAAAAGAGATGCCGCTCTCTTTTGGAAGAAAAAAAAAAAAAAAAAGAGAAAAAGAGAAAAGGGGAAGAAAAATGAAAGATGTGTAATAGCCACGATATTTGAAAGCGAAAGGAAATAAAGGCAATCACGTGCAAAATGAACTAAAATTACATTCGTTCGGGCATTAAGAATAAAACAAACATTGGCTTCTAAGCGTCTTCTTCGGAATCCGTGTTCTCGTTACGCTGTACGCTCCACACACTATTTACTCGCTATCGTGTATATTTATTCCGCAACTATCAGTTCCGAGTTATTTATAACGACCTGTTAAATAACGTGCGTGCTCTGGCTCCAAGCACGTTAAACCGCGCGCTGTGGCTTACTATTAGAGTGTGCTATGGACAACAACCAACAGCTGAGAAGAAGAAAGAAGAAGAAGAAGCAAAGGAGGAAAGATCGCGATACAAAAGCAGAAAAACAATAGATAAAATATGGTGCAGCGCGTATATAAAAATAAGAAATGCATACGCGCGCACAACGGCGGAACAGCGAAACTGCTTCAACATTTTGAAGCGCAATAGCATTGATGTACGATGTACGCTCCATATCGAGCGACCGGCTACGCCACGTGCTGGCGTGTGTTCAAACAAAGAAAAGAGGCAAGGTCTTTATTATGATGCACCTAAAGAAAGACTTCTTTATAAGGATCGAGGAAGCACGGGTCAGTCTCTCTCTTCTTGTTACACGTTCACGCTTCCAACCTGTTTCTGTACAATGTTTTTTCCGTTCGTTTTGAGATCACACGATCTTAATACGAGAATCATTCGGAACGAGAAAACTTTGAAGCGTCGAAAGGGAAAGGATTTTATGAACAGCATTTGTACGACTTTAATAACCAGAATCTTTGGTTCGATAGACATTTAAAAGAGATCCCTTTGGGTAGGCGGTCGAACGAGGTTTGTAAAGTGTTTGGAGAAAATACAGTGACCTTGGATAGAAAAGTAATTTTGTCAAAATCATTTCCAAAATCCAGGTAGAGGACGTTTCGACGAACGATGCACCCCGCGGCAAAGGCACTCAGGCATTACATCTGCCTGTAGTTCTTAGATGCAACCGTATCCCGTTGTACCTTACCGTGACCTTGAGCCGTTCCAAGGCCACCGTACTCGTCGTCAGAATCGTCGAGTTTCCTTCGTATCTGTCTACCAAAGATATTGAAAGAAAAGCATGGCGTTTGGTTCGAAACGTCAAACGTAAATCGTCCTTCGGGTAATCTCCGAAAGAAAAAGATTTGCTATCGATACAAGTGTATCAAGCACCGATGGAAAATATCGATATAGATACATCGTCGTCGCGATCTTCTTGAAATGGAAAATCTCGAAACGAGGCGGTCTTCGTTTTCTCCAGCGCCCGTTGCCCAAACGTAATCACGTGAAAGATGGAAAGAGAAGAAACTAAGAATATGAACGACGCCGTGATTCGGTTCAAGGCCTCGAAATAAAACGTGTAGCATCGTTCATTAATATGAACGAGGAGTGCATCGTCGTAATTATAATCGTCTCGTTCCCATATTGTATTGAAAAAGACGCACGCATACACAGTACGTACGAATAAAAATAAAGAGAGCTTTTGTTTTGTTAGAGGTAGCGAGGTGTTCCTCGCTTTATAAGAATGAAAGAACGGTAACCTCTTATTTGGATTTAGAGAGCCAGACGCTTTCTGCGGCTTTAACCCGTATCCTCCTCTCCTTCCTCTTTTTTCCTTCTTCGATCCTTCTTCGTCGCGTCCTTTTCTTCGCCTACGTTCCCTCTCTTTCTCTTTCGTTCCGTCCTCCGCGTTTTCTTTCTTTCTCAGCTTGAATCAATCGAAACAATGATTCGTCGTGGCCTTGCGATAACGGTACTATGTACTTCACTTTTCAGACTTACGGCAGCGCGCGGAATTAACAGCCCGTGTGACACAATCGCCGGACACGCTTCCTGCTGTATTATTTCTGACGCGCGAGAGTCACTCTAAAGACCATAGGAAAAAAAAAAAGAAAAGAAAAGAAAAAGAAAAAGGAAAAGAATGCGACGTAATTAAAGCAAATTATACCTCTGTGCAATTTCTTGAAACTAATTTTACTTTCTGAATGTTTAAACTCGTGGCACGTAGTCCGTGCAACGTTAATTAGAATTAGCGTATTTGAAATGGAACAGTTTGAAAGAGAATAATAACGCTCGAAGACGATGTTAATCCGGCGGAAAGTAAAGCGATACGACGATTCGATTCGTATTTTATTTGGAATGTGACGAGGCACTGTGATCGCTCTGGCAGACTAAAAGCATACGACGTTACTTTCATTCAGAAACGCGTAAAACCGTTATCGGTTCGCGTGTGTTACACTTGAAAATGCGAATTCACGTTTGCCAACGATTATCTGTTAGAGCTACGCTTGAAACGTAGTTTCATATCTAAATGCATAAAATTATCTAACGGAACGACGCAGTAGTTTCATTAGTTTAATAGTATCGAATACAAAGAATATGAATTATACAAATTACGTAATTTCCTATACAATCTATCACTTCACAGACGTTATAGACGAACAAATTACGAGCACGATGATTAATACATGGTAACTCGTAGCTTGTAACGTTTCGCTGATAATATTAAGTGAATTGTGCAAAACAGCGCAGAAATGCTCGAATAAAAGCACGAACGAAATCCTTCGGATATAACGTTAAGATGTAATAAAAGACGTTTCTTGAGTTAGATTAAAAAGTTTCTTAGGCATCTCCTCGAGCATCCTTGAATACAGTGACGATAAAGAACAACTGTATAGAATGGTGGCGCGGTTCGATGGCCGCGGACTATGAATCCGCAGAGAGGCCGTAACTGCAAGAAAGAAGTTTCCCGACGAATTGTTGGGAACAAAGAGATGGAACACCGAGTCAATACACGGCCCAAGGTCATTGCTACCCGTCGCCGGCGCATCCTCGGAATTTCCGATTTTCTTGTCATCCTTTTTTTCCCCGTGCCATGTCGGTGCAGACGGCGTGCGCTGCGCGAGCCCACCTCGCCAATGAATAAGACACGAAGAATCCAGCGAAAGCCCGTCCCTACCCGCGATAGACGCTTTGTTTCCTGTTTTTTTTTTTTCTTTTCTTTCTTTTTTCTCTTTTTCCTTCACCTGCTGTTGATATACGATGCGTGTTATGTACTTACTACGGACGAAGCGTGCAATAGGGAAAACACGTGGGACAGACGTCGTGCGGTGCAAACTGCGTGTAACCCTAAAGCGTACAGTTCGCTCTCGAAAACTGAGTTGCGCAGTTGAACAACTTCTAGTTGCGAAGTCGCGAACAGTCGTACACACGTTTTAGACCGCGTGAGTGAGTCATAACAGTAACTCATGATGTTTACAGACAATGAAACTTATTTTTAAAAATGGTCGTGTTTCCGTTCACCTTGTTCCAATACCAAAGACAAAGGAAGGAGTTTTATGAAATCGAAGAAGCGTAGAAAAATCGTTTGAACCGTTTTATGTTTCGGCCGGGTTTTCATCGAGCGACGGAGAGCTAACGATATTCGGTAGGATGATAAGATAAACGATTGGATTCTTCCGATACTAAAGACAGATATCGACGGCAGAATTTCAGGACATCCGTAGACATTAGATAAAAACGAAATAACCATTTACGCGATACACCGAACGTTTATCGGGAATCGAACGACGCATCTGCATTGACGTTTCGAAAGTTGCATCTATCGATAAAACACAAATTTTACGTTCTATCTCGCGTGTCCTTTGATTTCTGCTTTAATTTTAAATTCATACGACGCTTCAAGCATCACTTACAAACGTGCATATTTATGAACATGTTTTTATACGCATTCCGCGTAAATGAGTCTTACACGAATCTAATACGCTTAGGAGATCACGAGAGGCAAAAAAAAAAGGACTTATAAGTTGATATACATCGCGGAATTATCGAGAAATGGCGTTTCCTTCGCGAATTCAGGGTCAATAAAAAGGCAATTTGTAGAATGGTAAACAATATTGTGTCAAGATAAACGCAATAAAGATCTAAACAGACGATTAGATTAAATACCGATTACGCTTTTGCAAAGGTTAACAGTCAACGGTGAATGCAATCAATATGAATATTGTATGTTTTATCGGGTTTTTCCAATCAGGCGTGAATTTTTTTCCATTCGGATGATCTCTACGTTAATATCATATAAGAGACATTCTCGTAACGTGGAATGATGACAACTGCTGCAACGAGCTAGATCGATAGCTGCTCGCTCAAGTTCGCCAGAGTGAGTTTCGCAGATTTTCGACTCGATACGAATAACAGGGATGGAATCAAAGAAAACCTTTCAACGACGTTATCGCGGAATCTTGCCGCGGGAAATTTAATCGCCGCGAAAGATAATCAGGTTAAGAGGAAAATTTCGTTAAGGCTCGCGCTCTTCCCATCGATAATTTCACGTTTGCGCGGCCAACTTATCCATTTTTAACTTAATCGGTAACTCTATCGACAACATTAAACTTCTCGGCCGACAGACCGATCGTGCAGCACATTTAAAACAAAGAGGAGGGTGTTTACCCTAGAAAATCAGTCGATCGTTTTTATTCAGACGTACACGCGTCTGGAATAGAGCTAATTAATCGTTTGTCTTATAATACCGATTAATATCGATGGAAATTTGTGATTACGATTTCGTTTCAACGAAGGCAAATTATATTCGTAAAGAGATTTAATTAGAGACTAAATAAATATTATGTACAATGTTTAAATACCATCTTATCCAAGAGGATGTTGCAACAGTCGCTAACTAAATAACCGAATGCTCGCTCAAATAGCTATGTGCTAAAAAAAAAGTCATAGAGCAAGGAAGGAGTTAACATCGACCATGAACATCGAAAACAACGCGATGTTCGTTCATCCTTCGCAATTGAAACCGAACCGAACCAAACCGAACCGATCGTTTCTCGTTACTGTTCGCGTAGATCGTTCGATTCATATTGACCAGCATCCCAAATGGCGCCGAACGAACTGCTCTGTCAGAATCGTAAATTGAAACGATCGTAAAGATTCATGAAGCGTCGTTAAATAACACTTATGTTAATGATCGTTCGCGCGCACACATTCGCGTACGACGACGCACAAAATTGTTTCAATCTAGTAGAAATGTGACGACCGTCGTAATAAAAGCGCATTGCGATACATGGCTGACGGCCAACGATACAACAATTTTTGCCGATTCTAATTTGGTCCCGATGTCGAGGTACGATCCTCGACGTTCCACGTATTATTGTTCTCGGCTCCATTGAATAAGGAGTTGCGGCCATCTTCGACTAAACTTCATTCAACGAAGCCAACACATACCACACGCATCATGTGGTAACCCAATACAAGCACGTGACGAGCGCGCGATTATTCGGGATGCTGTTACAGCGAAATCACTATCGAGTAGATTAAGTTGAAACTATCGAAGTTGGCGAGGAGTCGCGTAGCACCTGTTTCAAGGACCTCGGCGAACCTTGCGTTCGCGTACCGTGCGCCGTCTAACCAGAAATCAATTTTAATCGATTTCATGCTCGGCCAGCCATCTAAACTCTTCGGTGAACCGAACGTACGTATTTGTTTGGGAATTTTGATACTTTTATTAAGTTGTAGATGGCTACACCATAAACTAAGAGTGAATACACGATGTAACACAATAGGCTTCCCCTTAACCTTTCGCTAACTCGATATAACAGGTAAGGTTAGTATAATAAAGTTGATATAAGCAGCTTAAAAAGTGCTAGTAAATACGCTCTAATTTCCACTAGAGGTCGAACGTACGAGTTCCATGCGAATTGACTGCAATTTCTCAGTTTTTTTTTTTTCTTCTTTTTTTTACTGTTCGAGCATTTTCACGCCGACTAATTTACAGTAGGGTTGTCGTATCGATTCCAAATATGTGTAAAACGATCGTTACGTTATAACGTGGACAACGGAAATCCACGCGAATGCGTTGCGCGCGTATCGCGGCGACATTTAGCGAGCCGTTAATCGCATAGATGGAAGATCATCAGGCTCTTGTATTCGATACGACGTAAAACCACGAAAGGAGCATTCTTCCGACAAAAACTACCCGACCACATCGATAAAGCATTTCCGTGACATAATCGAGAATCTACACGCGACCGATAATTCACGTGCAAAAGAAGCGTTCCATGAACGAATCACGTACATGTCTAGATACGTATGTGTATTCTTTGCATATTTCATGTATTCTTTTTGTATTCATAGAATGTTGTCTACCGTTTAAGTGGCGCCATTTATAAGCTGTCGTTTAAAATGACGAGTCGCTACAGAAGCGTCGAAAGCATATTTCAAGCACATAGACACGATACTTCCCTAAGAATATAGACGACCGTATATCTCGATAAAAATGTTACGTATTCTTAATTCTCAAGGTAGGTCTTCAAATTCTACGCTGTAACGACTATAGTGCCAGTCAATTGCATATGCACGCGTAGTCGTACAATTTCATTTCGCTCCTGTCGGATTTGATTTCAAGTTCGCAACTTTATCGACGATTCGACGTGCACAGAATATATATATATATATATATATATATATATATATATGCAACTGGGAATACGATCGTGATCGACTACAGCGATAAATGGGATATCGGTAATCTTCATGATGTAAAAAGAGGATGAAAGACGCGCTATGTCGCAGTTCGATATGGCACGCGCGATAATCGATAACTCTTTTCAACGACAAACCCTATACGGAAAAGGGTTAAATAGATGATCGTGAACAGTGGCGTTCGCGAGAAGGCAATCACGTGTTTGACCCACGATCGACGGAACACGCATCGCGGGTCATGCAATATAGTCACGACTCCGCGCGTCATCGCGTGTATTGACAAAATGTTTTCTATTGCATATCACATGCAAGGCGGTACACGGTGATACGGCCTTAACTTGGATTACATGCAGAGACGGCGTAGATCAACGTCTTTCATGATAACAGACCCACAGAAAGAAATACACAAAAAGAAAAAGAAAAAGAAAAACAGCGAAGGATCACAGTTTTTGCAAACATTTGCCAAGTAGCTTGCACACGATAATGTTTACGTTTTGCACAATCTGTTTACTCTGGAACACAACGTAGCGAAGTCTCGTGATCTTTGCAAACTGAACTCTTCCTGAAAAACGTAAGCTGTTTTTCTACATTGATAAAAAAGAGGTACGCAAGAACGGGATGCTGCTGTCGAAGAAAGATATTTGTTATTGACGAACTAACTTACACGGTAGAAAGTACACAGTATTAAAATAAGCAGTAGAATTAAGCAAATGTTCGTATTGCGATAATGTCGGACGTTTAGAAAAATCAACATTGCTCGAAATATTGGCCAAAGTCCAAATCCTCGGTTGATAAAATGTCGAGAAATTTCAACGAGAAGGTTTCGATGTCAACGGATGTACATTTAACAATTGGGAATGAGGGTTCGAAAGAAAAGAAACGTAACAGCAATATTTGGCTCTCTATAGCATTCGAATTTCACTGTTCGTATCTCGCTTTTAAAAACTGAAGATAGACGCGCGTGAGCGTAAAAAGATCAACGTTCGAACGCGAATAAATACGGTGCGCGAATAACGATATATTGTATAGAAATGAACGCCAAAAAATGAAAAGCAAACGGAAAGTAAAAAAAAAAGAGGAGATTGTATATTATACTTTTTCTACGAAGATTCGCAATGTTACGAGCGCGAGGTACGTGGGTCCGAAAAAGTCGGATATCGAAAAAGCCGTTGATCTCCGGTTAAGTGTAAATAGCGAATATACGCATTTAGAATATCAACTTCACCATAAACACAAACATTAGCGATAAAGAAACGAGTGACGTTGCGTCCTTTCCCTCTTTATCTCGTCGACATGGATTTAACGCGTTTTACGCGACGATCGAAATATCTCTCGTTGATAATATGATGTAAACAATGAGCCCTGATAGAATTTCGTATGGTACGATTTAACAAGAAACGTATATGTAAATGTAAAGTAGGAAGAATATCGTTTTATCGTTACTTTTCATAAGTATTTCAATTTTATTCCAACGCGACGCCTTTATTCGGGTAATTTGTAAGAAACATCGTCGACTTACGTTCCCTTTAGTCGTCGCGCAACGACGATATCTCGACTCCCTTGTCTTCCATTGAATGCACAGGAAGATATGGCTTTAATAAATCGCGCAGACTTCTCGAACAGGGATAAAGATCCGACAGAGTAACGTAAGCAATAAACATTTCCATAAAAAAGAAACAATAATTACAATAAAAGAGAAAATCCGATTTCATGAATTTCTCGATACTTTGATCATTTCCATCGGCCCAATTCGCCAAACCTCTTTAAACTCAATATCGGAAACCTGAGAAAGAAACAAATTCTATTAAATTCTATTTCGATGCTAAGCTAAAATAATCGACGGTAGACGCGTTGCGGTCCGATGTAAAGCGAGAAAGGTAATGCAATCCAGATATCATTCGGCCAGTTATTTCTACGAAAAGTGGCCGCGGATTTGTTTCTTCGTTCTTGAACGCGTTACTTATCGAGAGAACGCCAACGATCCATATGTTATGGTAAACGTAAGATCGCGACTAGGAACCAAAATATTCGAAGATATTTCGTGCACGCAGCAACCGACAAATTTCAAGCAGACATCCGCGACGGGAGAAACAAGCTCACACGCGATCGCCTAGTGCGTATATATTCATACATCCGTGTATTTCCCCCACGAGTAAAGAAAAGAAAGAAAGAGAGAGAGAGAGAGAGAGAGTGAGAGAGAGTGAGAGAACAATGACTCTAAAGACGTCGCGTCGCGCGCGTTTTCTTCGCAACAAGTTTTACATTACACGCCGCGGCGTGGCGGGACTGAGCGACGAGCAACGGCGTGTTCTCGCTTAGCATACAGATAACTCTTTCGTTGAGCAAGGTGCACGATCGTTTTATAAATAATTCGCGCGGACGTCTAAAAGCGCCAAGATTGTTGAACCACGAGCAAGATTGCATGCAAGACCAACGAGTAATTATATACGATATAACGGTGCCATGCACACACCACGCGAAGAAAGAAACGGACCGCGATAAGAGCGAACACGTTGCTGGGAATATTTTTTTCCAATCGCGTTCAAGCCACTGACGAAATTTCTTAGACTCGAAATGAAAGATTTTGTTAAGAAAACTTCACTCTTTTAATATCGTTGTGTTAGGATTTATGAAAATTTAATGGCTTTATAACGACCACAAATCGGGACTAAATATGACCAGTTAGCAAAGTGGGCTCTATACCTGAAATACGCGTAATCTTAGGCCAGACAACCATAAAAGTAAGATAGTAATATCCTAAATGCCGGAATTTTGTTCTATGAAAACAAGAAACGATAGGGAGAGCAAAAGTAAATATATAAACCTAATTAAGTACAGCCACTGATTCATGGCAAATAATACAAAAGGAAAACGCACGAATTGCGTAGCGTACATGTGGCGGTGCGTTGAATACCTGAAATACGAGTAATCTTAGGCCAGACAACCATAAAAGTAAGATAGTAATATCCTAAATGCCGGAATTTTATTCTATGAAAACAAGAAACGATAGGGAGAGCAAAAGTAAATATATAAACCTAATTAAGTACAGCCACTGATTCATGGCAAAATAATACAAAAGGAAAACGCACGAAATTGCGTAGCGTACATGTGGCGGTGCGTTGGACAAGCGCATGCATGAGAACGAATGAATCATACTTCCGAGCAAATCGTTGAACGACGATTCAATAACCCAGCTGGCTTTTTTGCCGTGCAGATTTACATTTCATCGCGACGACTCGTTGAACATAATTAGTGATCCGCGAGTACTGGCGACGTTCGACGAACCGAGATAGCCGTGATAATTGGAAATCCAAGCCTTAAATTTCAGCATTTTGACTAGCCTTTCGAAACGTACTACGAAAGACTGCGGTACTACATTATCGAATCGATGAACGCGAAACGAATAGCTTCTTTCCTATTTAAGGATCGTTGTTGGTGGTCAACGCTTTCTTTCGTTCTTGTTCTCCCTAAACTTCTCCTTCTTTGCATCCACATATATATCTGTATGTATTCCAGACTCGAGTAAACATATACATATCCGTGGATATATTTACGTATATAGTATGTACGGCTTCGATTATTGGGTCGTCAACTATGAGTGAAATCAAACAAAAACGGCGATGCGCTACGTGAGAGCGACGCACAGATTAAAAACACTGCGTGTTTCTCTTCTTCTTATTTACCTCGTAGATACATTAGGAAAAGATAAAAAGAATAAAGCAAGGAGAGATACGCGTGTATCTTTTTATAGATACTCGGAATAACCGGGAAATTCCGTGCGATTAGTGCAACGATGGCGTGTTCCAGGTACGCGTCATAATCAAGCGTAACCCATCGTTTTCGATGTCTATCGTAGCGAACGTTCGATTTGAAACGTTTCAATTATACGTGCGGAACAGTGAATAGACTTCATATTTATCCGTGTCCCTATTATTCCAAGCAATGGTCATCGGACAAGCAGACCAATGGCGCGTGGCAAGGACTTCAAATACAATCTGGAATATATGTTCCAGATAAAGAATATAATCCAATCTGTAACGAAGCATCGCATGGGATCGTTGGAGTCAGCAGAAAAAAGCCAGTATCGCGATCTAATCCGTTCGTCTGATCGCTTTGAAAAAAGGAAAAAATGTTTTTTTAAGTACGCATTAGAATTGCTATATACTAAGTCACCAATTTGCTCTTTTTTTTTCATTACGTAAACTCGCAATCTTCTGTTATACAATCGTTACAATACAAAAAAAAAATGAGAGAACAACTTGAAAAAAAAGGGAAGTCAAGTTGCGTAGGTCACGCACGTACAACGAACCAGCGCAGCGGTAGAGTGATAAATGATAGCGAGGTTTTTGATCGCAAGTCCGACGAGCCCCACTACCATGAGAGCCGAGTTTAATCAAGTGCGCGCGAAGAAAATAATACGTGCGTTAGTTTATAGTTCGGTAATAAAGAACGTTTCTAACGGAAGTTTACTTGCGCCGTATAACTGTACGAATTATGAATGGGAATCTTCGTGTAGTTTGTCACGTTTTACCAGCTATTATGACTAACTAGAAATACGTTCGCGGAATTAAAGGTCGTTCGTAACGTTTCCCGATATTGCAAGATTCTCTTTCACGTATGAGAACGATCGTAATTAAATACGATCATCGCTAAACATTTAGGAATATAGTAATTTTAACATGCATATTTAGCAGCAAATCATTAATAAATTACCATTATGTAGAAATACGTCCGGTATATTACCGAATACGCGTAAAAATAGCGTATAAAAAGAAAAACAAAGCTGGACGTTATTTATAGATCCTTGTAAAAGTGTCACGATTGTTTTAGGTTATGTTTTTCCAGTATATTTGATGAATATAGATCAGAAAAGAACGTTACGTAAATAATATCAGTCGTTCGAGAATTTATTAAAAAATTGTAAGAAAGATAGGAAGATAGCGATAAGAATGCTTCAGGTAACTATTACACGTAACAATAACAATAGTTAAATTTACTTGTCAAATCTATTTCGTTTCAATGAATTTTTTGTATCAACTTATTTAATATAATTTTTCTTACGAAATTCTCTATCCAAGTCTAATAATACGAGGCTTAATTGCAATTTTGCAGAGTGAAATATTGTACCTCTCGTACATCATATTCTTAATGCAACTATAAAAGACCACTGTTTACAGCATTTTATTCTTCTTATTTATATTTATAAAACTTACTCAAAAAGTTTGGCCGGCGAAACTTGTAATACCCATCCAGTATAGGCGAGGGTTTACGCTTGCGTACATGTATAACGCAAACGCGTCGAATATAACCCTTCACCTTATCCTAACCGCTAGCGACTCAACAGGGATAAGTTTAAAGATTGTAAGAGGCATTGCCCTGACTGGCGTGGTCGCCAGCCAGCAGAGCCTCTGCTGGGAAATGACAGAGGAAGAAAAAAACCAAGAGAAAAACAAGACCCCCTCGGAGCGTTCTGGAACATGCGTTGGCCAGCCTGCTAGATGGTTCTATTGCGCGCAGCCCAGCTGACAGCCCAATCAGCTGTAAACGTACACAAAAGCGTCGTCCAACAGGTCCACGGAGGAGGACGCGTTCATGGAGACAGAAAATTCGATGCGTTTGTTTGCGAAATATTCGACGACTATAATAGAATTAAAAAAAGACTTGAAAAATTGGCTATATCGAAGCGTAACGCGTTACGGAGAGATAATACTAACAAGCCACTAATTAGTCATAATTATACTGGAATTCCTATTTTTAGAAAATTTAAATAACTGTGTATAACGATTAAAGAAACGATCACTACAGGTAGTGTTTTTATTCGAAAGTATGTATTTCGTGAAATTTCTTTTATACATAATACACGAACACGTAAAATATCGGTAGCGTGTTATTCAATGCGTATATTTTGCTTTGTTCGGTGGACGTCTTTAAGTTTAAGACTAGAACTACAGAACTTGTATCAAGGAAATCAAGATAAAGAATTT
This sequence comes from Bombus waltoni, assembly GCA_014737395.1. NCBI lineage: Eukaryota > Metazoa > Arthropoda > Insecta > Hymenoptera > Apidae > Bombus > Bombus waltoni. The sequence continues at coordinate 242,129 of JACXII010000043.1, read as the reverse complement.
ATAAAAAGAAATATGATATAAAGTTACAAATTATACATGCACCGTTGTACATTATAAAATTTCTATAAAGAATTACGAATTTCGAGTAGTCTGATAGCTCTTGTATTAATATCACGGAAGCACTTCTTCGCGAAAAAGCAAAATTGGTACGCATGCACTGTACAATACAGTGCAAATATCTTAACATCAAACACAAAATAATAAATAATATAAGATGAATTTACCGAAAACTTAGTTGACAGCGTCCTAAAAGAACTTTCGTTATCGAAGAGGCAGAGAAAGATCGCGCACAAAAATTAATTACATAAAATTAACTAACACTTTCTAGGGAATTACTTCTAGGAAATTTTTGGGTAAATGCTTCTTTGTAAGTAAAAATAGAATTAAAGTGTATCGTAAAAGTATATTATCATTCATTCGTGAAAGAAAACAAAAGATTTGTATTTGTTAAATGGTCTAAGAATACTTTTGCAGAGTACTGTACATATGGTAGGTGTATATTGGTATGGCCAATAGCATGGTTACGAAGGAACGAGCGAAGAACTTTCGTTGCACGAATCAAAGTGACTGTATAGCAGCTTGGTTTGGTCGCTGTTGCCTGGCTAGACAGGAATCAAGCGAGGCTACACCACTGCAACTTAAATAAACACCGGGAGAGGAACAAGCGCGGCGCACAGCAGCAGCTTCGAGTTTAGTTAATTCGGGTCATCGTCCTTCGTAACTCGTCGCGCATATTTAATTTTCCATGTAAAGCGTCCTGTGGACGAACGCATCACGCGGATGTCGCTTTCAAAGCGAATTGCACCTTAATATGCACTTTGTGTATATGGACATCGTCCATACACCAAACGGTTCTCGGGCTATTAAATTCGAAAGGCGCTCGATCGACTCGAGAAACCCGTAGTCAAATTGTACTCGATCGGTACAAGTACAAAGAAAGTAGATGTGTATACTATTCCCTTTCAGAGAATTTCTGTCGACGGTATGATTTTTATAGCAAGAGTCAACTTGTATCATCCATTTACTTACTTTACATACTAAAAGACACAACTGGGAAAAGTCAATTTTTTAAAAGATCGTTTTAATCTTGAAAATTATTGATAATTCCATTGTCTAGTAATAGAAAGGAATTTCTTTCCTTTTATTGTTAAAATAATAGACTTCGGGTTTTGAGGGTCTTTAATAAGATACTACTAAGAAAGAAGGAGTTGATACAATTTTTTCATCGTGACATTCCATTCGTTAAATAATTCGATATTAATAAATAAAGTCGTATCATTTCTGTAGAAAATAGTTCACTTCGAGCTCTCATCGAAAAAGATTAATTTTGGTAGATATTTCAGAATTGACAATTTTTTAGATGTGTCACTCTTTTAACAAATCGACGATACATAAATGTTGATATAAACTTGGCCAAATATTTACGATAGAAAAATCGATCGAAGTTTGGTGGTCTTGGGTGGAAACACACAGAGGGAAGAAGCAAAGCGTTACGTCAATTCCCTCTACCACTTATTGTTAGCCTTTACCACGGTTTCTATGCTGGATATTATGTATGTACGGTTTTTTCAGAGCGATCGAAGCCATTCTGTACGTACGCGTTCATATACGGCAGAGAAAAGAAATGTCGCAAAAGGGTAACCGCGTATTAAAAGATAACAGTTTGAACGTTTTTAAGACGCGGCGGTTGAATCAGCTGTGAATGTGTACAAAACAAGACGGCGCGCATTATCTTGGTGAGATTGCCGGTTAAGTATCAACGAAATTATCACTACTGACGCGGAGTATCACGATGTCGTTGACATTGCAATAAGTGAGAAGCAATTTAAAAAAATTTGAATAAAAAAAGCCGAGGAATACAAATATATTCGAAAAAAAAAAAAAAAAACGAGATACACACACGAGACTCGTGGAAATGTAATGAGATGTTAGATGAGTGTAAACTAAATGTACAATGATCAATTAACAATGGAATAATAGATTCTTGTCCTACGCACACGTGCGGACGTGACGATAGACCTATTCGATATGGCAGATTATGCACTGTTACCAAGCGAAGAAAAACTATAATTAAAATGCACCATCCAGGTAGAAACGAAATGGAACGAGTCGATTGTGAAATTTCAGGTAAACGAAGTAACGGGAAAAATCGTGTGGAAACGCCACACAAAGCGACGGCCCTGATCTTCTCGTGGAAGGCAGCTGACAGGCCCCCGTCAGCTGAGAGCGTACACAAAGTCCAATGCCGTATGCGCACGTACTTTTAATCTGCGGCCTATTTTCAAGGGAGAGTTCACTGTCGTACAAAATTCATATGCGTTTGCACAACCTAAGACGATACTATTCTAATCACCTGAATGATTGCACATCAAATAAACAAACTTAAAGAAGAAAAAATAGTATTGCGTCGTTCCAAGCACAGGCTGACCGAATGAAAACAGCATGGACGTTTCCTTGAATCGCGTTTCAAACATACAATTATTTGTAGAAAAATATTAACTCAAGGTAATGCACGAAATTGAAAGTTCTCAACGAGTAACGATCCTTCGATTCGACGCAAATATCGTAAATAACAATTCCTGTGATAAATGCATCTATTGCACTTTCAATTGTCCAGGATACGTCCGCGTACTAAATTATGTTTCACGGAACAGAGGAGACCACACAGGAAAATGGCAGTGATGTTAAAGGAAATGTGTGTAATGTTTTCGAAGCAAAGAAAAAACGCGTGCATAGATGAAGAGGGTGCATCGAAACAAGGGTTTACGCACCTCCATATGCATCCGTGGCCGCGGCAACGAGCGACGATGTGTGTCCTCGGCCTCTTCTCCGTCTCGAGCTTTTGATCACGGATCACGGCTTCTTCGTCTTCGCGAAATGCCACAAACAACGACGACGACAACTCGTTTTGATCATCACTAACGCGAAACAGTCGCATCCAGCGAGCACCGTACTGCTGATCGGCTCGGCGTCGTTCGATTTATTTCGGTTCGTCCGCAGGCGGGACGATATACGATGACCTATGCGCATGCGCCATTTGCGTTCGTCTATCTCCGGACATCACCGCCAGATATCGCTTATGAACAAATGCGTGTTACCTATCTTCTATTTTTTATTACATTATCAAATGAAACGCGGGAGATTTCAGGATGTTTAAATGTGTAAACAAGTGAAGTTCCGCTGCATTCGAAGCGTTTGATTCGTGTGTCACTGTAAGTAATTTAAATAAACTTATATATTGCACAAGTGAAACGAATGAAAATTTTAATCGCATACATGTACTACAACATGCTCGTATTTTCATAGTTTGAAAAAAATATGAATACTGATTGTTTCGTGTAGCCCATATATTTTCGTGCGCGTGGGCGAAACGTTTACTTTCACAAGATAATCTGTATCGTATGCGAATAGAAACAGGAATGCAGAAGAAGGAAAGGTACTTTAGTTGCGAGCTTGAAACAAGGCACATTAAAGCTCGTTTTACAATATTTCATCGTTTAACAATTTTTCTCCTTTTTTTCTTCCATTTAAAATTGTGATTCTAATTTAGGTCGTGTTTCACTTTCGTGTAAAATCACGAAAAAACGCATTGCATGTTTGTTATCTGTCTGGAAAAAATATATATGTATGTTAAAACTATGTAGGAAAGCTACCTTTATTACTTCTTTCATTTCTTTGCGCAATTCTATTAGCTATTACATATCTCTGACAAAACTATTACAAAAGTTTACTATGCTGGATGTTTTTTTGTAAGAATATGTGAATGGTTTTCACACATATCTTGATATTATAAAGTAAAAAAGTCGAAGTCGAGAACATAAGAAAGTACAGAAGTTTAAGAAATGAAAACGCTATCAATCGTATAAAAACAAAACGATTTTAACGATTCGAACTTTATTCGAATCCTTCGAATTGATAAAGTTAATAACTATCCATTTAATGGAATATAAATTTTCGTAATGCTCTTGCGCTCTTAATTCTCTAGAATTTGTTAAACAAATTTCGCGAATTGCTATAACGTAAAAAATACGTTTAAAGATATCATTCATCTCTCTTTTTAATCGGGCAGACCTACAATTTTAAATGCTCCATAAATGCGCTATGTCTGCCACCCTCTCCCTCTTTCTTGATACATTCTACATATTTATTTTTTACTGATCATTCACACGATCAACATTTCTCTCGACTTTCACCATACAAGCGCAGCATGAAGGATAACAACAAAGCAGTAGTACATAAAAAACTTATTTTTTTACGTTTGTTTATTCAATATGTATTTTCTTATAAAGTGATGTCCTACTAATTAAAAGTAAATGAAAAAAAGTTCACCAAACAATAGTTAATATATTCATTAAAATTCTTCGTTTCATTAAGGCAACTAATTTGTTTAGTTTCACTTTACATGTCTAGAGTAAATGATATATAAAGTATATGTAAAACACTAATATATGGTTATTTTTATTTTCTTGTTACAAGCCTTACATATTTAGAATATAATATGTATACTTTGTATATATACTCTTGTAATAAAATTGATTATTTCGTATTCGATTCTAGAGATAATAAATATATCTAACGTGTAATGTTAGTACAAGAGAAGTGCGTGCAGAGGGTGGCAGCGGGATGCGCATTTGGGAGTGCTATTGTTCCAGGGATCGACCAATCCCCACTTTCTATATCGTCTCACATAGTGACATTTAACTGTATTGCTTTAGTGTCCACAGAGCACGCTTGTTGTTGTTGTTGTTGCTGTTGTTGCTGCTGTTGTTGTACCTGCTGTTGTACCTGTTGTTGAACTTGTTGTTGCACTTGTTGTATTGCTTGAAGCTGTATTGTTTTTGTATCTACAGTGCACGTTGTTTGTTGCTGTTGAGGTTGCTGCTGCTGCTGTTGTTGCACTTGTTGCACTTGCTGCTGCTGCACTTGTTGTTGTTGCACTTGTTGCACTTGCTGCTGCTGCACCTGTTGCTGTTGTTGTTGTGCCTGCTGCTGTTGCTGTTGTTGCTGCTGCTGCTGCTGTTGTTGTTGTGCTTGTTGAGCAGCAACTTGGGCAGCTTGTCTCTGTTGTTGCCGAAGTATGCTGGGCGGGGGATCCATGTGTTGGCGTTGATGTAATAACAAATGATTCTTCTGATAAAACGCTTTCCCACATTTATCACACACGTGCGATCTTATATGGCAGCTACCATCCGTATGACGTCTTTGATGTTGAGACAAGCCATGTTTCTGCGCGAAACCGCGACCGCAATCGGGACAGACGTGTGGTTTTGGTTTCGGACCTGTTCCTACAGGTGGTGATGTTTGCGTCGCACCATGCATATGGCTGACACCGGGATTTCCAATGGGTCCATTCATCTGTAAATCCTTTGATTGTAATATACGTATTTCGTATATTACGCTAATGTTGATAATACCTGATGAGTTCCAGAAGTGTTGGGTGTAAGGAAGTGTCCAGGGGTTTGTTGGAAAGCAGCTGCTAACCCACAGAGATCTGTTACAAGAGTACGATCACCAGAATGTAACCTTAAGTGTAGGGTAAGAGCTTCCCGGTTTGAGAAGTCCAATCCACATTCCCTGAAACATTAAATTTAACATAAGCAGAAGATTTTAATATAGACAGATATACACATTTAAGCTATATGTTATTGAAATTATCGCTTACCTGCACATAAGAGATTTTTCGTCTGTGTTCGTATTATTGTTATGTATCTTCGAATGGGTTACCAGGTCTGTTTTTCGAGGAAATGCTTCCCCACAAACAGTACAAGCAAATGGAGTTTCTCCTGTATGTAAACGCATGTGTGCTAGCAGTGTTCTCTTTTGGAGAAATTCTTTCCCACAAACAGTACACGAATGTGGAACTCTGCCATGTAAACGACCATGATTCACTAACTCAAACTTTCTCTGGAAGGTAGCTCCGCAGTCGTGACAAACAAATGGATGTAAACTGCCATGGAAGCGCGAATGCATCGTTAGGTGATCCTTTTGAGAAAATGATTCTCCACATTCTTCGCAAACAAAAGGTCTCTCCCCTGAGTGGAATTTACTATGTGTCACTAAATGACGTTTTAAAGGAAATGATCTTCCACACTCCTGACAAACAAATGGACGATCTCTTGTATGTACTCGTGTGTGCGTTACAAGGTGGTGTTTTAATGTAAAAGACTTTTTACATTCTCTGCATTGGTATGGTCGGTCCGCACTATGAAGGAGCAGGTGAGTATGAAGACAGTGTTTGTGTGCAAAACTTTTGCCACAATGAACGCAAACATGAGGTCGTTCTCCCGTGTGTACCCTTGCATGTGTTGTAAGGTGATGTTTTAGGAGAAATGACTTCCCGCATTCTGAACAAGAATATGGTCTTTCTTTTGGTACTCTGACCTGACTTCCCATATCTTGTTGTTGTTTGACTTTTGTTTCGATTTGTGTGGTGTTCACATGCGTTAAAACATGCCCGAAATGAGCTGTACTATCTGTCTGGCTCGTCGTCACATTGTTTACATTGGCTTGGTTCGAAGCAGCTGCTGCTCTTTTCATTAAAATTTCATTGCACTCTTCTGCTGTGAGCTGTAATGGTCCAAGAGGTGTCATGAAATGCTTACTCATGGCGTGTTTATCAGCTGTAGTAAAAACTAAAGTATTTGAAAAAAGAGACGGTGGGGGTGTTGCATGCGCAGCATCGCAATTACAACCTCCTTTATCGCATGTTAATGAAAATACATCGTGATGTTTCTTAGTACGAACATGCGTGCCGTGCGTTTGATTATGAGCTCCAGCTGTATGATGCGTCGTCGGAGTCTGTTGACAAGTTTCATTCATAGTGAACATGGGTCTACGATGTGTACTATTGGCAACTTTAGTTGGTTTAATGTCAACCTGTATTTTTTGACTGGATCCTTGGTCCTGATTATTATTCACAGCATAACTAATATTTGTAGTAAGTTCACCCTGTGCATTTTCTCGGGTTTCTGCTCCAGGCCCGCCAAAGGACCAAGCATACCCAAATCCTGTGCCCACGTTGCCAGGGGTGGTGCACATGTTTGACAAAGGAGTAACGGAGGGGGTGGGCTGGCTGGACGCACTGCTCGTAGGCCCCTCCGTCTCTGTCAACGTATTGTCTGTACCATTTCTTTCCACTACAACAAACTGGTCGGCGGGAAATATTTTGAAAGGTTCTAAATAAACGTACCCGTCACACTCCAGTATCTCAGCTGTGAGTTTCAAAATTGAGAATCATATCTGCCTGAAGCAGCTGTAAATTACTACAATATTTGACCTCTTGATATTAATAGACAGCTTATGGATAATTAAGATACATAAAATAAAATATGCAAGGTGATTAACACCATGGGTTTGTCATCTGTCACATAAAGTATAACAAGTGCTTGGTGTGTTCCCAAGTGTTGCTTTGTGAGACTTAGGAACACACAGTGTTTAGGTGAGGCGAGAGTGCCTGAAAAATTGGAGCAGGCGGCAGAGGGGGCCTGTGCGCTGTAAACCAGGTTCCGTAAATCTAGAGCCGTTCTCGTACTGTTGTCACCGCGCCACCGCGCGCCAATGAAAAAGATATAGTGGTCGGTAGATTTTTCAATATATTTGAGTTCGTAAGTTATTCTTCGTTTCGGTGTTCGTGCCCGCGGCGTCCACGGGTCTTGAAAGACAACCTCCACCTTCCTCTCACGGCACTCCCACACGCTCACTTACACTTCACCTTCTTTTCTCGTATTTCGCGGCACCGAACCTATACTTTGACATACATACACGAGCGGCCGATGGTCATTAATTTTACAGAATTGCATATTTTATTGTCCATACAAAATAGCCTCATATATCGGCCATTTTATTTGTAAACTACCAAAAAACAATGCTGCCAATGCACGCGCGGTTTTGGAGGGAGCAAACCTGGCAATAGCGTCATCGAGTACTTCCGTACTGGCAACACTGTACCGCCGACGCGATTTCTTCTACCATATTTAAATGTTCACAGGTTACAAGTTATTACTCTTCTTTTCAACAATCTTTTTATTACTCGTTCGTTTCTTGATAAAAAAGTATACTGTAATTTTTTCATATAACAATGTTTCATTATAAAATTTCTATGTGCAATTACTATAGATACAAGTGGAAAGTGAAAGGTCTATTTTAACATAGCGATAACCCATAATTATAGGTTTTGTATAATCAATTATCTACTTCAAGACGTAAGGGGAAAAACGAGTACGAGGTGATTATATCGAGTGTCAACAACGCTAATTACACTATAACTACTTTCCACGTGTGAAAATAATTATCATATAGTAGATATAACCATTATTCGCTTTTTTTAATTCGTTTTTCCGTATACAGAAAATTTTATCAAATATCAAACTTTGGGTATCTCATACAAAATTAAGTACATATAAATGAAAATTATTATTCCGATAAAAATTATAGATTGCATTTATAATGTGCTTCATTCATAATGTTTTATATATCATTGTCTTAGCATATCGTATCGTAAGAGATTCCCTGAAGCGATTTTTAAGCAATCAGCTTACAAACAAAAGGAAGGGTGATTTTTGTGCGGTAGTTTTTCACTATGCACGCAAATAGTTCCATAATCGATGGGAGGTCAATATCACGGACGTACGTTCTCGTGAACATGATCGCTTTCGTCATTTATAGCTTATAGCTGATATCTGGCGAGTTATGAAACGTGGGGGCATCTAGGTGGCACGGGGACAGAAACATCGTCGCCCGTCGCTCGGTTGGTCATCGTCGACGCAATAACGCGGACTCAGCAACTGATAAGCAATCCCGCACGTTAATGGCTCGCGCTCACGACTTGGCAAAAAGCCAGTGCGTGTTGGCGGAATGAGAATCTTACAGTCACGTCCATTCATTTTCTTCTTCTATCTCTTTCTCTCTGTGTTAGACGTAACACGTTGGATTAAGTGCTATCTTTACAAACTTTTACTCATCTTCACGCTCAGGCGCCAAGCACATCTTCAACGTTTATTCATTTCTATGCTCGTTTATCTCTAATTAATGTCGATTACGTTGCTTTATTTCTTTGCGATCACTTTTTAACATTCTCCCCAAAACATTATGGATATCTTTGTCAATCGATAAATATATAGACAAGCAGTTTCACTTAATCGATGTATGTGAAATGTTTCTTTCGTTAATTAGTAATTAGAGAGATGGATATTTTTAAAGATTAGCTTTTTTTATAACATTTCAATGACATTTTTGTTTCAAAGATATTCTTTGTTGTTTCAAAGATATTCTTTGAATAAGATAGTTCATCCTCGTTAATTTATATAGGATAATATATTATTGTAACACAAACGAAACGGTAAGTACGAATTTTAAATACTCCCGAGAAAGGAAATATTTTTTACCCTATATACGATATCTATTTAAGATATTTTCACGGAACAGTCAACGTTAGCCATCTTCGTATTTCAGAAGCTATGCCTGTTGCAGTTACAGTAGTTTTGTCTACCAGAAAGTAGTGAGAATTTTTACGGACGATTTGCACGGATTATACCAGCCTGACAAGATGATTAAAAAGACCTGCGCGTTCGCTTTAGCATAGCGTGACCCCTTTTTGGCACAGTAAATCCCACAGCTTCTTATTCCACCCTTTCAGAAAAAAGTTTGCCCACCCCTCGGTTAACTGGTAAACGCCTCGAGCTGTCTGCACGCGCACCTGCTATGTATATCGCCCAGCCGTTTCTTACCACGCGACTACGACTTATGTCCTCTACCGATAGATAACTTTGCAGAGCAAAGAGAATAATGTTACATTTCGATGGAATAATATTGGGCGAACTATCAAAGAAAAAAAATTCTTGATTTTCTTTGTAAGTACATACGTTTTATAAATATCGAGGGAAGGAAATTGCATCATTTTATCCTGTTTGTTCTTTATTAAAATCACCTACTCTTTTTGTGCACAGTCCGTGTCAGCTGATTACCATGCAGTCTCACACGTGACTTGATCTTGGAATAAGACGGACGCGTGAGGCGACTGCGTTATGTTCACGGATTCACGATCCGTTTGCAAGATAGATTTCTCGTCGAACAGACGCAAGATGGTTCAGGATTTACGATTTATTCGATGGTACCCACGGGATAGGATTTTCTAGACACTCTTCTCAAGTATACGAAAGTCAATATATCCTTACGAAGAGCAATCATGTTTGCTAGTGCTCTGTTACTTATATTGCAATACGTAATGTAATAATTACATCGACGTTTCTACATTAACTTAGTTTAAACTACATTGCCAAAGACGAAGTTTTCAAATTTTTGCCACGGTACAATCGATACCCGCAGTAGTAACCGAAAAACTATTCTCCAGCTGGGAAATAAATTTTTTCCATAAATTTTCTTGAATACAGAACAGTTGGATGAACAATTTTCGTGGTAGAACGTGCCGTGAAGACGTTCCGATGCTGCAATTTGTAAGACGAATGCGTTGTTCACCTAACCATCTGTTAAGTATGTTTCGTCGTGAGATATGTTCAGATTCGACGATCGAGGGTTACAGATCGCCAACGATGGGTAGCCTTTACCGTATCCTTTCTCTCTCTCTCTCTCCTTTCTCTCTCCCTTCTCTCTACCTCTCTCTTTCCTTTTTTCACGAGGAAACACGAGCGTAGAGACAGGGTGGAGACCCGAATCCTGAAGCAGTGGACCGTGAATGCGATACCAGGTTTGCCATGCCTCGGTGTGGGGGTGGTACCGTCAAACAACCGTTCGTCGACCATCCCTTCGTAGTGCAAATCCTATCCTCTGCAGGTCAGTTGCGATCTCTATATATGTATCAATTATACTTCGATATACGCTGTAGCTTTTTCAATAACAGTTTCAATTTTCCATAGAATAATAATAATCGGTGATCATTGTCGTTAGATAAAAGTCATGGAAAATACAATACTATATTATTTTATTTTTATTCTTATTCGGGTAAATAAAATGAAACTTATTTTATGGTTATTACGATGGATCTTAGCAGTAAAATGGATGTAAAAGTAGCAGGTTCACAGAGGTACTCGATAGACTAGACCAAATCTAAAGGAGTTATATACCCTAGTCCGTTTGAAATCAATTTGTCACTCAAGGTCACTTCCCGGACTGTGAACGACGTCAAAGTGAACGGACATCGCGAATATGCACGAGACAGTGCTTTGCGCTTTCCGTCTTCGAAACAAAGGAACAAACGCGCAGCAAGAAGATAAGAGATAGAGTGAGTAAATAAACAAACGATATGGCGGGATTTACTTTTCAACGTTTTAATTAATTCCTTTGCAAAAAGGTAGCAAAATTTTCTTAACTGATGTTTTTTATAGAATGTACATACCTTGATATGCAAGACAACTAATCACAGCTGCCGTAATAAAGAAGTTACGCAAGTCCTAATATTTATTCATAACATAACTCTATACGATTACGTTTTATCATCTGTAAGCAACGAGCGTGACATATAGACATCGACACATGGCTGCTTTGAAGACACATGCTACTTCTATCATTGTTGAGAAAAACTGAGACGTTAACGATTACAAAAGAAATGTAGATTAGAAAAATAGTTCCGACATCATCACCATAAGAAATGCACCTGACACAGAAGTTAACCGTGAGATTAGAGTGCGTCAAGTTGTATGTCAGTCCCCATTCGAAGACACAAAGCTGCCTGTTAAACCGGTAGAGCAAGGTAATTACAGTTTTGTGGTTGCAGACTATGTATCAGCGGCGTCTTTTTTTCTTGGCTTAATTAAAAGATGATTACCTAACGAGGGTCATCGATACTCTCAGTCACTAACGAGCTCCTCTGTCGCCGAGAACATCTATATAGTCGAGCTATAATTTCGAGATTTCTATCTGGCCATGGAACGCTATTTGGGGCCATGGGGTTGCCTAAAAATGAACGCATCAGTATGCGTATCTATGAGCCTTAAGCTACGGGGCAATTAGCTATCCTGCATTCTTAGCCTAATTCGTCTAGTTTTTAAGATCAGTTAAAAGCGATTTTCGACCGTATCTATTCACTGTTTCTCTTCTTTTTTTTTTCACTTTTTGCAATGAGAAGTGAAACTAAGTTTGAAACGAGCGCATGGTAGCACGAGATCTAAAACGAGGTATTAAAAAAAATGATGTCTAACGAAAGGGCGAAATGTCTCCGCGTCCATATATCGCGATCAATCGTTTCCACGCGATAGATCACCAGTCACGTGCCGCTGCGTGCCGGTTCATCGATCACGATTAGTCGTACGACCTGCCAGAAGTTCATCGATTTTCGAGCCACCCTGAAATCAACTCGTGTGACAACAATTCATGCGTTCAGTGGTCGAAAACGATGCACCCTGTCTAATACCAGTTTGCACGCGGCAATAGAAACCAAACACGATAGGATATATGGTTGATTCGATAAAGACGTGACTTCTTACATATTAGATACTATATTATTCTAGATAAAACAAAGATTGATCGAACTAGATTATTATTATCGTCTTATAGGAATCAAACGTTCGACGAGAGGAACGTGAAACGTTTATTGGACTCAGCAAACCGATACAACCTTTTGATCTCCAATCCGTGTCTTGGATCGTAGATGCATCGCATATTTGAATTCCCAAAAGACTGTTGCAACGACATTCTCTGCGATACAGAACCGAATATATGTATTTATAGGGCCGAACTCTTGAGCAGAACTCTTTGTTCTCCTTCGTATAAAATTCTGAGCAGTCCCCGGGGTACTTTGCCGATCAGTTCACTGCTCACTTTCGAATGTATTCGCTAGGGAATTTCGCGTTATGTTTTCCATTCTCGGGAGCGGAAGCGTCGGCCTCCTTTGATCTGACGACCGGCAGCGATAGCTTTTAAGCTTGTAAAAGTGACGAGCAGATGGTTGTGATAACAATAATTTGATCGTCGATATAGTCAGCCATTTTGCACGCACGTGCCAACGTAGTATTTTTATTTGTATAGGATATATTAAAGTTTCATGGTTCAGGAACTGTGTATTAGGCATGTCGTAAAAGGCTTTGAACGAAGACCGATCGAAGAATTTGAGCATTTTCTTTGTAAGCATATTCGCTATAATTATTTTGGTACGATTTGAAAGCACCTGATTTGTAGTGTCAAGTCAAATAGCTAACCGGTTGCGTATTTGTCGGGTAAGTACGAATTCTCAAAGCGGAGAACCGGCGCCCTTCGAATCGATCGAGAATTAATCCGACTGCTATCGCGTCTCGCAAACGTCACTCCATTGTCTCATTGTCCATTGGAGTGAGAGATAGCGATGGAGCAGTAGAGAACGAGAGATGACTTTCCTTCGTTCCTATCTTGCCTCCTTTTGAGATCCCGTCTCGATCCTATTGGAGGCCAAGGGGATTCTCTGTTCTTCTATGGGCAACTAATGCCATCGGACGAGAATCGAGGCTACGACCTGTATCCACGACTGGTTTCTCCGATTGCTTTTTATCGCCTTTTCCATATTTATTCATCGACTGTACCAATTAAGTTCCCGATCTTTCATTATATAAGTTAATGCTCGATCGAAAGAAAAAGACGAACACCGAACAAATCGAGACTCAATTTTATATTTTAATTTATAGTTTCGCCGTTTATCTATTACGAATATACAGGGCGATTCAAAGACAGTTCTCTCTTAAACCCTTTCTTTAAATTCAACGTCATTCTTACGTTAACTCGACTTAAAAAAATCCAAAGTGGCGTTAAACCAATTTTCATACAATCTCACTCTTTCGTATTCGTAGTCGATATTTGCTTCTTCTTCGATGCTTATTTTTAAACATTCTACGCGCAATGTAAAAGTTAAATACGACCGGCGTATTTTTCACGTGTCTCCATAGATGGGTCCCGATTATCAGATTATCAGATGGGTTCTCGATTCAACCGGTTTAGCTCTCGTTCCTCGGTCAACTCGGCCCGTTCTGCCGGCCGTTATCAGCGAAACATTAAGCGGACAAAGAACAGAGGGCTGCTACAGACTATAGATCAGATCGTCCTCGATGATCAGGGTTCATACATGAAGATTCCTCGAGTGTATCCGCTGAAAAAGGGCGTCATGCATGGCTCGCACCAGGGTGTCATCTGCACCCTCTGCAGCTCGACCAACTCTGTCGACGATCTTCACGGTCAATATAACGGATGTCGTAAAATCAATTAGTGGCGAATTGTGCCGTAGCCCGGATCGTGTGCACCATATACGCGGCTCGTAAAGTTCCTCTTTTCTCTATGATCTTCTCGGGGAACTGCGTGTTCCCAGATCACCGGTTCCACTTCATGATCACTTCTCACCGGAGGGTGGTGCAGGAACATCCACTTGCCATGTATCTTTTTTCTTTTCTCATCTTTAACCGCCAACGTTCTATTACAATCTTACATGTTCTTCGTGAGTCGTCTAGAAATTGTATTCGAGTAGCTGTTTTTCTATGATTTTCTTACGATCTACTTTAAAGTTAGCCAAGCTCTTTAAAGAGAAGCTACTCTCCTTGCTTTAAGCCGAACCAATTATTTTGAAAATATCAAGATACAAATCTAAACGCACTGAAATTCCTTCTATGTCGAAGCAATCTTCCAATCGTTTCAAATCCTTCGCGTCTATACGAAAGTGCGAGACAGAACAATAGATATCGTTGGTTGGCTCGAGCATCGCGTTCCGGTATCACTCGAAGCTATACAGCAATTACTAGCGTGATATCGATTCGCTTAAAATTTTTCGTATGTCGATTTTACGCCGCTCCGACAATAGCTTGGCTAATAGCAGCTTTTGAATGGGCCTATCGGTCTTAGAAAGAACGTGGCTTTCCTTTCGGCCGCGTTTTGACGCGCAGTAAATATTATCAGGTGGGTACCGTTACGGCTGTTTTTTTGGTGAATTGACGAGATTGCCAGTTCGTTTCTTCTGCCTTTCTTTCGCTCTCTTTCCTATTCTCATTCCATTGGCGTCGTTCTTCCAAGAAATCACCCCCGCATGAAGAAGCTTCGACGACATTCGGACGAATCTTTGGGACTCGACACCGTAACCGATTCGAAAGAATTTCCCGTGACGTCCGCTTCATTGTGCGTGTTTACAAGCTAGACGATTTTCACGTTGTGAAAAGGTCAAAATATCTTTAAGAAACACAATGAAAATTTGTAATATCGTAGAAGCAAACGCATCGACGGAATAAATGGTTTGAGTATCGGCAAACGTTGTGAAAATACACGTAGAATATCGGGGAATATAAGGTCCGTTAATTTTTTCACGATTCTTTCCTTCTTCCGATGGCAACGAACTCGAATCTCGGTAAACTGTACAAGTTTTTATCGTCCGGGAGGCGTATATCTATGAAAAAGAGAAATAGTCCGCGTAAAACTTTAACATCCTTTGTGCGAACGTCACCCGTTACAACGCAGCGTTGCTTTCGCTAAGAGCCGGTAAAAGTCGAAATGAAGGAAGTTCTCTTCTGAATTCTATTTCCTTCGTCAAGCGGTTTGCAGCCTTGCCTATCTGTTCTCTCTTCGTCTGTCGTCCCTCCTGGCCCCTTTTCTCCTCGTCACAGTTACCTCTCGCTACTTAGAAAATATAACCATCCCCGGCAATAAATCAAGCCATTTTCACTTACAATTACCAGCATAGTAATTTTCGGTAACCGCAGATTATTCTTTGTAAATTGTTTCGGTTCTGTTCACCTTACTATAGGTTTATATACCGTAGGTATAACGATGCTAATGGGTTTTCGACCGAATAGATAATTGGGGTGTATCTGACTTACCGGTTACGATACTTAGAAACAAATTTTTCGTACCTAACACGCGAATTTCGGTAGACCAGTTACGGTAGACTGAACGAAAAGCGCAGTTCGTTGTAACTCCTTGCTGTTCACTAAAGAGTCCACTAAAGGTTCATTGACGCGTGTTTTACATTTTTCTATCTTTTCGATTTACAACGTATACTTTGCTTTTTATACTTTCCATAGGTCGGCCTGATCTTCACGCTCCAGCACTCTCCGACGAGTAACCCATAGCCCGAGAGTAAGAGGAACAAAATTCGTCGAAGGTACACGTCGGTCACAAAATTCATCCTCCAGCGGCAAAGTTCGAGGAATGAAAGAAAAGGTGGCTCTCCTTGCGGATACAACTTACAAGCTACAATTCTGTGGCTACGAAGCGGCTACACCCTTTTACGAGCGCACGGCTCAACCACTCATGGTCCGACCAGTTTCGCCCCGAGTGGCAAGTGTGGCGGGAATTATGCAATTATTGCATTGCGCTCGCAATTGTCGCGGAAAACGGCGGCCGCCTGAATGGCCTGAGTGTCTAAGGGGCAACGGGGCAAGAAAGGGGGATTTCCTCGTCGTTTTACTACCGACATTTCCCCGTACGTTTCGTTCTCTGTTTTAATTCATTCCCATTGGCCGCAATCACGACCACGAATCGCAGATAAATACGATTTTAATTCGCTTTCGAGCATATTAAGTATCGAAGGATCTGCTCGAATAACAAAATAGGTGTTCGCAGGGAATATAGTATAACATTGTATTTCTAAAGTAGAATCGTAAAATTAGCATATACGTGGGAGTTTCGGCAAACTATTGTAAATCGAAATTTTACTAGATTCCTGTATGCGTCGGTTTCTCACGATTTCCAAGGGAAAGCCAGCCGCTCGGATGCGACATTAGTCAATCAAGTTGATGTATCGCGCGATGGTCTTGAATCTACAATGCAACTAAACCTGACGAACATTAACAAACGTCCAAATATTTTCTATATCGTTATAGAAACGGTTTGTACGAGAGATTGGATAGACGTTTACCGCAACGGTCGTTGATTTTCATCAAGAGTTCGAAGCTTGACCAACAAAAGGGAAAAGAAGAAATCCTGAGTATCTCTGTTAATAAAGACGCCAATCTTTTTGATGTATAGGTCACGGACAAAGACACATCTATGCGGGTATAATATAGATTATAACCGTGCTCGTATACATTCACCGTTGGCCATTTAAGACATTCATTTGCGTTCGTACACGTTCCTCCGTGGTATCGTATATTTGCACGCACAGCGTTTTATTGAGTACAGAAAATAAGCCACGATTTTATATTAGAAATCCCACAATGCTTCCATTATAAGCTTCCATAGGCATTACGGTCCCGTCGAACTACTCAAAGATTTGAATGACTCACTGTTTGCAATAACTTAGAACTCGAGTGCTCGATAAAATCGCAGCGTGTATTTGATGAGTTTTAATTTCGACGAAAATAATTTTAATCGATACAGCTTTATCGTTATGAGACTATTCCTTATCGATTCGTCTAATCTCGTCTGTTACCGAAGAAGGTTTTTCGCAGTCAAGCTTCAAGACGTCGAGGGAAAAAAATAAAACGTCAAACGTGACGAGTAAGCAGAGAAAACAACGCATCGAATCTTACACTCTATTTTTTGTTTTATCAGAGTCTACAAATTCCATTGTCAGGTGTCTGGTGTCGGCATAAATCAAACGAATGTCACCGATCATATCGAACTATGCTCTTTTGGCAATAAATTCGCCATCGTGTGTAATAACGAGCCTGCTTGATTTGTATGTTAGTGCCTAGGCAAATAATTACTACGATAAATTCATGTTTAAATCTCTCCGCGTGGAACGCTAAAACTTAATCACCTGCGAGGGAGACGCGCCACTTGATCGATCGGTTATTTATTTTTCTCGAACGATGAAGAACTTCACATAGTGGAACTGCTTCGATTAAAAATCATGGTTTCTATAAATTTCACGGGAAGATCAAAGACCTCTTCTTGCAGAGTATAATCGATCGAACGAACGTTCCTCTAAACTATCAACAAAATAATAATTCAACTCATAATTTTACAGGCTTTTCTACCCATAAATTTTCCTAGAGAATATGTCAGTCTTGAATGAAATTCAATTTCGAAGAAGACCGCTATGAGATATCGGTCGTCAGCCGACGAGAACAATGTTCATTACGGAAACCAGTATTATGCTTCACGGCACTGTACTGTACCACGCTTGATTATTTTATATCTCTCATTTTCTGCCATCGACTAGGCGAATTTATAAATTGCAAAAACTATTAAATTATGTGCATCGACCAGGCAGGAACAATCAACGTATGGACGTCGAGGGGTCAGTGCAGTAACAGCGAGACGATCCGCAAATAAAGAGGACCTGCAGGAAATCTGCAAACACGAGCGAAACAAACGGGCCGGTCCATTAATATTGCCTCGTAGGATCCGAACAAGAAACGAACGGTGGACCCGAGGTCTCTCTCCTCGACCGAAGCTATAAAAATTAATTAGCTCTTAGAAGGAGAGGTTGAACGGCGACTATACCTCAACTCGTTCAACAAAATCCACGAAGCCATCCTCCCTCGAAACGATCATCGACCTCTCTCGAAGGATGTAAAGTGGCAAGGTTCCTGTAATGGATTCCCGATGGATGATCGATACGTTATCCCATAAACGGCGTTCGATCCAGAACCTTTTCCTCCGCGTCGTTGTTCCAACGTATAATTAGTTCTTAAGTAATATTATCGATTGGATTCGGGAACGTTTTGTTAAAATGATTATATTTTAGGTCTGGATAGTGTCTACAAGATGATTCATTGCGTCTGTGAGATTTTGAATCGCGATGTATATATGTCTTATCTACTTTATCTATTTTCAGTGATGAAACAAATGTTCTTTTTTTACTTTCACCTTGAAATGATCTTTACGGCAAAGATATTCAATTATAATTTTAACTTCTGCTTGAATTTTAGAGGTGGAGAGGAATAAGATGTGTGTATAATCCTCTCGAGATAATTCTTTGTTCTTTGCCGAAAATATAGTGACCCGCGTTATACACGAAATTTTCGATAAAGTCCGTGTGTTTGTCGACTCTTCACATCGGTAATGTTTACTAGCGCTAATGGCTCGTTTTACAATTGTGGGAGGAAAAGAAGGCTGCCGGATAGAAAATGAAAGAGAGGCGTCTCATTTGACGTAGCACAGTTGTCGTACAGCACAGAGGGAATTCGATTATGGCCAGTATCCACAAATTGCCTTCTAGTTAGCGGGAATATCTTGCGGTTCAACTATCGCGAGATAATTACACTTCAACCGCTATAATAGCAAGTTAGTTATAGAGCGGCGGATCTTAACTCGGGAACTGCGAGCTTGGTTGATCGAGCACATCCACGGGCAAAGGATCCGTTCTGTCACCGTTTACTTCTCGAGAAGACAAACTTCGATCCACGAATGTTTGAGGAAGCCGTTTACCAGTCATGTGAACCACGCGATGCCAATGTTAAACTGGCTTCCTCTTCTTTTTCTTTCTATTTGTTTTTCTCCTTCTTCCGTCTACATTTCCTCCGTTCAGATTTCTACGAATTCTTTTTCTGGTCGAAGTTACTCTAAAAATTGCGATTAGGTACGATCCCCAAGATAATTCTCGTATCTTGTATACGAAATTGTATAAATATCGGAGATCGATGGAACGATCGATGGTTGACATATTTTTAGCGACGAATAATGTTTGACGTTAATTTGTTTTCTTTCGATTAGCTTGTAAAATATAGCATGCAGATCGAAAAGACGCAATCGAGTAAATGAAAGAACTGAACTTTGATCGACGTAGAAACGCGAAAGGAAAAAGAAGGCAACCAGATGTAAGGTAGAACAAGAGGTAATAGATATTTTTCCAAGATTTAAAAGTGTCTGCAAGAGTCAACCCACGGAACCTTACCTCACACTATGTGCACTGGCGTTCAAGCTCGAGAGCTCTTCGCCTTCGGAACAATAAAACCATTCCTGTGGGGGAGTGAAACAACTCTGGAAACCGTTCTTCAGATTGCTGATGGCGGCACAGGTAGATCTCTATTCGGCGCTTGAAAATGAAATTCTTTCGTCGCAGAATTCTCTCGTTCAACGTATTCGACGTTTAACAAATTATATATTTATATATTTGGAAATATTTACTTACCATTTTGCTATACATGACGTAGAATTCCTCTACTCGCAGGATCGTGATTCACACGCACAAACAGAGTCCAAGCGCGAAATGACAATGTTCCCGATCGAAAGGATGTTACGAAACAGAAAGTCTACAGTGACAAAACAGATTTTACGAGGCAATTGGAAATCGGAACGGAATGACTTTTGTTCGGAGATCCTTTATGGAGCTCAGAAGCGTGCATATGGAGACGGTAGTTCGTGGACGAACCCTCGAGGACCGAACAATCGAGTGCCCCAAGAACTACCTACTCACTTACGGACTCTCACCTCGACTAGTCTACCTTTCTCCGTCTCTTGTTCTCTCTCTGTCATTCCATTTCTCTCCCCCTCCCTTTTAACAACCCTGTCCTGCGGCACCGAGTCATAACCACAAGGAGTACAATGGGTGGAAACCACTGGCGGCTTTTCACTGCCACTTCTTCGTCCCGCCAATTAATTTCCGTGGAGCCGATCTCGTTCCTCAAGGAGGCCACTCAAGAGCTGCCGATGGATGAGCATAAATCTTCAAATCCGTCGCGTCGCCCTTCTTTCTCCCCTCCTTTTGCCTCGTGCTATTAACGCGTTTAACTTGTGAGATCCACCTGAGTTGAGAGTAAGATCCTCGAGTGTTCACGATGGGCCAGTCATTCATCTTTTTATGACCAGTTCCTTTAAGACATCGTGCACGCGTCTAATCGTTACCCGTGTTTTATAGCTGCTAGAATAAGCCATATGAGACGGTGTATGGTTCTTTGAAGAGGAAGAACTCGGAGGAATTTACAATTTTTGGAAAGATAGAGAAGAATTTTCTTTTCTCGTTTGGGAACGTTTGCGTAATATTTTGTCTAGTAACGGGTAAATTTTGTATACGCCATACAAATTATACAAATACGTAATCTGCAGATAGATTACGTTCTAAATCTTTCTATTGTTTTATATCTTTTACATTCAATTCTATTTGTTCGTAAGATTCGAACGATAATAGCGACGACGATATATTGTTGCAGCTACTGCAATATAAATAAGTAAGCTAATGGAGCATAATTTCACGGAGCCATCCGTGGGAACCCGGACATCTTCTACAGGAGCATCTGCGAATAAAATATTCGCGGTGCACCGGTGGAAATAAGGAATCGTCGCGCAGGTGATCCATTTCAGAGAACGCGGACGGCTCTCTATGAGTGCCTAGCCGGCGGAAAAATTGAAAAGCCGCGCTAATTCGCGCGACAATGCTTCCCGGTTGCACGCCGGGACGAAAGTTTATCGCGAACCTCGCGAAGAACGACCTTTGGCTAGTCGCCAATCGTGGTACGATCTTCCAGGACTCGTGGCCAATGACGAGGACCACTCGTGTCACGCCGATTTGCATAATTTACCATGGACGAACGTTTCGGCGACAATTTGGTCAACGTCTCTCTGCATTAGGAAAAATTTCCCAGTCAATGAAACGCTGACTTTGTCCGTGCTATTGGTGTCGATCGTCGAATAATTTCTTTCGCAATGCATACGAGAAAAGGAAAGCTTCCGTTTGAGCTTCGATTATTGGTAATTCATAATATCATGTTCGCCTATCACGAGCAGAAAATAGCTGACAAGACCAACGCTTCTCTGCGTTGATTTATGAAAAGCTTTACGTTTAGGAGATAATCGCTTTTCTCGTTATTTGTGTTAATAGCAATATCGATAAAATAGTAAATTTATTTCGTATGATCGATTGAATGAATCCACCGGGATACGAGGCAAACGACGAGGATGCATCAACACGCGACTCGCAACACGGAATCAGAGCCACGGCCCTCGGTAACCTCGACTTGCCTGTGTGACGCTCGGTGATGGATGCACCGGCATTTACCAAAGTCGCTCGCCAGCTCGCTAGAGTCGCCTAGACGATAGGAAGGATCAGGGTGTAAAAAAGCAGCGACATCGTCGGTGGAAGGACAAAGGAAAGGAAAGAAAAAGAAAGAGAAAGAGAAAGAGAAACGAGGGGGAGGAAGAAACGCGAGATCCAAAGACGGCTACAGAGGGGAAGAGAAAGAGAAATGAGGGAAAAAGGAAGGGAAAGAGGTGTGCGCGCGGAATTCAGAAGCGGAAAGAGGGATGAAAAAAAAAGGAAAGGGGGATAGAGCAGACAGGGAGTTAGAGTGAAAGAGTAAGAGGAAGAGAGCAGGGATTAGATCTTAGGGTGAGTGGGTAGGATTGGATTTGGCAGAGGCGGCTCCTCACGTTGGTGGTAGAAGGTTGCAGGAGAAGGAGGAAAGGGGAAGCAGAGACTTTGGTTGGTGTCCGAGTGGTGGTGGGGTTGCAGATGGGGAAACGCATCGAACCAAGGGGAGAGCGTCAGAGAAGGAGAGACGTAAGTGACAGAATAGGTAGTGGTGTAGGTGAACTGGACAACCACCAGAACTCTCGCCAGTATTTAAGGGAGAGTCGCGAGCGTAGCGCGCCAGTTACTACGGCCGATTGCCTCCACGAGGTGTCCTCGAGCTAAACGGAGCCACCGTGCACCGCACCGATTTCGCTCGAAAGAAAAGGGCGCGAAAAGTCTCAACCACGTGACTCGATTTTCCAAAACATCTCTCCCTTCGCCTGTTCTATTCGTATAATCCGCGGTTCTGTTCCTTCGCTTGAGATTCATGTCGATTCAGTGAGGAAAAGCACGTCGAAACACCACGAGTTACAGCTCCCGAGTTGACAATTAAGATTCGAAAATAAGATTCGAAATTATTGAAAGCAGAAGTGAGATAGTAAAAAGGTGGTCGAGTCCGTGATAGCCATCGAATATGAACGAATGTGCGTCCCGTGAGGAAGTTCGCAGCGGTTCACGGAAGTGCACTATTTATGGAAGAGTTTGAACCGCCGCGCCAAGGGCTCTTTGCAACTTTCGCTCGTGGACCGTGCAGATGAGTGTGCTACCAAGGTATCGTAAGATTTTTCCACTTATTTCGAGAGAAAAAGAATTTTCTAGGGGTCGTCTCTTTTTATCGCCTGTAATTGTCAAGATATTACGAGTTCTTGGAAAAGCAACCGGTTAAAGGAAACAATACGTGTAATTTTTATCTCGTTATTTCAAGCGCGATAATATTTTCGCGGACTGCATGAAATCGTGTGTCATCGTTCCAAGATTAGATGCTACCGCAATTCTAAATTTACGTCATGATTACTTTTATCGCGAAACTCGTTAAACTCCATCGACGGAAGGCTAATGTTTTATTTCGAAACCGTTAAAATTTCTTTAATTAAAGAAATTAAAACCTTACAGAATTCCGAGATTCCAGAATCTTTCTCCGCGTTTCTATCTTACTGTTCGTTTTTACTTGTCTCGTCTCCAAGTCTTCGAAAAAAAGGACCGTTTTGCCGTAGCAATGGAATCTTTAGAACGCTAAAAAGTTTGAAACATTACAAAATTCAGATATCCAGATTTTATTTCTTATTTTCTTAGTTTTTATTTATTTGTATTTTATGTCTATATATATGTGTGTGTGTGTGTGTTTGTTTGAGAAGGAAAATTTTTTCAGTGAGAGAACATTAGAAGTTCGCGGAGTTTCTCGAGGTAAAATAATAAACGGTCGTGGAACGTATGACTGTGCGGATATCATACGTGTTAATTACGTAAGAGCCAGCATACAGAGGCGCGGCTTCTTTTTATCTTGCCGATGAAAAGAAGATGATCGAGCCTGTGATGGCAAAGCGCCAAACAGTTCTCCACGAACGACGAGAAGAAACTGCGACAGGATCGCGGGTGGTATCGGCCCCGGTGGCTTGTCAAAGCCACGGCTCGGCCCTTTAATTTCTTCAAATCGGAGCTGTACGCCAGAAATTGATACCTCCGTTACACCGTCCATCGATCCGACCAATTCTCTTTACAACCTGTCTGTTATTGAATTTACCAATAATACAGATAATTCGAAGAGTACAGAAAAGGAACAGAGACGTCGCATTGAATATACGAAATTGCTCGATTATTTCGCATAAACACGGAAAAATTTGTATAGCGATTTATAATTCGCTCTAATCGTAGACACACGCCAGAAAAGAAATATTTTTATATAGCCTTTTTTACCTAAGTTTATTTAATAAAAAATAATAATAACTGAAAGAATTTATGTGAGAAATAATATACAGATCGAACGGAGAGTATATTTTCATAAAATTTATTTTATTTAGTCTGAGAAGTTGTATATCTGAATAACATCGAAGAGGAAAAAAGCTGGTCCGTAACGTTAAGCTGAACAGCGAGAGAGGAGATGTAACATGAAACTCCTCCGAATTCCTCCGGCCAGAAAATAAAAGGATAGAAATAAAATTCAATTTGCTACCAGGCATCGTGGCGGATAGCTTAACGAGGCAATAAATATCGCGTGTGTCCAGGGAAAGAAGGCGAATCATTTGGATCCCGTACTCGATGCTGCTGGCATTTGGGCTGCTCCTGGTGCTGTCGGACGCCGGAGCTGTTCACCAACAATCGAATCTCCTCCTACCGTTCACGAACGTCTCGTTTGGATTCGCCAAGGCCGCAACTAATCGCGGTATTTCAGTCACTAGGATCCTGCAGGACGGGGAACTCGAACGGGTGATTCGACTGCCTGGAATTTGCGCCAAGGAGACCATCGTCAATTGGGGGTAAATGATCTTCGTCTTGTCTTTAAGAGAATATCGGAGAATTTTATATTATTTCCCAATAACTATACGTTTTTATATCGACGCTCCTTTTCATAGTTTTAAGAATCAAAGATCCTCTTCGAATTTTCCTTGTTTCTTTCTTTCTTTTGTTTTTTTTTTTTCTTTTTTTTTAATATTTCTTTAAATCGTAAAGTCTAGGCTATCCTTCAATAGCATCGAATTTAATATCGATATCACTCGTTCGATCCTTATCTACAGAAGAGTAGATTCTTTATTTCGTTACCATTTGACAATTCGTACAAACAGTTACGTCAGATCAACCTTGTGACGGTGATCTTAATAAATAAAATTATCCAGAAACTCGGGGTCTACGTATCTATAGTAGAATTGCAAAAACACGAACGTCTGTAGTTTAAAATGAATCGCATCGCGCAAAGTCAATTCTCTGAAATGTTTCTTCACCGATTCCTACTTACTCGACTCACCGCCGCGTACTATACAAATTAATCGCGAATAAAGCTGGCGAGGACACTTGGCAAGAATTTCTTCTTGAATCGGAAAGTTCGATTGTTTTTCCGATCGACGTTAGAGCAACATCGTGGCATCCTCTTTGCCTGGAACAACATTTCCTTCAACCAGGAGGGAACAAATCTCCCGAAGAGACAGCATCTCACGACTACAACCCTGCCGATGAAACCGTAGGAGTCGCTGTTAGCGAAGAGGAAAACAATGCCTCCTTTCAGCATTGCCAATACGCGTGGGAGCCACGAGACTGGCTACGTATGCATTTAACTTTGGTTACCTCTTTCAATACGCCGCGCGTCGTCGTTTTTACATCGACTAGCTGATACCGGGCATACGTTCGCAGTTTACTGGACGCGCGTCCTTGTCAGCCGGAAACAGCATAGAATTACCACAGCGCTAAATCGAGTCGGTCGGCTTTTTTTTTTTTCTTTAAAAAGAGACTCGCGTATTTCCCACGTGAGTGTGCCTCTTGCCACGATTCTTTCTTTCTAAAGATCCAACGCGTCCAGATGCTTCTTCTCGCTCGAAGATTTACGATCGAGAGTTTAGAAATTGATGGAAAGATTGTCTCGGCGAGAAAAATGTCGAAAAACGCTACGCTTCTCGAATTTTCATCCGAATCTTGATTGATTTCAAGAGGAAACGGCAAATCGTTGTGGATATTCCGTTCGAACGATCGCGCGGGAAGGAATAAAAAATGAGAAAGAAACGATATTGTACTTTGCAACGCGCGGTGAAAATTCAAAGCGACGCGTACTTCCCGGCAAGTAGTAGAAGGTTATATCGTGTTTTGTTAAATTTTCGAATCGAAAACAATTTATCGCGTACAGCCGTGGACAGCGACCGCTAAGCCAACCGAGGCCTTAAGCCGAAAAGCGGCAAGTTAAGTAAGCAAGGATTAGGTGGAAGCAGGAGACCGAACATCGAGAACCGTCCCCGAGCTGCTGGCCTCGGACCAGCGGTTGTAACTCATCTGCGGATGCTCTCACGAGGATACCAGGGAATTCCACGACCGCGAAACGTCACCTTGCACTTAAATCGGCGAAAGCTCTTTTGCTGTAACGAGAAAAGCACGCGGCTTGCCTGTTCTCATGATTCGCCAACGACACCATTCGTCCTCGAACCATCAATTCTTCAACGAGAAACGAAATCTTCCGATTCGATGAATACGTTAGAGAACTTCGATCCTTTCGTTTTATCGTTTCTTTGCTAACCGTTTACGCGTTCGATTCGTAGTAACGTGTCACGATCGTCAACCGGATGAAAAATAACGAAGAATGATTCTACTTGTATCGAAGTTCGCAAAATGCGAGATTACAGGGTGAAAAAGTGGGATCAGGGCTAAAAAAGCATTGGCTGAATGGTTCTCGCTGTTTGCTTGATTGTAAATAGTATTGCGAAATAGAAGGTTTGTCGTTTCTTGATACTCTAAGTGATTCACGCGTAACGAGTAGACGAAAAGGCGCGTATTCGAACGAGAACACACGGACGGAACGTTGTTATCGGGTAACAGCCGTCGACGAATTTAACGACGATCATTTAACGTCGAAGATGTTTATCGACGAGTCGAAAAGAAGGCGGGGGAGCATCAATCATAGCCGTGCGTTAATCACGAGGAAGTATCGTGCAACGCGTGCGTGTGACCAATCTAGCGTGAATTACTCGGGCATCGCGTTAGGGTTTTAGCTACTTTAAACGAACGTATTAAATTAAATTAAAGGCGCGCCTCTTCTTGTATCATTCGTCGTCGATGTCAAAAGAACGTTAAATGCGGCTGATAGTTTCTTAAAATTCGTGTTAGGGAAAGATGATTCGTTCGTTTTCTAAACTTCGGCGTGTATCGTCATAATACAGCGATTGGGTTCAAGATAGTTTTAAATTGCAGTGATTTAAATAATCGTTCTATTCTTTATTATATACATGTGTGTGTGTGTGTGTGTGTGACTGTTTTAGAGATACTGACGTAGCACTGAGACAGGTCTGGCTACAGGAGACGGCCAGAAAGGTGCAACTGATATACGAGGGTGGCACGCTTACTGACTGCGTGGACGAGAAACTCGATGTCGGCGACGAGAGATCCTGCACATCAAGCACGCACTTGGACGACGACTACGACGATGAAACGTCCGTCGAACTGTTCGATGTGGACGATCAGGAGGACTCGTCGAGGATCCCGCAGGACCTCTCCTGGCTCTCGTCCACGTCCGATCTACGTCATCGGTGCACCCACGTAAGGAACAGGGCGCGAAATCAATTGATTTCACAACATCGACGAAGGTATAAAAATTGTAATAAACCAAAAAGAAAAAAAAAAAGAAAAGCGTGCGAGCTTTAGCATAGAATAAAAAAAAATCTGTAATCTTGTTTTATGGTATCGTCTAAGAATATAACGAAATATATCGAAATTCAGTCACTGAATCACCTTGGATAGAAACAACGAATAAAATCTTGGATAAAGGTACTTCAACTAGTCTATCTCGTTGTGCTAGTTAACTTTCTACTCTAAATATATTATAAAGACACTTTCAGCTTTGCTAAATCGATAAATCGAATTTCTAAAATAGAAGAATTATCTACTTGTCATACTTGTTACAGAGATAAACAGAGTTCTCAGTTTTTCCTTATATATTACGCAATACAGGAAATACTCGAAGCTTCTAAACGGAACGAGCGGCAGTCACCGCCAGAGACGAGGTAAGAGCCGCTCGCGAAGGGACTTGTTGATGATCCCGGGGACACAATGGTGCGGCCGCGGTCATCGGGCCACGAAATACACGAATCTGGGCGGTTTTGGCACGGCAGATGCCTGCTGTCGCAGACACGACACGGCGTGTCCTTTTTTCATCCCGGCTTTCGAGACGCGCTACGGTCTTTTCAACTGGGGTATCTCGAGCATGATGCATTGTGCCTGTGACGAACGGTATCGAACGGTATCGATTACAGTACTGCTTTGCTAACTGGCCTCAAATCTGGCCAATTAACTATGGAGGATCTCTGTGAAGGTCCTGTCGCGTTACTCAATTATTATTATTATTATTATTATTATTATTATTATTATTAGTATCGTTATACTCGATTGATATTACAAATCGCAAGTTACAAATTATCGATGATAAGAAATTTCACGTGAAATTGATAGAGAGATGGAGTTCAGCTGGAATTTCCTATAAGGACGCTTTCAGTTCAGTTAGACGCAGCGTTCGCACACAGAGATTTTCTTACAGTGTGAAATGCTTGTAGTACGATACATCGAAGAAGCGTATTTCGCGCAAACGATCTCCAACTATTGCGTTTGCATCAAACGTGCGCGTTTTACAGGAAATTCCACCCTTAGACAGCGATAGCCGAGTTGTCTAAAGTTGTCAATCGGTCTATATAAAATCAGTCGAATGTCGGGATTCGGATATCGATGTCGGACAAATGAAATAAAAAAAGATATATATATAGGCATTTCCAAGAAGCAGCTTCAAGAATAAGAATGAGCAATTCTTAGCGAGATAAAATTTTGGCCAGTTAGCAAGACAATCTGTAGATTCGAATGAATTTATCAAAGACCAAGCCGAATGCGAATCTAACTTATCGAACTTATCAAATTCTTTATCATATTTACAGATTTCGCACGTGTTTAAAGATGGCAGACACAGCATCCGCGAATTTTATCGGCAAAATCTTCTTTGACGTTCTAAGAACGAAATGTTTCATATTGAAACCGCAAAAGGTTTGTACGAAATGGTCCTGGATAGGCAAATGCCAGCATCACGAATACCGAAAGCAGGCTCATGTCCGTGAAAATGTTCCTTATCATTAAATTAAATGGAAGAGATCCAAAAAGAGAGCGACGAATGTTTGAGAATATTCTTTTTCTAGAGATGTCAATACCAATTCTCAGGGACGTTATAGTTTATCGAGAGTATTCGATCATGATCCGATTGGTCATTTTTGGACAACAGATCACAGATGAAAGCAATCATCCTCTTTGACCGTCTGAATGACAGAATGACAATACGTAGTGGTCGCTATAGAAAGTGTAATCATTAGAGTAGATCGACGACAGTTTTATATCATATTTCAGTTTCTTGGATCGATTCTTTGTAAAATCGACTTAATCTTCATTTATAATTGAAAAGTTAATTGACCGAGTATCTGGAATATTTCAAACATATCAACTACAGAAATTATATGAAGCAAATTTACTTACATAAAAATGGTTTATATTTAATTTTTCATATTTGCAAGGTCAGATTCGTTTCAGATTGCTGATTTTTATTTAGTGGCTCAATGGTAAAATGAAATGAAATGGAGAAGTGAAATCGTTCGAAATAGACAGGGTATCATTTTTATTATCTATATACTAACTATGTAGTCGTTATTGTCTTTGAAAATGCCAAATAAATTATTCTGTAGATAAATTATAATAAAACTGTACATATCATGAGTAGCACAATTTTTCAAGCATAAAAAGAACTAGAAAGGATCGCTATATTAACAAGTAGTTTAGAAAATGAAAAAATCTCTTTCCTACAAAATTGTTGACTCTTGTAATTAGAAATCTGCGCAATAGTTCACTTACTTTTATCTTATTTCCTTGGTGTACAGTAACGCTGATTCCGCGTTAATTGTGCTCGTGCATGTATTCTGTATGATTGTATTTATGTATGAATGCGTCATGTTCTTGCGATGTAAAAATGTTGAAAGGAAAATCAAGATTGTAACGATACAAAAGTATTCAAATATTGAAATATACGCTGTATTTAAATGCGACATTGCAAATCATAAAAAATAAATGTAATAAGTTAAATATGCAATATCTCCTTGTATTGTATAAATGAAAATAACTCATAGATATAGAAACTATCAAAATTCTTAATAGTAGGTACATCGTTGTAAATATGTATAATAGCGACATAATACTATCATATTTAATAAAGGATGCATTATAAAAATAATTACAATAAAACCTTATGAAAATTATCAAAATTCGTATACATAATCGCTTTTGCATCTTCCTCTACAACTATTTGGGATTTGAATTCAAATTCAAAGTAGAATTTGGCGCGCTATTAGATGCGCACGTGTTTCCGTATTCCAGTTGCCAAAATTGCGCGCGCGGTTTATCCATTCGTATTATATTATCTGTTCTGTAAGAAAGTAAACGTTTAAAACTGTTAGTTCTGTACGAATAATCCAAATTTCTAGTATTACACATTTCTCCTGCCTCGTATTAAATATAGTGCATTAATAAAAAAGATTAAAATCTATTTATCAAGAAATACAAGACATTTGGAAGGAAAGATGCACGAAAATGAAGTGAGGACAAAACACGGTAAAATCGTTTGTTCGTCGTCGGAATTAAATTTAGGCATCACGTTAAAAGGCGGTCAAAGTTTCAGGTAATCTTTTTAATGACATAATTAATCTTTTAAAAAAACATAACCAATATTTCTTTAGTACTTCTCATTTGTCTAACATAATTTTCCCGCGAGCTTTGAAATAACATAATCTTGCTTCCTACAAATAACGTATAGAATAATTATCTTTATAGGTGGTTTAATTACAATAATGGATATAGAGGAGTCTTTGGTGGATATGTTTGGACACTCACGCAACATGATACTCATCTATTCTACAGCGTACAAGGTCCACTAGTAGATTGTAAAAACTATGACGCGATTCTGTCTAACTACTTCAGATTGAACGAGTGTTTACAAGACCTGTGCGAAAAATGGACTGTAGCAGATCCACATTTTAAAGAATCATTAAACAAAACAAATGGCGTTAGAATACTAAATCAAGATGTTGTTGAAAATGTATTTTCTTTCATATGTAGTTCTAACAACAATATCCAAAGGTTTGTAATGTAAAATACTTTAATTTGTATACCATACGTTTAAATACATTGTTATTTTAGGATATCAGGAATGGTAGAAAAATTATGTATGTTCTTTGGTGAAAAAATTTGCTCGCTCGAAGGCAAGGATTATTACAAGTTTCCATCTATTGAGGCATTAGCAAGCAAAGATGTTGAAAGTAAATTAAAAGAAGAAAAATTTGGCTATCGTGCGGGATATATAGCAAATGCAGCAATGCATTTGATAGATCTTGGTGGAAAAGAGTGGCTTTCAAATTTACACAAAAAGAACAATACATCGTATGCTAAAGCTAAGGAACAACTAACTATTCTTCCTGGGATTGGTCCAAAAGTTGCAGATTGTGTATGTTTAATGTCATTAGGTCACTTAGAGGCTATTCCTGTAGACACTCATATTTTTCAAATAGCTAGAGCAAGGTATTTACCTCATTTAAAACAATATAAAACTGTTACCCCAAAAATTCACGAAGAAATTAGTAACTATTTACGCGAATTATGGGGTCCTTTAGCTGGATGGGCTCAAGCTCTTATCTTTTGTGCAAAAATTAACGATGTTTCTGCTCGTACCGCATCGCGTAACAAGCGTAAAAATAGTATAAATAGCATGTCACAAAATCTTAAGAAATTTTGACAATATATTTACTTGATATTTTAAACAATCGGTATATACATTATATTACACTTTTACAAAACTCTATAAAGTCATATGAAATCTTCTATGTATGAATGCATAATTCGTTTTTAATGCACATATTTACAATGATCGTTTTTATCTATATATAAGATATTTTACAACTTATTTGAAGCCACATCTGTTGTTGATATAGAATAATCCTCGCGCCTACACATTTTCTTTTTTTTTCTACCCATACCCACTAGTGCAAAGTCAAAGTCATCTAGAATCACATAATCTGTTAGAAATTCGAGTGCATCCTTCTCATTCTCATC
The DNA here is from genome assembly GCA_014737395.1 of Bombus waltoni. Lineage (NCBI taxonomy): Eukaryota > Metazoa > Arthropoda > Insecta > Hymenoptera > Apidae > Bombus > Bombus waltoni. Next base: position 210,181 of record JACXII010000043.1, on the reverse strand, counting down.
ATCTCTGTCTGAAAAAAGAACAACATTTATACCATAAATTATTAATCGTATATTTCTTTGTAAATAACTTACTTGAGTGAGTTTTTAATATATCCGCAAAAATGCTCTCAGTAAGGTACCGTAATCCAGGAAACATAGTTGACAAATATGCTCTATGTGATGATTTTAATACTGACAAACAAGATACTGATAAAGAGGCTGGCACAGAACAGCTATGAGTCAATCTTATCTTACTATATGCAGCTGTGGAACACACCATAGGATATAAAGCAAAATCCTTTAATCCAGTAAAAGCAATACCTAAATCATAAAACTATTGTAAGGAAAAATATAAATATGTTGATATTTGCAACATTATGAATTTACCTAGTGGCTTCCTGTTAAGAAAAAATTCTAGGGTGCCTCTCCATGTATCCAAGTATACCCCTACCAAGCTACCTTGCCCGAAACAAGGGCCATAATTACGTTTTTCACCAGCATGTTGTATATATCCTTGGTAAGAAAAACCAAAAGATTCTTGATCAAGCCCAAGAAAGGAACAGAAGATACGCTTTGCACTATTTAAATCCACCTTACTTGTACCAACTCCAACCATCTGAAAATTTTGTATTATTAATAGAAACAAAATGCAGATTATTATATATTATTAATTTTTATTAATGATACTTACAATATCTGTTCCATAAATATAAGGAAGCATTTTAACTTCCCAATAATGATGCCTTCCTTTTTCTAATACCTTTGTACCTCTTACAGCTGCTGTACCATAACTATAGCCATTATGAAATTTAACTTCTAAATTATTTTCAGATAAAATGATGGTATATGTATCATCTTCTTTGTGCCATGTCCATTCATGCACTAGGTATACAAAAAGATAATGTTTATATGAATTTTGGTAGTATTTGTGAAAAGATTGGATTTAAATTACTAGATTCTTGCTAATGAAAAAAGAAAGAAAAATGAGAATCATTTAATGCTATTTTAAATATTTTGTTATACCATTATTTTCTCCGCAACGACAGCTAGTTTGTGAAGTACAATTACAGAACCTTGCATACTGAGATAGCCATATAGGGTTATACCCGAAATCCATAATTCTGCAATTAAAATATTTCCACTGTTTTTCAACTATTCTTCGACAGTAAATTATCGCACTACACTGTATTGTTGTACTTTGATTTACTTATGATCAGCGCTAATCTAACGATTGTACGAGTAAAATATTCATATACATAATGGCATCGTGTACAAACACACGTGTAAGTACTTATATATGATAAACTCGTCACGATTAATTTTTTACGTAAATTGTTTGAAAAATGTGAAAAAATAATATATAATAATGATTTTGTCATAATGATAACGAATAACTCGAACTGTATATAAATATACATTTTTAGCATTTTCTAAATTTCATTAACTTATATTTGTAAAATACTTGATGCCGTTTAAAAAAAACTACATAATTATACATATATTGTAATAGAGTTAGTTTTAAAAATTATATATAGTGACGTAAAAGTAATATGAAAACATTTGATAATTGAAACACGCGGTACAAGATCTGCAAGCATGTAAGTTGAACACTTTACTACTTTTAGGTTGGCAGAAATGTTTCGATCGAACTCAAAGCAAGTTCCGTCTTCTTCTGAAATTACGCAAGAACCCAATCGTGCAGCCTTGCTATTATATTCAATTGAATTTCCAGTAACATTTCATCGAAAAAATGTTACGATTTGTGGGAAGACAAGCAAATAACATCATAAGAAATTCTATACTACCACGCGCTACAGTTGTAAGTCAAAATGTTCGTGCCTCCCACGATGGCCCTGAAGAAAGTGAGGAAGAATTTAATAAGCAATACGTGAGTTATCTAAGTCGCCCAGATCTCGATCATTGGGAAATTCGCCGAGTTTTTAACAAATTAGCGGGTCAGTACTTACGCAATTATATCAAGCTTTACAATCACAATTATTTTGTAACAATTTAAATGACAATCATTTCGAGTAATTTAAATTGAACAGTAACATTCTATTTTCAAAAAATTTGTTTTCGAATGTTCCTCCTTATTTATTTAAATAGTCAGATTGAAATAACTATTATTATACCAATATTATAATAATTGTTCTAATAGTCATTGTCTTTTCAGGTATGGATCTTGTACCAGATCCAGTTATTATTTGTGCGGCATTAAAGGCTTGCAGAAAACTGAATGATTTTGCTCTTGCTATCAGGATTTTGGAGATGGTAAAGGATAAATGTGGAAGCAAACTTAATGAAATTTATCCTTACATTTTACAAGAAATCAGACCTACTTTAGATGAATTAGGTATCAACACCCCAGAAGAGCTTGGTTATGATAAGCCTGAATTAGCGCTTCAATCCATTGATGATATACATTAATTATTAATTTAAAATTAATAAATATAGTATCTACACTTAGAGGTGCTTTCTATTAGACTTGTCAAATAAACAAAAAATCAATTTTCAAATCAGGATAAAAGAATACCAATTGTCATATCTGTTATTAAATATTGATTTTGATAAATATTTATCATATGTCTTATCTGCTTCATACATGAAGCATATTGTTCATGAATTGGAAAAACATATGGAACATGTGTTATTTATATATTGCTTTTCAAGACTTAATAGTCTTAAAAGATCATAAAACAAAATGATATGTATATGTATATATTATATTTTAATTGTAACTTCTATTGGTTTTTTATGTTGCTTCTAAATTTTTAATATTTTTCAAGTTCCCCCTTTTTTCTTTTTGATCTTTTTACATCAAAAGTAACCAAAGCAGAAAGGTGACACAACAATGACATATGTATAAATTACATTGTAAGATACACAGTGGTAAAGTCATGTACACATATATCTATAATTATCTAAAATGGTATTACATTCTTTTTCTCAAATGACATTAAACTTAATTTATGTCCTGTGTGATTTCTTATAAACAAGAACAAAAAAATACAACATGGTCTTACATGGGAGTATCAATATATTACATCTTGTATGTAATGGCCATAGTTTTAAAAAACGATGTAACAATTAATATCTAGTCACTGTGATCTGTTTTCTACTGATAATTATTAAATTTATCTACTTTCTCCTATAATTTTATAAAAACCTTCTTTCTTTTTGGTATCATTCATACTTAATGTCGAGGGTAGTTTGTTGTTTCAATGTTACGACTCTGCTCTTGACATACACTTTTTTAAAGAGAAGACTGTACTACACACCTACAGGAACTTCATGATCATCATTCATGATAAAGACACATGTACTAAAAGGTATTAATTAAACAAGTATCACAAATTCATTATTAGTTATCATCTGAAAATAATATATGTGTATATATATATAAATATATATATATGTATACACACACACACACACACACACACACACACACACACACACACGTACGTACGTATATATATACGCATGATGCACACAAGGATACTAAAAAGTATAAAAATGTAAGTAAAATCGTCAGAATAGTGAAATTCATTTTCAACAGTCAATCACACATGCTTGCAATATTTGATACCGCAACATTGAAACAAGATTGCACAGAAAAAATAATATTCTTCCTAACATTAAATATATTGTATAAAAGTGAGTTGGCATTTAAATGCATGAAAACATTTTGATTTTTTTTTTCATTAACAACAAAAATAAATAGATTACCTGAAAATGAAAATAAAGAACAATAAGCGATTCTCCATTTCTACATTCTGCACACTACCAAAGTAATACAGAATGGAAATGGAAGAATTTAATTGTCATTTTTGTGAGAATTATGTATATAGTGTTCTTTATAACATCATCTAACAAAATTTTCTAATATAACATAGTATTAACATGATAAAAGTAATTATGTTTTGTGAATGTGTACTTCAAATCCATATGTCTTATTTTTCAAAAAATTATGTCTTATAGCCTATTTGTACCCGTCAGAAATGCTTAATTTTTTTTCATTTATCTCTACTGTCGATTATTAATGTATAATAATATGTATCGTTATATATCTCTATCGCCGAAAAATGACTCATTTCCATATCTCAGTTTATCATAAAAATAGGCTACATATTACATTTTTTTTAATCCGATAGCCAAATTTGATTAACTCAAAAATTACAGTTAGTTCGGAATCCTGATGCTATGAAATGTCAATTCGTTTTTCATTGAACTTCAAAAAGGTTTTTACTTATGACAGATCTTTCCATAAATATTGTTGAAACCATAAGTAATTTTTGTGACTTGATTTTATCTGAAAAAATAATCTATCGTTAACAAGTTCGACAAATAAATTCAAATTATATAGTTTACAGCATCAATTCGTTCAATTAAAGTTCTTTTTAGATCATTAATTCGATGTAATTAAATTATATAATTTGTTAGTAATCACCTCTTTCGTAAAACAGTTTAACGCAAATTTAAAATTCTTTGGTATATCGATCGTTCTTAAGGACCCGACACTAAGACTAGATGAAAATATTTGTATCCGTGTTTGCTTATTGGAAAATGTTAAATATCCAGACGGCGGATACTGTCACTATAAAACATCGATGAAACTTTGCATATTGAATGATTTTCATTCATCGAGCGTCGCAGTACTTTCTAAAAATTAGTACTATCTTTGAGAAATTGAATTACAAGTGAAATACTTCTAAGTGTCTACAATGAATCTTGAATACAAATATGATTACATTCAAGTCCCATGAGTCATCGAACATTCAATCATTTTCACTCTCAAGACATATTCGCTATTCATTTACTGTTTCTCAACAAGAGGACACACTATACGATGATTCAAAAAAGACACAATCATTTTCCTTAATATTAATAACACATATCATTTCTAATACTCTCACTCTTCTTCTCATAAACACCGCTAATGTGCACCTGTCGCATTTTGGTGTTAACATAAAAGCTTTGTATTAACTATGTAAAACGCTTTATTCTGGACTAGAGACGGTTTGTTGTTGTTGACTATCCTCATCTTTTACAACTTCGGCATGCATAGCCTTCGTGAGGACATTAGCATCTTTCAATGATATTACTTGCAGTACTTGATGTTCACCTGCGGCGTTTATCATTGTCATAGGATGCCCTTGAATAGTGACAGCTTCAATGCTAGTTTCCCCATTTCCAGGCTCAACCTTTGGGACTTGAACCATTGGTGTGACTACTTGCATCGTACCGTCACTTTGAATATTGGCAACCATAGTTTGATACATACTAGCAGATACTGGTACTGTTATCACTCCTGAGACGGAAACAGGATAGCCTGAAACAAAGAAGTAACTGTCCTGTGTTCTGCCCTTGACCAGGCATTTTTCTCTCTGTATAGCAAACTGGGAATTAAGAAGTCAAACTTAATAATTTGAAAAACACGTATCCGCACGTGTATTTTCGATATCGACGATTTTTTTTTTTGTGCGTTCATGCTACCAGTTTACGATACAGTCAGATTTAAAGGGCTATACGTTTTTTCTAAAACTTAAATGACAAGTTAAAAGTATATTGTTCTATACAAAGCTAATAAAAAAATGTTAGATTAACAGGGTGTGCAAAAGAAAAGTAGATATACTTACTCTATGTGTCAAATATTTAATGTAATTGAAAAGATGAATACTTTTTTTTTCATATTTAGCATTATCTTTTTTTCTGGCACACCCTTTTAATGTAATATCATTAATGTGCAAACATAATTCTCATCTACGCTTCAGAAAAAATAAGGCATTAATAAAAAGCAACAAATGTTTAAGCCATTCTGTAAGATCAAGTATGGACGAGCATAAATTATACAAATACGAATTCTTTTATTAAAAATAATTTATTGATTCAAATAAATTAGAAAATAGCAATCGTGAGTAGCTTAAACAAAGGCTGCGAAATACAACAGCTATAAAATAATAAAAACATCAACAAAAAATACTCTATGTACAGCAGTTTTATTTCTCTTTGTTTTAATTAAAGTAAATTAAAGTAACCAATTTTCGGTAATAATGGTAAAGTGATTGTAAAACAGGGACAGGTTCTTTATGTGATCGTGAAATACCTTCCTTTATTTTCTCGTTTAAATTTAAAATCTTAAGAATCCATGTGAACTGATTGATTCTACCTGTTTTCGTTATAACGTACACACTTTTAAAATCTTTAAAAATCTTTGCTTTTTTAAAGCTTTCTGTAGAAATGTCGAACTATACATGCAACATTCCAATATACAAATATATTGTTTTCTTCAATGAATTACTTTTCAGTATATAAAAAACAGTATGTACATGCATGTGGATACGATACGTTTGGATTTAATTCTATCATTTCATCGTTATTGAGCTCCTTCTAAAAAGTTCTTGAATTTTATCTCATCTCAGAAAGAGAATAGTCTAAAAACGTTATAGACATATGTGTATATACAAAATGACACAATATTGTCTTTTTCTTTATCTTTACTTATTACGCGACATTTAAACGTAAATTAATTCATAAAAATTAATACATAAGTGCCCTGAACGGTTTTTCTGATGATCTCTTACATGTATCATGGATTCTTAAAGAAGAAATTAAAATAAAGCTGTGCATAGCTCCGAATGAAATTGCATATGTACAGTATCAAAAAAGAATAACTAATCGATATTCTACTTTCGTTGTACAAAGTAGTAGAACACGTAGGTATTTTTCTTGAATGGAGCGTAGCAGACAGCATGCAAAACAACAAAGGATCCTGGGCCAGTAAAAATGAATTCACTGTTCAAGTAGCTCCTGGCCGGCGACGGTGCAGAGCCTATAGAAAACTGTTTTACCGTGTCCATCTTCTCCCGTGAGAATGATTTGACCATCTTGACCTAATGTTGCTTCTGTAACACTGTTTAAATCGACAGCAACACTAGTACCTTCCCCATTGCCTGTTACTTCAGCGAGTGCTTGAACTTCTCCTTGACTTGTATGGATCTGTAGATAAGAAAATTCATTCCCATTTTAAAACTTTGCTCCTGAAGTAAAAGAGGGAAACATAAAAAGTGGTTTATGATAACTTACGGTAGCTACACCTTGAACTTGAGCTGTTGTACCATCTGGTAGCGTAATTATCGGGTTACTAGGATCAACTTGGATAATTGATACGGTGCCATCAGGGTTCGTTATTGTTTGTAAAACTGCCGTCGGATATTGAGCCGCCATCTAGAACACAAGAACAAAATATTAATCATAATGACCGAATCATATGTCTTTTTAAATATTTTAAAAAGCAAGATATGGTTACAATTGAAAAACGATGAAAATTTTACGGAAGGTATAACTAAATAAAACTTCATTCCAAGCATGATGACAACGACTACAGAAATAAAGATAGATTAAACTCAAATAAGGGAAACCAAACACATGAACATAAACGCAAATTGCGTATAAAGGAATTTCAAATTCTAATTTTTTTTTTATGTAAAATCAGAATTTAAAGAAACACCATGATCTCACAACGTACTATTGAACCTTGCATCAAATTTGATTAGACTGAAACTGTACTAAATAATTGGACTTTTTTCAATCACGTTGTTTCGATCAATTCTTTTTTGTACTCTATCCACTCCCACCTGAGTGGCAGTGGCAAGAGTTGTAGGAGACGCGGCAATGATTTGTGCTGGCGATGAGTTTCCCTTAGATGAATCCGTGCTGCTGAGACGAACAACTCCCACCGTCTGCTGTTGTTGCTGCGACTGTCCACCTTGTCCTTGACTGGATGAATGTGACGGATGCGACGAGGAATGAGGAGTCGATTGTTGTATCAGTACATTTGATTTATCATCCTCTTCACTGAATGCAGGTAGAAGATCTTCTCTTCCATGAAATTTATAACAGTTTATTACAATTTGTCTTAACGCATGTGTCCAAGAAATCTAAAAGAAATGCATTAAAACGAACATTAAGTAGTTTAGAAGATTTTAGATCTCCAAAATGAAAAACAGGTGTTCAAAGATTCTTTAGATATCTACAAACCTTTTGTTTCTCGTCTTCAGACCTTGCATCCATACGCACATTTGCCCAAGGAAGTTCTTTCGGCCACCATGGTGGCCGTGTACTATCTCTTCCCCAACCAGGTTTACCTCTGCCTGTAGAATACTTTAACATTAAGGGGATGAATGCTCTGAGTTGAGCTTGCGTCATTTTTTCCACAGGCGTTGGTATGCCATCTATTATAAGAGGTGGTAATTCATATAAAGATGGATCGTCTTGTACTGGTGGCGGAGCTTGTTGTGCGAGCGCACTCTCAAGTTCTTCCATTATAACATTTCTTAAATTTTTTACTACATCCTCTAACGGTTTTGCTCCAAATACTTTATAACTACTGTTTGGCTTTCCTGGTGTAGCTACTAATACTACTGCTTGTTGTCCAACTCGCGTTGCAAACTCATCTATAGTTTGCTGTAAATAATACACATTTAATAAGTAGTAAATAAATAAATAAATCATAATAAATATTTAAAAGCATACAGATGACAAGATAAAACACAATAATATGTATATACTTACTCTAAGTTTTCTTAGGAGTCTGTTTTGTTGTCTCTTTCTAATGCTAGGATTTGTTTCAAAACTATGAGGTCGTTTTCTCTTTTTCGCTGAGACAATGGCAGCGGCAGCAGCTACCCCAACAGGGCCTAAATGTGCAAATTATTAACTATATGTTTTCTAATTTTACAATCCCACACCAAATAAAATGTCAGTAAAATATCAGTAATATTAAAAGATATTGAAGAACAAATTTCAATTTATGTGATATTTTCAAAATATTTTTATTCTATTCATGTATATGTATAAATGTGTATAGATATTTTACTGACATGTCAACATGTATCTTTAGTTCATTCAAAACAAGAGATGCAAAGCAGTAGTGATATGAAACGTGCTTGATATCCAAGGATATATTATACATATATTAAAATAAATTAAATTTACATATGTGTATAGAATTCAACATTATGTTTTATAACAATGAAATGAATGAAAGGTATTTAAAATCTAGATAAATAATATATTCTTGAATTTTTTTGGATAAGGTGAAAATGAACATCTACAAAATACTATATATTTTTTTATAACATTTAGGGAGTAAACATAACATAATAAATTTATTGCACAAAGTGAACACAAATTTAAATGATAAATATTAAGCTAATATCTAAGCTATGATGTTTTAATAAACACGCAGAAAAGATGATATATATGAATAATTCTGAATTTGCAAGTGAAAATTACTGCATAAAATGCAAAATTAAAATGTATATAAAAAACAGTGTTTCCATGTATATACAATATTAAAAACATGAAGCAGATAATATTACAGCACACAAACAATGTAAAATGCATTCAATAATGGTATTTTTTGTCAATATTCTCTTTTTAATTTGCATTATGAGTACTTATCTTGTTGAAAGAAAATTAGAATGATAAAAATAGTGAGATATAAAAAAAGGCAAAAAAAGAAAAAAACAATAAATTCATGCTGCACTATCAATGATGAAAATGAAAAAACAATAAACTTATGTATTTACTTTTAAATGATGTAATAAAAACATAAACAACTAAAACTATTAATCATATTAGGGCTCCTTAGAGAATCTTTTCATATATGTATTTCAGTTTAATATTTAATAGTTACCAGATTAGATGTATCATTGGCAGACAGTATTTTACTTCTATCTTTCTGTTGATAATAAATCAAGGTAACTTCAACTCTATGTATCTCCATATTTTTCGATATAATTATTATAATGTTGCAAAAGATAATCATTTTTCTTTATCTATGTTCAAAGAATTGAATAATATTATGCAAATTATACTTTAATACTTTATACTTTATATAAAAAAATTAGAATAATATGCATTATTAACATTATCAATTATAAACTGAAATATATCAATCACAATCCAAAATATTTAATTTACAAAGTCCTTTACTTATTTTTTCCTTGTGCCTATGTAATGAGACTTGTTCATTTAACATTATTGGTGCACCCTCTATGTTACTTTCCTTTTGTAAATGAAAATGATTAGAATATAAATAACTCAAAAGGTGAAAAAGCAAAAAAATGGAAATCACCATTAGCGTGTTTGATTTGCCAACCTGCTGCGGCGAGCTGGGCCGTCACATCATCATCCATAGCAGCTGTCAAAAGATCACCCTCCTCATATGTTTCAGACCCGCTACTTGGCTCGTCATCATCATCATCTGAGATTCTATCCATTGTGCCAGGCTCTGCACTAGGCAGAGATACCATTTTTTTGTCTTCGTCCGTCTTGCCTTCAGTTATATTGCAATGCCCCGTCGAAATAGATGCCAATCTTTGATGTTTTATTTTCTTTCTACATCACCTCCTACATAGAAAAAAACAAGCTTATATGAGAAATAAAATATAAAATATAAAACATGGACTTTCTCTTGTAAATGTATAAATTTTCCGAAACAAAGTTGTCTTCCATAATGTTATTAATTTACCTTCTGTTACAAGAGTCCTCTAAGCTTACATAGAGATATTATTTAAACATAACTACAAAATAATGTTCTTTTAACTATATACAGAAAATCATTTACATTATTTATAGGAAGGAACTTCAATGTTAAAAGAAATGTTGAAATTTATTATGTTCATATATATAGTAAAACATAATATTACAAATAAATCTAGGCCCAACAATAAAAAACATGATAAGATTGTACATCAAAGAATATTTTAAGAGCCATTAAAACAATGATATCATTATCTATGTATCATGAATTGATGATATAAAGGTAGGAAAGACATGTAAACATATGTTCTTACTACATACACATAAACTATAGAAAATTACAAAGTATAACAATGTCATTGAATACATAAGTATTTCCATGTGGAATACTGCATGATAAGGGTAGAATAGATAAGAATCCGGGATGATGATACTACATACGGTCAAAATTTGAAAAACATAAACAATGAGTTTCAGGCGGAAATGTTTCCCGCGCATACGTTTACGATCCCCACGCATGGTGAAACGTGATGCTATGAGATATTCGCGCTAAACGTGAAACAATATCGTAAAAAAGGAGCGCGCGGAAACAAGTTAACGTAACGTAAATAACGAGAATGTCGTCGTCGCCGTGGTCTGTGCACAGATATAGGATATCGGTGAAGCGCGGATGAAGCGTAGCGAACCGGTGTTACACTCGGCGTGACAGCGAGTAACAGATACATATTTGTTGGATGAATTTGACAGGCGACGCGACAGACGACAGACGGCGGACAGGCAGTTAAGAAGAGTGGTAAGAGCGTGGCTTGGCAAAGCGTGACGAGATGTGAGAGAACAGAGAGAGAAGATGCGCCAAGCCGCGCACACGGCGCGTTTATTTGGTGGATACTTGGGGGGGCAATGAAAATGCGCAGGGCACACGCAAAAGAGACCACCTCCGGGGCCGCAAAGCTCATGACCGCGGTACCGCGGAGCCATGGAGCAGGCCCAGTGAAAATCGCGAGTTGCGTACGCACCTTGTGTGTCCCGTGAGTGGTCACCCGATCAGGGAGGGCTCAGGGTTTCGCGTCTGCGGGGAGGCCGCCGTCGGCTACGCTCTCTCACCACGCCCTACGCTCGCGTCTCGCGGTCTCATCTCGCCACCCGTGTTAAACGCTCACCCGCACAGCACCACCACCGTGAGGCTAAAACGCGACCTTCTACCTCACCGGGCGTAACTCGCGTGTACGTCGCGCCACGCCACAACAACACACACAACAGCCGCCATAGACACCATGGCCAGTTTCGCCAGCAGCCGTATCGATCGGCTACGCGGCCCTCCATCTCCACCACAACAAACGCGGCAGCGAGGCGGCCATTTTGAGCGAGCCTGCGCGGTGCACTCCAAGCAGACGATGCGAAATTGCCCTTATTTCGCGAATAAGCAACATACGCGCATCGCTCGGTCCCTCAACGATCAATTACGTGCTAATAACGCACCGATACTTATTCGGCACTCACCGATTTCCCCTCAGAATCTGCAAAAAGGTACCAGCGACCACGGAAACACGAACACCATATACATGTATACGGGTCTGGAATAACCTGATTGGCTGGTACCACTGGGGTACGCGTCATGGCGTCCATCCGATCTACCTTCTTATTGGATCCTGAAACACGTGACTCTTGCTCTCAGCGTCCCTGGAACGATGTTGCTGAGTTTCAGTCTAACCTAAAAACTTGAACCATCTGAAACGGCAAGAAACAATCGTTTGTTGTTCTGCATGTTGTTTTGACGTTTTCTATTCGAAAGATTTTACCCTGGGTATGCAATTCCTCTTTCTATCTTATTGTCTTTATAGCGATACTCCTTTTTTACGTTTTCGTAATGAGAAATTGTTATAAATTGTTATCGAGATATAAAGTTCGAATCTCAAATATGAAGGTAATTTAAAGAGACATGGAAAAATATCAATTACAAGGAAGAAAATATATTTTATTTTATTTTTTTTACAATCACTATAATAAATCTAACAATATAAAAGTATATTATTTAAAAATAATATTTAATAATATAAAATGTTGTAAAGCAGCTTTACATATCACATCTGGGGTGGGGTAAATTACTAATTATACATGTTAGTTTAGTGGTATCAACCAATTGGATTTTAAAATAAAACAGTATATATATATATATATATATATACACACACACACTGTTATTAAATTTACATAGTAATACTTTATAGAATTAACGATTCATAATTTTCTGAATACATATCTAGTATTGTCTTAAGTATAAAGATTGTTAAACTAAATGCGAGGTTTGAAGTAAAAAATGTCTTAAACTCATGAATGAATACAGTCTAAATAGAATTCAAGACATTTTGTAATTTTATGTTAAATAAGAAATCTTGTTGCATCGATCCAATTGGCTACAAACCAATACCACCAGTGAAAAATATGTTTTTACTTTCAAGCCCATGGCTTGTTTTTATTGCACAGTTTTCCAAACCAACCAGGCTCACAAAGACATGTATTATCAGGTTGACACGTCCCATTTCTGCATGCTCTTGTGCAAGCTGAGCGTTGTGGAGATCTTCTACCAATTTCACAATGATCTCCTTTGAAGCCAGTAGGACATCTACACACATTGTTCCCTTTGCATTTTCCTCCATTTAAACAAGGAATTACGCACTTTGCTAAAAAAAAAATGGAAACATATTTATTATGAAGCCAATGCTATAATTTTAACCATTAGTGGCAACATTTCTATTACAATTATACTTACAAAATTCACAACGTAATCCAAAATATCCTTTTGGACATTCACAAGTATCTTTTTGTATACATTTCCCACCATTTAAACATTTTTCTGCACATATACCTAAAATTAATCGTGCCTCAATTAAGAAAGAAGAAAATTTGTGTCACAAATGTTTTCTTAAAGTTTATAGAAAAAATGCTGCATCTTAGACAGCTTGGAATTCGATTGGCTAGTACATCAGCAGCTTCAGGATCAACTAGATCAGGGAAATTATTAGATTCAGTTATAAGGGTAGATCATGCTGGAGAATTAGGAGCTGATAGAATATATGCTGGACAAATGGCTGTTTTAGGTATAAATATACTGTAATATATATACCGGGATATTGCTGTTTCTTTGGGCATAAATTTAACACAGGTATGTAAGACAGGTAGAACATCTGTTGGTCCAACTATTCAACATATGTGGGATCAAGAAAAGAAACATCGTGCAAAGTTTGAAGAGTTGATTAGAAAATATCGTGTAAGACCCACTGTTCTAACACCTGTTTGGAACATTGCTGGGTTTGTCCTTGGTGCTGGTACAGCACTCATGGGAGAAAAAGCAGCTATGGCTTGCACCGTAGCTGTTGAAACCGTGATCACAGAGCATTATAATGATCAACTACGTGCATTGATGGAAAGTGATGAAAAAGTACATGAAGAAGTTTTAGAAACGATTAAAAAATTTCGCGATGAAGAACAAGAACATCATGACACTGGTCTAAAACATGGTGCAGAACAAGCACCATTCTATCAAGCTTTAACAAATGTTATTAAATTTGGTTGTAAAACTGCAATATCAATATCCAAAGTTATATAAATTATATAATTTGTTAGTATAGTATGAAAGTGTAACATTAATAAAATATTTATATATATTAGTTCGATTTTAAGTAAATAAAATATCTATTTTATATATATGTCTTATTTTGATTTCAAAATACCTCCTTCACAATATGGTCCTTGAAAACCTGGTGGACAAGAACAAACACCAGGTGCTGTACAATTGCCACCATTCATACAATTTGGGTAGCACAATGCCTTTTTACAATGAGGTGGTCCTAAATATCCATCTGGACAAGGACCAGGATTAGGTTCTGCAATGAAAAATATTACATAAAGAAGAAAGATTCATTTGATATCAATAACAAATACAGCATTTGGATATAATAAGTGTAATCATAAAAGTATTTTTTAGTAATATTGTATAAATTCATAAATAGTGCAAGCAAATGTCAAGTTGGTTCATGCATAAATTTTATTTTGTCTTTCATCTTCAGACCACAAACAATCATCGTTCATCGCAAAGGAACATAAGACGCATTGAGCGATTATTTTCCGCTACACCCACATAAATTTAAGCAGATAGACGCAATTATACACTGACTTAAGTGAATATTTCGGTCACTTAAGATGGCTTTCATTAATACAAATTTTAGGATACCTTCGGGTCAGAACAGAGTCATGCGTTCATTCAGTTGAAAAAACTATTTTATCGATTAACAGATCTATGGGATAAAGGCATGCGTAAATGATCATAATATCCGGAAAGCGTTATACACAGTTAAAGCATCCCGCAAGATATCTTTTATCGAGTTATATACATAAAGATATGTTTTGTGCACCGATCGAACAAAAACACAATCGAAATCATCAATTCATAACGTGTCTCCTACTCCACATACATCATTATTAGAAAAACTGTTTTGCTTCTATCGTCGTCTTTCCTTATTCTTTTGCAAAGAGCAGTTTTCATGGTAATGAAACAGTTGAGATTTCAATAGTTTCTAATTGAAGTGTGCAGCAAATTGATCGATGAATTATTGCCGATACAGAACTCTGTGCGGGCGGGCGGGCGCGCGTGCGTGTGTGTATGTGTGGAGAGATATGATGATCATGGGCACGATTGACGCACTCACCGCGCACAGCGCATTCTTTTCTCAGGTTAAGGCGAAGGGGTGTTCCGTTTAAAGGTTTCCCCTTACGAGTTTCAATCATCAGACCGATGCCCAATTGCGCAATGCCCGAATTATTACCGGAACATGGTAATAGGACGCTGAATTCTGCGAATTTAATGAACATTATGTATTTATTTATATACGTAGGCATTAAATTTAATAATTTTTTATAAATAAAAAATAATTTTTTATAAATTTTCAATAAATAAAAAGACATAAATTACCCTTGGGTCTTTTGGGTACTCTTCCTTGCGTTTTGATCGTGATATATGGGGTTTTCAGGATCGTCTCGTCGAACGATTTTAATCGATAAAAATTATAGTAATATTTCTTTACACCAGACTTCCATGTAAAATTCACGTACGTTACTTCGCTCGGAATAATCGGTAATTTGCTTTCGAATTCTGGATCCAATAGATAAGGCAAGACCCTACCCTCCGTAATCGCGAATATCTCCATTTCAACCCCTAAACGAAACAAAGAAGGAAACGATCAATTGTAACTTGTTACATTGTCATACATATTCATGTGGAGTGATATTGGAATAAATTTAAAGAAATAGATTGTTACTCTAATACTACTTATAGAATAAATTAATACAGTATATCTATGTTTAAATATGAGAGAATCACATAAAAGATATATATATATATATGAACAATAATGAACGAACCTTTATTTTATAATGAAATAATATAGTATCATGTAACATAAACAGATATATGAAGTATTTTATAACATAAACTAAAATAAAATAAAAAATAAATATTGTCCCCATATACTAAAATCATGAATAAGCAAATGTCACAACAACATCTCAAAAAATGGCAATTTTATCAATATCAAATAAATTCTTTAAAATGACAATATGTATTTTCTTCTTCTAATATCAATATGATAAGAATATCAGGAAGAACAAAATACTGTAGGAATGAAATAACATAGTATATACAAAAAGAAAAATGCGGCACCAAACACGGATGGATATTCGTGGTGCGGTAGTATCGGTATCCATAAGCCAACTTACCGCTGAACATTTTGATCTGTTGCTGATCGATCCATAGGGAGATGTCACCGGTTGGTTTGTGACCATTGCCGGATCGATGGTGATTTCTCGCGGCCGCCGTGTCCAGGAGCAGAACGATTGCCGCCGAGGCCAGGGCGGCTGCGGCCCACTGCATAATTAATGACGTGCCGCCAGGTGTTGCACGGTTTATGACTAGCCCCCTTGTGGCTATGTAAATCTTCCTCTTTCTGTATGATTCTCTGTAAGCGTAAGCTATTCGTTGGTGTGTGTGACACTCGTGTGCTTGGTGTGTGCAGTCCGACGGAACACGCCACGATTCGACGCGTGAAATTTGGGATTTCACGGCAAGACTCGAGACGAACGAGCACGTTCTCACGCACGCAATCTAACGAGCTGACACAACCCAGAAAGACCCGTATGCGAAACTTCAATGGGGATCAGATCTCACGATCGAGGGAACGACCAACGACCGGTTGACCGACGACCAATTTCGCCGATGCCTCGCTGTAGCTTTCTGCCAGCTCTGTCGATAATGCAGCCGTACGATCACACGACGTTAAGTCAACAAGACGCGTATACACACGTTCGTACAGGCCGCGTCGCTGCGGCAAACTGACTGACTGACTGACTGACTCAATGAGAAAAGGTCTACAGCAGCCCGTCTTCTTGCTGTGAGACTGAGAGCAAGATCTCTATCTCTTAAGGGGTCCCGATATGTTTGGGGATAAGGGTGCGTGCACAACGATTTGTAGGATCGATATTTCGATCGATGCTTCTTTTTAAACTTGACCGATCATGCTTTCTGACATAATCTTCATTGCACTTTCTTAACTTCTTCTTTGACCTTTTTAATATTTTTTAATTTCGCTACGTTGTTCGCCATTGTGATCTTTTATTGTTAACAAAATGTATTGAATTTGCTGAAAATATGAAAGAACCATTCTTAATCCATTGAATATTTTTTTATTTGTTGAAAGAAAAATGGGAACAGGGCATAAAAAGTGGTAGGTCATAGTAGTAAATATTTGATCTTAAGAACAGCATCGAAATATAATACGTAAGTCCTCATTGAACAAAGCTGTGAATTTAAATTCGAATTGTTTCGAATATTACCTTGATTGTAATTCTTAATTGCACTACAACCATTGTCACCAATAAAATCTATCGAATATCGAAGATAAAAAGAATTCATTTAAATACAATTATTTGCATAACAATTGCGATATTACAAAATTTTTTGTACCTGACGAGTCTGTGAGTGATCTTATTAAAGACGGACGTGTTTCATGGAGAGATAAATATCTGATATTTATTTGGTAAATCAAAGATAGTCCTGTTGACGTATTTTATGGTCTATCAGTCGATATCAATCTCCTCGAGACTCGAATATCGTATACGCGGATATATGGAAATCAGAATTCGGATTAGCAAATAAGGTGAAAAGAAATGGGTGGAAGGAACCAGTTTTTAAACGTCTTTGGTCAGGTTCCTCCTCTTCGTTTCTTCTTTCCATTCTCTTTCGTACTTCGTCGTCTATTCCCCTCCTTGTCCCTCCCCCGTCTGTCTTTGCATTCGGCAAAGAGAATTCACTGTTGCAGTATGGACTTTGTTCCCAAGCTTGACACCAAGTCTGCTGTTAGCTTATCTTTCGACTTCTTTGGAATCTCTTGAATAATCTGTGAGGTGTCAGAAATCGATCAAATACGAACGATCGACGATGAAGCACTTCAAATACATGCTATTTCGTACAACTGTTTCAAAGTAACATACTGTACTATTCCAAGACTGCTCTTACATTTCTGGCAGTAAATATCTTGTAGATGGGACCTAACTCAAAATCTTTAGAACTTACTTTTGGTCAGTTTTTCAATAAGAATACATATTCCATTCCGCGTTAGAAGGGGATTACTAATCACGAACAACGATGAAGAATCTTCTGAAGTGTTAATCACGTATTAAAGAGACTGCTACGAAAACTAAATATAAATTTATCAAGTATTTTAAACTCTTATTGTAGTTTCTATTACATAATACTTTTGAGACATATCTTAAAAGATGAGCGAATTTCAGGATCGTTCTCTTGGTATAACTCTTCTTAGTTAGTACGGTATTCTTCCCGTCGAATGTTCGACCACATTTCCATGGTCGTTTTGCAATCCGTTACAAAGGCTGGCTTGTTAGGTATCGTGGTATATACGACATGCACGATTTTACACTCTGGCGCTTGTGGTCGGTCAGGCCGCAAACATTTTTCGCGCCTTACAGAGACGAGCAACTCTTCGCGACGCGATTGATCTTCCGAGGAACATGCCAGATCGTCGGAAACTTTCTACAAACAGGTGCAGGTGACGAAAGGTACACAAGACGCTCTGGATATGTACTGGTTATTTCACAGTATACGTAGAGATAATATGGTCGAGAAAAAGTACACTACAAATGTAAAGTACAATGCTATTTTGCGTAAATTATTCTTTTAAGAATTATATTAAACGTTATATTACATACGTACTATACTTTGATTGTTTTATATATTTTTGCATATTAAGTGCATTTTACACTTTTTTATACTTATAATTTTCCATAAATACATGGAATCTACAGTCTAATTATCACCATACATTATATGGAAACATGAGAGACATCTGTAGCGTATTGTATAACCTAGATTTCGTGAAAGTTTCATATTATTTAATATATTTTCAAATTTCATTGTTCTAAGAGAACAAAATTACTATATCACCTGTTTTCTTAGAATATTATCTCTTTTCATTAAATTTTCTATTATGAACAATTCCGTATAAAAGTAGAATTTCTATTTTAAATGATAAAATATTAGTTCTTATATATTGCAGCACTTAATATATTTTTTATTACATTTCTATTTTGTTAATAGTATTGATTGATTGATTTTTTTAGAAACTACGAGAGGTTCACTAAAGTAATTCATGAATTCTTGAAGAGAAACAATTTATCTTCATCAAATAATGAACGATAGCCAGGTTTATTTGCGATTCCACGGTTACTTATGGGAGCTGAGATGAACGATTCCTTTCCGTGTTTAGCCGAAATCAACGCAAAAGTAGGAAACAAGTGCGTAATAATGGAATGGCTGGCGACTGCATTACTATTTCCGACCACGGGGTTCGAATGAAAGCCCGGTCGATGAATAATACATGATATACGATAGATGTATTGCTGTTGCTGTGGACCGAGTTTGTTAGTGAACTGTCTTCGATCTCCGTGTCTCGGGAAAGGAGCTATATTTAATTTAGCACTCCAACGATAATATGTTAAATATATGCAGCAAAATATCAACTGCTCTATTCACGCAATTTTTTTAAATTTTTACTTATACTTATATATTACTAAACAAATTTAAAAAAAGCCATTATATTCAAGCTGTTCCGGGTAATTCATCTAAAAAATTTAACGAACCATTTGTTTTCTTTAACAGATCGGCGATCATTTTTAGAAATCAAAGTACTCAGTTCCTGAAGGAGAATGGGGGTTGTTCTGGATTCATCAGGCAACAGGTTTAACAGAACGGTTAATGAATAGTTGATAATAATGTCCATTGTAGGCTGCGTGTCCGAGGATTGGCCCATCTAACAAATGGCCCATTGTTATCTCTTACGGCTCCTCGGTCTTCCTCTTGCTCTTTCTCTTCTTCGCCTTTTTCCTCCTTCATCCTCCTTTTGCCATGCACGAAACGGGCGTGCATACAGGGTAATTCAGAAAAGAGAAACGATCTTCTCGCGCGCAGAGCTATTATTACTGTGTTTGGTCGGTTGAAAGATACATATGAATCGATAACAGCCCATCAGTTGAATTCTTGGTATTTTTGATCGGTAAGTAAAAATAAAAAAACAAGCACTCCTCTTTATTCTTTTCTTCTTGATTTTTATTTTAGTAACAAAAGAATTATATAGCGTACATAGAATTTTCTGCAGAATGAAATCAGGACAGTCTTACATTGTTTTTAGGCGTCATAAGTGACAAGTAGGAGAAAAGGTAGAGAGAGAAATAATCAATTTCACGGATATTGGAATCTCCATCGAACAATCAATAGTTGGAGACTGGAATACATGTCGAGACTCTAATAGCCAGGCGAAATTAGAAGATATTCAATAAAACATTGCACGAGAGAATTGAGTGCTGTATATTATAGGCGGATTACGAAGGAAAGGCCGTTTCGCCCGATACACAACGTACAATTGATCCGAACGTATATTATACATGGCTCACGAACGGGGAAGCGAGTCTCGAGGGCCGTCCCCATGAGGAGCAACCGGTGCCGGTTTATTCCCGATCGAATGTTTTTGCCCGACCGTCGCAAACCTAATTGGATTCGCTACGAACCACCTGACAGTCGTACACGGCAGAGCATTACGCAAAACCGTGTACCGTCCCCGGCTTTTTAAATGTCGATTCGCCGACGGTCGGCCCGTTTCGAGCCGCATTAACGCAGGGGCTCATCCGATCGTGCTTGCAAAATCGAATCAGCTGTTGGTTACGCTTGTTAATTGTAACGAATAGATTGTATTAAAAGTTGATCTTTCACACGATTTTACAGGAACAATGAACAGGGAACCTACTTCGTGGGAGCAAAAATCCAGGGAAAGCAATCTATGCGCTGGATGGCTTTCTGTTCTCCTTTTTTCTGCGAATGGAATTCTTGTTCTATTATAATAACATACGTTATAATATTTTATGCTATATTGATCGAGATAATGTCTGATCTTATGTTATATATTTTCATCTTATATAGGTACGATATACATGACATCTACTTATCGTTGTAATTTTTACCTTGCAACGTACTCGTGTATCCAATCAGCGTGTGCAACTTGTATATACGATCCTTCTTTCTCATATGCACCGACCTTACCTCCTCTTCTCCCGCAGGACACAGACGCACACGACCTCGGATCCTACATGGACACACGGCTCCTCCGGCAGGCAGCCAGGCGCTAACGTCGATGCATGTAGCTGATGGCAGCGGCCAGATCGTGCTAAGTTTCTGCGTCATCGGACCGTGTTCTCCTTTCATCCTTTTTCATCGTTCTCTTCTCACTAGGCAGACAACAATGATAGAATGATATCTCTACGGAGTGGGGAATACGGAAAAATGGGATTAGCGACCAGAGAAAGAATCGGTGAAAGTTGGAAAACTCTGGAAGAAAAAGAGAGGATAGGGTAGGAGGCAGGGTAAAACAAAGAAGATGGAACAGGGACAAAAGTACGTGGGAAAGAGAGGGAAAAAGGAAATATTGGCGATGGAGAGGACAAAGGAGAAAGAGGGGACAAGAAAAAAGAAAGAGAGAGGAATTCTCGAGAGATCAAGTTAGAGTACTGGCACAAAAAACCTGTCCCGCATAATTACATTATCGGTCACATCTCGTTCGACTTCTGTCCACAGCCATACAGCCCTTGCTTGGGAGACCGAATGCGTTCCCATACAATACAGGCCACCGTTGTTTCGAGGACGATGCAGCAAGGTCTCCAATGAAACTGCAGGGGGTCTGTGCCATTGCTTCTTTATCTCATTTTTTACAAACCTTTGGTAGAAAGCATCGAATATTCTGATAAATTAAATAGGAAGTATCGAACATTTTCTATGATTGTTGCTTTAGTTCGGGCCATTACTCTCTTCATTGGAACATGCTGATTTCTGTGGCGGAAAACAATGAGAACTCGGTGGTCAAAGAATGATCAATGGTCCCAGATTCATATTTTTTGGTTGTTTCAAGATTTTGATTTATTTATTTATTATTCGCAATTTATTCTTTTCTTTATTGACATGGGAGATGTTACACAGGCATTGGAATGCGCGTTATCATAGTCGCTGATAAACAGTCGAACACAAAGCGAAGTCACTTTAAAATTTTACATAACATTTTTAACGCAATGTGATACATACTTTCAATCTCTGTTGCACTACGGGGAGATGAAAGAATCTTTAACCAGATTGCTAAACTCTGAAAACTCTACTCCGTAGAAAAAATATGGAAACGATGACATCGTTGAAAAAATGCATAATGACGTATCCCTTCTGGGAGCATTTTTATGCATCTTTTCATCGGAAAATGCATTAGTATCTTAATAGTACTACGGTAATATACAATCAAAAGTTAGCACGATAGACGCGCACATGTATGAACGAACGTATTCTCTTTGTTTTGTTACTTTTGTCACAGTTTTATAGGTATAACATGTGCTGTCATGTCGTTGTAAAATGAACACGGTTTTGTAGAAAGTCTCGCATATATCATACTTTTTTTTAAATATAAATCTGTGCTCACTACGCTAACACGGTGTCATTCCTTCGACGGTATAAATAAAACTGTTAATATAATCATAAAAAATAATCAGATCCAACACACGAATGTTTTGTGCTAGACGCACATCGTACCTATTGTGAATACAAAAAACTTTCTATGTATATAACAAGTGAAATAAAGAAAAAGAAAAATATCAAAATATATTAAAAGTATCAAAACACCAGTAACACGTACGAAAATATTGGAAGTTCACATAAGTTACCATGTGTTTCAGCCAACTAGAAATTCAAATCTCGATAAATATTATTTGGATACACTTTGAAACTATACAGAAGATAGTACGATTAGAAAAATATGTTGAAACGTAATTATATACGACTATATTTTGACTTGGACGTCGGATGCTTATCCTGACAAATATGTAATTTAATATAAGTTTATGATTAATCACGTTTTAATATATTACAGGTCTCCGCATTCTTTTATATACTTCACAGTATCTTTATAATAAATTATTGTTTTCTTTCATTTACAATACACTCTTTTTTGTAGGCGCCTATATATTTACGTATATATTTATATATAGAGAGTTCGTAAAAATTACGTGACGTCCAAGTCATTTGTACAGGATAATCGGCAAAAAAGACCCTGACAAATATAAACTGAAGACCAATGAATTTGTTCATTACGTAAAATAAAATTTTTTTGCTAAAAATGGTACTCATAAAAATTTCAGAAGTCAACTCGGAAGAATAATCATAATTCAGTTCGATTTCTTGTCGTAGGCTGAGAAATGTGTATGATTTTGACATATATAGACTTTTACGAACTTTACGCGCACATGTATTGTAAGTATTCTATATTTTGTACCTTTTTTATTTTTGTACCTGATATATTTGCTCACGACACTTTTGCAGACAACCTGTACATTGCATTGAATAACTTAATACGGTAAATAAAAAACATTAAATTTATTCTCGGAGAAATTAACGATCTCTATGATTCTCATAATAATATTTCATACACTAAAATGTAATAATAGCTGTTCTCGTGTGATCGCACTTTTTTAACACTAATTTTAATCAATAATCAATATACGTCTCTATATATTCAATAGCTATTTCATATATTAAATTATATTCTATATTGATTGGATTATAATAAAATTACAAAAAATAAAGTAAACATTAATAAGAATAAAGAGGACTTTCATTCTGAGCTAAAGCACGTTTCACATACAAAAAGCAACAATTAGAGGCCATGTGACATTTTTCATTTTAAACTACCATAGTGCATGTACAATGTTCTTTTTTATATTCTAGTAATAGTAGTAATAGTAGTAATAGTAGTAGTAGTAGTAGCAACAGCAGCAGTAGTAGTAGTAGTAGTAGTAATAATAATAATAATAATAATAATAATAATAATAATAATAATAATAATAATAATCTTTTATATATTTTTGTTGTTCGTGTACCGTTAATGAAAGTGCACGTGCACAATAATTGTAGATAGTCACTGATTCTTTATATTTGGCCCTCTGTCGGCAGAGTAAAAATTGATTGCATCTAAAGGTTCTTAGAACAATTTTTTTCTCATTTTTAATTAAAGTTAGTTTCAGTCCCGGCCAGATTGCGACACTATGCTCAATGTGAGTCCTTCCGTTTTCAAGATTGCATATAAGTAACACCAGTATGTGCAGTGTATTAACTAATTTTGGGGTAATACGAATTAATTATTGATACTGATTATCTTCATTTGAAAGACGTGAATCCTATATGCAGCCTTAAAAGTGCTTCGTACTTCCTTTTTTTTGTGATACGCATACTTAGAACAATATAAACATAACTCGTATACCCTGTAATGGTCAGGAAGTGTCAATTTCCAATCTGGCCATGTCAAATGTTACGATCGATGCTAGAATACTTTCTACTATATTATGTCCATAAATAGCTTGCACGCTATGAGACACCTCTATCGTCTTTGGGTTTTATAATTAGTCAAAGATCTTCTCAACAAATTCAGTAATTGTAAATAATTTTCGATCGACTAACAAATTGTACTTTGGAACACACGCAATCACGTAGATGAAATAATCATCGCAGATCAACGTTTCTCGTTGATTGAAAATATTAAAAATTGCTAAAACACTCGAATAACACACATCTAGGCGTGTGTTAAATATCCATGAGGAATTACTTTTTAAACGACACAAATGTACAAACGTTGTGCATGACTTATACAGCCTTTTCTGGGCTCGACATAGAAACATTTATACTTCTCTTTTTATGTGAACTATAAAACCCAAAACCAAAATCTAATTGGCAGTATAGTGTTGGACATTGCGCCCAGCGCAAGGTGCATAGCAAAGATGCTGCAGCTAGTAAGGATTGGATACCTTACTTCTGACAAAAAAACAATGTTTATGCGGCTTGAATAAGATAATACCAGAGGTTACACGTATGTCGCCATAGTGCCGCTTGGAATAGGCGGTGTTTCTTCCGGTCTACCTTTGGGCCCATATTGTCCAATGAAAGAACCGTCCTCCGTAAACCGCCCTTTAACAAAATGACGATCACAATCCATAAATTTGCATTTAAAATTATAATTTAAGAAACATAAACCATTAATGTTCCGATCTATTTTTAAATGTATCACTTAACCTACCTTATACTAATGTGGCAAATGCTTGTGAATTTGGTTCTTGTTTACGATGTCGACCATACTGACCAATGAATGATCCATCCTCGTTCATACCTTCTATATTAAGTCAAGCAACAAGGCAAAACAAATGAACGAATAAAAACATAACATAAACTAAGGTGCTAAGGCAAGGAAAAAATAACATGTAAATAAATATCTTATCCTATGTCGGACGTGTATAAAATGAATATAAAACAAATATTTGTATTCATGCTGTTATATGCATTTACACGTGTGGGAATTGGACAATCTACTGAACATATCTACTGAAATCTAATACTACTTACTTCAAGTGTCTTCTTACTTTATTAATGTAAATAAATCGTTATTATCTATTGAACTAACCTGTATCTCCCTCTCCATATTCTGCCATAGAATCAGTATCAGATTCAGGATGCTTCCCATCTTGATGGGAAGAAGATGCCAGAGACGCGCGACCGCCTGCTGATTTGGTATCTAAAGGTTGCGAATATTCATGAAAACCGCCTTCATCTGGATAGTCGCCGCGCCCAGCAGCTAATTCTCTTTCATGTACCGCGTATTTTCCACCTCTATTACGTTTAATAACGCATACTATTATAAGTACCAAAAGAAGGAAGGCAATTGCTAACATCATTCCTATGAACCATCCAGCGGTTGCGACATTTTCTTTAGGCTGAATGATAGGTCCTTCACTACTTGTTTCTACTTCTTGTGGTTCGCTTTCTGTGAAGTAGTTACCATCAACGGCAACGACAGACATCACATAAACTTCACCACTTTGAAGTCCTCGAATTTCGATCGTGTTCGATTGATATTCTGGCTCAGTCTGGAGTGGTATCGTTTCACCTTTGAGTTTGTACTTTACAAAAAAGTGACTTCCTGGATTCCCGTTGAGATTCAGCTGCCAAATAATTCTTACATTTGAGTATCCATTTTCCTTTGGAATAGCTTCCCATGTGAATTGTGGTATATCAGGTCGTTGAGATATGCGCGTTTTTTGCTCGATAAAGTAACTAAGTGAATATAAAACAATATGTTACCTCATACACAACATATAAAATTAAAGTAAAAAGCAACGATACATACTCATTTCCTTCACCAACTTTAGTTGTTGCTCTAATATGTACACGATATTTCGTATCAGGCGCTAGAGCAGCTAATTTTGCACTGGTAGCTTCTGGGTCTATAATATGTGGTTTTCTCTCCAAGAGAGGTCCCAGTCTGGTTCCATTTACGGATTCATAATATATTCTGTAGCCAGTTAAGATACCATTTGGTTCGGCAGGTTTTGTCCATGCTAAAAACAAAGCACTGGAACCCATTGGGAACGCCTCAAGATTGAGGACTGTTCCTGGGACGCCTTCTGGTGTGTCAAAGCTTAGAGTTTCAGAAGGTGGCCCAGCATATCTAATAAATAAAAATAAAAAGATTATCGTTATAAAGAATGTTACATATGAAAATCTATAAACTGCTATTTTAAGATTCATTACCGTCCGTTGTATGCTAATATTCGAACATAGTTCTTGCTGAAGGGAACAAACTTGGTAACCAGTGCGTGAGTCCTATTACCGCCTCTTATATCGATTTCTCGCATTCCCTTTTCACCGTCCTTTTCTGTCCATGTTTGGATCTTGTATCCTTGTAATTCGCCTCGTACCGATTCCTCGGGGACCGGATTCCACGAGAATTGTGCGCTTGTACTCGACTTTACTTGATTTAACGTAAAGTTGCTCGGTGCTTGCAATGGTACTATAACATTAAATGAATTTTAAGTAATGTTAATTCTGAAAGAAATTACAAATACGATAAAAAATATAATAAAAAATCCACACACCATCCTCTCCAGAGTATCCTGTTACTTCTTCAGGTGCAACTCTACATTCTCCTCTTTCATTAATAGCTACCACTTTAATCTTATATCTTTGATAAGTTGGTTGATTATCCACAACTAAATTGTTTTTCTTCCAATCATGTATGTCTTCTATAGTCCATTTTTCTCCTGGTATATCACGTCTATAGTATACTCTATACATGAATTTGGGTGCATTGTGTTCAATTTGTGGCATAACTGTCCAAGATATAACCAGATTTTGTGGAGTTGTTCCCTTGCCCATAACGTTATCGGGATTCGTATAAGGAACGTCTTGTAACGTAGTACATACATCGCTATGTGGTGAGGGTAACGATGGACCTATTTTATTCCACGCTAATACACGAAATGTATAGTTAGCCCAAGGCGACATTGGAACATCGTATGTTTGTTCAGTTGATGGAACAGGATCTTTTGATATCTCCCATGTATCTGGAGTGAAACTGGTATTATGTTGAATAGTGTATCTCAGAATTGGTGCCCTGTTATCACCCATTGGAGTCCAATGTATAGTAGCTGTATTCGCTGCACAATTAACACTAACTAACTTTGCTGGGTTTGGTACATCTTGTACAACTAGTGTCGCTTGTGCCTTTGCCTCATCCAACTCGGTATGAGCAACGCAAGTATAAGTACCAGTGTCTAGTTCAGTCGTTTTTGTAATCATTAAAGAATAATCAGTACTTCGGATAAATCGTGGTTCCATCTCAAAATCGATGGGTTCGCCGTTACTCAACCAATCAATTGTAAGTGTTAAACTGGAATCTGTAACAGCGTTACATCTAAAGGTTGCAGTAGAACCTGCAGCAACTTCGTAATCCTCTGGTTCATCTGTGATCCTAGTATGTTCTTTTACTGCTAAATTGCCAGAGGCTTCTATTTCTCCGAATTTATTGGACGCATGGCATGTATAGGTGCCTGCATCTAAGAATATTACATTCTTAATTTCTAAGTCACCAGAATCTAAAGTCTTGTATCGTCCTCCAGTTAGTTCTTGTCCATTTCGAATCCATTTTACGGCAGGTTTCGGTGCTCCAAATACACGGCAAGTAATTTTTACAATTTTACCATCGACTGTAGCGATATCAGCGGGGGGTTGAGTAATTTCGGGTTCTAAAGCTAAAACATTTACATACACATCCTTGTATACATAACCCAATGAATTTGTTGCATTGCAACCATAATTTCCTGTATCCTTTTTAGTCAATTTTTCAATAATGATAGAATTTGGTGTAACTTTTCTGCGTGGATTTGGTGGTGCTTCTGATATTGGTTTGCCATTATGAATCCATTTTATCTCCGGGACAGGTACTCCATTAGCTGCACACTTGAATTCTACAGTTTCGTCTTCTGCCGCATTTATAATCTCAGGCTCGATAGTGAAATATGGTACTGCCATTACTTGTAAATGTATAGAATACGATTTCGCATCACCAACCCCGTTTGATGCTTCGCAGGTATACGTTCCCTCATCTTTGGAATTAACATGTTTAATTATCAAAGATTTACCATAATTCCCTTGCATTATTCTATCATTAGTTCTAATTACTTCGCCATTTTTACTCCACACTATTTGTGGTAATGGTGTTCCACCATGTATGCAGTATAATTCAATTTTTTTGCCGCGTAAGGCAACTTCATTTTTTCTACTCACATATTGTTTAACAGGTTCGTATTTATTTTGACTAGCAGATATTCCCGAAGAGATAACGTTTAATAAAACTCTATTACCTAATTTATATTCATTTCTGAATACAGATGTGGCTGCACACGCATAATAAAAATCGTCAGAAGCATCGTTTCTTGTAACATTGCTGAACCAAAGGTTCCCTTCAGGATCTAAAGTCATTCGCGAATTATTGATCGACTTGATGCCCCCAGCAGTATCTTGAATTAACCAATATACGTTTGGTTTTGGCCAACCATCTGGTGGTTGGCAAGTTAGTTTAAATGGCTGTCCTTCATTTGCATCCAGACTTATAGGATTCTGATCTTTGAACGAGTTCAATTCAGCTTTTCTAACAAAAACTGAATTAGACGTTGCAATTCCCCATTCATTCTCTGCAAAGCATTGATATTGGCCCAGATCTTCGTCTCGTGGTCTAGAAATCACCAGTGTACCTCTACCAGGCTGTTGAGATATACGGTCATCATATGCTGGCCACTCAAAATTCTTTCCATTTTTAATCCATCGATACCTATATTAAATCAATAAATAAAATTTTTACTAACATTAGAAATACTCTTGCAAGTTTGGTCAAATACTCAATATTATTATTATTATTCATGATTACTGTTATGCTAAAAATAGTATGATATTGATCATAAATAGATGAGAATAAATCATAATGTGGTAATGATGTTTTCTATTTTCCTTCAGTATATTGTTAGACCACTCCCATGCATCTACAATTCACACCACAAGTAAAGTATCTTTATCAGTACTAGTAACTTTATACCCCCTAAGGCTATGAGGTCATCCTGGTAATTAAGACCAGTTAC
Source organism: Bombus waltoni (assembly GCA_014737395.1). Lineage (NCBI taxonomy): Eukaryota > Metazoa > Arthropoda > Insecta > Hymenoptera > Apidae > Bombus > Bombus waltoni. Next base: position 180,547 of record JACXII010000043.1, on the reverse strand, counting down.
TCTGGCTTCTCTGCAGGACAAAGATAGTATACTTACATGTAAGTGCAATGAAACTACATGAATGAAATATTCTTAGAAAATATACTATTAATGTTGCACTACTGCATTAATTCTTTATAAGATTTCTGCTTTTCTATGATTAGCACTTAAAATTTAAATCAATGCAATATATAGTCTCTTTTAATATAGTATCATTTTTACCTTTCTCCTAAATATTATATTTTATTGAGATTAAGAATATTTTTATTTGTGAAATAATAACAAAGTAGCAGGACATATTTTAACATTTTATTTATTTTCTGATTAAATGAACTTTACCTTGGAGCAGGTTCTCCTTCAGCTTCACATTCAATTAAAAATGGTTTGTCATTCTCATTAATCTTCGCTTGAGCCACTTGAAATAACTGCTCATCTGTTGGGGGTTGTTTGGATATCCGTGGTGGAGATTGGACTAATAAAAGATACACATGACAAATGTGCATTATTGTTACACACTATGAAACAATTTGCTAATATGCACTTAGTAAAATATGTTACATATGTGCTATATAGCAGTAATATATGTAACATAGTTATCTAAACAAACAAAAAATTATTGAAACTATGTTTTTATAACTGTTGAATAAATTGAAATAGAAATGCTTTGGAATATAATGAAATGTAGTGAAATTAAAGTGCATTCTTAGAACAATATAATCTTCTAACTCAATGCATTATAATCGCATTAAGCTAAATTCATTTAGTGTTACATGTCTTACAAAAACAAGTGAAAGCAAAATATGTATTTTTTATAATTTTCTAATGATATAAAAAAATTATTTGTGATTAAAAGTTTATAATTAAAGAAGATCTGTTCTATGTGAAAACAACTAGCTGCATCTGGTAAGCTTGCAACTGTTTTCACCTCCTATAATATCCAGAATATGGATTATAATTAAAAATCACAAAATGTTATTATGAAAACTGATTGATCGTAATAAGTATTACTTCGAATTTATTGTGACCGATATAAAACATGATGACGGAATTACACTCACTTAAAGCCGATGCCTGCAGTACCAGTGTTGAGATAATATACACGATGAACTTCATGATCGGCCGGTATTTTCTTGATCTAGAAGTAGAAGATTTTCTTAAATATTTCAATCGTAAAAATTTCGGGAAGCAAAATATATTTTAAGAACACATTTATCAAAATTGCAAATTTTATATAAATAATATATAAATATTTGCAAAATTGCAAATTTTATATAAATATAATAAATTATGAATTTGAACATTCTTTCTATAGATTTATCCATGTTAATCTTTGCGATTCAAACGAATCCGATAATTAAAGTTGTCACGTTAGAGCCTTTGTAAACCCTATTGGCATTCGCAAGTAACTTTTTGTGGTACAACACCGGGCTACATTTTATTTGAATCACATTGTATACACGCGTTTATAAAGAATATGAATCGTGCGCAGGAATGTCACAATGAACATACAATATGACATTAACGATTTTGTTTGAAATAAATGTGTTAATGCTAGAACTAACAATGACTAAGGTATAAACCACGTTCCAAAGAAATCAAGCCGAAATATAAAAAGATACATAATGTAAGAGAAGAAAAACAATCCTTTATCTAGTATACACCGTCAAAAATCATTAAAATGTCTAAAAATGCGCCATAGTAAATCTGCAAAATTTCTATAAAAAATGAGCAATTTGTCATTTTCAGGTAGTTCTAACTTTAAATAGAATTTTCAAATCCCCTGGCGAATAGTAGTTGCCAATGGAGACGTGAGAAATGGGCGTGCTCTCCACGTAAAAAACCAACGAATAATATACATATGTAGAAAACTAGACATGTGTCATCGGACCGGCTAATAGTGTATCCAGCAGTAGCTTCTTAAAAGTATCGTGTAAAATTTACTTTATTTCCCATATTTTTTCAGTGAAACTAGATAAAATAGAACAAGTATATGTAACAATGTTATGTATTCGTTTTAGGATCGCGCACAATCGTTGGAACAGGTGATGGTGTTACGATGATCTCACCGAAGTTGTCCTTCGAAATCACAACATCGCCGATGAAAATTTTACCGCCGTTTCGTTCGTCCACCTGTTTCACGACACGTTTGCTTTATTCTTACGACGATTAAAGAAATCTGAATCGATCGGTCGCTACTTAGAAAACAGATATTCCATGGGGACCAAAAGGGAAAAAAGGGAACACACGGGGCTGGGCAAACGGGCACACCCGCGAACTAGCATTGATCGCCGACGCTTCGTTTGTCGTTTCACTCAATACCTCGGTTATTACTCGATATCTCGATGTACGTTACTAATCAATTGTACGTTTCTTCACGTCAATGACAATAGCTCACCTATCTCAACGTTTTAAGGCGTGTTTGATTATTAAAATTCCGTCATCACCAAAGCATCATCGAAAAACCACTGACTCGCACACGTAACGTAGCGTACCGTACGGTACTGTACACTAGTGTGGATGTGCACGTTGCATGTATTGCAGGCTCGATCCCCACCTAGTGCCTTCGATCACACCGATTCACACTACTAAGTTTTCACTGAAATTTAAGGTCCGCTCACATAGGAGTGTAGCAGTATTTCGCTATCTGGCCGCGGGTCATCACCAAACCTGGCCAGTTAGCAAGATAGGATCTGCGTTACAGTTCCTTACACGTTTGATCTAATATTATTAGTGAAATTTTACATTAGTTATAGATTAGAATTAATCAATTCTTTTTTAGACAGGAATAGAAATTAATGTTTAATGATTAAACAAATGGAACTTTAAAAGTAAATTTTATGAATTACAAGTCATCCGATTATCCCATCTCACCTGAAATCATAAAGATATGAAGTGTTATAACCTATCACTTGTAACTTGTCAATTCACTAATATTATTGTTTGGAAAATTATAGCGCAAAAAGGCCCAGGGTTTCTATTTTCTAAATCTTTTTAGAACATACAAGATCAAGGTATTCGAGACTTATCAAAACATTAACGATTTAAGATTTATTAAAACTTTAGAGAGTTTCTAATACTGAATTATGCCAAAAATAGTTCGAATCTTAACAATATTGTAAAACTTCGATTTGATTCGAAATTGAGATTCAAACACTCATTGCTATAGAAATTCAAACCGAGACATCACGGCTCCAATATCTAAAGGTTTTTTAATCTTTATAAAAACAATTAAATGTCAGGTCTCGTACAAATACACATACGCATGCATATATCGTCAATATATCAGTATAGCGTCAAAGTTCCGCTCCACTTCCAAGAAATGGTGGGGATAGTGATAGTTAGTTAGTAAGGCGGAATTCCGGCCAGTTAGTAAGACACTACTGCATTCTATGAAAAGAATTGACATTTATAAGATCACTGCAGACGAGTATAAGTATTTTACATAGCAAAATAGTCGTTTATTAGATAGTTTGTTAATACTGCCTTATTGAATAATGTCAAATACAATCTTTTTTATAGAAGTCTTTTCTTCGCAGGTTGAATAAACGGTGTGAGTATTCCTTTATAAGAGTGAGTCTTTATAGTCTCTTGGCCAATAACGGTCGAGACAAATCGAAGGCATCTTGTCGCGCCAGATTCAAAAAAAGCGCGCCCCCTAAGCAAACGTAGCTACTATGTATAGCCTGTATAGGATCTTAAAGTGCAGCTGTGTATACTTTGCAAAAAGGGAGAAGTGATATATTTTAGAATTGAAACGTGTCAAAGAGGGGTAAACGATGCATCTTTAAGTGAGCCGTCATACCTTTGTCAACTTCTAAATATGACAAAATTTTTCCAGTTTGAAATTCATATCCAGTAGGTAATGCGGGTGTTTTTGAGACATAAGTGTAATAGAGTTTGTCACGATAGTATTTTATAAAGGAGAGATAAAAAACTTAATGTAAAAATGACAAACGATTGTAGAAGGTGAGAAACTACGCCATTAATTAATTATCGGTATATTGTCGTATATATGATACGTATGAGAATAATCGATATATAAATGGTATTCCAGGTAAAAAGATACAAATATTATAACATGATAACTAACACATATATGTTCTAAGAACCAATAGCGAATCTCTTCTGTGATAAGAAATACGTCTGAGTCTGAACAAATTTAAACTTCGATCGAATGCTCGATATAAAAATATAGGTCGAACCGTATTGTATGACTTGCACGCATATTCAATAAAATTGACGATTTTCATTGTATTGTAGAAAGCCAAGATGTAGAAATTATCATGTCTCTGAATACAAATTATGTTAACAATTATGTGCGTAATCATATTTGGTCTTCGTATTAGTTCAGACCACACATAGAGAGGCAACGAGCGCTGCTTACAAAACACTTAACCGCTTCGTTTCTTTTGGCGTCAATTGATAGACCGTGTGCAAAGAATACGTTCTATGAGACGTACTGGATACCAAATAAGTTGATGTTCGTATTGAATATCATATCCCTTTCGTTTGATTTGATTCTTCCGTTCCGTTAATCGCATTTACTTTTTACATTAAAAGTTATGTAATATTTATCATACTTAGACATCAAAATAAAGTTGTTGTAATGCGTCAGAATGATTTTCAAAATTTTATTACCACGATAAAAGGAAATAAACTGTATTTACATATAATTTGCATCTATTCATCTGTCTTGGATAAATGACAAGTTTAATCATTTCTACTTTATTCACAATTCTTGTTTGATATTTGATCCTCAGTGTAGATAATTTGGCAAAGTATCAAAAACTGCAGTGCAGTTTATAGGACATGTAAAAGCATTGTCACAAATTTAGATTGAGTTACGCGAAACCGACAAACTCAGACGTATATTTTGGGTTATTATATTAAGACATGATTTCCTTGCGATTGTAAATGTATTGCTTTATTATCAATTTACAAAATAAAAGTTTAATGAATATATATTATATAAACACTAATAATAGCAGGATATTATCTATCGTATTAATGATAGAAAAACATTGTCCAATCTTTTTCATACTAATTTTGTACAATTTGAAAATAAAGAATAAGCCTTAATATGTGCTTGTGTCTTAGGTACTTTTCTGATTAGTCAGTTTAATCAGTAATATTTAATGTCATTAAAAAACATGATATAGTAAAAATAATTTAAATATACAAGAGCATAATTAAATACAATGTATATCTATTTAAAATCTATTTAAAAGTAATGCAGTCTTACATATTTGTATAAATTAAAAATTATTTTGTAATTATTTATACATTTAACATTTCGACATTGTTTTCTTCTTGTCTCATGATACACTATATTACACTATATAAATAATACAATAAATTGAATTTTCCTAATTATCAAAATTATACAATTTGATACTGTTCTGGTTCCACTTCATTTATATGTCGTAAAAAGAACGTAACTTTAACTTGTTCAACGTGCCGACAAAGTTTCATAGCTAAACTTGTTCGCAACTTCATGTGTTGTGTAAGAGACGGTAAATTTAATAGTAAAAATGCTAGCCCATCAATTTCCTGTAAAAAAAGAAAAAGGAAAATAAATTAATAGAATTATGCTGCTTAAGGATTTATATTTCTGCATACATTACCTCTTGTTTCACTCGGTATGCAATGTCTTTGCAATCATTCGTTTTTCTTAAGTATCTGAAGACATCATCTACACTCCAAAATAATGGATTCGAATCAAGTTTCCGAGTTTTTGGGCGCCTTTGTTTCTTTTGCATCCTCACATATTCTGATTCTCCATCTGAGCCATCAGATTCAATACTTGTATCCCAATCTCGTTCTCTCTTACTTGCTCTAGTAACAGTGGAACTTTGGCTAAATTTTGATGAATGCTGTTTATTATTTAAACTATTAGGACTTCCTCTGTCTTTCGTCTTCCTATTATCGTTAAATGAACTTCCAGAATCATCCGATGTGTTGCTCGAAGGTGGCTCAGTTTTAAATTCATCTGATTTTTCTCCTTTCTCCAAACCTTTCTGGATCATGATATCTATCTCAGAAAGTGGCGGTCTTCCATCAAGAGTTTCTTCAAGCCCTGATACGTGTTTGGCTAAATCTAATGACATAAATGGCATTTCATCTTCTTGCTCGAAGTCTTCATGAGTTTCTTTTTCTCTGTTTGCCCATCTTCCACGTCTCCTTTTTCGCCTACCACCCCATGGTTTTGGTTTTTGTACCATAATACTCGTATAACCCTTTGGCTTACCTCTTCGTCCGGTACCAACAGATGCTGCTAAAATAAAAAGTTAATTAGTATTAATAAATCGATTGAAATGAAGATTATAAATAAACCACATATATGATGAACTAAATATAAAAGAAATGACACTTACTGAATTTTGCTTTTGATGTTTTGTGGCACTTATCCGGACATTCATTTTCAGGTACATACAAGGGACCAAATAAATTTGGACATACCATTAACTTTTTGCAAATATTTCTGCAAAAATCAGCCACCATATCTCCGGATGTAACTACGGCAACACTCGCGCGATATGTATTGTTTTTATGTTTGGCTTTTAAAACTTCTAAATGGTATCCTGGATCTGGTTTAGAATCACATTGAAGGACCTTTAATATTCGAGCACTTCTATATCCTACGGATACGATCATTGATAGAACTTCTCTCATAACTAAAATTACAGGGCCAGGTCCTACTGCTTTTGGTAGGGTTGCTAATTTCCCTTTAGAAATCATAGGGCCCGTGAAACAACGATAATTAAAATATATCTTTGGACACCAAAGTGAAGAACGTGGTTCGGATATTGGTATATCTAGAATGTTAGTCTTTTTTTCTTCTTTCACGGGCATTTGCAGTTGTTTACAAACTTCCACATAATCTTTTGGTGGTTTCAATGGATAATGATTAGATTCACACCATCCAACAGGAAATATTTGTAAGGAATACATATCGACTATATGTTCTGGTCTTGTGTTTTCATAATTATCTAACTTTAACCATAAAAGATTGTCAACAATTTTTGTAATATGTGCGGCACATATGACATTTTCATATTCTGGATCAACCGCTTCTAACCGCATACCACATTCAAAGCTGGCATCAGTGGCACTTTGTCTTTCTGGAAATAATTTTTTTTCCGCAGCAGTTGCTTGGGTATCTTTTAAATATTCGTCCCAATCAAATTCGTCTTCTTTTGGAGTCCAACCATTTGGATGTACAATTCTAAACAGCATTAAAATGATACATTATAAAGCATGAATCAATTATGAAGATTTAAGAGCACTAAGGACAAATAATTTAGAAAATAATTATTTCTTCATATTTAAGTAGTTTTGCATTCCTGATACTAAGTACGGAGATACCTATTTTCATTTTTTCTTAGTCAATATCTTTTTAGATTGCATTGTTTTAGAAGGATACTCGGAAAGCTTACTTATTGTTACTGTCACAAGGATTAGACTTACTTGATATCATGCTTTTTTGCCCATCCAACTGGAAATATATATGGATGTTCTGCTGTACAAAGCCAAGTGTTTTTCTCTGTACTGTTGTACATACAGTTTTCAATATCCATTCCCTTTGACAACTCATCATATGTATCAATATGTACAAGGAAATAAGTGTCATCAAATACTTTTATAACAGTAGCTGGGCATATTTTTATCTGATCAATTGGGCTCAATGCTTCTAATTTCATACCAACTTTAAATTCGTGTTTTGGATGATCTACAGTATTATGAAATAATTCTTCTGGAAGATCATAATTTTTTGGTATAGACTCTAATAAATCTTTCCATTCTTCATATGTATGCATTTCTACTATAGAACTGGGTGGTTCTAGAAACCAAGTTGAATTAGATTTAGATGCAAACCCATAAGGATGAAGATGTTCTGATGTACAAAACATCCAAAAATCTTTACGCAAAGAACCAGGAGTATCATATCTTAATAAAAGTCGTCCTCCTACATTTTCTATAATCTAAAGAAACTCAAAATTAATTAAATTGTACTTATGGAAATAATAATATAAAATTTGTATATTACTTCTTACCGTGGCTACCCATAATTTATATGGATGTAGTATATCACTAACTTCAACTTTCATGCCTTGCTTGATTCTCTCTGTCATGCTTAGACCATCCTATATGGAAAGAAATATTAAAATTAGAAAATTAAATTACAATCTTATTATTATATAAAATTTTTTTACGAATTTTTAACTAACTCCTGACAACATTTCTGATGGAACACTCCGGGCTGTTGTTAAAAATTCGGACAATTTTTCCACGCAGTCTGGAGACCTTTGAAGAATAATATCAGTTGGTACTAATTTTTTATTATTTTTCATACACCAACCAAGTTCATGAGCAGCTTCCTTAGTAAGATTGAACCAAAATTCCAATGATCTATCATCTCCACCAAAATAACGTAAACGTAATAAAGGACCACATGCCATGACAATAGAAGCCACCCAGTAATTGGTGTTTTTCTCATCTTCATTTTTTTGAATTGGCACCTCAAGGGACATGCCAATTTCAATGCCACTCTGAAGTGTCAGCTCAACATGTGGAAACATAATTTGTGGTACTTCAACACTGTTTGTAGCATCAAGATAATCTTGCCAAAAGAAGCCATATTCTGAAAAATGGATTTTAATTTCAGATTTCTTAAGGTATAATTTTTAATTATGAGAGCTTATGAAATTTATTAATATTTATATTTAAATATATTATATCATTTATTTTTAATTATAATATGTTAAATATAATAATAATAATAATAATAATAATAATTAATAATAAGCAAGAATATATGAAAAATAAAAATATTTCTACTAAAAAAAGTATATATATATACAAATATATTTTTAATTTATTTAAATATATCATTTTTTATTTTTAATGAAATATATTTATTATAAAATAATTGTTAAAGTGACACGTAATTTTATTTAAAAAAATATATATCTTATGTGTCTGAAAACTATATATCTAATACTCATAAATAGATTATAAGATTCGTCATTATCATGACGATATGATTAATAAAATAAAATAAATTTCACTTGCGCGTCTCATTAAGGATTCCATGAAATTTACATTCCTGCAATACGTTATTATCAAAAACTCTACGAACGTGATTAATGTCTTCTAATAGAATCAGTGTTGAACGGTCAGAGTCATTTCAAAAACTTTAAAAGGTTACCGAATAATCATAATTTTATTACAAATAATATTGACGTTATATAATAAAAATTGCACGAACGAAACAGTGTAAAATAATCACAAATGCAAATTAATTTAATCTTACCTCCTTCTTGCACTTTCTCTTGTGATCGGTTTTCGCAAGGTTCCATGACTTCGTTATAATATTATAAGCCTGCACATAAATACATTAAAATCAATTTCCATCGCGGCCCCGTTAATTGGGCAACGGATAGATTATTAATTTCTATTAAACTTTCTAATAAATCATCAGATAATTTACAACTTACCTTTTTTGTAGTAAGCGCTTATTTTCGAAATTTGCGTAGTGTTTGTTTTAATGAAAAATAGTATCCTCAATCGTAGCTGTCCGTGCCGCTCTATACTGGTCTACTGTATGCGTATCTTTCTCTTTTGTTTCCTATCTCTCTCGTGCGGTACGCTTGGCGCATTCGTCCCGAATATCAGACCTACCTACTTTGAATTGGGCAACATTTTGAATGTATCTTCGGTTATATTTTCTGAAACTACTAGTAGTCTTGTTCTATGTATGCCTTTGTCTATGTCTCTTGCGGCAATTCTTTTTAGTACTTCTTTAACACGAATAAACCAGTAACGATATCCTCTAACAATTTGTACTCGTATATCTTGCTGTTCATACCATATGAGATATAACTGTTTACGATTATTCATCGGATTTCATTTTTCATTTTAAACATTGCAGGTTTGTTATCTGTCACGAGAAAGACATTATCGATCTTTTAAATGATAAAATTTACGAGTTTCAGCGATCACCAATGATATAGTTACACAAAAATTAGAACTCTTCAATTTTTTGTTTGTTTTTTTTGTGTTAATATTGATCCATTATAGTCAATTGTTTAGTAAGATAGTCCAGTTAACAAAGAAAGCTTGTTAAGCGCAATATAGATTATTTTATACTTATATATTGTAAGCTTGTATTTCGAATATAATTTAAACACGTGATTGTTCATATATTACATATCTGAATATACGCATAATTAAAGTGACTAGATTTTAGTACACGTGTATGATACACATATAAAAGTACAATAATACGTTTCATTTTAATTGATTTATGAATGGTAACAACGTCAATATTTTTATGTTAAATATCAATATTATATTAATTATTATTAATTATTATTATAGTTATTTTATAGCGTTACACAGAGAAAGATGGGATATATTAAGAGTGAATTGTATATAATTGTATGTACTCGCTAGAAAATCGATACCATTGATACGCCACATTTTTCAATCTTTATACATACTACTTACATATGTATTTGTTTCCCACTATATAGCTTCGTTAAAGTAAATAGCAATCATATATTATAACGATTTTATGATTGAAATTAAAATATTCCATACATTTTTGAGTTTATGAGTGTCTATATTGAATATCTGTTTCTGTAATAAATTATACATTTTAATTCAATTATATGTATATAATTACTCCCGTACTATATTTTTTAATATTATGCTAGTTAGATAAACTTAATTGAATCGAGATTGTAAAAACTATCGAAATGATGATACAACCTGCTGTTACCAACAGAGGCAAACTCAAAATATTATACTTAATCAAACATTTCAATTTTTTATTTCTGGTTTTCTAAGAATATCAGCTCCTAATATAAATATAAATTTTGATTATTTTAAATTAACTTAGGTTTGCTTTAAGAATATATAATTTTCAAAATGTATATCATTTTTAAAAAACAGTTTGTATTTCCTTAATGTTTTCTATACTGATAGCGTTAATGTTACATTAGCACTCTCTTCAGTTGTAAATATAAGCATGAGATAGGTGGATGTATTTTTACTTAAAGTCATGTAAATAAATACGGAACATATCTTGATTGCATGATAATTTGTAATGAAATATGTTATTTCTGATAAGAGGATGCTCGCTTAATATTTACAAGTGTTATAGAAATTTCCTAGCTAAAACTAAACTGATTGAATCATGTTATCCAGTGTTTCTTAACCTCAACAAGGAGGTTAATCCATCTATATGTGAATTATTTTGTTCGAAAGCGATTTTATCTGTAACTAATGAACATGTTAGGAAATATTTAGATCATCTTACGAATGCGTATCAAAGTGGTAACGAAAAGCAAGGAAGTATTTATGAAATTCTTAAATTACACGAGATTTCTCAGTTATTGAATGAGAAAATTAAGATAATTGAGAATATAAAGGATTTGAACGATCTTGGTAAGTACTTTGCATTCATTTGCATTATTGTAAATTAAAACCCTCTTACCTGATTGTTTAACAAATCTATATAACTTATGTTTTAGTACCCGAGAATGAAGAAATGAAAGATCTTATAAGAGAGGAAGATTTAACATATGTACGACAAATGTCACAGATTGATGAGAAAATTTTAGATATTATTTTACAAAAAGTAGATACGGAAAATTATGATAATGTTGTTATGGAGATAATACCAGGTGTAGGTGGTCAAGAAGCTATGTTGTTTGCTAAAGATTTATTACTTATGTATGAAAGTTACTTTCATCATTTAGGATTTAGTTATGAGACATTGGAACAGCTTGAAAGTGACACAGGTGGGATAAGAAGAGCTACTTTATTAATAACGGATAACAATGCCTTCAAGAAATTAAAATATGAAAGTGGTGTACATAGAGTACAAAGGATTCCAACAACAGAGAAGTCTGGTCGTTTACATACCAGTACAGCTGTTGTAACAATCACACCAGAACCCAAGGATGTTGATATTAAGATAGAAGAGAAAGATTTGATAATAGAATCAAAAAAAGCATCTGGAGCTGGAGGCCAACATGTAAATACTACAGATTCAGCAATTAGAGTAACTCATGTACCCACTGGTAAAATTGTAACTTGCCAAACAAGTAGATCTCAAATAAAAAACAAAAAGTTAGCAGTAACAAAACTAAAAACTATATTGTTTGAGGAACAATTGGGCCAACAGGTTTCCCTTATTAATAAAATACGTAAGAAACAGATGGGGTCGAGACTAAGAAACGAAAAAATTAGAACATATAACTTCAATCAAGATCGGGTTACGGATCATAGAATATCAAATGGCACAATGTATAATTTAAGAGAATTCATGGAAAATGGAGCAGATCTGGAAATACTGGAGGATAGACTCTACAAGGATATGCAACCAAGGACCACGCTGGAGATTATAGAGGAGATGATGAGTCAATTCAAATAACACTAGTCCAACATTTGCCATTTTGATAAGAAATGATTTTCATTTTATATAGGCAAGCCATTGTACATAGCAAATTGTAATAAACTCTGTGTAATACAAGTAACATCATTTGTTTTTCGGATGAAAACTCGCCACGTCTCCTATCAATAAAACCTTTCTGTTTCGTTCAAGGAAGCAGAGAAGCTATTGAACTAGAGAGATCAGTTGTTTATTTGAAAAACATACAACAAGATTTTGTTTTCTTTTTTCTTTTACTTTTGTTTCGTTTTGTCTCGTAACCGCGTGTCCAAAGGCACACATCCTTGTAACTCTCATATAATACATTAATATACAAAATTAATATTCGTAATCTCTATAAATATCAAACGACACGTTTTACATCGGTTAATGTACAAAGCGTTTTGTGTGTGTGTGTGTGTGTGTGTGTGTGTGTGTTTCATAGTGTCATGAACGTGTGACTCTTCTATACGACCCTGCTCACATATACGTAGTATCTTATAAAATTCTACATAGTTGAATGCTCCAAAAATTAACATTAGCGACCATGATGAATTAAGTTCGTGGTAAATGCGATTTCATCGTTTCCTTGCAATTTCCTTCAACCGATTATCCCACGAAATGTAGGTGCGTCCTCCACCTACGAGCGTTTCTCGTGTGAATTAACTTCCTCCTTTGTACCACACTTTAAATCTAGATCTTAAACGCGTCATATGTATTTCGTCCGTTCTAGAATTTTCTTCCTACGCAGGATTATTAGTCTAGTGTATGATTTGTAGAGTAACTAGCAGCGACAGTATTTGAATGAGCAATGTATTTTATGTTTTCTCATTCAGTATTTCTACACGCGATATTTCTTTTTGTTAAGAAAGTATACTTTTGACTACTGCTTTCTTGTCGTCTTTCCCGATCTATGTGGATTTATAAAATTTTGATTATATCCATCTGTTAGCTTCTTTTTTTTCCATTTCAATCTTACAGGCAAAGAATAAGCGTTATAAAACTTTCGAGAATTTGGTCAAGTACTTACAACAAGTCTAAGAAATATAATTGAACGGACAAAAGCGAAGAAAAGGATAAAAAGAAGAAACAGAGCAGGGACGTATATGAAATAGACACCGCATTGCGTTCCAGGCAGTAAGATTGTTTTTTAGGACTAGTTCGGCACCGATTCACGGGTATACATCCCCTTTAAATCTCGTTAACCCTGATCCCGTGACATAGTATAATCCTTGAGGTACATTGATGATTGGACCAATCAGTATAGAGGTGCAGACCCTGCCTGCACCATCGTCAAAGTACCATTTAAGGAGACAGTACCAGGACTCGGAGAATATCTCCCTATTACAGCGTAGCTATAAACACTAGAACATCTTGAAATCGCGATAACTATAAGAACGGAAAAAAGAATATCGATCGATTCGTAACGAATTATTACGAATTGTACTTCCTTTTCATTTAATAGTTCTAATGACATCTATATACTGCATAGTGTGAACGGCTGTGAAGGTAATCGTTCCGTTTGATAAATCGATTCGGAAAAAATCAGCAGCGTGTGAATTTGTAACTGAAATCTTAATCGCCTTCTATCTCTCGTCTTTCATTTTAAATCGTTCCAACGAAAGATTAATGTTGGCCAAAAACGACTCGCTGAATCAAAGTGTAAATTATTGGTAAAAGAAGAAGGAGGTAGACATTCGGTGCCACGTTCGAAGCTAAACCGCAAAGATCTTTGATCTCGCTCTCCCTCGCGTGACTACGAATACAGGATTGAGGTCTCTTTCGTTTTAATGAAGTGAGCGCCTTTTGGCATACCAGTGAATTATTCTCGTAGATTATTTCTTCTGGAATGACGCTCAAAGGGGGCATCATCATTTGCTCGCAATTCTCATCAATGTTCACAACCAGAAGAAGCATGTTACTATATTCAACCGGTTGCACGATGTATTTACATTCTGCATTTGCGCCTACATCTGTGTTGGACAAGTTGAAGGATGCGTTTCGCAAGTACAGATATACCTGATAAAATTAAAAGAAGAACGGTGTAGTTTTGAAGAACGGTAAAATTAGAAAATATGTCACAATGCAACTGATATTTTATGAAATTTACCTCTTGATCGCAAGCTTCTGGTCGTGTTCGATTGATCAAAACCTTTTGGTCGAATAGCCTCTCATCCTTAGGGTCTACCGGTGGTTTTTCTTCACTTTCCTGATAGTCTTCGTGCATACTTTCATCCTCGTTCGGATAAGCATACGCTTCTGCGTACTCGGATTCCCAAATTCCAGTTTTAGCCCAAGCCCAGGCTGCTTGGCCGACGAGCCACGAAACCATCTGTTGCATGTGTTTCCATGGCTAAACATGTAAATACAGTAACTCGTTAAAAAATATCATTATATATTTGTATTCAATTCTTCATAAACATTTTACGAATATAAGTAGAAAACAAAATGTTCTTACCGTTAACAAAATGCTTCCGTCATTACTAGTTTGCTTACTCTTGAAGCAAACTGCTTGATAGTCGAATATTCTGATTTTCTCGAAGACACCTTCTTTTACCAAACTAGACATAATTGGTCCTTTCAGTTCACCAAAGAATTTCCCAGCATCAGATCTATCTTCGGCTGCGATCACGTATCCATTGTCGTCGATCAAGTAGCAGGCCCAGTTATCCGCAGCGCAATCTGTGCACTTTTCACCTCCTTTGCAACTAAATGTGATATTCTGAAAGAGAGCCTGAAGAGCGGTATGTTGGAACTGGAAACCAACTACCGCCGCTGGCGCTTTTTCCTTGTCAGTTCCTGAAGAATAAAATAAATAATTGACTTCTATATTTTCATTCGATCTATCCTTCCGAACAACTTCTAGATTTGTTTTAGGTCACTTTCAACCTTTTAATCTTTTTTTAATTCCTTCAAATTTGTTTATCTTTTTACGCGACACTTTACCGATAAATATGGCACGACTAGCAGTGACAAGAGTAGTGTTGTCTGCCCCTTCTTCGTCGATTGGCACGGAAAAGACGAAGCTATCCGAATTCACGTAGTGCTGTTTCACAGCACGCTTGTACCATACTTCGTCGATAGCTCTGGGATACATCTTACTGAAGTGGTCATCAGGTATAGTTTCTTCTTCGTTTATCATGAAGTCCTTCCATCTTGTCAGACCACTATGGGTAGCCATGAAGGCAAGCGTTACGCCGAAACGTTGTTGGAAATCTTTCCTACAAGAAAAATGGTATTAGATACATGTAGAGGATACATCCTTTCCTTAAAATCCAAGTTCTTTATTTTCTAAAATGCTGTGATACTATATTTGATATGATACTGCATTATGGGAATATTGGCTGTGGTTATTCATTTGCTTCGCTTTGCTTGATATTTTTTGAGTTAGAATTTTTTTATTTATAGTAGGTCATCATGGAAAGCTTCGCAAACGAGTTTAACTACTGTACAATATGATAAAAATGATTCTTCAGTTTTTCAGTCGCCAATGTCCTCTTCCTCTTCAAGGTTCCAATATTGAAAATCTATCTTCTTCCTCGGATATACTTTTTACCTTTTACTAATCAAATGTACAAGGAATAATAGAAGAATAAAATACAGATTGCTGAGAAAATTTGAGGAAAAGAAACATTAAGTGAATGTTACAAAAAAGTACGTTCTTAATAGTAACAGAAATGATAAATTAATCAATATCAAAAAGAATAAGTAGAGATAAATCAAAATATACGAACTGTAGAACGAAAGTTTGTACAGAGAAAAAAGCAGTAGAACATTGTAGCCAACTGGTTAACTTCTAAAAACGTAAGGTGTGTTTATGATGGACGTTACCTGGGCAGCAGATTCATCAGCCTAGCTAAAGGTCTGCATGGCGTCAAAGTGGTCAGTATTAGTAAAAAAGGAAATGGGTGCATTTTTTGTTAAAATTTTGACAGAGGAAAGAATATAAAAAGAAAGAAACGAGAGAAGAACTGTGCAGAAAACGTAAAAATATAGAGGGCACGAAAATGGGCTTACCGAACCTATTTAATGGTACCGTGACGTATAGACATCTTTTTCAATCTTTTTAATCTCTTTTTTAATAATTTTAACGATTCTTTTCAAGAGAAAAGATGATATCCTATCCTTAATATCCCCAGACCATTGAAGCTTCATATAATATATATTTTAAAACATACAATCCACCAAGAATGCTTTGCTATTTTGTTTTAAAAATAAAATCATGTCGGTACTCACCCTGCCTCTTCGCGTGCAGTTTTGGGATTCGCGAACCATTGGGTTACCTTTGCATCGAAAACCAGACTCAACAGAAGATCCCTGTCGCAGTAATAAGAGTCTTTGTCCGCTTTGTATGGTGTAGCTATTCGAATCAAAGAATCTGTCAGTTATCGTTTCATTTTATGAGAATATGACAAAGACAAAGTAGGAGGAAGCTTACGTTTTGATTTGCGGTGAGTGTCATTACCGGAATTCGTGGCTGAATATTCCGGTGGCTGAGATGGCTGTTTCATGTCATTCCACCTCCAGCCTGGCTGGCGGGTTCGTTGTAAGAAGTGCACAAGTTGATCTTCCGAGGTATTGAACGATCGGTCATCTTCGTAGTGATACCTATATCAGAGGATTATTTGATTCATTATAGTTTTACCAAGAAATAGCTGAAGGATAAAATTGTAAAAAAAATAGATTATTGATTATTTTATATTTATCCACTTACTTGCAGTACAACCAATGTGGATGTACCCGCCAGTTTTTACCAGTGAAATAATCAGATACGTTCTTGCCTATAACGGACAATCTTATTAAAATATGATTAACAAATAATCGGAAATGTAATGTAACGATGAATTAAATTAGTGTAATCACAATGTGTTGGTCGAAAGTTTAAAGAATTATTTGTACAACAGACGTAAAGTATTCGAAGAGTTTCTGAGATTTAGACCAGAAGTTTGAACATTTCTCATGATTGCATGTCCAAGAGGGAGAGGTAACTTTATTTCCGCGGCCTTTTTGATTATATACGCAGACAAAAGTTGCCAGCTCTTCCTGCAACTCGGTGAAAAGTTTGCAATCAAACTTTTACCGAACTTTTTACGTTGCATACATATCTCTGCTATTGAATAAAACATTGAATTCCATTTACAGGCACCGTTGAAAACTTTCGAGACGAAATTCTCTCGATTATTAAAAGTTCAGCGTCCGCAGATGCGTCTGAGCATCTCAATTCTTGAATATTACAGGTTTAACGAGATTTATCTTTAGATCTTTAATGTAGGAGATTACAAGAATGCGAAAAATAAATATTATTTTAGTTATTATTGAAATGCATTTTACGAACGTACGTACCACTAACGTGTGAACGATGTATTTCTTCGGTTGCGTGCACGCGATAATTTCCAATGTGTTCATGTTCCGGCAGACTAACCACCACCGTGAATGGTGTATTTGGTATACCTGTGTAATCATACTTCCTCCTTACCCTACCCACACGTTTCTTCAGAAGAAACAGAAGAGTTCAAAATTAATATTTCTGATGTTATATTGTCCTAGTTGTAACACCGATCTTAATACAACTCACCATATCATCGTAATGATATTTCGTGTGCAGTGTCACGCTACCGTTTTTTTGGTCGACCACATCATCCCGAAGCTGTGGATAAATGACTATTACATATATAGTAGTAGAAATTATTTATTTTTCGAGAAGCTAATTTACGTGTACCATAATAATTCCTTCATCGAACTCCCTGGGTTCCCTATCCTGATCCATCAGCTCAACCTCCGCCATGTCGACGCTATTGTACGCTGGTTTTAGGATGCCCTGAAACTATATTATCACCACCATGAATAACTATAACGACATTCGTTAGGTGGTTTCGAGTGACATCAAATAATTTTAAAGAAAAGTTAAATATGAAGAAATTTCCTTACCACTGGTCGGAGGTCCGGATGAATCAGGATGAAACCGTTATTTGTCACGATGAACGCGTATCCATTGACGCCAAGCTGTTTTCGAAAATAAAAAGTGAGAATTAATATTTTATTTGTAATAGAGGGAAATGCTAAATGTAGTCTACTCACTAAATGTGGCATCATGAGTTTCTGTATCTCTTCGATAGGAACATCCGTACCAGCGACTCCGAGCAAATCTGCGATTCGTGTCTACACAAAGAATCATGACAACGTTTTAATAAAATCCAATAAACAAATGATTAATTTGTGTGTCAAAATCAATTACAAATCATCATCATCCCAAGTCGCATAACCATAAGCGTATCTACCTTCTTCAATATAAACGCTATCACAATGAATTCGTCTAATGACACACGTTCTAGAATTAAATAACGATAGTTACTAAAAAAGAAAAAACAATAGCAATAATAATAATAATGTTCATTGACGATACTGCTGGACGTATAACTAGCTCAACTACGTTCTCAATAATAACGATAATAATAAGAACGATACACAATAAGGACAATAAACGTTTGACGCAGGCTATCCTAAGTGTTAATAATCAAATCACAATTAGCCACGCCGTTATCGTTCCGATAGCCGTCCATTTTTCTTCAAATTTACCGCAAAGAGATTCTTTATCGAATACCAAAATAAAAATACTAATATACATATAAAGTGAATACTGCAAAGGGATAACCGAGGAATCTAATGAAATGTAAGTTTGTAAATTTTGTTTTATTTTTGTCTTCTCTTGCCATATGTATTAGCGGAAAAGAAGATGGCCATAGGAACGATGCTCGAATTAATTCTACTAAGTTACTTGTCTAGCGAAATCTAGCACTCAATAAAACTGATCAAATCGTACCACGTGTACTTGGTACTCATTTTATACCCAACCAAAATATTCTTTCTTATGTTCAGTATGAGTATACGTATACATATATAGACACTGCAGAACCAGAAGTTCTTCTACGAGTCTCAATGATAATAATAATAATAATGGTAATATCAAGAGGAGGTATCGTTGTTCGCAATCCAACAGGCGAGCGGGATTATCCGCTTTTTTCTACTCGTCTCGAACAGGGCACAGGGTAGACTAAAGTACCTAAACCTACCTAATGATTAAACTAAGTCCAATACTAATGTTAGACCAAAGTAAGATACCAGAGAGACGAACGTGGACCTAAATGTAACGAAAGATTGTCGCGCGACATCGATTTCATCCCTGGATATCCACGTCTCGTTTAAAAAAAATTGTTATCTCCTTAATTTACATTATCTTACAGTAACATATGGATTTCGTCGTCGACATTGCAGAATAAAATAATTGTCCATTGCTATTAAGAAGAGCTTTAGATCAGGCAGGTAAATTTTCCATTGGTAAACGTGGAGACCAGAAAGGATCAAGTCGCGTACTTGAATACAATAATGTGAAAGGATAGGTACAGGGTTCTATGCATTGAAATAACGTTGCTTGTGTTTTTTGTTTAGCTGCCAACCTCTCTTGTCTCTGTCACCCAGTATGCTTCGTTCACCAGCACCTGCCTTGTGATGTTCTGTGGACAAACAGGAACTTAAAACCAAAGGAAAAATGCACTCATTGCGGAGGTGATTTGCGCGATTAAACGTTTATCCGTCAATGAATAAAGAGGGTAATACGACACGTGTTGATATCGTCTGATCGATAGAACGAAGGCAGTGGAGTGAAAAGGGGCTATCATGGGGAGAGCGATGATCGTGAATGCCTGCATGCTCGAGTGTCTCGATAATACCACCATCGTTAATTTCATTTCATTCAATGATATACGTAATTACAAAGAAATCCTGAGCATCGCCCATTTGATCATGGCGTGATCGAACAATTGATTGATGTTTGGATTCTTACGAGCCAATGTACGCACAGGTATAATAGGTGTATCTCACCGTAAATAATTATTAATAGAACGGGGTTAATGATAATCTGGCATACAGCGATGGGGACGTTAATCTATTCTCGATATGTAATAACACAGGTTCCAGGATATTTTTAATGATACCTAAAGCTGAATCTTTTATTTATGCACCATGGATATTGTATCATGTGACGTAGCATGTAATTGCATATATGTAATTGCGTCGTGTATACTTGAATTTCGAAATTTTTCATAGCGTTCTTCACCATTCGAGACAGAATATAATTTTTTGTAAGAATATATGCGGAGAACCTAACGTAAAACAGTTAGTATCGAACGTTGGTGTCCTAGCATGTTGCTAGAGAATTAATTGTTTCAATTGAATCGTGTAAAGAAGGAAGATCTTACCGCGTTCTCTCGTCGATCGAACACCGGCATGCTAACCGAAGTCATTAGCCTGTATTCCTGAAGATCGCCGCTCTGGTCGTGCGATCTCCTCTGCTTTTTCATGAATCTGCGATCTCGTTCCTCGGCATTGAAGAATTTTTTCCTATTGTGAAGCATGAAGAATCTCTCTTTCTGTTCTTCGCTTTCCCTTTGCTCCCACAACCAATCGGTCATCTTCGGATCTGTCACGTCGGCGTAGACTGGAGTCCAGATCGTTGGATGATCCGTACGACCGAGAACCAATGGTCTTGCCATTACAGGAACATATTTAAGGACCTAAAGATGAGAATTTGTCAATTAATTCACCCAATTGATATACAAAACTAAATTGAAGTATAAATATTGATCGATTTAAGGTATAAAATAATTAAACATACCTCTTCTCTCACTTCAGCCAAGGTGCAGAGATGCACGAAGTAACCTCTGTTGGCACAGGCCATCCACTGCACCTCCTTTACGTCTGCTACTTCTCTGCCAATCAGATAAGTGAACATTCTAACAGGCATGTCAGCTTTAAAGGGTTCGTTGGAATTGTCTTCCCAGTTGTATGTCTCGAAGATCTCCTTGTAGTTATAAGGAACGCCGTCTGTTATCAGCATAATCGCTTGATTGCACCTGGCTCCTTCCCTTTCGGTTCGATAGGTTCCAAGGAGCTCGAATGCGGTGGTCAAGGCCAGGGAGAAATTCGCAATCTTCTCCGTGACTAAATTCATGATGGCCCTCTTTAATTCCCTCACGTTCGCTAAATTAGCTTGCACTAAAGTGTCGTTGAAACATGGCACCACCTGGAATACCATTTTTCACTGGTTCCATTATTGGTTATCATAAAAATGATCGATAACTAACTCATATTTGCCTTGTTACAAAATCTAGCTGTTCGTTCTTAATATAGGATCATCTCTGTGTGAATTACCTCTTTCGTAACGTTGGAGAACGTTATGATATTAACAAAATCATTGTTTCCAAGAGTGTCCAGAATATTATTCACTACGTGTCTAGCAATTTCTCTGCGAATCCCTGTCATACTACCGGAAGTATCTATCAGGATAAGAATGTCTTTTGGACTGGTGGCTGCCTCGATGTACCAACTTCTGGTTCTGCAGTCGAACAAATCCACGGGTTCCATCAACCAGTTCATCGCAGGATATTGTCTCATGAAACCAGTCGCGCTACCGAAATATTGCCAAGACAATGAAGGATCTTGTTCGTAGTTGTTGATAAAGGTTTTATCCAACTCCTCGGACCATTTGATCGCTCTAATTACGTTAGATGCTCGATCATAAACGTTCGTCGGGACGTGAACTGCCGACATGCTCAAATTGACTCGACCGCCAAAGTGAGCACTGTATCTCGGCTCGATCGTGTTGTTCTTTGCGTTGATATATAAGAAGGACTCTGGAGGATCGGCGTCTGGAGCGGACAAGGCTGATGTTTCCGCGACATCCATGATTCTCTATGGTAACATTTTAAATATGACATTTACGAATTACATGATTTTTACCTAAAAGCTGACCGATTGTCGCGGATCTTATAATCTATATTATTAAAGGTTTTTTTATTAAAAGATTTGTAGCGCTAGGATGTATTTCTACGCTGGTTAGATAAGACTATGTACCTTAATAGCTGATATCTTCGATTCCATCATGGCTTTGATGTCTTTAGCGATCTCGTGAACCAAAGCAGTGCCATCACGTGGCTTCACCGCTGCCTGTTTGTAGCTCTCGGTGAACTTGTCCACGTTGGTCACAAACTTGCCCAACTGCGACAGCTCGAAACCCAACTGTTTTGCCCATGTTCCTACTCTGCACAGAGAATAAATTTCAAATGGTCGCATTACTCGTGTACTACTAGCCTAATATAATATTATGTTATATTATTTTAATGTTATGTAAGCGTCGAATGTATCTGAAACATTACGGTTTACCAATTGGAAACAGATTAAACTCCGAGAAATTTCTCATAATTGCACGATACAGAAAATCAAACCTAAAGGTACCCATATAATTTGTAAATAATTATACAGTTATCTATCTAAGTGCCTCAATTGTCAATGCTGAAATATCATCAAAACTCTTCCAAATGCCGATAATAGAAGGAATCTAAACGTGTTATATGAAATTCATAAACTCTACCGTTCCTCGTTTTCAACATTCTACGTCACTTGTAAAATCTCCAACTATTCCAATCGACTTTCGTTAAAACTACAAAGGAACGACCTACACAAACATACCAACGAGAAACGTGTATCAACATCCACGTTTTCATTATATCAAGTGTTGCGCATGTGGACTAATCGTAATAAACTCCTGACAATTCCAACCGTTCTATCAACTACATAAAATTCGAACATGGAAAATGAAATAGATGGAAAAATTTTCATGTACGAGTTACTGGATGGATAGTCGTTTCGAACTTACTTGTCGGACGATATGTTGTCACCATGTGCCTCGATCAGGATCAGAATGACGATAACTGTCAGGAAACGGAGCCTCATAACTCTCGTCTTCTCCGGCGCTCCGGTGTTTACGCGAGGACACGGTAAACAAAACTGAGGCCGAGAGAAGGCTCGCGTCTGACATTAAGGATACTCCGGTCCGGCCGTAGTCGTTGTCGTCGTATTCGTCGTCGTTGTCGACGTCGTCGCCATGCAGTGCGCGCACCGTTCCACTCCGGACACCACGGTTACTCGCCAGTATGGTTTATCGATCGTTCGGCGAGACATGGAGCTTGCGCGCGATGACGAGCAGAGAGGCGTCGGAACTCGCCAGCCGTCCCGACGGCGCGTCGCCGTTCGTATAAGCATCCTTACGAAATTGATAGTTATGTTTGTCTCTCGGAAAAGTCACCTTCGAGCTCGGCCGCCCTTGTTTTTCCAAAGATTTTCGTAGCGACGATTCTCGCAGTTATCGAAGGTGGCCGATGTTCTGGCAAATCAATAGAATCGTGGAGAACGTTCGAGTTCTTCGTTGATTCGACACGTTTTCGCAGACTTCTTGAAATACGAGCAATGACGGAGTTGATGAAATATAACGATTGATCGGTTTAAGAACGAGAGGATTGGTGAATTTGTTGTTAGATTTGAGAAAATACCTGCTATGATTATCGTCCAGATTTAAGAAATGATCACCCTTGAATTTTTAATCTTGTTTAGCGATAGGAAAGAGGAGATGAGGAATCCAATGAGTTGGCGTTAATGGAAAATTTTCTAAAACAGGAATTGTTGAACAATTAATTTTTCTGCATAGAAAAGAAAACTGATTGAAAAAGATTGAAAAAGAAATTGATTCATTCTGATTAGCCATTTTTAACGAGTATAATTTTATTCGATACAAGAAAATGGAATAAAAAGAATTACAATTAAGTTGGCGAAGAAGTTATGATCTGAATATCCGAGCGGAGGAGGGAACAAAACATTTTCTGGGGCGAGCTCCTTTCGCCCTATCAACAGACATTCCGACGCCAACAGAAAATCGTATCTTGCGTGGATATAGGGAGATATTTCGCCAGGCTTTATGTTCTCTTTTCTTCGCTACGATCGATTCGTTCTTCGATGTCTTTGGTCCACATAAGAAGAACATAGTCTGCTTTACAACATATCAAGCTGAATAATTCTAATCCGAATAGCTATCAAAGTTACAGTAGTCATCGTTTCTTTTAATACGATTAATTCATCCTAATCACGTTCCAATTTTTAATTTTATTTTTATTGCAAAAAGTTATAAGGTTCGACACAATAAATATCAACGTTATTGTTATCATACCATTTATATACTGTAATTCGCATCGTACTCAAGGCAATCAATATCGTTAAACGAATCCATAACTTTCTTGTTTTAAACAATTATATAAATAGATATAAGATTCTAGCTACAACGGTAGAAAATAATAACAAAGATACAGTCAGTTCTGATGCCCCTCCACAGTCCTCGATCTCATGCTCCAAGGGATGCTCCGTGAAACAGCCCTCAAGACGCCTCCTTTTAAGGTCGTTTAGTGGAATTTTATGGCAAGGCGCGCTTTCCGAGCCATTCGTGTACTCGAGCGGCGAAATTGTCACCGGTGTTACCTCTAATCTCTTGTAACAAGTCGGATACATAGCATCGACGACCACCAATAACAAGTTTGTGTGCGGGACCTGCGAATCATATCATTCGTGGTTTTTCTTCATGTTTTACGTAAAAATGTCTCCTTAATTATTACACGATATACTCAAAACAAGCAAATTTGTTTGAATTTTTGTATAGAAATTTATTTGTAGGTAAGGTATACTACTCAAGGGTAAAATGAGAGACACTGACCCTACGAGCATAGAACGGCCTTGAGCAATAATCCGAATGATTAGTGACGCCCTGGCCAGCGATCGTGTTGTTCATCATATAAAGTACCCTTTTCTGGTCGCAAGGATAATGATAGAGACAAGGGCGAGGCGGGGGCGGCGGATCCGGGGCGTCTTCATCGAAGTGGACTTTGGCGTAGCTGACTGGCAAGTTCACGAACTGGGTCGTGAACCACGTCACACGTAACAGAAACCAGAGCAACAGTTTCCAGATGTACATCAGCGGGTCCGTCAGAGATGTGGCCGCACCGCTGATGCGCTGTGGATACGGTTTTGTTCCCGTGAGATTGTTTTTGTCTCAGCCGAGTTTCTCATTTTGTTTGCGAAATGTTCCACGACAAGTTACGGCTATCTTTCGCCCGGCGAGGGAACTTCCTCCTTCGGTGGAACTTGGCACGAATTAGAAATATGTCGCCAGAGAGCGGACGGAATCGTACAGTTTCCAGGAACTTTTTGATTATTTGTTTTACTTGTTTCTTGGGCTTCTTTTTGAAACTTTACCTTACACTCGCATGCTTCTCGAAATACAGAGCTTTTAACAAACTTTCGTTCGGTGATGGAACTTGAAAACTTAAAGTTTATATGTTATACGATTGTGGATGATGGGTATAGTAAGAAAAGAGAAAAAGGTGAAAATGGAAAGGAAATAAGATTTGTTCAGGTCTTACTACAGAAAAATCTTGTCGTTACATATGGAAATTAATCGTTACATGACAATTTATAAAAGTAAAAATGAAAAAAGTATGGTTGTTTCGGTTACTAGAATATACTACAAGTTCAAGTACTTACAACTTCCTCACACCAAGCTTGATAATCGTAAATATCGACAGGATTATAGAGGCCCTGGCCGACCATGGAATTCATCACCGCACCCTCCTGTGTTCCCATGAACTGACCGGTGTCATTGTGCGCTTCTGATATCACGATGAAGCCGTTCTGATCGAGCAAGTAACAATCTATCCATTCATTGCGGCAGTTTATCAGGGTTGAATTTGTTTGGCCGGAAGTTAGATTAATAAATCTCTCATAAAGATGCTTCATTGGCATTTGAAAACCGATCACTGCTGCTGGTGCAGTTTTGCGGTCGTCTTTAGGGAATATTCCAATCGAAGCTGTTACTGTAGCATTTACTCCTGCTTCCCAAGGAACTGAAACAATTTAAAAGATAAATAGATATTTAAACGTTAAGAAAGTAGATAAGAAATTTTATTCAGAAATGATCTTTTCCAATCACCTGATAGAGATATGCTGTTAGGGTCTAAAATATTTTGGAAAATGGCACCTTTGTACCAAGGTTCGTTCACAGCTCTCCTATGAAGATCACCAAAAACGATGCCATCATCGTCCTCGTCCTTCAATTTTTTTGTATCTAAATGATGCCACCTGGTTAACCCACTCTGAGTGGCGACGAATCTTAAAAAGATTCCATAATCTTCTGCTAGCTGTCGCGCTCGGGGATCGTCCAATACAAAATCGCTATTAAAGCTGGCATTCGTTGCTTTTGCGTCGAAAACTAACAGCTGCATCAATTCCTTGTTACAATAATAATCATCGTGTGACAAAGTCTGTCTACCACAGTTAGGAACATCATGGTTAGTTTCGTTTTCGTACTGTTCAGACCAACGCCAGCCAGGCTTATTTAGCAGGTCCAGGAAGTGTCTCAGCTCTTCCTCGGGATTGTTGAATTCGTGACCCTCTAAATAGTGAAAGCGACAGTATACCCAACCAGGGTGTACTCGCCAGTTGTTGCCCATAAAGAAGTCGGAAATATTCACCTTCAAGTTCTGATTCCTCCGGATTTCGTCTCCAACCTTGAACAATGTGTAATACAATTTTTAATTTAGGATGATTTAAGAATAATCAATAATATATTAAAAAGAAAAAAGCTATTATTCGACAAAGTAAACTATTCTCTTTTTTTTTTAATCGAATATATTTTCAAACGTTTTTAAAAAGGGCGAAAAATATATGTTGCCGTTTCCGTTATTATTTTCATTGATTGTTAAACCATAAGTTTCGAGCTTCACCTCAAAGTTACGTTAACTATAAGGAATTTTCCGCGTTCGATCGACCATTAAGAGGTTTCCGCAGACGCTTGCTGTTTACCATCTAGGCTTGTTCTAGGTCTCAAAGTTTCTGCGCTCCACAATCTCGAGAACGCGAGTCCGAGTTTGTGGCATCGGGTTCACCGGAACTAACCGAGATACTGCGGAATTCCGTAAACTTCTAGCAATGCGTGTGTACACACGATATCCTGAAAGGATTACCTTGATCCAAGTTGTGCCATAGTTGGGTATAGCGACCGCAAGGCCGAACGGTGTTCCGGGGAGAGGCGCGTAGAAGTAGTCACGTCTTTCGAGAGACACACGACGGTTGTCGTCGTAATGCAATTTCACGGGTACCCCTTTTAAGCTGCCCTTTTTGTGGTCCACCAACGCGGCTCGTAGTTCCAGCACCTCTGGCCCGGGGTTCCTGCACCCGTTTTTAATAAAAACTCTTCTTAAACCTCTAAGGTCTGCCGCGTGGCACGAAAGCAATATCTTCCTCTTTCAGGAACCGCTATACTTCGGAGATTTATCATGACCAAGCTTTTAGAATAGATTATTATATCCTCTACCTTTTTATTCTTTATGAAAGAATGCGTGTAAAATTTAGATCTTTATGAAATTTCAGGCTATACAAATAAACACATTATATATGTTTCAGACGTACTATATTTTTATAAATGTAAATCTAAAAAGTAAAGGAAACTACCTTGGGCCACGACCATCGTCCAAGATCTCCACTTCCGTGAGATCTATGCTGTTGTAATTCCGCTTTAATGTGCCTTTGTAAACGGGCCTCAAATCTGGATGCAGTATCACATATCCGTTGTTGGACACGATGAAAGCATATCCATTCACGCCCAGCTTATATGGCAATGTAAGCTTTCGAATGTCGTCAATTGGTACATCCGTGCCGGCTACACCTAGTAAATTCGCCATTCTTGTCCGATTGTTGCGATTCCCTTTACGGTCGAACACTGGCGTACTGACGGATGTAAGGAGCCTGTACTCCTGCCAAGCTGTCGTATTCAACAGAGACGCATCCTGTCGAACGTCCTCACTCTCGTGGAGCTGTTAGATGTACAACTTAATTATTTGTAAGTTTGTAAATTCATAGGTATAGGTTTAATTTGTTTTCCCTTCTACGTATACACTATATTCTATTTCGCGTTATTCTATGACCCAATCAGTGTAAGAAAAATCACACTTATACATATAAAAGAAAAAAATAATAACGTTTGAGGTTGTGCTATAAACTCTAAAGAACTATTAAACATTTGATAGATGTTGTGCAGTCTTGTTTGCCATTAACTAATATTTTACGACTTACATTTGCTAAGAAAAGTAACGCATGCAAAGAAAATAAGAAACTTTATGTCCATTCAAAACGCTTTAACAATAGGTCAATACAAAATCGCATCTTAAAATGGGATTAATTTTCGGGATACAGAAGAGCAAGATTAAACGCGAATGGAAATTAAAATAAAAGTGCCTGGCTAATGATAATTATATGCAGGATTCGCCTAAATTTATCTGCTGGGTGTACTACTATTTCTACATTCAACTAAATGCCAGGGGAAAGAGCGCATCGAGCACGATAAGGCAGCTTTAAAGCTACAGGGATGATTGTTGCTTGCTCTGAACCTTCTGTATGTAGGTATCGTCCTCATTTATTCGAACGCCCAGACGTTTTCCTTTCAGAAGTTTCTGAAGCCGTGATTGTTGCTCCTTGTGCTGCATCACCAGCCACAGCCAAGTGGCGAGTGCTGGATTCTAGTGGAAGGTGAATCAGAAAATTTACAGAATCGGGGACACTATGTACAAAGTGAAACGGTCAAAGAGGAAACAGTGCCATAGATGCTTTTCGATGTGTACAGATTGTTAAGATAGTCAAATGTTTTACTCTCTTCAAACGCCTAAAATGATCTAATAGTCGGGTAATTTTCATTATGAATTAATCATAGATCAATTAATTACGCGACAAGGATTACAAATTATAACGTGATTACACAGTATACAATGACTAGTTATCTGTATAACGATTATAAGGTGATTATCTCACCGTAATGTCTGCGTAAGCATGGGTCCAAACGACAGGATGCACCACATCCTGAAGAACCATAGGTCGTGCGACCACGGGGATGTATTTCAGCACCTGTTCCTGAACTTCTTCTAGCGTATGAACATGCGTATAGTAGCCGCGATTTAGACAAGCCATCCATTGAATTTCTCGAACATTGGTAACTTCTTTTCCCAAAAGATATGTGAATACTCGTACAGGAATGTGTGTGTCATTATCTCGCCAGTTCCATGATCTGAATACCTAAATAAAATTCATATAGATCATACCCTTTCGAATGTTACTTGATAAAAATAACAGAAATAAAGTTTGTTCGAATAGATAGCAAAAAGAAATAGAGTATAAAAAGGTCGTTCGGAGCAGCATATTCACGGCCATGAAGTTTCACGTAATCGTGGTGCAACTGTGCCGCGGCGTTATCGTTGATGATGCGTTTTCTAAGCGCTAGAAAGAGTGATAAGGAAATGCGACCACTGTCGCGTGAAGAGCGTCGGTATATACGTAGATACTGAGTAAGAAGAGGAGAAAAGAAGGAAAAAGTGCGAGGAAACGATGTCGAGAAGGAGAAGAGACGAAGGAAAGAGAAGAAGACCGGAGAAAGATGAAAGGAGCGGAAAGATGAAAGGAGAGGTAGAGATAGAAAGACAGAGATCGCTATGATTCTCGCCGATTCGAGTGGGATCTCATAAAACTGAAGAGCTACTCGTCGAGGATAGAGCTGAAAACGCGACCTTTTTCTTCAGTGAAATCGCGCACACTGGACCTACTTAAATGTAGTGCGATTTCGCGACAGCGTAGCGTCTTCTTATGCTCGATAGTATAATTCTTGTGGAAACGCAGCTCAGCCAGGGCGAATTACAATAAGCACGAGTGGGATGTTAAATGGTCTGTAGACAGAAACGAGCTCCGTCTTTCTGTGATGGAGCAATTAATTAGAGGGACTTTCTCTACATTATGAATAATAGCATTTAGAGAGATGTATAGAAAAATGGTTAGAGTATATATATAGATGTAGATCCCCTAGAAAATTGTTTCCATTATTGTTAAGGTTTAATCATCCGTTTAAGCGTAATTATCTCGTCAGATAAAATCGCTTTTTTCTTACTAAATGTATTCCAGGAAAGATCTACAGTTTTAAGAGAAAAAGACGAGGAGATAATTAACGGCTTAGATAAATAACGTAATTTTTTTATAAGGAGATATTGGTTTACTTCTGTCAGATTTCCAGGAACGCCATCCGTGACAAGCATAATTAACTGATTACACGATGTGTCCGCACCACACCCGCGTGTTTCTCTGTATGTGCTTAGAAGGCTGAAAGCTCTGGTGAATGCTTCTGTTAAATTAGCGAGTCCTTCTGTTTTAACATTTGCTATAGCATTCTTGAAAGTGTACACATTTTCCGGAGTAGCCTGGATTAGCATGTCCTTGAAGCAGGGCACCACGTCGTATGTCACGTTTGTGTAGCTCAATACAGTCACGAAATCATTATTTGAGAGAGTATCCAGTATTGCGTCCACTGTTGTTCTTGCTGAAAAAATATTTATGAAAGAATGAAGGTAAGTATTTTGAATGTTTCACCTAGGAGGGGATGGAAATTGGAATAATATTAGTCTTCACATTGTTAAAATAATTGCTTTTCTGTGATTATATTATATCAAGAACGAAAAGATCGCGTAATCTTTGCGAAGATCTACGCGATACGATTGCGTCGATATGCTCTATCCTCCCTAAATACTGCACGTGTAACCTCAGATTCGTGGTACATTCCAAACATGCATTACATAGTTTACACGGAGCAATCACAGATGCGTTCCAATTTTGATTCTAACACATTTCCCGCGGTCACGCCAGATAGACCGTTATAAGTTTCAAACTTTATTAACACATATAGTAAATAAACGAGTACGTAGAAATATATAGAGTCATAAATTAAAAGGAAACTAAATAGTTTCTTAAAAAATAAAACTGAATCAAAGTCATTAACGTAGTTCTATCGTATCCTACGATTACAAAGAATATTCTCATGGAATTTACTTCTCATTTAAATGAAATTAACTCCACCCTACAATTAAAGGGTTGAAATACTAATATTTCATTCACCAATAGTCTTTCCCATGCCCGTCATGCTGCCGCTGGTATCCATCAGTATTACCATGTCCTTGCTGCAAGTCGCTGCCTCAATGAACCAGCTACGTACTCTGCAATCATAAATGTCAGGCTTTTCTTCTTCATCTTCCTCTTCCTCTTCCTCTTCTGCTTCGTCCAAGCTGTTCTGCGTAAGATCCATTCTCCACTGCATGGCAGGATATTGCCTCAACATTCCCGTGACAGAGCCAAAATATTGCCAAGACAAAGCCGGATCTGACTCGTAGTTTTGTCGGAAGATATCGTCGAGGAACTCGGTTTTCTTTATATCCTCGACTACCGCTGGTGTCATGTCGTACACGTTTGTAGGTATATGCACTGACGAAAAGCTTGTATTTACTGGTATATTGTAAAAGTGCGAGTCAGGCGTTAGCAGCATTCTCCTGTAAACATTTTTAACATTTTTATTTTATAACACGGAAGCAATTATTTCTGTTGTTTATAGAGAAACGAGAGGATTGTGAATGTATCAAATGTATCTTGTAACTTAAAACTTGTTCGAATTTCATCTCATTCGATTTTCATGTTTCAAACAAATGCTATCAGTTTCTTCGACCGTCAAGCTATTCAGACCAAGACAGAATGCTAGACCCAATTCGTGGTTCGAGCATTCACCTACGAATCGATGTCGAAGACGTTTCAAGCTTCTCAGCCTAATTCCATTCGATACCACTACTCGGAATGCTTCGATATTACGCACGAATTACGTATTATTACATATATACCACTATGTAGTATAACTGTATTCATTCAATGAACAATATTTTTCATCTCAAATAATCAATAGTCATGAAACGGTATACCATATACTTTCATAGAAGAATCGACTTGCTGATTCGTCTTTAATTATTTACAGCTTGACTAATAATTTTTAAATAACTATATTTCATCGAATAATTGAGAATAAGAATTTGAATTCAGATGCACAGCATACGTATAATGAAAAAGTGAAGGTAGATAGACATTTGCCGTTTTTAGTCGTAGAAAGAAGAAATCTGAATTGTATAAAAGCAATTTCCTATGAACCTGTAAGCATTGATGTTTTTTTCCATATTCGACGGAACCTTTGATGAATGCTGGTTCACTGGACTATATTTTCCGGACACGTAAGTGAAATTTCCCTCCTCCTCGTCGTTCTGCCAGTTTTCCGCGTGTTCCTCAGCCGCCATCCGGATGCAGGTCACCGCGTCCATCTTCCTTCGGAGCATCCTGCCGACGTTCTCGCTGATTATGTTCACCAACTCCTCCCCGGACTTATTTTCCACTCGCGTGTTCATCGCTTTGTATTTCTGCAATTCATTCGGGACTACGGTTATACCTTGCCTCCCCTTCGACCTGGATTCTACCGCTTTTTCCCTCTCGTCACGCCATGCTACTATTAATTTCTTGCGCCGAAACCGCGGCTTTTTTTTTTTTACTCGTACGCGCCCGTGTCTCATCGTATTGTTCTTTTGAACAATACGTAATGAACCTGGCCTTCGTTCCTTCGCATTGGAACAAAGTTTTTAGGAAAAAAGAGGAAGAAACTTTGCAGTTAAATAATAATATTTTTATAACACATCATTATGGTGTACGTATAATAATAGTGTGTATGCATTGATTTACTTTTTGTAATTGCGCGAAATGCTATGTACAAGTGGTACAATTGAAAATTGGAAATCTTTAATTATAAAACTGAATTTTCATACTACATATATGTTCAATTTTGGCCTTCGAACGATAAATGTTACGGACGATCTGCAAAAGCATTAGAGCACAAAGGCCTTGCGAATGTCAACTGCCTCGTGGTCATTTTTCAAACTTTTACCCGACTCATTTATGGTAATGGCTGCGTTTTTCGCATGGTTATGCTTTGTTCTTGATAAAATGACAAGAATGATCGATAAGCAGCGTAAACCAGATTCTTTTCTATTAAGTGATTTTATGTCATATCCTTGAAAAATATGTACGGCTGTTATAGAAACTGATATACGATTGTTATAGTAATCCTCCTGCGATCCATTTTAGATAGTTAATACGAGTAATAGCCTATCGTATGACAAGTTCTGGCTTAGTTTTATTAATAATGACATCCATGAACTATTTGGCGAGAATGCGACGTCACTGTATCATCGTGAATTATCATAACACTTGAAGTTTAGTTCAGTACGAAATAAAAATAAAATTATATTCGTTTTCATAACAAAGTGTTTGTTAGAAAGATGATTCAGATTTCTTAATGGAAAAATATTAATCATAAATACAAGATTTTTTCTTTCTTTAAAAGACGTCTTGTTTAGCGAGACATTAATTTTTATCAGCTTTTAGAGAGTTATGTTTTCCTGTCATCGACTCACGTATTAGTACTTTACGTTGGTTAACAGATAGACTTCAGCAGATGCGATCTATTCATTGTTGAAAACGTATCGCAGGCGGCATCTGTGCACGGAGATCGCGTTTCAAAGCGCAGAACACTTTCCTTACGCAGATCACAAGCACTTTCAAATTGCTTAACATAATTTTAATTACTTTTTCAGAGCCATCTAAGTTAAGCTATATAGATAACGGATAATTTATTGCCCCATCGATGAATTATCTCTCTATAAACCAAAATTACCAACTGAGTTATTAGCGGTCAAGTAACCAGTGCAAGAGTTTGACGATTTAATTTATCGTAGGTCGATACATCGTATCTTCGTTACCACTTATCACAGATGAGTAATGCATTCATATATTTTTCCACATTCTCTTCTTGGATAAACTATAGTATTCGAACTGCAAAATTTTTTATCTGAATCTGTCTTTTCGGCAGTATTTTAGGTTGCTAAATCCGAAAATGACGGGCGCTTTTCACGGAAATGAACGATTTTGAAAATTTGCTTTTACCAATATTTCGCTGATAAAGATCTTAACTGTAGAAATTCGCGCAAGACGGTGATCATACAGAGCGGTAAGCGGTAAGTGGTAAGCGGCAAAACAAGTGGTGGCACAGCCAATACTAATACTGCAAATGCCAATTTAGTGCTTACCGCTCTCTATATGATCGTAGCCTAGCTGGTCACCGCGAGGCGAACGGAAAATAAGAAATAATCCAAACTTATTCCAATACTCAGGATTCAAATGCGTACAGAATAAGTCACACAGTAGATTAAGCGTTCCAAATTTTGAAAAAAGTATCGTCAAGGTCCATGAAGTCGTTACACATCAACAAATCGACCGAGATTTTTTACAACTTATTTCCATGAAAAGTCATTTCACGCAATTGGCTCACTTCGGCTTGGGCCGAAAAATCTCTAAAAAGTATAATTCTAGCCGAATATTTTGCAGTTTTGATATACTAGAACCTTCTTCTTTATCAAATATCTTGTTTTCTTTTTTATCTAACTATCTCGTATACCTAATTTTCTTCTTCTCTGTGTTGATTATTTTTTACATTCGCAATAACTTTGTTTCCCTTGTACTTTGCGCCGGTCTCTCTCTTTTACTATTTTCTTCTTCTCTGTTCGTTAAGTCTTCTATCTCTGTTAAGTGACGATAATCATGTACGGGGGCGTGACAAAAATAGTTATACGAATTAACCGATACTGATGGATAGGCAGAGAAAGGGAGAAACATGCGACCGTGCGTAACTCATGTATAAACATAGATACATGCACGAATGAAGATCAAACTTACGCTTAATAGCTCTTCGGGTCGCGCCACCTTTTCTGCAAGTTCCCATAATTCGTCGCCCAAGGTCTCTGCCCATCGCGTGACTCTGCAAAGCGATAAAATAATGAATGTACCCCTCAATTTCTACCCCATTAAATGAATAATTAAATAGATTATAGAACATCTATTATCATCAAATACGTACACATTTCAGGATAACAATTATTAGTTAACGATATTTAAAGAATGACGAAAGTATTTCTCCTTGAATTACCATCACATTCATATTTATATTTTGATGTTTAATGGAAATAACGGAAATTGACGACGATCGATTAAACTGTAGTATTAAAATAATGATACAGGTAGAATCAATGTCTAATTCCTGTCAGTTTCGATATAAACAGTTAACGTGATCGTATCCATTAATCATTTTACTATTTATACGTGTATTTTTCATTCAAAATAATGTCGCTCCTGATCTAAAAAGAATAATAATTATTAACATTACTTACATGTACGAGTCTTTAGCCAAGCAGCCGGTGCATAGTAGGAAGCAAATGGTGAGAATGATCCAACGGATATTGAGTCTCTGTCGCATTGTTCGAGAGATGGAGATTCACGTTACACCACGTTTTAACCGCAGAAGAGATATCGCAAACCCATCATTCCGTTTTGTTTTCTATACCTGGTGAATCTGAATCGGCGGCTGCACGTTCCTCTCTATCTTAGTATTTTCAAGTCTTCTGAATCTCGAGAGACCGGCAAGGGCAAGATGTCTCGCTTATTTTTGGTACACGAACGGTGCGTCCTCTCGTAAACCAACGAATCACGAAACTCGATCTTCCACCACGTTGTTTCCTTCGCGTAGTTGCGTATATTTATAAAATAGTAGCTCTCAGTTAGGATCATGACTACGCTTCCAAATACTTGTTCTACGTGTGCGTCCGTATTGATCAACCGTAGGAAATCCTTTTTATCGGCCATGTGTTCGAAATATTTCATCAGTATATTCCATTAAATCCTGAAAATTTGATAATTTTATCAATTGCTTTTATTTAGGATTTTATATACAGGGTGTTCGATTCAAAGTTTCAGACAACTTATGTTTTATTGGAACATTCTGTATACTCAATTGTTCTATATATAGTATAACAATGAATATAATAAAATTACGAAGAAAACGATAAATTAATTTCACTCTCAAATAAATTACAAGCATATTAGATTCTACTAACACAATTAAAAGAAAGTCTTCATGTTTGAAGAAGCGCCTACGAATCCTCAAACATGGTATTAATCGAATAAAACGTCTTACTACCGGTAACTAATGATACGCGTAAACCGCTTACGTTCGCATACGCGGGTAACCGGAGATCTCTGTAACCATAGAAAAAATGCATAGGTGTATAGAAGTTACATTCTTGTAGAGATTCCGAGTGTCGTTCTCATTTTCTTAAATTCATCAGAATTTTATAACTGGGAAAAATGAAATTCACACACAATAGCAAAAATAAGAAACGTGCAGCGTCGAAGCATCTACCGTAATTTGACCATAGTGCTTTAACGCACTATCGCATAGTTGCATAACGCCAAAAACACGCACACTTGGCTGCTCCATCATCATCTAGTAGCCGATCCACTAATGAACGCCCGGTCGGTGGCGTGCAATCATTTAAGGTAGAATCAAGACCACGTCATACGCTTAACAAGTTTCAAAAGACTACCTACCGCGTACGTGTTTGCAATCAGCAAAATTGCTGCATCGTTGCTACTTGCTGACACTATTCAATACCTTATCACACGCAACCACTGGACGGTGGTTGTGCGATAGAATATTGTGTATGTGCTCGAAAGTCTGGTGATTCCAGCCGACCAATCACCTCACAGCCTGGTCAACCTTCTTTTCCTAGTAGACCATCCTGTACCGTTTAAATAAGAACTTTAGGAAAACTTTCACTCACTCGTTTACTTTACCATTTTACATTCTTTTATATTAACTCTTTACCTTGAGTATCCTCAGTTCCAAATTCTTTTATTTAGAGCCTCCGAGGTATACATATAATGAAATGATAAGATAGATGACTTGTATATATAAAGTTTGTATAGAGCAATTTTCAAAGTGAGCCGCATCATCGATCAATTCTTCGAAATGCTGCATACTGCTCGGTTCGCGATCTACGTTGAGATCGACAAACCGATTCGACCTCGAGGAACCCACCGCAGCCCTAATTCGGTATCCCTCGTAAATGTCCAAAACGACGATGCGAACCACACGACTGCGTTTGCGTAAAACCTTGACCACGCGGCCCTTTTTTTCTTGCAGAGGAGATAAACTAATATATATTTACCTGTGTCAAAAAGTGTTAAGTAAGGAAAGTTATCTTTATAGTGAACGCAATAAAATATTATACTTTCATAATTCTTGGAAACAGTGAGAAAGCACATCTACTAACAAAGAAGACGTAACCCATTCAAAGAATTAGAGAAATCTTCCTTATAATGAACGAGGTAACGCGTGACATTACGAGTCAATGGCGTTCGTTTCAGAACAACCATGTAGGTACTTACGGACGTATAGAAAACCACGTGCTTGAACGAAACTAATAAAGTTCCAAAGCGTGGCGTGCTTTTAGGTGATTATTGTACAATTAAAGTAATATCTCCTTCTTTAGCGTTAATAAAGTTGTCATCTTTTATCAACTGATATTCACATAGGGTTTCGCAATAGAGCCGATTGACAACTTGGCAACCCTTACATAACACGATGCTATTGTCACCATAATAAAAATAATATGGCTAACGAGCAATTAGCGTATTAACTATTTGTTTGATTGACTGATATTTACCGGAAAACCTGCACAGTTAATTTTTCTACGAACTTATTATTCATTGATTTTTACTATTTAAATCTTTGATGAACTTTTTATCTTTTCATTTGGTCTTCTATCTTTCTATCAATTTTGATATTATAAATAGATATTCATTTTTACTTAACATCATACTTAAATATTCATATATCACATTAATATGCACAATAAAATATATTTTATATATGAAAATGGATTTACAGGTGTGAAATTTTCAAGTACATATTTTTCAATCTTTTTTAACGAACCCTGCTTGAATGTTTAGTTAAGAAATACTAGAATAGTTATTCTAAAAAGCTCATTAACAAAAAAAATTCCATTCCGTCAACATCAATGTGTTTCTATAAGAAAGGATCCGGGGAGCACTAGGCAACGGTACGTTCACCGTAAGTACATAAGTAAGTACATAGTAAGTCGTTCATAAAAAGGAGGAAACTCACCGGCAATTATTATCAGAACGTGTCGAAAAGGTGGTCGCAAGGAACACAGTGCCGTATACCACGGGGGGAACAGCTGGTGCATAGCGATTGATATTGATTTGAAGCACGCGGAGCCGGTTGCCGGGCAGTCACGGGCCAGGCGTACGTCGAACAGGAGGCCGGACTCAAATGCCTCCCGAGTGCGAGGAAATAGAGGACCATGGTGTGCCGGAGAAGGTTTCCTGCATCGACGGCAGGATCAAGGAACATCTGCGGTTCCCGGCACCCGCAACGCTATGCGGTGTGAACATTTATCCTCATTCTTTCCTTTGCTTCCGGTTTCTTTTTCCTTCTTACGTTTACGTCGCGCCGTTCATTGAATAGTAAGGACTTCGCGTTATCTTCATTACTACGTAATGGATTTACCAATCGGCTGTAGATTTTTCACACGTGCTATCTATGCGTGTTTCTCGATTATTCACAGAGGAAAAGTTGGAGGATTAAATGAGTCAAAGATATTGTGCAGGTTTACAGTTGTTCGGTGATGCGTGTGAATATAATACTTCTTCTGATATTATATAGGCAGGAGGATTAGATGTATGTGGATAAGATTGTTTAGAGTGAAGAATCAGTATCTGAAAAATATAATATTTTGTAATTGAAGCATTTGAAGCATCGAAGCACAGAGACAAGTTGTGTTCTTTTTCTCAGCGTACAGTTATTCCAAAGCTATAAAATCTACTAACTTTTACGTGTGACGTCAGGCTACGCGAGATCCACGTTCCTTTTGTTTTTGTAAGTTACCGAAGAAGAATCTAAGCTTTAAGTGGGTTTATAGCTTGTATACTAATTCACGTGTTCTTCAGCATGCTCTGAAAGACGCTTCTTCTTTCTTCTTCGATTTTTTTGAGTAAAGTGTTACAAATAAGTGTTTTACAAATAATACATACTTGTAAGAGTACATAAAAAATAATACGTGCTTCAATCTCTGGTAAGCATATATAGTTATTACATTCCAAACCTTTTGACTAATGTCCTTGATGATTTGAATACAAGATTTTAATTATTTAACTTGAAATTATATAATTCATGAAACAAACGATAAAAGGTTTATGTAAAAGGTTTATGTATGAGATAATTATGTATATTTAGGCAAAATAATGAAGTGAAAAGAATTCGATTCCACGGGCGTCCTCAAAATAAAAGCCATCAACGTGATAGTTGGACGAAAAGAAAGACCGTACGTTCTGTGAATGTGTGCAATGAGCTGGTCGTTCAGGGGCGGTTTAAATACATAGTTAACAAAGGGTGGAGGAAGGGAAAGGGTAATGTACGGATTGGATTGATTTCACTCATGGGTATAGGGTTTTGACCAGACTGGACAGGAGACTGGTCAGTGACGGGTCAGGCGTTCTATCGTGCAGGCAGATCGTGTGTTTATGGTGGTCGAGGATCGACTGAATCGAAGAATACGTTGTTCGTGTCATAGCCCTCAACAACTAAAGTCTACCTCCCTCTTCGTGTGTCTGGTCAACAACTCGGTTCGTGATCCATTTACGTTCTTCTTTTTTCATTTCATTTTAAAACAGAATTCCCCTTTGCTTCACTATATAAAAAAATTATTGTTACTCGA
This sequence comes from Bombus waltoni, assembly GCA_014737395.1. NCBI lineage: Eukaryota > Metazoa > Arthropoda > Insecta > Hymenoptera > Apidae > Bombus > Bombus waltoni. The sequence continues at coordinate 140,674 of JACXII010000043.1, read as the reverse complement.
AATATAAGTTATTTGTTTTTTTAGAGTTCTATCCCTTTGAAAATTTTGAATCTTAAAAGCCTAATCTGAAAATGTGATATATATATATATATATCATAGACCGTTACCAATATCGATAAGATCGATCTCATAAAATGCCGTAGTGATAACGAAGTATTTTGCCAGATGTCAGTATCAAGAAATCGAATTTGTCTTCGCTTGAATTAAGGAAGCTTCAGTTTTATTCTTAACTCAGCAGTCAATAGTTTCTTCAATGTGTTACTCATACAATTTGTAAGTACTAGTATTATAATACATTCAGGATGAGTCAATAAGAAGTACATACTATATAAAATAACTAGTTAATTATTGGTTTTATCAAATATCATTTTAAATGAATTATGTTGCATTTTTAGAGGCTCATCGGATAGATGCAATTTTATTTATTTATATCTCATATTTTTATCTATTATATTTTTAGTCAACCCAGCTGGTCACTATCTGCGAAAATATCTATTTGCTGAACTAATGATTTTGCGGTATAAATAGGTTAATGCCTTTTTATAAAGAATATAGGATCGATTGATGTTATAAAAAATATACCGTGCCATTTAAAAAGTTCGTAATCATCTTGATACGTGGTCTTTTCAAAAAATATAAGATATTAGAAAATAAAATTGCATCCATCTGATGAGCCATGAAATACAACATAATTCATTTAAAACGTTTTTCGTCTAAAAACCAATAGGTAACATGTTATTTTAGATAGTGCTTCTTATCAACTTGCTCTGTATGTATTTAATAGACAAGCAGATATACCTTACGCCTTAAAAAAATTTATGTTTGATCACAATCTTTTTTAAATTTCTACCGTTGGAATAGGTCTCTTCCATGATCATTACGAAAAGTTGTGGTCCTCGATAAAGCGATCCATGTAGATGTAATGTGTTAATTTAAATTTATCAACGCATTTATTCAATTATCGTCAAAACCATACTGTGGCTACGTAATCAATTGCCTGAATGAGATAATCGATTGATTAATCGAATTTCAATGTAACACGTGATTAAAAAATTCTTCTTCCCACGCCACGGTCGGATCTTCCATTCATTAATCTTGGATTTTAGATATAATTCTTTCACAAGTAGTGTAAATTCCTAAGGATGTTGATCCTTGAGGAAAAGTTTCTACTTGTACTTGTGTGACTATAGTGATAATAATAGAAGATTGTAATAAATTAAGAGAGAATTGGTATTGGCCGATTGACCGTGCTGTCACGACCTACGTATCTATATATATACGTGCATATGCGCGGTGCGTGAGCTTATAGCACTGTCCGTGCGAACCTCAGCGCCTTGGGTTAACAGGGTTAATTACTTCAAAACAGCTCCCATCTGCGCCGGTGTCTGGACAATGCCATTAAAGATTTTACACGGCTGTCTCACCTCAATCGCTTCAATCCTTCGAATGAGCGGCATGACGTACTTTGTTCTTTTATTTCTATCGCTCAAGCTATTATAACCTATAAATGATACTATGTACTTATACTTTTCGGTGCATTTAGCTATTTCACCAATTATTAAAAATTATATAATGTTTAAGATACCACTTGATCAATGTAGTCTTGCTTTGTATTTTTCTAGTTTGAAATGTTGACATTATATGAAGAAATATATATATATATACATATATATGTTTACTTCTTGAGAAACTGACATATATAATTTTTAGAAATGTTTTTCGAAATATAAATTTATATGAAACGCAAGACTTAAAAATTGGAATATTTATCCAATTAGATTTACTTTCCGTGCGTGTATTCTTATCAAATATTCAATTTTGTTTAACATAAACTTGTAAACTATATTTGTTTGCACTTAACTCTGCGGAGATCGCAGTCGTAAAAATTCCCTCAGAGGTCGCGATGTATCTGGGAAATGCAGTAACTTAAAATCTATGCTGCAATGTCAATTTTTACTAAAAGACTGTATAAATGTATGAAATTGCCTTTAATTATAATAAAATTAATACAAAATATAACATATAGATATGTTTACAGTACATATAAACTACATAATTACTAATTTAAATATAAAGAATGAACAATTATGAATTTAAAAAGAATTAAATTAGAATTAGATTTTACGTGCATCTGTCAGATACCTTGTGACCTAAATAGGGGAATGATTGATATTTGTTATAACATTGTATTTTTATTTAATCTTGCATTTAGTCACTGCTAGATCAATTGACATATTTTATTTAAGTTTAAAAATAATAATATTTGAATAAACGCTATTTTTCGCGGTGAAGATAAAATTGCTCGAATAGAACCAACATGGCTGCGTCCACAGTGATTCTCTAATCATACGTAGAGGTTATGTTACTTATCAATTTTACGACAACAGTATTATTTCACTTACCAGGTTTTAACAAAGGTTTTCGCATAAAAGATGGTATTAACACTATTCAACAGTTTGGTAATCCCAAAACGATTTCTTTTTTCACTTCTACAATGTTCATCATGTAAGTTATTTTTTAATATCATTGATTTTCGAAACCAACACTATGCAGTTGTCTTATATGTTTCTGTCACAACACAACAACTGTTATTGAATTGCCACAACACTACGATTATCCTCCTTTATACAAAAATGTTATCACTCTATGAAAATTCGTATATCAATCACTTGTACTATCATTGTTGATTTTGAACCACTCAAAAGTTTTGAGCGGGAAATTTGCCGGAAATGAAAGAACACGCATGTGTACTATAACATAATAATTATTTGTAATTTAAAATCCAAATAACAGGATTCTAATTACTGTAATATAACGATCATGCACAGACAGCGGGAATTATTGCAGCAGTCCCATTTTAATTCTAACATCTGTTTTATATCGTAGCATTCGTTCTAGGCTTTAAAGTTGCATAGCGAATATACATCATATTTCTTTACTTTCATTGTACGTAACTATTTTTTATGAATATCCTACATCATTAATGATAAATATTATTTATTTGCAGGTCGTCGAGCGATGGTAAATAAACTCTGGTGTCAAGAAGCAGCAAGGAAGTGGTTCTACAAAAAGGATCAGTCACTACATTCACGACTCTTAACCGAACCAAAATGTCAGAAACACGTAGCCACCTGGTACCTACTTTATCGTTGGTTAATCTTTATGGTCTGGGCTTGTATAGTCGTGTGTTCGATTTTCGAATTCGGTAGTTACAAACCTATGGTAGTATATGATAAGTGGCCAATTTATTTGACAAACTGGGATTTAATATTGGGTGTCAGTCAAGCTTTACTTGGCGGTTTTCTCGTATTGAGAAGATGGAAACTGCAAAAAGTATCGGACTTTGATCCTTCCGCGTTGATGCTGGGATTGATAGACAGAGTTTATTGGTTCCTTTACGTCGTAACTACTAGTATAGCGTTTGGAGTTACGATTACCTATTGGTGCAGCATATTCGATCCCAGGATTCACTATTTGGATCCTTTAAACACCATGCTACACATATGTAACAGTATTTTAATGATAATTGATTTTTGTATTACAAGCATTCCGTTTAGATTAAGAAATTTCTGGTGGTGTTTAATCATAGTGTTTTTGTACACCATGTTTTCACTGATATATTATTTCGCTGGAGGATTAGACAAGAATGGTTATCATTATATTTATAAAATTCTCGATTGGAAAAAACCTGTTCAAGCTTCATTGATATGCGTAGGCGAAGGTATATTTATAACCATATTGCATTCCTTAATGTGTTTCCTAGAGAAAGTGAAAGATCGATTGTATCTGAAGATCGATAAGAAATTAGGAAGACCGTATGCGGAAACACACATGTCTAGTGCAGAGAAACATGCCGATATTGTTTGAAAATTAGCGATAATAGGCAACATTTTTTCACGATTCTAAAATGAAGTATTATGTATTTGTATTTCGTCTTAATATCTTTAGAAACTCTGTATCATTCGAAACTATAGTTTAAAGTATTGATATACCTATCTTTAGACAAATTAATTTTCTATTTTTAGCTATTGATAATTACGACTAGCGCCTATGTGGAGGAAGAGAGGACTTTCTTTCATCCTCGTTCAATGAAGTTTATATCACATTGACAATAAATTGATTAACAGAATTGTGATACATAGAAACGTACGCATGTGTACGTGCACGATTATATTTATAATCGCAACGTCACTAAGCAGTACTTTTCAAATTATTTCTTTAATAAATATCATACATTACAAAGTTAAAGCAACTATTACGAAAACAAAATTTGAAATTAATAGAGTCAATTTAGGAAATAAAGTCAGGTATATTGCGGCCAATAATTTTTTTAGTTAAACTATTAGTTTTAGCACTATGAAAATGTATTATGTATGTTTAATAAAATAAAAATAATGCATTAAGGATATTTTTAATACATGCACATAGTGCGTTTATAGGTATTAAAGTACATATCTAATTTCGTGCAGCTTATATTTTGTCCAATTATTTTTTAATTGTTGTATTGTATACCAATTTTATAAAAACATTCCAATTTTTTGTTTTTATTGATATTTTGGTATATCTTGGTTTATTAAATGCTGAAACTATTAAATTGTTATACAATTAGTAAAAATCCTCAATGTATGAAGTGTACAACATGTGTGTAAACTACTCACATTTTACAAAATGTGTATTCAGTTCCTTAACACTAGTAAACAAATCTTATTATACATTGGCTATTATATACACAAGGTTTTAGGAATTTTATATACAATAGAAGAACAATGAATAAACTTTTTGGAAAAATAGCAATAATTTATTAATAAAATAACGATTTGAAGCAATTATGGACTGTAGTATAAATGAATGTAGGGCTAATACTAGCCTTTGATCACAGACCATATTAAAACTTATCCTATATTAGAAAATAACAATGATCAGTTTCTTCACCCATTTCCAAAGCACAGTACATGTATTATTCGAGTCCCCGTAAATTTATAGTATTTTCAGATGGTACAGAATCAAGTAACAGTACTTGATACTCTGTTCCTACTACGTCGTCTTGATAATACATCGAAGGCAATTCCTCTGTGAGCAAAAGACCCTCTTCTAATTCACTTGTACCGAGCACAACATCGGATGCTCCGGCAACTGAATCTAATACAGCACCATTCGCCTTTAATTTCCACACATCGGAAAATGTCAGATCAGTCCGTGCAGAGCCCTGATCCTTTCTCATATGTTGATTAGATAATGGCTTATGTGTAACAGCGTTTGAAGAAGGTTCCGATGTTTTCAATACATTGTTAAGAGGCGGTGGTTCTGGTTCAGGAAGAGAGCGATCTGTTTCCGTAGAAGTACTAAGAATAACCGCATCGCAAGGTGCTACCATTATCATTTGTTCTGTAGGCTCTGATATCGAAGGAGCAGTATATAAAATGTAATCCATGTTACAAACAGAATCCCCAGGTATTTTATTAGCTGTTTTACCACACTCATCAACAGGAGTGCCATGTACTTTTAACATGTGTGCTCTTAGCGTAGCTTTCGTAGTATATGAACGTGTACAGGTTTCAACTGGGCAATGGTATAAAGTCTTAGATTGATCTCGTGGAGGCACTGTATTGTCTTTAGTTTGACTTTCACTGTTATTTTGAGTTACTGTATCATTGCGTTCAGATTTTTCTGGTATTGTAGATGTATTTAGGCATGCTACGTTTACATTCAAATCTATCGACTTTCTTTTCGATTTTATTATTGATGGTACCTTCTTGCTTCGACTATTGGCGTTATTGTGTGAGTTCATTTTTACCTCTTCCTTAACTTGATGCTTCTTTATATGAACGTACAAACTACTTTTTGCAGAAAATTTTGCATTACATATAAAACATTGAAAGTACCTTCCTTCTTTATGAGTTAATCTATGTTCCTTGAGATGCTCTGATCTCATAAATGCTTTTCCACAGGAAGGTATATCACACACAAATTTTCGTTCATTAGTGTGTTTCTTTTGGTGTCTCTTTAATTTGCTAGAGGAAGAAAATGCCCACTGGCAACCTTGAAACGTACAAAGGTAAGGCTTGCAACCAGTATGCGAACGTATGTGTGCTTTCAGCCTACAAGGCTTATCAAATACTTTACCACAACCTGGCCAAGAGCATTTTACATCTACTTCCTTATAACTATGGCATCTTTGATGTGACGTCAAAGCATTACTACTATAATATCTTTTGCCACATCCTTCGTGTTTACAAACATATGGAGCATGACTTTGATCATGACTCTTCATATGCAGTTCCAGCGCTCTCTTTGTCTGAAACTTTTCTTGGCAGTCTGGCACTTGGCATACTATTCTATTTGGGCGAGTATGCAATTTCGCGTGACTCCATAAGTTATAAATCGTAGTAAATCTGCGGTTACAACCTTCTACCTCACAAACATAGTCTTTACGTTTTAAATGAGTTTCTTTATGTCTTTTAAGTTTAAACTCTGAATAAAATGCCCACGCACATCCTTCAAAATCACACTGAAAATAAAGATATAAATGAATAAATACAATACAATTCTAATTAAAAACTTCAAAGGAAATTCAGAACACAAAGAATTATATATAATTATAAATAAAATATAATAAATTATAAATAATATATAATTCTATATATATTATAATAATACATACCTTGAAAGGTCTCACACCATAGTGTGCTAGTAAATGGCCTTTTAGAGCATAAAGTTTGCTAAATTGTCTATTGCAATCGTCGCGTGGACAAAGCCATATTTTTCCATGTTCATTAACAGATATTGGCTGTAAGTTATCATCTGAAATACCCAATTCTTCTAAAGCATTAGATATTACCATTTCGTGTTGATTACTGGGATTTTCTGTACTATGTTCTACTGTTCCATTCCATACAGTTGAAGTTTCTATTTTTGGTAATTTTGGAAAATTTCCTGTAGCTTCTATAAGTTCAGAAGTTTTTCCTTGATAAATCTGTTCCTCCGTACCGGTATTTATCACAATTTGAGTCATATTTGAAATTTTATCTGTTGATATAGCTACAACAGCCATTACACCATCTTCAGTATCTACAATATCTTCTCCAGATATCCTAATCTCATTATCATAGCTCTTTTCTATCATTTCTGGTATTTTCTTACGTTTCTTAATAATACGTGGTTCTAATTTTACCTTAGCTTTTGTTTTCAGTTGTTCAATTATAGTATTTTCAGAGTCACCTTCGTCCAGCTTTGTACCTTGCAACTCTTGCATAGTATTTTCAGAATTGAGATCCTGCACATAGAGATTCGTAGGATTATTGCACAAGTCATTGTCCTTTTGTAGCTCGATTTCTTTCCTTGTGCTATTTATACAACGCAAATCATCTACCACGACTTGCGTAGACTTGTTCTGCAATTCCTGATTATCCGGTATCATGGCTTTCTTTATCAGGGAAGATTGTTCAGTCTCTGTACACATTCCTTCGACGTCCCTATTAGGGACACTTAAAGTAGGTTGAGCACTGGTCGACGGTAAAATTTCACCGGCGACCATCATGTCATCCGGAGACAACGCCAGTGGATCCAAATGATCCAGCTGAAATTCTGGTAATATAAAGCTATCCTTTTCGTCGAGCAGCTTCTCATTTTGAAGCTCCTGAAGCAATGGATCATAACCTAAGTTGAGTTTCTTGTCGGAAAGATCAATGTCAATTGACAATCCGTCAGGGTCCTTTTCCAGAAAAGCGTGCTGCAGTTCCTCGCCCAGGTACCGGTCGACGCCCTCCTCGACCCCGGACTTGATCGCGTCGAGATCCATGCTCGACACGGATTCCGACCGCGTTTTTAACCATTTCTCAATGTCGGCTACAGTCTCGACATCGGCGGTTTTACCGATCCCAACGTCAACGTTCGATTCGTCTGTAACACTATTGTTTGTCACTTGGTTACCCCCGATCCACACTCTATCGTGATACTGTACAGTGTCGTCGTTGTTCTTAGCTTTCTGTTTTTCTTTTTTATTTGTTTCCTCCCTTTTGTCCCCATCCGGCGAACCAGGCAGGAGGCTTAATTGATTGTAACCTATCGAACTACCCACAATCCCGACCTCTCCTTGCGGCCAACTGCGAACCGAACACAAACCTCGCCGATTACGAAAGATTCGCGGGATTTGTTTTGACTTGCAAGCGGAGGGAGTTCCTTTACGAGACATTTGACTGCCCCGTAGCCAGCTCTATAGGGGTCCACACACAGCAACAACGCCGCCATCGAAGGGAATATTGTAGCTCATAGGCGGCTTATTCTATTCAGAATCGACTGCAATTCACCAAACTAGATGGCACTGTATCGTTTCATAGTTTCGCGCAATTTTTGAACAACTCCAGTGATACACGTTACAATGTGCATTGTAACTTGTAACATTTATATGTATATATTTCACGAATCTTAATTTATCTTGGAATACGTTTTTCCAGACTACAAATATTTTTTTTTTATAACAAATTCAGAGCGCGTTTTCTTCAGGGTGTACGTTTCTTTATTTTTCGGTGATGTACTTAAGCGAAAAACATTACAGATTACTTCTTTTGCACACACTGACGATTTAAATATACATTACACGAAAACTCGGCATTTTATTCAGTTAAGAGATTCCTTATCATGGTAAAATGGATTCAACATTGTCGATCAGGAAGAAAACGGCGAATAATAAGACACGTCCTTCTGTCTCATGAGCATTTTCAGTTGCTCTATTCTACTTCGCTTTTGAACCATTTGATTTAAATCGGTTCCAGTATCAAGCAATTTCTTCTGACTTGTTTGGGTGGATTTGAGGTTCTTCCGTAGTTTAGATTCCTGGACCAGTTGTTGTCGAAGACCTCCATAATAATTCAAGTCTCTATTTATTGGTGGAAGAACGTCTTTCGATTGAATTCCTAATTGACAACTGAATGGTCTTCTTTGTCTTTCTGGTGGTCTCAATTCTTCGTACGGAAGACTATACGGTTCCAATCGTACATCTTTGTCAACTTTATACATTTGCATACCAAGGGCCATGCGATTATCCGGCGTCTGGAAATTGACAAATTGTTCCATTAAATTTATTTTTTAATATAGGGTCGTATTACGAAAGAATGTTATATATGTAACGGTTATCGTTTGTAGTTTTTCAAACTTTCATATGTTTTGAGATTAACAATTTAATTTTATTGATCATGCGAGGCTTCTTCGATCCACATTCGTACGGAAAATTTTTATCACGTAAGACACAGAGAATATAAACCAAAATGAAAAGCCTGCTTTGAAATATTGCGCGCAATTAATTTTTCTAAATTATTTTTTCCTTTGCTCTAAAACGAAAGAGCCAACTATTTAAAAAAAACAGTAAATTCTCGGACGATTTTTTACCTTCGCTGATCACGCAAGTGACTGACTATTAAAAACCTACTTCAAAAAAAAAAAAATCTAAATTATTGCTCACCATAGAGGAGACATCTTCCATGATTTTGAAAACCGCTGCTTTGGGTATCTTGTATCCTGGTGGAGATTTCGGTTGTGGTTCGATGCAAAAAGATACCGGGCATCGTCTTACCGGTTCTGTATACAAAAGAACATCTCCTGCAGTCTGTTCGTATCTTGAATCGCGCAATCTTGGATCGCGTGCTCTCATCTTTTTTCTCTCTCTGTGGGCTAGTCTACAAGTACATGGATCAGGCCAGAATCTCTTAGGGCTTGGACCGAATATCGTCTCCCACCAGATCAATTTCTTTTCTACCGGTTTCTCCTCCTTCTTACAATTGCTTGGCTTTTCTAATTGTTTCTTAGAAGAAAAAAATCGTCTCTTCGATTTTTTTGTCTGTTTTTCAAATTCAAGACACTTCGAAGGACAACCCTTGCAAACGAGATCCATACGAGGTGACAAAGGTTGCGCACAGTTGCCTACGGCAGGTTCGACCGGTTGATCCTTCGACTTCCGGAACCAAAACGCCCTGATGTTCTCCTTTAGCACAGATTGTATTATCGAAGGACCATTCAACAATGGTCTCTGATGTCTGTTATCCTGGGAATAGTAATTCGTTTATGCATGCAACTTTGTTGATTCATTCCGTTAGAAACGCGGCTTAGAGGAAAAGCTCTGTTAGGTTGTGATATAACCTACGAATACTCTTTTTCGTATCTTTTCTATTGTTAATTGAAAATGATACCTTTAACGACACTACACTGGGAATTTGGAATTTGGACCGGAAGGATGCCATGGCGAAAATGATTTTTTTTTTTGTGGACGAAAATCGTCCTTTCGTTCGTGTGTGCGTTACATCGGAAATTTAGTCCTCCAGAACGCGAATGAAACAAAGAAATATCGACGACATTGGGCACGTGTCGTTAAAATTTCTTCAAGACGAATATAAAATCTATCGATCGATATTTCTGTCGTTCGAGTGAAATTTGTGCAAAGATTTGAATCCATGGCAAAGGTTCACTTTGTAACAAAATGATAAGGAAGCTTTATACGATCTTTAACGATAAAAAAAAAAGATAAATTGTAGGATATAATCGAACGTAGGAAACGAACGATTTACTCGAGTTCCCGCTAGTACCGATTCGATTTCCTTTGATCGTCGACCGTTACCGGTTTCCTGTGCAAACCCGTGAATAATCCCGTGGAACGGGTCCTGTTAATTCTGGGAGAACACCGGAATTACTGATACTGCCTCTGTAAACGAGATCAGTAGCCCCGGAAACGTCGATATCGCGCGCATCCACGTGTAGATGTACCGCGATAGAAAACGACCAAGGGTAGAGAGCGAGATGAAGACCAAGAAGTGAGTATACGTGGAAACAAGCCAGACAGAGGAGAGGCTGGAAGCTTGGCGAAAAAGCAACGGAAGATTTCGAAGCGTTCGCGAGCCACAGATTGATTCTCGGCTCGACCGAATCTCTGGTTTCGTACAGTACGTCTTATAAATGAATCAGGCGCAAATCTCTGTCAGAATTTATTGCTCGATTTTCGTAAAACTAAATATCAATCAAACGAAAAGATCTTCAGCAAGCAGGATCGATCCGATCGATTTGTATCTCGATTAACATGTAACTATGAAAAAGTCTCATTTTTTAATCAAAAGTAGAATAAAAAATATACCTTGCTACGTTATAGTGTAGAGATAGAGTAAATAGAAAATGAATAAAATAATTCACGATACGAAGGTTCGATAAAAGGACGATTATTATTAAACCACGAATAGTAAAATAAACTCTCGATTAGTCGACGATTAAGGATAAACCAGTGCAAACAAGGATAAAAACGCCGATTCAACTCTTCACGCGATATCATCTGAAACTGCTTCATCGCTTCGCTAATTCCTCGCCCTAACATCAACCCCATACCTGAACGATGCAGTAAAGACGATGGTGCGCGCAGCCACCACGACATCCCCTCCGCGCGAGGAGAACATATCCCCAACCGGCGATTTTCCGGCAGCGAGTCGCGGTGAGGAAGGGTGTTTACTCAAGACACGACAATTCATTACGTAATTGAATTGAATGAGGCCTCTCTCCTCCTGGCCTGTTTCCCCACCGCCTGTATCCCTCCTTCTCTCACCCTCTGGGCTAAGGGTAACACAGCACGTGTAGAAACGACGGTGGTTGCGCGTGTGCGGCTCTATTTAGCCAGCCAGAGAAGGCTGGATGGAGAGATCCATCCATCCCATGGCCACCACACCCAACGAACATCCACAGAGAGAATTCGGCCCGTGTCTGTCTCGAAAACGCTCGCTCGTAGGGGGGTAGCTACCGAATTAAACGATTAGTTAAACTGATTTCGAGTTAGGCGAATGAATAAGTAATCGGATTTCTCGTTAAGGTAATCGCATTGCGCCCTGATTGGCTCCGTCTGCCTGCGTTATAGACCGTTCCCCTCTCCAACGTTTCTCTGTAGCCAGGCTTCTCCCTTCTCTTTGCTCTACCTGCCTCTTGTTATCTTTGTTGCATGCGTGTTAATTCTCTCCTCGTTCCGTTTCTCGCCTCTCTCTTTTCCTCTTATACAGCTGTTGGTCGGTCTCTTTCATCCTGTCGTACGCAAGCGTCATTCAATGTCGCTACAACTCTCCTCTTCCTGTCTGCTTCCATCTCCGTCGGCCGACTAGCGGCTTCTTTTTCCGTCTTTCGGATCCATTCACCTGCATTTGCTGTCTTTTATGATATAGCACGGGCTCGATGACACATACGGGTCTCTGGATTGGTCGGTGAATCGCCGGTCTGTGTTCTTTTTTGAGGAGGTTGATCGATGATAATCGAGTAAACGTATAGGAGACTGGGAATTCCGACGCGACAGCTAGACTCTAGTTGATGATAACTATGTATATTTTAATATGGAACTACTTTGGAAGTAACTCTCTGTTGCAATTGATTTCGCAAAAGAATGTAGGAGTAATTTTCATTCGTGTATCAATTGCGAAGAATCTCCTGTACCCTTTTAATCCCGAAATTCGCCCCCCCCCCTTACTTACGATGATTCTCTTTATCACTCCTCTGATACATTATTCTCTACTATTTCATTGTTACCATCATTTTCTTTTCTTCTGCGTTTTATTCCTGGCAATCAGGTCAGATTTCTTCCATCGCCCTTGGATCTCCCATCTGTCAGCTCGTTCCTCTCTGTCCATATCCGTCCCAACGTTTCACGGGCCGTGTTTGTCCAAGCAATTACATTCCCGAACGCAATCCCATTTAAATATTGCCGAGTTTGGTAGCGGCAAACACGAGACACGACGCGTCCCGGCCTCGCAATTCGCTTGGAACGCGGCTGGCCTGCCAAAAGGCCCGTTACACGTCCATTTCGATGTAAAACGTTGCCACGCAAATATTTTCGACTACTCTTCAAAGTACCACACACGAGTTCTCCATCTCTTACCTAAGATTTAAGATCGCTACCTGAATTTCAATTCTGTTCTGTGGACCTTTCGCCTTGGAGGGTCGAAAAGATTCGACACTTTGGGCGTATAGAACGTCGTAGAGCGCTCGAGACAAGAAAGAAATAAAGAAATAAACCTTCCTCGCGCGATTCCATCGTTGCTTTATATACTTAATACGTTATATACTTAAATTTCCATCCTTTAAACCAGTATCTATTCGCTCCCCTTACTTTTCGTTTAGCTAATATATTCCAAGCTTACCCTTCAAGCCCGGTCATTGACGATCAGACGTTGCTTAAATTCTCCCCCTTTAATCTAATCTGCTGCCGTTTTTCGAAAAACCACATCCAAACTCAATCCTATTCCTCGTCAAAAAACACCACCGGACAAACCTATCAAGAGTAAATCATTTTAAATCGATCGTCGTCCTCCAGAGCGGTCGTAGGCTATCGCGGCATAAACGTCGTCGACGGGAATCGTGAGCGTGCATCGTTTTCACCTAAAACTAGCATCCACGGGGACGAGGAGCGTGTCCTCCAGGGAGGAGGAATTGTCCCGACGTCAACGAGGGTGGGTGGTTGCGAACGAGGAGCTCGTAAACGTGGTGGTCGTCGAGCTACACACACTACCAGCCATCTGGAGCAACGGAGAGAGAGAGGAACAGAGCGAAAGACGTGGGATAGCCAAACGCTGGCCAACGTAGGCAGCTCGGCCATCGGTAGGTGGTAGTTTGCGCTTCGCGGGTGGAAAAGCGGGCGCAAATGCTAATGAGCCTCGGTTTACGGGCAGTAGCCGGTGGTAGAGGGGGCGAACGATCGAAGGGTGAGAGGAGAAGGGTGTCGAAGGTCGATGGTGGTCGACAAGGACGCGGAGAGGGACAGGAAGGCAAGAGGGCGTAGCGGAAACGCCTACGAGCCGCTCGATTGGCCGGCGTCCGAATGGCGTCCTGGGGGACGCGTGGCGTCGCGACGCCGACCGTCAGCTACCAGCGACCAGCCACCTCCGTGCACCCCCTTCGGTGCTCTCGTCCTCGGCGACGAGGTCGACGCGAGAGCCGCGTCGTCGCGCGAGTCTTCTCCGCGAGGATGGAGCAGCTCGCCCAGTTCGTTTCCAAGAGCTTCGACAACGCGGCTGGCGAACACGCGGCATGCAGGACAACCACCGAACGACCTCCGTCCGCGAGGATCACCCTCAGTGTCGCGCATTTGCTCGGCGATTCTGCGGAGAACGATGGCAGTACGTCTTCCTTAATCTTTGGAGGTTTACTTTTACAACCCTGGAACGTCGTCTGTTGGTTTACGTGTATTTTCTTGGTGGATCGGTTTCAGATGGTTGTCACGTGGTTCGGTCGTGGTTGAGTTTGATGTGGCTGAATAGATGTGAAGTTGGATATGGTTGTCCGTGGTGATGGAAAAGGCGAGAGGTTGTAGTTACGAGAATGTGGAGATCGGTCGATGGAAGTAGGTGGTTTGTGCGGTTTTATTCGGTTTGTAGAGGTTGATGTAATAACAGTTAATTTTAATTGAGGAGATTTTGGTTCGAAGAAGTTACGAAGTCATATGGTATATATTTATTTCTTAAAAGAAATCTTAACTCTCCAACGACGATCATTGTGCGGCAGAAAGTTTACACGTAGCCGAACTTCATGCTTTCAAGTTTAGTTTGATGAGCAAACGAATGAAATAGACGTTTCGGTGTTAAAATTTACATAAAACGCGCGACACGTACGAGACACGTAGCCAGACGTCAAGGAATTAAACAAAGGTTTAACGATGCAAATATTTTGTACTCAAGTATGTGACACTTTGTGTTCTATTCCGTATTTCATGGTAAAATCTTCCTTTCTCTTGAACAGCAAAGTTTCTCGAACAGAGAGAAAAAGTCAAAGAAATATTCCGCGTACCTTTCTACCTTCGCGCAAAGTTTCAATAGATCTCTTTTTCCTATTCAGTGAATTGATAATCAATTGATCCTCGTGCACGATTCGCTTCCCACTGTTTGTTTCCAAGAATATCTCGAACGTGCGCTTCATTCCTCAAAGATGATGTCAAACAAACTGTTTCCACGGTGAATCTTGAATCCTCAATTTGAAAGCAGACTCTCGGAAATATAATTTCACACTTGAAATTATCCCATCTCTCGAAATCTGCATCAGGAATTTCCAAGTATCCTTGCAATATTTTCGAACAACAATCTTCTGCGTCTGGTTATGGCTGTCTTATATTACTTAACTGTTCTAACATTTGGTTCTAATATTACCTTAAGATTAACCAATCTTGTCTCGTCAAATCTAAACACGCGAACAAAGATTTCCCATCGCTGATATCTCTTCTCCCTTTTCTTCTTCGCTTCCCTAGTCAAAATCTTAATATCGTTAAAAGATTCCCAGCAGAGATACGATCGTTGTTCATAGTAATCTACGAAATTATCGTCACCGAATTTTCTTCCACTCGTCGCTTTTTCCATTAACGATTATTCGATCGCAACCAAAGATGCTTTTATGGAAAGTTTCAAGTGCGGCATTCGTTCTAACATTCCGTAGACGAAACAAATTTCTGCCTAGGTCTCACTCGTTTAATTGCGACTACGAGCATATGAATTTGCATAATTCTACTGATTAACGATATTTGTCTGAAGAACAACGTAACGAGGTCATCGATCAACACTGATTTCTGGCAATGGTTCTCCAGATGTCGGTGCAGGGACGAGCGAATCCGCTCAAGATCCATCGAGCGTCGAGGCGAGCAGCGTGGATGAACCGCCGTCGCCGGAAGGTCGCCTTCAACCGGAAGATCTCTCCGTTACGACCAAGAGCAAGGAGGCGAAGGACGTGGTTAACACCGTGGACAGCCTTCCGCCTCTAAAAACACCGGAATTAAAGCTCTCCGTAAGAAAATTGCTGGGATGCAGTCCGTCGCCACCACCGATCTCCAGAGATCGATCAGCTAGCCCCGAAAATTGTGTCGAATTGAAAAGTCAGCCTTCTAACGAAGCGAAAGCGTCGGATTTGAAGCTACAGTCGCAGGTTTCGAGGTCTTTGATGCAGGGACAGGAAGAAAGCGCGAAAGGTAATGTTGAATATAAATAACACTATATAGCCTTTTAACCAGCTCCCCGTATTTTTTAGTCGTTCATTTTATTTCGTATCGTGCTGAAAAGTGCCGACAACTGGGCGCAAATTAATTCTGCTATGTCATTTGTGTTCCGTGCCTTAAGTTTGAGGAAAATATGAAACGATCGTTGGTCTTAACTTGAAATTCTTCAAGATTTATTTACGGCGATTCTGTGGAGTATTTAATTCGTTTTTCTCGTTGTTAGAAGAAAAAGAAGAAGAAGAAGAAGAAAATTGTCTCGATGTATTATTATTATTTGTGTATAATCTCGTGAGCCGCACAAAGATATTTTAGTATCTCCCATGGTACGACTGGTGTTTTGAAGGATTCCAAGGGACGTAATTCGTTCTTGTTTCGATAGTAAGAAGGTCAGGAACCTCTGGACGAATTCCGTGGCCCGACACGTATCGTCAGAGGGTTCGATCTTCGTTTATAATTCAGCACGTCGTCCAATAAAGCTCAGAAGTGATTGGGAATAGCTGACCGTTCACAACGTAACGATCACCGACCTCCAATTCTATCCACATTCCAAGTCGACTTCAATAACAGCCGTTCCCCGTCCACCACTTGCACTTTCCTTCTCCTCCCTCCTCGCCACTCTCTTTTGTCACGTCTTTCCATCGAAATCAATTCCCTTTTCAAGAAATCCGAATTTTCTTCAAACGTCTCTATGGTACTCTAATCTCCCTTAATTGCATTCTTTCGCTACGAAGAGGGCAAATTTTAAAATAGTCGTATAAAGATTAATTCAGTAACGTTCTCCTAATTTTCTTCGTTTGAGTTACGACAATTATCTATACGGTTCAATTCGAATCTGTTGTCTCGTTCGCGGTACCGAGATTCGGGATAAACGTGGTAGTATCGTCGAACGAGCATTCTGCGAGGATGCGGAGAACAGTTGACGTTTCTCTTGAAAGATTAACACTGTGCAGTGGTTAAATTATGTTCGCCGCTTGTCCAATTTTTGTACTTATTTCGATTCAAGCAACCAGTTACTGTACGTCTTACCGCGTCCTGTAACAAGATCTCGACAAATTTTGCTTCAACCTCTACGACAAAATTCTACCATAGCTAGAATCATCGTGTCTGAAAATAGCCAAGAGACACGCGTCTGCCAAAACACGTTACAAAATCCCTCTGAAAATGTCCAAAATTCGCTTTCGCGGTATAAATCTTGAAGTTTCGTAATTTACAGCACGTCAAACGATCGGTGACGGCGGTCACGGCGGGCAACAGTCGGAAAAAGATGGTCGGTTGGATAAAAAATGCAGTCGACAGGCTGGACGTTACATACGCGCGGATTAAATTGGATCGAAAGCGGACGGGGCACGGTCGGCTATGGCGAATGAAAATCACGTTTAAAAACTGACGCGTTCAAGTAACGCCAGCGCGGATTCCTCGCCGCGATAACTCGGCGTCTATTGCGGCCGGAGCTCGCATGAATTTATGGTTTAATATGCGGCCCGCCGCGTTAGTTGTGTACGCCCCCTAACACGCGGCTCTTTTGCTTCGCAGAGGGTGGAGAAAAGGGAGGAGAGAAGAGTCCGTGTTCTCTCTCTCTCTCTTTTCGCTGCTCTTTTCCGCCTGTATCTCTCCGGGGCCCATAACTTTTCCCGATTAAGCGCAAATCAAAAAGCAATCTGCCCGGCCGGCAGCCATCAGACGCGCCCAAGTGAAACCATAAATAACCGCGAGTTGAAGAAGCGGCAAAGGATCGGAGGAAAACTCGTTCGACTCTTTGGTTTCTAGAAAAAGCTGCAGTAGCGGGTTGAAAGCTCTTGTCTTTCGTGTTTTGTAGTTCCGGTTCGAGCAATGAAAGTTTCGAAGATATCGTGAAACACCGGGTTAAAATGGAGCAACAGAATGTGGATTCTGATTTGGAAACTGAATTTCGATCGAAAACAACGGTATCTCAAATCTATTGGATTTTCCGATATGCATTCAGAGTTCTATTGCGATCTCGGGAAGGCTAGAATAATAGGATACATAAAAGCGATAAAGTCGATAAAAGCGGAGAACAGAATTTATCCAATTATCCTGATACATAGAAAATGATAAATGTGCCGATAAGTAGAAATAAACGAACCAGCTAATCACGACAGCCATTTGTGAAAATCATGCCTCGATGTAAAGATATACAGAAACTTCATTCTCGTATGTTCGCAAAAGGACTCTGCGAATAGACGTGGAAAATCTCCGTTCCAATTTTCAATTACCGGACTATCATTTCGAAATTCATAGAAACCAGAATTTAATTTTCGTCGTACATCCAATTGCAGTAGACGCGATTTCGCGTAGCGTGCGGCGTCCATAGCAGACAGGAGAATGGGGACGATATTTCGCGACTTACGGCCAGGAATGACGGGCTGCATGACATAACAAATATCGTCGAAAGAAAGTGGTCTGTGTCGCAGTAGATCACCACGTTTCTCGGCCAGCCACTTTGCCTCGTTTGCCGTCGACTTGACCCGCGTCCTCGCGCACGCGTTTCCTCTGCAAATGGCCATCGTACTACCGCCGTTTCCGCCTGACCCCTGGTCAAAGGTCGTGCATCGATGTTTACGGCCCCTATGCTCGTAAGTTTTTGAAGCATGGCTATGGTTGTTAGAACGTTACTGGAATTTTCCCCGATATTTACAGTACAACCCTTGGTTACACCCTGGTGAATCTTCATCGAGCCGGTTTTAGATGGTCGTGAAATATAAATGACACTTCGATCGATGATCTGCGCAGTCTAGAATTACCTACGTGTTATATCACGCTGGAAATCATCAAGATAATTATCCACGGATTGTGGACAAGTCTCTACCTAGGTTCCATTTTTTTCAGTTCCATTCGTAAGAATATGAATTTACATTATGTAAACATTCGTAGTGTCCGATTGTTAATCCTGCCTTTATAAAAAATAGTAACTTGTACTTTTAATATTACATTCACCTGTTCTCAGTCGTCATACTGTCTTTCGATACTCTCCTCTCATACAAACTTTTATAACGAGTAATCTGTTTAAAATAATCTAAAACCAATTTTTCCCTAAATTTGTCTACAGAAAACAATCGCTTCTTCCTTGCATAAAAATAAAAAAGAAAAGTTAATTTCTTGAACGTTAACGTCTCTCCAATGTCTTCCACCTCTTTCTATCAAACAAAAATCTTCCTACAAAACCTCTTCATCCGAAACAAGATAAAAATCGCAAATCTTCGACTATTTCTACTTTGTTACCAAACGATTCACGGAAAGTTTCACGGCTGCGTGCCATATGCAGTTACAACGTGGACGCGACTAGTAAGGGGGTTAACCAGGATTGTCCCGACGCTTTTATACGCCTAATGGCTGCGATATCCCGACTCGTTTCGCGAGGGTGAAAAAATACAGGGACCCGGCCACGATCGGTGAGCTGGTGCACGAAGGGAGTCGAGGGTGGTTTGACTGGATCAGGCCAAGAGAGCAGCGCTCTTAGTAATCGAATTAGCGACCCCTCGTGTCCGAGTGTGATTGCTTCGGGTTTTCCAGTAGGGTTTCGCTACTAGCCACCCTCCCTTTTTCTTCTGTTTCTCCAGTTTCTTTCTCGTTTCATCCTTCTAGCATTGGCCTCCTGATTTCGGCAATACGATATTAGCTTTGTTCGAACAACTACTTCACACTTACGATTCGCTTGTTACCGTTCCTCGACCCATATTGTTCGTACACGGAAAACTTTCGCAACTTTGATACTTTTGGAAGGTATTGTTGTTATAACTATACCTGTCACGATGTTCTAGACAATCATCGTGTCATATCCAAAGCATCATGTAGCAGCGTAACACGCTGAAAGATCCAATTCTAAACTGGAAAATTCGTGGAAAGAACAGATCGTGCATAAAATTGTTGGCCCGCAGAACTAATAAACTGGTAGCAACGAGTCGTAGACTCGATATCGTTAAAACGATCACAACAACACGGCAGACAACTAGAAACGCGGATAGACTAGAGGGGTGACGAAAACCGTATAAACTGGTGGTGATAGTTTGATGATGAAGGGGCGGATGACGGGAACGAGAACGGGTCCGGAAACCACGCGAGTTATTTTACTAGGAGGGGTTTTAAACCGCTGTACATATGGATGCGGGCTTCGCTCTGCCTGGCCTCCGATTGGATTACGTAGCTATGCGCTAATTGATTAAAGCGCGATACTGCGTCGTCATCGCGACCGTCCTTGTAATTCCTCCTCGTTTTAATCGGAACACGGTTCCACTCTTTATTTTCTTTGCCCATCGGTTTTTATCATTTTTCGTTCGTAATCCTCTGTCTTTCGAATTCTCCACTGATGTCCTATTTTTTAAACGTTTCGCTTTTGCTTTTCGACTTTCGTCGCTACGCTTTTGCCTCCGTGTTCGTAATTTATCGGGTAAAACGAATGGCGAGTTTGCAAATATTATCAGTGTTTGTTTTCAGTTAACTGCCGCGGCTAATGAGAGGGAGGCGCGTTGTTTTGCTATAGGGAGTGGATCGTTCTGTTGGCCGCCGGGAAGGGAGAAATTGACTGTAATCGATGGTAATTGACTTTGAATAATCCTACTAATCTATCTAATGAATTCTATCGATAACAGTTACATTTACTTGCACGTGTAAAAACATACAAATCCGTGATCTATGGTTACTACTTTTTTGTGCGTTCACGTAGCTGTCGTAAGGTATGAACAGGCAACGAGCGTCCTGTGCAGATCGTTGATCGACCAATTAAAAAACTAAAAGCGGACTGGATCTCCAGACTGCATATACATACATACATACATACATACATACATACATACATACATACATATATATATATTACACGGTTTGTGCCATTTGTTAAATCTTTATATAAGAAAGATATCTTTACTGGCGAAACCGGTTAGAACGTCCACTCTCGTACCTCTTGATCGCAACATTCCACCATTCGCAAAAACTTGAAATCAACCGTTCTGATCCACCTGCAAATAACCAAACCGACCCGACGAGTTTCGAAATCTTCGTCAAACATCGTTAATGATCGGTACAAACGCGCGACTCGCCTAAGATCCATCTTTACGGAGGTGGAAATGTCGACGGACAGATGCAGAAAGGCCGAGAGGGAGTGATTAAGGTGGCGCGGTGAAAGAGGGAGAAACTAAACAGTCGGATAGAGGGGTGGAAGGGTAACTAACGATCCCGTACAAGGCTGCGTAGCTCACCACTTTGCTAAATTATATAAATCACGTCCCCTTCGTCAAGGGCTCTTACGCGAGACGCTTAATCCACCCCTCTAACGCCTTCTCTGCCTCTGTTCTAGCTACGGACCTCCTTCTGAGGATCTCCCATCGGCAACACCTTCGTCGGAGTTCTACTCCGTAGTTACTTTGCATTAAGCAGCCATTAATTAGATCGCACGCCCGTTAATTATCCCACGGCCGTCTCTTTAACTCGTTGCGGCTCTTTTGGAGCCAGGGTCTTGAAGCTAGTTTTTAAGATCGTCTCCGGAATGACCGATGAAATTAGCGCGAGTTGACAGGGAGAGGATAATTAGTCCAAGGTTGGACCTTTCTTCGAGACGATTCGGTCGATTAAGGTGCTGACGCGGTGGATGCGGTTATTTTGCCAATTAAATTAAGTTTGAGCACCTGTTTTACGAGCTTCTTTTTGGAACGTGAAGACTTATTGGATTGACTCGTCGTCGGTACTTTGAAACATATTTCAAGGGGTACGATTGTACAAGCATTTCGTCGTCGTTCGAGGTTGAAACTTTAGATTTCCCTTATTTCTCTAAGTCTCCTGGTAAACAAGCGGTTATGATTACAATGGAATACACCGAGATGTGTATTTTTATCGAACTTCAAAATCGGGGCAATTCGTCTCGACTTATGTTAATCTGCTTATCGATGGGGAAAACGACTCGACTTTTTCGAGGAAGCAGAGAGAGAAGAATATGGATTGTACAAGAAGAAAGAGATATAAATCGTACTCCGAGGAGACGCGTCTCTGATGTCGACTAATCGGAAGTTCTTCTCGTCGTGTAATTTGAATAAGATTCTCGTAAGGGGAAGGAATTTATGTTGATGCCGGCCAGACCGGAAGAAATGACCTGTGAACGATTCGCTGAGATTAATTCTGAATTTTCTCTTGACCGCTCTCGATGTTCTTGAATTAATCCTCGTAAAAAGTCTGACTCGCCTAAGTTTCGTAGCTCCACTATCAATTTTTACATCCGTATAAAAGAAGATGGAACAACATTACGAAAACTATAAGGAATGGTTGCATCGATCGATCGTGTGTTGCGAGTTTCGAAGGTGACGTATTTTCTGAAATATTTCCTAGGATCGAACTGCCGTAACAGCGGAAGCGGAAACGGAAAGCAGAGAAGATCTCGAACGAACTTCACCTTGGAACAATTGGCTGAATTGGAAAGGCTGTTCGATGAGACGCATTATCCCGATGCGTTCATGAGAGAAGAACTGAGCCAGAGACTCGGTTTAAGCGAGGCGAGGGTTCAAGTCTGGTTTCAGAATCGGCGTGCCAAGTGCCGCAAGCACGAGAGTCAATTGCATAAAGGTGAGCGACAATGAAGAATACGATCAAGCCGATAGATGGTCGTTTCCAAAACAGCCAGCTGACTGTCCTAAAAATCTTCTCTAAATATCAACGAAAACCTCGCAATCCTATATCCCACCTATAGTATGGGTAAATAACGTACATTTAAAGTTCTCATAAACGCATCAAAACACTTGCAAACAAATTATTACATATACATATATGTAGATACTATATGGAAGTAACAAAAAGGTTTGATGTAGCAGGTGGAATGGTGCTGGCTCCTCGAAGTCCACCAGCGACCCTGGAACCGTGTCGAGTGGCGCCGTATTTGCCGGCCTTGAGGTTGCATCCCCCCATGCAAGGTGCCGGTAGCAACATGACCACCGCGGCAGGTTCTGCGTTCGACCCAGCTGTCCTCCATTACGCGGCAGCCGGTGGTCTTTTCTGTCTTCCACCACCGCCGCCTCCGCCACCGACGTCCAGTCATCCGCACCCTCATCCCCTGAGTTTGGCGGCTTCGTTGGCTGCAGCCGCGGCACGTTCCAAAAATAGCAGCATCGCGGATCTTAGGCTGAAGGCCAGACGACACCAGGAAGCACTGGGACTCGACAGGCCTGCGTAAAACGAAGAAACTCCGACTTCGAAGTCGACTAACAGCGATCGTTGCTGTTTCCTTGCACGGTGGTGAGTACGGTATCGTTCAGAGAGTTCCTCCGTATGATTTGTTGGGTTTCGAGGTTTGTTCGAAGATTATTTCGACGATAGGAAGCGTCTTTGATCTTGCAGAATTTTTTCTTCCATTCGCTTTTTGATGTGGGAAGTAACAGGGATGGTTTGGAGAGGGAAGAGTTTGAAATCGGATAAAGTAGATTTCCTTTGGAATGGTGGAATTATTTTAGAAGAATCGTGATAAAGTTGATCGTAGCCGACTCGCCACCGTTGTGAAACTGTGCAGATGATCAATTCGCATAGAGCATTTGGCAAGTACTTGACTTCTTGGTTGTCGAGTGTTATCAAGCTACTCGCTTCACGTATTAAATTTTCTAACAATAACGAGGAGATGTTCTTCCCAAGTAGATCATCTTTCATCCTTTTTATTTTATTTAATTCGATTACATCTATCGTAGCTATTTTTTGACGATTTGGTGAAACTCTGCAAAATCGTGACGCAAGGACACTCGTCAGCGAGACAGCTGCATCAGCTCGTGTCCGAGAAGTACAAACGGAGACTCGATGTGTATAAAGTGAACAATTTCCGGGAGAAGTGTGTATTATACATATAATATAAAGTATTATACATAAATATAAATAGTCGAGGGTCAGTAGTAGCTGGGCTTGGAAATAACGAGTCGATGAGAGGTCGCATCCGTCGGAACGGTCGAAATTTCTCATTCCGAGACAAATAAATTCTTTGCATTTCGATTCCTATTCTCTTCGTTCAGCCACGAAGTGAATATCGACGAAATTCTGAAAATGCATGGAACGATGTTGTAGAACGACGGATGTGGAAAATTCAGAGATTTCGATAGGTGTCTAGCGTCTCGAGGCGATTAAAACGAATTCGGCGATGGCGTGTTGAGGATACATGATTGTTCTTGAATACATGATTGTCACACTGTATACTATTAGCTTTAAAATATATAAACTTAAATCTTGAGCGAGTCGTGAATCATTTATTGCTCACTATCCTGACGATTTTCTAATTAACGAGTCTCCTAATAACGAAATGGTATTCGTTGGAATCGTTAAAAAGTCACTCATAACAATCCCGAAAACACCGCCTAATCAAAAACCAAAAGAATTCTTCCACTTACTTCGTATGGAACCAACTGCATACAACGGATTCTCTTAACACGAAAACAGCATCCTAAATTGTCTGCTTTCTCAGCGTTGGTAACGAGCTCGTGCGCGCTCAAGCGATCCAACGACAAATCGCGTGTCCTGGCACCGCCGTCCAAGACATAATTCTTAGGGATGATTCACGGCTGGTTGGACAGAAGGACTTTTGGTAGCCGCGATGCCGAAGCGCCCCCGGGACGCTGGCCAGTGGTATCGTCGTCGGGGCGCTAATGCAATAACGCTTTGGTACGCGGATAAATCAAGTCGGCCGAATCGTTCCACCCAGTCCTGTTTCATCTAATCGCGTTACCCCTCTCGTCCCCCGGGCGCCATTACAACCCATTACATCTACCTCCTCCTCGTACGTTAGAACGTTACTTCTTTAAGATTTCTTTCGTTTTTTAGTGTCTTTGCGTCTCTCGCAATATCTTTTTGAACGCATAGACGATTTCAGTGTCAGAATTGTATCACGGACCGTTTAACACGATCGTTTTCGTTTGACGGAGAAGAAGATGGAAGAGTGGATTTGCCGAATACTGGAAACAGTAAAAAGTTGTAAAGTTTAATGTTAGATTTTTCTAGACGCCCAAGTCGCGTTGTTTCGCGATTCGTTTTACGTTAATGTATTTTAATAGGAGAACTTTGGGAGCGTTCGTGTTTTGCAGGTAAATCAAGCGGGCGAATCAGTTGGAAACGCAGCGTCGCGTAATCGCGTTAGCCGGGATTCATTCTGGACGCTCCCGAGGGCGTCGTTATTGTCCTATCCGTGCGCGTTCGGTCGTACCGTTGCGAAACGCTCTACGCTCGCTCGATAGAAGCATCTGATTAAAAAACAAAACGACTGCGGAATTGCTCGGCGACTCGGTTTTCAAACTATAATTTTACCGAGTCCGGCTAAAAGCTTCGAGTTTCAGTTGTATCTAACGGATCTAACGAGTCTTTCTTTCGCGAAGATGAAACTACCATAAAGAGAGAAATAAAAGGGACTACCGGCAAAGATTGCATGAAAATGATCGATTCATCGGAAAGTGAAAAATTTGCACGGAAAGCGTACCGGTAAATATCGAGCGTACGAAAGCATCGCTTCTCGCAAACGGATTCGTTGGACACGAATGATCGATTCAACCCTCGCGATCGTCATCAATTCAACCGGACGAATTGTCGTCTTGCCAACACAGATTTACGCCAGGCAATGACTCCTCGATTCCCTTCTTATCGTGAATAAAATAACGCTCGTATTCGAGCAACGAAATGAATTTCAAGGGTGTATAAGAAGGAAAAGAGGGTAAGGGAGAAGAAAAGGCGTTTCGTCGCTTATTTTAATCCGAGTTTAAAGAACTCTCCTCTTTCCCGCTGCTCGTAAATTGGCCGTCGTTTGTCTGCCGCCAAGGGGTACCGTGCCACGCGGCTGAAAATCTGCCCTGACAGAGGAAAAACGTCGCTACCCTTCTGGTCCCCCGAGGAACCAGCGTGATTCTACTATTTACGCGGTATACATTTGTATAGGAATGTCCCTTTCGAGGTTTTAATACGATCTCGATCGATCTCGTCGTTAATGGCATCGATATTCGAGTCTGATTACACTGGATTAGGGATAGAGACTTTCACCGAGATTGTTACGCTGTAATACCGTTATTACGATTGCTCGGAAGTGGCGTCTATGTGGCATTATACCGTTACGCGATGGTATTCCTATTCCGATTAACATAAAACCACGCCTTGTTATAACAGCTATGATGTAATGGACTAACTTAGATTAAACGCAATTGCAGGAAATTCGCGCAGCATAATAGTTGTTCTATATTAGATCGTACTTCTTCGTTCATTCGCAATTTATCGAAGAATCGATTGTAGTAATTGGCTGAGTGGTCGCGACTCGACGTTTCCACGGCGATTTAGCGGCGATTGGAGAACGCAATATCTTCTTATTACACCGTGACGCGCTGTTACTAATCGTGTACGTACTTATTGTACCTCGTGATCTGTTCATTGATTTTTTTTTTTTTTTTTGTAGAAACCTTTCGCGGATGCGAAATTAATCGCAAATACACGCAACGAATTAACTCGCACCTCTCGAGTTAATTAATTAAACGCGCTACAGTATTCTAGATTATCTGAACGTATAAAATCGAGCAAGTACCTCTTCCAAACGTCCAGTAATTATATACATATTTGAGTTTGAATCAACGAACTTATAAATCGAGATGCGAGTATCGCCGTTTCAACTTTTTACGCGCAACGGCGATGTAAAACCACGATGTAGCATCCAGTCGGACCAGTAACGGCGATATAATGTCCCGCGAAAACCAGCGACGATCATCAATTACCAGAGCGGCCCTTCGTCGAAAAGTCGACGAGTCGAGAGCGTAGAATAATCACGCGGGGAATGAAAATGGATTGTTGAGGTTTCGCGGCCCCTTATGGTTGATCACGATTTACGCCATGTAATACGGTTATCTCTAGAGTCATGGCGCATCTTCTGTCCGATTCGATCGCACATTTATTTATTCGACGCGAATCACGACGCGTAACTTGGACGCCGTACTACTGAAAATAGCAATCACCATTTTTCCGTGTTATCGCGTGTAATTTCTTACGATAAAATCTGTATCGCCCCATAGAACGTGTGCACGAGGATTAATGAATTAACGACGTAAACGAATCATTGGACCAGACCAATAATTCGCGATTAAATATTGCAGTTTCACGGTCGATACTTCGAATACAGGAATACCGACACCAAAAATAATTATCCACGACGACGACGACCTCCCCGGAGCCGGTTAAATCCGGATGTTTACCCGATTCCGAACGTGCACACTGTTGCAGGATAATCAATCGGTTAACCGACAAGCCATGAACGCGTAATGAGCAACAATTCGGTTAGTCGGGCTTCGAATAAATTATTCAAATTACACACCGTCGATTAACTCTATCGCGTGATTCTATTTCGACGGGAACCGGAAAAGAACGCGTTCAAACGTGGTAAATAAACCGAGCACGACGGATGGTAAAACGATTTATCCTTTTGCCTTATTCGCGGTAATCCGATCGATTTACGCGAAAAGTAGAATTCGAACGAAATTTCAGTCAATCCTCGATTGAGTGAATCTCGGCAGATCGAATCTATCTATTCTGATCGAAAAATTATAGATGCTAGGAAGAATCAATGAACTCTCGTTATATAAATTACATTCTATACGACGCTATGTTGCATTTCTGTTCTAATACATTTGGATAAAAAACCTTAGACAGTCGAGGATGTCAGTGAAAGGTATATTAAATCCAAGATAATACAACAGCAGACGAAATGGGGACTTTTTTGGGAAAACGTAGTCGTACTTTAATAACAACGACGCTACTAAACTTAGGCTTCGCAATACGCGAAAGAGAGAGAGAGAGAGAGAGGGAGAGGGAGAGAATTGGTGGTATTCCACGGCTGACGAATAGCAATCGTGCACGATATCGCGATTTACCGGAAGGCAAATATGTATCTGACCATG
Organism: Bombus waltoni; assembly: GCA_014737395.1. Classification (NCBI taxonomy): domain Eukaryota; kingdom Metazoa; phylum Arthropoda; class Insecta; order Hymenoptera; family Apidae; genus Bombus; species Bombus waltoni. The sequence continues at coordinate 112,801 of JACXII010000043.1, read as the reverse complement.
TTGCATAAAATAATAATGCCAGTGACTGCGAGAAACTCGGCTCTTGCCGCGGAAGCTTGGTGCGGCTCGACGAGATCGAAGAGGAGGGATGCTGAAGGGGTCAGGAAGAGTTCGGTGGGAAGCGAATGGACCAAGGGATGCAAGAGGAAAGACGCTGCCTCTACACCCCCACCAGATATATCATCGCCTGGCAGTTATGTGTGTCATGAATTTTAGATTATCCTTGGATTAGATTAAGGGGCGGAGGTGGAAGGTGCAGTAGAGGCAGCCAACCAGCCCCTTGGTCCGCCAGTCAGTGCCGTACCCGGATAGCGACGTGCCCGCGTGAATTATTTTCCGGTCCTCTAACATTCCTTCCGCTCGCCTCACGATTGATTTCTAGTATCTTCTTAGCTACGATAGTAGCTTTCTTGGGTATCATTTATAGCGTCCTTCCTTACTTATTTTATCCGTTAGAACGTTCTTTACCTGTTTCCGTAGAAGATTCTTTATCTTGAATTTTCTACGTGTAACGTTGGATTTCGCTTTGATATCAGCAGAAGAACAGAAGATCTCTAACCAAGAAGATGGAGAGTTTTCCCTCTAAATTTTCCCCTCGATCAAATCTGAGCAAAACAATAGGCTGTACGTTCCAATTATTTGCAAAATCTTTGCTTGCAAAGGAAAAAACGAAATCCCCTAAGACCGATCACATTTACACGTCCAAAGAAAAAAAGCAGAAAGTGATTTGTCACGATACTTTAAAAACTCTTAAACCCGAAATCTGAACATCCAAAGGAGAAACAAAATATAGATTTACCTGGAAACTTTCGCAACTCCGAAAACTCCTCAAATAAAACTCAACTACAAATAGCCAATAAATATCCAAAGAAGAAACAAAGAGCGAACCCCTTCAAAAACCCTCCGTCTCCTTAAAGTACTAGCAGTGTAGCATACGCGTTAGAAAACAGAGTAGACAAGAGTAAAAGAAGGAAGGGGAGAAGAGAATGGAAGAAACGAGGAGCTAAACGGTGCCGCGGTACTTGGCCGGCTCCGGGGTAGAACCGATGCCGAATCAATTCGCGTAATAGTCTCTCGGGTGGCGGAGAGGGAAGGCAGGGGTTAAATCGACTGCAACTACCTCGTCCGCAGCCCCTTTTCTCCAACAGAGAGACGTGGAACCGCTCGGATACGGGCCATTACCACACCTGTCCCTCAAGTTTCGCCCCCGAAGAGAAGGAGATCAGCTCGAACGAAACGAGCCAGCCTCTAATGAAGAGAAGCAATCACTTAAGCCGGCTGTTAGACCGATCGGACGTGGGAACGCGTTTCATCCAGCTCGAGCCACGCTTTTATGCGCCACTACGAGAAACGTTTATTGCCGTTTTACTGCATTGGAATGGGACATGCCATTCAGGATGCCTCTGATGGCCTTTAACGACGATACGAGCGAATTTTCCCACTTTTCTAACGGAATTTTAAATCGATGGAACGTTGTTTGTCGAAATAGCGGAACTCGGTGTCTTTTCGCTCCGAAATTTTCAACTTTCTTTTGCAAACTTCCGATGTATCGATAAACGAGATTTTGGTTTTATTTAGTTTCGGAATTTTTATGGAATAAACGTGAGATTTTTACGAAACACGATACTTCGCTATCTTGGTACCTTATAAACTTTTTCTCATCTGTAATTTCCGAATGAAGTGAAACGCGTGACTTTCGTGTTAGTTAATTAAACTTAGTGTAAAAAATGTTGGAGACGTCTGTCGACCTTGAAGAGAGGGAAACGAGGGCGATATACGAAGGTCAACGTCCCAAGGGTTCTCGAATCATCTGACATTGCTTCTTTCTCCAAGATCAATTTATCTTTCCGAATGATACGAAACGACTATTGCTGGCTGCATGATTTAATCGCTTTGTCACCTCGTCGCCGACCCATTTATTCGGAACAACCGATTCATTTCGGTACGTCATAATTTTTCAAATCTTTTCACAGGATCGAAGCCGAAACCACACGGTCTTCGTACTTTTACATACATTTATTTCGAAAACGACAGCGACGAATTTTGTAGAATAGACAGGTAAAAGAACAACATTCCTTAGAAAGGTTCTACGTTCGATATTCTATTCAAGAGAAATAATCACTTTCCACAATAAATAAAATAAATTAAAACGTAACATGTACATGTGGGAATGTAGGTCTTACGCGATAACGTCAGCTAAAAAATATCATTTGTAATTAAAAAAAATATAAAAGAACAATATCACGAGACGATCGAGCGAATAGAAAATCGAACTGCGCACGATGCGTAAGAGAATGCAAACCACATGCAAAAGAAGAATAATTTTAAAAAATAGATTCGGTAGAAAAGACTGGATAAAGGGATACATTCTCAAAGATTATGTTACACTCTTTTTATGCTATTATTCTTCAAGATTTATTTCCAATGGCATGGTCACGTAGCACACAGAGAGCCAAGAGAAAGTGATCGAGAAACGGATCGTTTCGATTGTGCGCGTGCATAGGTACAATACATGTGTATCGACGAACATGCCCTGGACTGAACCGGAAGCTGGTCCTCTCGAACTGAGAGAGGAAAGGATCTCGATACAGTCCTCCGGAACGTCGAAGGATCGTAAAACGCAACGGTACAATTAGAGACTGAATTTCTTAGGGTTAAAACGAAAAGAAAAGGTGACAATCCGTGTTCTCTCTTGGCGCCACGATAATTCCATCATTACAGTTTCGTGTACGAAACGCATGCAGAGAGAAAATGAAAATAGAATTCACATCTGTTTTTGGTCGTTGAAAGACATCTTCTGTACGGTCTTTGCGTGCTTACGTGACGCTTTATTCTTTTCTGTGGCTCTTTTTTTCATTGTTAATTTTGCTCCTTTTTATATCATCTCATTCTTCTTTGTTCTTGCTTTCATTGTTTTACAATAAAAAGCCGAATTTTTTTGATTGTGGGCCCCGAGAATCGCAATTCCTACAGATGAAAAGTCGAACGATGACCATTCCGTTCATCGATTACAACAACAATAATAATCGTAATTAATAATTATGTAATAAAGTGTCAAACGACAGCATTAAAATAAGATTTTCACCGATCACAATGAGACGATTGCCAGAAGCTTATCATACATCGATAATACAATACTGAATAAAGTCAAGAATAGCGTGTCGTTTCTCTTTCGGGTTTTTGCATCGCTTTCGCTTTCTCCGCCTTTCTTACTTTAGTCCCCCTTTCGAATTCGATGATTCTCCCGTCTATACATTGTATTACGTAATTCGAAATTCGCGATGCGAGAGAAATCGTTGGATGCTTCGTTTTCCTCGTTTTCGACGTATAAAAATTCGCAAACAAGCATTCGTCAGCACCTTTCGTTGCACCTTGACAAGCGTGTGTCTATGTATGTGTGTGTTAGTGTATAAGAAAGAAGGAAAAATAAGAGATGGAGTCTCTTTATATTCGATATTTATAAGAAATTCATGCAAAGAAGACTCACTTTTCCTAATCTCCAGTTTTCTTTATCTCTGTTAAACGTGTGTGTGTGTGTGTATATATATACATATATATACATATATATATATATGTATATGTATGTATATGTAATTAGATGTATATATATACATATATATGTATGTACTATATATATGTATATATTCTATGTATTATATATACATATGTATTATATATATGTGTGTAAAATTTGTGTGTGTGTGTGTGTGTGTGTATATATATATATATACATATATTACGTGTACTTAAGTACTAGGCAGTCAAGGTATGCAACAATAAAAAGAACACCGTTTTACGATTTTTTTTTTTTCTCTATACCGAGTGCGAACACTAGGCAAAGGAATTCGCTGGCGCTTGCGAGACGCGAGAGAACAGAGAACCGAATTACCGGAAGATGTTTTCCGGTTGTTCCTGTTTTGTATTTGTTCGTCATTAGAAAAAAAGAGCCTTCGTGCCGCAAGGATAGGATAATCAGGTACTAGGAACAGCCCCACGAAGTTCCGATCCTTTGGGCGAAAGAAAAGAATTTTTGCTTTCCCTTCTTTTCTCTCTGACACATGACCCAATCGAGAAGAACTTGACGCGATCTAGAAGCGCATCTTAGTAGAAAGCTAGATCACATTTCTTTTTGCCTATCCTTACGGATTTTCTGACAAAAATATGAAATCATTCGATAAACGATTACATAGCAAAGAAGAATCCAATATATCTCTTCCCGCGGTACAAAAATTTTAAGACGTTGCACACGTTATTCACGCTTCTCGATTGGAATGGAAATATATTATGTACGCACACACGACATACACGCAAACACACACATACATACATACATATAGAAAGATATACACGAATATGACTACTTTACAATTTAGAGGGTGAGATTTGATTCTTCAGCCACGATCGATTATGTTAAAAAACTAAATTAACGAATTAATCATTAAGTCTGCTCTATGATAACACACGATAAAACACAAACTAGAATATAAAACGAGCGATTTTGTGTACGTATTTTTAAAGAACGATGTGGTAAAGGGCATCCTTAAGCTAAGGATGACGAGGCTACTCTACTATTATAAGTGAATAGTGTTTACAAAAGTCCCAAAGGATAAGAACTCCCTCCAAACACTGCCCGCACGAAACGGTACGATTAAATATAATACACATCGTATAATAATTACAATAATATAGTATTAATTAAGAAATATTATGTTAATAGTTATTTAACCACATGTATGGCTCAGTCTATTACGCTAGTCTCATGCAACAACAACAATAAAGATACAACAATATATTTACTTCATGTTTGTTTCATTTAATTACTTATTCATTTTCACGTCTTTCACCTTCTATGTTTTATTTACTTTGCAATCATTCTGTGCATTCTTTCATGCATTCTTCTACTCTCTCTCTCTCTCTCTCTCTTTGCAAATAGAAAAAACTTGGAAATTTGTCAAATATCAATCAACTTCTCGTTTCACTTCCTCTCTTTTTTCTTTATAATAATTAATTTACTTTGATATAATATTATGTATAAATAGTCAATTCTTTTTTTGTTCACGACACTTTACTTTTCTACTCACTGTCGTTATTCATTATAAATTTAATTAATCCTTATCTTGAGTGAAAGTTCCGAGCAGTAATAAATAATAGCGAGCCACGTGAAATCTCGACGGGAGTCGTTCACAAAGTATTTTCTTTACACAAGAAAATCATATATGCTATTATATTTACAACGATACACAGGACACTATGACGACATGTATAACAAGTATTCTTTCATCGAAAATTCCATTTCTTTGTAGTATAAAATTGAATAGGGACAACCTGAGAGATAGGTCTATTATAAATCGTGTACGCATCTGTGTCTGTGTTCACTTGTGTATCACTGAAAAACATTCTGCTTCTAGCTTAGGAACTATTTAAAAAAAATATATATATATGTATATATAAATATATATCTCGAGTGTATATGTGTATGTTAAATCGAATATATTATTTAAACACTAGTCAATTCAGCGACAAAGACAAGTGACAATGTAAAAAAAAATGTTAGGTGATGACGTTCGCTTTGTATTATTTACAATACAACATTGAGAATGTAATAAAAGCAGGCAATAATAATAATGTGTAGTAATAATAAGAATAAAAAAAATATATCTTTTTTAAATATTTCTGTGAAACCTAGATAGAGAAAATTTACAGACTCGAGTCGATAAATCGCACATGGCTCGTTTTTGTTTCTTCCTTAAATCTTGTTTACTTCCAAGCCCTTAAGTAATTATAAAAAATAGTAATATCACAAAAATGGCGCAGGCAGAGCAAGGAAAGGACCAAAAATGGGGATAAAGAGTAATGGCAACAAGGAGGTTGCCAATTGACAAACGTGGATCGAGTCAAAGGAGCGGTCACGAATGTACATATATTGATAAATCTTTCTGTTCTCTACGCAAAAGGTTCTGTTCTTCCTTTCTTTTTGCTTTTCCATTTAAAACGACGAAAACAGAGACTACACGTTTTATTTCTCGTGATCACATAATACTTCGTTAAAGTAGAAGTAGAATGTTAAAATAATATCTTTTTCTTTCGTTTAGTCTATGATGACAATAAAAAAATATTCTCACTGTACTTGTCACACGCGTTGCTGTGATTACACGATGGTCTCTGTACTTTTTGATCGAGCGGATGGGAATCGTTCGGCTTGAAAAGTGTCTTGAATCGGCCGAAAAAATCGCCTCGTTTATTATAAATACTTAACAGATTCAACGCGTTTTCTTTTTCTTGTGATATCTAATCTCGCCTGCGCTAGTTCTTCCTGCCAGTTTCTTTGTTCCTTTTTTTTTTTTATGCTTCTTTTTATTAATAAAGTTTGATTGACAACAGTGACTCAACAATGATTAACTTAGTTCATTATTCAAGTTGAGCTTTTTTTCCTTTACTTGTTCACGTTTGCTTTTTGGAATACTTTTTTCGACAAATAAACAGAAAATAAAAATTACAGTTCACGTCATAGGAGTTCTAGAAATCGATTTCCGTGGGCTTTTTTCTCACAAAATTCACGACATTTGATAATATATTTGTTATTACCTTTTACTTATTCGTTTCTTATCATCAATGCATATAAACGCGTTTCTCATAATTTTAAGATTTCGTTTCCGTAGTCTCTTTTGAGAGCAAAAACAACGACGACAAACGCAATCTCGTCTTTTAATGATAAAAAGTGCTTGCTTTTTGAACTGGCCCAAAAACTGGACTGGAATGACACAGTCAGCGCTTGAATTCGAAAAATATCCTACAAACGCAAAAAGAGATAGAGAAATGAAATGGAGATTGGCGTGTACATGACGAAAATTACCCTACATCGCGATAGATTTCACGTCATAGATTCAAAACTCTGTGAATCGTTACCTGCAAATCATATTCAAACTATATTCGTCCCCACATGTTGCTTTAAATAACGTCAACCCATTAAGAGGTGATACGTAAGCAAAAAATTTGAAACACTATAATGATAACAAAAGCTTCCACTCTAAAATGTATTTACCTATTTACACTAACAGCTAATATGATCTTAATTTAATATTTTTAACAAAAAAATAATCACAAAATGGTCTGTGAATTAAAATATCATATTCGATATATATAATTAATAATATCTACATACATTCATTTTTTTATGTGTAAGTATGTATATATTAATTCATTTGAAATACGTTCCATTCATACATGACGACAAAGTGTCATATAACCTAATATCACAATCAGCAAGGAGAGAATAAAGTAAGCAGAAAAATTTTGGTTCAAAACGAACGGAATGGCACTTTCTCTGCGTTTATATTGAGTTTCAACGTATAAAAATACATATTCTCAAAAACCTTCTGTACACTATGAAATTTCTACTAACATACTTCCCTATTTGTTAGTTTTATATCAAATAAGTATTACTACCACCGTTTAAAGCTCTACACAACAACTCATCATATAGAATGCAATATCTCTCTATCTTTCTTAAGAAAAAGAGAGGAAAAAAGAAAAAAAAAAGGAAAAAAAAACAAAAATTAATATTTCCTAATGTATAGATTTTCGATCACAGTAGTTTAGCAAGCTCTATAACGTGAGATCTATACTCTTCTTTTTGTATTTCAATTATTTTCTCCTTTTCATTTGTTTTATTTCTTGCTGTTCGCTATTATTTTTCTCCTCCACGATAATTGAGAAGTCAGTTTCGTGTAAGAGCTGGGCTAGTTGGTTGCCAGCACACTTCGTATCTCGTTTCAATACGCGAGAATTAAACACTTAACAGTGTTACACAGCGCTAATGGAAACGGAGTGTACAGTGTGTACGTTTTCACTACGTTAAGGTATCACTTTTGTTTTTTTCTGTTTGCAATGCGATTTAGCGTCGAAGTTATGATACCTTTACTGTAAAATGGTCGGTGACCCCAACACAGTTCCTCCCTCCCTCCCGCCCCCCCTACCCGCCCACCCACGCGTTACATTTCGGCCCATGACATTTATTTTGTCGTTCTCAATTTTCTTCGTTTCATTCTCACTTTGATTTTTCATTTATACCTCTTAGATTGCAGCTCTAATAACGCATTTTAATTCCCCCGAGAGCCTGACGATGACCATAACACGGTAACGACAACGATGTTGATGAGAAGAGGCCGTGGTTTCACCCACCCACCCTGAACACCCATTGTTCTGTTTCCCGCCCTACCCCTTTTGGCCTTCCCCTTAAAGTGGCCTTCTGAAAGAGACACAATTATTTTACTTTAATACATACTTCCAAAAGTGGTACTTAAGTAAGGATTATCCTTTGTCTATGTTTGTCTATGTATATGTGTATATAAAACTGTTTAGAATTCATTTGACACAAGTACAAATTTCAGGGTCAACTTACCGCATTTAGGCGGGGCTTCTCAAACGCCATACATATTATGGAGTCGTTCACTGAGCTGTGGTGGGAATTGATCTGAAAATCGTTTCCAGTTTTCCACACCAACTTGATTTTTGAACCCGTGTAATATCTACAGAAAAACAGGTTTCTCAATATTGTACAATAAAGCAATTAATCAATTGAAAATAATTTAAGTTGTGATGATTTATTTCAATATACCTTCTGAAACATGTCCTTAAGATCTTCTCTAGGCGTCACCCAAGATGCAACAGCATCACAGAAAAAGATGAAATCTTGTACAACTCCTGCTGGATTTACTGTAATCATCTGACACATACCTCTGAATGCAGAATCCTTTTCTTCATTATCTCTTATGCTCCTCAAAGAGGTACACCTAATAAAGTATATGTGCACATTATGACATGAATAATATTAATGATTTAAGAAGGTATATTTATCATAATTAAAAAATGTATGCCAAATATGATAGTGACATTTTTCTATAGTACACACAAACTTTACTGGATAAATTTATTGTTTGCCTGAACTATTATTGTAATGATAAATCTACCTTCTTTATAATTAAACTGTTTACATTCATAAGAGTATGATTATAGCATAAAATGACAACTAATCACTCGACATAATATTCATTCCCACAAGTTATGTAAGTTATACAGGAATAAATTATCTCCATTAATGTGGCAAAATCGTTAGTTTTGATGAGACCAGTCCTATGTTTGGATCATCTAACAAACGTTATACTTTTTTATTTTCATGTTTCTATTCTTCAATTTGTTGAACAATTTAGAATAAAAAATCCAAACTATCGATCTAAGAAAATAAAAAAATGTTATCTAACCTAACATAAGATAAGATAGAGTTCCTGTATCAGATGTTCTGTATTTTTGTATCACTTCTTGAAAACATTTAGAAACCTCATCCAAGGAAAATTTCTTCAACTCTATGCGAATCAGTAAAATATTATTTTGATACGACTGGCATTTTATTAATGCAAGTTTATTAATTAAGGCGTGGTTTACATTTGACAGCATCCCTTTAATTTTGAAGATTTTGATATTACAAAGCAAAGAGACATTAGCAGTAGTTGTGATAGCAAGAATATAACTAGAATGTATTTGGCAATATTGATGCTGAGTTAATTAGCATGCAAAAGGATACTTTTGATTGGAACTACCTGTACACAGTGAAAAATATACTTTCAAAAATAAAGAATATATGTTTCTAGATTTCAATGCAAGGCAATAATACATAGGCTAAAATATTACACAGATCTAAAAACGTGACAAATGTAAACCTACCCTAGACTCAAACTGCTTAAGAGCTGAACTATATAAGAGCCTATAACATACTTGCATGGTGGCAGTAAATCAAGGTAAATATACAAAGTAAATGTAAAAACTACTGCAAAAAACCATTGGGCAAGTTTAACATTATACTTAGGATAAACTGCACCCCTTTTTATCGAGAAATCATATAACGTATTTGTTTATAATATAGAAACAAAATCATGACGGGCTCTCTCTATATGTGTATATTATATATGCTACAATATTCTTGCACAAAAGTTCTTAGCAGCCCCTGATGCAATGTTACTGAAGAGTCGGGAATAATATATAATAATAAAGTGCTAATAAAAATAGAAGGTAATATAATTAATAGAATATAATAATAAAGAAATTTACACACCACTGTCGGACAAACTGCTGTAACATGGGGGCGACGTCGTGGGGACACACATAACCTAGGCGACCGATCGTTATGGCTACGGTTTCATTTCATTTCGGTAAGTAGACAAGTGAAGTGTAGTGAAGTGACCGGAAACACAAACAATAAGACAAACTGATAGAGAACCAACGATCAACTCAGGCGAATATGTTGTCGTTTATAAACTCCAATTAATTTGTAATTAATCATTTAATCAATAATAATTAATTTAATATTAACAATTAATAGACAGTGGGAACAGAGGTGAACATATGAAATACCGACAATGAACATAGGCAATACCGTGCTATTGTAGCTGCTGAAACAATAATAAAAATTAGATAGCAGCGTGCGAGCCCATGATTTGTAAAAAACCGATATGAATATGATCTCTACCAATAAATGTTAATACAAACAAGTACAACCAAGAAACACAAAAATAAAAATTTTCCTCGTGAATTTAAAAGCCAATTTAAAGTACCGTTGAAACAATATTTGGGGCTTAGATGCAAGCATAGTATATTGAATTGCAGTATATTTCTGCCATATAAAGCCTGCAGGCAATCGCACACCACTAAATCAGGTCCAATGTACAAATACTAATAATTTAACCCGCTCATAAAACGTGCAAGCGTGGTCATATAAAACCACTGGAAGTCGTCAGTCTGTGTGGTTATTACCTTTAATAAAATTATTTACGGAAAATGCACCTAAACTTAAATGCCACCGAATGCTGAATCTAATGTGGGGACTTTCTCTGTATATTTGGGAGACTTCTCATTAATATATCCTAATTGCATGAAAACCTTTATACAATATTTGTAATATACAGGACACGTGTACTGCAATGCCTTAAATGAAAAGTTTCCCCTCGTGTGCAGAGCATACTTCTAAGAAAAGGTATTACTTCTACGAGATATAGGTGAACAGTAATAACATAGTCGTATTCTTATGATATCCAAAAAAAAAAAAAAAAAAATGAGACTTTACTATACATTACCCTCTAACATTTAAAAGTATGCTCCATATACTAAGCTGTGTAGAAAAAACTATATATTTGAAAATATTATACACAGATACTCACCTGTATTTTCTAACAGCGTTTTTGGCGTATTTGGTCTGTTGATTATATCAATAAGCTGGGTCAAAATTAATGGAATATATGCACTTGTATCAGAACCTAAAAAAGAAAGAATAAAATACATTTATATATATACACTACCAGAGAGTTTTGCGATATGCCTCAATAGATTACATCTTTAAAGCAGTTTACCGAGTTTTATAGCTATTTCACCAATAGTCCATGTTGCATTATTACATACAGATATAAACTCAGGATTTAAATTCTGTCCAAGTATAGGCATAAATTCCGCTATAAATAAAATCAATAAATGAACATACTGAACTCATATAAACATAATGAACATTAATAAACGTAATAAATTTACTATGTAATTACATAATAAAAATACTCACGTATGCACGGTAGAACATGTTGGAAACAGGCCTTTGTAAGGTCCCCTAATAAGGCAAAACTGCTTTGTCTAACTTCAGGCATAGGATCTTGCATACACTGATACAGCAGTTGCATTACATTACTGTTCATTACTAAGCGTTCCATATGACAATCCAACCCTTCTGCTAAGCCACTAAGAAGGTCTAATGCAACAATCATAAAATCTTTATCAGGGGCCTCAAATTGTTCTGGACTCTGTGTGTTTGCTATGTGTTGATTTAGCGTCTGCTCTACGAGGGATACACACCGCCTATTAAAAAAAATAATAAATAAATAAATAAATAAACATAAAGATTTAAATACACTATCAAATCTACGAAGATAGAGTATAATGAAACCTACCTATACACGGGTTCACAATAAGGAAGGAAACCAGATCGTAAAGCAGTCGCAATCGAAGAAAGACACTCTAATAATGGGAAAAGGTCTTTGTCTTCATCTTTTAACACATTCCACTTATTAATGAGTGGTGGCATAAGAAGGTTAATATAATCTGGTTTATTAAGATGATGTCCTACTGAATCAGCAAGTGTACCAATTGCATCGTACAATATTAAAAGATTTTTATGTTGATATTTGCCTGCGTACATAAGAATGATTAGTAAAGGAATAATCGTTTGTCCAATTTAACGGTAGTATAAGGGCATATTCACCAAAAGCAAAAACAAGCGTTTCAAGAATAAATCCAAGATAAGGGACTAGTTCTGTACATGCTTCCTCTTCTAACGTTGCAAAAGCAGAACATGCTGCTTCCTGGACGCGTTTATTGCCATCAAGTACTCGTTTGAGTAATTCAGTCATTAAAGGTTTTAAATGTGTGTCGTGTGGCTGCGCACAAACCCAATGTGCATAACGGCTTAATGTCCAGCAAGTAATAGCGCGTACTAGTGCTTTTTTGTCGCTTAAGCAACTAATTAAATATGGAATTAATTCTGATAAATGCGGAATCATTCCGCTCATACAACCTGCAATAGTATATTACGCATTAAATTACGACCTAAACCCATATAAAATGGTGTAATGTATCAATGATTGTTAGGAAAAGAACCTTCTGCTATAGCTCCCAGTGCTAATATTCCAGATTCTTTGATTACCCAATCTTGATGGAAAAGCGTTTCTTTCAAAATGGGTACTAGAACTGGTAATAATTCTTCTCTAAATACGTTTGCTAACATATCTAAAGCAGCAGCAGAACATTTTCTTAAATTCCAGTCACTAAGCGACGAATCGTCGTCACATCCATCTTCAGCATCTGTGTCTTCTTCATCACAACCTCCATTTTCGTTTGAGTGCTTGTTCATATTACCATGATGCGAATGATGTGTTTTTGACTTGGGAAATCTTGGTCTGATATCTTCTTCTCTATCTGGGATCATTTCATCTTCTTCCACATCCCCTTTTAGAAGTATTATATCAATGTCCGAGTATTTCATACCTCTTACCTATGGAATTGTAATGTATTATAAATTTATTAGTTTCTTGTGACACTTGCTTTAAAACTTATTTTACTTTGTGACTACCTACCAATACAGGTACTAAACGAGGTAAATGTGGTGCAAGTGCTTCTTTACAAATTGGTTGTTCAGCTAATGAAAGCCAAAATTCACAGGCTTCTAAAGCAACTCCTTCATCAAGATCCTGTGTCCTCATTAACATATATTCTATTATATTATGCATGTGTGGTATTAATCTATCCATTCGAACTTCAAGCAGCATAACCAAAGCTCTATAAAACCATAAATATTATATCATACAAGATATTGTACATATATTATATCTTATACTTATATCTTAAATCAATTTACTTTATATCAAAGAAGAAAGAAGGCAATTATACCTGCATACGTTCTTTCTGACTTCTGGATCATCATCATTAGCTAAATGGAAGAGATTTTCCAGGAAGCTATCTATGTGAATCATCAAAGCCTGTGTACGATTAACAATAAACTGATTAACACAGGCAGTAGCATGTGACCTAATTTTAGGGCTTGAATGTCTAAAAAATTGCAGGAACTTTGGGATTAAAACATTTAATGGTCGATTGAGTGCATCAGAATCTAAAATTTCTGCAGAATCTTCACAGATCTTTTGAAGAGCACCAAATGCACCTTCACAAACATTATAGTCTTGCGAATCTAACATTTGACAAAGTGCAGGTAGCAGCTCTGGCCATCTAGTTAATTCACCTATTAGAAACAAGATTTGGTAATTTTCTGAAGTCATTTGATAGTTATTTCTATTAAATAATAACTATACCTTTGGATGCAATGGTAGTTATTAAAATACCAACAGTTGCACGAATCAGAGGTGATGAATCTCCAACTGCCGATAAACATTCTTGTTTGATGAAATTTGTAACCTCTGGTAAAAACTTATAAAAATGAGCTTTAACGTTATTTTTCAAAATCAGTCCACTTAAAGACCTCGTAGGTTCATCTTAAAAGGAAAAAATAATTGAATTAAAAAATCTACCTTTACAGATAAAAGTTATTAAAGGTTATATCAAAAGTTATATTTGTAATACGTACCCTCTGATGTGAGTTTTGTTAAAACAAAAATAAGATAATTGTTGAAATCTGGAAATTTGTTTAATTCTTCCAATTTCTAAGAAATATTGGTAAGGAAAAGTTCTAGGAATAAGTGTGCATCAAAGTATAATAATCGACAAATTTTTACAGAAATAAAAAGGAATTTCTTATTTGTATAATTATCATTTGCTGTAATACTATTACTATTACATAATAAATGTGAAGGGATATTCTATTTACATTTAATACATTATCATAGAAAATAAATTGCAACGTGCCACACAAAATATTCCATTTTCTATTATATGAATGAACAAATTTATTACAAATATATAAAACTGTTCCAATTATAAAATCCTTATTCAAAATTTTGACTACATATAAATATATACATACATATATATGTACATAATAAATATAGTACGAAAAATGTGTAAAAAATGTGTAAAAAAATCCAAGTTTCTGTTAACTTAACATTTATTACCAGCTGTAATTCCCAACAGATACATTTCACTAGCATTCGTTTGTGTATGTCATTCCCAGTCTGTTTAATTAATATTATGGCCGAAACTATATACAAGATTTATCGATTACGGCGTCAAGAAAACAAACTCGTCACCGACAGTAACGGCATTTTCGACGCGCCCCGCGACAGATATCATGTATCGTTAACATATTTCTTGGCGCTTGAGTATAACTCACGTGTTATTCGAGAAAAACCTATCAACTTATGTCGACCTACTCTTACTGAATCTAATATTAATCGCAGAATGATTTCCTAAAAAGTAATGTGAACGACTATGAAATGGCTTTCCCGATCATAAAAAATCATATTAGTTACAATAAGGTGTCTCAACAGCTTTTCAATCGAACCGTAGACGACAAAAAAGGGGATTCGTGACAGGCTGCGCAAAAGCGCGCCGAACATTTTCCTATCTTACATCAAATAGAATATTTCGATAGCCTTGATATCTGTTAAGATTCCCTTCTACGTCTTTTTAATGAAATTTCCAACGCTATTTAAAAAAAGCAGAAAATTTTATCGTGGCGAAAAGCACGCCCCTTGATTGACCTAGCCGCTTCACTTCGTTACCGCGTCGCGGGTGTACTCACCGGGAACAAAAATCTCTGGGACAATTTTTTTTCCAAAGCACTGAACGAATTTTGATCGAATATGAAAGGATACTTCTTGCACAGCTCGTTGAGTAGCTGTATCCGGGCTCTGAGACTCCTTGAGGAGCGTCAAGATTTGTCGAAGTCCTTCCTCTTGCGGTTGCCACGCCATTTTCATCGTGTTTTTCAACAGCACCACTGAACGCAGCCAGCCTTCTCTGACCTCACAGATAAACGGAAGCTCCCCACGGTTGCCCCCACCATCACGCCACGAAAGCATTAAGATACCGGCCTGTCACACCAGAATTCTTTAGTTAATTTTCTCTAGGTCGTACTGTCAGTCCCGCGATTAATTGTTCAGGACAATTAGGTGGATATTTAACATCGTTTCATAACGATATTCCATTTTCGCGTAATTCATCCAGATAGACAATTGAACGTTTTTGGTACTTAGCAGACGAGCTCTTCCGGCGACAGCAGTGACATCGATCGACCTCCTGTTTCGATTTGTATTAAACTATGCAACTTTTTTCAAATTTAACGTTATTTCGTGGGACGTATAATGTTGGCCATTAATGATTTGAAAGATTGAAATTGTTGATTGTACGAGGTATTTGTTTCTTAAGCCAATCTCGAAAAAATTAAGAATTAGGAATAATTATACTACTGTTTACTATAATTAATTACACTACTAAATTTCAAATGTAGAAAGACACGCTATTTATGGTAGCATGTATTTTAATGATCTGTTGTGTTTAACTGATCAATTATAGTGATACAATATGTTTACTTTTTTATTCTATGATATATTTTGAAGTAAAGTAAACATATAGGAGAAAAAACAAAAACTATAGCAAAGCATTTATTAAATTTCATGTATACATATATATTCTTATAATTTCATTCATTTATTAAAATTCACGGGATATATAACATAGAAAAGCGAAATAATTATAGAAATCATTAATTTATCGACATATTTATGCATATTGGATTTGCGGTCTCGGTCTCCAGATTTCAATTCCCTCTGTACCAGAAACTGCGAGAACGTCGTTTAAATAATCCGTCTACAAGATAGAAAAAATTAAATTTATGCAATTAAAGTTCATAAAAATCTTTATTTTACATTACTCACGCTAGCTATTTCACCATAACTAGACTTTAAGGTAGTGAGATGTTGTGGAGGATCAGTAGGACTGGAAATTCGAACCGTCTGATCCATAGAACTTGTGATCAAACACCCAGGTGCAAAATGAACACCATTGATACCTTTCTTATGTTCAGTGGTGTAACATTTGACTGGTTTAAAATCGTTTCTTGGATCAAGTACATGCAGTTTTGCACTACCATCTCCTACATAAACCATGTCCTGCTGCATGCACATACTCATAGGGAATGATTCCCGGGAAATCTAAAAAACATTCGTTTAGAATTATACAAATCTTGACTATGTTTATGTAGAACATTTTATTGTTTTATTCTTTAACATTTTTACCGTGACATTTTTCAGAATTCTTCCTGCTCTTTGATCCCATATAGACACTGTCCTATCCTCACTAGCCGATAGAATAAAGTGAGAACTCATAGCCAGTTTAATGACAGCTCTTTTATGTGGTCGGTAATTTATAATGGGTTTGCTTAATCTTGAATCAAACACTAATATAGTTTTACAAAATGATCCAGCAGCAAAAAGAGCTAACTCTGGACATGATGCAACACACAATAAAGCACCTGCGACGATCCTAAAAAATTGATAACATTTCTATAGAAAATTGTATTTTATCAAAATGGTGCAGTATTTTGCGCAGTCACTTTTGGCAGAGCGAGTGAAAGCAGAGTTTTTTGCTTGATAGTATTTTTCAAAAAAATCTTAAAAAAGTTATGTTTGTAATTTAATACTATTTTTGTTGAATGTACTTTACTGTCTAACTATCTCTTATGAACAAAGATATTCGTGCCTTCCTCGCTCGGCCTTCCCATAACGAGAGCAGCGAAAATGACCAGCTTGGTTTTCATGTACATCTCATAAGTTCTGATGTGAGCAAGACCGGTGCTAGTAAGCATCCATGCTTTGACACTTTGATCCCAGCTGCAACTATAGACTGTATTATCTATTGCTGCTAGATCCCAAATCCACCCATTATGAGCAAAGTCTATACTCGTGTAACTTTCTCTCTCGTTTTCTTTTGTAGAAAGCTTCCAACACACTAAGGACCGATCTCTAGCTCCTGATATACAAATATTTCCATTCTGTGTACACATATTAATGTATCGTAAAATTATAAAAGCACAACACTGAATGATCATTACTTAAAATGTTATACTAGCCTGCATTAATAATAAGCCATCGATAGTACTATATTGCACATTATTAAGTGATAACTTCTCCATAGTAACATTTTCTTTTCTCCATAATGACATTTGTTTTTCCAATGCAACACATGATAATTTCCAGAACAGTTCATCATCTTCAGCTTAAAAAAAAAATATATATTGTTTCAATGAGGAAGACATAAATAATTGTTAGCAAACATGATTAATATGTAACAGAATACATTTTAAGTAGAAAGTTAAATGTAATGTTGTTATACATTAATATAGCTTTTCATGAATTTTTATAAATCATATTTTTCTATATTAACCAAAATGTGATTACTTGCAAACCAGTCTCATTATAAAATGTAGTATGTGAAAATTTGATTCTAAGTTAATGTTTTTTATTATGAAAAATATAAACTAAAACTAATTATTGGATACAGTAATAGATGGTGTTTTATTTATTTACAGAATGATTGGTTGTGCAAGGCGCAAGGTGCTATCAATTTGAGCTAACCAGGAGGCAAGACTGGGTAACCAGTATCTGGCCAAATCTGAGTAATCCTCACTTTCCACAGTGAGTTGTCATTTAAAATTTGATGAAATTGTTTGCACACTAAACTCAGGCCATGTACTAATGTAGATGCATCTAGGAAGGAACAGATGTGAAGAAATATCTGAAATATAGCAACAAAAATATATTAATTACTATTAGACAACATACACAATTTCTACTGAGGAGCCATTTAAATGTAGTTTTATGTTCGTACATAACACCATAGTAGGATCTTTAAATATGCTGTGCAAAGTATTTAAAAATGGCATTTAAAAATGGCGTCCACAATCTACTAGCGTTTCGATAAAATTTTTTCAACGTCCCACTTATTTTTTAAAGTAGATCGTTACAGATCGCTGCTAAACGAGTTTATTCAACTTTCTACTGTTACTTGAGGTATATCTCTTCTGTTATATTTATTTACGACATCCAAATATACTTAAATAACACCCATTTCATTGTTTGTAAACAATCGATATACATAGCATATAATTTTCCTTAAAAGTTGTTGTATTATATTAATCGAACAAGTTTGTTAAAATATGTTCAAACAACCGTTACTCTATAAATATTATTTAAAAAAATAAAAATTTTTCAATTATTTCAAATAATATTAACTTTTAACGTATATACATACTTTTTAGAATACATATTTCTTTGACTAAACAAAAATACGTACGAATAATATTTATATTTTATGTATAATATTTATCTATACAAACCTCGACTGGAAGATCTGATAGAGATAATTGGGGATTCGTTTGATCGGTATCAATTCGAGTATAACTCTCGTTTTCATCGCACATTTTAGTTTAGAAAAGCCAGTGTTGAACGTTACGTTTTTGAACAATATCATTCGATCGACTGTTAAACGTTCTGGCGATTCAGCTCGTAATAAAAAAAAATAAACGTAATGGTAGCTTTTTACTGACGTTATTATTTACCGTTTTGGCCTCGTGCACGACACAGCCTTACTTGAGTGCGCATGACTCACTTATCACCTCCATTTTCGTTCATTTCACAATCATCTCCCAAGAGCAGGGCTGGCAACGTATATTGACAAATTCAAATGTACTTTAACGTTGATTTTATTATACTTACAAATTATTACAAGTCGCTATATATAAAATTGTACGACGTTTACATATCGCTTGCACATATTTCATATAAAAGAAACATTTTTCTGACTTAACATAATGTCCATTAACAATCAATTGACAATCATTAAATTTTAAAATACAATTGTAAACATTCGTTTTTGATAAAAGAAAAACCTATTCTCAAAACATTCGGAAGGTACTTGTTTGAAAAAATATATTATACACAATTTATATATTATAAACAATTGTGATGCACAAATATAATAATTTTTCTTCATGAAGATATAATTTGAAACCAGTCGTATATATGTATATGTACAATAAATATAACATAAGTACATACATGGCAATTGGGAGGCAATACTTGAGATAAAACAAATTAGTTATTTATATACTTTCGATATCTAACTTTTTAAAGATTCATTCATCATTTGTACAATTGTTTTGTATTATTTATTTGCCTATATCTGCTAATTTATAAATGCAGACACATGTACAATTATAAAAATATTTTTATAAATGTAAATTTATATGCTTTATTGTTTTTTTGTTCAAAGCTACACTGATAAAGAGAATTATTTTTATTTACACTTTTAATCCAATTTATTAATTTAATTTTAATTACACTTTTATATATGCATAAATCAATTAAATACATGTCTCAATGAATGTACTATTATAATAAGTATCACTCTGTATATACAGCGTATGAAAATAGATATAAGATATCACATTGGCAATATAAATTTTCAATTTACTCACAATTATTATGCATTTCAAAGTAATTTGTAAAGTTAATTGTTATAAATGAAAATATTGCACCACTTGCAGATCCTATTTGCATAATTACACCTGCTTTAAAGAGTATATTGGGCAATACTGTAGTTCTAAATACTGATACAATGACTAATTTTAAATAAGAAGTAAGTCCTATCAAGATCATCCATGATATAATAACTAAAAAAATACCAAGTTTTGTTGCTTGTAATGGTGGAGATGGAGACATTAATGCTAAATATGTAACAAAACTTCCAATGATTAAACATATTACAGATAAGAAATTAATGACTTTTACATTTGATACTTTCAACCAGAATGCTAATAAACACACAAATGGATTTGCAAATTGAGCAAAAGTGATTGATAATTTATATGCTATACTTCCATAAGGTAAACAGGAGTAAGATTGTATGCTAGGGAAGAAACCATTGCTCAAAAAGCAGAAAATAGCAAGTAATGTAAATAAATAATTTTGTGTTTGTTTAGTCAGATGCTTGTCATTATCTATTAAATAATGGTTCACTTTTTGTATGCCATTAAGATAATGATCACAAGAAACATTTGCTTGTTTCTCACTCAATACTATCCTGCTAGCATTATGAAATTGTTTTGTGTTTTGAACATCCAAAAAATATTCTAAAATAGCAAAAGCAGTTAAAGATAGAAATAAAATAATAAAAATGAAAAGAAAATATACATTTGGGGGAAAATATAGATCAGAAGAATGTGGAGATTCTATGTTATTATTATTCTTAAGAATTGCGCATTCTGAAGTATCTCCAATTCCCTGGATTAAAGCAATAACACTTGGCAATACACCACTTAATCCTTCTCCTATAAAGTAGGATGTTAAACATTTTTCATTAAAATTTCGAAGATATGGCATAAATAATACAGAACTAAAGCAACCTACTAGAGCATTGAAAAATGTTAGAGCATATAGCACTAAACTGTATTCATTACCAACAATAATAATTTTCTCTGAATAAAAAAAGCTTAACAGTCCCATTGCTGAAGTTCCCGATACCAATAAACATAGTATCCACCAAGGTTCATTTAGTTTACATTGATAATATTGCAAGATTGCATAAAGCAAAGGTCCAAAATTTGCAGCTTGTATTGCTAACACTAGATAAGTTGGTAATGTCCAACCTTCAGGAGAAGTATCGATAAGCACTGGTATTTGAATAAATATTCCATTGATACCAATCCAAGCAGATATGCCAAATAATATTATAAGAAAATGCACGATATAAGTATTTTTATAGCATCTATTTGAGACTTGTGCAATATTTGTCATTTTGCCATTTACTGCAAGAAAAAGCAAATTTTTATATATCCCTGTATAACATCCCTGTATAATGAACAAAAAATTAATAATTTAGTAGTATTAACCATCATATAATCCTTTTTCATAATATTTCCCTGATATTCTTACCTAATTATTTTGTTACTTCCTCAAATATAACAATCGAAATAAATTATTTTCACTAAGAATCTCACTTTATATTATATATGATTATAAAACTATTTTAAAAAGTACCAGATTGTTAATCAAGATTGTACAGTATTGAATATATTCATGTCAGAGAAACTAATATGATAAAGTCATGAGATGTCTGGCTTCAAATCTTCCTTAATCCATACAATAAAATTTATCAGATAAAATATAAAATTTGAACAATCATACCTCTTTCAATTGACTTAATGATAATCAAATGATCTATGGAGTATGTTTTAATCTATTAGATCATATATCATAATAAAACTGAACATTGTGAATTTTTGTAGTAAAATCAATGATCATTATAGCATTCATTGTGACATGTCTTTATATAGACAAATATATTATAATAAATATATTATAACTGCACATTCTGAATTAAAAATTTTTAAAATACATTCAACCATCTATATACAAAATAATTTTGTTTAAATATATAGAGTTATCTTTTAAGTACATTTGTGTCTTGTACATTCATATGAATCAAGCTCAGAATGGAGATTAAAATTTATTTTAGCCATTTGTCTTAAATCATTTGTTTCATGAAAATTCATCTCCTTGATATTTTATAGTTTAGAGTATAAGCAGGTTTAATACTAGTAATGTATAAAATCAACTTTGGAATTGCAATTGTGTTTATTCAACATCCAAATTATAAAATCTGAACTAATTCCTATTTGTGTAAATCAACTAGTTCCACCCCCTAGATTTATAAGACTAAAAAATGATAAGGCCCTGCTCTTTCATGAATAATAGCATAACTAATAAGATTTAAGAAATATATTTTGTTTTCTTGATTAATTTTATGCAATTTTCTCTAATAAAATTATTTATATTAAACGTCAATGTACTGAAGCCATTGAACATGGTGAATAAGAATGGAATAGTTTTGCATGATTAACTAAAACAAATGTTAATATTGCTCCTACTAATGATCCAACTTGAGTTGCAACACCAGTGTAATATAGACCCCTACCAGGATCAGGTCTAAATAATGTTGTGATACCCAATTTTATAAATCCTATTAAACCACTAATTAATATCCAGGACAGGACTACTAGAAATTCACCTACCCAACTATATTGCAGAGGTGGGGTAGGAGATTCGATAGCTAAGAAGCAAACAAAACCAGAAAGTGTTATAAGAATAACCATCAGACCAGACAGAAAACTCACTTTTGGTATTTTAATAACAAAACCTAGACACATTGCCAATGGACCAGCCATTGACGACAATGTAACAGTTAAATGATATGCAACATTTCCATATGGTAAACAGGAATATGATTGAATACTTGGTAATGTACCATTACCTAGGAAACAAACCACTGCCATCATAATTAATAAATACGAATACACTTGCTTAGACATTGTCCAACCCGAATTGGTTTTATAACTAGGAGGTGCTCTTGTATCTGTTGGTAATGTTTCCATACTTGCTGGATGTTTCACACGCTCTCCAATGGCAACAGACAAATTGTTCAGTCCCAAGAAAGCCAAGTAACATAAAAACAACAAAGTACCAATAAAAATAAAAAAAGTCTGACTTGAAAATCGGGGTTCAGGATAATAAGGTGTGAGTTCTACACGCGTAGACTCAGGTTTAGTACTATTCAAACATTCTGGGTTTCCACCAACACCTTGGATTAATGCCACTACACTTGGCACAAATCCGCTAAGTCCTTCTCCTACAAGATAGGACACTAAATAAATTTCTCTATAGTTCCTCATGTATGGCATGAAAAGGACTGAACTTGTACATCCAACAATTGCAGTAACAAACATCAATGACAACAAAGCAGTGGAATGCTCATTGTCAAATATTATCGTTGTTTTACTATATACGAAAGCTAATATAATAGTAGATAGTGCTCCTGCTGCTAGAAGGACATAAGTAATGTATTTATCACATGCCCATTTACTATATCTAAAACAGAAAATAGTATACATATATACATATATATTTAGCAGGCTCTAGTATTCATATATTATAAACTAGAAATATTATTTTTAACATATACATACTTTATATATAGCGTATATAGTATTGGTCCCAAGTTGGCAAATTGTACTAGCATAACCATATGAGCTGGAAGACTCCATCCTTCCGGGGCACTGTTCACAAGAAGTGGTAGTTGAACATATATACCATTCACACCGATCCATGCACCAAGACCAAACATCAGTGCAAGCAGATCAACTAACAACCTTCTGTTACTTAATCTTTGGCTCAACATGTTTTGTGTTTTGTCATTCATCAACAGTGGGTCTAAATAGGTCAAATGACCTTGCTGATGAATTTTTTGCTCTTGTACTGCCGTTTTTAGTCTGTTTTTTTTTAAATTAGTTAATTTTTTTGGCAGAAAATGTGCATACACAGTATATGGGAGTAGAACTGTTCTTTCTTATGTTCAAAGTTTTAAAATTGCAAAATATAACATCTAGAAAACTCTTATCTTTATCTTATTAATTAAGATAATATATCAAGTATGAGAAAAATAATTCATTCGATGTATTAGCTAATAATAACTTTAGAAGACACTTTTATTTAATACTATTTCGGTGTTGAGACAGACAATTCGTTGTATTACGACGATCTTCGCATCTAAAGAGATTTTCTTTTAAAATAAAAATTTTTAAAAATTAAGTAACTAATTTTTAACGTCACGAAAGATCACTTGAACGTCATCAAAGAACACATTTTTTCAAGACATTTCTTGAAGACATTTCTTCTTCCTTCTTGCGGGAAACATAACCTTAAAATAACAAACAAACGTTATAGCCACGACGACAAAAACTGAATGAATTCGGTGTTCGCTAGATGCGCATGTATATATATATAGTTACTTTTAACTTCTCTACGACTGCGTGTAAAAAATTGTTAGAAAAAATTAATGATCCAAAGATAAAGTTTGGTGGCGATTATAACATGATAAAATTATGATACGGTAATCCGTATATCGTCGCGGTCGCAACACGACTGTCGTCTTTGCTGACTGATTAACTTTAACTATCGATCGGACAAATCTGCTTCATAAATAATTGTCGACTTTTACTATCATTCACAGTTTGTTTCTTAAAAAGATGGCCAAATTCACTTTTTGAACCTTTTCCCAGAAATTATGCAGTTCATGGTATAATACGTCTATTTTTGATTTCAGGCCAATAATCACTGCAATACATTGTGTCTGTAATTCGTACGTGTTGTTTTATTTAATGAAGAACGTCGTGGAATGTGATTGGTTTTGATTGGACCATTTTGATCGATATCTTCTGCGATATTATTTTTACGAAAATTGATATCATCTTAAATTATCTAATATATAGAACGCAAACAGATGAAGTACAAGTGAACGTAAGTTTTTTCAAGGGGAAAGCAAGTGACTATAGATGTCCATGCAATCGTAGTCACAGTAGTTTGTAAGACGGTTTATCATAAAGATCAATACTTAAATCGTAGATGGAAAGGTTGAACGAAATAAATACCACCATCAGTTGAATATAGCAAGAACTTTATAAAAGACGAGGCAGACTCACAGATGGTTTAAGTACATTAGTATATGTCTCAAAACTCTGAGAAACGTATGACGGTTTTGCATTCGCATTTTTTTTATTCTTTTTTCTTTTTTTTGTATCTTTTTTCTCTCAAATAGATCACACGCATGAAAAAGGTTGTTGCGTAAAGAGGTGTGTTTACATCGTGCGTATAAAGTACGAACATACATCAATCGAAAAAGAGTCGTTAGACAAGGGTAAAAGCTGAAAAAGGAAACGCTCGACTAGATCGTTCGATGAACTCTCTCGACTCGTCGTGTTACGTATTATCATCAAAAATTAATATATCTTCAAGCTGTTCTCTTTTCATCATGTGCCGTTATAACGACCGAAAGCTGCTCACTTTATCATAAAAAATACAAATGCAAGTAGTCGTTGATCATTTTGCAAATCATTTGCCATTTATCACTTGTCAGTTATTATCTTGTTTTTAAACGAGAATTTCTTTTTTTCTTTACTGTACAAATTATTACAGGTGGAAAATACGACAAGGTTCGACGAAGACGAGCGACTTTTATCGTTGCGATCTCGCTGTAGTCACATGTCTTTCTTCGGTTTCTCGGTTCAAAACGACGAAGACAGATATACGATCGCAGCGATATCGCAACGACAAAAGTCGCTCGTTTGCACCGGGGCCTAACGACGCGAGGTTAACAATGCGAAAAGTATCGGCACGTAACACGAAAGAGAGAGTCCCGTCGTTAAGAAAAAACGTGACGTTCGCTCCCGTTGAAGGAGCACCAGAGAAAAATATATCGTTAAATTTACTGTAAGAAAAATTATTTCGAGTAAAGTAACTCGCTTCGCAGGCGAACGTAGTTCGTGAATAAATATGTGAGCGGTCCTTCCCGCGAAAATGAACTAGGTTATTGATATTGTTTCATGGTGTCATCATCCGTCAGCGCGCTACGACGTTCTCACATTTAACTGCAAGGTTCCGTTCTATAGATATTCAAATAGATATGAAAAATCGGCTTTCCGGTGTTTCGATCAAAAATGTTGTCTTTCGTTCACCATCGTTCGTCAATCGGGTTATGGAGCGTTCTTCCAATGATACGGAAGAACGTGGTTTCATAGACTTCGATAGAAAAGAGAAGGAAGAAAGATGGCTAGCAGAAACATACAAGATTTAACATAAAAGATAAAAGATTCGAGGAAAACTAAACAAAGTTTAGGAAATGAGGCGACAATTTGAAGGGAAGGGTATCGCGAGGTACACGCGTTCGTGTATCTCGTAAATAGTCATCAGGTCCCAGTTATAAGTTCTATAAGAATTCTGCAGGATTTTTCGCGATAGATATGTGTGCCGCCTGTTACACGCTTCATATTTCATATCTGGTTTTTAAGGGAAACCGATAACCTGGAAACAGGTACGATATTAACGTCCTTCCTCCAACTCTCGGCACCGTTGAAAAGAGTCACAGACTCGGAATATCGATGGACAAAAATTAATTATGCGACATTGGATCGGGGAAGAGCAATATTGGCTCGGGTCCGGAGAGCGAACGGATAAGAGGCCGATGCCCGATATTTACATAGCCCGAACAAAAGCTTATGGAACCATCCTTTTATTCGTTTCGTCGCTTAAGATCTCCCAATTTCCGTGATCTCCATTCTAAACTCAAAAGTTCAAAAGTTTCAAAAAATCTGCACGAACAATCCACATCGATGTCCTCAGGACGCACGATCGGTATCTCCACTTATTTTTCAACGATGGATCGCTCGGCAACACGCATCGATCTCCATAAAAAAAGGTCAATTGATCCACGCTGACGCAAAAGAATAAGAGACGCGAAACGACGACTCCTTCCTAACCGATGGAAGAAATCGCATATAATAAGAGATAGGGAAAAAACGTGTAAGATGATTGGAAGATACGGTAATAAGAGATGGAATCAAGAAAGTTGAAACGAGAGAGCGAGAGAGAGAGAGGGGGGAGGAGGAGGAGAGAGGGAGGGAGAGAGAGAGAGAGAGAGAGAGACGAGGCTCCTTGACCCGACTGATATGCCGACATGCCGATGATAAATTCCGAGCGTGTCTACTATATCGTAGTGTATAGTTATGCGTATGTAATTCCGCTTGGTGTTCTGCGTTTCTCTGGCCCGCATCCGCCTCTCGCGAGAGTGAGTTTAATTGACTGAAGTGCCGAGCCGAATTGCGGGCACGAGGACTTCGAAGCGTGTTCGGGTGCTAGCTAATGCGACGACACGTGGGAGATGAAACGAAGCTATTCGTTAATTTGTCTTGAAATTATACTATCGTTTAATCTATACATTACTCGATTGTTGTATTACCTTACTCGCACAGTACACAGAGTGTAATTTTCTAGTATAGTATAAGAAACTGGAATAAACTAGACAGTCGTATGACGTACAAGGTGACTAAGGATTCTGAATTATCGCGAAGCAAAAATTAGACACCGAATGGAGAGAGAGAGACTATTTGGAAAATACGTGGACAAAGATCGCTATAAAGCGGCGTAGGTCGCCGAGGATTCTGAAAATCGAACGTCAATCGTAGGTGAAATGTCTGCTGTCGCTATTTTAGATATTAAAAACATCTAGATATTGAATACGCTACGTATCCTGAATATTGGATAGAACATTCGACGTTCGAGCTACTCGAATTCTCCTTCTTTCGGTGTAGTCACACCTATTGCGACCATCGAATAGCTTGAAACGTGTACGCATTCTTTGTTACAGAGACGTTAAGAAATTCTCCCAGGTGCCGTGCAACATTCGTCAGACATCGCATCGATTAGAACGTGCCAAAGCGGAGATCGCGAGTTCATCGCGCTGACAGACGCGTGAATTTAATCGTTCGGTCGGATTAGGTGCGATTGTCAGAGCTGCTGTCACGCCTGTCGCAAGCGTTTCGATAGAAAATTGAAAACCGTGAAACGGGAGAGCTTAGACTGGCAAGGAGGGACACACGAGAGATTCCTGTAAACGGTTCCGTTTCTTTAGGTGTTCGCATTTGTGCGTACGCGAACGTTACGATCGATAAAATCTGACAAATTACACAACAATACAATGACATTAGATACGATCGGTCTTTTGTCGCCGATAAAAAACTCCTTCAACTTGGCCTGGTCGTCGATATTTCCAACGAATCGCGATCCTTTCGAAAAGATCGTTTCGCGGCTATTTTTTTTCTTCAACTATTTCAATTTTTTCTTCTTCTTTTTCTTTGTTTTTAATTAATGTCGACTAGAACCAAGTTCGAGGATCGTTGGCCGTTAGGCGGGAGATGCGACAAGCTTCGGAGACGCATTGACGTCGACGATTCCCGTCTGTGGTCCTGTACACACGACTGTATACTAGATAAGAAAACTTTGAATCGAGGATACTGGCGGAAAGCGCGTGCGCTGCACGATAAATCGCTTCCCCTATTATTTCTTCTCTGTTGCGTTTACAGAAACGCGTTACATCCTCAACCTTCGTAGATGTAGAATCAACGAGGATCGCACGATCGTGTCTCTCGTTCATCGTTTCGTTATTTCTTTGATTTCTCTCTTTTTCTTCCATCTTCTTTTCATCCTGACGAATTCGACGTTCTTTTCCTTAATTCTCTCTTACTAACTCGAACATACTTTGGATATTTGTTATCGCGAGATTAGAAGAAGATACAGGGCGAAACGTAATCTTGACGGTTATATGAATTTAAATGGGCGCTATATTAAAATGGAAATAGGATTTCGCGGAGATCTCAGTCCGGTTCTATCGTGGGAATCGAATAAATTTTCGCTGACTCGAAAGGGAGGATCCTCCGTAATGGTCGTGATTCATTGACGCAAGAATAGCAGAAACGCAATTAACGGAACGAGTTATTTATTGTTTTTATCGTCGCTAGTCCCGTCACGACTCGCCTTATCGGTTTTCTAAGCTCGACCTACCACCGAGGAAGATTGCAATATCGCTGGTAAGAACACGTGGCAAGTAATTTTTTCGCCATTAGTGTCCGTTTGAAACGGCGATTATACTGGAAACTAGAGCACATGTCGCGTTACATACTTTATCTGAAATTTTAACACGAATTGTGGCGAACATTTCAAGAAGCAGCGCGGGATATTATTACGACTAAAAGAGACGGGATAGCACGAATTATACGTATTATTACATACGTATATAATATTATACGTAATTATACGAATTATATGTAAATTACCCGGTGTTTCCACGAGATTGCAACGGAAGCCAGTCGAGTGAAAGCCTAATCGCAGAATGTAATTATCGTTGCGATCGTTAAAACGAAACGACGAGGTTCGATCGTGCGATTCGCTTTGAAACCTTTCTCTGCATCGCGCATAATACGTAGGCACAGCACTCTTCTTTAATTTTCACTCTTAGATTTGTTCAACAGTTTAGTACAGTTATATACAAAGTATACAGATTATTTCAGAGGAGGGATACAACTTTCATGCGACGCATCTTTTTCTCGATCGGCGCGGCCGTTGCTTCCGGTTAAAAGCACCGACTCGAATTCCGCGAATCCTGCCATTCGTTCTTTCAACCAAACTCGATGATCGTTTCGAATAAAAACGCCTAGAACGTCAAAATGAACGAGCGTTACAACTTCTCATCGTCGAAACGTTATTTCCACGAATCTATTTAAATCGTATATCCTGCGAAGTTTGCTTCTTCGAGGTCACGAATAGAGACCTCGAAATTAAAGGTAATTTCAACAGAAACGTCAAGCTAAATTTATTAATTTGGACGAGTGAAACGGAGACGCGCATAGCGAAGGCGAAATGAAATTGGACACGTATCGAAGTTTGGAATCAAGATCGCAGGCGACGGATCTAACCGAAGGAAATTAGGGATATCCCAGGATTCCGTGGAATGGCATCGGCTTTCGCGTCCATGCTTTTAATGGGGCATTGCGGGGCCCGAGTTTCGCGTGTACAAGCGAGCCCGAATCACCTGCGGCTACACGTGCGCGGTACACGACGATTCATGGTAGTCTGTTAAACGTATATGCGGTGTGTGGACTAACGCTGGTGTACCGATCGTCCTCGGTACCGATGTAGCCTGACGCGAACACCGACGTGCACGTATCGTTCGCGTACACGCGTTTCCATGTACATCGTTATTTGCAGCTACGGTTACACGGGGAACGAAGATAAGAACGGGATACGATGTCTTCAAATGGGACGTCATATCGGGACCGAGACACAGGATGGACAGGAAAGACAGGTTTCAGGCGAACTGGTTGTAGAATTTCTGCTGCTACTGCTGCGAAGAAAATCGATATTGTACAAAGTACACCGATATAGTAATAGAGAATTACAATAATAGAGAATCTTGTCTCTAGGTAGAGCATTCTGTGAGTCGGAGCAGAAGATGAAAGCTACTGATTTGCGAGCTACTTTAGGAAACGAGCAAGAACGGTATAGGAGTTGGTTGCTAGAGGAAAGTTCGCACGAAGGGATATCTACATCTGTCCGGTTTGCGGGTTTGTCGTGGATCTGGGCTTTGTGTCCAGTATTTGTTCTTGCCTAAAGGAGAATCGAAGCGGGGACAAACTGTTTTGGGATTTAGGAGCGACGAAGCACAAGAAGTTGACGACTATTTGGTAACAGGGTACACGCAGATCACGAGAATATTGGTGTTTCTCGAAGATCGAGTTCGAAGATACAGAGAATATAATATTCGGAAGAATCTCGGAGATCCCGAGGGATAATTTGAAAATAAGAGACTTGGAATGTCTTTTGGAAAATGCTCGACCGTCGTCCCATTTGAAAATCGTGTACGGATTAAAGATAACGTCGAAACATCGATGACAAGTGGCCGCCGCGAAAGACGACGAGAGTTTAGGTGACAAGCGCGCGACGTAAGGGCTAAAACGTGTAGAATATCGACGAAGATCTCGCACGTACGGTGACACTACATTGGTACAAAGGTGCAGTAGAACGTGGCCAGAGTGGCTGGAAAAGCGAATATGTACTTTTGACATTTTCAATAAACCGGATACCTCTTCGATCTGTAAATGTTACACGCGTCACGTTGTTTTTGGCTTGTTTCGCTCTGTACCGCGGTATCCTCGTTAATTTCTCTCTGGTTCAGACTGCACCTTCGATCGCGTTATCTACGACGCGTACTTATATCTCCAGATAGTTCGATTTATCGATAAAACGACGAATAGAGCGACTCGTAATTTGCTAAATTTTGAGAAAAATAGATTTGACACACATACGTATATATTGGAGCACTGGGTAGTTAAACGGAAGAAATTAACGAACTGTCCGCACGATAATAAATAAATCGAACGTATACACCCGATGGGACAGTGAAAAATTTCACACGAATCGTTCGCATCGTTTTTTGTTTCTTTTTTACCCTGGTCTTTTTTTGGCTTTTTTTCGCTTTTGAAAAAAAGCCGATGGTCGAGTACGAACGTTAATGCCTGTGTAATTTTGTCTATGTGTGTATTCGTGTAGAAGTGTAAAGATGCATGTTTATAGCGTACCGCGTCGATTAACTCTGCAACGAGAAATCGAGCCCTTCGTTCATCCCTACTTTCGGTTTATGTAACATCGACTGCACTCTAAGGTATTATTCATTAGTATTGTTATTATTAAGTTTTTTTTTTGTTTTGTTTGCATTCGTTTAGGTGTAAGTATTCTACGGTAATAATAAGTTTTACGCTGTTACGACTCGACGACTACGTCGCGCACGGATTCTTTATTATCAAAGAAGTCGTAGACGATAGGTGAAAAAAGTCTTTAGAGGAAAATAGGTTTTTTGTTTTGTTTCTTGTTTTCCCTTAGTAAATTGACAAAGTAGTAGATAGAATTGTATTCATATACGTGCATAATAGAATTTGCGATCGAGGGAGACCTTGTTCTCTTTCCCTTGCGCTTTTCTCTTTCGGTTCCCTCTCTTGGCTTTCTGACTCCTACCAAGTGTATGCGTGTACGTATACGTATGTGAAATCTGACCAACATTCGGAACGATCTGCTGTTTTAACGTCAACAACCTTCCTGGTTCCTCCTCCTGTCATCATTCTCGAGAAAGAACAGCTCCAAATAGGTCGCGCTGGTTCCACACAGCCGAAATTTCTTCGGCCGGAGCTGCCTTATCGTCGAGAAGGTCGAACCAAATGAGACGTTCGCCCTCTTCGTTCTTGCTCTTTTCCTTAAACCGGACTCCAACGACAAAAAAGTATGGACGAAAAATGATCGATCGCTTGTCCTTGTACGAACGATACCTTCCGAGCCCGCACGCTACGTTATCTTTCTGTTGCCGCTGCCGCTTGTTCTCGCTGCTCGCCTCATCCATCTGCTATATTGTCGAATTGATCGGTAATCTGGTCACGAGCTCGTATAGCGCCCACCAGGAACACGAAAGATTCTATCTTCCTTTTCGTTTCTCTGTTTGATGATTTCTCTATCGACACCGCTGGGTAGTCTTCCATCCTCGAAACAAGCGATCCCTCGAGATACAGCGGTTAAATACGACGAATATACGAAACGAGTGACGTTCTTGGTCGTATTTCTGGTCCATCGGTGATCTTTGCTCTCTGGTTCGCCCTAATATTTTCTTTCTGCCTCTCTTCCTCTCTCTTTTCCGTGTCACGTTCTGCTTTCCGGCACGCGTTCGCAACGTGTCACGATAAATCATCAATTCGTAGCCCCGTATCTTGGCAATCCATTTCGTGATCCCAAACGTAAAACGTACCAGTCCACTGGTCCGCGAGAACGCGCTTAAGCTTCTTTAAAGTGGCTCTCCCCGTCTGGTGGCATTCTTGGCAGCCCTGGAAGCCAAAGCGCGCAATGAGCACACAAGACCTTTCAGGGTCTCCCAGAAAGTTGTCCTACGTCTTTCGTGCGCTGCCTGACCGACGTACCCCAAATAGTAGCTAGTGTAACGATCGTTTCCACGATCCGACCCGCTGTCCGATCTGCCCACGTTGGATCGCGCCGACTTGGGTTGCTGCACGATACTCAGACGATGATGATGATGATGACGACGATGACGAGAAGGAGGAGGCGACTCCGACGATTGATCGACGATACTGTGACGCGGTGAGCCGTCCTCGTATCGTTGCTGATAGACTGTCTCTGATTCGTGCAGCCGTTGCTGAAGCTGAACGTTGCTCAATCGTCGATCCATCATCCGGACCAGGTTCTGGTGAACGCGACGATCGTCCTCGTGCACGATAGGCAATTGTCGTCGACAACTGGCGGTTGGCAGCTCGTTCGCGTGCATCTGTTGTTCCACTTGTCAGGCATATTCGGTGTCTGTGGACGCGGATCTCTCCAGGTGAGCCTGATGGCTACCGTGATGCGGTTGATTCTGATGCTGTTGCTGTTGTTGCTGCTGCGCTTGCGTGTACGCCAGGCTCTTCTGGTAACTGAACAGCTGCCTCTCCAAACTGTAGTTCTCCGCTTGCAGCGAGGCGATTTCCCGTCTCATCTGCTGATTGTGGATGCGACACACGTCGTCGTATTTGTGGTAGGTTGCCTGGAACAGCAAGTGGCTCTCGTTCCATTCCAGCCGGATCCTTAATTGCCCTTTGTCCGTGAGGAAAGGACAGTGATTTTCCTTCACCTCGTTCGTGTCAAGATTCGTCTCCATGATGATACCTTCGTCAGCGGATTCTTGAGCGTAGTAACGGCTGAAAGGTGCGCCTGGTAGACTGATCGCGACCGTACTGGGCTTCTCGTCTCGAAGCAGGTAGGCTGACCAGCTGACGTACCTGACGAAGAAAAGTTAAGTTTCTATCAAAACTTCGTTTAAAGTTAGATTAAAAGATACGATGAAAGATGGCGGTAGGACGGTGTTCTGAGCTACTTATTTTCGAAAGAGGATTATTACAAGTCATCGAATGGGTAATCTTGAGATTCGAGCGCAAATACACGCGAATGATCCGATATCTTTCTCGAATGCAAGAAACTTCTTCTTATTATTATTACTATAATCCGTCCGAAATTAATTGCTCGATCAATGCTCTTTTCAATGCCGCGACACTTCACATTCTCTCGAGCACGATTTACAGAAATTCCACCCTGCCAACCTACAGAGACCAATTAATTTCAGACATCCTATACGCTAACTATACGTACTCGGTTATCTCGAATCTACAAATTCCCTCTTAATTACCAACCTCAAATGATTCCGCGGAACGTTGTGAATGTCCTTGTACACCAGGTGTAGCCTGACGGTATCCGAATGCAAATCAGCTCGAATCATCCAGGCTTGCTTGTCACGATCGTAACAAGGGGTTGCTGGCAGCACCGTAGGTCCTCGAGCTTGCACGGCGACTTCACAGACGGTCCTAGCCTCCACCATCTCCAGGGACACCCGTACCACACCTTTGTGCGCGATATCCGACCATCTAACGTTCGTATGCCAGCCGAACCCGCATCGTTCGGCGTCCGACAGATCCTCGATCTGCCCCGAATCGATCCTACGGTCTCCTTCGCCCAACGCCACGCTGTATCTCACTCTGCACCGATGATCGAAGCCGCTCATCCTCATCAGATAGACGCTGATACCACTGTCACGACCGCGGTAACCTTCCAACTCCTTGTTTCCATTAGGATAGATTACTAGGTTCCAGTCAAAGCCACCGAACGCGAAATAATCGGTTTCCAGCTTGTTAGACTTGGATTGGCCAGCTGGGAATGTGCTGCTGGGCATCTTAAGGTCAGTCATATAGACGGTCCTCACGTTCGCCATTGACAATTCCAGTTGAAACTCGCCGTTCGTGTCGGCGAAGTTTCGGCTGTAGAGATCCGACACCGGGATGTAGTTCCGGTTGCCCTGGGCAGGCGCCTCGTACGTGAATTTCACTCGTTTTCCGGAGAAACCTTCGTTCATCGAGAAATGTTCCCGATTCAGCAGGGTGAACGTGAAGTCCACGTAGACCCGCAGGTTTCTCGAGGCCCCACGCCATACGAGATACGCGCCTAGAACCTAAAGAACGAAAAGAGATTTTTAAGTGAGTTTACGTTGGCGGTGGTTTAGTTGGTTACGTTGGCTTTCGATAGATAACGAATCGAGATCTGGAGGGAAATAGTTGGTACATCGATCTTTTGTCGACTTTTACGTGTTTCTAAAGAATTTCGAAAGCATCGTTACAGGGATTAATGCAAAGTGGTAGATGGTTGGATCAAAGCGTCTAATGGCACGGTATTTTACAACTAGGTCAACTACAGATTTGCTTTCGCTTAATCGGCATTTGCAGCGAGAAAATACATCCTGTGCAATCGTGTTAATACATGCTATGAAAACGTGCGCGTAATTGTTGCGAATACTTGGTGCAACGATATATCGTACACAGCATCATAAAGGACTGATAGTTTAGTGTTTTAATTGCTTCATTTGCATCGTTATTATCTTTTTCTTTTTTTTCAATAAAATCAATGTTTCAAATTCAGTTTTTGATATTAAAAGGCGGATTATTTTATTGAAATTTATTACCATTTTTGCGAATTTTTCCAAACGAACTTTTTTCTATCGAACGAACGAGCGATCATCGATCGAAATGGACGTTTTTTTCATTTCCAGTCGACGACTGCAAAGAATTCGCGATTCTGTGCGCGACGCGATGCGACGGTGCCTTCGCTGCTCGTTGGCGAACTACCAACGGCCGCTTCGTTAATTTCTGATGTTATCGTCATCTAATTATCGGGATAATCGCGGCATATTTTGCTACGCGCGCTGCATTTACTACAGCGATCGGTCCTGTCGTTTAATCGCATTCAAGCTTTCCCAATACCCATTGATTTTTCAGTCCGATGACTCGCGTGCACGTTCGAATTCTGCGCTCAATCAGTTACGATGTGAGTTTAGTATTGCCCGATAAAAAAAAAAAAGCAAAAAACAAACTTACCGCAACCTAACGACCGAGACGAATTTCTTTCCCGTCCTCTCTATATTTCTAAAGTTTGTTCGAACAAGAAACGAGATATTTGTTTTATCGTAATTCGTTCATCGTTGTAGAAAGGAATCGAATTCGTTACATGTTCCATCAACGAAATAATGGTCCGTATGTTTGCATGCAAATGAATGGACCACGTCGTGAAAATAAATGTTTCATTTTTCGCCACGTTCGCTCGGAGTAGGATTACGGATTCCAAACGCGACTGCAGCCAGAGAGTTGCCTGGCGTTTCAGCGAGAAAAGATGACCAACAACCGTGATCGTATCTGCGGTTCGCTCGACGCGACTCTTCAAATAGTTTCGATTCATTAACCGCGATCGATTCGCGATTTTATCGCTGCTTTCCGATTTATATTTATTTACGCGCTACTTTCCAAATTAAATTCACCGGCACACCTGCCGTTTTGCTGTTTATCTCGCTGCATTATCATTTTACTAACGTCTATCTGATAAACGCGCGAATCGCAATAAATAAACACGAATGTCAGACTGAATGGAGAACATGTACGTTTGCCTCCCTATACATATATCACCTTGTTTCCACGCGAAAACGCGACGGACCATCGCTGGAAGCCGCAGACGAGCTCCTTGCTGGTGACGTCTCTTTCTGGGTCTCGTACGACACTCCTGGTGACGACGAAAGAGAAGACCCGCGTGCCGCTGCTATCAGGCAGCTGCGCGAATCTGTACAGCAAAGCCATCACCGCATCTCGAGGGCACAGCTAAACCGATGGTCCACGATTACTCGACGTTTCTATCTTACTAAATTCTTCGGTTCACCAGTATCCTGCAATACAATTCCATAAATTACTTTCTTTACTATGGTCGACCAATTACATTTTATATTCAGTTGGAAATTTAATCGAAGGATCCGATAAAAGTACGACGTACGTACTTAAGTATTAGGTTGTCCGAAAAGTTTCTTTCGTCGCGTAAGGAAATAACGGATGCACCATGTTCTCTGTTTTCTATTATTTTCATCGAATCACGCGTGATCGTAATAATAGAAATAGAACGAAATGGATCGCGTATGATTCAATGAAACAATATAAAACGAAAAAAGGTCGTGCATCTATTATTTCCTTACGAGAGGAAAGAAAGTTTCGGGACAACCTGATACATTGTATCGGGTAAGTACGTGGTCGCGGTACTTGGGGACCAAGAACGATTATTTCGAGCGTTACAACGTAAAACGACGCTAATTTATTTTGTAACGAATACGTTCGCCGTTATTTCGAGTCTGAAAACAGGTATTTAATGTTCCAGGTTCCGATTATTACGAAAGCTTTCACGACAATTTTTAGAGATTCGTGTTTTTCACGCTAGTGGTTGGTAAACGTTCACGATACCGTGAAACGAAGGGCGTAAGAAGGAACGAGCGGTCCGATGCTATAAAATTGGCGAAGAGAATAGAAGAAAAGCTACGCTCGTAAATCCTCTCCGGTCATTCGGACGTGATCATCCGTCGACGCGCGTGTCAATTAATGCCACAAAGAGCATTACGCGCGTGCTACTATTTCAAAATCGAAAGCGGATTACGTGCGTTCGTTGCATCTCGACTCAAAGGGACCCAGCGAGCGATTACTTTTTGCTTTGATTCAGCGGAATGTGATTTCGAAATCGTGTCCATTTCGCTTATAAACGTTTAATGAATGTGGCGGCTCGTAGAAATTTTGGTCGAAAGTATATTTGTGTAATTTTTGATTAGAAGATTCGTTTCGCTTTATTATAGGTGCTTTATCGTAGGGCATCATTTCGGAAATAAATTTTCCTCGAAAGTAACATTCTTTCTTTCAAATCGTTCTGTTTCTGTCCAGACAAATCTGCCCCTTACAATATGTTACGTTTCTTTCGAATAGCCTAGTAAATGTCTATTTTCAATTCGCGATATCGATAAATAACACGAAGAGAAAGGGAAAGGACAGAAACGAACTCGGGCAGCACACGGAATCTTTTTTCATCCAATAGCTTGAATCATTTTACGAACAATTTTGCACGCGTGTATATCGAAATCAGCTGATATCATGCGGGACTACCTGACAGAAGCTTCCGTTCGTTTCCACGGACGGCCACGAAGATTTCGGGAAACATGTGATCGCGCAGCCGATCATCCATTTCCAATCCACGGTGCAAAATTCACGAGTGAAGAGCAGCCTCTGTGCTCCATGCGGATTCTTTTAATTTTCGGAATTGTATATCGATCCAGAGGACAGGTTAGTTTCGATGCACTCTGACGCCAAACATTTTTCCAACGACTTCTCGTCTTCTTATCCAGGAAAATTAGATTTCTGGCAAGATGGTGAGAACGAAAGACGACGAGGGTCCCTTGTTCTTCAGGGACGGTATAGTTTACCGAGAATGGGGCTACTGGCTGTCAAGCCTGGAGAAATATCCGTTTGCGGAGATGTATTTCGAGAAGGCGATTCAACAGGGTCAGCATAACGATCTGAGGACGTGCGTTGGTCTCGGCAAAGTGCAACTTAGTTACGCTAGGTTTCGCAGAGCACTGAAGACAACCGAGAAATGTCTAAAACTAGGTTAGATATTACGTTCCTGGAAAACGTTCGCAAGATGCTCCTTCTAGAAATTCGTAATTCGAGATCTGAATATTTTGAAAATTCGAATTCTCTCGGACATCGAGTCTGATCCATCGATCGAGTCGCCTTCCTATTTTCAACGATACCACAGGCAAGGAATAAATATTTCGAACGATTTCCATACTGTAACTTCGAATCGCGAGGACGTTCGATAGCCTTTTCCCTTCTCAAGTTAATTTCTATGGCAGAGTTAATTTTCCAACGAGCAACGCCGAGCTGCTGCACGTTTAAACGCAATTAACCCGTTGTTTCCCGAGATTGCTTTCATTTCCAGATCCGACCTACTCCCATGTGAAGCACATGCAGTTGCAGACGCTATTTTACATCGGTGACTTCGAACGCAGTTTGGTATACGCCCATCAGGGTTACCAGAAGTACCCAACTACGTTCTTCCAGCATGCGATACTGCGAGGCAACGAAACCATCGAGGACTGTATCGGTTTAGATACCGAATCCAGAGCACTCGAACTCCTCTCTTCGTGGATACGAGAGCTCCAGGTATATCGAGAGTTGCTGATCGAGAAGCTCAAAGAGGAAGTAGACGAGCTCGCAGGTAGGGATGAACGATGCGCGGTGATATCTTTAGAAATAGGAAAGAAGTATAGAAAGATTGGATAAGTTTAAAGCAGTTTAACGACTAGTGCTATGATAAAGAAACTTGAAACAGGATTTCGAAATATCTGTCTCGATAGATGTTTTAGGAAACCTCAGAACGCTGTAGAGTGCTAGCGGCAGTTGATTCAGCACCGCGAATAACAGGGACAAAACTACAGCGCGAGTATAATTCTTAAGTTGCGCTGCAACTTCCTGATTTAACGGTTTCAGTTTTTACAGGAAACCTGCTCCCACAGGCGAACAGAGTTAACAGCTTTCGCTCTGCCCGCGGACTGGACTTTCCGTTTCGCGTACTAATTGGACTGTAACTTTTCGTTTCGGTCGCAAAGATGATTTTTCGTGATTAAAAAAAAAAAAAAAAAAAAAAAGAGGAAAAGAAACGGAAGAACGAAAAAAGGTTAAAGAGAGAAAATTGAAAAGCAGAAACTCGTTAGAGCGTAATGTCGTTCGTTAATCTTTCTTTCTTTTGATCGTCGCGGTTGTTGCGACAACTTGCCGCTGGCGTGGTTCTCACCACGTTCGACGAACAATGCCCGCTGCGTTCTATCGTCTTGATAAATCAGGAAAGCGAACGCCGAGGTGATAAACGCGGAACCTTGGCTTAAAAAGATAATTGATTCTACTTTACTGCGACGGTAATCAATTCTACTTTGCTCGAAATTTTAATCCGCCATATTTCACTGGCTCGGCGAACGCGGCCTGCCGGGATCTCATTTGAGACTGCGATAAGAGACGGTCGCCTCTATGCGACGCTTTTGTCTCTTGTTCCGGCCAACGTTTATTCCCACGTAATACGGTATAGACACGCAGGTAGCATCGTGGTTCTTCGAACCATCAATTTCTCGTCTCCATCGCACTCGCGATGAAACGTTAACCGCGACTCGCAGAATTATTTCTAGTCGTTCGTACAAATGTTTGATCGAAGATCGTACGAATGCGACAATTACGAATGAGAATTTACATAGTACGCGTAAAAAGAATCGTTCCGGTAATAAGATGCGTAGCATAGGCGAGAGTAAACTACCCTCCATTGTCTTTAGAAAGTAGCGAAAATCAGGAATTATATCGTTCTCTAGGCATAGAAGAGGAACAGACAAAGTTCAAAGTGAATTACCCCGAAGCTCGAACGGAAGCCGCGTTCAGAAGGATGCAGCGTATCCTGGCGCGTTTGTATCTTGGTTACCTGGCTCACGATAACGAATTTTTGCAACATCTGGCCGAACATCCGGAAAAATTGGAATCCCCGAACAAAGAGACCAGCGTGTTGCTTCATCAAGTGATAGCGAGGAATTATCGGAGAGGTATCCGTAGGCAGAACGTGTTGCGAATGCGGCGACCACTTTACGTGATGATGTTCGAGAGCAGACGCATACCTTCGGGTTACAAGAGGATACTGGAGAATGAGAAGAAGTTGAGGAGGAATCTTATCGTTATCCAGGCAGACTTTCTGTTGCATCGTCTGCACGAAATTAGAATGCGAAGAGACTACGTCACCTTTTTTGGGTGAGTCGTTTGTGAACGAGAATCGAATTCTCTTCGCGCTTGAGTATCTTTTTCGAGAAATCGTTTCGAATACTTTTCCGCGAATAACGTAGACGCTGGACGACTCGGAGGCGATAAAAGTACGACAAGAACGAGCTCGTTTTGAGAATTTTCGAAAGAAGGCAGAGAAAATTCAGAGAAAGTAGAGGAAATATCTTTCGATTCTTTATCCTAGCTAAGAATTTTAAGCGGTGAAAAAATAATTTCGTACGTATGGATTTTCTTCCAGAATGGTGGACCGTGTGAAAGACAAGTTCGATTCGTACTCGCTGAAGATGTTTCCTCTAAAGGAGAGATGTTTGAACGCGCTCTACAACATGGTCGCGTGGACCTATATAGACACCCGCGATTTATCGAAGATACAGAATACAAAACGTAAGAGAATATACCTGAAACATCATCTGGGAATTCGAGTTGCCGAGCTGCCACGCGACAGCGACATCGGTTGGTTAAGAGCGACCGATAGGAAAGAAACTCTCAAGACCTACCGCAGGTTTTTTCTCCTCCTTTCGCGATATGTATTCCTCTCGAACGTACAAAATATTCTGTATTAAACGTCTTCTTCGTCTTTCGTTTGATCCCTAAAATCTAGGAGACTAGCCATGGCCTCGGAACCTTTAGAGCTAGCTTGGCTGTTCCACGAGTTCTCGAAGTACTTGATCGACATCCGTCGTTACGATCTGGCCAGATTCTACGGTAAAAAGGCTCGAGACATGGGACAGGAAGCGGGCAACGAGCAGTGGATATTAAATTCTCAACATCTCTTCGTTCGAATCGAAATCAGTCAAAATTACCGCAACGAAGCGAAAGAGGCGGCTCTCCTGGCATTGTCCAGTGCTAAGAAGCTTGGCTTCGACTTCCTCGTCGACTTCTATAGAAGCGCGATCGAGGTGATCGACGACATGGACATGGAGAAGTTGCTGGCGTTCGACGCGATCGCAGCCAGGCAACATCTGATATTAAATTTAATGCCAGACGATATGAAAGCCGAGGTGGATTTTCTTTGGAGGCGGATGGACGCGGTCCCTGCGAATCGTAGATTGTCGGTGATGCCTGGCTGCAAACCCGTGGATCGCAAGTTCAAGCTGCCTTGCAAGAGGATGACCATATTGCCCAGTCCTCCGCGAGACCCCGAGAAAGAGGCCAGGAGAGCTCTGCTGGCGCAATACGAGTCCTCCAAGGGCAAACCTAGCTTCGTGGATTTCTAGAGTCTCGCGAATGTTGATCGCGTTCGTTCGGTTGACTGTGTTGGCGAATACGGGGCACACGATGAACAACGGCTTTGTCAAAGTGCTACGAGTTATACAAGGGGCGGGCTTAACGTCGTGTATCTCGACGAATATGAACGAATATGACGAAGAGTAAAGTTGCCGGTATAGGTAACTGAGTTTCGTTGATCTCCGATAAGATTTCGAGGACTTTGAAAAGTTGAAACTGTTATTCTTGACAAGTGAGAAGCGTATACTCGTTATAAACTTTTGGACCAAGATCGGCCCAGCATTCGTTGGATTTGGCTGGTCTCGAGGTATAAAGTCTCAGAGATAGATACGAAATTTCGATACGCGTTTCGGCAGAGTTTAAGGAAATCGAGAAGTCGAGATTGGAATCGTCGTCGAATCGATAAATGGAAAACGAGGGTATTATTCCTGACTGTGTGAAAGAGAGAATGGGAAACTTCTTTGGATTTTTTTCACGGTCGAATCTACGATTAAAGCTTTAGAAGTTCCAAAGAGAGTGGCGTTTAGCGTTCGAGTCAATTTTTCTCGGGTCTTTAAGGGATAATCTGAGACATTCTGGCGGTGCTCCGGCGTCGATCTTCTTGAGAATGGTTCTTTGAAAGCGAAATGAGTATGACATAGCGCCGTATTCGCTAGTCTGTAACGCTTTATCTCCGATCTTTAGGTTCGCTCCGGTGAAAAAGATAGAATTGATGGAAGCTGGATTTTCCACGCAGACTCTGGAAAATTGCGCCGGCTAATAGGATAAGTTCTCTCGTTGTCTGCTTGCGCTCTGTTAAATGGATAGTTCGAGTTGCTCCGTTGAAGTCCATTGCGAAAATCCGATCCCGGATCGATTAAAAAAATTTTCGTTTAGTTCGCGAACGTATACCCTGTTAATGTAATTTGTATAAATTTAGCTCGCAACTGTTTCGTCGATTTCTCTTTATGAAACGATTACTTTCACTTGCAAATTCACGATAATGCTCGTTCTATTTCGTGCGTGTATGCGCGCGCGCGCGCCTAAGAGGATTCGGAAAGTATAAATCAGTGTTTCAGAAATAGGTAAAATTATAGTATTCCGAATGCGTGAAGCTTCCAGTTTATATCTTCAAATATCGTGAAATTATTGGCAAACTTCAAAGTTCGATAATCATGGCAAAATTCAGGCGAGATTTCGACGAGACAAACATCGGCGTCAGTTTGAACCTTGATGGCGGTCCTCGCGAGCAGAAGCCTAAGGGTCGAGGATTTGAACGATACAAGAAAAGCGGTGGAAAATGCGGAGACTCGCGCACGTTTCGATCATAAGAAAAGCGACTCCAAGGCGGCCTCGAAAAATAATCGAGAATACGCTCAATCTTTGCATCGCGAAGCCGATCAGCTGTACCGCAGGCAAGATCCGCTAAACTTTTTTTATCTTATTCCCTTCGAAA
Organism: Bombus waltoni; assembly: GCA_014737395.1. NCBI lineage: Eukaryota > Metazoa > Arthropoda > Insecta > Hymenoptera > Apidae > Bombus > Bombus waltoni. The sequence continues at coordinate 69,413 of JACXII010000043.1, read as the reverse complement.
GATTCTAAGAGACTAACCGCTCCGCGCAGGAAGTAACTTTTACAAATTGGACAGTTGACGTTTCCAATTTCATTCGTAAACATTCGACAGCGCAATTTTCCAAGCGAATCTTTTCACTTTAAAACGCGATCCGCAATAGGTTCGTATATCGCGCTACGATTTATTTTGTAAATGTTGATACACACTGATGCTTCGATAGAAATGAATTTTTCGAGAATACAGGCAACAAAGCGTAGGAAAACAGACGGAGCAACTGGTCGGTCGTGTTTGCTATCGTTTTGTTATCAACGTTCTACTATCGTTTTATCAACTTCCAGATCGGATCGAGCCGAAGCCGAAATTTCAAGCCGAAAGTCGAAATAGAAACTAAACCGCAATTATTGGAATTGTTTCGCTTGAAATTTAATTGCGCGCTTCCCTCAGTCCTTTACCACGCATCGATTTCAACGATTTCATCAGCGAAATGAATTTATTTCCTTGAAATGGCCGTACAAACTATCGGAGAAACCGCGACTCTATCGTTTAATCGCTTTTGCATAATTAATTGTAGGGCGTGACCAGGGTGAATGTTCCGCCATTAAAGACGTCATGATAGAGTTATGTCGATGACAGTGTTGGACCTCTCGTCGAAATCCAATCGTCTTTTAGTACGCTGCGTGTTGTCGAAATTTAATACATTACAAAATGGATTTCGCACGTACAGATGTGTATCGTAATTAATGGATTAGATGCCATTCATTGTACGTACGATAATGTTATTCTAAATAGATCGTCGATGGAATCTCGTTTGTTAATATTCAAATTGTATTTTGAATTACGGTAATACTCTTCGATAATATCGTCAAACGTAAAAATCTTCAAAACAATCTTTTGCGTAGCTGCAAATACGTAGTAACGAGTTAAATAAAAGTTTCGGATTTTACAAAGTCTTTGATACGGTATACTCAAAGCAGTTATAGAGGAATTATTCTAAACAATTCGATGAGATATCGTAGACGTTACATCGACGTCAAAATGGACGCAACGAGAGTGCCACGCGAATTTCACGCGATATAGTTTCAAACGATCGAATGCAGTCACGGTAAAACTACGAAATCGGATAATCTTTGGCCGCGTTATTACGCTCGTGCAAGTATTTCAAATTCTTTGTCATACGATCGGTAACCAGACAGTACGGTAGTACGTGCATAGCCCGGAACCGAAACCGAAACTCGAGCGATGCAACGTCCGAGGAATTTACAGACAATTGTATTCAAACGCAATACATCGTGTACGTGTTCGTTTGATCGAAACTACGACAAAGTATTAACCGAAAACTCTTCGTTGGCTACACATCCAATTAAATTTCCTATTTCCGTTATAATCGTATTTAACAAAGAGCGATTGGCGTGTGTCACCAAGCACCTGTTCCGGTCGTTGTATTTTCCATAATCTCTGGCATTTGGCGCGTGCACCTCAGGCGCTGGTTAATTATCGAAATTAGCGTATGGCCACGGTACACAAGACAACGACCGGTGACACGGTGTTAAAACGTTGTTTAAACAGGCCCTTGTCTCTCTCCCCGTGATTAATCGTCAGTCCATTTGGCCGCGGCTAAGCGAACGAATTTTCAATGTCGCGTTACAATTTGCAGCGGTGATTACGAGTCGGCATTAGTACTGTATCATAGAGCCGCGAACTTGTATCCGAGGGACAGCAGTCACGGTGTTGCGGCTAGGAGGACCGCAGCGACGATAAGCTCTTGCAATAATCCGTCGAAAGCTTTGCGGAAGGTTTTACCAAGCTCCGGAGAGCGATTAACGGCTGCCCTATGCCCGGAAACCGCCGCCATAATGGCGAACGAACAGCTGAAGAAGTCACCCGAACCTACGTCGATCCCCGAGGTACTTAGGTACGTTACAAAATTTATTATCGAGTACGTAGAAAAGTTTGGAAGCCCGGGAAAGCGTTATTCAACCTTTCGCAGCAAAATCGAATCGAATAAAATTTTATCTCCGAATTTCATTAGTGGGAATTTCTATTTTGCCGAAATGAGAATTCTGTACGAGAGTTTCGAGCGTTTCTTAAAGCCTGGAACAGTGAAAAATTAGATTTGAATATAAAAGACCCAATTTACTTATGGAGAGTTAAAATTAGAAATGAAATTGCTCGTGGAAATTACAAAAGACCAAAGATACGATAGCCTGTTGATCTATTTCATTTACCGCTAATAGGATTCCGATCCATCTAGTTCGTGGGATTGTAGTCTGCTAATGTAATAGATGATGCACGGTATTCATGATTTATGCGAGACCAATCTATCTATAAGATGATATATTCGTGCCACCTGTAAGGCGATTGTCTACGTAAATTACAGTCTGTCCGATCTGTCTATTCTATGAGAACCTGATCTATACCGAGTATGATATCAATGCGCCTTCAGACCGTGATTAAAGTATTCGAAACGTCGGAATAACGATTCGAAACGTGGCTCAGAATACGGATGCTCGACCGACGTCAATAGGAAGAAACAGAGATGGGAACCTCAGGGAAATGAATCGAACGTTTCAACGCGAATCGAGACAATTAAATCATTTATAAAAACTACAAAAACGATGCTCCAGGGAATCAGGTTCTGTCTCGTTACTGTTCTCCAATTTATATAATAATAGTCGAAGAACCCGATCTTTCGATATCTAAAGCTATCTGACAAGTCAAAATCCGTGCAAAGATTTTCTACTAATATTAGGACTAGAATTTCTATTTAATTGTCAAATTTACTAGAATTTTCCCTACTTTTTTTTTTTTTATTGTTCATCGTTTTCTACCAAGTTTTCTATGTCAATCTAATGCTAAAACGGGCGCATTACTTGCGAGATGAGTCGATACAATTACTGTGCTCCAAGATAATAATTCCATAAAAAATTCTCATTTTCAACGCTTCAGAGACCGAGGCAAAGATCCTTCGTTCAGAAATAAATGATCAAGTAGTCCCCTTTTCTCCAACCCTTAGCTATTTCGACAGCCATAAAAGCTACTGGAAGACCCTTCCGTCTCCTCGAATCTCCAATACTCAGTTAGCAAGATCCAAGATGATGTTCAAACAATTAAACAATCTTGCTGAGACTACATTGAAGAATCTTCAGGCGTCCTTCGAATCTGGAAAAGTATCCATCGCTCTGAAGATCACTCAGGAGTTGCTCGTGTTATCGGAAGGCTTGCACGACCCTAGTCGCTATCAGATAGCTGCCTATCGCTATTTATCCTTGATACACGTGGCCATGGGAAGACACGATCGGGCAGTATGTAGCGTATCACGTTTGATACGCTTGTCGAAGAGTACCGCGGACGTGGTTCAGATCTGTCGGTCATTGGTGACCTTGGGAAAAGTGCATCTGAGCTTTGGACACCTGGACGCAGCGGCCAAGTCATGGGAGTACTTGTCCAAGGACTTGAAGAAACCGATCCCCGTGGCTTGGATCAAACACGAGATTGGCAGATGTTACTTGGAGACTGGAAAATACGAAAAAGCGATGGAAATGGGTTTCAAATGCGTGGAGGTGGCAACGAAAGGCGACTCGAAGAAGTGGATGCTTAATGGAAGGCTGTTGCTAGGTATGGATTTGTGGAATTACTTTTTTCTCTAAAACCTATTAGATCAATCGGAAAACTCTGTCGTTCTATTATATATTTGCAATCTGATTTGGGCCAATCTTACGCCGTGTGATATCGTACCTGTCGTGGAAGAATATTAAAATCGTAAGTGTGCTAGAAATTTAGGAAGATGGAAAAATGAATCGTCGATGATCCGATGATCTGCGATTGTCTCGATTTCCTATATGTAGTCTATAGCGCTACAGTTTGCCCGTTCGGTGGTTTAGAACCTATTTAGCGCAACAGACCTCTGATAGAACTGGCTACAGTCGGACAGCGAAATCAATTTCCACGCGAGTACTATTTACACCCGAGAGCACGGAATGTCGATAGGGATAATGGTTGCGAAGGTAGTCGGCGCTGTTGGTCTGTGGGAACGCTGATACCGCTCGTTCCACTCGAATTACAATTAGTATCGTAATTTGACCACAGCGCTAAGGAAAAGAGGCAGACGTACTTGAGTTTCGAAAGAGACAAAATCACAACGTTTGCTTTAATCGCAAATAACGCGTTGTTAACTAGGATCATTACCCATGATTTGTACATTTTTCACACCCACCGCATAAGCAGATTCTTTTTTCCCCTCGTTTCTCTAATTACTTTTTTCTTCCTCTCCGCAATCATTTCGAAACATTTTACGCGAGCGTGTATTGTTCGTTCGCGTTGTCATCTCAAGCACTCGTTGTCAGTTTAAAGATTCTTTCGATCGTACGCTCCAGATCGTTGCCACCTTTCGACGCAACGCTCGAATTCATTCCTCTTCGATTTCTTTCTCAAGGTCAAAGCCTAGCGAAGTTAGGCAGATTCGTGGAATCGCTGGAGGAGCTGCAGATAGCGGCGAAGATCACCGAGGAAGAGGGTGACACCCCGATGCTGTCCTACATCCGCGATCTTATCGACCAGGTAGCGCGCGCTCTCCGCAAGATCCCGTTCGAGAACAGCCGTTGGGAGGTCGTCGAGTCGGTCATCTCGCACGGCCAAAAAGCCAACCAAGATCTGAGTCTGTTTGTCAGCCGCAAGGGAACGATGACGACTACGGTATTCTCGCAGAGGAAAGCGATTATCGAGCGAAGAGACGATTCCGGCAACGAGGACACGTCGGTTGACGAAGACGAGGAGGAGATAACGACGCGGTCGAACAAGACAGCGAATTTAGCCCGTACTTACCGCGAATGTACCGCACGATCGGATCTCGAAAAGGAACAGCACGCTTGTCAAGGTGGTGTCACGTTCAGAGTAGACATCGAGAGGAAGAAAATTTCTCCTTCGTCCACAAGCTCTTCCTTAACCTCTTTTGTATCCACCATCGATGTGCAAGAAGAAGAAGAAGAAGAAGAAGAAAGTAGAAACGTCGAAGATAATTTGGAGAAGACAGCGGATAAAAGAGGAAGCGGCGTACAGGAGGAGGAAGATACGCCGAAGCGTGAAAATAATAGCATAGTATCCGGAAGAAGCGTGAACACGATGGCTACGTACGTCATAGAGGAGGAAGGATCCGTGTCGGAGAATGTCAAACAGGTGACCGATAACGAGGAGGAGGATAGGGAGAAAACGACGGACAGAGGATCCTCCAGATCCGTCGGCTACGAGGATAAGATCGGGGAACAGAGGGGGGATATGTTAAATGCTCTTCGCGCGATCGAAGAGCTGGGAAAGAAGGACGAAGTGGAATTGCTGGAGATGCTCAGGGACATGCTGTTGTCGACCGGCGAGAAAAGTCGACGAGACGATTTAGGGAATTCGGGGGATGGTTTCCGGACCTCGAGATCCGGCGCGGATAGGCAGAACGAGGTCGTGGGAAGTCGTTCGATCCGGACGACCTCTTTGCCGTCCAGCCCTCGCAAGTGTCACGCCGATGGCGATTTTCGTGACTGTGCAATGCCCTTGGAATTTAATTAATGTTAATCTTTTCGTAACTTGTTCGGACGATCGTGTAACTTTTGGCAAACGTCGAATATTTACTAGTGATTGTATCATTTTTGTATTTTTTCTCTGTGGGAAGAACGAACGACGACAATCTTCGAAAATATCTGGCAGGCTTTCTGCGGTAGCAAACGTCCCGGAGAAACGGTTAATCGAAAGGAAAATTATATAAGGAATCGATGCTAAAATTCCTGCTTCCGCAAAAGGCAGCGGAAAGTCGGTTTAACCTTCCACACGCCATTTCGTATCCGTCGAAATAGAAATTCGGTAATAGCATTGCACGAGCAACAAGGGGAAATCCTCGGATTCCCTTTGACGAATTCGTAGGATCAAGAGATTAAGAACCTCGGCGTAAGCCTGATCGAATGTGGGCTACAGCTCGGCCAGAGCTCGTTAGCGTAATGAAAAAAACTGCACCGATGAAAATCCTTGTCACCTGCTACGCTTAATTTACTCAACGACTCTATTCGTCTAAAAGAGCGTTGCACCAGCTGCGTAGCTCTCCTTTTTACGAGCGTGTTTCAGCCAATCGAAACCACTCGAGCTTCGGCCGTGAATTATCGACCAATTCACTAACTGAGACTCTCTCGAACGACAGATTAAAGGCTCTCTATTTTAATGACACGTACAATCAAGGAACGAGCCATTATTCCTTCACATGTTTTTCACTCGCACCTCGATTAGCCTAATTAGCTCGTTATCCACGCGAATTCAATTCCAGGACCCTTCTTTGTCGTATCGTGGAGGATCGACAACGCTGGTAAATTAAACAGGAGTCGATCGAACGATTCGTTCGGCGAAAACAACGCTGTGGAAGCTGTGCGGTACGTTCGATTCGCCGGACTACGAAATAACCAATAAAAACGCTGACAGAGTCTTTCTTTCTTGGCGTTTCACGCTTCTGCGAACACATCGGTCGAAATCTATTCTTTGACCATTGGTAATGCCAGTGAGAATATTCATTCGACCGTTCATAATCCTTGGTTGTATAGCTATGCGGTATTTTCTCATCAAAAAGATGGAAGAAAAATTCGCGGGAAAAAACCGAAGGATATTTCGACCCGATGCGCTCGTTTCTCTGCGCTCAAGAATTCTTCGTGACGTATTCTTGCATGGAGTCCTTACACCACTGGTCATTCCACTGTAAATCGATCACCTTTTGAGGCTGACGCTGAAACATTTACGTATAACGTAGCGCGCGTGAAATTAGAATGGATGGCGTTGAGTTATCACTCTGCTGACTCGATTTGACGTTGAGACTGTTTTCAAAGTTTTTATATTATTTAGAGATATCGAGTTAAATTGTCAGAGTTAAATTCGCGACAGAGTTTCAGTCCAATATTCGAACTTTCTGTCAAACTAGGTAGACCAGGAACGTGGCATTTCGGGAACTGGTTTGGAAATTCCCAAAGCGTGCACAGGCCGTTGAAAAGTGTCAATGCCGAGGCAGAACGTGCGCGTGTAGATACAGGGGAGGCTCGTCGAGTAAGAAAGAAGGCAAGGGTGGGAACTGTGAGAACACACCAGGGAGGAAGGTACTCTCGGTGCTACCTGTTGAGCTACCTATGTGTTCTCGGCAGGCCTCTTTTGTATGGTCATCAAAGCGCCTGAAATGGCTCTTCGTGCTCGTGTTTTTCAAGTCTCCGGCCGTGGTACGTCGCCGTGAGAAGAAGCAACCGGACCAACCACTTGAATCCTCGCTATTTCACGCTATCCCGCTGGCGTACATGCTCTTGGAATGTTTGTTGCTTCTCTTAAGGGATCGTTGCTTTTGTCGCGAATACTTTAAAGCGTAGTCCGCTGTCTGGGCCAGAGGTAATCTTTGTCCCTGTAGAGTGTATATACATATATATTCCGTAGCGTGTTCCGTGTAACGTACACGTAGTTTTATGTAAAGTACACGCTACGTCACGTAACGTAAAGTTCAGTGTGTAGAATGTGATACGGTAAAGCGTCGATTATTCGAACCAATTAGGACCGAGGTGGTTCGGAAAATCGAACTGTTCGGATAATGAAACATGCGTGTACTTGCCCAGTTGATGGCTATAGGAATTGACCCTAAAATTACTTAACAATATATATATATATATAAAACAAAAGAATTAGTTAATTCATTTTCAAAGAAATGCTTTGCAGTAACGTCGTACATTCGCTATACATAGTAATTACATACGGTTAATGTTAGGAAAGTTCGTCCTCTAAAGCAATAATCTTTCCGGTTCCAAGTACCGTTCCAAGTAGCGATGATAGCGACTGACGCAATCGATCGACTCGGATAATCGAGGTTCTGATAATCGACGCTCTATCGTATATAGCGTCGGATACGAGTATAGCTAGCGGTGTATAATCGCACGATATAGCAGCGTGAAGCTAAGATCGCGCATTAAAAAGTAACTGTTCGCAAGTAGCATACTCTTTTTATATATTTCTATTTATATATTTTTTCGGATCTTTCGATGAAAATAATCGTTATTCTCGTTAAAATTTCCATACGCGTTTGCCAAATCAAGCCACCGCGCCGCATCGCTACGGAATCGTAGAATTTCAGGTTGAATCGATAACGCGACCGCGAGTTCTCTCCTAAACTGAACAATTTGCGAAAGAAGGCGCTCGAAACGAAACTCCGACTTTCCTTCGTGACCGTGCAACGAGATTCTTCTATCGAGGTTTCTGGTCCGCGGTTTCCTGAAAAGTTACCGTTATTTTAAGCAGAAATATTCCCAAGTTTCCAGGAATTTCCAACATGGAGGAAACGCTCCGCCGGGAATCCACGAAACTTCCGACCCCTGCGTTAACAATCGAAACACAACCACTGTTCAACTTCTAAATTACTGTCGGATTACCATTTTATCTTTATCACGATGAAATTCATATCTGTCGGTGTCGTACGTTTCGGATAAAGGAATCTCTTAATTTCCTTTCCGCAGACAGAACTCTTCGCAAAATTATCAGAATTCTAATTCTCTCGAATCTTATTACTATCTTCCATCTTGTATAATCTAACTTCCGATTCCAGCAAATTAAAGAATTTTAAAGGAGACGAGGAAATCGAGCGAGACAGAGTATTCCCGTATAGGGAGGGAGGACGCGTTTCATCGAATTTTCCCCACGATGCTAAAATTCTCGTCTGAAAAGCGTCGCGTATCCGTCGAAACCCGACGAACGATTCGTGTGTTTTCGCGCACTTGAACCGTGTCGTTAATAATTATTTTTACCCCGGGATCGGGTAAAAATTGATTTTCTCGCGACACGTGTTAATTGAACGCGAAACGGATCGTCCGACTCGAACAAGCGCGCTTATTTAAGCGCAATGGCTTAAAATTTACACCGTGTTACGCTTATTTTCGGTACGGTTGCTCGCGTGAAAACTCCAGTCTGCTCGTAATCCACGAGTTTCTCGTCCGTGAAATTTTATCGCGAAAGTGTTGCAACGAGACTCGCGATCCAGTTGATGATCAAATAGCTAGTTAACTCGGTTTTGTTCGCCCTGGAAAGATGCGAATTGTTAAAAGACACGGACGATAGTTAAGAAATCGATACTTAAAGATCGCGGTGGGTGAAATTTCACCGCATACACGTTTCATTTATAACCACTGTAAGCAATCGTTTTTCCACTTTTCGTCTATAACATCGTTGTTGCTATTTCAGTCGCAATACAATCAAAATACACGACGCGTTAAATCGACATTGTTCGCGAGAATCAGTCCAGTCTATTTGCTCGGAAGATCAAACGTTTCTAATTTTGCGGTCGTACAATGTTGACTCGCGTATTTATTATGTTGGTCAACAGCGGCGCGCTTGGTTCTTTGCTGTGGTACGAACGCAATTATAGCGACGCGAAAGAGACTGTCGAGGATGGGATGCATTATTCATTTCATCGAGTGACTGTAGAGTGGCTTGATCGAAGTTTTACTTGCAAAGAAAAAGAAATAGCGGAGGATTTTTGTTCGTACGCAGCGAAGAGTAGAGTTAATTTATTTCGAGTCTATTTGTAACCGCGCAATTATTCTGGCAAGCTCATCGGAGAGCTTTTTAGGCTTTTCCTTTTTTATACAATGGCGCGATTCAAAGTGATTTATTTCCATCGCAGTTGGAACGGTTAATAGTAGTTTCGTTTTACAAGAATGGTCGTTCGTACAAAACCGGGCAGCTTGGGACCAAACAATTTGCCACGGGAAATAAATTCCGCCTGGTTTGTTCCGGTGCGTCGGTGTAATCAATTTTGCCTCGTTTGGATTCACTTTTACCTCTTCCTGCTTTATTTTGAAAAATAGATCAGCAACCTTTTTCCGTTGCTCTTCGCCGCAAAGTTTCGCGCTCGTTGGATTCCAAAGCATAGAAAATATTAATTAGAACGAGTTCGCGTTCGCGAGATGGTGAGATACTTAAGGTACGGGGAACGAATTTTAACTGGAGGGCAAAGGTGAAGCGAAGACACCGTTTAATCGATCTCCTATTTAACGCGCTGTTCGAAACGTTTTAACCATCCTGTCTCGATAGCGGTGCAACAACGATCTTCGTAATCTCGTTGATCCCCGTGGAACGACTTTCAACAAATTCTTTAACGATACAAGATCGCCTCACAACTATTCGTCTTATGTTCATTAAGGGAGGCGATAGTTGTTAAAGTTTAACTTTTCGAAACTTTTCAAAAAATTAATTGATAAGAATAGAGGTACGTTCGATAATTTTTCCGTTATACATGCGCATGTACAGCAAAGTATAATGTAACACCGGAGATCGACGTACCGACTGTATTTCGAGAGCCGCGTCGAGTAATCGCGTGGAAACGATCGTGGAATTTATTTCGATACGATTGTCTTCGATACGACTCTCGTTTTACATTCCATTCGAAGGTCCGATATATTTATTTGCTGGGAAATTATAAGCCCGGTGCTTGTTTTTCCTCCTGTTCCTAGCACGTTCTATCCGGTACCTATCTGTATTCCATCCGATTTAACCTTCGAGTACAACTCTGCGACGATCGATTTATCTAACACATGCACCAGATGTTCGCCTCCTGCAGTTTTACATTTTCCTATTCGTCCGCGCGTCCAGGATAACGTTACGAAAAATCGATAAGCGAGCTTTGCAGTCGAGATGCAGATGCTCGTGGCAATGGCGAAGAAGAAGAAGCCGTAGTCACGATCTGCACGAAACGACACGTATCCTGACAGACGTCGATACATCGATAAGAAATACGAATCTTTTAACAAGCATAAAGTCGAGATAATGACTTTACATAGAATTTTTCTGCATCGAGTTGATCCTATTCGAATCACCGAAACTACGATATCTGGTTAGAATTCTTTCAATTACCGTGTCGGATCGTAATTTAATCGGTATTTACATCTACCTCCTAGTTTCCGCTATTGTGTCGTATTCTTGTTTCTAATACGAAGTGAATGCGAATATCGTAACGGCTCATAATACATTAATCTAGTCTAATGGCTCATAATATATTCTATTTCTTATTTTTTAGATCGCTCGGTCGTACCGTACATTCTTTATCCATCTATTACTGCGATGCAACGAAGAGATATAATCATCGTTCGTTCCTCGGTAAAATTCTTGGTCTACTTTCGCTGTATTCGCTATCGTATTATCTTATGCTCGATATCTCGTAGATAGGTTGTTCCGAAAGTTTCCTTCGTTTTATAAGCAAATAACAGACGCGCGATACTTTTTATTTTATATTACTTTGTCGAATCATGCATTTCCATCCGTTTCGTCGCAATAATCGAGCAAAATATAAAACGATAAATGTTGTGCATCTATTATTTCCTTACGAAACGAAAGCAACTTCTGGGACGATCTAACGCGTATATTGCTGCAAACGGTCGAAGTAGCGAAATTTGCCTGCGATTTATTCTATCGCTGTCAAACGTCTCTGGGAACCGGAAGCATTTCGCAATTTCGTTTCCGCTCGCAATATTTCCGGGTCGTATCGCGACGCATCGTATTTCCGTCCTTCGCATATATTATAGCGTTGCGCGCGCCGTCCACGAGGATAAAGCGATCGGAAATCGATGAACGAAGCACGAATCTCGTCGAAGCTTTCGGAGGCACGATCTTCCATGGTATTGTAAATCAACGTGGCACGGCCGAAAGTGGCGGCTCGTTGCCGATATGCAGCTCGGCCAATTTTTCCCCTCGAGCGCGCACAAACGCGGCCAACAACCACTATTTTGACAAGCAACGCTGGATACGTAACGGGTTTAGCCTGGATTTATAATTTCGCGCAGTCGATCCGGATTCGTTGCTCCCTGCGAGTATTAAATTGAGACAGGGAACGAGAACATTGCGTCGAACGTGGTCAAGTTTCTTGAGACGAAAGCGTGTTAGAAAAATACTTGTAAATAGACTGTGGATTTTGATGTATTTATAGGAAATCTGCGGATAGAAAACTATGTAAAATATCCAATATAGTAGATACTCGTTACAATATTTGGTAATTTTCCATCTAGATTTCGTTTCTTCGACTACGTTCATAAAAATACGAATTCCCATAAATATCCGTAGATTACTTCTGCATAATTATAATAATAATATTCGATTAATCGAGAATCTACAATTTCCCGAACGAAAGTTGTATCTGCTTAGTCGAGAATGATCAATACCGTGATTATCTGGTCGGAAGTTGTGCATTAACAACAGCCAGTATGCGTGAGGTGTCCGTAATTCCGTAGAAACGCACGAGACGTAATTTTCGTAATTAGCGTAATTACTTTTTAGGAGTACGTTCCCTCTTCTTTTCTTATTTCTGTTTCTAACGAACGATTACTGGTGAGAGCCGAGCAAGTCGAGAACAGCATATAGTAACGTACTATACGTTTACGGAAGAGGATCCGTACCGAAAGCTGTTCGTCGTAAAATTACACGAGCTCGGAGTTTTTGAAAATTTTATGGCGCCACGGGAGTTCCGTAAGCCTCGTCACGTAACGTAATTACGAAATTCGGGTCGAGGTTGAATATCGCTGAAATATTTATTACACGCCGCGATTCCGGTAATCCGATACGGAAAACTTGCTATAATTTAGCGTGCAAACTATTTCGTTGAAGTTCCTCGACCAAATAACGAGCGAATAATGCTTCCGCGAGAAGGAAATTTTCGTTGATACGAAACCTGTCAACAAATTTCTCACCTCTTTCCTTTCCTTTCCTTTCCTTTCCTTTCCTTTCCTTTCCTTTCTTTCCTTTTCTTTTCTTTTCTCTCTCGTTCGATAACGCTCGAAAGAATCGTTAATCAAAGAAGAGAAGTTTACCGCAACAGAAAAAACGTTAAAGTCTCTGGTTCGCTCGAAATGAAGATTACACGTTTTCAGCCGTATTCGTACGACTGGCAGCAGATTCAGGCCACGTTCGTCCATTTTACTCGGCTACTTCCGAATAATCCGGAATCTTTTCCAGGCTTTACGAGACGATGAAGGAGATTTGCTTGCGGCTCGGCATAGCAGCATGGGGAGAATACGCTTCGGGAATAGGAAACAATCGATGAAAATCCTAAGATATCGATGGAAAGGGGAAACTCGAGTCTCTCGATTGTTCCTTGAAAAAAATGGACTCGTTCGTAGACGATGTTTCAAGAAATCGGCTCGTAAATTCGATTGCCTTCGATCGCGAGAAAAATAATCTTCGAAGCGACGCGAAATCGTGCAACGATCGCCGATTGATGATAATTTTAAACGGAATAACATTTCTGATCGAACGTTACAAATTGCCCTCGTGTTACGATATTTTCGCGATATCGCAAAAATTCTAATTGAGCAAATTTGTCCAACTCGTAATCGTCGTAAATCGACGACGTTTCATCTCCCCTGGATGACGTATCACTTTGCACGATTCAATCTATAAAATTGAAAGGATCGGAGGTACGAGTTGTTCGTTTCACGGAGAGGAAACGAGACGCGATGTATACGCTTCGTTTCGTGGCATCTGTTCGAGTCCTCCGCGACGTCTTACCAGCGACGAGGATCTTCCACTTCGCTATCCACGTCTCGAGCACTCCTTGTCTTTGCGTCGACGTTCTTCTCGGTATCACGTTGGCCTAGACATCCGAACAGCCGTTCAAACCTTCCGCTTCACGGTTTTTCCCGCTTTACGTTCCTCTTTCCACGATAGAAAAAACATCTTGTTACGCTTCGTAGCTCGAGAGAAGCCGCTTTCCAAGTAAAACAAGGAACACGTCTCCGCTCGCTTCGTAGTTACAACTGTTGTTCTCTTATTTACACGGTCGGCACACTGTCCTACGAGCTCCCTTTTCGTCGCGAGAATTGATAGCCAGAAAAACGACGTCCAGACGTTTCGTCGTTCTCAATGTTGTGCAGCGCATCCGTTCTTTCGTTTCTTTCTTTCTTTCTTTTTTTCACGCCACGAATAAGAGAAACGAGGGCAACAAGTTGGCGAAGAGAACTCCAAGCCTCTCAAAGTCTTTCCGAGGATTTAAGAAGCTAAGTTTTATTCCAGGAGAATACCGCTGCTGTAAAATGCTGGTTGTTTACGTAGGTGAAAATAAGAGGCAGAGAATAGCACGCCGGTTATTCGATAGATGGCGATTTTAAATTCGCTCGAGAAACACGTTTCCTCGTATTTCTCGCTTCTTGCGGATCAATTGCCGCAGCTATCGTTTTACAGCTGCAATATGTTATTACGCAATCTTGCTCGTTTCCTCGCGAACTTGTATTTCTGTATTGGTTTTGCTCGGTCTGGTAACGTCGTTCGACAGACACTCTTACGAGGTTGAATTACGACTTTACTCGTCCAGCGAAAATTAATTTTGCGAGCGAGTCTACGTTAAATTTCCATTACGATTCCACTCATTTCATGCCGGGTAAACTGTCGCGCTCGATCGTAGGGGATCTTCGAATTTCGCAGAAACGTACGCAGAGACCGAATTTTCAGTAGTAGATTTAATTTCCAAGCAACTTAATTCACGAAAGCAAAGGGAGATCCGAAAGAATACACAGAAGGGTCTAGCGTAATTTAGTCGTTATCGAGCGACGCGTAGCTCGTAGCTACAGGGACGTGAACCGGCTATGAACCGATCTCGGACACGGGACAGCCCGATAAGCATCGTTAACGTCGTTATTCGTAGTTGGCGGGCCTCGAACAGCTAATTAACTTTGCCGGACGGCGAGACTCGCTTTGTTCGTTGTTCGTAACATCGATGGACCAACTTGAAAGACAGCTCCACCGTGTAAATTGCACTGCCAATTAATATGCCAAGCTGCACACACGAAGGTGGCCCGCTTTAAAACCGATACACTCGTCACCCCGCCTCCGTTCACGCTTTTACCCCCGTAGCTTCGTCTCGCCTTCTATCGGCGATTACTTTTTTACCTTTGCTTCTACCATAGAGATCGAGCTACTTTCGAGCACGTCGTTGGAAAAAGCCAGAGGTCAAAGCCGATAGAACACTCGTGGCTCGTGCACGCGCATCCACGATACTTCTGTCTCTATTCTCGGTCCTAATTACAGTTAGTTGCCGGCGATGTAACGATTTCTCCCATGGACGACGTAAATCGTATAAAAGCAACGTTTCTCGAAGATACGAACGTATCTCTCTTTGATACGTTATAAATTGCAACGTATCGGTGAATTTGCGACCCGCCGATAAAGTTTCCTTCGTTGTACGGAGCCCTCGTTTAGATCGCTCGATTTAGATAGATAATTAAGCACGAAATCGTTGTTGCTGTTCTCCGCGCAACAGGAAGTTGGGGCTCGAATACGGATTGGTGTTTGCGATTGGTTTTTTGCTATGGAACGAGCGTTTAGGAGACGCGAATGAGGAAAATTCATGGAGCAGAGGGAAAAGAGGAACGAGCGCCGATCGAACCGAGTGCTCGAACGATGGATTGGACAGGACTTTTGATAGAATTCAAAACGTTCAATCGTCGATGGCATTCGTGTGCCCCGCTTGTTCGTTTCGTGCCTCGAGTCGACGCTCCATTGTTTTCCCAAATATTTATTTTCGCCGCGTTTTTTCGTCGCTGCGATCTCGCCCGAACAATGCGTCGCTCTGTTTTATGTTTTGCGCGTCGAAACTATTAACGATACCTTGGGAATGCTTCGAGGCAGAAGAGGAACGGACCTTTGTTATTTTTCTCCCTTTTATTTCGGAGAGACTAGACAGAGAGAAGAGCTCGGTAAGTCTATTTTCGTCCTGTCTCGTTTGCGATATCGCGAGAGAACAACGATGCTTCGTCATTACGTTGTTGAAAATGGGAAACAATCTTTGACGGGTCTTTCAAAAATTTCAAAGCTCTCCAAGTGTCTTTCGAACAACGATCTTTTTAATTAATCTACCGATCGACGATGATTTAAAATTTGATTAGCTTTAACATTGGAGATACGTTATCTATTGTTTGAAGAACGACGTCAAGCTGAGAACTACGCTAATGCAGTCTACAATAGTCCGGACCATCCAAGATTCTCTTCGTAGCCTTTGGGTGATTTTCAACTAGACTAATAACTCGTCGTGGGACGCCCTGGGAAATTGCCAAGGACGTCGCGGCATGCTCAGTTTTAATCAATCATAAATTAGATATACATACGTAGGCTATAATCTACGATTTATGGTATAATCTTCGTGAGATCTCTATGCATTCGTTGTACGATGGATAGATGGCGCGTAGGTGACACCTTTACTTTCAAGTTTTACGTTCAAGTATCGGTTTTAACTCTCAGCTTGGACAGTCAACGTGGGACGCGTGCGTCCTTAGCATTTATCAATCACAAGATAAATATACGCTAGTAAATTATTAGCATCCGCCGTGAGACATCGTTGATTACGGAACATCGAGGAACGTACGTGTCTTAGTTTTCGTTAATTTAGAGATAAATTTATCTAGGCCAAGTCGATTGCGCGCGCTTTCTCTGCAAAGATGCGTCGTCTTTGAGCGAGAAGTTAAAAGCCCCTTTATCCATTCTTTTTAAATATTAAATTATCAGATAAGGCGGTTGAACGGTACAAAGTGTTTGTAACTACATCTTTTAGATTTCGTTGCGAGTTAAAGTCTTTGATACGAGTTAAAGTCTGTCGGTAGAGCTGCGAGCCAATGTAATTTAGTTTAAACAGGTTTTAGCGCTAAGATCTAGATTAAGTTAATTTCAAGTCTCGTTATCGGACAGCTGGATCGACGACGGACTTATTTTTGTTTAACGTCTTATTGTTAGTTTTAGACTATAGAGTTTCAACGCTTGATTTTAAGTCTCAGTCTCAAGTTGCTTTGTTACTTCGAAGATTTACTTTGAAGTTTTAGATTTAAGTCGCGCCGTTAATTTTAAGTCGTAGGCGGCGATAGAACGTTGCCGCACGCCAGTCGATTGCTAATTTATCGTAGCTGACAACGTGGCCGAACTGCCGTTCGTCTTCGCCGCAGAGTCGTTGGATCACCTTTCAGCGGAACGCGTAATCTTAACAAATACGCGTGTAAGTTTCAGTTTTAAACCGTTTGTTTTAAGTCTTAGTTTTAGCATATTGACGAAGATCGGTTACTCTATTGACAAACGCATCTATCCACAGAAGTAACATTTTGCTGATCTTTCGCTCTTTTCGTTGATCTTCGGCGTTTCGCGTTCAACGTGATCAGTCTGTTTGGGTTATCGACAATTGAACATCGATAAATCGGTAACTCCGATTACGAATCGGACTACCTATACTTGATAACGTATGACCGTTAACCGATTTGAGAGTCAAGATCAATCAAAGACGAGAATAAAAGCGATTAAAGCATTCACTTTCTCGTGTTTCGGATATACATGAAATTACAATTTTGTTTGAAACTGATTGAACGAATCATTTATTGTACACACTAACTTCGACTTTGACAGCGTGTAATGCCCGCCAAAGTATCGTAAAAGGATAGAATTTCGTACTTCTATCATATGATTATAGGATATCCTGGTTCTACGCTTTATCTACAATTTCGTATGAGATTTTAGCTTCGATTCAAACCGATACTATACCGATATCGATAAGGTCGCATGCGACAGGAACATGGTATGAGGTGCCAGGCGAGCTCCAAAATCTGCCACTCGAAAAAGCATTGAATGTCACGTCTGTTCCTGTAGCTCTTTTGTAACGGAACACTGGTATTTGCAACGTCGATAATTGTTCGTGAAAATGACGACGAAACCTGATGGAAAAGCGACTGGAAAGGTCTTTGGTAGGGTAGAACGAAGGGAAACGGGTTGAAATGCGGTTCCCTTGGCCTGGAGAGTCTCGTTCGCGGCGTTCTTTCCTGTGTTCGCCGCGGGCTATTCTCTTTGAGTCGCGGAGAAGGAGGCGGTGAGCTTTCAAAGCGTTTCGCGAGAATAGACGGAGATCGTAGCAGCTGGAATTATAATAAATAAGTTCGCGAGGACGACCCTGGTCGTCTTTGGAAACGACTTCAGAAATGCTCGTGTTCATCCACCTACCAAATGAATATTCCCATTTCGACGGTATTCCAGCAGACACGATTGCTCCGTTTCACGTTTACGATCTCCTTAGAATTCTGGAAATCGCGTAGCCACTAGACACGGTCGAGCCTCCGTTCCCTTTTCTTCCGCTTGTCTTCTTTCGTACGTCGGGAATTTCATTCGTCGTTCCGCCTTATGCGTCCCTGTCGCGATTACTTTCTCGAAAATTTACGCGCACAAAGAGTTGGTATCAATCGGATTAAAGAAGATAGAATTGATTGGTACAGATTGCTGGTAATATAGTTGGTTCATTTATGGAAACAAGTGATTTTTAAATACAGAGAAGAGACTCTTTTCTTTTCGAGAAAGACGAGCGCTGGTAACGTCCGGAATTTAACTTTTTCTTTTCCTTCTTTTTTTTTTTTTTTGGACCATGAAATTGATAAATGAATGTAATAAAGTGATGTCCACTAATTTGGCTTCCGACAGGTTCTTCGTGGAGACGTAGCCGGTATTTTGTATTTATTAATGCGATTAACTCTAGACGAATAAATTGTAAGGTTTCGTCCGACGAGATCGTTGAATTTGATGTCGAAATTAAAGCGTTGTTATTAGCGAGATCAGGAGTACGGAATAATTAACGCATACACGAGAGCCATTTCAAGAGGGATCGGTATTAACCGTTCGGTCGAGTATTTCGCGTTAATATACCGAGGTCACGGGTCTTTCGTGTCACGGTGGGGAAAAAAAGGGAGGAGAAAAGAGATAAAAAAATGAACGAAGAGGAGACGTCGTTTGAGGACGATACGAAAAAAGGGAAGGAGATTATTTATTAAAGCGTGACCTCGGGGTTAGACGGGTCAGAAGATTTTTTTGGCGAGGAACCTTTTAATAAGCCACAGCGTGTTATATCAGGTTGTCCCGAAAGTTTCTTTCCTTTTGTAAGGAAATAACAGATGCACAACCTCTTTTCGTTTTATATTATTTTATTCAATCGTCTACGATCCATTTTCTTCTATTTCTATTATTACGCGATTCGACAAAAATAATGCAAAAACAGAGAGAACGCGGTGTATCCATCGTTTCCTTACAAAACGAAAGAAACTTTTCGGACAATAGTTAACGACGATGACACGGTCAACCAGTAGGAGCATTGCATAAAATGCAACGGTTTTCGTTCGATAATGTTTGAAGGATTCGGAGGAGAAGCGACACGAGTGGGAAAAAATCCGTAATTTGAGGAAACCGCGATTAAAATTGAGATTTAACGAGAAATTCAGACGCGCAGAAACGTAGAATAAAGTATTCAAGACAAAGTACTTTCCGCGATATTTAGTGAGCGAAGCAAACCTTCGTCTCTTCAACTGTGTTTATAAAAATATGACTTTGCACAAGCATTTACAATCTACGCGCCACCGTACGTATTTTTGGGATACCTTTAAATCACCGGTAATCGTTTCATCGACGCGATTTCACCGGCACCGAGTTCGCCGACGATGTTCCGTCACCGATGTCGTCTTTCGCCGACAATCATTATACTTACCATCATACGTAATACATACGTCATACATAAAGAAATAAACAAGTACAATAATCGTTGGTAAAAGACGATATCGGTGAAACGATCGATCGTCGATGATTTAAAAGTAATGCTGTGCCTCTTCGAAAAGGTTTAAAAGTTTCCAACAAAATCCGATAGACAGACACGGATCTTACGTATCGTTTGCCGCGTTTATTTCGTTTTTCGGCCTCTTCTCGATTCCGATCGTTCAAAAGTTTTCTGCTTGTTCATAAAGTTACGTTTAAGTTGTTTACGCCGACGATTCGAAGAGACAAGTTACCGTGAAAACTTATCGTTAACGCAGAAACAAGCTGGTTTACGTTTCGTCGAGCGATTATTAAAACACACCCACGCATTATCAAGGACACATTGTGGCGAGGGTTTACCTTCGTGGAAGCGTAATTAATGTCGTAATTAAACGAATACTTAAGGGGAATCCCGCCTCGAAATTTAAGCGAGGTCACGTTGAGAAACGGCCGTAGTTTATCGGATGAAAAATTCACAGAGGAAAATCTATTTTGCGGTTTTTATCGAGTATAGCCTGCGCTTTACTTGCTTCGTTCCAGACGACTCGTACGTGTGTACGCGCATGGTGTACACGTCGTACCTATTAGTCATAGACAAGTATAGGGATTAACCGAGTGGTAATACAATTAACGCGACGTGCAATTACGTAGATCCACGAGTTACGTTGTAATTCGGTTAATGCAAGAACGGTGGATTATCGTGTAAACTAATGTACGACAGTAAACGCAGATGCATTGCGAACGTAGGAATATTGTGACAACGAATCCAAATCCATTTGGTTTATTAGCGTACAGATAAACTGCAAATATCGCTGGTTCGAGTAAATCGCGCAGTTTTACATATAGACAGGCCAAATCACGCGAAACACGTTTGCGTTCCAGTCATTTTTAAGCGAGACGATAGAGCTTTACGTTCGCCGGATTAAACGAGGGTCGAATGCTGGACAACGTCTAACGCTAGTGAAGGAAACTTTTTGTAATTTAGCGTTGCCGGAGCGGACGTTCGTGCCAGTGGACTCGTTAACTTCCGCAATTAAGAAATACGTATGTAGCCCGAGCGTTTACGTTAAACAACCGGAACATTTACGTAACGCGGAAATCTCGCGGGTTTCCGTGACTTTTCTTCGCCACTTTTCTCCGCCTTTAACCTCCGCTCCTCTTACTAAATACCTTAGAATCCAAATCAATTGTCGAACGAGATGATTTCAATTTTTCCAAGTCTCGATCGAAATTCTGGACGATTTAAATCGCGCGTGCTCGAAACGCCTCTGTCCCGTCAATTCTTTTCGTTCGTTCGCGTTTACCGTTGCCATTCCAGTGTTTTTTAAACGAATGAAACGATGGAAGGTCGGAAACAAAAGTCTTCAAGAGAACTTTGAATTCAACGGAAGGGAAATTTCGCGCGTTAACGAACAAGAGAAGACGTTGTTATCGTTGTTGAAACATGACGCGTATTCCAGACGAAACTGTTTAACCGTTTCTGTTGCTCCTAACAGGGCGATGCCTGTTTAAAAAGCGAAACACGCGGCGAGTACTTCGAACGTAAAAACACGTTCCTCCGCATTGACGTAACGTTCAAGCGAAATACGCCGCGTGAAAAACAGTTTAGCCCCCGCCCCCGCTCCTCCTCTTTTTTTGTAGCAACCATTATGGCAACGTTTGCGCGAATATTTCCAGCCATATCATCGACAGTGATGAAATATTCTTGTCGTACGTCTTTGAGCTTGATTGGCTGGCTTGTTTGGCAAGTTCGTGGTACTTTTTACGGTCGGTATATTCTGTCGTGTATCTCGTACATCTCGAATTTACTTTCAACTACCTGTACGCTCTCGTATAATTATATTTATCAAAACTGTGTACACGTTCGTCGTTCCATAACGATAGAAGAAAAACGAAGCTGAAGCTTCGTAGTTTGGTAGTTTGAAAGACTATTCCCTCGATTCTGTCGCGGCATATTTAATTAATTTAGCCTTTTGTCCTTTTCTTAAGGGGACTACCTTGGCGATTTTGCGGCGGAAGTTGAAACGGGAATAAATGCACACAACAAGTCCCTCGAGATCCTCCGGAAAGCGGAATCGAGTATTCGGGAGGATGGTGGCACAGCGCGACGAGAGTAGGAGGACACGGAGAATTTCAAAGGGGAGGAAAATGTAGTAAAATAAACTAGCTGCAGGCGACACGGTTGAAATCGAACAGCGGACCCGCACGTAGGCTGCGCAGGGTAGATTGAAAGGAATTTAATTCACGAGTCCGTCTCTTCGGTACGGTTTGATCCTCTCGCTCGCATCGATCCTCCCTTTTTCATTTCTCCACATTAAACTTTCAAAGGGTGACATCGATCGGGCCGCTTTCAGGGAGAATGCCGTTTCGATAATAATAAGATCGCCGATGTTCGAATATCAAAAGGCTCGACGTTCCACGCAATCGCGTTTCACGTTGTATCAGTCGAGTCTGAATCGTGTCGATTTTGAACGTCTTTCGTTGTTAAATTTCAATGAACTTTTCGTGGCTTCGTTTATACGTAGCGAAAGTCAAACGTATAATAAACACGACAGTTTTAAAAGGACCAAGTTTACACGCGATAATCCATCGCGAGAATGTGAAATTCTAAAAGTCGAAACTTCGCAATCGAAGTAAGCTACGAAGTACGCTTCGACTTTCTTTCAGTCTATCAACGAGTTTTCCTTTCGTCACGATCGTCCTGTTTTTTACCGAATGCGCGTCAAAAGGTTCGTCGACGAGCAACGTTTCGAACGTTTCAATTCGACAGGAACACGGCGAAGTCGTTTCGTTTTCCAGCACGAACACACTGTGCGTGAGGTTGGTTATAATGTACACGGCACGAGTAGCAGCAAGCTGGCTTCTCCGAGACGAAGTCGAACGTGTACCGTGGTTCATTGAAAACGAGCTTCGCCTGCAAACTCGATAAGCAACTTTTCTTTTTTTCCAACTGCCTTATATTGAAAATCTCCTGTTTCGTTCGTACGTCAACGATGTATCCATAGAAGGAGAACCGTAATGTTCGCTCGCATGGGAAAAAAACTCGGGAACGTATTTCTTTCGTAGACTGACGTTTGATGGATGCTGTCGTTTGCTTTCCGTCGAACGCGTCGCTTTTTATCCAGACGAAAGGCAAGCGATTTTTAATTGATATCTGATTGGATAAAAAAGGTGAGGAAGAAACGGTGGATCGGTAATGATATTTTCATCGACAGGTTGACGCGCGTCGGAAGAAGATTAACGCGCGAACCGAAGTATACAATGCAAAAAGTTCGATCGTATCTGACGAAAGATACGAAAAAAATAATTCCAGGATTTCTAGCCCAATGGTCGTCCTTCCTCCTCGCGCTGGTTTTACGCGACCGATGTAGAACATTTATTTCGAGGTGAAAGAAACGACAGGCGTTTCGGACGCTTTGAAAGCAAGAACGAAAATGTGACGCGTTCGTGTTTCCGTGAATTTTTTCCCCGTGAATAAACTCTGCCTCGATTGAAATTAAACGTCGACGGCGAAAAGAAGAAACAACGAAATTTTGCAGTTTCTTAAAAAATTCCAGAAATTCTATAGATTTATTTTTGTGGAATAATAAGCGCTGCGCGAAAAGCTTCCAGCGATCCAATAATCTCGAATCTAACGAAGCAAAAAGACGCGAACACGTGTATATACATACGTTTTTGTGCAGACAAATGATCGTGTCGTTCGTTATGCCACTCGTAGCCGTGTTTGAGCGCGGTACATCTATAATTTTGGAAATACTATATGTCACACGCTCGCGGCATCTCCCGATATGTAAATTACACTCGGCAATCGCGCGTCTGCTGTTAATTCGTTCGTTGTAATTTATTCGTTAAAACGATTTATTTGTCCTTCTGTATATTTTTCTTCTTTTCCTCTCTCCCTCGATCATTCGTCTCTCCCAACCAGTCAACGTTGTTAACACGGCCTTTCTTACGGATTTTCTTTTTTTTTTTTTTACGAGAGGAAACTATTTTATTCGCTTGGCTATTTCAACATCGTGCGCGGACTTATTCACCGAAGCGGAGGTTCGATCGATATAACGCGTCATCGAACAAATTCGTTTATTCCGGCAAACTTGTCTCTTCTCCAATTTCATCATACAGGGCGTGGTATTTGCGTAGCCGACGATAAACGAAACAGACATCGAGGGGAAACGTTTTACGCTCTGCCCCTGTTATGGTCGAAGATTACGTTATGATTCTACCGTGGCGTCCGCGTCGAGAAATAAAATCTTCGAATGACCCGTCACACCGTCTCGCGCAACCCATGAAAACTCATCTAGAGAAGCGACCAGCACGTGATGCACGGTACCGATGAATCTACCCTTGACCCAGCCACTGGCTCGTAAACCGAGGATGAAACAACTCGTACGGAAGACGCGTGGGGTTCAGTTCGAGCGGACGTTAATGTCATCGCGTAATTTTTATGACCCTCTTTATGAGGTGGAAGAAATCAGCTAGAAAAATCGATGTTTTTTTTATCCCGGATAGAAGCAACGAAGAAGATCGATCGAGAGTATCTCTTCCTTTTCTCTCGTTCGTTCGATTTCGCGTTTTCGTCCACGTTCAGCCTCCTACATAAATCTCGTAAATCCACTTTTGGGCGAAACCGAAGAGAAGATCCTTTTACGTAACAGCCGATCGTTAAGAACGAGTACGCGTATCCACGAACGATCTTTCGACTCGTTGATTCGCAAACGTTTCCTCCGCGTAACGTCGTTGCTCTGTATTTTTCTTTTCAACCATCGTACTCTGATATCTCGATAACATCGTTCTTGCTAAACTACGATAGCGTCCTCCTTGCGCCGAGATCGCGCGTATCCATTCTCCGCGACTTTTCCTTTATTTATCTCTTTTTATTTGAATCGTAGATGTTTCGGTATGCGACTGCGTCGAACGTAATAATAATGTAACAAGTATCGAGAATGGATGATTTCGAGTTCCTTTGCTGCGAGGATCCGACGTTTCTCCTACCGAGAAAACGCGATGGCAACGCGATGGTAAATGGGAAAAGCAACGGTTGGTGGTGGGTGCTCGCGTGAAAAACGCATCGGCCAATCTCAAAGTAATTGCGAGAGAGATTCCATCCGGTGATCGGCGACGATCTTTTCCAGAAGCCGTTGTCCGATCGACCAACCGATTTACGACCGCGTCACGTTCGCCGTTTGTTGCTTTCGAAAACAGCGATTGCACGCCGATATCGTGGACGAAACGAATCCTCCGTTTTGATGGAACTTGCCTTTTCTTCCCCTCTCCATCGTAATTACGATCGAATGAGAAGCCAGCGCGATCGACCTCGTATAATTCTTAAGAAATCTTCGATTCTCCTCACGAGATCTGTAGCCGAAGCACGAGCAACCGCACTAGAACTTTCAAACTCTATTTCAGTGCAGCGGAACGGAACGAAACGTTCTTCGGCGAATTTTCACATAGAGTCACAGTCAGTGCGAGAAGTTACGTTTATGAAACGATAAATAAAGAATGGAAGAAAAAATACGAGCGACGATACTTCGAAACATAGGAGACAATCTCGTAGCAGTCGCATTAGACTAGGTATACGTATAGCGTTTCGCTATTTTTAAACGAAGGCTCGTCGTTATTCACGATTAATACGTTCGATGGTTTCATTGGCAAGTCAGGTACGAGTGTTTTTAAGCGGCAAAACTTGTATTTGGCGTCGTAAAGGGGTCGAAAGAGGTAGTGATCCATGCGGATGGAGCCATAAGACGTTATATTAGTTCGCCCGACATGGCGAACGTAAAAACGTTGCTTAAACAAGCCAGTTGGCGATCTTCTGTTTCCTTAGAATGGCACTCGTTACTTCTTCTAGAACCTTGCAGGCCGTCGTATACCACGGTAACGAGACATCAAGAGTCGCGGCTTTTTTTATCAACTTTTATCATCCCTTCGTTAACTCCGAAGATAGCACGCTCTGCGCCATCGTACTCGATGGAAGGAGGAATCGGATAAAAATGAAAAGCGGGCAAGAAAATAGAGTAACAGGAATAAAGTAAAAAGAAAGAGGATGGTGTTATCGTTCGTTAGAAAAATGTTATTATCGCACGCGAGGCGGTGGTTCACGACGCGGCAACAACCTACGACATAATAAGGTTCCGCGCGCTACCTGGAAATCGATTCCTCCCTCTTCACGGATGAACAGCTTTTTACACGGCCACGTTCTTTACATCGTTCGCTTTGCAAGTTACGCATCGGCTGATATCGAAATATGCTAATTAAATACGGTTTTAATTAAATCACGACCGGCGTTCAACGACCAACGTATCGTTCGTCATCTGTAATTCGCCGAAATTTAATTAAACGTTTAACCGTTCGCGAAGGCCGAGTTCTGGTCGACTTGCGCCTGGGTCAGTTGCTTCCGTAGATATTTTACCAGCGTGCGTATATTTCGCGGTTCCGACGAAGCTTCACACAGCTTCCGCTCCGTACGGAGTTATTAAATTGATGCTTTTTGACGTTAGCCGAAGAAAGACGCCGTTAACGAGATTTTGGATTGGGATGGAGCAACGGAGACTAATCTCTGTCAATTTATAGCAGCCACTGGACTTACCTCGCAACTGCGAGAGCAAAGTTTATCAAATCCTCTACATTTTTACTCGCACGTGGTAGCAACTTGAGAAATATCCGCTAAGAAAATATTTGTCTTCGTAAAGTAACGAGTACGACTCGCGATATCACCTTCCATCGTTCCTCTTATATCATTCTTCTAAGTAGCTGTAAGTTTCTCGACAATTCGGTAATAATATCTACGCAAGAAAATTACCATCGTATCATAGTCAGGATCTTAGAGAAAGCTTGACGTAGGAGCGACGGCAAATTAGGTGAAAAGTCGCGAACTTTAAGTAGGGTTTAAGAAAGAAGGATGACGACAGGGACGAAAACGAAGACGAGAAATCCGTTTACACGCTCACGATCTTAGAGGTTGTGTACGCGCTTCGTGGGTTACGCGAGAACGTAGGAAAGATCCTTGAAGCTAAAGAGACATCCAAGAACGAAAGACCGAAGATGTCTAGAAAGCGTTGAAAAAGTCTGGGTGGAGAAAGTTCGAGAAAACAACAGAAAAGCTATCTCTTAAAAAACACGCTTGTTAGAAGGACGTTGTATCGGTAGCGTAAATACCACGAAACAAGAAGATCGTTCAATTCGAGTGTATTTACAATCGTCATTGAGCAAGTAGGATGGATTATTAAAGACGAGGAACGTTTGTCGACCATATGGAGTTCGTTAACTGAACGGCGGTACTAGCGAGCTTAACAACGTACGGAGAAATCAGAGCGATCGTGCTTTTTATTAGTATCCGGTAATAAAACGCGACTCTCGAACTTAATTTTTCAGTTGATCGAACGATCCTAAATTTTACACGAAACACGAAAACGACGAGTTTCCATCGATAATCTCGACGTTTCGTCGACTGTTTTCTCCAAATTTTTCTACGAATTTTCTTACTCGCGTTAGTCGAGTGTCCACGTTCTCTACGGAGATATTTCGCTGGCGAAGCCCTGGTCGCTTTCTTCAAAAGCCTCCCACCAGCTTTTACTCTGCATTTTCTAATTGATCTTTCGCTTTTTCTTTCTTTTTCTTTCTTTTTTTTTTTCGTTCGAATTCGTTCCCAAAGCTGCTCGCTCTTCAAGAGCTTCTTCGTTCTTGAAACAGAGCTTTCAAACGTCGCCTCTGCTCGAGATCCTTCCCAGCGCTTTTTACCTCGCTCCAACTGCTTCTCTTAGATTTGATCGATTTCATCCTCCTTCGTATTATTCCACGAAAATTCGTTCGAATTTAGTTGCGACGAAACTTTTACAGCTGTAAGGTTTATGCACTGGTCCACTACTTCGGAACGTTTAGCGTCTCTTTTATGGCTTTTCTTGGTAGCGTCGGATGCCGGCTCTCCGCCGACTTTCGCTCACAATAGAGAGATCCAAGGGTAGTTTCTTAGAATTTGTATTATTGCTTCTTGTATGGGCGCTTTTTTAGTAGAAGAACGAGACGTCGGTGGCTGCCTTGCCTTCTCGACGAAAACGAAAGCCGAAAATTGTGAAAAGTTCGCGACAAAAGGGTCGACGTTGCGAGGTCGGAAGGCGCGGTGCCAGAAGTTCAGCCTCGAAGCTCTTCGTTAAAGAAGAAAGACTAAAGCGAATCGGCGGGAACGAGGACCGTGAAAGGTATTGAATTTTGTTAATTAAAACGTTCCGCCTCTGTTCGTCTCGAGATTTATCCCCAGTATTTCATTCAGTTTTTCCTTCTTCCATCGATAATTCGATTTGTCACTCCTCGATCGCGCTACGATTCATCGATCTTCCTCTTCCACGCGACTACGCGTTCCTATCTTCGATTTCTAATTCCTTTTGCAAAGTTCAAAGGCGCGATCGAACGCCATCCATCAACTCGAATTCACTTTCAACTTCTCCATCCCGTCGTCTCTAACTCCGTTTGGCCGACTCTAAATCCTGTCCCATCTTCGTAACCGTACTCGATCGGCAAAGCCGCAAATAATCGATCAAATCTACTTTGCCTATATAATAAATTCCAACCGAAGGAACCAAGCGAAACCTGCCAGTTTCGAAGCTGTCGATTCTCCGCTAAAATATATCGCTTCCCCTTCCCATTCTTTTTTCGCTGAAACGCTATAAATGTAGAGTGGCCGATAAATGCGGTGTGTAACCCGCAGCACGGAGGAGGTTATACAATAGAAATTCATCGACTCTTCGCATTACGCGTGGCGTGACATTTTATTCAAATATTGGAAATTTCACTCGAACAAATACCGTTCCATTCTACGTATTAATATCATCGTCGCAACTTTCCACGCACGAGGTTCTGCCGTCTTCTCGCGACTAATTCGCACCGGTGCATCGACGCAACAATTTTCTCCGACTGTGATTCGCGAAAACTCGTTGTTCGTACGCGTTCAAGTGGTCACCGCTTCAAAAAGACAAACTCTACATCTGGATTGTTTTCTTAATAACCGAAACGATCTTGGACGAAGGAGTGCTAACAACAAGGACATCAAAATAGAGTCAAAATCCCGATATGTGATCTTAGTATCTTAGCGTCTTACGAACAGCGACCTACGAACGATTAAAGGCGATTATCATAGTGCGAATCTGGACTAGCTCAAACTTATTCTTATACATATACATGTACTTATACCTTTACTGACACTTTAC
This sequence comes from Bombus waltoni, assembly GCA_014737395.1. NCBI lineage: Eukaryota > Metazoa > Arthropoda > Insecta > Hymenoptera > Apidae > Bombus > Bombus waltoni. The sequence continues at coordinate 40,668 of JACXII010000043.1, read as the reverse complement.
ACTTCGTCTTTCAATATATTTTTACTATTTTACAATTTATCCACTCGTTCTACTCCTTGTTTTAATATGCTAAAACCAAAAACCTCGACAGTACGAGTAAACGAAAGTACGTCGATAGCTTCCTGGTGGTAATCGTGGAATCGACGTGAAACTTTCTTATCGTGCTTGTCTGTACTAAATCTCGCATCTGTCCGAATAATCCTTGGAACATCGCTCGTACGGCGCGACTTTCTACGAAACGAAGTCGAATTCGATGGATCTTTCGTTTAGCATGATTCGTCGTCGAATGCACGGGTTCGTTGGCAGGTGAATTTCTCGCGAAACGCACACCTGCGCACTGCGTATGTACCTGCATCTGTGTGTACAGACTCGGTCAGGTGAGTATTGATCGTGGCGGATGTGCAGGGACGAGCAGGCAAGAACGGAGGAATATATGCGAGCCGGCAATGCCCGGGCGGAAGAGAAGCGAGCAGGAAAAAGAAGCGTGATTCGCTGGTCGCCGGGTTCACGAACGGAAATCCAGAGCACTCGGCCTCTTCGAGTGTCATGTCGGAGCAACAGGCGCGCCGATCCTTCTTCGGATCGGTTTTCCTCTCGTCGTATCCTTTCTCACCGATACGATCGCCCTCTTCCTTGTTCTCGGCCAGAAAAAAGAGCGGCCGATCCTCTCCTTTCGGGCTAAAGCTTCGAGCGTTTGTAACGCTTCGTTTTGCAAAAGGAACTTTGCCTCCTTGGCGGTTACCATAGACTCGTATCTACGAGCATTCAACGTCATACTTGCGAGTTCTTGCATTCGATGATCTACGATTCAATAATTACCTAAATAATAATTATATGATATTTATATAACGATTCAATGATCTGAGGAAACGCGAGAGAAACGACTATAATTAACCACCGAGTTTGGTGCATTTGCTTCGCGTCGGGAAAGAAAAGAATCGGGAGAAATCAGGCGAAACAATAGGCGAGATAAAAGGGAAGCGAGCGATCAAGAGGGTTTCGCGCGTTCCTCAGATACGTAAGAAGCTGTTGGCCTTGGTGAAATGTCTTACTCGATTGTTATGAGAGCCGGAGGGGCCACTGAACGGTTGTAACTCATGGGGGAGGCACGGAAGATGGATGCTCGGACCTTCGAAGGAGGGATCCAAGATGGAAGGTGATAGAAAGTTACGCCATTAAGGGCCACAGGATTCTCTCGTGAAAGAAAAAAGGACTCGCAAAAGGATCGTCTTGTTCTAAGAATCACTCGTCTATGAGGAATTCCGTGACAGATCGGACGCTTCTAAATAAATGGTTTATCTCCGTGAAGAGCTACGAGAGACTTAACCGCAATTTCGAAACTGGTCGCAGCTGACCCTGGGCAAGTTAAGGTATCGATTTGGAAGTTACGTGGTCGGGAGACACTGAATAAAAGGATCAAGGTTGTCCTACTAACGCGTCGCAACGACGTTTCGGGTCAGCAGCGCTGCTAAGTATAGTCGCGATCATCGAGCACGCGATAGTCCTTCTCTTTATTTTATTCTTTCTCTCGTTTTCGTAATCGCTCGTCGATTCCTAACGCTTCTTGCTTTTACACGATCTTGCACGCTGATTTATCCCACAGTTACGAAACTGAAATTATTATCGTTATCATCGTTTCGACGAAACAACCGACTCACCTCTCAACGACGAAACACTTCGATCCAGTTGCAACGACATTTTACGTTCTATGATAAACCACCAGCTTGTGCCTCGTAGATGTGGTCGTGGCAGAAACGTGGAATCTTCGAAGAATTTTCTACCAAGATCGTTAGTAAGCGATCAAGCGTTAAACAGACTATATCGGTTGTCCTCAACTGTTGCACCGGATCAAGGCAGTCGTAAATTGCAGCAACAGGCGATCGAGCTATTTGTCTGACCTAGACCATGTAACGCTACTTCGAGCGTTTTATTTCTTATTCGCGTAACTCTCTATCGTTGGTCACACCGTTTCTCTCCTAGTGCACGATACATCGTTATTATCGTTTAATTTACGGCACGTGTAACAGAAGATATATAACTATATGAGATTAGAGGGTCTTTCGGGCATACGTTCGCTACATCGATAAATCCAACGGCACGAGCTTCGAACCGTTTCAAATTCCCTTTCGTTCGATCTGGTCATTCTCGAAACACGTTCAAATACGTGGCGTATCGTTCGGTTGAACGTTCGTCCTTGCTTGGTCCTTCCGCGCGTTCGCAACTCTCCGTCACATACTACGCCTTACTTCCGCCGCTACTCAAACTCCACACGCCCTACTTCCATCCCAACGTACCGTCGATATTTCCTCTTTGGAACGCCGAAACTCCATACTCGTGGAAACTAAATCCCCGTTCGCGAAGGCAAATGCAGTCATCAGCCTTGTGAACGTGACACGGTAATGCAACCACACGGGTCCATTTCTTGCTCCGCGGTCCGTCCGCCAAGGCTTTCGGAGTGAAATTGACCGCGGAGAATTTCGACGACGAGGGAAGTTCCTCGTTCCCGCCAGAAACGTATTCGCGATCTCGTATTCATTTGCGTATTTTCGCCAGAGTATACGAGAACGCGCGCGTAGCACGGCGTACGAACTCGTGGCCATACGTTCGACGTGTTAGAGTTCGAGCAGCGAGCACACAGAGCAGTCACGTACGTAGCTCGGTTCCTCGAGGCTCTGGCGTGACCTTGACACGCGTCGCACATTCGTATCGCGTATTCGCATTCCGCGGATCCGCGCCATCCTCTTGAATTATACATGCGGAATCGCAGCTAAAGACCGTGCGGACGGTCGGGCGTCTCTCTGCATGAAATTAAATCGTTGCTGCGTGGCTGACGCTGACGATCCGCTAATTGCTTCGTTAGACGACGAATTTTCAGGGTCGGCGGAGAAACGTTGATAAAAACAAGTTGCCTGCTCGCGAGAAAAATTCGCCTCTACTGGAGAATTTTAAACGTTCTTCGAGCGGCCTTCGGCGAATTCTGATTTTAATTTGGTTCTCGTTCGTCGCGCGTAGCGTCACGCCGTTTGAAAACTACATAGGAAACAGATACTTGGTTTGGGAATTTGAATTGTCTCGTTGAACGATATAAAAATCGAAACGATTAGAAGCCGCGTTCACGATGAATTACGTTCCACGGGATATAGCCGGGATTTAAGAATTACAGTTTCTTCGGGGCTCGAACTTAATCAAGGGTGTCTTATTGTTAGCGCGTCGTCTGAACGAGATAGCTGGGATGTTTAGATTCTGATACGTCGAGATGTAATTCCACGTGGACGTGACTTACATTCGCAAATTGGGGACACTTAGTAATAGCGTCGGCAAAGGTAGTGCATCGTGGTATAAAATCAGAGCGAAGTTAAAATTTCACCGTCGCTCGAAAAAGCGACGAACGATACTTTGTTAAAGATATAGCGTCGTTTATAGTTTGCTTGTATCGGTATACGAATCTTTTGCCTAGTTTTCAAACGAGAATTCAAAATATGGCCGCGCACGAGTGATAGTTGCGAACGAACGGATATTTGCGGAGATTCTCGTACATCATCCTCCAACCAACGGCGTTCTCCTCCGATTACTCGACAAATCATCCTCGAAGAAGTACGTACAAAGACCACGGTTGTATAATTCAACCGGCGGTAGATCGGAATTGGCCGCGTTTCACGAGAGTACGCGAGTTTCGTTTAACGGTGTCATTTAACGTTAAAATATTCACGAACGACTGCCATGGCTCGGCAAAGAAATCCGCTACCCTCGCAACTTAAAATTGCCGGGTGAAGGCGATTCCGCTAGAAAATCGTTTGCCGATACGACCATCGAACACCCGCTATCGTGTGAAACAACGCTCTCCTCCTACGCTGCACGCTATTTCCATTTCCGCGGTAGAAGGATTTCTTCTATAAAATTGCGTTTATACCTATCTCGTCACGTTGAAACATTCACGGCCGGTAAGTTTATGCGCGCTCCTAAAGCAAAAAGCTACAAAAAACTATAGTTTCTCCGATCTAGACGAGAAGGAAGAATTTCAAATTTACTTTCGAATGCTTGCGCCGCTCAACGTTGTTTATTCCAATCCGGTACTGTCCGTTCGAATGGACTTAAACATTCTTTTATATCGCGTTATTTACGATTTATAGGACAAACGAGATTTAATTTATTAAAACGGCTCTCCGGTTAATCAGCCGTGTCAACTAACGCTCGAATCGAATTTATTTGAAAGGAAAATTTCTAATTCCTGCTGACACATTGAAGAGATTGGACGCTTGGAAATATTAATATAGAACGTCGAGTTTCGAGGAACTTGGGGCGAAAAGTTTAATCGAATTTTAAAGTGGCTGCTGAATCCAGAAGTTGTTGGAGTTTTACGCAAAATGGTAACTCCTGTGCAACGTATCTTCACATGCAAGATTCTCACCAAGCGATCCTGTTTCAGTGCTTAATAGACTAAGCTCCTTGCTCCATTTGTCTGACCGTTCATTGGTTTAATCCACTTACGATTTCTCCGTCTTCCAGTAATATCGCCGACTTTCTACGATGGAAAATACCCGTATTCTCGATACGAAGGGATGAAAGAATTGGATTGGACTGCCGCTGCGAGGTGTCTTGTATTTCACGAGCCATGGTTACGGTTATTCTTAGAATCGTTCGCTTGGTTAGTTTTATTCCTTCGTAAATAGGTTTTTCTTCTTTCCTTGTAATTTCTGCCAATATTTCCATTCTTATCGCTACATCTTCAAGATATTGATCCTTTTATTTCTATTATTTTCTTTTTCCCAGGTTACTCTCTGTATTTTCTGTATTCTCCGCAGATGCGCTTTCCTTACGACGGGACCAATCGTCAAATTAATATTTAAAAAGCGTCGTCGACGAAAAAGCTTCGCTAAGAGTCCACAATCTCATCGAGCGAAGTCCGTGAGAATTGCATTGGTCCGTCGATTATGATTCACGCCACTCTTGGGCTACGTACGTGTCTTCTTGTTTCTTCGAGTAAATCTCCGCTGGACGTTTGCCTACTGGCAACGAAGACGGTGCCGATTCCTTCCGTTTCAAAGAATCCTTTTCCGCTAGAACGATCGGACCAGAGAAAGCCAGAGAATGTCGGAAATAGAGGCGAGTAACAAAAGCGATTCTCGCGATCCTGTGGTTGCTCGCGGTCGCGGAACACTTCGTTAAGGATTGGCACGCTTCTTCGATCGTCTTTTTCTTTTTCTCCCTTTCTCAAAAGCTGTTTATTCCTTCGCTATAACTAGCCACTCTGGAAAATACAGAAAACACAGAAGGTGGATCGGAACCCGTGTTTCTATCTCGTCTAAGAGACTGTACGCTGTTAAATTACAATTTCTAAGTTGGAATAAGCAAATTTCCATCGTTGTCCAATTTTCCCCGGACGAAACTCGCAGAAAGCAAACTCGCCGGAGTCGTTCAATTGCAAATTATTACACGCGCAAGGATAAACCGTATAAGAGCGTATTAATTAAAAGAAACGATTGAAAGAACAATTCTCAACGGTCAAAATATTCCTTCCGAAGAAAATTGTTAAAGTCGTCGACGAGCCTCCTAAATTTTCCAAACAGAACTTGCAGATCGCTCTTCGAACGCGATCTTCGACTTTCGCCAAAGTAGTTAAAGAATCGTTTCTGCCTCGGTGTTCGGATCATTTGTATCCCCCGTTTGCTTCATCAGCGATTGCAGCAACTTTTAGGGATCGCGTTAACGACATCGTTGGTAGTCTACAGCCTGTTCCACAGCCCTTCGACCAGGCTATTGGCTTCTAACGAACGATTCGTCTGCACAGTTCGACTCTCCATCGGTCCACTTAATCGATCCTTATCGTACTCGATGGTCTTTCCTCTCTAATCCACTATTCTACTTCCAATGCTCGCTATTTCTTGCCGAATTTCTCCGATGGAACAACCAATGGCAGTCGCGTGTTCGACTTTAGCAAATTATTGGCCAAAGTGGTCGCTGCCTGACGAGCGAGAAGAATATTTTTTCCCGTCTTTGCTCCAACTCGAAATCTTCTTTCCTTTTTACGTATCGTCAATCCGATCTATCTGGCCGTTCTTCTGTTATCGCAAGAGCCGTTGCGTTAATCCTAGGGACGCGGCAAGCTCTTCAACGAGCAGCAATTCCAAAATCTCGCACGCAAGTTAGCAGAAATAAAAGTTGGTGGCTCGTGATCTTGCTTCTACCATTATTCGACAATATGGCAGCGTGCACACGCGAAGACGTTACAGAGCCAAACTGTTCCTCGCTTCTTGCCACGCAATCGGGAAGCTCGCGTCTATTTTCCTTCCGTACGTCGTCGATGCACCGAGACTTTGTGCTTCGGTTGGCTTCACGTCGAAAACGGAGGACCGGCCGCGGAAAGATCATCTTTTGTTCGAGAAGAAAGCTTGCCAGAGGAGGGAAATCCGGAAACGAGATCCACCGGAGCAACCGTCACACGGAGAACGAGTAACCGAATACCTTCGCGTCTTTCAACGTCCGTTTTCGTCATTTTCAGTTTCATTTTTCCCCTCGTTCTCCAGGCTTTGACTATTTTGCGTATTTTTATTTCATAGGCCTCGAATCGTTTCGACTCGTCTTTGTTACGCCATGAAGAGAAGCGAGTGATAAATTAATATATATATATATATATATATAGACAAGCTTGTTACAATACGTCGACTATTCGCTGTTTCGAAGCTACGCAACAACCTGTTTTGTAACTTTTTCTTTTCATAGTTGGTCAAACTTTCCTATCTTTTCTTTTTTTTTTTTTTGCTTTCACACGAGCTAACACGAAGCTTTAATCGTTCAATCGGTTACGCGAAATAGATGGGATAGTTTGGAATCTTTCGCATAGCTCGCGATCGATGAAAAGCAGGAATGAAATTTTTGAAACTCGAGGAATCGAGTCTGCATCGAACCGACGACGACGGTGGATGAATATTTCTTCTTGGCATTTATTTTTCATACAGGAATTGCCGAACGTGCGCCTTTTTTTCGCTGTATTCCCCTTTAAACGTAGAAATTACTTTGCCGCTGTAACAAAGGTTCTACATTCTACGTCTTGGAAAATTGGAAAACCAAATGGAAATAATAACGATACGCGGCTGATGGAATTTCTGGTTTCCATTTCCAGTTCTCTGCAGTTTTGATTAAAATTTCCAACAGAATCTATCTCGAACTCGAAAATACAAGTTTGCAAATAGAAACGCCGATGATGGATGCGCGGTAGATAGTAAATTAGCGGGTTTCGATTGTTCGATGGAACGTTGTCATTCGAGACGATGCTATGGTGTTTTATGAAGACACTGGTGCCGCGAGGGCCGGGGCAGGAGAGAGGGAAATGATTTATCGTTCAGATGCCGTAACGCGACAGCGCTACAATGTCTGTGTAACAGGCTGCTCGACATGACGTTGACACTAACAGTTTATAATTCGGTCATCGAGACCATTGGAAACTGGTTCACGCGTTTCTGCGTTAATTTCATGCACGAACCATGTACCTAATTTTACTTCAATTTCCTTTTCCCAGTATAAATTTTGAACACAAACAAACAAACAAACGCACATAACGATCATTCTGGCATTCGAAAAAAAAGTCCTCTTTCCTCGATCAACGCGTACGAAATTTACATATTACAAAGACGTACGGAATCAACAGAGCTCGAACCAAGTGCGCTTTCATTTCCTCTTTGTACGTCTCTGTAATTACAGCGCCGCGCCCCTTAAAACCGCGCGAAAGAACAATACACGCGTTTTTGCAAGACTGCGTTAATACTGTACGGAAATTGCGAGAAAATTTGAGAAAGTCTGAAGCAAGGACGGAGGCAAAAATCGAAACGGTCCAGCCAGTGGATAATCCTCGATAGGACGCGCGCAAGCGGGTACGTCGTACGCGTAATAGCGGAGCCAATGAATGTAGAATGAAGTTCTTGTTTAGGTCCGCGATGAGGAATATTAATGGAATTCCGTGGAGCGAAAATTTCATCGAGGTGGAAAAACAGCGATGCGATAACAACTGAATTCCGGAGATACGATTAAACGAGGAAATTTGAAGCAATTATTCCGCGCGGCAAAGCCACTCGGCCGTGCTTTTACCAAAACACACCGCGTCTATATTGCGCTCTACTCTTTCGACAACTCGGTATGTTCTTGCTCGATATAGTGGGCTTTCACGTCGGAGAAGCGATACGAGCGAAAGTCGGCCGCGAGTGAAACGAGTTCGCCTTGATCAGACAACTTTTTTAAATCCTTTTAATTCAACTTTCTTTCTGTAGTCTTGTTTACTGAAGCGACGCGCTGCTGTACGAGTCGCGTGTACCGGATATGTGTGCAGATCGATGCAAGTAGTACGAATCTGGCGTTGGTCAGACATCCGTCTGAAATCCTTGTAATTCAACTTTTACCTACTGAAACAATATACTGCTGTAGAAATGGCGTGTATCGGAGCGTCTTCGGTAAAATGTCTTTTGTTTCTCGGGGAAGAACAAGCAGTTCGAATTCTACGTTCTCCTAATCCCACGTTAAACTTGTAAAAATTCTACGCACGTGTAATAATTCCACAGATTCCTTTATTTACTCGTTAGACGCGAATTTTCTTGCCCCGTCGCGTGATCCGATATTTCGAAATGGCTGTATGGCGATCTTTCTCGTTAATTACACGAGAGAATATCGAAGAAAAGAAGGACGAGATAGGAAGAATTTTTCAGGCACGTACTTCAGCGATCCGACGGCACTGTTGTTAGCCGTACGAAGAATAATTTCACGGGTCGTAAACGCGACGGCGAAGGTCTCGTCAACAGCGTCGTTTGCCAACTCTTTTACAAAACACCGAACGTGGCAAGGATCAAGATGAAGCGAAGCGCAACGAAGGCGAGCCGACAGTGGTCGGAATCGCGGAAACGCAACGATGGAGAGTTTAGAGACGCGCGATTGTTGTTAATTGCGCGAATTAACTGAAATTAAGCGGCCGTCGAGCATTTCCATAAATTTCGCCCGACAACTCGCTCCGTCACGCGTTTCGTTCTCGCCTGCCCAAGTTTCAACCATAATTCCGACGTTAAGCCATCACGCCGCAGCGCGAATGACTCGGCAACCGCTCGTCGAGTAGTTGAAAATCATCGAGCAACTTTCCTCGCGATAGTTGCTTCTCTTCGAAGATTAATTTTATCCTTCGTCCTTTCAAAATTCTTATACGATCGCTTTCAAAATCGTTATACGATCGATCGACAACTTTCGCAGCGAAAGTATCGAAAGTGGTTCTTCCGCTTCCGGGTACGTTCGTTTGCCCGCTGTTATATTCTCTTAACGATAGTTGCAGATAGGGAAATTCGGTCGCTCGGATTTTCAGAAGCTCTCCGTCGTAGATACTCTCCGATAATTCTCCGAGAAGCAACAACATCGTTTTTTGTACGCGTGAATTTTTCCTAACGGAGGCGGTGTTGGAACGTCGTAGCAACCGCGTGGATAATCCGAGGATCGTCCGGATAAATTGTTAGCACCCAAGCGGAGTCGAGAGCAAGCGGTGCTCCTCCTTAATGGCCGCCCATCGTCCTCTGTCGATGATATATCGTACTAATCTGTCTGTATTAAACGTAATACACGACGGAGTTCGACGTACACGTACAAATTGCATCGAGAGTTGGAGAAGAGAGAAGAGAGATTCGAGTTCGTGGACCTCGGCCGCTGCTCGCAAAGAATAGAAATCAAGAGAAATTACACGTGGAACGTAGATATATAGCGTGTCCTAGCAAGAACGATACAATCGGTCAAGAGAGCATTCTTCTCTATCTTGCCACAAGTATCAGATAACGTTTACATACGTATCAAGCAGCAATAGTAAATCCAAATGTTCTACCTATTTCCAAATCGATACACTCGACGATCCATATCGAATTTCTTCTCCTCGAGGGAGAAAGAAATCCGATTTCGACGCGCGCGTGCAAATAACGCCAGTCTCGTTTCTCATATTCCAAAACATTGTCCAGTATTTTCTCACTTATTTTGTGCCATCTTTATCGGGACGCGGTTGAACAACCGGTACGAAGTTGAACGCGAAGCGACGTGGCAGTCACGGGATAACGAGGGCGAGGCGGAGAAGAAAAGCGTAGCGGACGAGGATGGTTCTCCTTTGTTCGGCGGAGAAACCTCGTTTAGGATTACGTAAAGCCCTGTAACGAACGACGATCGAGAGCGCGCGTCCTGCTGATTATGGACGCTTTATGAAACAGCGCACGCGAGATGCGGTTAATAGCCCGTGCCGATCGATTGTGTAAGTAATAGGCGGGTAGTTATATAAATGACATTAATATCGTTACGAGCGACATGAAAATGGATCGCGCAGGTAATGAAGTTTTATAGGAATTTTACAGAAACTTTAACTTATTGAACGGTACGATACCGATACCTATCCAACGATATTTACGAGGTTAATAATTAACTAATATCGATAATATCGGTTTCCAATCATCCCACTTTCGCGGTGAATATTATTAATGGGCTATCTCGCAAATGCATAAACATAAGCCTGACTTATATCGTGGATAACTCGTTGTCGAATTGGATCAGACGAACAGAAGGGTTCTCGGCACGCGAACGCTTCCCGACGGTTAGCTTTATCGCGTGGCTGAATGAAATACGAGCCATAATGGCACAGCGTGCCGTTCCCTGCGCCGTTGACTCGCTCTCGGTCATAATCTTTATCGTTAATTTTATGCCACGTTCAACCACGTCCGGTGTACTTGCTCGTTCTTCTCCCTGACTCGCAACACGCTTCGACAAAGTCGAACGAAGCGTCCACTTTCCTTCGACAACATCGCGCCGCGTCTTTCTTCTCCAATATTTTTCTTCTGATACCTGGAGACGCGATTAGGCAACCAATTAACCGGTCGGAGCAGCGAAGAGTCTTTCGATAACGGAAACTGGAATTTTTCATTACATTCACAGACCTGCACGATGAATTTCGGCGCGAGGAGATTCGAACGAATCGAAGCGGGATCGATACGCAACACGGTTGTCTATACGCGCTATGAATTCTGCGAGAGGAAACATCGGGAACGAGGAGGGATGGATACGGAGAAGAGAAGAGGCGAGGAGCCAAGGGAAGGAGAGAGGAACGGGGTCCAACAGCAAGAACGCAAGGTACGCATTGATCCTGCCGACTGGTGGCTTGTTCTCTGCAGCTCCTCGGCCTTGTAAATTAAGCTCTATTAATATCTCAAGCACGCCTGGCTTGCCGGGGTGCCGGAATTTCAACCCTGGTGCGTAAATCAAGTATACCTCTGGGCACGTCTCTTTCTCAATTTTCTCTCTTCCTTCCTCTCTCTATGTTCCTTTGACGGATGAATTTTTCAACCGCTTCCTTTTTCTATCCTCCAGACGGATACAACTTTCTCCACTTTCTAAAAAGTAATTTTTAAAAACTTCTTCCCTACCTCGAGTCGAATTGCGAACTTTTCCAGTCTTTTTGCAGGACTGGAAGAGAATCCCTTTAAAACCGAGAAAGCAGACGCAAAGCTTCAAATTTAAACCGAGATAGGGGAGAAATTTCGAAATGACAAGTATCAGGAATTATCGTCGTTGTCCTCGAAAGAAACTTTTCCTTCTTCCCCTTTCAACTACCCCTTCGAAATCTTTTTTTTTCAAGCGAAATTTAAGCGGAAGAAACTGTGATTCGGCCTACGGCAGAAGAAGACCTTGATGGTACGAGAAGAAAGAAATTATCGAACGCGGAAGTAGCGAGAAACGAAATCGACGTATCTCGGGGGAGTCGAACTCGAGATAACCGGGCAAAAATCGACGACCATTTTTTTCGCTTCCCCGTAGATCTTTCAACCCTTATTCAAGTTGTTTCTACTGCTGTATTCTACGATACCTCGTAAGATATTATCTCTAGCGATTACGGTTTCAACGTTGTCCTTCTCTCATTTTGCCATAATTATTCGACTCTTATTTTTAATAATTCTATATTTCAACCACGTTATCGATAGTCATTTCGGTCGAGCAATTTCATATTTTACTTCCCCTCTACGTTCTATCGAATACGACCCGTTTCTCTATTCTTTCATAAAAATTCCCTGGAAGATCCATCTTTTTAACGTCCGTACTCCCACGTCCTTTATACTCGTACTAATCGCCTCGCCATCCGTTTCATCCTTTAATCCCACGATTTTAAACGTGTCGCAAGCTCTGTAACCTGCCCCTCCATTCGTCGAATCACCGTGTTTAACGTAATCACCAAGTAGCGAGCGTCGTCGTAACGCGGTTTCCGCGTTAATTTCACGACCACATCCAAGCTGGGACATCGTATTCCGGTTTACCGTGTTCGTCGTTCGCCGCAATCCTTCGCCTTCGATCGGCGGAGGTTAAACGCACCGTTGAAATTTACTCGATTTGCCTCGCAGAGTTTCCGCGCAAGTTTCGCGCAAGACTTAGGAAAACTCCGCGAAGCCTGTTCCTCTCGACGATTCTTTCATTTTGTTTCTATTTTTAACGAGTTATTCCTCGAACGAAATAAATCATTCTCTTCTTTCACGAGAAGAAAAAAAAGAAAGAAAGATCTCTTACGGTTTCCCGACTTCCTCTCTCAACGTTTTATTTAACATACGACTTCTCGTCCATTTGTCAAAGATCCACCGGAGACCTTTGGTTTCTCGTACCTTCTTCCTATCCGCGTGTCTCTTGTATCTTGTTCGACGTGACCGTTGTTCATGGACCCCTTAGCTATCCTGGCAGTGGTTTTATCCTTCGCCAGTCGTCCTTGTAACGTAATATATGTCTTTCTGTACTCACTTTCCTACTTAAGATAACGAAGATAATACGCGCGAAACGAGAAGAATCTAGTTTCTTGTCTGGTGCATATTTTACTATTATACTATATTATTAATTCGAATTAAACGTAATTTCGATATCGCAACGTAGTATCGAAGATAAATCCCAATGAACCGCGGCCTTTTAGGACACGGGGTAGTTAAAAAACTAAAAACTTGACCATCTTAGGTCAGGAGCTGTGAAACACGCGCTATGGGGTGTAGCCGTGAGCGAGCTGGGTAGCCGAGTAGTTATTACTCAGGAGTTGTGCGGTAGTTATTACTCGGGAGTTGTAAAGTATCGATGAGTTGTGGTGTAGCGCTTACGCAGGAGTAGCTCAGTGGTTGTGCCCCGAGCGTTGTCGAGTCGCTATGAGTTGTCGTGAAGTTATAAGCGGTACGTTGTAAGTCGTAAGTTGCAAGTCGCTTTAGCTGCTTTTGATTGCATCGCGTTGCTACACCAAGTTCTAATCGAACCGCTATAGTTCTCTGTCTTCAAGCGAAATAAACATATCTATCGAATAGGGAAAAACCAACCTTATAGTAATATCTTGTACGATTTGTTTCATAGTTTACTCAAGTTTTTTACGTAGTGAGTTTCAATTTGTACGTAGAACGTGACAGGTTTATGTTTCTGATGTTGCGACGCGCACGAGCTATTCCTAATATTCCTATTCGTATTATATTACGCGCGTAATAGCTGGATCATCGCGCTCGTGTGATTCGCATCATCAGAAATATAAAGCCACGATTGCAATTTCCATAGCGTTATCGTTCCGAAATCGCGACAGCGTATCTACGTTACGAGTTAACCGAGAATATTCGCGGAATATTCTGCGTCGGTAAGTACGCCGTACGCGTTCCGTTTCGACGAAGATCGCGCCGAGACGAGAGCCGCGAAGTCGACCGTTCGAATTGTAATCGCAATTCCAAGCAAATATCGTTTCCTAAACTGGCAAAAGCCACGCATGAAATTCGGAGAGGCGCAGCGACGTTTCTATTTGTTGTCTCGATGCATCCAGCGGTTGGATCGTCGCTTTAAAGCGGATAAGCTTGGCTTCGGAATCGCGTAACACAACCGAAGATAGTACGGCGAATAAAACGAGCGGAAACTACGGAGAAACGTCAAAGAGGAAATTATCGAGCAACGACGATGTAACGCGGGCTGCCTCCGTTTATCTACGATTCGAGTTTCGAGCAGAGGATAGCCGAGATTTTCGACGAGCTTATTAATATCGTGCAAACCCAAATCCGACCAAGTATGGCGGGCGAATTTCGACAGGAACTCGAGAAGCGTTTACTGGGCCACTTGAACAACTTCGGCTAATTCCCTCGCTCGATTTTCCACCGAGAAGAGCTTGATCCTTGTTATTAATCCGATAATAAGAATCTGATTGGAAATGAGCGGGACGAGCGGGGACAGGATGGCTTACAACATTGTTACAGGAATTTAATCGAGTTCGAGACGATTCGATGCTAAATTAGATAAGAGGAATTCGTAACGTTCCAAGTTTCTGACTATCTATAATTAACAGTGGCGCAGAGGAATTCGAAACTTTCCCTTCCTTTTCTCCGGAATAATTTCCTCGAGTTTACTTGCTTCCTATAGCCAATCTGACGCGAGATCTTCGTCAAAAAAAAAAAAAAGAGAGAAAAGAAAAGAATAAAGATAGCGAAACGTTTCTTTTATACGTACGAAGAAACTGCTACATTGTCTACGAAAAATTTACCGCGCAAGTATTTGTCCGAGTTGTCGCGGATTCGATCGACTTCTCGTTATCGCGTAGAATCGTGTCTGCGTCGAATGCGAGACGACGCGAATGGAATGTAAATCGAAGCCACGGGCGAGATCGAAAACGTGACGCAATCCTCATCGCCTACTCGCTGTTTCGAAAAAGTTGCTGCCTCCGTCGTTCGTCGACGAATCACCCTAGAGAGACGAGCATCTGTATCCTTGCGGTCGACTCCGTTTAATTTTCAAACCTGCCACAGAGTAGAGAAACGTCGAGGATTTTTCTGCGATACGCGTGGAACAATCCGGTCAATAGCGAGGAATGTCCGAGTAACAAAGTCTTCCTCTAACGATTACAGTCGCCAGGAGGATATCGTACCGAGGCTGTTAGGTTAGGCTAGTGAATCGAGCTTGGCGAAATGCAAGATAGAGCGGAGTTGAAACCCTTAGGAAACAGCGACAGGACACTGCGACGAGAATAGAAACCAAAGGACCTTGGAGGACGGATGAATAATTCATTTTAACGGGCGACCGAATTTCCTCGCGAATTAACATTCGTGAAAGTTTGTCACTGTTTTAGAAGGATCTTCGGTCGTCCAGGAAATCGCTAAGAAATATATAAGGAATACTTGAAACAATCGTTAAACGAAAAGCCGACCGGTTGAATTTGCAGGATACCCGAACGAATTTTTCCAAGCTCGCTGTAATTCAGCTGGCATCTGCGTTGGGAATTTTGGTATTTCAAAATCGTCGAGGATGTAGTCGGAATTGAGTCGTGCGAGTTGCTTGGAACGGAAATGGAGGGACGAAGTCGCGATAAAAAGGTATCGAACGGAAGAAGTTTCGAGACTCGAGAAACTCGAAAAAGGTTCGAGGTACTTTCGGCGAATTTATCCGCCATCTGGTATCCTCGGTATTTCTGCTTTCTTCTTACTTTTTTCAACTGTGAGAACAGAGAAGATCGATAATCCGATGTTTCGCGGTTTAACTTGTGACAGGAATTAGACATTTTCGAATTAGGGATTACAAAAATTATATTTGTTTAATTACCGAACTGGTTGACTGTTTAACAAAGTACTCGACCGATCTTCTCGTCGTTTGCCAAACGTTTAACTAAAGATTTGTATGTGGCAGGGCTTCTCGTTGTTAAAGTTTATTCAAATAAACCCTGTAAACCCTGTAAAGCTACTGTTCGTAAGGTAATAACGTTTAAACGATCGAGTACCGCGAAACGAAAGAATAAACAGAGCTGCCTGAAAGACTTCGAAAGGGAAGAGAAACGAAGAGTACCAAGTTTTCCTAATTACAGTTATCCTTCAACGAGTAGTTTCCGCCGTGCCCGACTTTTCAATTTCATTTCGTATCAATGTCGAACAACGATACGACTTAACGGTTTCGTTTCGCGAGATAATGGCCAACTTCCGCGGAGAATTTCTCTCGACAAACTTGTACCTCTATTAATAATTCAACGTCTTTGTTTCGTCGCGATACGCCCAACTGTCGAAGAATCTTTAATTCGTCGCGTCCCTCGACGCGGTGTATCTCTTCCCGCTGTGTTTTCTTCCCTGTCTTCTCTTTTCTTCTTTCTTTCTTTTCTTGCCGTTAAAGCTACCGCGAAGAAATCCTAGGCGCGTCGTCTTTGCGAAAATGATTCGCCTTTTTGCTGCGATAAGAATTTCCTCGTACTTTGTTCGAACTTTGGATATTTGTCGACGTCAGAAAAAATATGACTGCGCTTGAAAACGATTCAAGGAACGCGATAGAGTTAAACGCGAACGCTCTGTCGCTCTTTCTACGCCTTTGTTCGTCAAGTATGGTGAAACGATGGCAAACACGCGGACTTTTAAGCGAAAGCTTGGTACAATGGACGCTGCTTATCCATCTGTTCCGTCCATTTTTCATGAACAATCGCGATCAGTGACGCGACATGGATCGCCATAGAAATGTTCCGGCTAGGGGAAATCGCGTACACAATGTAAACCGAGCGAGCCACGCGAAAATAATGCCATCCGTGACTGATCGTGTACACAGGAGAACGAGGAATCGATAATCGGATCGGTGATCGGATAACACGCTCCCCGTGCACGCGGAGAACATAACACGCTTTCACACGCGACGAGCCAGTTACGAGAGAACGCGTAAAGGGGCGAAATTTCAATTGTTATTTTCTATTCCAGAAAATTACTCGAATTATTCGAATCGCGCGAAAACCGCGATCGATCAAAGTCCGATCTATTTCGATCCGTAAGAGATTAAAACTTGCTTTTCGTAAGTTTGGCTTTCGAGCGGCTCGTTCCATAGCGATAGATCACAATTAGAAATACCTTCTCGACCCTTGTCACAAGTTGAGTGGCGACAGCAAGAACCTGAAAACACAGAAGGGATTCTGTTATTTCTGAAGCTACGAGAAAATATTTGTATTTTTAAATGACTATACGATCGATCTCCGTGGTATTCTATCTCTGTCTAATTTTCTTACGTCTATATTTTCTATCTCTGTCTAATTTTCTACGATGGAACGCCTCTGCACATCGAATAAACCACTTTGCGGAGAAGCATTCAGCGTAGATTCATAAGAAGATCGTTCCAAGCACAATGTCAGCATCCATTCCGATCCATCTACTTTCGATTCAGCGAGGCTCGTTGCTACAACATTTTTCGCTTTGCAGGACGACGCGTCGGGCGTCGCGACGCCGCACCATCGTTCGTGGCGCACGTTTTCGCGCGATCTGGACGTGGAATCGAATTCTATTTTGCTAACGGCCCTCCTTCACCGAAAGAAATTTTTCTCTGTCTGCTCTTGACTCCGCGAACGTGTCCCTGCTCCGGAGAGACGCGTTACACGCGAGCGTGACGTCGAATAGAATTTTATATTTGGATTGCGTCTAAGAACGAATTGGAATTCTTTTCGATCGTTGCATCAACGAATGCAAGATAGCAACAAGAATGCAACGTCGGATTAAAACGACAGATCGATCGTCACTCGCGTTTCTCATTTAACGCGATAAAGCTACTTCGTGGCTGGATAGAAATTTATACAACGTCGAGCAAACAATTCAACGAGTAATTCGCTGATTTAACGAAATTGTCGCAGCGGAAATATATTTCGGCCGAACGAATGAATCGCGCGCGACATTTATAAAGAAATAACTCGTGTTGATGGATAAACGCGAGTAAATCCTGTTGCGCGGTCACGCGACACTAGCGCGTTCAAAATGTTCGGGTAAAAAGCGTAAAAATTAGAATACCGGATTTTGCTTCGCGATCTTCAACGTGTAAATTATCTGGTAAATTAACGAACCGACCAATTAACGAGGAAACGCCAACGACAGCGTTCGAAGAACTTTCGATCGTTCGGAGACGAAATAAAAGTTTTCCTCGGAGAAATACGCAGAATCGCAGGATCAGATCGTCATAGGACGCCCGAAAGCAACGTCGTGGAAGACGATTCCGTTAAGGCGAAGGGATTCGCAAATCGCTCGGTATAATTTTCCTCTCGAAATGTACGCAACCTGGAAACTTTATTACGTGGAATTTCCTTGAACGATGGGCCGCCATCGATGCAGTCAAGTTTGCTGCATCGACGCCCGTTGTTCGCGTTAATAATCATCGATCGGCCATGTCAGAAGTTAAACGAACAGATCTGCGTCGTTGCTTTGTGCGGTAACCAGCGAGTTCCGCTCGGCCAATCGGACCAACCCGATCGTTCATCCCTTGTCGTATGCACGATGAATATTTATTTGGCCCGGTATAGAGAACAAGAAAGCGAGAGGCAGACAGAGGAAGAACGAGAGAACGGGTTGATTCGTTTGGTCGTCGATCGGTTTGATCTCATTCGCTCGATTTCAGCCACAGGAAGAACGATTAATCTCGTTCGACCGTCGACCGAACCGAGCGGATTCCACCGGCAGGTTTCAGCCTCGAAAACGTAGGTACCTTTGAATTTTTCACGAAACCCGAGTTTATTTTTATTCTTGTATCTGTTTCGTATTTTTCCTCGTTTTATTCTCCTCTCTCTCTCTCTCTCTCTCTCTCTCTCTCCCTCCGCCTTTTATTCCCATTTCTCGAGTTCCTTTCTCCGCTTGTTTCGAGTTTTCATCGAGCGATCCCCTGGACGAGAATCGCAGCGCTCGTTAGTAAGGGGAATATTAATTTTCCGCGGCACGAAAGGAGGCCCCGACGTTTTGCGAAACCCGGCGAATAACACGGTAGATACAGTTTCCGAAAACGCGCTTTAGGTTCGCGCGTCGGAGTTAGATACCCGTCAGCCTGGCCCAGCTTCGTTCCATTAAAAGGCGTAATAACGACCAAGTAGGATACGTACGAAACTCGTTGAATGGCGGTTTAAAGGTTCGAGTTAGCGGAGATCGCGCGCACTTGCAGCCGCTTTTCCGGCAGTCACGCTGTTAGCAGTATCACACGGCAAAGTCTTTCCCTTTAGAGGGATCTTTCTGGAATTTAATCCTGCCAACCGGTCGCGAAATTAATACTTCTGGACGAGACAACGAAAGAACGTAATGGAAGAAGAGAAGAGCGTAACCGACGGAAGGAAAGAATTCGTTCGACGAGAAAATAAACATCGCTTCGTGCGAGTTCGATACCGAAATAGTAATCTCATATAAAGGACTATTTGCTACATAAAAGCATCGCCCATCCTTCGAATACGACATATTACGAGCAAATGATCGAACTGTTCGTATATCAACTACCGACTGTGGTCGGTCCTCCGTTTGTTTCGAACAGGAAATGATCGGACGTTCCACGATCCACGCGATATCTGCTGACAAGGTCGTCGGATTCCCTTTATGCTGGGCGGAGAGAACGACCGATGCTTGGTAACCGTGCTTTGAACAGCCACGAGGGTCTATTACGACCAAGAACCACCAAGCGGAAGGTACACTCGGCAAGTTTCCCGGCGGCAACACTCGCGGGATTCCTGGACCGCCCGTGTACGTTGTTGGATTCTGCTTTTGGGATCGCGAAATGGATCCCTTTGCGAACAAACAAATTCGTAATATTCGTCGCGCTGCGATATCGATCACTCGGCGTTTCGATGCAACGACTTACGAGGCAATCTGCGAAGGGACTATCGTTTTCTAAATCGGAACGTGTACGCTACGAGCGAACGTTCCAGCTACGATTCAAAATTTCCCGCGTACAGAACACCGAACAAGAGAAATCAGCCGGTATCAACGAATTGCAAACGTTTCTTCCGAATCGTTTTTAGGCCTCGCTGGAGACCGGTATTCTCGTTCGAACGTTTCGTTGTTTTACAGAGATCTACGCGCTTTTCGAATGAACTAACATTCCTTCGATCGATAACGGCTGGTCGCCGATACTAAATACTCGCGATCGTCGAGTACGCGGCAACGATACGACGGAAAGAGAAAATCCAGAATCGATTTGTCTCTGCGTTATACGTTCAAAAATCGTCTCGGGACGAGAAAGGGAACTCGGGCAACCAGAACTCGCGGGACCGTCTCTGTCGTCGTCGTTCTACCTTTAAAACATGATCGATCACCTCGAACGTCGCTTACGAATTCCATTCGTCTCTGTTTCTCGACCTACATCCTCCGTCGTGCCTGAGTCGTCGCAACGTCTACCACTGAATTTATTCCGTCAACCGAAACCGTGCAAACGCAGACAGACTGCTTCGTGCCTTCGCCGAAAGCGTTCGAACGCAACCATCGGAATCTCCCGGAGATCAGAAGCAGATCGGATCGAAGCACGCGAAATACACGCGGAACAGGATAAATCCTTGCAAATATTTGAGCAACACGCGCGCCAAGTTTCGGTTAATTCTATCCGTGTCAAGCGGTAACAAGTGCGAAGAAAACGTTTGCACTCGGTGATGAGACCCATTCAGAGGACTCGCCTTGCGCCTGACATTTTGACGCGTTACGTGAGCGAGGATTTGGTAAAACGGAGTTTCCTGATATTTTCGAAATCTTGAAAGCGAGAAGTAACAAGCGTCGATTTACCTCGGTGAAGTTCCGAAACGAGGATAGGGAAGCCGAGTATTTGCAACTCTGACGGAAATTGTCGACAGGTTGTGTAGTTCGATTCGCTACGGTGCGCGGAGGAATACGCGAGGAAAACAAGGGATGCAACGAAGTAACGTATGGTAATGTCGTAGCCCGGTTACCCTGGCCTTCTGCCACGAAACTGTTGAAACGTCGTTTCTGTCTTCGCCCCTTTTCCACGGACCATGTATCATCCTGGATATTTCATTTCGTTCGCAGATACTCGATCATCCTACTTCCTTCGTCGAATGCCGACCTAATCGAATCGTATTTTCACCTCTCAAGACGTTCTTTCATCTTCTTTCTTCTAATCTCGCCTCTAATCTCGCTTCTAATTTCGCCACTGTTTGCTCGTACGTTCCAGGCTTCCGTATCTCTCGCGCGGATTTTCATCTTTCCTTCCCGCGAATATTACGATACGAGTCCCTCTTGTTACGTGCAAGTCCGCGTATACGAACGTCCTTAGTCTCCCTTGATGTAAATCTCTTTTGTCGCAGAAAGATCAGCAGAATAAAAGTCCTGCGTTATTAACGTCGTATGCGAACAGCCGAGTGACTTTACAGCTCAGTTCGCTCGTGTCACGCGAACGAACGATGGACAAGAGCAAAGAGTTTGGAGGAGAAAAAACCTGACGTCGCGCCTTTGTAAACTTTGGATACGTTTTAATCGAACGTCGTATAAATAACTCTGAACTTTGGTACTTTCCATTTTCTCTGCTAAAAGATCGTTACCATTAGACGTCCATTAGACGTATTTCACTCTTCTACGTACAACGTACGATAAACTGTTCCATTAACGTATTAAAAGAAAAGAGCCTTTTATTGGTCGCGCAAAGGGTTTAATCTCTTAAAAAATTCCCAACCATACTCGTTAAAATAATGGCGGAATAAATTATCGGCGACAGGGACGATAAGCGCTTAATTAGTACTTGAAAGGCCCGGGGCTTTTTTAGAATGAAATTCGATTAAAAATCCCAACTACTTGCTTTTTTGTTAGCTCTGGCAGATATTTTGACACGCGTCCCCGACGAAAGTCTCGCGTCGCCAGACACCTCTTGATGAATTGATTTTCCGTTGCGAAAGACGGCACGGTACGATAACGCTGGCAGATCGCAGCGACGGCGTCGTTCACCGTGTCGTTGGAAATGCTTGTCGCGTGCTGGAAATGACATACTCCCGTGGAATATCGATTAACGACGCTGACGAGCAAACCAACACAGCATCGTCGATGATAACGCGTGGAACAAGCATCGAGAAGCGTTTCAAATTTTATTGTTTCTCGCGATGCGATCGTCGTCGGTGCGTTTCGAAGCTTGGCCGTTTAAATGGCTGTTTGTCGTCGGGGTTGTGACGACAAACTCTCTCTCTCTCTCTCTCTCTCTTTCTCTCTCTCTCTCTGCGTCGTACGACGACGGTGTGTTTGTTTCAACGGTGCAGGCGATCGTGCGATCCAAAGCAAACGAACGTTCCGCTCTTCCTATCCCATAATCTCCGCTGTAAATTGTTTTCGTCTAGAGTCGTTGATCGACCGACGTGAAAAATGCCTGCCATCGTAACCGTGCGTATAGTCGCGCGACTTCTTATTTCGTTCGATACGCGCTTCGTTAGGTAATCTGGTCGTCGTTTTTCAAATACGAGCACACGGTAACAGCGAGTATCCGGAATTGGCGATTCTCCGAAACGCGCAAACCTGTCACAGAGAGATGCTAAAGACCAGCGTTATTTGTCATTTAAGCCGCGTAACTCGATTGTGACGCGAATAAATTCGACGTAACGACGTTAACCCGGCAAACAAACGCGAGAGACGTGGAAAGGTAAATTTTTAAACGACAGCCATACCGATTTATAAACTCATTTTCTCGTCACGAGCACCGGAGAGCATGGCAAATATTTACACGACCGTCGTAAACGAAAATATTGAATCTTCCACGATGAACCCCGCTGAAGAGTAAACCGCGCGAGAGAGGCACGATAAATATCGTTCCAGGCGGCTGAAACGTTTCACGGGCGCGACAAAAATCGCGTCGAAACGACGCCAACGGCCGAAGCCAAGTCGACGTCGTCGACCGCGTAAATCGTCGCGATGGGGGTTGTTCGCGTGCACGACGCCACGCAAGCGGTGGATCGCCTCGAGATCGATCGTTCCTTTCACCGTCTACGGTAATGTTCGCGTGATCCACTTTGTTTTCAATTAACGTTTTGTCCGACGCGTCTCTACTCTTGTCTACGTCGTGCGCGTCAGCCTCTTTCGCCAGATTTCCACCAGCTTTCGTTCTCTAAATTTCCCATGCGAATCCCTTCTTTCTTCTACAAACGCGCCATTGTGGCATTCGAAAGGTTCGTAGCGAAATTCGAAGCTCTTTCCGTTTCCTCGAACGACCTTTTGCCATTTAAGGGGCGCAGCCGTGCGATCGTTTCTCCGAAAAGCTTGTATCAACGACTGAAATAGCTTCTGCAGGGACGTATAGAGTATTCGAACGTAGAATGTTTCATTTGTCAGAGAAAATGAGCACGGCGAAGCACGGAACGGAGGACGAAGAACGTTTGTATCGTTTAATTAAGAATTTTCCTTTCATTGGTAACTTAATTTAGTTTTAAGAAACCGTTCTCATATTTACTGAAACCTGCCCGTCAACTCGTAAAACGACGCGACAGCACGGCAAAGCGTCTCCTGCAACGCGATATTACGTTCTTCGACGAGCTGAAGATTTTCCAGCCAGCGTCTTTTCACGAGATAAAGCCAGGGATCTTTGATGGGGCCTTAACTCGAGGAAAAAGCCGTGCATTACCCTGAGAGTGCCTTGTTTTCAGGGTCTCCGGAGCAGCTGCAGGCAACGCGAGAGATTAATATTCTTTCGAACGAATCGTCTTTCGTACTACCTTTTCTCAAAGTACTACACTTCCACGTAATTTGCTGACATTCCTTTTCGAGATCGAGAAAGCCCGATGTAACAGTACCGCGTTCTTTCGCCAACCGACAGCGAGAACAACGTTCAACGACATCGCGCATCATGTATCGCGCTTTTTTTTCAAACCCTTCGCGGTAAAATTCAAGCGACAAGGTGGTCGGGACAAAGGCAACAAGCCAATGTCCGCGATAAAATATTCTTCCATTTCGTACTGTTCTTCTTAATGCAATTTCTTCGGCCAACTATTCCAAAGTTGAAACGTAAAAGCCGAACCTTAACATCGTCGCGCTCTCGTTGTCCCATCGTTCCGTCCATTTACATATCTAGTCATTGTTTCGCGGAAATGGCGGAATTTTTCCGCGAACAGCGACGAAAGAGCCGCCGATGAAATCGAACGACGCGATAAATTCGAAACGGTAGCGAAAGGCTGGTGATTCGCGCTCAGGCAGTCGAGAACGATCGCAGGAGACGAAGAACGATCGTCCAGCGTATCTTCCGCGCGGCAAACTTCGACCTACTTTATCTGGAAACATCCATTTCTTCGGAGCGGATGTGGAAGATCGTTCGCCGTGGCTCGTTTCGCTAATAACGCTTTTCTGATCGTTTCGTGAGAAGCGCGAGAGGAGATGCTCCGCTCGACGTATCGTCGAAGGCGGTAGAAAGTCGGAAAGGTTAAGAACGTTTCAAGATCGTTCCTCGAAATATTCAGAAGAAACGAGAAGAAAGATTCGCGACTTGCAAGAATCTTAGGACGATCGATTTGTTGGGAAAGGCGATTCGGTGCTATTGTTTGGAAATGTCGCTGGTTATTCGAGCGAATAAATACGATGCGTTGGTAAAGTAAAAACAGCTGACAAAGCAGCGTAGGTAGTTAAAAATAAACGACGATACAAAGGAACGTGGAAAATACGGCGACGTTATTAAATTTAGGAGTAATCGTTTAAATGTAATATCACATTCGAGAGAACTTTTAACGACGAAGCGCGTGATAAATCCCATTTTAATACGTTTAATTCTAAATAATGGAAAACACCGTCGATATTTCACGTTTCAACTGGCGCCGGTTTATTCGCCACCTGATAACGTTCAACGTGCCGATTTACGTTCTAACGCTCGCGAATTCTCATGTGGCGGACGACGACTAATAATCCAAGTGGCAAGTAGGTTGCAACTCGAGAGCATACGATTCGCTGAGAGAGAGAGAGTCTTCGTCGGTTAGGCTCGCGATTCGTCGATCGGAGTAATTGCCGTTTAAAGGTAATTCGAATGCAATCGAAAGCCGATCAGGATTCGAAACCGAAATCGCGACGAGGATTCGATCGATAACTCGAACGAGATGGTACTCGTTGATTCAGGACGAAACGCGATTGATACGCAAACCTCGTTCTCTCGTTCGCCTCGTCTCCTCGTTATAGTTATAACTCCTACCGTACTTGGGCTACTTGCTACAGCCTTTTGTAATTTATACACTGACAATGATACAATTTCTCTGATATCTCTCGACTTGTAGGAATCTTAGAGTCTCGCTACGGCTGAAGTCTGTTCAGCGTACCGGATGCAGCGTCGTAATTTTAAGCGACGTTTCAAAAATAATACAAAAGTTGAGAGGATAACGACAATAACGTTGCAAATAACGTTGTAGTTTGAGCAAGAATTCTATCGTCTATATTATTTTATATTGATAAAATTCCGACTAAATTTCTCGTGTCGCACGCGAGAACCATAAAACCATACTAAAGGACGAAGCGGCTCCATTACGTATGTGCAGCGCACAGAGAAACAAAAATATAAAAGTTACGCTTGCGAGTCTCCGGGGAACGTAGTTTACGACGATCCTACGTGGCGCTGTAATATTTCGTTATACTTGTACAATACTCTGCGTCGCGCTTCACTGACCCTATTTTTTTAGGATCCTTCCGCGGCTCCAGAAACCGGAAACAGCAACAACGTCCCGACAATCACGCGCACGCTATTGCACACAGGTTTCGACGCTGCAAGGCAACGTCGTCGCGCGAAGAGCCAGCGCGCGCACCGGTTGAACCGTCCGAGTCACGGCGGAAACAAATGCGATTCAGGCCGCGTAAATCTTTCTCACCTTAGCTATCACGTGAAATTTCCTGCGGCGTTCCTTGGCGATGTCGTGCAAGTAGCCGGAGGCTCGCGAATTTCTCGAGGATCGATTCAATTTCGAATCGCAAATCGCCATTGCCCGGCGGCATTTCAAACAGAACCGCAGCCGAGATTTGCTTCGGCTCTGTTCCTGTCAGAATGTTGACGCATCACCGTGCTGGCACGCTGCATATGCAAACGGGATCAGAGCACACTTTGGAGCGGACGACCGCCGCGGTTGGACATCGCAGAATATCAACGACGATCTTGCGGAAGATTTTGCATCTAGACTCTCAACCTTCGTTCCCTCGTTTGTACCTTCTTTTATCTTCTGTATCCTCCCTATCCGGTTCTTTGCCTTTCGTACGGTCGAGTTTATCGCGATACTACCGTAACCACTTTATCTCGAACGTTTGCCTATCTTCGCCGCGCTACTATCATCGAAGATATGTCTCAAGACTTTTTGCATTTTTAGGCAAAACGCGTTTTACAAGTTTATCGTAACAAAGAAACATGATCGAAAGAAAGAATCGAACACCCGCTTTCTATCGAAATTCTGCTTCGTTCTATCAGGACGTCCCGAAAGTTTCTTTCCTTTTGTAAGGAAATAATGGACGCACAACCTCTTTTCGTTTTATATCGTTTTATCGAATCATACACGATCCACTTTCTTCTATTTCTGTTATTACGATCATAGGTGATTGGACAAAAATAATGTAAAACAGAGAACGTGGCGCATCCGTTGTTTTCTTAAAAGACGAAAGACACTTTTCGGACAACCTAACACGTTCTATGTGTACGATTTCCTGGACAAGGGACACGACACGAGATTGCCGACACCATCTCCTCGCGTCTTATTCGAAGGTTTCAGGAAGTCGTTTACCTTTCTCCTCGCCACCAGCTGCAACGCAGCTTGTCCCTTGGACGTTTTACTCGCGAGAGCTGTTTCCACACGGGACAACGACGCCAGCCGATTTTCAAACAATATTCGCTCGTCCAGTGACATTTCGAGGTGTTTGTCCGGCGAATTCCCGCTGGAAATCTGCGAGTATTTCACTACGCGACAAACGCCACCTCTGTTCGCCAAAGCGAGGTTTTAAAAAGTTCAAAGTGTCGTCGCCCTTTGCCTCCGTTTCGATATCGCGGACTCAGCCAATTTCTTTCAATTATTTGCACACGCCGCGCCGCGAAGAAGAGATTACTTTCGTCGCTTCGTATTTCACCGCGGAATCGAGCGTCCTTTATACCGACGTGAAAGGAATTCTCCGTGGAAATACGGGAAACGCGGTTTCTTTTCGGGCAACGAGGCCACCACACGGCTGGCTTCCGCTTTAACTCTCTAAAATCTCTTCGATTCCGTTTCAGAGAAGTTTCGTCGGTTAACGTTTCTCGTATAGAAAGATATTACGCGCGTTCATCCTCTTATCTTAATAATTTCAGAATCAACAAGATATCGCATTTCCGAGTTCGCCTTGCTTACTTATCTCTCGTTGATTCCCTTCGAACAACCTTCGGCTTGTTTTTGCCGATTCAAGATGCACCTTGAAAGAAGATGCCCGTAAATAAGTCGAGATGGATAAACAATTTTATCATTGCTGCGCGAGGCAGAGTAGCGACTAACGCTTTTGCTCGCTGCTCGTGATTTGTTCGGCAAACGCGGCGAAATTATATCTGTGCGTGGGGCAAAGGGCAAAGGTGACCATGCAAATGCTATTTAAATAACGGAGAGCGGAAATAGCTGCGGCTGCTAGGCCGCTTTGAACAGGTGACGTCCTATACGTTCTGCTCGTCCTTTTTCCTCGCGAAAGTACACCCACCCATCTCGCCGACGAGAGGGAACCAGGCTCTTTATCTTTGCCAAAGAGTCGAGAAAGACGGACGACTATGGGGTAGAAACGCGGAGAAGCAAGTTAATGCATCTTTCAACGCGCGCGGAATAATTTCTCGTGCCCGTTCTCTCCTATTTACTACTAGTTTGCTCTCGAGGAACTCGCACACCCCTTCTCGAAGAAGGTCTTTCACCGACCGACGCAACGTATAACCTACCTTCGCTTTATTCCTCGCACCTTTTTCTCTCCTTGGTACAGCGTACACGGTTCTCCGTTGCCATTATTTTTAATCTGTCGCGTATTTTTTCCTTTTGCGCCGAGCCGCTTTATCGCCCGACACGTGCATGGAAGAAGCCAAGGGCAAATAGAGTACGCTTAATGCATCTTTAACAACGTTGTTGCGCCAAAGTGCAAAGAGAATTCTCTCTGTTCGTAGGGCGACGTTCCAGATGTTTCGACGACTCTTGGCCGCGTCGAGAGCGGCTCGCCGTACAACGGACAGAATGCTGGAGGATTTTTTATTGCACAATCGAGAGAGGGAATTTTCGCGGGAATCTCGTAATTGAGAGTTCTTTGCGACGGGAAGCGCATCCGGAGGCTCTTCTCCTCTCGTACATTCGCGTCTCTGTTATCTTTTCTCGGCCAATGAGATTTCACGGAACGATCAACTTGCCTGCCGAGCGATTAATTTTTTTCTTCGCTATACAAGCGCCAATTTTGACGTTCGATAACGATAAAATCGACGATCGAAATATCGTACCGAGGTCCATCTATCGCGATAGCTGCTTTATTCCCGCTTATCTAACGCGTTCAAGTCGCATTTCCTCTTGTAACTCGGCGAACTCGTTCCTACGTTTCCAATGCCCTTCGTACGCAAGAAGCTACCTCAATCCCTTTCCTCGTAAGGTAAAGTGCCCTCCGTTTGTCTCCTCGAGCCAACTTTACCGAGAGATCGACCTTTTTAACAACGCACACTGGGACTTGCCTATCCCGTGAATTCAACGATCGTTGCACAACGACGACACAAGTTTCTCGCCTCGTAGTAACATCGTCTCCTTCTCTTTTCGCGCGATTAATAACCCCTTGCACCAAGGAATTACGAGTCTCCGTTTTAATCACGCTTGTGGCAACTTTGTCGCAGTTTCCTTCGTCGAGTGCGTTTTCCATGGAAATTTCCAGTAACCGGCGACCTCGTCTTACGACGAGAATTTTATTTTATCCTGGGTAAAACGTTGTCCTCGCGCTTCTCGTCTCGTTGTTTGTCTTCCGACGAGGGTTCGTCCGTGAAAACGGTGGAACAAGCAGCACGGCGTTCCTATTTGCCAAGAGAGCGCGCGCCTAAGTAATTGGACCTTCTCCCTTAACCCTTCTCCACCAAGTCTCGCTGTAACTAGTCGCCCGAAAGTCTACCATCCTTTGCAGCACGAGTCTCTGTATATAAAACTAATATCTCTAATTCGATTCCGCCCCTCCTACGAATTCCATTTTTCAAATAGATCGGATATTCGAAAGAGGATTTTTACGATGTAGGATATCGGCACGGATTGGAAACGCGGAATGCGAATTAAACGCCATAAAATTTTCGAGAGCAAAGCGTTCGCGATAAAACGCAATACCCGCGTAAACTTTCGCAAAATCGTTTGTTCGCGCGTAGCGTATAAATAATAAAAATCGAATCTGCAGTGAACGCGACAAGGATCGTGCTTTCGCCTTTTCGACGCCTCTATAGTTCTTTTATAGGGCAACAAGATCGATCTGTCTTCGTAGTTTCTCGAATAACCCAGCGGCAGTTTCGAAATTCCGCGTGCCATCGATGTTATTTTCATACGCGAGCGAGAGTCGTAAGCGATGAATCGAGTCTGACATGGATTCTGTACCGGCATTTTTCTCCTGCGTACGAACGATATAAACGCGGCACGATCTAACTCGCGCAATTTCTGCTCGAACGCCAGCGTTTTATTTCGTACTTTTCCACGAATCAGATTCGCCCCCTTGAATTCTAGCCGCGTTTCCGGATAAATAAATTCCGATCTACGCGACCCCGTTTCCCAACGCGAACACTGCCGCGACGCGTCTGCATGCGATCGCTGCGTCATTCTTGAATGAATAAATAACGAACCGTTGCCTTTCGCCTACTTTTGCTCCGCGGCAATGTTCTCTTTCGAACGAATTCAAGCAACAAGTTATCCGAAGAATTGCACGGAAGAATTTTCTTGCCAACGATGCTCGGATGAATTGTCTCGCGAGCACGGACTTGATTATTGATTTTTCCACGCGAACGTCTCACTCCGATATTAAAAGATGACGCGAAACAACGGTATAAACGTTTCGCAAGTTGTCGAGCGAATAAACGTTTTATCAATAGCGCGACTAAAGGACGTCCTCCTATTTTGTTCTTGTTCTCGCTACTTTACTTTGACAGAGGGATATCTTTTACGAGTATTTTTCTACAGGGTGCTCCTTCTCCAAATAATCTTTCAAGAGACGCCATTTTTACCACTTCGCATCTACGCACCGAATCTTTCTCGCGCAAAGCAGAGTTACAACTCCGGCTGGAATTATCGATCCAGCAAAGTCACGTGCAGACGTGGACGAAGAAAGAGGCGTTGGGAACGGTACTCCTGCCAAAATTACTTCATAAATGTAATTCATTGTCTATTGCGAATGTACATACGTGTAATCTATATTTCCTTGGTCGATAAACGTTTAATAACAAAACCAAGAGGCGTTGCTTTTACGTCCAACTTTCAGATTCGTCGATTCTCACAGTCTCCGCGTTGTCCGTGTTTTTTTCAACTTTCTCCGGAAATCCGTTATTTCTATACGCCGCTATTATTTACGAGCCACGAAAACAAGTTCCATCGACATCCCGCGCGCTTCTAAATTCACCCTACGTTACGCGATCTTCAGCCGCTTCTTCAGCAGCCATAAATCCTACGTAACAGTTGTCTCGACGCGATCTTCGTCGCGCTTTACGGTTCCACGCGAAGGATAAACAGATTTAATCGCCTGGTTGTTAGCGGAGGTAATAAAATCACGGAGGCTGACTCGATTCGCGTCGACTTGCGTCTTTGGCGTGTGTTTCCGCCGAGAAACCCGTGCTTCCTCCAGCTGTGCCGCATCGTCGTCGTCGAAACGCTCGGCGTCTAACGGAAGTTCGTCGCTGTGGAAAAGTCGGCCTGACACGGTTTCTCCGTTTCGTCGTTCTCTTGCAAACTGTCGTTACGTCGAGGAATATACGTGTCTCGTTTCCGCTGACTCTCGAAACGACCACGCTTAATGAACGCTTAACGATCGTGTGGCGAATTTGCCGTGGCGAACGTTTGCTTTCACGGGAATGCGAGTCGGCAAACAAATGCACGACGTTCGATATTTATTTTAATCGTTGAACGAGCGAGGAGCTACAATTTGCGCGCGTCTTGTCCGAGTAATGCCGACAGTTTAGGTACTAGGACAAGTACTAGGTTCGGTAGTTTCAAGATCGTAGTTTGAGATTTAGAATGGGGACGAAACGGCGATGTTCGGAAGCGGTGGCTGCGTTTATGGATCGTGTATATCAATTCGAACAAGAAGAAAAAAAAAACATTATTGGAAATTGATCTCTCAATCGAGCATCGAGAATGGTAGCCGTGTATCTGTCGATAAGAAAGCTCGGCTCTGTTACGTGATCGCGCGACGAGCATCGCGAGATCTATCGCGTTCGATGCAACTCTCGTTTTACGTTCATTGAGGTTATTTTTGGATATTTGAATGGAGGAACGCGTGGATAAATCGCAAAGTAGAAATATCTTTAAAACGGAAGTGTAAGTACAAGTATGAATACAGTTTGAGCTGGTCCAGATCCGCGCGCTGACAATGTTACTTTTTAACCGAATCCCCGAAGCCATCGTCGCCCGTCTATTGTCCATAGCCTGCCATCGTCGTCTGCACAAGGCATGCTCCAAGATGGCTATCAGTGACTGAGAAAACCAAACGAATCAGACGTAGAGTTTTCTTAGAGTTGCGTTCGAACGCGCGATGTCTATCTCCTGGAAATTACAAGGCACGCGCGTTTGTTTTTCCTCCGTTTCCAACCCCTTTTCTATCCGATATTTATACCTCGTCCGATTTAATTTCCAGATTCTAGGACACGCGACACGGTCCATGCGCGCAATTCGCGCGCTACTGAAATCTGAAAGCTGAAAAAACTCGCTCGCCATCCAATCTTTTCGAACAGCAATTTGGAGCGGGCGTTTTGGAGCAGGCACGGTCGCGATGGCTGACGAGTGACACGCGGCTGCAGAAGCTGGTTTCCCAGCTGATTAGAGTCGCTGTCGTTCGCAAGTCCGCGTCGTTTCGCGTTCGCCGATGTAAAAGGCGTGGACTCGAAGGATGAAACGATCGTTCGCGAAAGGAAGTGGCATTCGCGCGTCGCAGCGGCCATTTTGCGCGAACAAGCGTCGGAGGAGGTTGTCGCTCGGTGCACTTTAACCGCGTCAGATCGGATCTAAAGCGAGCTGCGCCGAAGGAAGATCGATAAAGCGACACGCTGGAGTATATCGCTGTCGGGAAAGGTCGTTAAAGCCCATCCTCCCGGTTTTTACAATCTATCGAGCGACCAGGCAATGATGAAACACCGTGTTTATGACATTTCCTACGCGCGTAAATACGAACTCCACTGTCAGCGACGAGAAAACGCACGTTCCATCCGTTCGTTGCAGTCCGTTTGAAACTTTGTTCCGTCAATTACGACGTAACAAATGGAGATGGCAATAAAAATTGATGTCTACAAAGAGGTTACAAAGAGCTGTACAAACGCTTTTAGCGAATGACGGGTTATAAATTGCTTTTATCAATACAAAAAAAAAAAAAAAAAAAAAGAAAAGATACGGACGAACAAAATACCAGAATGACTAGTTTCGTGAGCATAGAACGCGGAACGTGCTTGGTTTCTACCGGAACGTGGTAGCAAGACGTAGAAAAAAATCGCTCGATAATCCATTACAGGCTCTTTTCCTGTAATCAGACGTCTAACGAGCAGAAAGCGACGACGATAGGACGAAACGGACTTTCGATGGCGAGCGAGCCTCTTGGCCCTCCGCTTTTCCATCTCTGGCGCAAAGTTTGCGGCCGAAAATGAACGGTCGAAAGAAATCGATCGATAACCAATTCCTAGCTGTTCGCCGATAATCCGTTCCTTTCACCGGCTGTCTAACTCGCTGCTGGTAATCTTTATTGATACGATGGCACAGCAAGCGAGACACGTGCTGCGAGGGCAGCCGGATATTCCGATCGAGTGTCTCGGACGAAATTCCCTATTAGTCACACTTGCTCTGGTTCGGTCGGATTAAAGCGAAATGACGGATGATCGACCGAAGGAAATGGAACGGTTGGAAGTTTCTGTCGAAAATTGTTCGACGACCGCGATTTAAATACAAATTTCCACGCGGACGAGCATTATACGATCACGAAGATCGTTCCTCTTCGTTTATATGAATTCTTGGTATTTGGATTTCGCTTTGAATATGGATGTCTCTGTGAAACGGGCGCGTAAGATATAATTTCAGAATTTCTCTAACGCACGTTTCCGATCGTTGTTGTCCTTGTAGGAACGACTGCCAGGCTAATGTTGAACATTTTTAATTAATTCCATCAAATTCCGATAGCCCGATCGTCGCTCGTGAGCCGGAGATTCGGACGAAAAGGGAAATAATCGAAACGATTGCAAGATGCTTGTGCTCGTAGATTCGTGGCGATTCGTTGTCTATTATCGGGATCCGAAAAGTCTGCAGACCGGAGACCAATTAAACGAGATAAGTAAACTTTCGCGTTTTTCCTTTACTGCAAGGAAAGACCAATCGATACGAAATACATCGAGATATAGCGTCGTCTAATTTTTACCAATAACCTCGGATTCAGGCGACTCGAGGCAACAAATTGCTTCAAATTGGACGGATCGCGAGGGAAATTTCCTCGGCAACGAACGTCTTTCTTCGAATCGATCGCGTACAGTTCGACGCTTTCAAGGAAAATCATCGTGAATCGCGGCGATTCGGCGATAGCCAAAAAGCTTTGAAAACTGAGAGATCCAACCGTTTCGGAGGGCCATCGCGTGCTTCGTTTCGCGTGCTTCGTTTCGCGTTATCGCGATCGAATCGAATTTATTTCGCCGCCATGTTGCGGTTATCACTGGAGGGAAGGGGGTGGGGAAACTTGGTCGACCAACAAAAACATAAACGAGCTGACAGAAGACGAACGAGTTTTCCCGATAAGCACATTCACGGATGCTGTTCTAGTTTGCCGATAGTAATCACCGTTTTTCTCCCTCCCTTTCCTCCCTTTTTCTAACACGCCGCCAAGGCATGCAAATCTTTCTCTCGTACAATTGATGGATTCTACGCGTGGGTTTCCGAAAGTCGCAAGACGATGTAACGCTCGCGATAGACAGGAATACGGGAGCAATTTTTCAAACAACCCGAGACTACGACAATTTCTCATGACAAAGTTGGTCCGCGGAGGAGTCGCCTGAAGACAAATGAACGGGACGAATATAAACTTCTCGTTCTGTTACGACGTTGCCTTTCACGAATAACTTTTACTCGCCGCCGCGTTTCTTTCGTTGTCCCTCGTCAAACGTACCTTACTCTCTCTACTTTCGGCGAAGGAAAAAAGGAATAGTTTGAAAGAATATTGCGTTGCAAAGGAACGCCTCTCAATTTTACCAAACGTTTCAGACTTTCCGATATTACCAAGTTTCGAGTCTCTCTGGTCGTTTCTATTCTTCTGGTCTGAACCGAGCGACGGTACGAGAATGGAACGACGAAGATTCAGCGTGAAAGCGGGACCGATATCTTGAAGCTAGAAAATCAGAGGAACGAGGCGAAAGAACTGGAGAAAGTGTCGCGTTTCACGCTGAAAGCGGTCGACAGTCTCCGACGGAGAAGCGGAAATGGAAGCGAACCTTCGTGTAAACAAGCGTCGTTCGTTCGGTAGCTTCGTTTCACCGAGTAACACGCGACACGCGTCATTTTCCTTAGCACAACCAGATGCGACGATAAAACTGAAACTAAACGCGACTGTGCGTCGCAGGCTTTCATCGCGTTCTCCGCTTTCCCAGAGATTTCGCGCGCTGAACAGATACCGGGGGTGGAGCAGGCAGACGTAGAAAGCGACGAATAGCAGCGCAACAGTGATGAAATTTGCATTTGTAAATTATGTAGCCGGATGTTTGCGCGCTTTTCGGTTCGTTGTACCTATTCGTCGTACCTATTCGTCGTGTCGATCGATCATCAATTTCCATCTGCATCGTAATTACCATTACGATATTACCGTTCTTCGATTATTCTGCTTTCGTTCCGGAATTTCTAGAGACGAGATCGAATATTGCGAATACCTTCGAATTTGATCAAGAGGAAGAAAGACGACGCTTCTCGATCTAGACGCGAGTCCGGATAAAATAAGCTCGAACAGTACTCAAACGTAACGAACGTTGGCCAAATGGAAATCTAACGTTTAACCGGCACCTTCGTTCGAAGCATTTCGTCGTGTGCGAATGTCCGATGATAGGTATCGCAGTGAGCGACGTATTTTGTCGTTGTTTCTATAGGAAACAGGCTTCGAGGAAATGGGAAGCGTTCGACGTTGAGCAACAAGCAACGATCGGAGAACGACAGGTCGTGAGCAGAAACGCGAAAGGCGAACCGAGTGCCGTGACTTTTGCCATTTTCGCTGCTTGCTCGCAGCAACAGGTACTCCCGTTTCCTTTCAAAAGGCAAGTGCGTCGATAATTGTCGATACTTTTGGCTGACAGTAGCTCTGTCAGATCGCGTTGGCGGGACGAATTGCAACGAGTTCTACCTGCTTGCATCGAGTTTACAAGAATTATTAAAACGTCAACCTGTTGATACGTGTACGTTGATACTCGTAGAACGTTAAACAAGACGTTCTACGACGCAAAGAGCTGGCGGTAACGGTATAGCGTTTAACCTAGTTACTCGGATTCCGAGTTGAGATGCTACGATGCCGTGAACGAGAGATTATCGGCGATCGACGATATTTTCTAACACCTGCGCGCAGTTAACCGCGCGAAATACAGTTAACGGCGCCATTACCTCTAATTGCGCGGAAAATGCACGCACACCCACAATTCAATCGCAATATCGCGCATTCGAGCAATTATCCGCGCACCTGTCGAACTTGTCGATGACTTTAATTGTACGCGCAATTGTACGCGCTCTTATCGTAACGGCAACGCGTATTTCTCGCCTGTTTGAGGGAAAAACCAGAAATTACGCTCTTTATTCTCGACACATTCGCGAAACGACTTATTCCTGATAAAATGTGTACGCCACTTGGAAAGACAAAAAAAAAAAAAAAATGGAAAAGTGAGAAATTTCTAACGACTTGGCTTGATCGATGAAGCGATTCAGCGGATCTACGTTGATTTATGACGTCGCGTCGCTTCGAAGGCACTACGTTCGCCCGAAGCGATACATCTCATGATTCATTCTGCCAGGCGACAATGTAATGCATTGGACGCGCGTCTGTGAGCAAGGATTCGTTTCACAGGGCTCATTTTCAATAAAGCACAGGGACAGGCACAATGGATGACAGTCAATCGTATAGAGACCAAGCCATTTTATAAAATGTCAATTTCCCTTGTATCCATATTGCACATACGCGTTTACATCGTCTATTCTATACCTAGATCTCTCGGAATGTTCGTTGCTTTACTTAAAACAATACGCGTGGAAAATGAAATTAGTTGCCTCGTTCGTAATCGAAAATATGCGTATTTAACGCGTATTCGTGCGGTTAGAACGTTAGAAGATTCTCAACCAATCATACGCACGGATCTCGAACAAGCTTCGCTTCGAATCTCTTAAAAATCGATCGGGCGTTCCTAATCTCTGATCTAATCTCTAGCGCGTGTAGCTCGTGGCGAGATAAGTCCTGGAAATAACGATGGATTCGAACAAGCAATTTCCACGTGGAAACTGGCCGAACGGTATTCGTTGAGTGGTTGGAGTTGTTCGATGTCGAGAGAATTGCCTAAATCGCGGACGGCAACGTACCGCGTCGCGCACTGCAAGACGTAACAATCTGGAACGGGGTTAAGCGTTCCATTTTCCGACGACACGATGTGTAATTCGCCTTAAATCACCCCGGCAGCTTCATTACGGGTCCTCCTAACCAGAAGTTCGTAATTTCGTTTGTTGGACGCGTGGGACATGCACGCCAGCCAATATGAAAATGAAGGCTGAAACTTGTCCACAAACGAATTAATTCGAGTTGCCCGAAATTACGAGTATTACGCCATTTAACTGGCTTCTTAAATCTACAAGGTAGTTGTTACGTTTAAAAATTATTGTTCGATATTTAGCAGCATCACTGAGCTGAATATTCTGTTGCGTTAGAGTGTGGCATTATCCAAGCTGGGTTAGTAAAATAGGGTATTTGTTATACATTCGTTATACTCATGGATTTCCACTTTTTAAGCAGGTTTAACGTTCAATGTAGCGTTTTCTTTTTGCAAAGACCGTCTACGTCTCTGAATATCATGGTCTTCTTCTCTACGATTTGTACGAGGTGTACAAGGACCTTTTGCTACATCGTGTAAATCGAAATAGAACTTTTACTTTCTTCGTAATAATTTAATTATTAATTTGTAACGATCAAACTAATAATTTACAACATTGAAACTATTACTTTGTAACATTTAAGCCATTAATTTATAACGTTTAAACCATTCATTTATAACATTTGATCTATTAATTCCTCGCAGTTAAATTAATAATTTATAACAAATAAACTAACAATTCATAATAGTTACGCTATTCATTTGTAACAATTTATTATTAATCTGAAACAATTACTCCATTAATTCTGAACAATTATACTATTATCTATGACAATATTCTCCCATTAATTAAAAATAATTATACTCTTAATTTATAATGATTATACCGTTTGAATGTAATAGTACAGTTATTTTCGTCATAAATTGGCATTCGATATAAATTAATATAGTTCTAAATCAA
The DNA here is from genome assembly GCA_014737395.1 of Bombus waltoni. Taxonomy (NCBI): domain Eukaryota; kingdom Metazoa; phylum Arthropoda; class Insecta; order Hymenoptera; family Apidae; genus Bombus; species Bombus waltoni. The sequence goes on along the minus strand of JACXII010000043.1, from coordinate 3,257 downwards.
AAACTTGTACCACAGAAGTGTAAATTTAGATTCAACTTGTAAAAAATATGAAAATTATAAAAATGGTTATTGCAAGAAATTGTCGAAGGCGTCAATTTGCAATAAAAATTAACAAATTATTAAATTTGATTGTGTTATAATAGGAAAACCATTTATGACATCGATAAACTGTTAGTTACTGTTTGATTCACCTTCCGGCACCTTGACAAATGTTTGTTATCGGGTATATAAGGAACATACGACTCGCGCGCGAGCTCATTTGGCTCTGGACTACCGGTACCGTAAAGATCGAAGAAGACCCTCTGCGAATTAAATTATCAATTTATAACGTTTAAACCATTAATTTATTACATTTAAACTATTAATTCATAACATTTATACTATTAATTTACAACATTTAAGCCATTAATTTATAACATTTAAACTACTAATTTATAATATTTAAGCTATTAATTTATAACATTTAAACCTTCAATTTATTACATTTAAACTATTAATTTATTACATTTAAACTATTAATTTGTAATATTTAAGCCATTAATTTATAACATTTAAACTATTAATTTACAACATTTAAGCCATTAATTTATTACGTTTAAACTATTAATTCATAACATTTAAACTATTAATTTACTACATTTAAGCCATTAATTTATAACATTTAAACCATTAATTTATAACATTTAAACTATTAATTTATTACGTTTAAACGACGACAGAGGTGTAAATTTAGTTTCAATATGTAAAAAATATTAAAATTATAAAAATGGTTATTGCAAAAAATTGTCGAAAGCGTCAATTTACAATAAAAAATAACAAACTATTAAATTTGATTGTGTTATAATAGGAAAACCATTTATGACATCAATAAACTGTTAGTTACTGTTTGATTCACCTTCCGGCACCTTGACAAATGTTTGTTATCGGATATATAAGAAACATACGACTCGCGCGCGAGCTCATTTGGCTCTGGCCTACCGTACCGTAAAGATCGAAGAAGACCCTTTGCGAATTAAATTATCAATTTATAACGTTTAAACCATTAATTTATTACATTTAAACTATTAATTTACTACATTTAAGCCATTAATTTATAACATTTAAACCATTAATTTATAACATTTAAACTATTAATTTATTACGTTTAAACGACGACAGAGGTGTAAATTTAGTTTCAATATGTAAAAAATATTAAAATTATAAAAATGGTTATTGCAAAAAATTATCGAAGGCGTCAATTTACAATAAAAATTAGCAAATTATTAAATTTGATTGTGTAATAATGGGAAAACCTTTTATGACATTAACAAACCGTTACCGTTTGATTCACCTTCAGGGACCTTGTCAAATGTATGCCATCAGGTACATAAGGAACTCGCGACCCGCGCGCCAACTCAATTGTGTGTTGACTCCCGTATCGTGAAGGTCGAAGAAGAACTTGTGCGAACTAATTTATCAATTTATAACGTTTAAACTATTACTTTGTAACATTTAAGCTATTAATTTATAACATCTAAGGCATTAATTTACAACATTTAAGCCATTGATTTATTACATTTAAACTATTAATTTACAACATTTATGCCATTAATTTATAACATTTAGATTCATGTAACAGCTGTGTGGGAAATAAGTGTTTCGTAGTCTTACTACGTAGCACCTATCTCTTTACGCAGGCCCATAATCTAGTAGAGTCAATACCAGTCATTCTTGCCAATAGCTTAAACGTCGAGATCGATGTGTAATGTTAAATAACTGATGGGCGGGTCTCGTTCGTAGTCACCTCCTCGTGGTGAGACCTGGTAATTGGCATCGTTTTCCAAAGATTAATCGACCGATTAATTTTTTATTAATCTTGGGAAAACGATACCAAGCTAAGAACTACGATAATATAGTCCAGTTTAGATCACCAAAAACCGCGAAAAGAATTTTGGATGATCTAGACTGGACTAACACCCCCCTTCGGGGGCAACGTGGGACACCGTTGGACACCGTTGGACACCGTTGGACATCGCGGGACACCGTGGGATGCGTGCGTTTTAACCTTAATTATTCATAAGGTAGACACATCACATGTTAAGTACATTGTGAGCCCATTCTGTACAATGAAACTTATCTGACTTGGAACGAGATATAAAAATCTATTCTCGATGTCTTCAAATGTTTAGTCTCGCGAAAATAGAATGTTAAACAGTTTAGTAGAACGACTCGTACATCCCTTTTGCAAGACACGAAATCGTATATACAGTGTCAGTAGCTTCATTTTCTTTCTCCCGTTTTAACTTAGACAAATGTCTCGTACTGCCAGTAGGTTTACTAAGTACAGTCGTTTATTTACTAAATGATACTGTTACTATATTAGCTTCTAATATTAGCTTCTGTCGTAAGCTTTCGTATAGCTTTAATTGTTTTATACCTTTGTTTTAATTCCTGGTTACTTTTTGTGCAAGTTATTTATCGATAGTAGGGATAATATAAAAGTAACAGGAATATTAATATATAAACGCGAAGACAATTAATGATCAATTCGATAAATTTTTATGATCAATTTAACGTTTCATATACAATTTATATTTTTTACAAATTTCATAATGAATAATTTCTTAATTATTTGAAGTACTACGACGAAAGCAAAGCCGATTAAATAAATTATTGTTCTATTTCCGATGTATCAAATCATTCTCTTACTTCGTACGAATTTTTAACGCGTTTGAAATCCGGAAACCTTAATAACAATAGCTTTAATTTATTTCGATAGTTGTCGTAACATTCGCATACCGAAATCATATTATTTTGCTATATTATGTGAATTTGCTACAGTTAACGCCAAAAAACAATTAGACCCAAATATTCGAAATCAAAGTTTCACGCGCGTTTGTACAGTACTTTTTTAAGCATAGTTAGTGGCGAACTTTTGAATTCCTGCAAATATTTTCCAATATTTATAACACGCGACTGTAGTGTATTAGGAGAATGCATATTTCGTATTCTAATAACGAATATTCACAGTATGTATTCTAATAGCGAATAGTATAATTCTTGCAGACAGTTGCATTGCATTCACGGTATTTGTAAGTATTTGTTCGCTATCGAGAAATATCTCACAATTTACAACTAATATTTTTCATGCTTGTTCCAATTTCTCGATAATAAATAAATAGAATAAATAATAAATAAAAATTCATAACTTTTTAAGTATAAAAAATATAGCAGTATTTTCTAAATAAACGTTCGATAGGGAAAAGAAGAAAATTGTC